>OY796889.1:11841544-13156571 GCA_963680785.1 Diplosoma virens | reverse complement strand
TCAGTGGCAATCGCGTCAAAATGGGACGAACCAGAGAAAATCAAAGTATTTATAGTCTCAACAGTTGGGAGAAAGGTGCTGCAGTCTCGGAAAAGAGAAAGGCACAATTGCACAGTGTGGTGCAATACAGGATGTTCTCGGAAAGGAGAAACGCACTATGTGCAATTACCCAGGAGAAACACTGTTACTCGCAACTTAGGTTATTTGAAAAGTTTCAATGTGTAAACAAATTCCTTTTGCTTACATAAAACCGGATGTTTGGTTTTGATAAAAGTTGCCTCGAGTAGACACAGATGGAACGAGTTGCGTGCCACGGCAAGAATTTTAAAACGTTTGTCGTTATAGTTTGCAGCACATTGCTCGTTGTCAAGCAAATGTTGTCCTATGGCAGAGTCACAATCTGGATTGTTACGTTTTAGCTTACAGGATCTGCCAGGTTGAGATCGTGTAGGGCGCTTCGCTTGCTGTTGTAGCCATTTAGGAACATGCTGCTTGATTCTATCTTGTAGTCGCTGTGATGTTCGTCCTACGTACCTACTGTCACAGTGGCACGAATATTCATAAACAACGGAGCTTTTCAGCGTGGTAGGTAAAACATCTTTGCGGGCTACAGGCAACATGCGTTTCGATGTAAATACAACTCTGGTGGTAACGGAGCCATAGCAGCTTTCAACAGCCGTTTTGACGTTTTTGTCAAGACCAATGGAAGCTTTCCCTATCCAAGGAACTCTCAAATATACGGGACACTTCTCAGGACCAAATCGTTTGGGCATAGAAAACTGAGCAATTTTCTTGGAAATGTTGCAGTCAATAATAGATTCAGGATATCCATTGTCCAATAGAATGTTCTTGATATGCTTAATTTCTTCGTTTAGTTTAGATTTCGTGCATATCATTAGTGCCCGGTGTACCAAAGTTGATATAAGATTTGTTTTTTGTTTAGTGGGACTGAAAGATTCCCAACGTAAGTACTGTCCAGTAAAGGTAGGTTTTCTATACACACTTGTTTCAAAACCGGTAGCTGTTCGTTCCACGTTAACGTCGAGAAACGGTAAACAATTATTTTTCTCTTTCTCAAAGGTAAATTTGAGAGAAGGATGGAGACAGTTTAGTTGTTTGAAAAAGTTATCCGACTCTTCTTCATTGCGAAACATAGCAAATGTATCGTCAACGTACCTAAAATATGTGGAAGGTTTTGATTTTTGAGAAAAAAGTTTTTCTTCATAATACCCAACAAAGATGTTAGCTAAGGCTGGGCCTAGTGGTGAACCCATTGCAACCCCATCAGTTTGCTTGTACATGATGTCGTTAAAGCTAAACTCTACTCCAGATGTGGCACTTTTCATCAGTTCAATGAAGACAGCCTTCGAAATAAGTGGTTGTGCATCCGAATCATCGCAATATAAGGCATCTGCACAGATATTAATGGTCTCTTCAAGTGGGACGTTTGTAAAGAGGCTTGAGATGTCGAAGGAACACATGAAAAGATTGTTAGCATCTTTAGAGTTTTGAATAGCATCAGCAAACGTAAATGAGTCACGAATACAATGGAATCACGAATACAGTCTTTGCAGAATTTGAATCGTTGTGGGCCCAATTGGGCCATCACAGAGTTTCATCAGAAAATGATCAATCTTCTTTGAAGGCTAGACTTACAGACCTTGCCCATCTCTACTGTGGTGAAGAGATTGACTCACGTGATTTTGCTTTTCATGGAGAATGCTTTCGAGCACTCAACAACTTGCATTCCAATGAAAACATTGTCATCACCAAACCGGACAAGGGTTCAGGAGTAGTCATTCTGAACAAGAATGACTTTATAGATAAAATGCTAGGAATACTTGATGATCCATCTAAATTCGAAAAACTTGGACCAACCTCAAGCAACGACAACACTGCTAATATTGAATCAAAACTTCAAAAACGCTTACTAGAACTATTTAAAGAAGA
Organism: Diplosoma virens; assembly: GCA_963680785.1. Taxonomy (NCBI): domain Eukaryota; kingdom Metazoa; phylum Chordata; class Ascidiacea; order Aplousobranchia; family Didemnidae; genus Diplosoma; species Diplosoma virens. Next base: position 13,154,621 of record OY796889.1, on the reverse strand, counting down.
TTCAATACCCAAAAGTCTTTACCAAAATATTCGTCCCACCGGATCACAAAGACCCAGAATGTATGGTTTACCCAAAACGCACAAAACAAACGTACCGTTACGACCGATACTATCTATGACAGGCTCATCCCATCATGAGCTCAGCAAGTGGTTAGCAAGCCTCTTGGAACCGGTATTAAAGCGTTTCTCGACCCATTGTATTCGTGACTCATTTACGTTTGCTGATGCTATTCAAAACTCTAAAGATGCTAACAATCTTTTCATGTGTTCCTTCGACATCTCAAGCCTCTTTACAAACGTCCCACTTGAAGAGACCATTAATATCTGTGCAGATGCCTTATATTGCGATGATTCGGATGCACAACCACTTATTTCGAAGGCTGTCTTCATTGAACTGATGAAAAGTGCCACATCTGGAGTAGAGTTTAGCTTTAACGACATCATGTACAAGCAAACTGATGGGGTTGCAATGGGTTCACCACTAGGCCCAGCCTTAGCTAACATCTTTGTTGGGTATTATGAAGAAAAACTTTTTTCTCAAAAATCAAAACCTTCCACAAATTTTAGGTACGTTGACGATACATTTGCTATGTTTCGCAATGAAGAAGAGTCGGATAACTTTTTCAAACAACTAAACTGTCTCCATCCTTCTCTCAAATTTACCTTTGAGAAAGAGAAAAATAATTGTTTACCGTTTCTCGACGTTAACCCTATTCAGACTGGGCGTTTTGGAAATTTTGTACGACTGGGGGGGGGGGTTGAATGTGCCCGCGCTGTTTGTTTGTTTATATCTCAGCAATTTCTAGCGATAGAATTGTCATTCAAGTTTGTATAGAAAGGAAATTTTATACTCTTTTAATATAGATACTTAAATGTTGCATTTAAACATTATTTGGTATTGAAAAAGCGAGTTTTCAAAGGGTAGTCAATTTTCGTAAATTGGATGAAAACGAGAGAGCGATTTGAGAGAATTAACAACTTCGGCTGTTTGTCGAAGGTCATTGAGTCGTAAAATTAGAAGTGCCACTTGACGAAGTTGTTACAGTTTACAGAGAAGGAAATTTTGGATCAGCAAATTGTGCTAAAAGCTGGTTTTATTATTGTTTACATTCGATCTTTGTTATTTATTAGAATTTTTTTTAAATTATTTCTTTTTTGTAAACAATTAAGAGCAATAAGCTTAATAACATAAAAAAAAATTAAATCATTACACAAAAAATTATGTTTTTAGTTTTACGTCGCAAAAGACTCACTTTAATTATTTTCACTATAAAAGAATATTTCGAATTCACTAATTTAGTTAAAATTTATTGTTTTTGATTACATCAAATTTTTTTGATTTTACAGAAATCATTATTATTTTGAATGTTTTTTCTTTTCTTTTACTACTTTTTTTTAAACAACCCTTTTGAATTCTGACCGGCGTTGTGAACGTATTAGAAATAGAGCTCTAAATAAAATATTTAGAGGTTTTTCAAAAAGAGTAATGCAAACTATATGAATTTTTGGACCGGTTACGCAATGTTGGCTCCTCACAAATACTACCAGCATCACGAAAACGCGACGCAAATTGCATATAAATTAATACAAATTTAAAAAATAATTTTGGTTTATTTGTTTGTATCTTTTGACTAAAAGTTATGTAGCTATTAGAGTTTTGAATTTAATACAAGGTCAATTCTAGATTAAACTATAATCTTTTATATTCATCTTTACACTACGTAGCGTTTACACAAATTGCGAAAAATATTTACCGTGAATTTATCTATGCTTTTTGTTGGAGGTTGATATTATCTATACTCCGAGAAGCCCCGATAAAATTGACATATTATGGAAACCATACTAATTATCATATGTTGGAATATAAATAATTGTTAAACTTTATTATTCAAAAAGGATTAAAATTTTAAGAACAAAAAACTAATGCTCTTTATCAAAAAATCTTTACATTTGTCAATTATTAAAATATCAACAAAATATTTTAACTTAGAAAAAGTTAGTGGGTTTTATTAATAAATGAAACGCTCAATTTCCCTTTTATATGTATTTTTTGGACAGCATTCAGCAAATTAAAAAGCTTACAAACAAATAATGAAAAACCGTTACGCAGCATTGATTATAGAAATAACAATCAAAAAGTTTATCGTTGCGTTTATTGGATAAAAGCAGTCTTTACGTAAAAAGATGTTCTGCTTAGAAATTTAACGTTAATGACAATTATTACAAAATTGAAAGCGATGTCGTTGGCACACTACCTTTCCACAGTTTTGGCATTGACTGATAAGTTTGGGCAATTGATCTTTCTTTTTTTTCATTCCTGGACCTGATATTTCTTTTATACATATTTCACAACGACGTTTTCTTTCTGATTGAGGAGGAAATATTGATAGGAAAGCTGTATCAATACTTGGTTCGACGACGTTTTCGCCAAGTACCAACTTTATTTTTTGTTGAATTTCACTGTTAAGACCTTCCCTGGATCTTCTTTGGATGAAAGGTTTTACTAATTCTAAAACAAGATTAAAGCCAACTTCAAACGAATTCTGTTTTCGCGGCTCCGTGTGTTTATTCATTGCTAACACACTTGCTGCATTTATGCGACAAGTGTCAAGCAAATACGAAAAAGCAATTGTGGTCCATTTTCGAGACTTGGTTTTGCACGAATAGAAACTAATTTTTTGGTCTACAATGTCTGTACCTCCTTTTGTATAATCATAGAACTTGTATAAAGCCGGTTTCTTTTTTTGATCTTTTGAAATCCCAAAAATTGGTTGCATTGTAGATAAAATTAAAATATTTCGTTTTCCTGTCGTTTTTTTAAAGTTTACAATAAAAGAATTAAGATTGATGTTTTTTTCAGGTTCGTTCCAAAATACTTTATAAGAACCATTATCTCTATTATGCACTTGCTTTATTTCACTTGGTATTCCTTTGCGATTAGCTTGAATAGTTCCGATGGTAGTAATTTTCCGTTCCAAAAGCCATTTTGCCAAAGGTATTGAAGTGTATAATCGATCGTAAGATAAATTTCTTCCCGCAAGATCCGCATTTTTTTCTAGATTTTTGACCAGGCTTTTTACTGTTTCTTCAACGCCCTAAACATAAAACTTGCAGTTATTTGATGGATAGTTTACCGGTCTTCCAGCATAAACAGATGTTGTGTATGTGAACGGAAATCTTGATGAATTTATAGATCGAAAAAGCATTCCGTATTTAGCCGGTTTTGAAGGATTAAATTGTTTGAATGATAGCTTACTTCGCATAGGATAAAGTGTTTCGTCCAATGTTAGGTAGTCATCTGGTACAGCAACCCTTCCACAATTATAATTAAATATTTCAAAAATTTTGCGAAAAGCAGCAAATCTATCGTATTTCCACCTTTCTGGTCTATCACCCGCATCATTAAAAGAAATGTGAGAAAGAAGAAATTTAAATCGATTTTTACTCATGGTCGCACCAAATATAGGATTTCCAGTAAGATTATTGAATAAGATTTCAATATTATGACTTGCAAGACCAAGTAATCCTCGCAAATAAATTAGCCCAATAACAGCCAGCATTTCAAACGCGGAAGTTAAATGTAAAAAAGTGTATTTGTTGTCGTCTAAAATATTTTTAGGCAATTCATTTCTAACTTTAGAAATTTTTTTATTTGTCATATCAACAATAATTGTCAAAATGTCCAAACTAAAAAACAATTCCCACGACGACTTTATTTTTAAGCGGTTTCTGTATTCGTGCTTTACCCCACTTGAATTTCGTATGATATTCTTTGAAGCCTGTCTACCAAATCTTTCCGGTGGTATATTAGTCCACCTTATTTTTTCCTCTGGATGGTCTTTGGTCGCTTTTTTTGTGAGGACCTCATACTGCTCTACATCAGAAGTACGATCAATCGGTTCGTAATACTCCTCTAAAAGAGCCGTATTAATGCTAGTTATTTTGTTGGCATCCTGATCAAGACGACTTTGTTTACGCGGAAGAGCTTCAATTTCGTTGTTTGCATTATTATCCGGAGTCTCATCTTCCAAAGCAGCGACAGTAAATAGAGATGCTTGGGAATTTTGTTCGCTGTCCACGTCACAATCGGGCACAAGATCAAGCAAATCATCTTCGCCATCAGAATCATCGAAAATTTTTTTGGTTACTTCTTCAAGCATATAAGTTGTTAGCGACATTTTTAATTCAGTAAAAACTTAAAAATTGAAATCTAATCCAATAAAACTTAAACCAGGTTAAAAAGAATATATTTCTTTCTACTATAAGGTATAATTTTGCTTTCTACATTAATAATATAAATAATCAAACACAATTTACAAATCAAGAAAAATTAAAAAAATAAATTAACTAAGCTGTATTGTAATAATGAGAAAATAAAACACTACCTTCAAAGCTTGATTAAGAAATTTTAAGATAAGCTAAAAGAAAATAAAATAGTACACAATTTTTGTGCCGTTGTAATTGCAACTTGTGGCTCTGAGCAAGGCCGCTAAAAATTTTTTCTTGAAGGGAGCAGCCAAAGACAACTTTTTTTATTACAAGGGAATTTGCAATAAACGCAAAGTAAAAGTATTACAAAAACCTTTACGAAGTATTCTAATGAAGATCAAAAAAGTTGTAAAATTCGGCACTAATGTTTTAGTTGCTTGGCCTTGCTCCTTACATTTATTTGATAAGCCAAAAGTGCCTTTATCTTGAAAAGACTAAACAGTTTGAATGCAAGTCCATTTTTTCTTTTTGTTTGTTCTTCACTTTGTTCTAAATAATAATTTTATTCTCAAACTCAACATAAGACCCTTTTTCCCGGGTTCGTTTCTATGCTTTTAATAAAAATTTTTTTTAATACGATAAAATTTACGATTATTGAAACTGTTTTTCAACAAAAAAGTTATTTTTTAAAACTTTATTTCTTTTTTAACTTACTATTATTTATTGAGCCGTTTTTATCTAAAAAAATTTTTTGACTTCTTGTCTAAATCGATATTTTACAATCTTTGTTGAATTTAATTTTGTCAAGAATACTTATAAGTTGCTGGAAACAGGTGTAATCTCGTTTTTTCAAGCGCGTATAAAATCCTGAGTGACCTTACTCGAAAAAACTAAGGAAAAAATTTCAACACTTTCTTTTACAAATAGTCAAAGAATTTTATTCATAAAGTCAGTTTAGTTTTATTACGTCAATGAGGTGTTAATAAGGTGTTAAAAGCTTCATATGCAATTATTCCTTTGTCTAAATATACCAAAATCTGTTAGATATTTACAACATTACGGAGCGTACATTAATTAAATTATTCTACATATGTCAAACAGATTTCTAGTCTGGTTAAAAACAAATGACTCTGTCGCCCACTGGTCACGACCGATGTGAGTTGCCGATTTCAACCCCGGTCTATATAACAAAAAGTCACATGAGGTTTCATAATTCCAGATCAAGTGTGCCTCGTGCAATCCTGTGACCATCGCGCGATCCTGTGACTATCGCGTGATTCTGTGACCATCGCGCGATCCTATGATAGGGATGTATAGCAAATCTATTGAACCAATCGTATTTCGTCGTACCAATTTCTGAGAGCCAATCACATTACCTTATCAGTTCACATAACAACAGGTCTAATATAATGTTTCTATCTTGCAAATTTTAAAAGGCGCTATCTGCCTCCAGTGTCCCCACTTCTAAACCATTGCCTTTTTCTGGGGGTCTTTACCGTGCTTTTAATAAAATTTTTCTCTAATACAATAAAATTTACGTTTGTTGAAAATGTTTTTCAACAATAAAATTCTTTTTTTGAAATTTACCCCTTTTCTGACTTACTGTTATTTGCTGTGCCGCTCTTATTCAAACAGGAATTGCTGACTCCTTGTCTACATCGATATTTTACAATTTTTGTTGAATTTAATTTTATTCAAGACAATATAATTGTTAGAGACAGGTCTAAAGCAATGTTTTTGACTTGCAAATTTTAAAAGATACTATTTGTCTTCCGTTCCCCCTCTTTTGGAAAATATTGCTGGGCAGAAACAATAATTAACCTTGATTCGCGCTTCTGGCTCCAAATAAAAAAATTCGTTGTCAAAATGTACGTACCGAAATGCTCCGATTTGTTATTATGTGTATTTTTATAATTTTTAATTAAAAAATAAAAGGATCTGTACTTGTCCCTGCACTTTGGTGTGTAAAAGATATTGCATTGAGCCAAGATTATCTTAGGATCTTTATAACTTGTACATCAAAAGAAAATAGCCTATATAATCAATCCAGTATTTGACGCGCATCAATAAGTATGATTTCTTTTCGTACATTTGACCGCCAAAAATGTCAAAAAATATTTTTTTACAGCATATTCAAATAATATTGCTAGATTGCTTAAAAACGTTGACTTAATATTGGTGAATTTGTCAAAAAATTCGTTCAAACAAATTAAATATTACAAAATTAACAAAGAAAAATAAATAAACAAAATACATTGAAACCTTTTTTAATAAAACCAAATTAAAAGCTTAGGATTTTTTCCAAATTTTTAGAAAATTTCACACGAAAAGAAATCATATAGCTTGTATAAAGCCGGTTTCTTTTTTTGATTTTTAGAATTATAAAAAATTGGGTGCATTGTCGATAAGATTGAAATATTTCGCTTTCCTGTGGTTTTTGGGTTAAAAGAATTGAGTTTGCTATTTTATTGAGGTTCGTTCCAAAAAACTTCATAGAAACCAATATCTTTATTACACACTTGCTTTATTTTATTTGTTATTTTTTTGCCCTTAGCTTGAATAGTTCCGACAGTAGTAATTATCCTTTTCACAAAGCATTACAGTATACCAAAGGTATTGAAGAGTATAATTAATCGTAAGATAAACATTTACGATAAAGCCAAATCAAGGGCTTGGGATTCTTTCGAATTTGTTAAAAAATTTTACACGAAAAGAAATCTAAATCTACAGTTACGGCTTTTACAACCAAAACAACTCCTCTGGGAAAATGAGATTGAAAGCGTTTTATTGCCTCGTAAAGTGTTTGAGTAAACATAGTTAGTGAACCGCTCAGTCTCAATTGTTTTGATAAACAGATTACACTTTGCCTTTTTTTCGCTTTTGGCTGCTTTTTTCTCACGTTTTATGAAATAGTCAAAAAACTAGTGACTAGGTGTCAACAAACTATTAATAACTCCAAAATTACTTCATCGATTTTTTCAAAAACTGCACCAACTTTGAGATGAATAAAAATCAGGAAAAGTCATAAAATTTGAAAAAATTCCTGCGAGTAGTTTTTGAGCAGCACACAGTAATTTAACACCGCGGGCACAATCAGCCCCCCCCAGTCTTAATAGGGTTAACGTGGAACGAACAGCTACCGGTTTTGAAACAAGTGTGTATAGAAAACCTACCTTTACTGGACAGTACTTACGTTGGGAATCTTTCAGTCCCACTAAACAAAAAACAAATCTTATATCAACTTTGGTACACCGGGCACTAATGATATGCACGAAATCTAAACTAAACGAAGAAATTAAGCATATCAAGAACATTCTATTGGACAATGGATATCCTGAATCTATTATTGACTGCAACATTTCCAAGAAAATTGCTCAGTTTTCTATGCCCAAACGATTTGGTCCTGAGAAGTGTCCCGTATATTTGAGAGTTCCTTGGATAGGGAAAGCTTCCATTGGTCTTGACAAAAACGTCAAAACGGCTGTTGAAAGCTGCTATGGCTCCGTTACCACCAGAGTTGTATTTACATCGAAACGCATGTTGCCTGTAGCCCGCAAAGATGTTTTACTTACCACGCTGAAAAGCTCCGTTGTTTATGAATATTCGTGCCACTGTGACAGTAGGTACGTAGGACGAACATCACAGCGACTACAAGATAGAATCAAGCAGCATGTTCCTAAATGGCTACAACAGCAAGCGAAGCGCCCTACACGATCTCAACCTGGCAGATCCTGTAAGCTAAAACGTAACAATCCAGATTGTGACTCTGCCATAGGACAACATTTGCTTGACAACGAGCAATGTGCTGCAAACTATAACGACAAACGTTTTAAAATTCTTGCCGTGGCACGCAACTCGTTCCATCTGTGTCTACTCGAGGCAACTTTTATCAAAACCAAACATCCGGTTTTATGTAAGCAAAAGGAATTTGTTTACACATTGAAACTTTTCAAATAACCTAAGTTGCGAGTAACAGTGTTTCTCCTGGGTAATTGCACATAGTGCGTTTCTCCTTTCCGAGAACATCCTGTATTGCACCACACTGTGCAATTGTGCCTTTCTCTTTTCCGAGACTGCAGCACCTTTCTCCCAACTGTTGAGACTATAAATACTTTGATTTTCTCTGGTTCGTCCCATTTTGACGCGATTGCCACTGATGAGAGCGTCACGAAAAGCTTAATACTCCGAAAAAATTGACTTTGTTTAAAGCAATATTAAAATGATAGTCTACATAGACTACCCTACTAGCCTGAATAAGCTAAGCCTAAACAAAAAGTCGCAAAAGGGCTACTGGCTATGAAGTGCGTAAAACGTTCCTAAACCTGACTTTACTTAAAATTAACTAGTAACGTGTACCGGGAAAATGGGGAAAGTACTGGTAAACAATTAACTAAGACAAATGTCAATTTGTGATAATAATATTGTAAATCAAGAAACTCCTTTGAAGCTGCAATCGATACGAAAAACAAAAACATATCACAATGCTTGCAAAAAAAACTTTCAATGATCCGAGAATTAGACGGAATACCGCGGTACTTTAGTACACGGTATTGCCCACCACTGCTGTTTACACAGAGCCAGTAATTCTTATTAAACAGAATTATCTTGAAATTTGTAGAAACTCCAATTTCGTTGTAAAAATCTTGTTGCAATCACCAGCTGTAAGCAAAACATTGCTATTTAATTTAAACATTTTTAAAAAACAAGATTCACAAAAGTTTGCTTTGCAAGATTTTAAGAGTTTTTTTGGATTGCGCCGCAAAGCATTTGAAGATTTTTTTTTGTATGTAGACAACTTAATTAAAGGAATTAAAGGAATAAAGTTATGGTAAGAAGTAAAGCGAGGTGCGTTTTATCCATTTAAAAACTATAAACAAAAATTTACTTTCTTGATTAACAAGTTAAAGTATATTTAAAAAATAGATATATTTTTGCATTTATTATCTGGAAAACATAAAAGATTAAAAGTTTTAAGTTTTTTGAATAACTGACAGAATTCAGTTTAGTTTAATAAATTCTTTTGTTTAAAAGCAGATTTAAAGTTGATTCAAACTCAACTAATGAAAATAATCTTAAAAAATGCTCCAACAGATGGATGTACAACACAACAAATGGAAATACTGTTGTATCCCAAGTAAAATTTATAAATTTCTCATAAAATTCTAGATTTATTAAAAATAAACCGTTACGAAATCAAAAGATACAAAATTTTCAACCTTTTTTCATAGTGGGCCAAATTATAAATTAAAGTACATTCAGCGGGCCGCAAAATTAGATGCTTAAATAATTTCCTCTTTTTAGCATTAGATGCCATAAACAAATGACAAGTATTACAATTCAAATTTAAAATTGTTTAACTAATTAGAAACCTGAGTGAAATATGAAATTATTAAAATCATTACGTAATTAGTATGAAAAATCTTCATGCTCGAGCTGCTTTGAAGTCTCAGTTATATGAGTTCCTTTCTTCCTTCTTGCACCAACTCAAAATCTCCAAAATCTAGAGAAGGTTTGTAGTCGTGATCCCATAGCCAATGAAGCCCGTAGGAGAACGGATGAGTTATTGACCAATATTTCTGCTCTGTGTCTCCTACAATATCCTTGGAAAGCTTGTCTTTGCACGCGCCGTACCAACTATTGATCTATGGCTCTTTAGAGAGCAGGCTGGGTTTTGACACAGAAAGCAAATGTGAATCAAGTCATTTTATTGACAGAAAACATCGAGGATTTTTTGTCGACTTGTCTATCTGACTGTGGCATATGTCTCTGTGTCTGGCACTGCGGCCTTACCTGCAAGCTGCTTAACACTTCTGCCAGATAAACAGATAGTCAAAATAATTACAGAGCTTCTCCAAAACCGAAGTTTCAACTCTTACTACCGGAGACAGCAAGCAAAGCAGGCTACGCCGTTTAATAAAGAGCGTTCGGTAAGAATCAGTGTTGGCTTCCCTCCTTTTCAACATATGTTGTACACCAACATCCGCCCTGCAGAATTTTCAAAAGTTTACCTTCTTAAATGCTTTACCAATGTTGCACTGCTCTGAAAAGTGGAAGGCCCTTTGAAGGGACCTTAAGTTAAGGATGACCACACTTTTATTGTACCTTTAGACTTGGAAGCTAAAGCTTAGTTGCTTTAAGATGGTGACAGCAGCTTTTCATTCAAATAACCAAGAGGCCAAACGTAAGTTAAATGTTTACAACAGCATTAGACTTCTCTTACTTACTTATTTTGTGGTAAAACTGAACAGATCGTTCACTTTCCGTCACCATCTAGTAGCATTGCACAAAACACCATCTTCGCGTGTCACACCGCTGAGACAACTAGTTGGCTCAGGATGGGTGCTGGTACCAAAACACTACGGAGAGCTTTCCTATTTCTGGTCCACAAAACAGCTGAGTATTGCGCGCCCGTCAGTTGTCGTTTTACTAATTTCTTAGATTGATGCATTATACTGTAAATTCCTAAAGTGTACCTAGAATCTCTAAAAATGTCTGATCCTCTTTCCATCGTCCTAATAAATCTAAACTTTTCCCTTTTTTTATCACTAGCAGCTTCACTGCTACTTCTGTAATCTTATTCTAATTCACTTCGCATTGTTTGAAAGCTAATATCTTTACTACCACCAAAGTAGTTGACAACTATCACTTGATATTGTAAAATGCTGAAAATAAATCAATCATTATTAATTTAATCAAAAAAAATGTTAATACTGAAAATGATGCATAGGGCAAGTGTCTTTATGATAGGCTCCTGCCACAAAAGTTTTCATAGATCAGTTTATTGGATATCACTCGACGCAGCAAGCAACTGATGTATTCATTTTGTTTCCCTATACATTACAATGATAGTAGTGACATCGAATTCCATACAGTTATGAAAATATAACTAAAATAATTGAGCAAGCAGTGGGCCACATAAAAAGATTAAGTGGCAGCAGTGTGCCCCGAAGGCCGCAGGTTGGACATCCTTTGCTATAAGTGTCGGCAGCGTGGTCGAGTGGTTAAAGCGCCGAGCTCGTGATCAACACGGTCTCGGTTCAAAACCCACTCGCGCCATTTTGTTGTGTCCTTGGGAAAGACACTTTACGGCACATTCCCCTGCTTGGTGGTCCTGGCAAACAGTTCTAAATTATAGTCATATCTCTATTAAATTACAAGCGAACAGCAATATCTTGGCATTTCCGGAAGCAGGTCGGGATAATTTCCTACCCTATGTATTAGCGCCTCCATCGCTTTCCTGCGAGTCAGGAGGATAAATATAGAGATAAAATAAAATAATAAAATAAATCATTTTTGCAATTTGTTTTTTTAACTTTATTAGTAATTTTATTAAAAATTGTTTTTCTATCGCCCCGATTGCGTCAAAGTTTGCTAATCCGATTAGAACTTTTAAAACCAAAAAAGATTTTAACATAAATTTAGGTATCTATGCTTCACTTTTGATGTCTATTGATGTTTATTGTTTTATAGCATTTGTTTCGCGTGCAATTGCAAGCCAAGCTAGATTACTATGAAAAGCGAAACAAGTGCTAAGCATCTAAGGAAGATCTTTAAAAAGACTCAATTTTGCTCTAGAAAGCACAATAAAAAAATTAAAAATATACGCAAATATAACAAAAATCGTTCTTTATTTTTCAAAAATTACATTAATACGTATGCTGGTAGATCAGTGGTTCTCAAAGTTTAAGTTGTACATTTCCCTTTCAAGGTTTCCCATTTCCCAACAATCTATGACAAAATTATTTTGGGAGAAATTACTTTTTGTTATTAAGTAAAAAATTTTTTTGTTTTTGTTTTAATGTGAAGCACTGTGGTCTTACCTGCAATCTGCTGAAACTTCTGTCAGATAAACACATAGTTAGAATGATCGTGAAGCCTGTCCGGAACAAAATTTTTGTTCCAAATACTTGACACCAAGCGAAGCAAACTTTGCCGTCAAAGAAATGGCGGTTTTTTGGGATCGGTGTGAGCTCTTCTTCTTATTATTAATATCTATACGTGTGATTTTTCTTCCACAATCTTCAGAAAGTTTGCTGTTGCAGCCAATCTGGCATGGCTGTACACTTTTGGAAAAAGGACTCAGAATTCAAGACATGATTACATTTTCTGCGTATCTCCAGACCTAGAATTTGAAACTCGATCCTTCAAAGACGGTCATAGCAGCCTTTCATTTAAATAACCGGCAGGCCAAACGTGAACTAAAGTTTACAACAGCAATAAGATTTTACCATTCTGTTTAGTCTTGACTTATTGTGGGGTAAAACTAAACAGATTACTAACTTTTCGTCACCACTTTGCGGCATTATGCAAAAAATTGTATCTTCTCACGTCACGCTGCTGAGGTGACTTGCGAAGTTAGGATGCTGGGCCAAAACATTGTGAACAGCTGCCCTACCTCTGACCTACGCGACAGCTGAATACTGCGCACCAGTCTGTACGTGTCGTCCAGTGGAAGAATTATAGATGGAGTACGGAATACCCTGAGAATACATCCATGCTTGATACCTATCACCAGTACAATGCCTGTTGGAATGGGCTTGCTTCGATAAAGTTCAATCGCCTCCATACTGGTGTTGGGCAATTTTTATTGATCCATGTACGATGGAGTCTCGCTCTTTTACTGGATTGCGAGTGCGACGCCATTGAACAACCCCATACCACATCTTAACAGCTTTCCCCATAGCCTGTATTGGGTATTACATGGAGTACGTGTTCTGATGGTTCTTAATGACGAAACCCAATGGTAGCGTAACATCATCGCTGCCACCATCTTTCCGGGAAGAGCAGCAGCCAGGGGTAGTAAAAGGATAAACCTTTGACTCCATCCCTGTCTGTGTTTGATCCAAAGTTGATGGCCTTCCATGCTATGACAACAACATTATTTTTTCGGTTTTCACTTCAGCGAAACAATTTTTTATGAACTGCTAAGGTGCAAATATAAATGACATGCCAGTTTATGTTATCACTTAATAATTTAGAGCTTTAACTTACTTTTTATTCAAATTCTTCCCTAAGGATTATTTTTTTCTACAGATTACGAATTCCTTCCTGAACAGCCAAGTGGCTCACGTTGAAAAGCACTTAGTTAGATATAGTTGATTTTAATTGCAATAAAGATTAATTGATAAAGCAATCAGAGCTGAATATTTCTGAATCCAACTGTCATGCAATTAAAATATAATTTATACCCAATAGTCTGTTTCACTCAAGTGCGATTATCATCTCATGCAAATAAAATTCAATATGTAGCTACAATCGTGGCCAAAAGTTTAGGACCGCCATACAGAAATTAATATTTTTACTCCTACACCCGCTAATTGCAACGGAAATCAAAGTGATTGCATCAGATTGCGTCATTCATCTGCCAGTCGATTGTAATCACTTTTTCTTCTCTTTCAAGCAGTAAGCACCATCTTGTGAGTAATTTTTGCGTGTTTTTGAGTTTTAGAAAACCCACAAAAAAGGGTAAAAAACCGTCACTTTCTGATATTCAGCGTGCTCAAATTGTGGCTTTTTACAAGGAAGGATATTCTGAACGTTTAATTAGTGAACGAATAAAGAAAAGCAAGAATGCAGTTCACAATGCAATCGTGAAATTTAAGGAAACAGGGACTTATTCAGATACCAAACGGTCTGATCGTCCACGAAAAAGCACGCCAAGGGATGACCACATTATTAGGAGGACAGCAGTTTGGTCTCCAATGAGTTACGCAAGCAAGATACGGTCTGTACTGCTTGCAAAAGGTGCGGACATGAGTCGGAGAACCGTAAGTCGGCGTCTGTTCATCGATTTTGGTTTAAAAGCCCGTAAACCTGCAAAGAAACCCAGGCTAACACCAGCAATGAAAGCTAAGCGTTTGGGCTTTGCTAAAAAGCACGCGAAATGGACGATTCAACAGTGGAAGCAAGTATTTTTTCTGATGAATCTACAGTACAGCAGTTTACTACGCGCAAGCGCTACGTCCGTAGACCCACCAGAAAGCGATTTGATGAACGGTACACAACGCAGACAATAAAAGACCCTTAAATGTTATGATTTGGGGTGGAATGTCCGTAAACGGAACGGCCGGACTGTTTTTCCTACCACCAGAAACGACTATGAATGGCCAAAAATACGTTGATTTGCTGAAGGACAAGTTGGAACTGCACATGGCCATTCATAAATGCAAGATTTTTATGCAGGATGGTGCATCGTGTCACCGTTCCAAAATTGTTATTCAGTTCTTGAAGTCGAAAAAAATTCAAATCCTTGATTGGCCCGATCCTGGATTCTGGAAACAGTCCCGATTTGAACCCTAATGAGAATTTAATGACTGTTTTGAAGGACAAAGTGTCTGAGAAACGAACAACTAATACTAAGAAACTGGAAGAAGCAATCGAAGCAGTCTGAGTGCTTGAATTATCAGCTGAATACTGCCGAAGTCTGGTGGAAAGCATGCCAAAACGTTTGGAGGCTGTAATTAAAGCCAAAGGAAGACCAACAAAATACTGAATTTTTTAAAAAATCTGTGTCAAAAGGATGTAATTTATATATGTGGAAACGCCCTGTCATTTGTGGTATTTAATAATAAACTGAATTCATGTGTTTATTAACGATTAAATATTCGATTTGTTGTCTAAATCAGAATTTCGAGGGGTGGTCTTAAACTTTTGGCCATGACTGTATGCAAGGTGAATTATCATTATACTTTTGTAGCAATGTTTTATGATTGTAGCCATTATTAAAATTGAGTTTGATTTGAGCTGAATTAATTCAATGTATATCAGTGAGCTAAATTCGTGCAAAAATTTTATTGATATTTAATAGTTGTATTTACGGTTAGGCAAAAAAACTCATGCATCTGCAAGGCGCTATAAAAAGTGTAATAGGCTTACTCTAATTTGGAATATAAGTTTGGAAAAGCTTTTTGTTCATTACTAAAACCACTTTTTATAATCCTGTTTTCGATTTGCAAAATTCTCCTTTGACAAATTTTTGCGTACGTAAGTGATTCTTGTATGCGGGCGCAAAAACGCTCTTGCTTAGATGCTTAAATTGTATATACCAAGAAAAAAAATAAATCTCATATAAGCTATCTTTGTGGGAATGTACTACGAAAGACCAAAAATGATTTGCCCAAAGCCTTTGAAGATGATATTTGTACGATACATGCTTAATAAATGTTTTTTTTGCTTTAAGATCACTCACAAATAACAGACGGCATACTTAACAGCTAGTACTTTTATATGGCAAAAAAGAATTTATAGGCTACATTGTTTTGTTTTATACATTGATTAAATTTCTAATATTTACTGTTTTGCGCATTAATAAATAAATAGGAATTGAATTGGTATCGTTAAATTGAAGAAAAATGTCTGCCGAAAATGCTCGAAAATGCACATACGGGTATGACAAAGCTTTTTATAGCTTGATTTTATGAAGTGAATGGAAAACCAAAATGTGTTGTCTGTGAAATAGTTTTTTCGAAACATTTACTGAAGAACAATACTTTTTTACGCCATTTGAAGACAAACCATACAGGTTGTGTTAATAACCAATCGAGTATTTTCAAAGCAAATAAAAAGCACTCTCATCACAAGCAAATCTTATAAAAGCATTCATAACAGTTAACCTTAAACCATGCCGAAAAGGGCCTGGTGCCGGACTGGTCATGGGTCAAACTGAACTATTCCAAAAAATATACAACAATTTGTCAAAAAAATGGCATTTACTAATTTGCTAATTTGAAGTAACAACTTTTGTTATAATAACATATTGTTTAAGATTAAAACTTGTATATTACCATTATGTTGAAACACAATTTGATACGCCAGCAAATATTGACTGACATATTTGTGGTGTTAAGGTTTCAAAAACCTCTGACAAATCATATTTAATTAAATTCAATGTGCTTTTTATAATATATTTTTTCATTATAAATTACTTTATATTTTTTATTATTTAAAAACTAATTTTGTTTCAGCCATCAAAGCATTATTTTTCTATTTTTAAGGCAAAATATTTGAACCGCAGAATAAGCAAAATGAAAATAACACAAAAATAGAAGAAAAACGAAGAAAAAGAAGATTATCATCTAAGCTTTTATGGCAGAATACGACACTTTGACGACGTTTAGTGTTGATGTGCCTGTTGTGGTAAGGAATTATTAAGGAACCGATTTTAGATTTTTAATATTTTCTTTGTTTTAAAGTGAATCGTCAAATTAATATGAAATTACTTTGGTGTTTAGAAAACTGTTTTTATTTTTTTTATTAGATATTGGTCTACTGTTAACTTTCAACTGAATATAATAATATTCACATACATTTACCAGGTCACAAATATTAAATAACTGTTCCGTTCATCATTTGATAACTATAATTTCTTTTTTTTTTTATTAAATTAATCAAAAACTTTGTCATGTTAATAAGAATTTGAAAATTTTTGTCCTAGAAATATTTTAATGCCTGAAACTCTTTTAGCTTTCTCTCTTCACATTGATCAATCACTCTTGATCAATAGGAGATCTCTTCTTTACCTAACAACTTAGTTTGGCTTGCTTTTTCATTCTAACGATTTTTCTGATAAGTGTCAGAAAAACTTTTGGAATGATTCCAATTCTACTTGCAATTTTCAAAAAAAGTTTTCATCTATCGAATTTGGCCGCGGTGTTTTATTTACTTAATCCAAAAACAGGCTAAATTCGGATTTAATTTTGGTCGAGATAACATAATTGCGGAAAAGAGTGCAACCAAATGTTTCTGTTTTTCAAATTTTAAATGGCACTATCTGCCTCCTGTGCTCTCATGTTTTAAAAATTTTTTTGGCGAATGGGAACAATTGCCCCATGTCTCCCGGTTCCGCACCCCTGTCTAACTGAACGGTAACAAAGATGGAACCGATAAACAAACCTACACCAATGCATATGCCTTTAAAAAAACAAAAAGGAAAAAAGAAGGCATTTCCAATAAAAGTCGACAAAACTTTGAAAAATACCTTTTAAATTCAATCTTTTGATCTAAAAGTCAGACGACAGTTTTCAGTATAAAGCTTGGTAGATCAACTATGTAGGAAATTAGTGTGACTTTTTAAGGCAACTTTTTATTTAATTTAAATTGTTTTGTTTTAACAAATTGTATTTCTGAAACATTTTATTCAAAGCCCTTTTTTTATAAAATTACGGAATAAAAACATCTAAACAAACTTTACACGGTTATCTAACAGGCCAACTTAGCCTCACTTGCGTCAATTGTCGCTGCGCTTAATTTATTGATGACACATAATTTTTGATTTTAGAAAGAAATAAAAGTACCTTTATTTGTAACGAATAATGATCAATCATTTTCTCAAAAAATACGGCAAACTTGCAGCGTTTCAGAAACTGAAAGGAAGTCTGTGCTTTGGTTTAATTTGCTATTAATAAAATAGACCAGTGTAATAACACTCTGACTTGCCAGCAAAAGGATGGAATATTAATGCTTAGTCTATACGAAAGATTTCTGTTGTGTACTTAAGAAAGGCACTTGAAGGCAAATTTCACTATAGGGACACACTGCTGTCTAACAATGATAACTCCACTGAAAACAGAAAGCAGTAACTAGGCTGAAATGGCCGTAGGAAGAAAAAGAAGTTGTAAGAACTTTAAGTTGCAGTTAAATTTAAAGTATTTCATTCTCTTCAGAGATGCGCTGTGTTTGTTATGTTTTGTCACAAAAGCATTTCTGTCTGCACTAAGTTGATATCATATCTCATCAACAAAGATTTATTTACTTAACTTTCTGGAAAACAGAGAAAGCGTTAAACTTAAAATAACCGCCAGGTGGTTATTTCGACTTGCTTTGAGAAATGCAAGTTATTGTTGAACCGTAAAAATTTTTATTTGTTCTTATCCGTACTTATAAATGACATAACAGTAATTATCTTCTTGCTATAGCCGACAAGAGAAAAGAATGCCTTCAGATATCTTTATCAATGATATAATACCATGACAAAAGTATTCGAGTCGATTAAATTGGTAGTGCGACAAACGAGGTGGCTCATAAGAAAAACAGCGCTCACTACCATCCGGCAAGCTGCCTGCCAATTTCTTTATAAAGATAATTTTACATATGGGCAATTTAATCTTTTTAGTTTGCCGGCTTTTTCCAATTAAGTGGTCGCCACAGAAGATTGCTTTAATTTTTGATTTGCATCTTGACTTGGCCCGCGCACTTTATATCCCGGATGCTCTTCCTGGCGAATATCAATGGTGCTTATTTCCTGAGTTTTGAATTCAAGCGAGTCTAGAACCCTAACAATTTAATATATTTCTCAGCAGCTTTACTACAATTTAATATATCAACAAAATTTATGTTTTAACGGCTTGAGAGCTTTAATTTTAGTAGGACTGAGTAAAATGCCGCCTGAAGTATACCGAGAATTAGGTAAGCAACTTTGAGATAGACCAATAAAGTAGTAATCAGTGAAGATATTTCTTAGTGGGGGCTCTTCTTAGTAGGGCCTGTTAGATAAGCTTAAAAACTATGTATTTTGACTTGACTAGTGTTTTTTGTTCTTTGAAAAGTGCGAATTGCAAATATTTACATGTTGTTTAATGAACAACGCTGCAGAAGATGATAGACAAAAAATCATTTATAATCGTCGCGTGGTTGGCAGCGTGGTTGAGTAGTTAGATCGCAAGATTTGTGATCCACATGGTCTCGGTTCAAAACCTTCTCGCCCCATTCTGTTACATCTTTAGGAAAGATACTTTACGGCACTTTCTCTGACTTGGTGATCTTGATAAGCAGTTCTAAAATTCAGTGATTTCTCTACATAACTAAAAAATTAAAATAAAAAATTTTAAACGGACAGCAATATCTTGACATCTTCCAAAGCAGGTCGGGTTAATTGCATGCCCTACGTATTAGCAACTCCATGGTTTTCCTGTGATTCAGGAAGATAAACATAGAGATACAGTAAAATAACTAAAAAATAAATGAGAAAACTAAAAAAAATATATATATTAATTTGACGAGCGCGAACCATCAGCGAAGCGTAAAATAAAATTATATCATAATAGTCACTGAAATTAGATACGCGTATTTAACAAACTTTGACTTGTTTCAAATTAAATGAAAAGTTTTATAAAAAAGTTTTTTACAATTTGGTATTTTTTGATTAGTAAATGCTTATCTCAATTATAAAATTTGGTATCAACTACTTTGGCAATAAAATTGTTAACAACCAAGCTAACTTTGTTACTACAACCTTATTCATACCCTATTTATTTATGTAGGCCTTGCTTTTCTCTGGTTAATCAATATAAATGCTCTTCCGCTGATGTCACTGTTTAAAAGCTTGTCTTTACCACCTATAAATCGCAAAATGTTCAAAGTCGAAAACCACGTGAGCTAATATAGAGCACAGCAAGTAATTGTACAAGTACAAATCCAAAAAAGTTCTTCTGAAGAAATGCTTTTCATGAAAACTATTATTAAAGTAAACTAGGAGTGTGCAACCTTTAGCGCTGCCATGCCGGATGCATGCTATTGCTGCGAAAATTTTTTTCTTTGCTTCACCTTTAATTGGTTTTTTTTTTTAATCAAGTTCCTTAAACTTTCATAAAATTTTCAAACACATTTTAAATTTATGTTATGTATTTTCAAAATCGCTAATCCCTTTGTGTTTTGTTTCTTCTTTTATTTTATTCGTGTTCGTTGTTTTCAGTCAAACTGGCGCCCAATTGTGGCTTCAATTAATTTCGTTTTTCTTTTCATCAAAACTCATCCAGGTCTCGTTTACTATACGCCGTGGTGACACTTTAGACCAGTGGTTCCCAACCTTTTTGGTGTCATGCAAAAATTTGTGGACCCCTTAAATAAAAACTGAAATAAAATTCACTCTTTTCTCCCAAGTTCATGATGATCTCTAAAAAAAAGGTCTTCACTTCGATTTCGTCTCCGGTTTCGCTATTTTTTCTCCCAAAACATGGTGATTTCTAAAAAAAGGTCTTCACATTGGATGTATTTTCCGAGCAAACTGCCTCATTCGCCTCACCCAATATCCACCACTGCTTTCACTATAACATGTTGCTTTCATAGTTTGCATGAAAAGCTCATGGATCCCCAAAAATAACTCTGTGGACCCCTGGGGGTCCATGCACCCCCGGTTGGGAACCACTGTTTTAGACGGTAAAATCCCTGTTTTCTTTAGCGACTGCTCTTTTTCCTTTGTTTCTTTTTTTCTTTAAAAATTTTTGCTCCCACCACGGTCTCACCACTCCCGATCTGTTTCTTGCTTTTACGCTTTTTCGCCACGGTGAATAGTAAACGAGATGGTTTTTTTATTAATTTTAAATATACACATTTTAAACATAAAAAACAATTAAATATACTATTAAATATACTATTAAACAATTAAATATACACTTTAAACATAAAAAACAATAATAATAAAACTGTTTTTAAGTCTCTTTATACATTTTATTTCGCCACGGTGAATAGTAAACGAGATGGTGAAATGGAAGTTCGCGTTGTAACTTTTAAATCCTATTATACACTTTAAACATAATAAAGCTGTTTTATTATAACAATCCTGCATACAAGCTTGTATTTTTAAGCTTGGTTTAATCATTTATTTTTCCTGAAATATCTGTCTCCTGAAATATCTAGAAGGTTTAAAAGACGAATAGCACAGAGAGAAGTCGTCGAACCCTATTCTAAAAAGGCATAAGTTAACACAGACTTTGATCCTGTTTCTACATACACGGGAACAACATTGAGAAAAACGTTACTGCCAACAGTAATGTTAGAAGCTGCTAAGAAATTTGTAGAATGCGGTTTGGTGTTGGTGGTCGGAGGGCTTGAGCAACTTGTCAGCTGTGTCAGTCCCGCGTTGCTTGATACGATCAGATATGGGAAAATTTGATACTTTATTTCAATCTCAACTCCACCATTTCGCCGATGCCTCGTCAGTTGCGTACAGCACGGTTTCTTACTTGAGAGTGATCGCTTCGAACGGAACAATATTTTGCAATTTTTTATTGGCTAAGTCGAGGCTCGCACCTTTAAAAACTGTCTCCATTCCTAGATTGGAACTGGTTGCTGCCACTATGGCCACTAAAGTTGATGTGTCATTAAGGAACAATTTTGACAGCTCTTTGTCGGAGTCTGTTTTTTGGACTGATTCTATGTCTGTGTTGTACATGATACGAAATTCGGCAAAACGCTTTCCAGTTTTTGTATCTAATCGTCTAGCGCAGATAGAAGACAGAAGTACTTCTTCCCAATGGCGTTTCGTTCACAGCTCAGATAATCCAGCTGATGATGGTACTCGACCTTCTTGTTCAGTGAATCGTTGGCTAACTGGTCCTTCTTTTTTGCAGGAGCCAGAATCGCTGCGGCCACAACCACCCCATTCTCTTCCTGACCCCCCAGCTGAATTCGAAATTGTAAAGCGGACGGTGGCCGGTACCGAGGTCGTCGTGTCAGATGGGTGATATGGAAGAACGTTTTGCTTGATTTTCGTCCTTTTACAGGTTGAAACGTATAGTGGCACGGATATTACGACTCAAATTTAGGCTTTTGCGTAGGCCCGTGTCTACTGGTCCTCTGACAGTTGACGAGATGCACCAAGCAGAGATGACAGTTGACGAGATACACCAAGCATAGGCTGGCCATTTTTTCAAAATGCAAAAACGGGACGCTTATAGCAAACTGCCAACACTATGTAAGTACAGTAAATCACATTATGTAAGTACAGTAAAGTACTGTATATTTTAGATACAATGAAATTGATCTTTTTTGGCAAATCACCAGTTAGAGCAGCCCGATGGTACTAAACACACAAAAAGAAAACGAATTACGGTTGATCAACAAATCAAATAATCATTGATATTTATCTGTACCTATCACCTTTTTTAATAGCACAACGTTTGATTTTATGTTCTCATAAAATTCGGTACATGTCAAATCAATGCTACTTTTACACACGAGGAGAGCTCTGACATTTTTTTTTTGCATACTGCTTCTGTCATCAGACCACATATTTTTCATTATTGAAAAAATTCTTTCAACCGGAGCTGATGTTCCTGGTAAGCAAAATACAAACTCGACCAGTTTCTGAAAGTTTGAAATGGGAATGTCTTTATCCTTGAAAGCCTGAAGCAATTGGGTCCACTTTTGCTCATAAGATATGGTTGTATTTTTCCATCTCTCTTTTCTATCGCTTGCAGAGATGTAGTTTTTCACCAGAACGTGCTCGTTGAAAAGAGCGTCAATATTGATTATTTGCTTCGCAAACATGGAGTTGATCTTTTCCGCTGATGCACATATAGGTTGCCAGGATAGATCTTCACTTGAGTTTAGCCAAAGATGAGGTGTCACACCTTTGTAGGCATGTCGATAAACATCCAGGTATGATTCACATTTCTCGTAAAAGCATATAGTTTGATTAAGAAAGAAGTTTGCATTCACTTCTCCATCTTTCTGAAGCTTTTCCAATATACACTTTGCTTGGTGTGGAAGAAAATTATTAGCTCTTTTTTCGTGTAGGTTTAACTTCAATTCTGTAAGAATAATCGCCACATCCACAGCACTTGTCTTTTGTCTCTCCAACTTTAATATTGTTTCGTTAAAGTACTTCAACTGTCCATAAACGAACCACAGATAGAGTTCTTGGGTTGGATTCTCAAAGCATTGGCGAATTATAGTTGGACAATGTTTTTGTGAATTAAAGTAGCTTTTCAATGCTTCAAACAACTCAAGAACCTCCCCCAAAGCGGGTAGCAACGACAAAAATCTGGTATTGCCGTGCTGCAAAAGTCGTTGGTACTCAACATCAGCAAAATCGCAAAACTCTTTAAGTTCGGAAACCCGAACAGTGTAAATATGAAAGAATTTATAAATTTTTACGACATGGCTTTCTACGCATACTGGCAAAGTATCCACAGCATGCTGAAGGCAGTTGTGTACGATGTGAATTGTACATCCGATGCCTACAAGGTCTCGTTTAATGTTATCCTTAATTTTATAGAATACATTATTATGTCCTCTTCTATTAACACCGCCAAAGTTAGTGTTGCAATTGTCCGCACAAAATCCAATTTATCTTTTAGTTTTGTTTGGTCTAGAACTGAAAGCAGGTATTCACTTAATATTTCAGCTGTTTCTCCGGGAACCGATTTAAATGCTAAAAGTTTTACCTTAACGCCACTTTCTGGTAAAAAGTAGCGAACCACAATCGGCACAAGTTTAACTTCTTTCATGTTCGACGCATCAATTGACACAGTGACAAAGTTAATTTGATCTAACTCTTGGTGAAGTTCATCAATACACATCGGGGCAATGACCTTAACAACTATAGCTTCACACTTAGTTTTCCCTAATGAGAATTTAGGTTCAAACAGTTTTGAGACCAACTTGGATGTACAATCAGAACTTCTGAAACTTTGCCCGTGAGTAGCAGTATGATAAGCAAAAGTTGCTTCTTTGGCAGCCAAAGTAGGGTAGCAACGGAGGCGGAGCCAACATCTTTGAAAAAAGAAGTCACTCGAGATGAGGATGCAGCTGCTTCAACAGCGACTTTGTGCTTTTTGCTCCCTAAATGATTATTAACGTCTGCACGTCCACCATGGACTATTGAAAATACAGAACCACAATGATTGCACAGCACTTTACCATTTCCAGTGTCTTTCAGATAAGGAAATTCTTGCTTCAGCTCATTTGTAAACTTACATTTTCTTTTGGGCATAATGTCTTAATAGTAATGCTAAAAATTAATCTAGTTACAGTTACGTTATGCGGTTACATCAACTTCTATCAACTTTTACCGAAATCCCGCGGTCAATTTGCTTGCTTAGTCTAGCTAAAGTTTTAATGACAAAAAACAGCTAAACAGCTCTGTAGCGTCTCCTTACAACTCTGTACATTTCTCCTTAAGCCGACGCTGCTTTAACCATCCTGCAACTGCGTGAAGTAATGCTAACCTATCTGTAGTGTAGACACTCAATCTGTGACGTCACAAAGCTAGGAATTTGTGCCTTGCTGTTAATACAGTATAACAAATGGCTCGTTTGTGTATCGTTGACATACTGTATTAACAAAAGCAAATTTTGATTCAAAAATTCCGGGACAAAGTGGTAAACTGGGCGGGACACCGGGACCAAGGCCTAAAAACGGGACTGTCCCGGCGAAAACGGGACGTATGGCCACCCTAACCAAGCAGAGTTGACTGTTATTGCCTATTGCTGCTGCAGGGAGGCCTTTCCAAAGGATTACAAAAGATTTGAAAGCCAAAATTCACCTGGTAAAATTGTTAAACTTTCTTTAAAGAAACTCAATCCTATATACGTCGCAGGTGTGCTTCGAGTCGGAGGTAGGCTACGCAATGCTCCTTTAGACTTCGATGCCAAGCACCAATCATCATGCCCGCCAACTCTCAGGTAACACGTCTGTTGATTGAACGATGCCATAAAGATGTGGGACATAGTGGGTCCTCACATACTTGGAGCGTATTGAGAGAACGCTACTGGATATTAAAAGCAGGGCTGGGGAGCCACTAAAGAAGAGCAGTAGCTCCGGCTCCAGCTCCGGAGCTATCAAGTACTCATTCACTAGCTCCGGCTCCAGCTCCGGAGCTATCAAGCACTTATCCACTAGCTCCGGCTCCGGATTTCCAACTCTTTAATCAACAAGTAGTTTATCATTTAGTGTTTAAGTCTTTTTTGCGATAAACTATTCTATTCGAACAAGAATCACGACTTCTGATCTTTATAATTATATTAATCAAATCTGAAAGCGAGTATCAAGAAATATAACTAAATGAAAATCAATTGTGGCATTATCTAAACATTGAAAAGGTTAAATCGTAACTATTATGGATTGCAAACTCCGCACTTACAAATAGCTAAACTTTATCTTTTTAGTGGAAAACTTTAGAAGCACATGTGCGCGAAACAAAAAACTCCCAAGAGATTTAATGCACGAGGAAATAAGCGAGAACGTTTGTGACGAAACATTAAGGCAATAAAAAAGATTGAATCAGCCAAATCTTCACTCTACAATTTTAAGAGATAAATTGACGACGTGCAATCATGCGAAAATTGAACCAAATAAAAAATTAAGTTATCCAATTCTCACGGCTACATTATGTTTTAGTTATATTAAATTTTAATATTTATTTACTCTTAATCATTGAGTGTTTAAATTAGTAATAGGATGATGCCAATTTTTTTTCGACTCCAATGCCGATTTCAACAACATTTTTCGATTCCGATTCTTCTTAGTCAGAATTCACCTTGTTTTTTATATGAGGCTAACAATTTTTTTAAAAGCACCTAGTTTAATTAGTTGCATAATTGACGTACAGTGCCTCTTCCTTAATTGTTTTATATTGTTCATCATTAGCCATTGTAAATTAAAGATTATACATGTATGTATATTAAAAAGTGAATCAATCGTCCTTGCAGAGTGCAAAGAATAAGAGCAATATTTTAATACAAAATTTGTTTAATCACTGTTTTGAAAAAACCACAAAATCTGTTGCTTCTTTATTTAAATAGAATCTTGATCCTTATTCAATTAGAAAGATTCTATATAAAAAAGGATATTTAAATATATTATACAAAATTTATTTAACTAACAGTCTGTTTCATTCTATTGAATCTTTCTGTGTTTACAGGAAAAATAAAAAATAGGCTATAATCATTAGTAAACATAGTACTATGCTTTCATAACATTATTAAGAAAACATAGTACGATAAGTCAATCTTATCCGATAAATAATACGTAGTTCTGCAAAACATGGTTTATAAGAGGTCGTTTTAAAATTTTAAATTATTTTTAACAATAGAAATATTATTTAAGCTTTTCAAATTTTATACTTCCAAATATGTAGTTTGTTGAACTACTAAATAATTTAAAACTGTGAAAAGTAAAACAGGTCCAAACTTGCAAAGAGTGATATATTTATTGTAGGATACATTGACTTAGAAAATTATTTTAAAAAATTATTGTAAGCAAAAAATCTCAGCTAAATACCATTGGGCTCTATAAGCGTTTTTTTATTCAATTTTTTCAGATAACTATAAATAAAAACAGCTAATTAAACAGCTGATGAAGGACAGGTTTTCTTTTTTTATTCCTTTTAATATCTTTTAATGCCAAAAATTTTTTACGTTCAATCATCATCTGTTTCTTTTTTGTTAATGGACGTGTTTTTGTAGAGCGCTTAATGAAAGTCGGAACAAATACAATGATTTTTCATTTATTTAGAAACAACCGGACAGCCTGTTCATCTATTTCTTAATTTCTTAATCAGATAAAATAGGCTGAAGAGATGTTTTTGCTTAATAAATGAAAAGAAAGATATCTATATAACACAAAATTTATTTTTATATTAATGTTTAAAATTCCTTAACAGTCAATTTTTTTCTATGAAGTTGATCCTATGAACCATAACTGGAGCCGGAGCTAATGAAATTTTTGTGGCTCCAACTCCGACTCCGGCTCCGCAGAAATATTTAGAAAGGCTCCAGTTCCGGCTCCTCTAAAATTGGCTGGCTCCATGGCTCCGCGCTCCGGCTCCGGCTCCGGCTCCCCAGCCCTGATTAAAAGGTGCGGCTACTGTGCGTAAGATCTTGGGTAAGTGTATCTTTTGCCAACGTCGCAACAGTGCATTTGGTAAACAATATATGCCGAGTAATTGACTTGCCATCATGCCGAGTAACTCCCGGTAATCCGCCGTTTTTCTTTACAGGTATTGATTATTTTGGGCCTATCATGGTGAAGCAAAGGCGAAACCGGTTGAAAAGGTATGGGTGTCTTTACCTGCTTAACGGTGAGGGCTGTTCATTGGGAATTGAGTTATTGTTTGGATACGGATGCATTCATCAATGCACTTCGTCAATTCATCAGTCGCAGGGGTAATCCACATACCATTTATAGTGATAACGGTACTAATTTAGTTGGAAGTTACCTGGAGCTGAAACGTTCTTTGAGGGATCTTGATCAATCAACTATTGCCGACCACTTGAGCCGCAAGAAGATTCGATGGAGGTTTAATCCACCATACGCTAGCCATATGGGTGGCATTTGGGAGAGAGTCATCCGCTCCATCAAACGGGTTTTGTCAGCCATTTGCTCTGAGCAGACCCTAACTGACGATGTACTTTTAACTTTGTTTGCAGAAGCTGAGCATATCGTCAACTCCCGACCTTTGACTCCGGTAGTCCTGAATCTCTAGAGTGGTGTGCCATTGTCACCTAACCATCTCTTGCTCCTTCGCGCAGAAGACCATTCGATTGGAGTGTTCAATCATCGAGACAATTACGTGCGAAGAAGGTGGCGTCAGGTCCAGTACCTTGCCGATCAATTTTGGTTACTCTGGAGAAAGGAGTATTTGCAAACTCTCCAAACTCGCCAAAAGTGGCACGATGTAGAGCCGAACTTTGCTGTCGACGACTTGGTCCTAGTGAGTGATTTTATTTTATTTTTTATTTTATCTCTATATTTATCCTCCTGACTCGCAGGAAAGCGACGGAGGCGCTAATACATAGGGTAGGCAATTATCCCGACCTGCTTCCGGAGATGCCAAGATATTGCTGTCCACTTGTAATTTAATAGAGATATGACTATAATTTAGAACTGCTTGCCAGGACCACCAAGCAGGGGAATGTGCCGTAAAGTGTCTTTCCCAAGGACACAACAAAATGGCGCGAGTGGGTTTTGAACCGAGACCGTGTTGATCACGAGCCCGGCGCTTTAACCACTCGACCACGCTGCCGACACTTATAGCAAAGGATGTCCAACTTGCGGCCTTCGGGGCACACTGCTGCCCACTTAATCTTTTTATGCGGCCCACTGCTTGCTCAATTTTTTTAGTTATATTTTCATAACTGTATGGAATTCGATGTCACTACTATCATAGTAATGTATAAAGAAACAAAATGAACACATCTGTTGAAGCTGTTGATCTTTTGATCTGTTCAAACATCTGTTGATCTGTTCAAGCTTCAAAACCGGAGAGGAAATTGAAGTGAAGACCCTTTTTTAGAGATCATCATGGACTTGGGAGAAAAGAGTGAATTTTATTTCAGTTTTTATTTAAGAAGTCCACAAATTTTTGCTATATTATCGAAAGGGTTCATGACACCAAAAAGGTTGGGAACCACTGGTCTAAAATGTCACCACGGCGTATAGTAAACAAGATACATAACATAAATTTAAAATGTGTTTGGAAATTTTATGAAAGTTTAAGGAACTTGATTAAAAAAAAACAATTAAAGGTGAAGCAAAGAAAGAAATTTTTGCAGCATTAGAATGCATCCGGCATGGCAGCGCTAAAGGTTGCACACTCCTAGTTTACTTTAATAATAGTTTTCATGAAAAGCGTTTCTTCAGAAGAACTTTTTTGGATTTGTACTTGTACAATTACTTGCTGTGCTCTATATTAGCTCACGTGGTTTTCGACTTTGAACATTTTGCGATCTATAGGTGGTAAAGACAAGCTTTTAAACAGTGACATCAGCGGAAGAGCATTTATATTGATTAACCAGAGAAAAGAAAGGCCTACATAAATAAATAGGGTATGAATAAGGTTGTAGTAACAAAGTTAGCTTGGTTCTGGTGTAATGAGAAATGTTTTTTCAAAATATGGACAGATTTTATCTTAGAAACATTGTTTATTTAAGTTTAAAAATGGGCAGTGGTTAAAGGTCCGGTACCGAACTTCAAATTTTTAAAATTTAAGATATGGTAAATTTTTGAAAATAAAAATTTTACTGTTATAATTTTTTGACATTAGGTAAAGAAAATTTTTATTGTTTTTATTAGAGAGTATGAAGTACGATTGTCTTTGCAGCAAATGTTGCTATGATTGTTGGAATGTATAATGGACGAAAGTACATATTATCAGAATTTAACAAAAAAGTGAGACCTGTAATAGAACTTGCGTAGTGGAATGCAGCAGAATTCAGATAGCTATGTTGTATGTTGGATTTTGTCATCTTAAACAGCAAGAAAAAAATTCTTTAAGAACAATATGCCAATTGCATTAAGTTTGCTTCTTCTACGAGATTTTTAATTTTCACTAAAATATTGTCGTTGATATATTCTTTTGTTCCTACCTTCTTCAAAATATTTCCGGTGATTCTTTAATTTTATACAGTAAAATTTTTATGTCTTTTATGTCTTTTTATCTCTTTTTATGTCTTTCACAGTAGAATAAATTTAGTTGATTATTTCAAATTATTTGGCTCAGTAGACAATGTTTGTTACTTTTCTTTTGAATATTACCTTGGATTAGTCACACATAGATTGCTTAATTTTATAATTGTAATAATAGAGCAACGTGGTCCAACTACGGATGGAATTTGTGCAGCCCGTGGAACATTTTGCACAATTCAAGTCTTGTCGATCATAAGCAGCGGCAATCTTGTATAACAAGGCATGGCGAGCTGATGGAACAGAGTCTAAGGTTGAGACCAATTCCAAGTGAAGACATTTTTTTTTATTTATTTTTTTTTTTGGAGAAAGCTATAATTTTGGGACGAAAATAGGTATTTCGGAGACCGATTTCAAGTAAAGACCTTTTTTTTTGAAGAACGCTATGATTTTGGGACAAAAATAGGTATTTCTAGCCGGCTGAGGCCCGCAAGCTCGAATAATTTTGAAAAGTGGCCCACAAGAGTGCAGAAGTTGGACCACCTCTAATGGAGTAAGCTTTGTAATTGTAGAGTTTGCTCTAATTTTCGTATTGTTTACTTTTATTCTGGTTGCCAAATCAGCATTCACAGCCATGATGATTCAACAGGTTTGTTAACAATTTTATTGCCAAAGTAGTTGATGCCAAATTTTATAATTGAGATAAGCATTTACTAATCAAAAAATACCAAATTGTAAAAACTTTTTTATAAAACTTTTCATTTAATTTGAAACAAGTCAAAGTTTGTTAAATGTCTAATTTCAGTGACGATTATAATATAATTTTATTTTACGCTTCGCTGATGGTTCGCGCTTGTCAAATTAATATATTTATTTTTTTTAGTTTTCTTATTCATTTTTTAGTTATTTTACTGTACCTCTATGTTTATCTTCCTGAATCACAGGAAAACCATGGAGGCGCTAATACGTAGGGCATGCAATTAACCCGACCTGCTTTGGAAGATGTCAAGATATTGCTGTCCGTTTAAAATTTTTTATTTTAATTTTTTAGTTATGTAGAGAAATCACTGAATTTTAGAACTGCTTATCAAGATCAGCAAGCTGACAGAAAACAGACAGAGATCACTGTCTCTAACAAAAAAGAATGTATTACAAAAATCCACACAACTAACAATTGACAAAAACTCTTCTTCCCGCTTTGCCAAACTTCAAAGCGATTCCACCGCTACAACTTAAATTCGTCCGATACGCAATCAATTCTATCTCTAAAGAATTAATTCCCAAAAATACTGGCGCAAAGTAATTCCAACATTTGTTAATCAACTCACTGGAACGATACTATAACGACTGAAATCATTGCCCTCGAATCTAAACCTGGAATAGTCACAATTCATATTGAATTTACTTGACTTTAATTAATTAACGCAAACCAAGCGCCGCTTATACAGACGGACGTCACGTGATGCTCCATTCTAGTAGAAAACGCTATTCCAAACTTAATCTTCTACTATCTGCCACAACAAAGTTCACATTCGGTCATCGTAATGCGTCAGCCAATCGGAGGACCGCGATATAAGCACATTACGTCAATAATAGGAGGGGAAGACAATTAATACTTGCCCAGTCGCGAAGTACTCACTGTCCGGGCTGCTGTTATTGTAAATCCAATCAACGTGGCGAGAGTTGAAATAGCCGGCATAGAAACAAGGATGAGGAAACACTGGGAGATCTAGCGATTGCTCTCGCGTTGGTGGAGGTTTGTAGACGTTGACTATTTTATAACCATCAACGTCCACGCACAACCACTCAATTTCCAATGTCGGTGGAGATTGGTCCAAAAGCGTATACCTTAGTCGCTTGTGAACAAACTTGGCAAGGCGATGCTTCCTGCTGAATGTTGTCATTTTTAACATTGATGATCGCAGTATAAGCCTAGTATTTGTCTTTATTGAATAGAGCCAACATTTTGATGTTTTTTAATTGTGTCCTTTTTATACGGTCACTTCTTAGAGTGTCGATTGCAAACTGTTTTCTTCCGTGAAGCATCCATTATTGAAAAATATATTTTATTGCATAGCCTACATGTAAACCTACAGAAAAAACACAAAGAAATAGATTTTTGTGACATTTTTTTCCTATTGTTTTTTTATTAGTTTCATTAGTTTATACAGTAAAATATCTTTTTTTTGTGTTTTTTTGAGGGATTTTTGTTAACTGTTTCTTACCATTAGAGTTGACAACTTGTTCAATCTTTCTCATTCAATGAAAAAAAACTTTTTTCTTTTCAAGTTAATAAATGAAATTATATCTTAATTTTTACTTTTTTAAGATGTTTTTGTTATAAGTTTATTGCTGCTCGAATCATATTAACTTGCCCAGTTGCTGTTTTTGGTTTTTAATAAAATTTTAGCAAAGTAAGATTTATCAAAATTTTTTAATAAATTTAATATGGTAGCGCACCGTAAATTAAAAATCGATATGCTCAGCCCTTGATTACAATGAACCATGGCAGTACAAAGCGGAAGGCAAGGGTAGTAATTTTACCCCAATACGCAAAAAAATAAGGCAGAATCAAATTTTTTCGGAATAATCATTCGTTTTTTCGGTTTTTAATTTTTTTTTCAGCGAAAACAACCCTTTTGCATGCTCAAGTTTCCGTCAGTGCTACATTTAAGGCCAAAAAAGCAAGTAAAGACAAAAAAGTCGACACATTAAATCTTTCTTATTTGGGCTTTTCCATCAAATGATGCAATATTATGATTCGTTCAATCGTTGCATAAAACTCGGACAAAATTATTTCCATTTGGCTTTGTACGCCTATGCGACAAACTAATCACGCCATAGCAGCGTCTGTTGAAAGATTGTTTCTGATTTGAAAAAAGCAAAATACATATTCTGAAAATTGAACTGAAAAAGGCATCTTATTTCAGCACTGGTATGTTTGCCGACGGAGATGATGAGCTTCAAAGATTTCGAGAAAATTAACATGATATTTACGTCAAAGTCATTCGTGTTTTTGTTAAAAAAGAAAGCAGCATGAATTTTGTTTAACTCTTTCAGGCTCAAATTTTTGATGAAAAAAAAAGCCGTAGATGCTCAAAAATTTATTTATTGTTGAAAACCTCATTTTTCTTGCACCAATCACTACTTATGCTTTATAAAATTAATCCAAACTGGCATAATCCAAACAGTTCTTACAGCTTAACAACTAGACTTTTCATGGATATATTTTTGCATCTAGTAGGTGGTACAAGTTTTAAGCTGCTGAACAGGACAGAAACTCGATTTAAATAAGTGGTATATTTTCTGTACCACTGAGCATTAAACATGGCCTTCAAAGTGATTCAAAATATGTACCACCAGACTTGAAAGAGTTAAAAAAGAATGTGAAAGCATCCTTCTAACTTTTATTTCTTTAAGTACTAAACTGTTTTTATTTGTTATTAAATAAAAATTATTTTAAACACTAAACTAAAAAATTAGTTCTCGCCAGCTTAACTGAACATCAAGACGTAATAATGATTAAAAGTAACAAAATATCTTCTAACAAAATTATTCCGTTTACACTGACATTATTTCTACTAGAAATTCAAGTAAGGTAAACAAAATATAAAACTATGAGAATGCAGTAATTACTGACTAGTCACAAAGTTTAAATATAAATTTTATTTCTTTCAACAAAAACGACGCCTTTTTTATAATAGATGCTTTAATTGTGATTGATTTTAAATAAAAATCTCAAAATAGCTTGCAGCGTACGGATATCTACTTGCAATCGGATTTCTATAATTAAAATCCATTAAGATTTACAGTAAATCCCGACTTCTGCATAAAAATCTATCAAATTGAACTCTTTTTTGAATTAAACTTGCTTGTTATATGGCTTCAGAGATTTAAGTCAAACCCCGTATATGCTGCTGCATATAAACATGGTTTTAAACAAATGCAACAAAAATCTTTTAAAAAACATCTCAAAAAAACTAAACATTAAACTAAAATATTGGTGTTTGTTTTTGAAGGCTTTATATTTTTTGCGCTTTCTGCTTTTGAACAGTTGCCACACGGTCGTAAATATCTAAAAAAAAAGTTTCATTTTGTAAGTTAGTTTTTTAAAGTTTAGTTTAGGCTACTTAAGTATAAAAGATGAACTACAATTGACCATAACACCAAAGCATAACATAAATATAGTAATTAGAGATAAACACATTACAAAATAAATGGATTCAATATTATTATAGAATAATGGGAATAACATACATAGCGAACCGCCATATTATATTCACAACTAATTTATTACCTTGGATCTTTTAAAGCTAAAGCATCTTCCAACTTATTCAGGAGTAAGGAACTGGAAGTGTCCGGAAGTAATAAAACCATGTAAACGGATGCAAACGCTATTCCGCCCATGACATAGAACGGAATCGACAAATCGATTTCTTCTCCTGAAAGTAATCAATGTGAAGATGAAAATGAATATTCTCTATGAATAAATATGTGATAAAAATTTGTTTTATTCCTAAAATTTAATAGCATTATTCTAACAAAAATGACTTTTTAGGTCTATCGAATTTTTTTAATAATGGTGCCAGTTTGGACTCGGTTTAATGATCAAAAATTGGTATTTCAGTAAGTAAGTAACGATGAGGTTGGAAAAATTGTAAATACAATATTTAAAATTCCACTAGCTTTACTGCTTTAACTTTTTTGAATACAAATGAGATACACTATTAAAAAAGTTGACCATATTTACCTGGCAGCAAAAGTTTAAACACATCCGTTATTATTTTTTTGTACAATTTTTGTAATCTAATTTTACGAATATTTTCAGTTATTTTCCTTTTCTTACCAATAAAAATATTTAGTGCATTTTACCTGGCATTAAAAGTACAAACAGATCCGTATATATTTTTACGTACAATTTCATAAATTTTACGAATATTTCCAGTAACCCATTTTGCGTGTTACACTGGCAAATAAATTTACCTCGTTTTTCTGGCTGCAAAAGTTCGGACACGAAATCAATTATTTTTACGTACAATTTCCGTAAATATTACTAATATTTTTAGTAACTTATATTTAAGATTTGTGGTTCCTACCAAGTGCAAATCTGCACTGGTAGGAACGGCATTGTGCATCACGCACGCCGTATGACCAGATGCTGTAATATATCGAGTTAGGGACAGATGGCACTAGAGAGTACCACCCGTGGCATTGTGCATCACGCACGCCGAACCCGAGCTCACTGCCCGACCATGGTTTCGAGTTTTAAACTCTCATCAGGGACAGTCTGCTTACTCGGGTTGAGTTGCAGAGCTGGTCATATAAGAAAAGGTAAATATAAGATTTGTGGTTCCTACCAGTGCAGATTTGCACTTGGTAGGAACCACAAATCTTATATTTACCTTTTCTTATATGACCAGCTCTGCAACTCAACCCGAGTAAGCAGACTGTCCCTGATGAGAGTTTAAAACTCGAAACCATGGTCGGGCAGTGAGCTCGGGTTCGGCGTGCGTGATGCACAATGCCACAGGTGGTACTCTCTAGTGCCATCTGTCCCTAACTCGATAACTTATATTTCATGGCTCACTGGTAAAAATTTTACTACATTTGCCTGATAGCAAAAGTTTAAACAGCACAGATGAAATGTTGTTTATAAGATGCAGGTCAAGATCAGTCGAAATTACTTTTCTAAAACTATTATCAGGTAAAATTGTAGGCTAAGCTAAAGGCTTAATTAGTTAATAGAGCTGGGACAGTGGAAGAGGGTGAGCAATTTTTCCAAGGTGTGCACTCACACTCGAACAAGTCAATTGGTGATTAATTGTAAAACAGTAAAAAACAGTAAAAGATGTCGTGTTCGGAAAAACTAATTTCTAATACCGATTAGGAAAAATTTGCTATGCTTGTACAAGTGCGATGTCTAAAAAACTTTTTTCTAATGCCGCTTTGGATAATTTTTAGATATCTGTAAACACTAATTTTTCAACGAAAACATATACGATGACACCTCCTGCAATGTTAAAACGCAACCTTACAGTAAAATTAAAATTTAGATATTTTACAATCATACAGTAAAACTAAAATTTAATTTATATAAATTTTATTACGGCCTTTTATTTGTTAAATTTAAACATGCAAGAAAAAGAAAGTTTTCTGAGAATCGTGTTAGATTTGTTTTTGCTGTTTGGGTTGATAAAGATAAAATCCAAAAATTAATTCCTCTGTGGCAAAATATTCTGTGATAATAATATGAGACCAGCAAAATTGTAGTTCCATATAGAAAACGTACGTCCCAATGCCAATGATCTAATTGACGTAATGAGAAGGAAAGGACCTCGCTTTCATTCTTCTGGAACGTTGGAGAAGATGGGTTTGGGAAAAGTTTTCCAACCGTTGGTTGAAGCTTTGAAACAGAAAAGCTTTATATTGTATATTAGCCGAAAATTTAATCAAATTTTGTGCTTTTGAAATGATCATAACTTGTTATAGGGAAAGAAGAAAAAATAAGATACCAAAAATTCCATTGTCAAACAAAACAATTTCAAAAACAATTAACAACATGTCTGTAGATGTGTTAGATCAAAAATCCAAAAAATCCAAGAAACAACTTTATCTTTTTTAATCCAACTAAATGAAAGCTGTGATAAGCTATGTGCAGTCAACTGTTGATTTTTGTTACATACTTTAGTAAAAAAACAATTGCATTACGGAACATTTTTTATTCTGTGAGCCTTTGACAACTAGCACGAAAGGCACTGATGCTTACCAGTTGGTTGATGATTTCTTCGCAAAAAATAATACTACTTGGAAAACTAAAATAGTTTACGAGGTATATCTGTTATAACGAAGCACCATCAATGTTAGACAAAACCTCTGAATTTTTAGGACTGGCAAAGAGAGAATTGCCTCAAGTACAAATTGTCCATTGTTTTCTACACCGCCATGCGTTAGCATCTGTCCTTCGCAACATTAAGTTTGTCTTGGATCGTGTGGTGCAAGCAGTCAATTTTATCAGACCTAAACCATTAAATCACCGATTATTTAGGGTGCTTTGCACTGAGACGGGAGTTCAACACAGCGTTCTTCTATATTTGTTCAGTGACTATTCGCCGGCTGTCTCGAGGACGCATTCTGATTTGTGTCTTTGAATAAAACCATGTTATTCCCTCCTGAAAAGAACAAAAAATTTGTGCAAAATTTATCGCGTGTGTTTGTCATATCATTGGCATTCCTTGTTAATATCTTTTTTCACCTAAATGGCTTGAAGATTAAGATGTAAGAAATAGGAGTGACTATAATGTACGCTGGAGAGAAGATTAATGGATTTGTATAAAAATTGATTTTATGGAAGCAAAGAGCTATGAAAATCAACTTTGCAAGTTTTTCTTCCTTGGATTATCTTCTTAAAAATAAATATGATGAAAATTTTTGAGATGATATTTATGGTGGCATTACAACACATCTAGAAAACATGATGGAAACATTTACAAATTACTTTGAGGATCTGAACCAAATTCAAACTGAAGTCGAATTCCATTTGTTGCTGATTTTGAATCGATGGAAAATAATGATGAGCTCAAAGAACAACTAATTGAATTGAAGAGTAAATTTTTACTACGGAACAAATTCGATTATGAAAGCCCAGGCAATTTTTGGTGTTCACAAAGGGTTGCTTATCCACATTTGGCTACAGCGGCATGGTTGAAATTGATTTCTTTCGCCACCACATATTTATGTAGCTAAGGCCAGATTTTCAACTTTTGTTGATATTGAAACAAAAAAGAGAAACAGACTTATGTACAACATGATATGCGACTCGCATTGTCAAAAAACATACTAAAACTTTTTTTTACTTTCAAGTAAAGTGCAACAACATGTTTTACATTGAAGGATATAAATACCGTTATTTGATTTTATTGTTATTTGTTTTGTTGAATGTAATTTGGTTTTTGTACGCAGCGTTTGGTCATACTTATTTTGTTAACAACATAAAAAAAATATCAAAATAACTGATTTGGTTCAAAATCAACAAATTGTAAATATTCGCGCACTTGGTCTGCTTGCTTCAATCTAGGTCGCGTTTTCTCAACTTCCTTTTTCTCTACAAACTCGTTTAAAACGCGCATTTTTCTTGCATCGATAACTTGAAGATAAATTGGTAATTGATTGCCGTTATAGTCTTACTGAAATACGCAGCTGCAACTTTAAAAGCATTTTTTTTGAGGTCATATAGTGGTTTTGGAATGTGAGTTATGACTTTTTCTTGTTTCAGAATTGTTAGTTGTTTTAATTTATTCTAATCTAAATTTGGGCTACGTTGAAAGCAATTTTCCTAAGTTGGCTATTTTAATTCATATGGTCATGTTTTTTGCGATTTGTGTTTTTGTTTAGAATTACGGAATAACGCTTCAATAGATCTCAAATCAAACTTGGATTGAGCGTTCTCGTCAATCAGTCTA
The DNA here is from genome assembly GCA_963680785.1 of Diplosoma virens. Lineage (NCBI taxonomy): Eukaryota > Metazoa > Chordata > Ascidiacea > Aplousobranchia > Didemnidae > Diplosoma > Diplosoma virens. The sequence continues at coordinate 13,116,831 of OY796889.1, read as the reverse complement.
CGCAGTTTAGCTATTACTAAAGGAAACAGATTAAATCAAAGCAATAACTATTATTCAGTTAATACAAATTATCAAAAATTTCGCATCGGTGTTGTGTTACAATTATTGCAAATATAAGGGAGGTAAAAATACTTTCAAATAGAACAGGTGAGGTAGTATGTTGAAAAGGTTCGGAACCACTGGCCCAGATTAAAGGCAATATTGTTGGTACCATGGTAACATAAGAAATCTGCAATATTTTTATCTGAACAAAGTGAGATACGATTACAGAATAAATTTATCAAAATAGAAAAAAACTCCCTATTTTTTTTAATGGTTCACCTAAACAGCGAAACACTCGTTTGATCAAAAAATTATTTGCGTGACTTACAAAATTTTGGATCTTATTAAAATAAAAACTCAATTGATGTACATTTGTAGCAAAAATTTGTATGATTTTTTTAAGTAAAGTGATCAAGTGATATGTTTTCACAAATAATTTTTAAAGTCGACTATTATTAAGCCTACTCAATTTTTTTTTAATTTGTACGTTATAGTGGATTAAACAGATAAAATGTGAATACAATATCAAAAAATTAGAATTGTTTTATGTTGATATTTATCTTGATTTCTTTTTTTTTTGATTTCATCTTTGTTAATAATCCTGACTCGCAGAAAAGAAACCTTAGAGGCGTTATATTCAGGGCCACATCATTCCGTTATCCCAAACTGCTTTTAAAAATGCCAAGATATTGTTGTCTGATTGAGAAACCTAACAGGCTATTATTTATTCCAGTGAAAACTAAAAACGATGAATCTTTTAATAGAATCAAATTCAATTTACCAGCAAAAATTAGAAACGGTGATAAAATTCCACACAACCTTGATGAAGCGCTGGAAATGCACATGCTTGTACTGCGCAACATGGTTGGAAAAATTTCCCCAGCCAACAAAATTGAAATCATCATAACAGAAATTCCAAAAAATCTTCCGATCATAGCAAGACATATACCAGCAACTGTGTTTTCTGATTATAACATGATAAATTTATCAGCGATTTTGTTTATACTTAATATAAAAAGTGTAAATTGTTACTTTGTCATCAAACAACTTTAAGTTGATTTTAAAGATCTTAAGATAAAATCCATTTCATTTTACAGTAGGCTACAAATAAAAAAGAACAAAAAAGATATCATTAACAATACAGTAAACTTAATGAGAAACTATCATCATCATATCATCTACTACACTGCGTCCAAAATATAAACCATCTCGGTAACTCAAACCACTTTATCTATTTTAGATGTAATTCAGGGGTTCCATCTAAATCTGAATTTGGTTTTTGTATTATGTGAGTATTTTAGTTTATTCAAAAGTTTTTATTTGAAATACGGCAAAAAATAAAAAAATAACAAATTTACGATATATTTTTTTCCTGCTCATAAAAGAAAATGTGTTGATTAAGCATTTATATATGGGTGTATACATTTATATATTACATGCATTTTAACTAGTAACACCCCAGCAAACAAACGATTGTCAAACGATGGAGAGGCCAACGTCGAATTGGTCGCGGTTTATATACGTATGACCGTCAATCAATGTTACTTCGACACAGATAAAATTGTTCAAAGTCGTACAGGGTGTCCACAAAATACAATTTTCAAAGTTTGTTAAAATTTTATTTTTTGAGATATTTTCATTTGATTTGTTTTATAGTAAAGAAAAAGGCTTTAAGTCGCTACACTAATACTGCTTCTTACACTTGAAAAGTAATCATAAATTGACGTCTTTCCGACGTAAGTAAACTTGTTGTTATCGATAATATTTAATCAAGGAGCACGAAGAAATATTGATAAAGCAAGGGGCGTTTTTTGTAGAATTGTATAATTTTTTAATGATTGCGCCAATGTTGCTGTACTTCTTAACTGCTTAATTAATATTGGTGGGCACTAAAATCATATAAAGTTTGGATTAGGCTCCTATTTATCGCGACTTGTTTGTGCTAAAAACAATACCTTGTTGTAGGCCAGGAATGTCCACCCTGCTGCCCACTTAAAGGTTTTCATGCGGCCCACTGTATACACCAATCTTTTAGTTTAATTTTTGAGCCTGTATTGCAGCGTTTCTTAAACTGAGTGTCGCAAGCTTGCTTTTCTTTTATGTAGATACCAGTTGTTTTTGAGACGAAAATCAAGAAATCAGAATCTGATTGAAAGTGAAAAACTTTTTGCGGCCTGCCGACTTTAGCTAAATTTACAATTTGGCTTATTATGAAAAAAGTTTGGTCATCCCTGGTGTAGGCTAATTAATGTTAAGTAAAATCAAATGGCAACATAAACAATTATATTGCAGAAAAAAATACAAATTGATGAAACATTTTAGGACTATATAATTTTTGAAGCAGTCCTCGACAACTTACTGAGATAGTTTGACATAAAGTTGCAATCAATAATCATGGGAAAAACTAAAGCCATATTTCACGCGTTAAACTTAACAGTCTTTCTTCATGACAATAAACTGCGTAGTTAAAACCCAAAATAACGGCCCAGAAATGAGTTTCAAATAATTAGTTTTGGTGTGAAAGTTGCTGTAGAGCGTATGTAATTCTTTGCGCAGAAGCAATGCATTTTTAGAAACTATAAACCTTAATTTTATTGTTTATAACGAGGGTGGTCGAACTGCGGCTCTTTGAACCTTTTAAAAAATTATGTTAATTTTTCCTTTCCATTTAATAGCAGTCAAAGGTCAATATTTTAACATTTATACTAGCAAAGTTTCCTTGAATATGACGTTATGTTATAATAATTATTGAATTACCATTGCTTTTAAATTAAATCAGTAATACCAGTTTGAGCATAAACTTGAGAAAACTGTTGTATATATTGCAGTTTAATTGTATGTAATTGTTGTTTATGATTTATTGTTAAATTGTGTTAATTTTTTTTTGCTTTGATGAGGACTTTAGAAAGTCGAAAACGTTCAGCTTTTTTTTAAATAAATTTTTCTAGTATAAATAATAAAATTTTGGCTTTCTATTGCTATTATTTACAAGTCGATTTTAAAAATTACCTCTCATCCTAAATCATAATTTTTTTTATTGCAGTGAGTTGAATGTTTTGTTAATTGAGCGTTTTGTTGCAAAAATATCATCAAAAATAGCAAAAAGAGAAAGTAATAAAAAGAAACTAGAACTTTTAAATCAGAATAGGAGAAAAAATTTCAATTTGCTGATATTGGAGGTAAAACTGTGTGTCTTATCTGCATGCTTCATTCAATCATTAAAAAACCAGCAACTTGAAACGTCGTTATGAAACAAAACACAAAAACTTTGCCATTAATTATTCACGCAATTTGGACTTACGGGGAAACAAGCTTAGAGAGTGATTGCAAGATCTCATGTTTTTTACTGATATAATAAACCATTTACAAATTTTAAACTTGGCATTTTAAGGCAAAGATCATCTTGTTTCAAACCTTTGCGAAAAAATTTTTAGTTTTCAAAATAAACTTAAAATTTTTAAAAAGGATTTATTGTTCAAAACATTTCATCTTAACCTGGAGAGAATAAATGCATTTCCTTATGTCAAAATAAATAACAAAAAATTGAAAGAATACGAAGGCAAACTGCAAGAAATGCTTTATAATTTCCTGGCTAGGTTTATTGATTTGCAGAAGCTAAAATCTTTCTTTTCTTTTCTCGAAAACACGTTCGAGATTGATGTGGTCACCAATGGGTGTCCGATTTCCGAACCATTGGTGTCTGAAGTACCTGCAGTAGAAATGGAACTATTGGGAGATGCAGAAAGATCTTGCTTTAAAAATGGCCCATACGTCCCTGACTACAATTGAGTTCTGGAAACAAATATCAGAAGCTAAACATACGCATTTAAAGAAAACAAGCATCCTGGTAATTTCTGTTCTCAGAACAACATTTTGCTGTAAATCATTTTATTCTGTGATGAAATTTGTAAAGTTAAAACATCGAGTCACTCTGACAAATCAAGACTTGAAAGAACTACTTCGAAGGGTCATAGCATTTTACCAAACAAATTTTAAACAACTTGCAGCCCTAATGCAGACTCATAGTATCACCACGAATCAATAAATATAATTCGTTTGCTTTTTTATATGAATAAATAAATTTATGTTTTTAGATTTTTGGGTTGCGGCTCTTTAAAAGTTTGGTTTCATGATATGCAGCTCAAACATAATATAGGTTTGGCCAACCCTGAAAATAAGTTTTGCATTACTTGCAAATGTGACTACAATCCCTCAACCGTAGAGTTAAAAAAAGTTAATTGGCGTAATGTATGGGCAATAATCTAGATGTCGTATTGTCGAACTGATTTATCAACCAAGAATAGACCTTGATAGTTCTATTTAATATCACCTTGATAAATTGCCATTAATGAATTGTTGTACACTTCTTAGTCTTTGTTTGGGGAGGTGGAAGGAAGCTGGATGATCCACTAAATGACCAAACATAATTATGTCAGAGTGGTTACCAGGCTCTTGTGACATCTGAGAGAACACAGGTTTTATTTGAATGGTGATAGATGAGGCAAGATGTTATTACATGATCATCTGTCTACTCCTTTGCCCCATACTCACGGGCTGCCGTAAAATCCATATCCCATTTCTGCGTTTTTGAGCGGAATAGACCAAAGCCGATTCGGATGCAATTAAGCTTGACCCAAGCAGGCCTGGAAAAATTGATTGCCGGTGGCGTTGGGATTACACCTTTATTAAATGTATGGAATCGAAAAGTGTTTTCTTGCCACGCTCTACATACTGTATATTCCGCCCTTCGTGTGATCCTGGTGTTTGACTGGACGTAGTTGTTTAGCAGTTCTAGTGCAGCAGCACAAATAGGTTCTTGATTTAAGTTGCTGCAGCTGTTCACAAAGTCGAGACTGGACCTTTTATAAAAAAGGTATTCTGGCTCCTAAGCGCGGTGAGCAAAAGAGAGTAGGGCTTTTTGGCGGCGAAGCTCAGTTGGATTGATGCCTGTTAAAGTAAAAGATTCTTTGTTGGTGTGGGACGCAGGCATCTGGTCACTATGCGCAAGGCATTGTTTATGGGTTTGATGATAAGACGAGTATGGGCACTGCGACACCAAAGAGACGCATAATGCTGAGCCATGAATTGGACCCGTCCAAGAATAACTGTGCAAAGTATTGTGACATCCGCACCCCAGCTTGATTCAGCTAATTGACTTACAAGTCCAACGCGAGATCTTAATTTGTTGCGCAGTAACGTATAAGTATCTACGAAACCTGAGTGTCCCATACAACTTTATGCCAAGGTAAGTACAGGGTTTAGTGGAAAACGGTAGGGCCTGTCCGTTGACAGAGATGTTAAGCTCACCTCGTGCCTTCTTGTTGTAAAGATGGAATGGTGCCGACACATTCTTTTTTGTTATGAGCTTGAGCTTCCATTTATAAAGGTAGGAGGAGAGTTTGCGAGTTTTGAGTAAGAGTCTCTTCTAATGCCTGCCAGTTGCTTGCTAGTGCACGATAGTCAGGTCATCAGCATAAGCAAATTTTTTGAATACTTTTACTGGCAGGTCCTATATATATATATATAATTAACTTACAGACCACAAAATTTTTTTATTTAACATTAATTTTATTTGCTCCAACAGACTGTTTCGCCTGCCTGGGCTCGTCAGGGGGCGGTTAAAAATCTTATTCAAATAGAATCTGCAGCCCTATATATAATATATATATATATATATTAATATAATTACTGGCAGGTCATATATATATTAAATAAGACGGGAGCCAAAACTGATCCCTGTGGGACGCCATTTGTGCTTTGCTTTACGGCACCGGTGATGAGGCTCAAATTTCAATTACAATTAAGTTCCATAATCAATGATACCAGTGCCTGTCCGGAAGAAAACAAAGTAGCTTTTAGGTGAGGTTGCGATGCCATACAGTATTGTAAACTGCTGTGATATTGACAAACACAGCGCCGGTCTTCTTTTTGACCCAAAAGCTATCCCCAATTTTTTGAGTTGGAAGAGTGACTTGATCTACAATCGCTCTTTTGCACCAAAACCAGGTTGATCTTTAGGTAGCAGTGGGTTTATAAATGGTTCGACGCGGGCATAGATGAGTCTCTTTAAGATATTAAAGGTAACACCAACCAAAAAGATAAGTCTATAGCTTTTTGGGTCTTCTAATGGGTTATTTAGCTTTGAAATGGCAACCACTAATGCGCTCCTCCAAATTTTTGGGACCTTGAGTTGGCGCATGCAGCAGAGGAGTTTGTTTAACCAGGATTTTAAAGCGGAGCTGTCATGGAATACTAGCTTTGGACTTATATAAACGGTGCACGGAGCTCTTCCAGATTTTAACAGGGGGGATACTGGCAAAAACTTCCGGAAAAAATTCCAGAGATATATTTGTCAGGCGGTTTTGGAATTCTTCAGAGTTGGGACATCTTTTTAACAAAAAGTCTGGCTGACTCACGGTTTGGTGTTAGCCTATTCCAACCTTGAGGCAATCGAGTTGGCGGAAATGGGGCAGAGACGACGTGTGTGTCATCTGGTTCTGCCAGTCAAGTTGTTAATTATATTCCATGCCAACCTAATCGAGTATGTGTGTGAAGTTAATACTGTTGACACCCTTCGACCAGCAATCTTTAATGTGAATTGAGAGGTTGGTGCTTTGTAGACATTAGCAATCTTTTAACCATTAATGTCCACACACAACCACTTAATTGTTGATCTCTCCAAAGATTGATCCACAAGGGCTCAGCTAAGTTTCTCGTAGACAAACCTAGTAAGGCCATGCTTTCTGCTTGATACCCACCAGCCAGTGAGGAGTGTGATATTACTAGCTGGTCAGCATTAATGCAATTAGTCTCTTGTACTAAAATGGTAAGTGCTTTGTGTGCTGGCTAATTGGTTGATAAGACAGGTACTATTTGCGCAAACGCCTTCAACATTTAAATACCGTATTGTAGGCACAAATGGCCCACATCTAGCATTCCTGAACTTGCCTCGACAAATTGTAATCAATTTAACTGATTTCGGTACATATATTTGTAAAAAATTTTCTTTCGAATCTGAAGCAAAGTTAAAACAAAGCATATTTGTTGGGCTACAAATATAAAAATTGTTAAAAAATGATACGTTAGTAACAAAAAAAATATGGGAAGCATTTGAACTATTGGCACAAAGTTTTCTAAAAAAGCACAAACCATTCAATTATGAAAAAATGTGAATAAAAATACTTAAAGCACAGTATATAAAAACATGGGCGCTAGAATTTTATTCAAATGTATTTTCTATTTTCTCACTTAGATTTTTTTTAGAAAACAATGCTAGTCTTAGTGACAAACATGGTGAAAGACTTCACCAAAATAGATACCAGGGAAATTAGAGTCTTGTTATAATGGTAGACTTTTGTTGGTCTCTTTAAAGAAATACAAATAAAAATGATCATGGAAAGAGAGAATGCCTCGATCATTTTAAACGTTTTTTTTTTAATAACTCAGCTGTTTCCCTGCTCTATGATCTAACTACTGTAGTTGAAAAGTATGTTGTAAAAATAAAGAACAATTAATGTTGCCAAATGTTAGACTATTGGTTGAAATACATTTGTCCACAAATATTTTAATGTATCAATTCATGGCATATACTTTAGATTCTCGTTGGTAATATAACCAAATACTTTATTTGCTGCAATATTCCGTTGTATTACTAGTTGCATGAGTTGTACTAGCATGTAAATGATTAATCAACGAATTTACTTTTATACGCATGTAGAATTTTTATTAGTAAAAAATGAAACTTTTTAAAACATAAAAATTGTCATTTTCTATTTTTGGGGGTGGATTAGAGGGAGCAAATCTTGTCAATCTTTTGCCTCTTTATCTTATCCAAATAATTTTGATCCGTTTCTTAGTAAAAAAAGACGTTTAGCCAGGGCCAGTACAGCTAAGATTATGATTTATTTATTAATGGCAGCAGTTGCAGATACGAAAAAATTAAAAAATAAACAAGAACGTTACGATATCTGGGACTACTGTAGAATAAAATAAATAGATAAAAATATCAACTGTCTTCAACTTGTCAGCTGACAGAATTCTATATAAATTGTATGGAACAAATACACATACAATATGCGTAAGGTAGAACAACCGGAATGGGATTATTGAGCGCGGTCGTTTGGGCGCTAGCCGGACATTTTAACATTTAAAAAAAATTGTTTATAAATTCATAGTCTTTCAAAGTTAAAACTTTAAAACAAATTTTAAAACTTTTATTGAAAATAAAAGCAGACTCATAAAATACTGCTTAAATTGTAGAAACCTGATGAAGGTAAGCCGAAAACGTTTGTTTTTTTTTGTATAGTAAGTTTTAACTGATTGGTTAATAAAAACATAAAGAATGTTAAATCCACTATGGCTGCTTTTTGATTGTTATATGGTAAAAGAAACAACCTCTTTGCAAAAACTTTACAAGAAGTTTTATAAACGAAATGCTTTTAGTGCCAAAACGGCCATCGTTAAATAGGGCGGCGCCAAATCTTCTGGCGCCCAAACAGCTGAGTCAAAACTTGCTCTACCCGTTACAACACTAATCAGGCGAAGGCACTTACATAATAATCATTAGCTTGAACCTACGCGGCGAGTGTGTCAGTAAAATATTAGAGATAAGACGGTTCGATGCTCACGGCGAGCGCTAACGGCCGTATTTCAAATAAAAAATTTGAATAACCTTAAATCCTGACCTGTTACTAGAAAAACATGTTCCAATTTGAATTTAGTGGCTTAAATTACATTTAAAATAGATAAAGCGGTTAACGTTTCCACGACTCAGTTTTTTGTGATACAGTGTTATCTTCTCGATTGAAGGAAAATATTAGTCAGCTAATCGTCAAGCAAGCAATTATCCCAAAATGTTAATCAAGTTTGAGGTTGCTAATTAAGTAATTTTAAAAAATGAATGAATGATATTTTGCTTCCAAAAAAAAAATATAAACTGTAGAGAGATAATTACGACTAAAATAAAATGTTGAAATTCTACGTTGCTTTGTGGCGTGGCCATTCATAGATGTGTTTATGAAGTCGCAAAGGTTTTGTTTATTGTGGCATTTTGCTAAACACAAACTTGAACTTAAATTTGAACGCAAAAAAATTAAAAATGAAAATTTGAATTCGAACTCAAACTCGAACTTAAACAAAATTTTATTTAGTTTGCAGCACCTGTAAGGGTTAAAATTTTTGTTTTTCACTTTGAAAAATTATAGCCGCTTGGGCACTTACGTAAACCAATAAATAAATTTTAAAATGAATTGTCGACTTTTTTTTACTTTGCTTTGCTGGTGGGGTAGCGATAAAAACACAACCAAATATTAATAGTGTAGTAATGAGGGTTGTTTTTCGACCATATTTTTTCAGCACAAAAGTTGTTGCTGCCAGAGAAACTATTTCTAAAGCGCCTCCGATAGCGTTGTTGAGATAAGCATTTCCTCCTAAGTTTGCAGCGTTCAAGCTATTTGTGTAGAAGCTCAAATTAGCAACATTCCTGTAAGCAAAACAATACAAAGTTTAAAAAATCAAGTGATTCACAGAAATTTTTTTTGTTTAAATGTGTACGCTTGAAACTTTCCATTAACTTGATGCCCATTCTAAGAAGAATTGTATAAGACTCATTTTATCATCATTTCAATTATTCATTCCTTACTCACAGCTGTGCAACCGTCAAAAGTTTACCCTGGACTGATTTTAAAAACAAAAAGATGTTGTAGCCTAATTTTTTTTTTAATTATTATTCATAAATCAATTTATAAAATGGACAACGTTCAGACCACCAAGAAAGAAACGACAAATGGTGTTTTTAGTATTACCGAATATATTTATCTTCTTTATTTATAGGATAATGTCTAGCGGGTTAAATTTAGTGAAACTTTTAAGCCAGTGGTTTTAACCAGAGAGTACGAGATTTATTTGTAAGGGGTGCGATGATATCGAATAATTATATCTACATCCATTGAGAAACACTGCCTACTTTACATTAAAACACAAACTGGAAATTAATTGCTTCCTCAAAATGAGATGTGACTAACACTTAGCATCAAGATACCAAAGTTTGATGTCGTTATAAATAGGTAACAACAACAAAAAATTCATTAAACTTGTTTCTTAACCATGATTTTCTACAGCATACAATGCACAGTAAATGTACATATATTAATATTATGTAAATTAATAGTGCTTGTTTATATGAAAATAATTTATCTTTTAGCATTGTGTATTTCGTTGTCGTCGTTGTCATTTGGCAGGACATCCACTGCAGGTCAGACACAAAAAGATTGAAACCTGGATCAGATGCTGGTTGCAATGGTGCAGCATTCCAAAGTATGAGGTGTAATTGTAATTGTAATTGTGCGTGGTCAAGCTCGAAGCACGTTCTTGATTGAGTTGTTGTATTGTGCGTTTTATCTCTCTCGTGGTTACTGCAGAACGCTGTCAGAGCGACGCGTGGTTGTTTAGGTGTGTTGTTCTTTAAGTTGTGTTGCTTGTTCCTCTGTTAACGTGCATTTCTGTTTAGGTAACTACGTTTCTTAGTTGATTAAAATCTAAATTCGTTGTGTTTTGGGTAATTTCAGAACATGAGGTACGCTGTTAGGACGTAGCCTGCAGTTTGCTCAGTGCCGCAGCATCTGTTATTCGTTGACGGAGCGTGACTCTAATTGTGCATAAACGAGTAAAATCGCCCAACACCAGTTCACTGGTGATATTTTGGGACTAAAACAATCCTGAAGCCGAAAGTGGTTTCAGCAATGTGACGTATGAAAATAGGTTTTGGGTTAATCCCTTAAGATGGTGATGAAACTTAATTGATCTGTCCAATTTCATTTTATGACAAGTAGGTATTGAACAAAATAATAAAAGTTTATTATTGTTGCCGAAAAACTTTTAGGTCACGTTTGGCCTCTTGGTTGTTGAACAAAAGACTACTCTTACCTTTTTTGATTGACTAAAGCTTCAACCGCTCAGTCTGGAAATGCGCTAAAAGTTTAATCATGTCTTGACTCAAAGTTTCTGAACAAGGCCTTTTAGTCCCAAAAGAGTGCAGTAACGAATAATCATCAGCATAAGCAATCTTCATACGTATAGATGTATAGATGTTAAAAAGGAAAGAAGCCAAACTTCTCTGCTGGCGGAGCCTGCTTTGTTAGCTGTTACCTGTACCCTAATGATGAAAGATCTTTTCCAGAAAAGTTTTATGGTTTTTCTATCCATGTGTTTATCAGGCAGAAGTCCCATCAACTTGCAGGAAAGACAACAGTGCAAGACTGTGCGATATTTCGCCGCTGTTTGATCAACAAAGATAACACCAGCTTGCGTTATAGCCTCCAAAAACCCTATATATAGTCATAGCCTCCAAAAACCCTAATATTGGTAATAGAAAAACTTGATTTACGGTGGAATTTCTGCGTTGAAACCCAACCTAGTCTCCAGTGAGAAATAGATCAATAATTGGCTCAACGTAAGGTTTAGATAAGCCTTTCAAGGATCTCGTAAGAAACACATATAAAAGATATCAGTCGACAACTCTTTGGGTCCTTTACGGGGTTCATAAGCTTTAAGATTGGGACTATAAATGCTCTTCTCCAGATCTTAAGAATTTTAAGTCGGTGCAGCAGAAAGAAAGGAAGTGATGTAATCAAAATTTCAAAGCAGCTCCATCATTATAAGCTTCGGAAAATGTCAGAAATATTCAGTCGGTCTTGAAAGTGAATCTCCAGACATCAAGGTTGAAGCTCAGTCACACAATAAGAAAGTGACGGCAGCCTTTCATTTAAATAACAGAGAGGCCAAACATGAATTAAAAGTCTACAACAGCAATAGACTTTTACCGTTATGTCCAAACCTTACTTATCTTGAGGTACAACTGGACAGATCGCTCACGTTTCGTCGCCATCTAGTACCATTGCGCAAAAAAATATCTTTGCGTGTCACACTACTGAGGCGACTTGTAGGTTCAGGATGGGATGCTGGTGCCAAAACACTGCGCTCAGCTTCCCTATCTCTGCTTTTCTCAACAGCTGAGTACTGCGCACCAGTTTTGTGTCGCAGCGCTTACACTCGCCTAATAGACAGTATCTTGAAAGACGCCTTGTGCATAGTCATTGGGTCCCTGCGTCCCACACCAACAGACTGCTTACCCATACTTTCAGGCATCCAGTCAGTTGAGCTTTGGGAGCGACACTCTCCTTGGATTACCGTGGATCTCTGGACCCTGAACATATGTTACATAGTCTTTTAAGTGGGTCCCCAGATGCTCTCCAAGAGAGATTAAAGTCTTGACGACCGTTTGTGCCAGCTGCAGTTTGTGCCGTCGTTTGTGTCTCTTTTGACAGTTTGTGCCGCTGTTTGTGTCTGGCCTTGAGTGGACGGAATGGGACTATTTGACTCCGCCGTTTGGGTGCTGCTTTTTGGGCACGGCTATTTGGGCGCCAGCTGACAGTTAGGCACAGCCATTTAGGTGCCAGCCAAGTGTTTTAACAAATTTTAATAAATTTTAAAACTTAAACAGGTTCATTATAAAAAGTACCAAAAAGAAGTTTTAAAACTTTTATTGTAAAAAAAAACTTAAAACACCCCAAAAACTGTCGCGTAGCTTTATTTAGTTCATTTGGTAATTATGATCATACAAGGCTTTTCAAGTACTCAACAACATCCTTATTTTTAAATAAGAACAGTTTCATAATTTTTTCTGTCTGCATCTCTATACTTTTTTAGTTTTTGTGGTAGTTGATGACCAACCAGTAATTTTTTATAATATGCATCTCTACCTTTCTGCACTTTACGCAGGCCATCTATTAATTTCCGAATGGTGGGATGATGAGTGCCAAGATATATCCGGTATTGTAATTTTTTCCATTAAGACACGTTTTCAAATAAAAAAATATTCTTAAGATTTGGCACCAAAAAGCACATCGCCAAATATGCTGAAATCAGCTGGCGCCAAAAAAACCATGCCTAAACATCCGCACCCAAATAAATGGGCCAAAACGTACCCTACTCTTGAGTGGATGCCCTTTCAAACGACGACAAGCTTTGGAAAAATTAAATTTTGCTGTTTAAATAAGATGACAGAATCAAAATAGCTTCGTCATTTACTTAAAAAAACATTACGTTTTTGCAACTTTAGAAGGGATGCGAGAACTGGTTGGTGATTTTAAAGGGTCCCAGCAAAAAAGAAGTTAAGAGCCATTGTTCTAAGCTGTTACCCAGTCTACAATGGACTTTTTTGTTTACCTTTTTAGTTTCTATATGACTGAAATTTGAGCTGATTGTTGAGACCGCCAAGCAAAAAAAGTTACATAAATCCTTTTCCAAAAATACCACAAAATGGCTAGGCTAAAGTAGTAGTTAAATCAAGACTATGTCGATCGCATTCGCCATCGATGCGGCGCTTTTAGCTACTCGGCAACGCTGCCGACATTTCAACCTCTTCTTTGTACAACCGTAGTGGTTCAGTTGCTGTATTCTAATTTAGGCCTAAGTATAATTGTCATTAAAGCAAGCAGCGTGGGTCATTTAGGAATTAGTGCTTTTCCTAATTGCACAACAAAAATCTTTTGGGTAGACTAAAAATCAAACTCGCGTCCTTCTGGTTGCAATTTGGAGTGTTATCACGCTGAGATATTTTATCTCATCCAACGTAAATAAAAAAATAATTAAGATGCAAATTTAAGATCTTGTCGATAACAGTTGCCATCAAAATTAAAGGTAGGGTCCACCAAAAATTTAAAATTTTTCTAATTTTTTAAACCCATTGGTTTTGGTTTGATGTAAATCCGAGTCCCCGTTGGCCCAATATTTCAAAAAAACTAAATTTAAAATGAGCGATTTTGATTGGTCCTCAGTTTTATGACGTCAATGAACGGCAAATTAAGCAAAGACTTGCAGGTACAGTACATGTTAAATTTTAGTCTGGTTGATCAGTGCATTGTAATTCGAGTAATGGGTGTTTTTTGTATGAGTCCTGGTTGTTCTAACTGAGTAAAACAAAAGGGTATTAGTTTTCATCGATTACCAATAAAGGATTCCACTAGGCTACAGAAACGGTTCAACAATATGAAGTTAAAAAATCCACCTAATTTAAAATTCTGCAAGTTATGTAGCAGGCGTTTTACTGAAGATTGTTATGAACGAGACCTGAGATTGGAATTGCTAGGAATTAAAAAACAAGTTAAAGTAAAGAATAATGCAGTTCCAACTTTGTTTGATTTTTCCTTCTATGGTATGTTAACTGGTAAAAATTAAAAAAACAAAATGAACGAAAATGTCAGAAAAATCAAAGGCAAGACAAATGAAGATAAAACAGAGAACAAAACAATTTGTTGCAAAAGGTGAGTAGCTTGTAGTGTTTTTAGATTGACTAGCATATTTATAGAACTATTTTATGTTTCTTGCTTACAATTTCAATGTACTTGTCTGTCTTGTCATAACATGTATAAATGCTGTCTAGCTAATTGGTTACAGATTTGTTTAAAACTTGAAGTTGCTGAACTTATAAGCATTCTGAAAATTTCTCTTAACTGTTTTCAAACTTCAGCCACTTAAGAAAAACATTCGTATTTTTTGAAACATGTAATATATAATAAAAACTTGGAATATGTTGGCACCAAAATATGAAATGACATACCAAGTGATATAAAAATTTTGATTACTCAAGATTTAAAAATAAACTAAATTTTTATTCTATTCTAGATCCTTATATGTTATTATACAGTATAAAGTAGTCTCACACAGCAGTTTTTTAACCATATGCATTTGTAATTAGGTATGGTTGCTCATACTATGTTGGCTGCCTTGGATAACAATAGCAATACCAAGTTGGAGCAAGTCGAAGGTAAAAATGGTAAAAGTAGTTGGAAACTTCAAACTTTCATTGTAAAAAAGCAATGTGTCCCAAAAAAACTCCTCGCAAAGTTCTGATGTCCTGTACATGGATTCACCTCAATTCTGGCTTAAAAGGTAAAGCGCTAACTATTTTACAACCCTGTTGTAAATCAGCCGTGCTATAGGTAAAAAACAGGATAAAATGCTCAATCTCACTCACCCATTTTTACAGTAAATTTGCTGCTTGCTTTTGCAAGAAAAAGTTTTACTAACTAGAAATTATTTCTTGCTGATAACATTTGCTTCTACACCTACATGTTATCGCTGCAATAGACTATGACCTCCTACAAGATTGGACGATGGTAGACTTATTAGTGCTCCACATGTGGCAACCCAATACAAGCTATTTTACATCTCTATTCATTTGATTTTACCTTTAAAATATGTCGTTTTTTGCGTTTCACTGCCATCTTGTGAATCCTGTGAATTGCATGACTATTGGGTCTCCTTGGAGCGGTTCCACGCCACGTAAGAAGCCGCGTAACACATGGCAGTAAGGAAGGTGCTAGAAGTATGCTAATTACAGCAAATCGTTTGTTTAGATTCGAAGGTGTTTAATCACCTTGGAATCGTATTTGAACCTATTTTTTGAAATACGTTTGTGATCAAATAAATTAGAGATTACCGCCAGTTATTGCTATTTAAATTTTTGATTTTTAGAAATATAGTTTTTTTGTTTTGTTTTCAATTTTTTGAATTATTAGTTGTTTTTTTTTGATTTTTAGAAATTCAAGACGTACACGTGCCTGCTTTGACAAAGTAAACAATAGCTCTAGAACAGAAACCATCCAAGGTTAAAGCTGTGAAGCTTCAAAAATACGTTTCCGCACTTGATATTTTTGTATATATCCAAAAATAAATATTTTTCATACTTTAAATTTTGTATTGTAGCTTACTATTCAAAAGTAAAACATATCATATCAACTACAGTATATATTTTTTGCTCAGGACAACGTCGAAGGCGTGTAAAATCGAGTATTTGTTAAGCAACTCAATCTGCTATCGGAGATGCAAAGATATTGCTGCCCATTTGAACTTAATTTTTATCTATTAATATGACTAAATTTAGAACTGCTTGTTTAAACCGCCAACCAAATAAAAGGGTCGTCTCGTATCTTGCCTAAGAACACAACAGCTTGACGAGCTTAGGAGTTAAGACAGGACTCTGAAGATTGCAGACATGAGACACCCTCAAACCAACACGCCTACTCAGGTCATACTTCTGACTAAACTAATATTTAATACCTGATATGATACGAAAGAATAGCAAGCAATTATGTTGACGAAAAACATTTTATTCAAAATACAATCTTTTATTTCCTCTTTTCTAAAGACTGTCGGCATATTGGCTTTACAAAAACCTTCGTACCTTTAATCTTCTTTTGGAAACCGTTTTCTTATGGCGATTACAGCACCAGCAGGTATAAGACTGAACATCAGCACCTCGGTGTACAGACATAGCTTGTTGAAGCTCGGTGTGCTGGTAATGCAGTTTACATTTATTAATTTTTTTGGATTATTTCAACTTCTTTGCAGCATTTGTTTTGAATTATTGGTCCTATAATATAACAATGGTCGCAGGAACAGTGAAAATATTTTTCAATTGCTTTTGGGAAATTATTTGACGTCATATCAGGCTGTTGTCCTTGGTCTATTTTATCAAATTCTTCAGTAGATTTATATAAAAATCCTTTCCTCACAGTGCTTTCTATTTTTTTTTCACCAGCTTTAGAACAGTGCTTTCGGTAGTTAATAGCAGCTGCAGCTGCAGTTATTACCAACAGCAATGGTTATCTCAGTTGTTTTGCCATTCATTGACGTCATCACTCGCGCGCGCCACCAATGGCAAATTTTTCTTTTTGGGATAACTAGCATAGCAGAGACCTTTGAGTAAAAATCTTTTCAGAGTTGATTATTAACTACTTAAAGAATATTTTAAACTCAATTTGTATTTTGACTGGACTTCTCCTTTAAGATTCTTCAAATCGTCATGTTTCTAACAAACAGAAAAAATTTTACCAAAGCATGCAACTAAGAATAAGACGTCTTCGTAGTACTTTGTTTTTCCACAACAATTTTATATTGACATTCTTTGTGTCAGCATTTTCTTGTGCAGGCATTGCTTGTTGGAAATTCTAAAGTAAATTTGTTTTTTAATTAAAAAATAGTTTGGAAGCAAAAAATTAAATTTTTTTATACGTTTACCTCAGAACTATTGTCAGCCCATTGGTCTTTTATGTTATTTGTTACTACAATGTACCTCAAAACTTTTGCAAGTTCATCAAATTTTTGTTTTTGAAGCAACCAAGATGATGATTCCCAAACACACCTAAAGATAAATTACACAAAAATATTTCTAAGTATCAGAAACACGTACGTAGGCTACGGTAAGTTGGTCATGCAAGGTGAAATTCTGTAAAAGTTCTAAGCTTATCTGTTTACTAATTACATTAAAAAAAAGTGAAGTTTTTTTGACGATAGCCTTTATAAAGTGTAAAAAATTACATTTTGTGTTGTTTATGTATAACAAAATTAATTTTCGAGATTTTGAGCCTTAGGTAATTTTTCTTAACATAAAGCGACTAAACAAAAAAAAAACACAAATCCTTGAATAATATAAATCCAATTCCAATCTGGAGCAAGATAAGCAATTAATGAAGATGAGATTCCACCCAAAGAGTAAGTAGCATTTATAAAGGAGGCCGCCCAGACTCGTTTAGCAGGGGTGCTAGCAATTTCCAAGCCTGTAAAATTAAGCAAAACCAGTTTTGAGTTAAAGATAATCTTAATCATTAGTTTTAAGTTGTGTTTTACTTAAAAAAAATACATTGGAGGCAGTACATTAAAGATTATCCCGACCGAGTTTTTAAGGAATGTTAGATTAGTCTGTCCTTGAGTTGATTGGATTTTGAACCTTCATAATTCAGGAAAAAATGTTTCAACTCTTTCAACCTTTATAATACAGGAACAAATGTGCTATACATCTGCAATTTTAATTAACAATAATGGCGTACTCTACTAAAGGCCATTTCATTGTGCACGCTTATCGTAAAACTGGAGGCGAACGTTTTTCGACTGGAGTGCGCTGTAAAACATTACTTTGAAGCTAGTTTGTGCGATAATAGCAATATCGAACTAACTTTATACAATCTGAAAGTTTTAAGACCGTTTATTTGTTCCTATCTTTCAAACTGCACACTTACTGTGAGGAAACTATAGCTGCTTTTTTCATCTTTCAACCAATGCTTTCAATCCTAGCAGGAGTTCACGTTTTACAACAGATTTTTACAAAGTGCGTTTTTCTTATTTTCACTACGTGATTGATAAAACAATTTATTCAATCTATTGCTAGTTTAAAAAGCATACTGAAAGTGGAGCTTGTAAACACTTAAGTGAGCAAAATTGTGAGCAAAAACCCAAAACTATTTAATGAATAAGGGTATTTTAATTTACTAAAAAAGTTTCGCTGGTTTAATCAACGTAGTTTGACAGATTTATATTAAATTTTAGTCAAGGTATTTTAAAGCAGTGGTAGTTTCAGCTATTCCTAGTTCAACCAAATCATGCGCAATCTGCAACAAGCTTTCATTGCTTGAGAAATAAGTTTTTGGTTTCTGTAAATAATTACTTTTTCAATTTGGAAAAATATTTTACAAATGTCAGGTTTCCGTAATTATTTTTAAAGAGAAGTCCCCCAATTTTTACTGCTTTTGCTAAGTTTTTGTAATCAATCAGCTTTTTAAATTTGGTTTCGACTCTGGAAGTGAACCGTAGATCAAGTTGTTTTGCGAACCCAGAACATCGAGAATTCTTTTGAGGCTAAAAAGAAGATCGGTGCCGCATTTGTCAATTTGACAGCTGCTTATGGCACTGTCTGGCACCATGGTCTTACCTGCAAGCTGCTGAGACTTATTCCAGACAAGGAAATGGTCAGAATGATTATGGAGCTTGTCCGAAATCAAAGTTTTATCCTTACTACCGGTGACAGCAAGCAAAGCAGACTACGCCGTTTAAAAAACGGTGTTCCTCATGTATTGATCTTGGCTCCCCTCCTATTTAACATCTATACGTACGATCTTCCTTCCATGATTTCAAGAAAGTTTGCTTATGCTGATGATTTAGCATTGTTGCACTCTTATGGAAACTGGAAGGACTTGGAGGGGACTTTAAGCCAAGACATGTGTACACTTTCAGCGAATCTCCAGACTTGGAGGTTGAAGCTCAGTCACACTAAGACGGTGACGGCAGCCTTTCACTAAAATAACCGAGAGGCCAAACGTGAGATAAAGGTCTACAACAATGATAGACTTTTACCGTTCTGTCCAACCCCTACTTATCTTGGGGTGAAACTGGACAGATTGTTCACGTTTCGTTACCATTTAGTGGCATTGCGCAAAAAACTATCCTCGCGCGTCACACTGTTGAGGCGACTCGTGGGCTCGGGATGGGGTGCTGGTGCTAAAACACTACGCATAGCCACCTTATCTCTAGTCTACTCAACAGCTGAGTACTGTGCACCAGTCTGGTGTCGCAGTGCTCACACTCGCCTCATCGAGAGTGTCTTGAATGACGCTTTGCGGATAGTTACCGGATGCCTGCGTCCCACTCCAACGGACCACCTACCTATACTCTCAGGCATTCAGCCAGCTGAGCTTCGCCGACTGGGATCGACACTCTCCTTGGCTCACTGTGGATCTCTGGACCCCGATCATATCTTGTATGGTCTTTTAAGTTGGTCCTCAGATACTCGCCAAGTGAGACTAAGATCCAGACGCCCGTTTGTGCCAGCTGCGCTGAATCTCTTGGACAACCTTGCCACTCTTGGCATCCGCGCTTCTGAATGGACAAATCACAAATGGAACGCGGAGTACTGTGAAAATGCTTCCAGGCTCTGTGCTTTTGTGCCCCGGACCGGTGCCAGGCCTGTTGGGATGGGCTTACCCCGAGCAGCTTGGGTTAAGCTCAACCGCCTGCGGATTGGTGTTGGGCGATTCCATTCGTCTTTTTGGGTATTCAACTGCCACAAATGGGGTCTCGCTCCCTCACCGAATTGCGAGTGTGGCGCCTCTAAGCAAACCGCAGACCATGTTCTAACAGCGTGCCCTATACATCGGGCATGGAGCACGAGGTCTGACGGTTTTGGATGACGAAACTCGATGCTGGCTTAATAACATCACTGCCAGCATCTGATTCAGGCAGTACAGCAGTCTGGGGTAGTAAAAGGATAAACCCTCGGCCCCAGTCCTGTTTGTGTCTGACCTGGAGTGTATACCCTTCAAACGACGACGACGACGACGACGGCATATGTGTTGACATTTTGTCAATTTCAAACTACTTTTGTGCAATGTTAACAACCACTGCACACTAGCTCAACCAAACTCCCTAGCCACGGAAGACTCTTCTGTAGCATACCTCAGCAGAGGTAGGCAAGCATAGTGATGATCCAGAAACAAGATATTTGCACATTATCTTAATCGGCAGATCTGTTGAAAAAATGTCAACAGATGCAAAAATGAAAAAATGAAAAAAGTTTGCGTTTCGCGTTATTCGTGTGACACGTGACAAGTAAAACTGCCTTCAATTTCAAAAACTAAAATTTAATCCTTTTTTGCAAGATTGTTTACTAGTTAGATAATTTTGCAAGCTTTCTAATCAAATTTGAAATTTTCTGGTTAAATGAAAAAACAAAAACGTCTTACTTTTCAAGAAGCTCTAAACAAATTGAAAACATCTTCTGAAAACGATAATGGTTCAGATTAGGAGATTACAAATGGAAACAAAAGTGTGTCTGTATCGAATTGCCCGCATGAATCTGCATCGAATTGTCCACCAGAGTCTGCATCGGATTGCCCAATTGAGTCTGACTCTGCATCAGACGGCGATGAACTTCCTCCAGAAGAAGTGCTTTCTGACATGGATGTATTTGAAGAAGAGATTGATGAAGACTATGAAATTTCTAGTGATGATGGTCAAGAATCTAATGATGAAAGCTCGGAAAAGAAAGATCAGAAAGAAATAACTGCTGAGAGTGCCATATATTATGCCCAACCTTTTCAAAGTAGGCTCAGGAGAAGAAATATTTTGACTCAACGTGCTTGAATAGATGCTAGTCCTGATTGTGAAAGAAATGCATTCAGAGTTTTTTACCGTCCAGAAATTATTTTTTTTATAGTCCGCGAGACGAACCGAAAAGTAAGAGATGTAAGGCATCAATATGGTCTTCTGCCAAATTTGGTTTAAAAAGATTTTACTATTGAAGAAGTTGAAGCTGGTATTACTATCATAATTCGTGCTGGCTTAAACAGGGATAACTTCACGGATTTACGTCGTTTGTGGAATCCTATTGACCGCAGACCATTTTATCGAGTAACTATGGCTTTGAATCTATTTAAATTTCTGTTACGTTGAATGCAGTATGATAACTATCGAAATCGACCTGGCAAACAAGCAGATGATAGGCTTGCGGCTATTCGAGAAGTATGGTCCATTTCCAATGATAATTTGCGCAACATCTATGTTCCTAATAAAGCATTAACTGTGGATGAGCAATTAGTCGGATATCGTGGCAAAATTTCTGGCAGAACATATATGCCCTCAAAACCAAGGAAGTATGGTGTTAAGTTTTTTTGGTTATGTGAAGCCACAACAGGATTTGCTTTCCATGGCATGATTTATTCAGGTAGAGAAGAAAACAATGCACCTCACCGAAACCTTGCAAATAATATTGTGATGAATTTGTGCTCTGTTTATTATGGTACTGGCCCTGATATTTATGCCGACAAATATTTTATTGCTCACGGGTTAGTATGCAACTTACTGTCTCAAAAACTCACACTGGTTAGCACAATTATGTTGAATCGACGTGAAATTCCGTCTCAATTCAAATAGGCAAGAGGAAGAAAAGTGGAAAGCACTAAGGCATTGTATGATAACTTAAATGGCATTTTGCTGATATTGTACATACCCAAACGAAACCGTAATGTTTTGATGATGTCCTCTTTTCATTCTGATGTTTCAATCACAGATTCCCAAAGCAAACCTATAGTAATTATGAATTACAACAAGCACAAAGGTGGAGTCAACACTGTGGGTGAAAACTGTGAAGAATTCTACTGTTTGAGAAAAACAAATCGTCGGCCAATGGTTATTAACTATAATTTAATAAATGTTGCCACCAACAATGCATTTATCGTAATTAGAGGCGTCGAAAAGATCAGCAAAAAGACCGAGTTTCTGAAGCGGCTGAGGTTTCAACTTGCACAACCATATGTATGAAGGAGGAAATTGAATGGCCAGACAAAGCTTTTTGCTGAAAGAATGGGTTTTATCGATGTTGCTTCCCACAGTTTGCAGCGAACCTCTCAACCAGTCAAGCGTGGAAGATGCTCCAAGTGTAGCAAACATACCAGATCAGCATGTCAAACTTGCAAGCAATTTATCTGCCCTAGACACAGAAAGCTCCTAAAGAACGTACACTGTTTGGATTGGTAACTATGACCATTTGTTATAAATGACTGAACATTTTTGGTTGTCTTGACTTAGCTAATTCATCTTAATGTGGACAACTGGACACAGATGAATATATGTAAAGTGTAGCATCTGTCGTTGAAATGTGTTTGTGCCTATTTCTTTCATTCGTTACCATTTTCGTTTGTTGTAATAATATTGAAGTTAAAGCTTTGTGGTAACTGTAAGAAGTAAACCTAAAATTCTTAATTTCAAAATGCATGCATAATGCTTTTTCGCTTCTTAATTGTTGAACACAACATCAAAAGCAACATTAGAGTACTTTTAGGCAAAAAATAACACCAATAAATTGTTGACAATTTGTCGACATATGTGCTAGTTAAATTACCTAAAATAGTTTTGCTGATAAAGGTTAACAGCCCACATCAAAATACAAAGCTTAAGCAAATTATTTGATAACAATCATTTAATACGAACACAGAGATCTGCAATATCTTGTATGATTCTACGCAGTGTTTTTTTAAGGCGTTTTGAGTAACCGAAACGGTCTGTCAAAATTGTCCAGCGGTCTATCAAAATCTGCTTCTACAATAGTGTAAACAAAGCTAAGTATGCTCAGGAACAATAGGAAAAAAATTAGCAGTCTTTCAAAATTGCTTAGAGGTTCCTCAAGCCAAACCTTAAAAAAAAATATTGATTCTACGTATTCAATGAGTAGGCTTTTATAAAACGCAATTTTTTTTGTTCCTGAAAGGGACCAAAAAATGAACTAGCCTACTGTTTAAAAAATAAATAGTAAAACTCAAATTGAAAATAGAAAAAAATGATCTAAAAAAATTAAACTAAACCAAAATTGCTAAAAAGTTGACAAAAAAACTTACTCCATGTGAAAATAGAAGTATAAATCAAAATACGCATAGCTCCGAAAATAAGTGAAAGAAACAAATAAACCAAATAGTAAGAAACAAAAGAAATGGAAAACATCAAAATGACACCCACCAAAAGGGCTATAAGACTGGTTTGACGTCTTCCGAATCTATAAAAATATCGTAAAAAATTACCATCGGTGCTTATTGATGTATCAAATACAAGACATTAAAAATACCGCACTTCAGCCCATATACGTGTAATATCATTTCAAACTCAGGAGTGTATGCAGGCCACAGCACTGAAATTTTAACCCACAAAATTTGCCGCACCAACAATCCGGTTTGAAAGCAAGGTCTTCATTTGAATTTTAATAAAAAATTATAAATTTCTTTCACTAGATTTCAGAAATTGAGATTTTTTTTTAATTTTACGTTAAAATCAAAATAAAAACAAAAAAAAGTCTGCGCTTTAATTGTGGCCAATCTCGGCCACGAAAAGAGTTGCTTAATCTTTTTTTTTGAATTTAATGTTGAAATCAAAGTGAAGACCAAAGAAAAGCTCAGTATCCAATCAGTTCTTGGGAAAAACTCTGTTATTTTTGTAAATATAACCTAGTTTCGACCTTATTAATGTTTCGATTTTGTATTAGCCATCTGATTAAGAAAATTCTTCAAATGACTTCGCGGACCACGAGTTTGACGTGTCTGATTTAAACTATAGTTTCAATTATAATTAACGAACAGCTTCGAAATATCTAGTTCAAAGTTGGGCAAACTTTTTAGCTCGCGGGCCGTATTTGCAAGTTGATTTTGTTTGCGGGCCGCACTATCTTTAAAAAAAAGTTCAACACTTTTAATCGATACTCAAAATCTTCATTTTCTTTTCAAAAACGTAGCGTTCCCAAATTTTGAAACTTTTTTTAGAGATCACAGCAATTGTTGAAAGCAAAGAAAGAGTAAAGTTATTTGCATAAGGTTTTTGCGGATCGCACAAAAGTTGTTTTTCCACCCCTGATCTAGTTCATATTTTAAAGAGTAAATGTAAATAAAAATAAATGTTTTATTATTTATAAAGCACTCAAAACAGAAACAATATAAAAACTGTCACGCATGGTAGTCTACGTTGTCCTTATTGGTCATAAACTTGTCTATGACGTCTATAGAAAAATTGATTTATAGAATGTGACTCGAAAGGTTAATGTAAAACGTGCTAATTGTACAATAAAAAAGTGATTTCGTCAGCAATGCTGTTTTAAGTTTAGCTTGAGTCTAAAAAATATTACAAAAACTCTACCGGAAATTCTCCAATGAAGATTAAATATTTTTCTGTTACATTTTTGTATGTCAGTAACAAAGATAAAAAATTGTCATTTTTCTAGTCGGTGCATAATAATGTGTTAGCTTTTATTGGGTTTTCTTTGCATTAAAATACTTTACTTGTGAACCCTGTGCGCAGTCAGTTGCTTTATATCACTATATTTATTCATTTTCGCAGATTTTGTTACATTTGATAGCATGAGCAAAAAAAAGCGTGTTGAACATGAGCGTCCGTTTCAAGATTCATGGACTAATGACTATCTTTTTATTGAACAAAGGGAAAGCCACTCTGCCTTGTGTGTTCGCAAACAGTCGCCCTTTCAAAAGCTTACAACATAAAGATACATTATGAGAGTTTTCAAAAAAAAATTATGTTACAATAAATGGAATCGTGAGAGAAGGTTTGGTAAAGAAGCTCAAAAAGCTCTTTGTCTACAGAACAGAACGTTTTTAAGAAACCTGTCCAACAAACTGAAAATGCAGTAACAGCAATTTTCATTGTTGCAGAGGAGATCGCTCGTTCTTCAAGGCCTTTTACTGATCGAGAATTTGTAAAAAGCTGCATCAACAAAGTAACTAAGCTATTGGTTCCAGATCAAGCACATCTGTTTGAAAAGAGCAATCTTTCAAGAGCCACATTTTCGAATAGAATTCAAGCAATCGACCAGAATATATCAGATCAACTCTCTTTAAAAGCAAAATTATTTATGTGTTAGAGAGTAGAACATCAGAGAGAGAAAATCATTCATGAGTAGTACATAGTAGTGAGAGTAGTAACATAAAGGACACTGCCCAGTTAGCAGTGTTTATTTGTGGTGTTTCATCTGAATTAAGCGTTCGCGAGGATTTGCTTGGCTTGGTTTCATTTCATGGTCGCACACGAGGCGTAGATATAAAGGAGGCCGTCGTTAAGCTTTTTTTTGGGAAATTTCTGACATATCACTGAACAAACTATGTGGATTGACGACTGATGGTTGCTCATCTATGAAAGGCAAAGAAAATGGTGCTGTGACCCTTTTGAAAAAAGATTCCCAACAATCGTTTCTCATCAAGACATTCTCAATGTTTATTGCATCATACATTAAGAATCTCTTTGTGCAAAAACTCTGAAAATAGACCATGTGATTTTTATTTTTATTTTTTATTTTATTTTATCTCTATATTTATCCTCCTGACTCGCAGGAAAGCGACGGATGCGCTAATACATAGGGTAAGCAGTTACCCGGACCTGCTTCCGGAGACACCAAGATATTGCTGTCCGCTTGTAATTTAATGAAGGTATGACTGTAATTTAGAACTGCTTGCCAGGACCACCAAGTAGAGGAATATGCCGTAAAGTGTCTTTCCCAAAGACACAACAGAATGGCACGAGTGGGTTTTGAACCGAGACCATGTTGGTCACTACCCCAGCGCTTTAACCACTCGACCATGCTGCCGACTTCATGGATGTTGTCATAAAGTGTGTCAATGAATCAAGACAAAAGCTTTGAAACATCGACAGTTTCAATCCTTTTTGGAAGAGGTTGGTTCCGAATATGGGGATTTAATTTACCATTGCCATGTTCGCTGGTTGAGCAGAGGCAAGGTTTTGGAAAGGTTTCCACATATTTTGGAAGAATTTCGCCAATACTTGCGTGAAAACCAATTAGATTTAAAAACAACAAACGGAAAAATAGTTCTTGATATTCTTTCTGAAGAAGGTTGGTTACTGGACTTGTTTTTTCTGGTTGACATCGCTCATCATCTCAATAAATTTTGTAGCAAAATTCAAGGACGTTCGCAACTAATGACGATTTTGTTTGTGCAATTGATGCATTTCGAAACAAACTAAGTTTGTTTCAAAAGCAACTATCATTGGGTAACATCATGCATTTTTAAAGCATGTCTTCTTTTGTAAGCAATTGCAATTCGAATTTTATTCCAGATTTTAAGAAATATGCTCAGCATTGTCCAGATCTCAGGGAAAGTTTTTCAAAAAAGTTTCAAGATTTGAATGGAAGGGAGGTAGAGCTTTCGTTGTTTCAGCAACCGTTTCGTGTAAATGTTGAAGACATAACTCATGATGAAACTCAAATGGAAGTGCTGGATTTTCAAGCAAACACTGATTTGAAGGCTGCATTTATGGAACACGGATTTATTAAATTCTACTGTCGCTTGGATGATGAAAGCTACCCAATGATTCCACAAAATGTGAGATTTTGGATATGCCAGTTTGGCAGCACCTACTGCTGTCAGCAGGCTTTCTCTGTTATGAACCTAAGCAAGTCACCGGCACGGGATCAACTCACTGATGAACACCTGGACGCAATTATAAATGTTGCTATTTCTCTTCTAAAGACGAACTAGCAGAATTTGGTAGACAGAAAACGATTGCAAAGCAGTGGTTTAATTGAGAAGAAATAAATGTCACTTGATTGTGAAAATTTCATGTTTGTATAACTTGCTAACAGAATAAAATACATTTTGTTCTTTGATATTTTGTGTGTTATATGTGTTAGGCTTTTCATTTTAAAAAAGGCGTATATGCACATGTAAACATGATGCTTATGTATGCATGCATAGATTCAATTTTATGTGTGCCCGCACGTTATACGCACCTATAAGATTGGCCTAGCACCAGTTTTGAGTTGTGCATCCCTGCAATAAGTAATAAATACATGTAAATACAAAACGTTTATTCTAGTTCATATTTCAAGAAGTAAATATTTTATTTTTATTCATTATTTATTTTATATAAAATAAATAAAATAAATAATGAATAAAAATAAAACAGTCTCGCTTTAAAATATGATCAGATCAAGTGTGGAAAAACAAGTTTTTGTGCGACCCGCAAAAGCCCTTTTTGCTTAGGGCTTTCGCGGGTCGCACAAAAACTCGTTTTTCCACCCCTGATCTAGTTCATACTTTAAAGAGAAAATGTTAATCTATTTGTCTTGGTTATTGCTTTGAAGATGTCATGAATATCATCTACAAACAACAAAGCGTTAATTTGATTAATTTGGCGAATCCAGGTGTAACGGTAGACGGCGCTGAAGTTTTTGATTGCCGCAAAGTGAATAGTCGATTAACGCGCTTCCGGCTTCGATAAAATGAAAGGTCAATAATAAGTAAGGAAATTGTTTTTATGAAAATAAATGATAAACTGAAGCGTTAAGAAGCGTTGAAAAGTGGTAACCTGTAAATAAATAAAACTACTTTAAGGATTATAAAATTTAAAATTTAAAGGATTATAAAAACTACTTTAAATCTACTCAAGTCTTCAACCAGCCGCCCACAAATACTGCAGCTGGTCGGTGGTCGCCTCACAATTTGAGAAGTGACAATCCAAACAGGGTACAACAAATAACACTAAGTCTACTCAGACTTTAGCCAGCCGCCACTAATTGCTGCTGGTCGCCTCACAGATTGAGAAGAGTGAAGAAGAACGCAACAAAACCAGCTCTAAATGAACTCGCTGCAGACACGAACTATGCTCCGAGATGAAATTAACTAATTTAAAGCGTAAAACAAAAAAGGCGCTGGCAGAGAGTGCACGCGCAAATTATGATCAGAAACGTAAAGGAAATAAAGCAAACACGTGCATTGGTAATTTTCTACACCAGGCTTTGAAAATTGTTTTTTAAATGAAACAAAACGTGAAATCATGGGAAAAAGAAAACTTTAATTTTGCACTAAAATTCTACTAGCACTTTTTTCCGATTTTTAACAAAGTAGGTAAATTTTAATCATGTCCGTGTATCACAATTTTTAAAATATTTTATCCATCAGTTAAATTCTTAGAAAGAGAACATATGACAGTGGAACTTCTATATTTACTGAATCCTTTTTTTTCATCTTACGTTCTGCTAGTGTAAAATCAAATTGTTTGAGGGCACAAATGCAGCCAATTTATAAAAATGCTGTTTTGTTCGTTGGAAAAAGGTTTAAAGAATTTTGATCATAGCTATATACAGTGTTACCATTTCGTGCTTATTACTAAGATTAGTGCTTACATTTATGATATTGTACCAGAAAATCTTTATGTGCTTATTTCTAAAAAACATGCTTGTTTTGGAGTCAAGTGCTTAGTTTTGATTAGTATTGTTTGTTTTAGATAGGTTTTTTTTGAAAACAGGTTTATTACAAGATCTTCACTTGATGTCCAATGAAACAGGTCGTTTTTCTGGTTAGACATCAAGTAAAAACTATTTTTTGGTTTTCACTTGTAAGCCACAGTTCGAAAGTAGTTTTAAAACTGTTTTATTTTGAGCAATTGTCTGTGCTTGTTTTTTTGTTCCGATGGCAACATCGTCTATGTCAGGGTTTCTCAAAGGAGGCCACGGCGCCTTTACCGGGGGCCACAAGAAGAATCATTATTTTGGACTTCAATTTACTTTTGGGACAAAATTGACATAATCAGAAACGGTTTCCAAGTGATCTTTGGGACAATATTACAACCAGGGGGCCACGGATGTTTAAAAGTCTCTGAAATAAAGCCACGGACTACCAAAGCTTGAGAACCACTGGTCCATGCAAACAATTTAACTTCCTTTTTTTTCATCAACATTTGATCAAGAATGTTAATTTTCCCAGCTTTTTTGAAAATATCTCAAAAAATTAAATAAGTTTTAACCAGATTATTTTTGTAGAAAAATCATTGTGGGTTTCTTGATTTGTAAAATGTTATCAATGCTTTTAACGTAACTGACATTAAACAACAAAATTTTTGTTATTATTTTTTTTTGTTTTATTAAAAATTAAACAACGTTTTCTCTTTGTAGAAATGAAAAATTTACCATAAAAACTTTTTGTAAAATTATTTGGAAATGTTTATGCCTGTAGATGTTTCTGTTTTTACTAGTTGTATTTTGTGTTTTTAAATTCTTTTTATGGCGGAATAGAAATAAAATAAAAAATGAAATGTACAATCATTTCTGATAAACCATAAAAAGCCTTATACGTATTTATTTACAGTATTTGTAATTATTTTATTTTATTTTATTTATTTATTTTTTCAAGGACAATCTACATTCAAACTTACTTGTCAGCTAATCTTCCACCAAAAATAGTTCCCATAACCATTCCAAACATGACAGAAGCTGGCGCAAAAGGTCTCAACCACGCAGATTCGCAAACTAAACCAAACTAAAAAAATAAAAAGGAGCATTTTAAATTATCTCTTTGTTGGGGTCGTTTTTTTAAAACTGCGAGAAATAAAGAATCATCCTTTTAAATTTGGTTGAATGCTTATCTGCAACAAAATTCTGTGTTATATAATTATGAAAACTTATAGCCAACTATAAAAAAATTAAAAGAATAACCAAGATTTGTATAACTAATTTTTTCACATGTATTTTTTATTCTCTGAACTAAGAAAGAAATCTGATTTGTCAACGGAGAAAACCTATAATTTTAAACAAAATTCTATACGTAACAATTATTACTTTTTAGCAAATTTAAAATTTTTGAATCAAATAAGTAATTTTTAATATTATTTTGAAATGATTTTAAAATACAAAAATTGTCCTTTTAAATAAACTAAATAAACATAAGCATTGAAGCAAGTTTCTAATTTTAAGAGTTCCTTATGCAATGCTTGTTTTGTTTTGTTTTGTTTTGTTTTGTTTTTTTTTCAATTTACTCATGAAACTTGAACAAAATTTTAAACCTACTTACTTGAGACACAAGTGTGTTTCCATTTTCAACGTCGAACTCTAACATACTCTTACAAGTTTCTTTTTCAAACGTGAAGTTTAAAGAAGTCTGATTTCCTTGAAGTCTGTCTGATTCGTTTGAGATTTTTACAAATCTAAATTTAATTGTTATTTGATATGTGATATTGTGATATTGCATTGCTGATAGTCGAACTTGCAATAACAAATTGATCTAATTTTGATAAGCGTGTATCTTTTGGCGTGCCTTGATTGCTGCATGCTGCAGCCGCTTTCCATTTTCTTTCTTTATGTAGTTGCAAGTATGTTGTGGTGGTTTTGTGTTTGTTTGCTAATCTGGATACTATACATTTTATGAATAGTATCCAGATAAGTTTTAATAATAAAAAAACTGATGTCACACTTCATCTGCACTAATTTTAATTTTACAAAACCATAGCTTATTTTCTGTTTTAAAAAATTTATAATTTTATTATGACGTGATACTCTTATGGCAAAATAATAAATCGTATAGTCAGCAAGGCTCCCCATTTATCTTACTTGAATTATTTGCGACCTACTTCACGATTGTTCGAAATGTTTTCTGCCAGATAGTTATGACGTAATGCGCTTTTTGTCGCGATCCTGCTATTGGTCGTTTTCTCTATAGCGCATGCATTGACCGAGTATGAACTTCCCTTAACGATGTAATAGAAGGTTCGAGCATAGCGAAAGCTACCATAATGGAGCATCACGTGACGCCATTCTATATAAGCGCGCTTGGTCCGCACTGTATTATTCCAGTGACGAGAGAAGCAAGCCGTTCCAGTGTCGATTCGAGCACAGTGATTATTCCAGTGTGTAGATTCGAGGGAAGTGAGCCCAGTCGTTACAGTGCATTGATTAACAAGTGTTGGAATTGCTTTGCGCCAGAGTTTGGAAGATTAATTCTTTAGAGATAGAATTAATTGTGTATTGGACGAATTTAAGTTGTAGCGCTGGAATCCCTTTGCAGTTTGGCAAGCGTGGGAGAAGAGTTTCGTCAACTGTTAGTTTTTCCGTGATTTTTGTAATATTATACATTCTTTCTAGTAAGAGACAGTGGTCTCTGTCTGTTTGCGGAGAGGAATTTTCAAACGAGTCAATTCGAACTTAGTTCAAGCCAACTGTATAAACAGCTTCAGTCTCGCAGCAAACTACTTCTTGAGCCGGAATAAACGAAAAATAGAAACAGCTTTACTTCAGCGCAGATATTCAGATTACCTTGTTCAACTTGTCCTCTAGGATTCCAAAGTAAAGTCTGTGACAACTGATTAAATTTAAAGATTTTACATTGACTTGAATCAATGCTTAGTTTACCAGGTATGAGGTCAATCGGTAAGCTTAAATTTGTTTTGTTGCGATTGCAAATTTTATGTCAAACCGTTCAAAAGCAATTTTTAGCTGGTTAAAAAAGTCATAACTACAGCTTTAGGTGTAGCAGCATTTCCTTTCCTAAGCTTTTTTATTTCTAAGGAAATTTGATGGTAAATTTAAAAAATGTTTTTCAATAAACTCTTATACCTTTTTAAAAAATTTAACGCTTACTCAATTTTATATTCATTTTTTGCCTACAATATCAATGCACCAAAATGAAATTCAAGTTCAAACTATCAAGACCATTCAATAACAGCTAAAAGCTTTGTGGTAAAAATGACCATGAATTAATTTTTACGAAACAACATTTACCTGTAACAATGATTGTCAGCATTGTATGGGTTCTGATGAGTTTCATTTGTTTTCAATGGTTGAGAAATATTTTCTTATGGCTAGAAAAAATCAAAAAAAGTTAAAAGCAATTTCTATTGGTTTTATTTTATCCTATCGGATAGTGTAGTGAATGCTGAATTTTTTGTTATCTTATTTAACTTTTCTCAACAATATGCCTAATTTCTGCTCACAGTCGAAATAGTCTAACTGCTTATAGTTAAAATGAGAAAATAGCTATAATTTTTCGTTTAAAATATGCATCTGCGATTTTAATAAACCATACAATAGGATGAAGTGATAAAAACTTTTTTTTGAAATTAAATTTTCTTGGGGTCTAAGTACTTCGTAAATATTATAAAATTTACTTCAAAACTATTTTTAACTTGTCGCTCACATTGTTGTTTTTGCGGCTAGTACGGAAACCCATGTGAGCTACAAGTTAAAAATAGTTTTAAAGAAAGTCAGG
The DNA here is from genome assembly GCA_963680785.1 of Diplosoma virens. Lineage (NCBI taxonomy): Eukaryota > Metazoa > Chordata > Ascidiacea > Aplousobranchia > Didemnidae > Diplosoma > Diplosoma virens. The sequence goes on along the minus strand of OY796889.1, from coordinate 13,084,417 downwards.
TAAGTCAGATTGAAATTTATGTCCTCTAAATCATTTAATACGTAAATCAACATTCTAGCCCCGGTAATTTAAAAGGTATGAGAAATTTTAGAATTCGGTGGCGTCACTTCAATTTTAAGAGTAGCACAGAAACCAATGTGAGCATAAATTAAAGATAGTTTTTAAGTGAGTTTTATAACATTTGCAAGAGACTCGCCCCAGAAAAATTTAATTTTAAAAAAGCTTGTTTTCACTCCACCTTATTGTACTAAAATGTCATTCCTGTTAATTGGATTTGCTTTTGCATCACTACGTACGTACATATAGATAAATGTAAAGGTGAAACAGGCTGTTGAGGTTTTTAATTTAATAAAAATTCTTTGCTTGGTTTTATAATTTAATCTGTTACTCTTAGTTTTCAGAGCTCTTTTGATAGTTTTACCACTTCTAGCATCATTTATTTATTTATTTAGGTTAAAACACTACTCATAAAGTGCAAAAACTTTATCTTCTTGTAAGTGAAAAAAATATGCGTCTTTAACAACGTGTTAGTTGTGAGAAATCGGCAGCATGGTGGAATGGTGAAGAGCGCCGAAATGATAACAAACTGATCGGCACGGTCTCTGTTCAAAAATTACTCTCATCAGTCCATGGTGTCCTTGGAAAAGACCTGCTTGATGATGGTATCAGCAAGCAGTTCAAAACTTTAGTCATAAAAAAACAGATAAAAATTTTCAACTGGACAGCAATATCGTAGCATTCCGAAAGCAGGTCAGTATAATCGCTTGACAGTTGCTCAATATATAGCAGCCTCCGACAAAATCCTGCGAGTCATGAGGATAAATAGAGAGAAAATAAAAATGAAAAAACATTTTTATCAAATTTACAACTGCTGATGCATGAAGCTATTTTTCTTAATGCATGTTGAAGTTTTCATAACCTGACAGTTTAGCAAACGACAGCTTATTGAAACAGCATAATGCGACTTATGCAACACAGCCTTTCACAGCTGCTTTCTGAGATAATTAAATCTGATTTAAAATAATAAAGAGGTGATTTAATCAAAAAAACTCGCACAGTTAAATTTATTGTTATTCTATAAATTGATTTTGATAAACTCGTCCGAAAAAATATCGTTCAATAGACTGTTGTAGTACTGAAGTTTTTATACGAATTAATTCTTACGTAAAAGAAAACATTTCAGTAATGTTTGTAATCGTGGATCTTTTTTTTATCTCTGTCGTAAAGTGTCTTTCAGAATGGCGCTAGTAGATTTTGAACCAAGACCATGTTCATTTAAAACACGTCGCGTCAACCACTCGACCATGCTGCCAACTCATTAATGTGCAAGATAAACTGAAATATCTATCTCACTGTCAACAAAACAATACAAATTTTCTTTCCTAAACTCATGCAAAACTCATGCAAATTAGGGTTTAAACAATAATTAACCAAAATTTCATTGTAAAAGCATCCATATAAGGTTAAAAAATAACTCTTAGATCAAAAAATTGACCAACTTTATAACCAAATAGTAATTGAATAAAGTAGAGAAAGCAATCTTAATTGTCGAAATCAATATAAAATTAAACTCAAGTTGACTAATTTATTAATCACAGGAGCTTTTGTGGATTACTGCTCACTTTATCAAGTGTAACGGAATTTCGTTGTATTTGTCCAAATGAACTGTAATTTACGAGCTTGCTGATTGAAAAAATTAAATCAACCAAACAATGAAAAATAAAATTACGGAAGGTGAAGCATAGTACGTTAAAAAACACTTTTTGTGGTCAAATTTCAGTAAAAAAGACTGTTTTAAAAAATGCCAATTAAATTCCTGCAGCGTGGCCGTTGTAAAACCTCATCGAAACGTTTTCATCAATGGGCCAGCCAAAGCTCTTTTTATCAAGCCGAAACGCTTTTAAATTTTTCTAACACTAGAAAAAGGTCTTCGCTCAAAATTGATATTCCAAAAATTACATAATTTTTAGTCTTTAGTTCAACATTATAATTTAAAGACCATTTTCAACCGAGACCAAAAAATATTGTTCTCCTCCTGCTTTGCGTATCAATGGTCTTAGTTTGTTTCTCACTCCCACCATTACTTTTGTTCTTGGAAAAATCAAAAACGCCGTTGACTTCAATTAGAGGTAAAAGTAGACCTTACTTTGGTGTTCAAGTCGTAATTATCATCTATCGAGAGCGTTTCAGTAAGAAATCTATTTCACATTCATTACTGGAACCAAACTAAATCTTTCTTTTGCCTTCTCTATCAGCTAAAACATGTCACAAATTCGCGATGCCCGTCTCCAAAATGCTGCGCCGGGCTTTTGTAACCACTTGGGCTTTCAAGGTACTTATACAACGATGTGGGTTGCTTGCAGCAGCTTGTTAGATTTAATCAACCCAGATTTTTTTGTTCAGAGACATGAAAAGTAGTTTCTACACTGATTTGTGATAATATAAATATTATTAGACCCTTTATATTTTATAAAAAACTTTTTCTTACATTGACTGCAACAAAGTGGTTCAATCAAATTATTAAACAAACTATTTACCACATTTTCTGAATTTTCTTGACAATGATACGGGGGAAAAATGTTTAGAAATACAAAAGATGAGATAAACATCCCCAAAGCAAATGAAGCAAATGAAAGAAAAATCAGAGATCGAAGTTGAAACCATCCAAACTTGTTAAGTATTTCGGTTGTTTTGGAAACCAAAATTTCATCTGGTATATTCCAACTGTTACTATCGTTCGTCCAAAAACTCTTCATTTTTAAGAAAATTTTATTCAGTCTTTTCTAATGTCTCGTAGACTAAATTTTCTTCTACAAATATAAAAATTACATCGTTTTTAGAAGAATTAATGCTTTGTTTTGTTGATTAGTTATTTCACTCCATACTACTATAGTTATTATCAAGTTATTCACTCAGTCAGAATCCAAATTTAATGCTGGCCTTTTGACTGAGAATCGAATTTTCTAGTTGTTAGAAAATTGGGCTGCAAATTAGATAATGTACAATGCTTTATTTGATTTAGAAATTCTTTCTTTCATTTTAACATACCAAGTTGATTTTCTTTGGAGTCAATATTTTAAGTTCTTTTTTCAGATTGGGCATTTTTTTTATTTTTTTTTGCATTTTCCCAAATCGCCTTTAAAAATATATTTAAAAAAAAGTGAAAGTCAACTTACCCAAGTGTTACGAAGCGCCCTTCTGTTAGCTATCGACATTTTCTCGTTTCCGCTCTTAATACTTTTATGTTATTGAGTCGTTTTGGTACTACGACGGTTGATCGAACAATTTGATCGAACGAAAAAAGATTTACTTTTGTATGTTTCTGCGATTAAACAATCGCTTTGATACTCTAAATTAGATTCATAAAAAGCAGAGGCCTTCAGTAAGAAGACAGTTTGTTTTTATTTTTATAATTTTTTCCAATGTTAAGCAGGGTTTTTTAACAAGGTCCCTGGGCAAAGCAGTTTTTGGGGGCAACAAGTAGGTCTCTCGTCTGGTTATGTGTCTTTAGATGCCTATTGCTGCCATTTTTTGCATTATTTTTTAACTTGTAATCAATAGTTTATTTAAGGAGAGGGGGAATTGTGCCATGGACCCACCCTTGGAGACCTCTTGGAGAAATCAGACACAGATTTAAAAGGATGAACTTTTTTTAGAGATTACTATGCTTTGGGACGAAAACTCGACAAAACTGGGACAGATTTTTATTTTCTTTTATCTCTATATTTATTTATCCTCCTGACTCGCAGGAAAGCGACGGAGATGCTAATACATAGGGTAAGTAATTACCCCAACCTGCTTCCGGAGATGCCAAGTATTTGCTGTCCGCTTGTAATTTAATAGAAATATGACTTTCATTTAGAACTGCTTGCCAAGCAGGGGAAAGTCCCGTAAAGTATTCTTTTCCAAGAACACAACAGAATGCCGCGAGTGGGTTTTAAATCGAGATCATGTTGATCATAAGCACCACGCCTTAACCACTCGGCCACCCTGCCGATAAATAGATTCAAAGGGAAGAATTTCATTTTTAGAGATTACTATGTTTTGGGGACGAAACATTGACAAAATTGGGACAGATTCAAAGTTGTAAATTTTCTTTTTCATTATTTGATGAAGTGTCGTTTCGATAAAGTTTCTTATCCACCAAATGTCGTTTTAATCAAATGTCGTTTTAATCAAATGTCGTTTCAATCAAATGTCGTTTCGATCAAGTGTTGTTTCGACCAAATGTCGCTCCGATCAAGTGTTGTTCGATCAACTGTGGTTTGTTCAACTATTGGGTCACGAGTAAAACACCTCCAGGTACTTCCTTGATGCCAATCTCAACAAGGGTGTTAAAAATGTAAAATTTTAACAAAAAAACTTGCATAATTTTGTTTTTTTTGCCCAAACATTTTTACGCCGACGAAGTGGTTTTACTTAATTAAATATTCTAAAATTTTATAATAACCGTTATCGTGCTAACCCTGCGGATTAAGTACTAACCGCCTGCGGACTGGTGTTGGGCGATTCCATTTGTCCATGCACAAATGGGGTCTCGCTCCTTCACCGAATTGCGAGTGTGGCGCCTTTGAGCAAACCGCAGACCATGTTCTAACAGCGTGCCTTATACATCGGGCACTACATGGAGCACGAGGTCTGACGGTTTTGGATGACGAAACTCGATGCTGGCTTAATAACATCACTGCCAGCATCTGATTCAGGCAGTGCAGCAGTCTGGGGTAGTAAAAAGATAAACCCTCGGCCCCAGTCCTGTTTGTGTCTGACCTGTAGTGGATGCCCTTTAAACGACGACGACGAGCGTACTAACCTTAATTTTCACCCAATCAGAAACAATTTAAGAAATTTTTCAAATACTACATTCAGTTCTTCAGTTCATTCTACCAAAACCTTATGAGGAAAGCCAAACAAAAACATTTAAGTTTTTAAAATAGCCCTTTTAAAGGCTATTTATTTAAACAAAAGATTTTCAAATAAAGGCCTTGGTTTCAATAGCTGCTTTAAAGTTTTGTACCGCAAAAAACTTTTAAAAAGTTTCCTAAAAAACTCATATTAGATACAGTTCCTCTTTTAACAGAAAAAAATACTGTTGCTCTTTGTTAACTTCTACAACTTAAGCTTACTGTAATCACGAGCTTTCTTTCGGTTTGGCAAGTATTACCAGTTTACCGCTTTTTAAAAGAAAAAATGATTGATCATGAAAAGCTATTGTAGTTTTGCAGATTTAAAGAGCGAAAATGTCATGAATTTGAGCGGACGCCACACGAAGGAAGTAAAGATATCTTGGCTTGTAAGGTTATGGCATGTATCCAGTTCGTTTACACGATTTTATTCCAACACTTTTGCAAAAAAAAATCTACTTGTTTGTATTGAAGCAAAAAAGAAAAAAATTATTGTCTATTATCAAAATATAACTTTTTAACCAAATAATTACCGCATTCCGTAGCAAGCCGGTGTTTTTGTATTTCAATTTACATTAAGTTTTAGAATTTTCTTTAATTGAATTGTTGTCCAACTTGTGAATGATATGATCCCAATAAAAGATATTGTTTCAAATTTTTTAATATTTATTATAAGTGGTTTATACACTCTAAAGAGAGTTTACTTAAAATTATCTTAAAAGTCTAGTTGGATTTATAAGATTACTTTTATTAACTATGAGTATAAAAAAATTTTTTGCCTGTCTTAAGGCTAAAAATTAAAACTACTATTTAATTCAACAGCTAGTTTTCCGTGGCATTTGCAAGGATTTCCGATAAATAAAAAAAGTGTTAAAGTACGAAGAATATGCAGTAAAATCTACAAATACAATTGTAAACTGACAGAAGTAAAACAACAATTTCGTTCTGCAGTAGTTCTCAATCTTTTTCACTTTTGTCACCCCTAAAAAAGATAAATATTTCGCTGCGAATCCAAACAATTTTTTTAGTTGCTTTTACTTTCAAATACAGACTTAAAACCAAACAAAAATTTTAAAGTATAAAAAAAAATCTTGTCGGCAGCTTGATCGAGTGGTGAAAAGCGCTGTGATTGTGATCAAAATGGTGCCGGTTCAAAACCTACTCGCCCCTGTTGCTTTAGAAAGCAGTCCTAAAAAACCAAAACAAAAATTTTAACAGGACAGTAATATCTTAGCATCTCCGGAAGCAGGTCAAGGTAATTGCTAGCCCTATAAATACCGCATACTACGTTTTCTTGCAAAACAGAAGGAGAATTATAAAGATTGTCACACTTTATTTAAAATCTTAATCCTAATCATATAACTCTATTTTTGTTTTACAATAATTTTTAAGTTTATGATTATGACGTAATATTTTTCATTTTTACGTATATTACATAATGCTATGCCACCACCCCCTACTTAATTTATTTTTTCTGCAAGTTGTCTTATAAGTATTATAAAGATTCATTTTACCATTTTTATTCAAGGCACATAGTTTTAAGGCATTGTAAAGTTTTGCGGAAATATTACGTAATTTTGTCTAAATAGTTTAAAAAAAATTGTAGCATCTACTGCTGCTAAGTTAATTCGATTTCATAATTTATATAAGCTGTTTACTACTGTTTCTTCTGATTGTATTGTGACGTCATATAAAGCTTTGTCTGATTGTTAAGCTAACATGACATGATTTAAAAAAATTTAAAAAGTTGGGCGAGAGTTTAAAACTCGAAACCATCCACGGGCAGTGAGCTCGGGTTCGGCGTGCGTGATGCACAATGACACAGAACGTATATTTTAGTGTCACCTGACCTATAACTCGATATATTTCTAGCATTGGCTCATCGACGTACGTGACGCACAATGCCGCTTCTATCAGTGCAATTATGCGTCCGGTAGAATTCATCAATCTTAAATTGCACTTATGTTTGTGCTTCTGCAATGTATTATTTTATAACGTTAAAAAAGTTCTAAAAAATTACCTTCTATTACTCATTAACATATGAGGTGCTTTTGATTCAAAAATAATCTTAATCGAACCAATATTTTTTTTATTAATTAAAAATATTTTCATTAATTATTACTGACATAAACAAGTTTTTGAAGACAAATAAACTTAATCGCAATCGCATTGCTGGGAAAAATAATTTTCGTGGGCATTTTTCACACGAAAACCTGATCATGTTATTTATCTAACTTGATCAAAAAAACGTTCAATATGGTCCAAGTATTTGTCCATTTATATATGTCTGTCATTCCGCTTATACATCCACTTATATTTGTCTACGTATACCTTCCACTTCTCAACATTTATAAGTATTGAACTCGTTTGGTTTTGCTGCTTGGTCTTTTGCTTAATGTCCTGACAGTATGCCTAAAATGAAAATCTTTTTGAAACGTTTGTGAATTTCCAAAACCAAAAAAAAAGGAAAAACTGTTTGACGATATATCAGTAGCTCCCAAATTTGAAAATTAGTATGAAAAACCCCTAAAACTAAAATTTCTAAAAACTTTCAAGATTACTGCTTTTCAACTATATTTGTTCATTTTAAACTTTATTTTTAACAAGAAAAAAATCTACTAACAAAGAAAAGTAAACAAAGAAAAGGAAATACATTAATACTACAGGATTAAAAAAGACAAATTTTGCGAAGACAGATAAGTGAGATCGACTTAACAGACTACTGCTAAGATTAGAAGCATATTGGCTGTTATTCTTAAAAACAAAAAAATTAAAGGGTGTTTTTTACAGGTATCAAAATATCCATTGGCTTTTCGATATTTTTCTTTCAATGATATTTTGGTATGATTATTGTTTTATGGCAAGCAAGCGTGGACAAAACAATATTACGAGGACGCTATTTTCCTACTGACCATAATCTAAACAAGTCGAAGGTTGTTGCCAATGCTGATTATTCTCAATGTTTTGTTGCACTTTGAATATCATGCGAAAAATTTAAACAGCAGCTTTGAAGAAGGTTTAGCTTATTGCAGTGTTACGTTTCAAACTGCTTTACGTGAAGTACTGGATTAAGCAGTAGAAAACCGTTTCTTGAAAACTAAATTTAAGTTAAATTTTCAAATCTAAGTTCAGGGTAAACTAAATAGAGAAGATTTCCAAAAATAACTAAATTTTTTAACCCTTGTCAAATCTAGGTTTTTAAGTCCACAACCTAATAAGGTTCAAGGATAGATGATATTTTGAAGTTCTTTTCTTCTTTAACATAAAAATAAGATACTGTATTTAAGTTTTAGTGATATAAATACAGTGACTGATATTTGATTTTAAATTTTTTACAATTCGCATGACAATTTTTGTTTGAAAGCGCCTGCAATAAGCTTTTAAGATGTCTGCAGTTAGTAATAAGAAACTTTAGATATCAATTCAGCTTTTTTTATTTGTGCTCCGCCACATGATCAAAATATTAAAAGGTTTGTGAGTTGCTTAAAGAGGAGATCAGAAAAAGGAAGAAGAAATCAAAACGAGTTGACGTTGTGACTTGCTAATAAACAAAAAGTGTGATCGAATGTATTATATGGAAGCAAGGTTGCTCCACCTCATAAGGTTAGATAAAACAAACAGAAAGAGAAAAGAAAGAAAAAATTACAAGTCTGAGCTTACATGTAAAAAAAACGCTGCTATGAGAGCGGTGCGTTGGTGGGACCATAGCAGAGTTTGGCTTGAGGAATAGGCTTAGTTTTTGAAATATAAGTAAAAGCTTGAACATATTCCACCAGCCCAACAGGCAAGCAAACCCACCGAAAGAAATCCTTTTCTCGGTCAGAAATCTCAGTAAAGAAATATACGAAAACAATACACGAAATCATTGCAAGATTATTTCTTTTTTAGTAGGTTAGTCTAGCCTACATAGTAGAATATTTTGTAGTCAAACTTGACTAATGCTCTGGCGTGTATTTTTTATTTTAAATTCACCGTACATTGAATTATTTACATTTCGTCAGAGTAGGACTGCCCAGCCCGAGACCCGCGAAGTCTATTGTTGAAGCCTACCAAAGAATTTGTAATTACATAATCGATCAAATTATTGTAATGCTTTGAATCAATTTAATGACCCGCAGAAAAACCGGAATACGTAGGCTAATTTTTGTCTCAGTAGAGCAGTGTTTCTCAAGCCTTTTTTTCTACGACCCAAAATTGCTAAAAACAAGGATTTGCAATGATGACTGCGACCCAAATAAATTTGAGTGAGCGTAGTGAAAACGTAGTGTTCTCTGAAAAGAAAAAGTCTTCACCTTGAATCTATTTTTGAATTCTTGATTTTCAGCTCAAAAATTTAGTGTTCTCTAAAAAAAAAGGTCTTAAACAAAAGGTCTTTATCTTGAATCTGATTCTGATTTCTTCATTTTCCTCTTAAATTCGTAATGATATCTCAAGGAGATTCTACGTTTCTCAAATCTTGTTCGCGAAGATTTTTTTCTTTTACGTGCGGTAATTTACAAGCCTTCGCGAGCCATGGTTTGAGAAACACTGCAGTAGAGATTTTTCGCTTTTTATAAGAATAAAACACGTAGGTATATCAAACTGGTGACCTTTTTTGTTTGGTCTTTAACTAAATTTGTGGTCCGAATTCCTGTTATCAAGGAAGTTCATTCAAAACCAACACATTAAAATTAAGTAAAGACAAAAAAAAAGATACTTTGATTTCTGCACCGATTGCGACCCGCAGTAAACTTTTCGACAAAAGTTGAACCATAGTGGTTAAAAGATCGAGCATCCCTGCGTCAGAGTATAAAACAACCTAACATTTTCCAAAACAGTCATTATCATCGAAATGAATTTCTACCGAGAGTAATTTTGTATTTTAATATTGATTTGGTCATAGTTTACAACACCGACATTTTTTCTTTCAGAATTATTTAATTTATAGTACGAATTTAGACAATAAAATAAATAATAAAACATCGGCACAGCCAATTAATGATATTGCACTCAAGCATAGCACAATATATAGCGTATTCGAATGTCTTTAAACCTTGTTTATGTAAATGTTCGATACATTCCCCAACATAATTTAAAAGTAGGACGGAAGTCTTTTGATAATTTTCGATCTCCTCAACAAACTGCGACAAATATTTTTTGAATTTTACTTTTTAAATGAATCTATATAGTTCGATTTTTTGGTCATTTTTATTACACACTCAGTGCAACAAAGAAAATTAGGCTATTCTATTTAGAGTTATTTCAAACATAAACTTACAAGGAGGAAAAAAGAACGCACACCTATCTAGATATTGTACTGTACAGAAAATAAAATGTAAAATGAAATAGTTATTCACGCTAAGTCAGTTATGCTAAATTTTAATACCGGTGCGTAGTGTCGTAAAATAATTTCCACTGCTTGTTCTTGTTGCAAACAAAAATATAAGAAAAAAGCTGGAGCAGGGATCTTTTAACTCTGCTACATTTCATGTGTCATCTGCTTGAATAAAAACAAGTCAAATTACCTTTGTTGGTGCGTTTTCCGTTAAGTTCGGTATTAACACTTAAAAATGATTGTGTTATTTTTTGTGGTAATTAGAACTTTATTGGTTGATTTCACTTCAGAAAACTGTTTTTATTCGTTAAAATTGGTCAAAAATCGGAGTTTGAATAAAGTTTCAAAAAAAATACTGATATTGGATATGTACAGTATGTAAAAATCGAATGAGGTCTACTGCCGAAAATAGAGGACTGACGCTGGCGTATAAAAAAATGATACAATTACGAGGGTCAGTCAATAAGTAATGAGACTTTCTCAATTACTTTGGTGTTCTTGGAGTTATGCAACTGAAATTTTATGTGATGATTATGAATGGAGTTGTCATCTTATTTACAACAAAACTTGTTTATTTTCAGATTACTGTAGGTGTGACGATAAATTGAAATGACTACTAGGCTAGGAAACAGCTCATGCTTGGAACAAAGAGGAGTCATCAGATTTCTGTTGGCAGAGAGTGTAAAATCATGTGAGATTCTGTCTAGAATGCAAAGACAATATGGTCCTTCCTGTATGTCTAGAGCAAACTTCTACAAATGGGTGCAAGCATTCAAAGATGGACGCGAAAGCATTACTGATGATCTGAGAAGTGGAAGACCTGTGGATGTCTCTACCCCAGAAGCAGTACAGGCAGTTGAAGACCTGATCAAATCTGATAGAAGGGTCACTTTAGATGAAATTGCTACAAACTTGGACATCTCCCATGGCACAGTGTACGCAATTGTGCGTGAGAAGCTGCGTTTTTCAAAAGTCAGCTGTCGCTGGGTTCCAAAGATGTTAACGGATGATCACAAAATGCAGCGCCTGATGGCTTCCAGAGCATCACTACGCAGATACAGAAAGGAGGGAGATGTATTTCTATCGAGAATAGTGACAACTGATGAGACCTGGGTCTTTCATTATGAACCTGAATCGAAACGACGATCAATGGAGTGGAAGCATGTTTCTTCCCCAGTGAAGAAAAAATTCAAATCTCAGAAAAGTTTAAGGAAAGTCATGCTCACTGTGTTCTGGGACAGAAATGGGCCGATCACTATCAGTTTCTTGGAAAGGGGCAATACTGTGAACTCAGAGAACTACTGTGAGCTGCTAACTCAAGTGAAAAAAGACATTAAGAACAAACGGAGAGGACTTCAATCAAGAGGTGTGATTCTCCTTCAGGATAATGCAAGGCCCCACACAGCAGCAAGAACCCTAGCCAAAATTGAAGATTTAGGCTGGAAACTTCTAACACACCCACCCTACAGCCCAGACCTTGCACCATCTGATTTTCACCTCTTTGGCCCACTCAAAGAGAGTATGAGGGGAATTCACTTCCAGACTGATGAAGAAGTGAAGGCTGCTGTGAGCAACTGGCTAAGGACCCAGTCCACGGAATTCTATGCCAAAGGAATAGACAATCTAATATCAAGATGGAACAAGTGTGTTGCAAAGGAGGGAGACTATGTTGAAAAATAAAAAAGCATTTTTTGATTACCAGTCATTGCAAACTTGAGTTATTAAAAAAGTCTCATTACTTATTGACTGACCCTCGTAATTATATAATGTAAAACTTTAAGCGCACAAAAAATTAACGGTCTTTCTTCAATTTAATCAAAACAACACCTGGTATTTAGACTGATAAATTAAAACAATATTTTTTCAACAACTTTTAATTTTGTTTTTTTTCTATGCACATTTAAACATGATTAAGATGGATGGAAAAAAATAAGACAAAATAAGCTTCATACACAAACCTATCATTCGTTTTCAAGATTTAAAATTTTTATTGATTTTTATCGTATTTCAACTCTATTTATCATCCAGACTCGTACAAAAACGTTGAAAGCGTTATACTAAGGGCAACTTTTAAACGATACCGTACCTGCTTATTAAATGCTATATATGCGGGCCCGCAACCAGAAGATCTAGCAGATAATTGCCAAGATATTGTAGTGGATTGGAATTTTTAATTTACTTTTTAGTTTTTATTTGAGACATAACAAAATGATAGTCTACCCAGACTACCCTACTAGCCTGAGTAAGCTAAGCCTAAACAAAAAGTCGCAAAAGGGCTACTGGCTATGAAGTGCGTAAAATGTTCCTAAACCTGACTTTACTTAAAATCAACTAGTAACTTGTACCGAAAAGATGGGGAAAGTACTGGTAAACACTTAACTAAGACAAACGTCAATTTGTGATAATACTACTGTAAATCAAGAAACTCCTTTGAAGCTGCAATCGATACGAAAAACAAAAACATGTCGCAATGCTTGCAAAAAAACTTTCAATGATCCGAGAATTAGACGGAATACCGCGGTACTTTGGTCATGGATTCTAAATAATAGTACCTGGACTGGAAACTAAATCCAAAAAAAAATATTTGCGTTCCATTAGTTGGCTCAACGAATCGCGCGGAGCAAAAGCGATTAAAGATTCTCGAGATGTGACAAAACACTTTGCAGAAACCTTTTGGACAGCTGGTAGGGAGTTTCAATTGCAGAAACTTATAGTTTTTAATTTTAGATTTTCAATAAAATTTCAGAAACTTAAAAAAACCAAAGTATCTTAGCCGAAATTATAAGTTAGGTTTAGATATATATAATTTTATAAGTATGAATAATTTTAGATAAATACTTAAAATTTAAAACAGGATTGTCAAAACAAGAAATAAGAAATTTAAGTAAGAAAGTGCTAATTGTGAAATAGCAACTGACCTTTGGCGGTAATACATCAGTAGCCACTAGTTTGTAAATTTAATTTACAATGTTAATACAGTATAGAATCGCATCAGTTGTGATAAATACAATAATATTCCTAGTTGCAAACAAAAGAATATAGGTTTGATGTTTAGTGTATTTGCTGCTGTTGTTGCAAAGATAAGCAACTACCAAAAAGTTGGTTACCTTACATTATTGCTTAAATCTAAGGAAAATATTGCAACTAAGTAAATTATAATTGTGGCAAAAGCGTTTAAATTTAATTTTGTTTAAAAACACAATTTTTAAATCAAGGTTCATAACATTGATAATTGTAAATTTAAAAAATTGCTAACCTATAAATTTTTGTTGATATGTGCGTTGATAATGTTGCTGCAAATAGAAAATTTTACAAAGAATTTCTTTGTGGAGGATGTTGGCAAAGCTCAATCAAAAATAGTTTCAGTGGAGGAAGAATTTTTTTATTATTTGACCCACATTGTTAAAAATATTTACAACAATTTTCTGACGAAAAAAGTTTTTAAAATGCCTATGCTATCACCAATCTCGTCACAAAACCTTACAGCAAAGTTTTCCAATGTAAAAAATGTTTACGATCTTGAACGTCACAAGCTGTTGAGAATTGCTCACAAATTAATGGAGACTGTTTTAAATCCTAAAACAATAGAAAAAGTAAACGTGAAACTTGCTATATCACTTTTGCATGTATCAACACGCACAGCATTAAAACAATATGGATTCGTAGAAACCGCAACTGCCTTAGAATTTTTTGCCAAGTTTTGGAATATCATAAACGTATCGTCGCCAACTATTGGAAAGCACAAACGGGATATTTTTCGCGATCCAGTAAAATCTCCAGACGACTGAAAATTGGATTATTTTTTTAAGTTAGAAAAGTATCTTACTTTTTGGGAAAACTCAATGGTAAGTTCAAAACGCAAGCAATTAATAACCATTAAAAATTTCTTGGAAAATTTCTTTTTAATTTACGCTTATATAATATATATTACTATGATGCAATTTTGGCCCATATATGCAATATATGCGATAACGACACAATACAGATACGTATGAGTGCACTTTGTAATATTTTGAATCATATATCATTTTATTTTCAGATTCCCGGATTGACCAAAGAAACGTTTTCGGCTTTGCGCCAAACTTGTCGAGGAGTCACAGGTTTGGCAAAATATTTAATTAATTATTGCGGTTTTAAATATGTACTACTTGGCAAAATTCAATGAGATACTATAGAGGGACGATTCGGCCGAGTTCGCCAACTTAGTAGAGCCAATTACTACATTTCGATGAGGCAATTGTTGGAGAGCGATAGAAAATTACGAACATTGTCGTTGGTAAAATATTCTTGCATTTCCATCAGTCATTTTGATCAAGTTGCTAAATCAACAAAAAATGTTGAAAATGAAGTCATTGCAAAAGCGGAATCACTATATAGAGACCTGCAATTTAATATTTTGCCAACAGACAATGATGTGGTAGTGATATTTTATGTTACTGGCTACTGCTGCAAATCTTTGGTCTCCAGAATGCAAAGACGCCACCATCGCTGGTACTAGTGAAGCAATGGATGACATTCCTGACAGTGCCAACCAATTCATCAAAGATATAGATTACGGAGGGTTATGGAAACCCAAATCCGAAGTCTTTGATTTTGGGTGTCTCTGCTGGAAAATTTTTACCGAACTTTCTGAGGGGGGATTGCGGCATAAGTTTTTAAGTTGCCAAGAAAACCAACCGGCGATTTTAAAGAACTTGTGACTTTTGCATTTTACGAAGGTGCAGTCATATCACCTTGGTCTCTGACTTCTATGTGTGCAAAAAGAAAACAAAATCCTTGAAGGAATTGCACATGGTTTTTTGTGATTGCATGTGCAAAAATTTGATACCAGAAATTAGCGGCACTGAAGCGAATGAAGTGTCTGCAAAAATTTGTAAAGTTGTTGGAAAAACAAAATTTAGTTGAGTTTTAAGTTTTTAGCTTTTAAATTTTAAAATGATTTTGCTTATTGCTTTTGCGTAAGAAACATTGATTACTGTTGCTTTTTGTTTTAATTTAATTGAACTTATTTTTTATATTTATGCGATTAAATGCATTTTTTATAAATCAATACAGCGTTTCTTTAACACTAGATTATTTGTTTGATCTTACGGTATTTTATTGTCTAAAAAAGCGGTTGACGATTTTGACTTATAAAGCTGCACAATAACTAAGCGTACTGAAAATATTAATATTCTTAACAAAATTTGCCTTTTCGAGAATTGCCATCATGACGGCTGCCATTGTAATTTTTACACAAAAAATGTATATAAAATAAACTTTTCTACTCTATGCTAATGCAATGACGCTCCGTAAAGAGTTACAAAACGACATCGCAAACATTCGCTTGGGCCAACTGTTGATGTGTGCGCTAATCCGGTTTCCAGTCCAGGTACTACTATTTAGAAGTTCATGCTTTAGTACACGGTAATGCCCACCACTGCTGTTTACACAGAGCCAGTAATTCCTATTAAACAGAATTATCTTGAAATTTGTAGAAACTCCAATTTCGTTGTAAAAACCTTGTTGTAATCACCAGCTGTAAGCAAAACATTGCTATTTAATTTAAACATTTTTAAAAAGCAAGATTTACAAAATGTTCGCTTTGCAAGATTTTAAGGGTTTTTTTCGATTGCACCGCAAAGCATTTGAAGATTTTTTTTGTATGCAGACAACCTAATTAAAGGGAATTCCCCACACATTTCGTGATATGGCAAAAATAAAGTTATGGTAAGAAGTAAAGCGAGGTGCGTTTTATCCATTTAAAAACTTTAAACAAAAATTTACTTTCTTGATTAACAAATTAAAGTATATTTAAAAAATAGATAGATTTTTGCATTTATCATCTGGAAAACATAAAAGATTAAATGTTTTAAGTTTCTTGAATGATTGACAGAATTCAGTTTAGTTTAATAAATTATTTTGTATAAAAGCAGATTTGAAGTTGATTCAAACTCATTTAATGAAAATAATCTTAAAAAATGTTCCAACAGATGGATATACAACATAACAAACGGAAACATTGTTGTATCCCAAGTAAAATTTATTAATTTCTCATAGAATTCTAGATTTATTAAAAATAAACCGTTACGAAATCAAAATATTTTTTTTAATTTGTTGAAAACTTTTAGTACTTTGTGCTACTTAGGAATACCCTTAAGATAGTAATTGTTCAACAAAAATTTTAAGGCAAGTCGAAAAAAAGAGTTACAATTCAGCAAAAGCATTCAAGTTTGTCATCTTGATTGTTTTGTGCAGTCTAAAAACAATTTTCAATCGTAAAATTATTTCTCTTCGTGTTGAGGGATTAAAGCGGTATTTCCCAAATTATGGATTTCGACTTTTTGTAAATTGGTATGAACGTAATTTTTTAGGATTGAATGAAATGGCCATTACATTGAATTACCTTACAAAACCATTCCTAAATGTCTTTTAGTCAGTATATGGTTTATCGTCTAAATATCAAATGAAGCGGTTTTTGACTAAATTGTTTTCAATGACACAACAAAGAAGTTAGGCTAAAATCAAAAACCCTTACTAAAAGATATTGCAGCTGATAAACAGAACAATGGAAATCACGAAGCTAGAATTAGTGGACCCTAGGTGTTTAAACTAAAAAGAAGTTTGAATTACAGATACTTTCAAGTTCATAAGCGATAATAAGCGTACGCAAGGGTTTTCAGAGATCAACTCCCCTTTTGAAGAAAGGTGTAATTAGAGATATGCAGCTGTTTGTAAATAACATATTAGCGACAAATAGACTACAATAGCATGGTATAAGCCAGAAATTTTCAACCTTTTTTTCATAGTGGGTCGAATTATAAATTAAAGTACATTTAGTGGGCCGCAAAATTAGATGCTTAAATAATTTCCTCTTTTTAGCATTAGATGCCATAAACAAATGACAAGTATTACAATTCAAATTTAAAATTGTTTAACTAATTAGGAACATGAGTGAAATGTAAAATTATTAAAATCATTACGTAATTAGTATGAAAAATCTTCATGCTCGAGCTGCTTTGAAGTCTCAGTTATATGAGTTCCTTTCTTCCTTCTTGCACCAACTCAAAATCTCCAAAATCTAGAGAAGGTTTGTAGTCGTGATTCCATAGCCAATGAAGCCCGTAGAAGAACGAATGAGTTATTGACCAATATTTCTGCTCTGTGTCTCCTACAAGATTCTTGGAAAGCTTATCTTTGCACGCGTTGTACCAACTATTGATCTATGGCTCTTTAGAGAGCAGGCTGGGTTTTGACACAGAAAGCAAATGTGAATCAAGTCATTTTATTGACAAAAAACATCGAGGATTTTTTGCAACTTGTCTATCTGACGGTGGCATATGTCTCTGTGTCTGGCATTGCGGCGGCAAGCTGATTAACACTTCTGCCAGATAAAGAGATGGTCAAAATGATTACAGAGCTTCTCCGAAACCGAAGTTTCAACCCTTATTACCGGAGACAGCAAGCAAAGCAGGCTACGCCGTTTAATAAAGAGCGTTCGGTAAGAATCAGTGTTGGCTTCCCTCCTTTTCAACATATGTTGTACACCAACATCCGCCCTCCAGGATTTTCAAAAGTTTACCTTCTCAAATGCTTTACCAATGTTGCACTGCTCTAAAAAGTGGAAGGCCCTTTGAAGGGACCTTAAGTTAAGTATGACCACACTTTTAATGTACCTTTAGACTTGGAAGCTAAAGCTTAGTCGCTTTAAGATGGTGACAGCAGCTTTTCATTCAAAAAACCAAGAGGCCAAACGTAATTTAAATGTTTACAACAGCATTAGACTTCTCTTACTTACTTATTTTGTGGTAAAACTGAACAAATCGCTCACTTTCCGTCACCATCTAGTAGCATTGCACAAAACACCATCTTCGCGTGTCACACCATTGAGACAACTAGCTGGCTCAGGATGGGTGCTGGTGCCAAAACACTACGGACAGTTTTCCTGTTTCTGGTCAACGAAACAGCTGAGTATTGCGCGCCCGTCAGTTGTCGTTTATTAATTTCTTAGATTGATGCATTATACTGTAAATTCCTAAAGTGTACCTAGAATCTCTAAAAATATCTGATTCTCTTTCCATCGTCCTAATAAATCTAAACTTTTCCCTTTTTTTATCACTAGCAGCTTCACTGCTACTTCTGTAATCTTATTCTAATTCACTTCGCATTGTTTGAAAGCTAATATCTTTACTACCACCAAAGTAGTTGACAACTATCACTTGATATTGTAAAAAATGCTGAAAATAAATCAATCATTATTAATTTAATCAAAAAAAATGTTAATACTGAAAATGATGCATAGGACAAGTGTCTTTATAATAGGCTCCTACCACAAAATTTTTTATAGATCGGTTTATTGGACGTCACTCGACGCAGCAATCAACTGATGTATTCACTTTGTTTCCCTATACATTACTATGATAGTAGTGACATCGAATTCCATACAGTTATGAAAATATAACTAAAAAAATTTGAGCAAGCATTGGGCCGCATGAAAAGATTAAGTGTGCAGCAGTGTGCCCCGAAGGCTGCAGGTTGGACATCCTTGCTAGCTTTTATCATTTTTGCAATTTGTTTTTTTTTAACTTTATTAGTAATTTTATTAAAGATTGTTTTTTTATCGCCCCAATTGCGTCAAAGTTTGCTAATTCGAGTACAACTTTTAAAACCGAAAAAGATTTTAAAATGAATTAGGTATCTATGCTTCACTTTTGATGTCTATTGATGTTTATTGTTTTATTTGATGTCTATTGTTTTATAGCATTTTTTCGCGTGCGATGCAAGCCAGCTAGATTACTATGAAAAGTGAAATAAGTGCTAAGCATCTAAGGAAGATCTCTAAAAAAACTCGATTTTGCTCTAGAAAGCACAATAAAAAAAATTTAAAATATACGCAAAAATGATTCTTTATTTTTCAAAAATTACATTAATACGTATGCTGGTAGATCAGTGGTTCTCAAAGTTTAAGTTGTATATTTCTATTTCACCGCTTTCCCATTTGCCAACAATCTATGACAAAATTTTTTTGGGAGAAATTACTTTTTGCTATTAAGTAAAAAATTTTTTTGTTTTTGTTTTAATGTGAAGCACTGTGTCTTACCTGCAACCTGCTGAAACTTCTGTCAGATAAACACATAGTTAGAATGATCATAAAGCCTGTCCGGAACAAACGTTTTACTCCAATTACTTGACACCAAGCGAAGCAAACTTTGCCGTCAAAGAAATGGCGGTTTTTTGGGATCGGTGTGAGCTCTTCTTCTTACTATTAATATCTACACGTGTGATCTTTCTTCCACAATCTTCAGAAAGTTTGTTGTTGCAGCCAATCTGGCTTGGCTGCACTCTTTTGGAAAAAGGACTCGGAAGTCAAGACATGATTACATTTTCTGCGTATCTCCAGACCTAGAATTTGAAACTCGATCTTTCAAAGACAGTCACAGCAGCCTTTCATTTAAATAACCGGCGGGCCAAACGTGAACTAAAGTTTACAACAGCAATAAGATTTTACCATTCTGTTTAGTCTTGACTTATTGTGGGGTAAAACTAAACAGATTACTAACTTTTAGTCACCATTTTGCGGCATTATGCAAAAAACTGTATCTTCTCACGTCACGCTGCTAAGGTGACTTGCGAAGTTAGGATGCTGGGCCAAAACATTGTGAACAGCTGCCCTACCTCTGACCTACTCGACAGCCGAATACTGCGACCCAGTCTGTACGTGTTGTCCAGTGGAAGAATCATAGATGGAGCACGGAATACCCTGAGAATACATCCATGCTTAATACCTATCACCAGTACCATGCCTGTTGGAATGGGCTTGTTTCGATAAAGTTCAATCGCCTCCATACTGGTGTTGGGCAATTTTTATTGATCCATGTACGATGGAGTCTCGCTCTTTCACTGGATTGCGAGTGCGGTGCCATTGAACAACCCCATACCACATCTTAACAGCTTGCCCCATAGCCTGTGTTGGGTATAACATGGAGTGCGTGTTCTGATGGTTTTTAATGACGAAACCCAATGGTGGCGTAATATCATCGCTGCTACCATCTTTCCGGGAAGAGCAGCAGCCTGGGGTAGTACAAGGATAAACCTTTGACTCCATCCCTGTCTGTGTTTGATCCAAACTTGATGGCCTTCCATGCTATGACAACAACATTATTTTTTTGGTTTTCACTTCAGCGAAACAATTTTTATGAACTGCCAAGGCGCAAATATAAATCACGTGCCTGTTTATGTTATCACTTAATAATTTAGAGCTTTAACTTACTTTTTATTCAAATTCTTCCCTAAAGATTATTTTTTCTGCAGATTACAAATTCCTTTTTGAACAGCCAAGTGGCTCACGCACTTAGTTAGATATAGTTGATTTTAATTGCAATAAAGAGTGATTGATAAGGCAATCAGAACTGAATATTTCTGAATCCAACTATCATGCAATTAAAATATAATTTACACCCAATAGTCTGTTTCACTCAAATGCGATTATCATCTTATGCAAATAAAATTCAATATGTAGATACAGTCGTGGTCAAAAGTTTAGGACCGCCATACAGAAATTAATATTTTTACTCCTACACCCGCTGATTGCAGCGGAAATCAAAGTGATTGCATCAGATTGCGTCATTCATCTGCCAGTCAATTGTAATCACTTTTTCTTCTCTTTCAAGCAGTAAGCACCATCTTGTGAGTAATTTTTGCTTGTTTTGAGTTTTAGAAAACCCACAAAAAAGGGTAAAAAACCGTCACTTTCTGATGTTCAGTGTGCTCAAATTGTGGCTTTTTACAAGGAAGGATATTCTGAACGTTCAATTAGTGAACAAATAAAGAAAAGCAAGAATGCAGTTCACAATGCAGTCGTGAAATTTAAGGAAACAGGGACTTATTCAGATACCAAACGGTCTGATCGTCCACGAAAAAGCACGCCAAGGGATGACCACATTATTAGGAGGACAGCAGTTTGGTCTCCAATAAGTTCCGCAAGCAAGATACGGCCTGTACTGCTTGCAAAAGGTGCGGACATGAGTCGGAGAACCGTAAGTCGGCGTCTGTTCATCGATTTTGGTTTAAAAGCCCGTAAACCTGAAGAGAAACCCAGGCTAACACCGGCAATGAAAGCTAAGAGTTTGGGCTTTGCTAAAAAGCACGCGAAATGGACGATTCAACAGTGGAAGCAAGTGTTTTTTCTGATGAATCTACAGTACAGCAGTTCACTACGCGCAAGCGCTACGTCCGTAAACCCAACGGAAAGCGATTTGATAAACGGTACACCACGCAGACAATAAAAGACCCTTAAATGTTATGATTTGGGGTGGAATGTCCGTAAATGGAACGGCTGGACTGTTTTTCCTACCACCAGGAACGACTATGAATGGCCAAAAATTGTTGATTTGCTGAAGGACAAGTTGGAACTGCACATGGCCATTCATAAATGCAAGATTTTTATGCAGGATGGTGCATCGTGTCACCGTTCCAAAATTGTTATTCAGTTCTTGAAGTCGAAAAAAATTCAAATCCTGGATTGGCCCGGTCCTGCATTCTGGAAACAGTCCCGATTTGAACCCTAATGAGAATTTAATGACTGTTTTGAAGGACAAAGTGTCTGAGAAACAAACAACTAATACTAAGAAACTGGAAGAAGCAATCGAAGCAGTCTGAGTGCTTGAATTATCAGCTGAATACTGCCGAAGTCTGGCAGAAAGCATGCCAAAACGTTTGGAGGCTGTAATTAAAGCCAAAGGAAGACCAACAAAATACTGAATTTTCTAAAAAATCTGTGTCGAACGTATGTAATTTATATATGTGGAAACGCCCTGTCATTTGTGGTATTTAATAATAAACTGAATTCATGTGTTTATTAACGATTAAATATTCGATTTGTTGTCTAAATCAGAATTTTGAGGGGTGGTCTTAAACTTTTGGCCACGACTGTATGCAAGGTGATTATCATTATACTTTTGTAGCAATGTTTTATGATTGTAGCCATTATTAAAATTGGGTTTGATTTGAGCTGAATTAATTCAATGTATATCAGTGAGCTAAACTCGTGCAAAAATTTTATTGATATTTAATAGTTGTATTTACGGTTAGGCAAAAAAACTCATGCATTTGCAAGGCGCTATAAAAAGCGTAATAAGCTTACTCTAATTTGGAATATAAGTTTGGAAAAGCTTTTTGTGCATGACTAGAACCACTTTTTATAGTCCTATTTTCGATTTGCAAAATTCCCCTTTGACAAATTTTTGCGTACGTCACTGTAAGTGATGCTTGTATGCGGGTGCAAAAACGCTCTTGCTTAGATGCTTAAATTGTATATACCAAGAAAGAAAATAAATCTCATATAAGCTATCTTTGTGGGAATGTACTATGAAAGACCAAAAATGATTTGCCCAAAGCCTTTGAAGATGATATTTGTACGGATATATGCTTAATAAATGTTTTTTTGCTTTAAGATCACTCACAAATAGCAGACGGCATACTTAACAGCTAGTACTTTTATATGGCAAAAAAGAATTTATAGGCTACATTGTTTTGTTATATACATTGATTAAATTTCTAATATTTACTGTTTTGCGCATTAATAAATAAATAGGAATTGAATTGGTATCGTTAAATTGAAGAAAAATGTCTGCCGAAAATGCTCGAAAATGCACATACGAGTATGACAAAGCTTTTTATAGCTTGGTTTTATGAAGTGAATGGAAAACCAAAATGTGTTGTCTGTGAAATAGTTTTTTTGAAACATTTGCTGAAGAACAATACTTTTTTACGCCATTTGAAGACAAACCATACAGGTTGTGTTAATGAACCCATCGAGTATTTTCAAAGTAAATAAAAAGCACTCTCATCACAAGCAAATCTTATAAAAGCATTCATAATATTTAACCTTAAACCATGCCGAAAAGGGCCTGGTGCCGGACTGGTCATGGGTCAAACTGAACTATTCCAAAAAATATACAACAATTTGTCAAAAAAATGGCATTTACTAATTTGCTAATTTGAAGTAACAACTTTTGTTATAATAACATATTGTTTAAGATTAAAACTTGTATATTATCATTATGTTGAAATACAATTTGATACGCCAGCAAATATTGACTGACATATTTGTGGTGTTAAGGTTTCAAAAACCTCTGAAAAATCATATTTAATTAAATTCAATGTGCTTTTTATAATATATTTTTTCATTATAAATTACTTTATATTTTTTATTATTTAAAAATTAGTTTTGTTTCAGCCATCAAAGCATTATTTTTCTAATTTTAAGGCAAAATATTTGAACCGCAGAATAAGCAAAATGAAAATAACACAAAAATAGAAGAAAAACGAAGGAAAAGAAGATTATCATCTAAGCTTTTATGGCAGAATACGACACTTTGACGACGTTTAGTGTTGATGTGCCTGTTGTGGTAAGGAATTATCAAGGAACCGATTTTAGATTTTTAATATTTTCTTTGTTTTAATGCGAATCGTCAAATTAATATGAAATTACGTTGGTATTTAGAAAACTGTTTTTATTTTTTTTTATTAGATTTTTATGAGATTTATTAGATATCTACTGTTAACTTTCAATTGAATATAATAATATTCACATACATTTACCAGGTCACAAATATTAAATAACTGTTCCGTTCATCATTTGATAACTATAATTTCTTTCTTTTTTTTATTAAATTAACCAAAAATTTTTGTCGTGTTAATAAGAATTTGAAAATTTTTGCCCTAGAAATATTTTAATGCCTGAAACTCTTTTAGCTTTCTCTCTTCTCATTGATCAATCACTCTTGATCAATAGGAGATCTCTTCTTTACCTAACAACTTAGTTTGGCTTGCTTTTTCATTCTGACAATTTTTCTGATAAGTGTCAGAAAAACTTTTGGAACGATTCCAATTCTACTTGCAATTTTCAAAAAAAGTTTTCATCTATCGAATTTGACCGCGGTGTTTTATTTACTTAATCCAAAAACAGGCTAAATTCGGATTTAATTTTGGTCGAGATAATATAATTGCGGAGAAGAGTGCAACCAAATGTTTCTGTTTTTCAAATTTTAAATGGCACTATCTGCCTCCTGTGTCCCCACGTTTTAAACCTATTAAAGGCAAATGGGAACAATTGCCCCTGTCTCCCGGTTCCGACACCCCTGTCTAACTGAACGGTAACAAAGATGGAACCGATAAACAAACTTACACCAAAGCATAAGCCTTTAAAAAAACAAAAAGGAAAAAAGAAGGCATTTCCAATAAAAGTCGACAAAACTTTGAAAAATACCTTTTAAATTCAATCTTTTGATCTAAAAGTCAGACGACAGTTTTCAGTATAAAGCTTGGTAGATCAAGTATGTAGGAAATTAGTGTGACTTTTTTAAGGCAACTTTTTATTTAATTTAAATTGTTTTGCTTTAACAAATTGTATTTCTGAAACATTTTATTTAAAACTCTTTTTTTATAAAATTACGGAATAAAAACATCTAAACAAACTTTACACGGTTATCTAACAGGCCAACTTAGCCTCACTTGCGTCAAGTGTCGCTGCGCTTAATAATTTATTGATGACACATAATTTTTGATTTTAGAAAGAAATAAAAGTACCTTTATTTGTAACGAATAATGATCAATTATTTTCTCAAAAAATACGGCAAACCTGCAGCGTTTTAGAAACTGAAAGGAAGCCTGTGCTTTGGTTTAATTTGCTATTAAAATAGACCAGTGTAATAACACTCTGACTTGCCAGCAAAAGGATGGAATATTAATGCTTAGTCTATACGAAAGATTTCTGTTGTGTACTTAAGAAAGGCACTTGAAGGCAAATTTCACTAAGGGGACACACTGCTGTCTAACAATGATAACTCCACTGAAAACAGAAAGCAGCAACTTGGCCGAAATGGCCGTAGGAAGAAAAAGAAGTTGTAAGAACTTTAAGTTGCAGTTAAATTTAGAGTATTTCATTCTCTTCAGAGATGTGCTGTGTTTGTTATGTTTTGTCACAAAAGCATTTCTGTCTGTACTAAGTTGATATCATATCCCATCAACACAGATTTATTTACTTAACTTTTTGGAAAATAGAGAAAGCGTTAAACTTAAAATAACCGCCAGGTGGTTATTTCGACTTGCTTTGAGAAATGCAAGTTATTGTTAAACCGTAAAAATTTTTATTTGTTCTTATCCGTACTTATAAATGACATAACAGTAATTATCTTCTTGCTAAAGCCGACAAGAGAAAAGAATGCCTTCAGATATCTTTATCAATGATATAATACCACGACAAAAGTATTCGAGTCGATTAAATTGGTAGTACGACAAACGAGGTGGCTCATAAGAAAAACAGCGCTCACTACCATCTGACAAGCTGCCTGCCAATTTCTTTATAAAGATAATTTTACATATGGGCAATTTAATCTTCTTAGTTTGCCGGCTTTTTCCAATTATATGGTCGCCACAGAAGATCGCTTTAATTTTTGATCTGCATCTTGACTTGGCCCGCGCACTTTATATCCCGGATGCTCTTCTTGGTGAATATCAATGGTGCTTATTTGCTGAGTTTTGAATTCAAGCGAGTCTACAACCCTAACTATTTAATATATTTCTCAGCAGCTTTACTACAATTTAATATATCAACAAAATTTATGTTTTAACGGCTTGAGAGCTTTCATTTTAGTAGGACTGAGTAAAATGCCGCCTGAAGCATACCGAGAATTAGGTAACCAACTTTGAGATAGACCAATAAGGTTGTAATCAGTGAAGATATTTCTTACTGGGGGCTCTTATACATGATAAATTTAAATTCTATAAGTCGACAACATGGTCGGTGAGTAAGAGCGCAGTAATAATGAAGAGTACAATCGAAACGCTGGCGGTTCAAAACTTACTCCCGTCATTTTGTTGGGTTCTTGGGAAAGGCACTTTACAACACTTTTTTGGTGCCTTTAAAAACAGGTTTAAATTTCAATCAAACTCAAAAGTTAAATAAAAAATATTGTAGCGAACTCATTGCCAGAAAGCTGTTTTCGTGAATGCCTTTACCTTAATTTTGCAAATTTTTCCCCAAATGAATTTTTGCACGTTGTATTTCGCTTTGCTGCAGTAAGTGCAGGGAGTGCTGTAAAGGTCATGGATACCCTGGGGTATTCAAAAGTGTGTGCAAGGTAGGTCCCAAGGCAGCTTACAGACACTCATAAACAATCCCGTTTAGAAGATTGTTCTGAACTTCTGGAGTATTGCCATAGTAACAAAAACTTTTTGCAGCGAATAGTGACCGGAGATGAGACTTGGGTTCACCACTTCAAACCAGAGTCAAAGAGAGCATCGATGGAGTGGCGCCATCCCACCTCACCAAGCTCGAAGAAGTTCAAATCTCAGCAGTCTGCAGGAAAAGTAATGGTGATTGTGTTCTGGGATAGTGTTGGTGTGATACTGGTAAACTTCATATCCAAAGGAGCAACAACAATTTAGATGTTTACATCGATACATTAAAAAAGTTCAAATAATAGAAAGAATTCAACCTGTTTTGGAAATGTCTAAGGTTTTATTGCAATACGACAACGCTAGGTCTCACACCCATAGGCGGATTAAGAGATCGCGTGGTCTGGGACAGATAAGAGTGAACGCGAAAACAACTAACTCAGATTTGGGTCGCTCTCGAAAAAGTTTGGGAGCCACTGATTTAGTAGATCTTAATGGTGGAAGGCATAATAAACTCTTACCTTCCGGAAATAAGATGTCCCTGAAGTAATCCTTGTTATTTAAAATGAGTGAAGAATAAATGCGTTAATTCGACTGTACAGTATTTATTTTAAACTAAAAATTGATTTTTTTGCGTTATTTGTGTTTTTGTTTGATAGAAATTTAAATAAAAAAAAACAAATTTTTATTTTGATTATTATTTATTTAGTAGATCAAAGAGGTTGAATCTAATTTGTTATTTTGATTTATTAAAAAAGTAAATTTTATTAATTTTGTTTAAAATTTATTTTGAAATTTATTTTAAAAGGTTAAATATAGAATAAAATTTTCGCATTGTTTTATTAACGGGGCAAACATAGACAACACAGAAAATACGTATAATAAAAAACACAGAGAGTGCAACACAAAAAAAGCTAACGCAAATAATGTATTACAACTGGTGTTTTCGCCATTTCGCTGCTGCAAATTTATCAATAATATCTTCAAAGCTCATAGATTTTGTGAAACTCTTTTCAATGGCCATAATACAGAAATCATAGACGTGATCCTGCATCAAGGATGAGCGCAGGTAGTTTTTCACTTTTTTCAATGCCGAAAAAGAACGTTCACCTTCCGTATTTGCAACAGGTAAGGTCAAATATATACGAAGAATGATAGCCACATTTGGAAAAGTTTCAATTAAGCAGTTCTTTTTCAAATATGTGCTTGCGCAGTATTTGTCTTCGAATTAAGATCAGGAGATGAACATAAATGAAAAGCGAAGTGCACAACTTCTGAAAAAAATTCGCTATCCAAATTGCTTGTATATACTTTTAACAACTTACTTGCAGCGTTTTCTTTATCACTGATATCCCAAGTTTTTAGATTCAGCAAAAAAATTAAAATTCCTTTGCAATATGCAATACACAGATTTTTGTCTTCTTACTTCTGCAAATAAGATATCAATGATTGGAAGGTAAGTTCCAATACGAAAGGATTGACGAGCATCTTTCAAAGCTCTAGTGCATCTAGTGTTCTCTCTTTCATAATCAAAAGTCTTTTTTGTTTTTTGGTTGCGTTTGTTTTGAGACGCATAGGTTTTCTGTATACAGGCTGTGAGTTTCAAACCATCCTTTTCAATTGTATCAAATTCATCCAGTAAATGCTGGAAAAAACTCTCGATTCCATTGTAAAGTGCTACGCAACTTTCTAAAGACATGTCAGAACGCTGTAGACTTTTGCTTGTGCTGTGAAACCTTTGAAGAATTTTGTGCCATAAAACACATAATATGGCTGTTTCTAAAGCATCCACACTCTTTTTTCAAATACGATGAATCTGATTTGGTTTTATTTATTTCATTGTCTTCTAACGTAAAATCTTGTAACAGTTGTTTCAATTCAACAAAATTTTCCTTGAGGGCTGTAGTGGCGTCTGATCTCGCTGATCATCTTGTGTTGAATAAAGGTTTCACTGTTTTTACTTTGATGGCTGATTTCATTTTAGTTTCATTGATGCAAAGAAAAATTTATAAAAATTTTGAAGAAAGCCAAAAAATGAAACAGCATTAATACAGCTTTCTGCAGCACACAATCCTATTAAATTTAATGAATGTGCAGAGCAAGAAATATAATGAATTAGTGGATTTAGTGCTTTGAGTCTGGCTTGCACTCCAGTATATTTTCCTAATAAATTGCTCGCATTACCGTAACTTTGACCACGACAATTATCCAAATTAATGTCGTATTCCGTAAGAGTACGTAAAATGTGGTTAGTTATTGACTCAGCATCATGTTGTCCGTTGCTATCTATAAACTTCAAAAACCTTTTTGCAATAGTGCCGTCGTCCTGCACAAACCTGATGATAAAAGTCAACTGGTCTACATGGGTCATATCAGGAGTAGAATCCACACTTAAGCTATAATATTGGGCTTTCTTAACCTCATTCAGTTGGTTGTAACTTCCTTTGCCATAAGTTGCACAAATTCGTTGCATATAGTAGAAGAAAGATAGGAAAGCACACCTCTACCAGAATTTCCAAATTGGAGAATGTGATCGGCTAGAAAATCGTCAATTTTGGCGCTAATAATTGAAGTAGTCGCAGAAAATTTCCGTTTTGAGGAGATTCAAATACTTTATTTCCCCCACGCAACGGCAAACCTCTTTTGCACAGGAACTTGACGACGGCCACAACTCTTTTTAACACTGCTCTCCAGTACACTTTTTTTATCAACCTGCACCAAGAAGCTATAATTCACTCGTGCATTCTTGAGTCTTGAAAGAAGCAGCGGGTAGACTAGCATTCCTGTGTGACTCGCTGGTTTCATGTTCATGCAGTCGATTAATATGCTTCCAGTCATTAAATTTACTGGTAAAATGGTTCACGATCAGCAAATAGCTTACAGACAGAACAATATGCCATTCCATTGGTTTCCGAGAACAGCATCCAGTTACGTTTGATAGTTTCTCCATTTGTTAAAACTCTCTAGAAATGTCCTTTTTTAAGACAACGGTTAATGCCATCATCATATGTTCTTTTGTAACTAGTAAAACTGATATTTGTTTTCTGGTTTAGTCCGTTTTCAAGGATATATAGGGGGAAATCATCATCAATATTTTTCACAAAGCTGGATCATCGCTATTGTTTTCAGTTACATTGGTAGATGTTTGCATACTTTATTTCACATCATTTACACATTTATTTTCAGATTCAGTATCTAAAGTAGTGTCAAAAGTTTGCTCTGCTGTACTCTCAAGATTCATAACTTTTACAGCTTGACTATCATTACTCAAAGATTGAATTGATGGAGGATCAGCTAACTGCTCATTTACATTAGAAAAGAACTGACTTATTTTCTTACACCTGCTTTTAACTTCTTTTGATTTTGTCGCTTTTTCCTCTTTTCTTTTATGTTTTTGACTTTTACTCTGATATTTTTGGCCTAAGTCATGAATTCTTCCAGTCATGAGCACTGTCACAAACTTTGTTCGGGAATCCCAAAGGACCAGTTGAGCTAGGTAACCCGAATACCTGCGCTGAAACAAAGCTGTGTCTAAATTTTATTTTATTCCGGCTCAAGAAGTAGTTTTGCTATGAGCCTGACGGTTTATACAGTTGGTTAACGAAAGCTCGGATTGATTTTTGTCGAAGACTCTTCTTCACAACAGGCAGAGACCACTGTCTCTAATAACAACGAATGTATTACAAAATCACGACCGACGAAATTCTATTCCACGCTTTGCCAAACTGCAAAGCGAAATCAACACTATAACTCGACTCGATCAACACAAATAATTCTACCTCTGTAGAACAAACTGCCAACCGCTGGCACAAAATAAATTCAACAATTGTCCACCGACACAACATCTAACGGTCCACCTCCTGTGGCCAAACAAATCACCTTCGCTCGAGCCGCCACTCGAGTCGCTTCAAATTATCTCACAACGATAATAATCATCATAATAATAATTTCTCGCTACGCATCGGCTTTATATAGAAAACAAAATCACGTGACGTAAACTTTCTCGTAAATTCAAGATTCAGCCAGAAACCCCTGGAGAGTTCGTTACGCGAATCAAGTGGAATATACGCGAATTTTCCAGTACAATGATGTTAGTCAAAAACATATTACGTCAATACAAAGAGAAAAAAAGAGAAAAAGATACATGTATCGAGCCATATAACAAATTGGACGTATATCGCAGACAGCGCTCAAAGAGCCGCATTTATTCTCTTATGATAAAACTACGAACTGCTTTTAACGGGGATACACTACATCGTTATGATTAAAATTATGAATGAAGTGTGACAAGCACTTTAAATATGAAACATTCTGCAGTGGTCACGGAAACTCAACCAACTTAATCTATTCAATTCAACAAAACTATTGTTATAAGTATAAGTACCGGTAAGTTTCTGTAATTCGAAAAATTTGGCTAATTTTGAGCTAAGAGCGAAGATCTGATACCCCAACTCCTCTAAATTTATTAGTCAAATTTTCTAATATACTACTAGTTATACTTTATCGCCTATAGCTTATTAAGTTTCTCGCGACTTGTCCTACCTAGTTATTTAACATTTTTGAAATGAAATAGCTTGTAAATTTCAACAGATTTATATTTGTGTACACGCTGCAAGATATAGGCCAGAAGGCTTAAGATTTCTTATAACTGCTCTAACATTTGACAGTCGTTCGCAGCAATTAATTTGAATGCTATTATACCAGTCTCTACTGTGACGTCACAGTTACTTCATCATTGAAAGCATGTTTTAAATTTTTTTTCGTACAGGCAATAACTGTACCGGTATGTAAATATTTTGATTTTTCAGTTCAGGTTTGCTGGTAAGGTATGTTATAAGGCTATACATTTATTTCAATATTTCAATTCAATAGTTAACAGCGCTAAAAATTAGTAACAGCACGGGGGCAGCCGCCCACTTTGCCCATTGCTTAATCCGGCTTTGTTCACACCAGCCTCAAAACCCGTAAGGTCATCAGCTCCTTTGGCTGGACAACAATTTCACATCCCCCATATTCGCCAGACCTGGCACCGTCTGAGTTCCATTTGTTTAGGCCCCTCAAAGAAAATTTGAGGGGGCGACATTTCTCCAGTGATGAAGAGGTCAAAACTGCTATAAAGTGGTCAAAAACGCAGCCTGTGGAATTTTACAATGAAGGAATATCTGCACTCGTTAAAAGAGGGAAAAGGCGGTTTGGAAAGCGGAAAATTACATCGAGAAGTAACTATGAAATGCTCATGCTATATACTTTCTTGTAATGCACGATTTGTATACCTTTAAAACTCAATGTCATGAAAAAAAACCTGGTTGTATTACTTTCTGAACGCCTTTCTTACAATTACTGCGTTGCTGCAAAGCAGAGTACTTATGGAGTATTATGGAAATATTAGCATTCTCAAACTAAATAAATATTTTAGATTAATGTTTACCCAACGGTTCGAATCCATCCCAATCTGTTCAATAAGCGGTAATCCATCCGACGTTGAGCCACCCGACGCTAATCCGATGTCGGGTGGAAGTCAGTTGGCCGACAGGAGTTCACCCGACGACGGATCGAAAAGCAAAGCGTCGGAGGGAAACGTTGTTCCGACCAAACAACGCCGTCAGCCCGACGTCCTTCCTATTTTCCTAGCTGATAAACACAAAATTTAACTGCTGTTTAAAGTAGGGATGAGCAAATTTTTAGTTCGAGGGCCGCATTTAGAAGTTGATTTTGTTTGAGGGCCGCGCTATAGTATAAATAAGCCAAAATCTAAAATCATCCCCGTTTTCTTAATTTTAGTCCTTAAAAAATAAAGGTCTTCACTTTGCATCTGTTCCGATTTTCTTGATTTTCGTTACTAAAAATCAGGAATCGATCCATCCAATTATCACCAGTGATCGATCTATCCAATTATCACTATTGATTGATCTATCCAATTATGACCATTAGTCATTGACACATAATCCTATTGCTTTTCAAATTGTCATGGAGGCCGCAGGTTCCCCACCTATGACCTAGAATTTGGTTGAAGACAAAAAAATTAATAATTATTTTAATTATTTGCTTGAGGCATTCACAGGCCGTGTAAATGTTCGTGCCGGCCCGCAGGCCGCATTTTGCCCATCCCTGATTTACGTAAGTAATAAATAGCAAAACTCAAATTGAAAATAAAAAATTTATAAAAAAAATTAAATCAAACTAAAGCTGTTAAAACGTGACAAAAAAACTTATTTCATATGTAAATAGAAGTATAAACCAGAATACGCACAGCTACGAAAATAAATAAAAGAAACAAATAAATCAAATCGTAAAAAACGAAAATAATCGAAAACATCAAAATAACACACATTAAAAGGGCCATAGGCTGGTTTGACGTCTTTCGAAACTATAAATTACCATTGATGATTAACAATGTATCAAATACAAGACATAAAAAATAAAATGTACCACACTTCCGTGAACCATCATTTCAGGCCAAGATACGTGAAACATCATTTCAGGCATGACAAACTCCGGAGCGCATGCAGGCCACAGCGCTGAAATTCTAACCCAAAAAATTTTCCCGGCCGCAATCCGGTTAGAAAATAAGGTCTTCATTTGGATTTCAATGAAAAATCTTAAAATTTCTTTGACTAGATTCCAGAATACGCAATATTTTAAAATTTTACTTTAAGTCAAAGTGAAGACAAAAAAACAATCTTCGCTTTAATTGCGTGGCAAATCTCGTCTACGAAGGGACTTACGTAAATCTTTTTTAAATTTTTATGTTGAAATCAAAGTAAAGATCAAAAAAAAGCCCAGCATCCAGTCAGTTCTTTCAAAAAATTTATGTCAGTTTTGTAAATGAAATCTAGTTTCGAATAGACTAATATTTCGATTTTGTATTGACCATGTAGCAAATTGCTTATTAACAGTTATAATAAGTGGGCTTGCACAAAGCAATGCCTTTTAAAACGTCTCTTAAAGTACGGCGCTTTTTGTGTTAAAATCGAATAGATGATGCCTAGACGATGAATTTAATTTATGCTAATTACAAATAGTGTATAGACAAATACAAACATTAGAAAATCATTTTGTTTTACTGTCCTTTTTAAACTTATATTTTTGCTTCCAGTACATCTTACCTGCAAAAAAAAATACCTTTTTCATAACCACAAAGAAATATATTTTTTAAACACTAGTGAGAAAAGCAACTGAACATAGATTAATTCTAAAGTTATTGACATAATAAATGTCAGTAGACCTATTATTATGCATTGTTTTTGATTAATTGATTATAATCGTCTAAATGGTGCTTTTTGATTCACACCAAATTTATTTTTTGTTTTGATAGCAATTGCAAAATATTGGATTCGGATTACGATTATTTACAAATGAATTTTATTTGTAATCAAAAATTGACTTTTGAAGAAAAGCTATCTGAATAAAATGTTTGGCAAGTAAAATTATTGTGGTAAATTAATGATTTTACTCCACTGCCCATACAAAAATTTTTAAATCCCAGTCATGCCTTTTACCTTTTATTTCAAAATTTTTAAATTTTAAAAAAATTACATTAGTGACCCACTACATATAAACACATACAAACTCAACCCTCTCGTCCAAGCTACCACAAAACTTCCAAATAAAATCATTAGCACGTGGCTCAAACTTTATGAAATCCAGAAAAACTTGGTTATGATTGGCTTGTCAGAGATTAACCGTTTATGACGTGCCATAAAAAAATGTTGTTCCAAAACAACATTATGAAGAAAAGGGATAATTACATGTTTATTTGAGCATAGTCACGTGATTTTTTAATCACGGACGGCGAATTTACTAAGCCTTTTCTTTGAAAGATAATTACAAGATAATGACTTGCTGGAAACATTTTATGCATTTGTTCATTCTGTCTTTTAACGTTTCCGCTTTTATCGTTTGAATACTCACCTGTAGTTTACAAAGTCGCCGAAGTCGCAAAACTGTATCAAAATTGACCTTGCTGCAGCAGAGGAGCGGAAAAATTTGAGAATTTTTAAATGCAATGAGGTTGGCATTTACAAACGATGTTATTTATCAGTTTCTGGTTGTTTTTTAGCAACAAATGGCTCATTATTTAACAAGAAGGTGTCCATAATATTCGTTTAATTTGGAACGACGTAGTTTGTGAACCAGTGTTATCTTTCCCCACCACCATCAAACAAAAAAATCTCTTTGAATAAGCGATGACATTCTGTGCATGATCAAGACAAAGTTGATTCGAAAAAGCCTTGTCAAATTAGTGCTTGAACAAAGTTTGCACTGATTGCATTTAGGTATTACTTGACTCCAGATTTTATTTGTATTGTTTTTGTTTGTCTTCTCAGGTAATGAATAAAATAATAACTTAAGCTCTTTAAAACGAATGTAGGCTGTTTTTTGTTTTTTTGTTTGTTTTCTTGGTTAAGCAGGGGCACAGGTGTTGGGTGTCTCTGGAAGGGGACCATAAAAGTTGAAACATAAAAGGTGGAGAAACATTGTGTCAAGCAATTTCATTTATGTTTATGCTATTAAAATGATTTTTATTATAACGTTAAAAAAAGGTCTTAAATATTACCTTCTATTGCTCAATAATATATGAGTTGCTTTTGTTCGGAAAAAAACTTAATGGACACAACATTTTTTATTAATCAAAAATAATATTATAAATTATTACTGACATAAACAAGTTTTTGAAGGCAAATAAACTCAACCGCAATCGCATTATTTGGAAAAACAATTTTCATGCGAATTTTCACACGAAATCCTGACAGTGCTATTTACTTAACTTGATCAAAAAAATGTTTGATATGGTGCCAAAACTTAAGTGTTTGTCCACTTCTAATCAAAAATCATCTTTCTGCCAATCAAAAAAAGTTTTAATACTCTGCGCAATACGAAAATAGCAAAGTCACAACCAAAATAGTTCTGGAAGATTAATATCACGCTTTTATAAATGTTTCTATGTCACTTCATTGTCTCGTTTTGATAAAGTTCATCAAAACTTATGCAAAATTTTGCGAAATTATAACGAAGGAACAGATGATTTATTATGACTATATATTAGAAGTGAATAATTTAATAAACAATTTTTAAAGGTCAAGAATTAGATAAACTATGATATATAATAAACTATGATATACAGTATGATAAATTATGATATATGATAATTATGATATATAGATAATATGATAAACTAAATAGAGCTGTGTGAAGATTTCCAAAAGCAACTAAATTTTTTAGCACTCCTAAAATCTACGTCTTTGAGCACGCAGCCTGCCAAGGTTCAAGTATAGATGTTAATATGAGGGTTTTTCTACTTTTTCATAAAAAAAAGATACAGTATTTAGGTATCTGTAATATAAATAAAATCACTGATATTTGTTTTTTAAACTATTTACAATTTGCATAAAAATTTACGTTTGAAAGTGCCTGTAAATTACGTTTAAAAACTTATAAGATGTCTTCTGATAAGTTTTGCAATATTTTTACTGCAGAAAAAGCTTTAGATATACCAAGTAAAGATGCAGATTTTTCCGATTCAGAAAGAGATGTACGAGATTTTGATGCAGGTGTTTCGGTTTAAAAAAATATATTTTATAGATTGAGCTACAGGAAACTTGGACATCAAATTGAATTAACATTGCCGCAGTTTTAAATATATATTTTTCTGGGAGTTCTAGAGTCTGAATACTAACAGATCTGAATGAAGAATAAAAACTTTTTGTCTGGAGTAGAAACTTTCTATAACGGGTCATTGTGATTACTTTGCTGTCAAAAAGAAGTCACTTCCTTTGTTGTGAAAACGTACGTCGTATTACGTTACGCGTCGTTGGTTCGATAAATAACCTTTGTTCATTCGTGCAGCAGAGAGTTGCAAAGAGTTTAAAGGAAATCAATTTGCCCTGGCTACAGATATAATATAACTATGAATAATTTAAACGGGATTGTAATTTTAAAAAGTTTGTTTATAGAAAACTAATTTCATTTTTAGCCATTAAAAATAAGAGACGTTTTAATGTTTGTTTTTACGTATCAAACCAACTGTTTGGTTTTGAATAATTTGAGAAAAGATAAAATGTAAAATCGGAAATTTCAAGAGCATTGAAGCATTAAGTTTTTTAGAAAAAGGTTAAAATATTAATTCGCTAGTTATAAAGCCATATTCCTTGGAGTTTATATTCTCTTTTTTAAATCGTTTGAGATTCTATTATAGTGTAATGCAAAGAGTTTTGTTTTTTGTTTTTGTGAGAATTGGAGCAATGGCTTATCATATTAGTTTGAGTTGATGAGATCGTGACTGACCTGACCACGCAATTAATGAAACATTTTGAAAGTTTTTCACTTTAAAAATCTATTCCAAGTTATGCTTTTTCATAGTGTTAAAATAAAGTTGCAAAAACGCAAGACGACTGTAGACATTTAACAAGAAACAAGCCAAAAAAATGTATAAAATAAGGGGAAGGTGAAGCAATCCCTGTTAAAAACCCTTAAAAAAGTTTGCTTAAAATATAAGCAATTAGTGTCTGAAACGAAGTTAACCTTTGTGCATTATTTTTGAACTGAAAAAACACTCTAAGCTTTCTTAACCATAAATAATGAAGCTTGCTAAATTAATTCAAATTTATCACCAAAGCGATAGAGATTGCTTGTTTTCACTTTTTATTTTTCTTAAAAACCAATGTTGTTCTTTTACTTTTAAACGAGCACGAGAATTTGTAACCCGTGGTTCCGGCAGAAGCAAATTTCAGGAATTCTTGATATTTAATTTGAATAATAAAGAAGCCAAAATTTATTCTTTGATTATTATTAATTGATTATTATTAGTTATTAATATTATTAATTATTTTTAATTATTATTAATTGAAAATTAAAGCATTTCATTTGACATGGATTAAGATGTGCGACGTCACACTTCCAAACTTAAATTTTTGATTAAAAATTCAAAGTTGTCATAGATTCAAAAATATCAAACGATTACCAGAAGAAAAAGTTTATGAATTCAAACTTTACAATGAAAGTCGCGGCAACCATTGTATTACTTTTAAAACATTTTGATCGAAATCTTTTGCGAAATCTATAAAATACCGGTTTTTTATTTTTTTCTTTAAAATTTATTATTTATAGGCTGAATCCATTTGAATACTGCCTGAATACAGTTAGTTGCAGGGAACAAAGTTTAAAATTGTTAGGGTCTGTTTTCACCGCTGTTTAAGAATTATAAGGTTGAATGACAATAGGTTGAACAATGACGATAAATCTGAACAGCGCTGTTTTAATTTTCGCATCTGTATTGCAAACATATTTTTTTCTTTAGAGTATGCTTATATGTCATGTAATTTTTAGGATAAAAAAAAATAATTTACTAAATGGAGTGCAAGAAAAACGAAAAAATTGAGAATGAAGAACTGCTTGACAGCTTTCCGCAAATACTCGACAGCTTTGGATGGTTCCAGGTCCGTTCCTTTATTTTGCTCTCATTTCCAATAGCCAGCGTTGGTATGTTTTCAATGTCTCCAGTTTTCTTTAACATTGTACCTCCTTACCGATGTCAATGGTCACATGATAATCAGGTGAGATTGTTTTTTACGTCATTTTTTTTTGAGTTTTTTTAAAAGTCATACTTATCAGGTTCTGGTTTTGAAAAACTTTTAAAAATTTGCAAGAATTCTTGTTTCGGTTTTACCAAAACAAAAAGCAAAATTTTTATTACATTTGTTTTATCTACAATATTTTGCTATAAGTTCAAGGTGCCCATTTTGCAAATTTGCGCTGGGGCAACACGACCTTTTAGATGGGGCTATTCAAGTCGCCGCAAGCCTGTGGCAATATTGTGTCAGATAGAACTGACGATGGGAAATCGAAATCAGGTCTTTCGACCAGCGTTGAAAACATTAGCCGGTTATCAAAACCCGAAATTTAATTTAAATGCTCTTACAAACAAAGTTAATGTTTTAATTTTTGCAGTTTATTTCAGATCGAATGTTTTAGAAATTATGTTTTTTATCTTTGATGATTGTAGCGGAAATTAACTTTTGTTTACAAGTTTTAATTAAATGATTAAGAATTGCTGATGTTAACGACGATTTCAGAAAATTTAATGTCATTTTATACAAATTTAATCAGGAATATTGAACAGCAAGACGTTTCCAGGAAGTATTTTATCTAAAATTTAATCAATTTATATGTTTTTAGTCTATGAACGAAGATAACATCACAGTGAAATTTGATTCTATGTGTGTCAGGTACTGAAGCATATTGTGGTTTTGCTAATAATAAGTAAATTATGAAACAGTATTTAAAAGCCATTAAGTTGTATAATTATTTTGTTAAATTTTTAAAGCTAATAGATTTTTATTTGTATTTGTCCTTTTTTAGAAAAGAACTTGCATGATAATTTAAATTTCAAGTTTAAGAATTTTTTAAAGCAAGCTTTCTCTTCTTCTTCTCCTTTCTGCCTTTCCCTTCAGTCAGGGGTAGCCACAGCGCACTATCTGCCTCCAAACCGTCCTGTCTTCAACATCTGTTTCATTCTCACCAACTTCCCGCATATCTTCTTTCACTAGATTTAAAAATTTTCTTTTTGGTCTCCCTCTTTTCCTTTCTCCTGGTAACTCCATTTCTATCATCTTTCTTCCTACATACTCTTTGTCTCTCCTCATGACATGTCTATACACCTCAGTATGCCCTCCCTCTTCTTTATTCCTAATCGGTCTACCTTAACTGTACCCCTGATGTAATCGTTTCTAATCTTGTCTTTTTTCGTCACTCCCATAGCAAACCTCAACATTTTCATCTCTGCCACTTCCATCTCTTTCACTTGTTTCTTTGTGACCGCCACGGTCTCAAGTCCATACACCATTGCTAGTCTTACCATAAAGCTGTACACTTTTCCTTTTACTCTAGCTGGTAGCCTCCTGTCATAGATTACTCCCGATGCTTTTCTCCATCCGTTCCATCCTGCCTGCACTCTCTTCTTTACCTCCTTCTCACAACTACCACTTTCTTCCACCATTGATTCCAAATACTTAAATTCCTTTAAGCTCTGTATTGCAAAAGTCTGCACAACATGAATAACGCATTTTTCACTGACAATAAGTTGTTCAAACAATTCACAAACTGAAAGATACAAAACAAAATGTGTCAATCAAATTCACAGGACATTATAGATAACAAACCAAACTCATGTAAACGCACCTACAACAGGAAAGCAATATCAAAGCAATACTTTATAAAGTTTCCGATTAGCAGACCGTGTTTTTGAATTACGGCATGCGAGCTTTTCCGAAATGACGATTTAAAAACTTAATTGATGCGTTTTAAAGCCGCTAATCAAGTCAATAGAAAGAGTACGTATTTACCAAAAAAAAAAAAAAAAAACAGAGCTTAAAGGAATACTATTCATAGAAACTTTGTTTCGAGCAAGTTAAAAGATTTTATAAAATTAAAACAAAAAATGAGCTTTTTGAGATCAGCAATCTTGGTATTTCCGCTCTAAATAACCTAATAATAAAAAATTGAATCATATGATGGTGTGGATGAGCCCACATTTGATATGTTTGATATGAGCATTTGATATAACCTTCATTTGATATGAGCCCGCATATAATTGGTTAGATATCCAATCGATTAGATAACGTCAGGTTTCACCATTACTCTGAAATAAAAATGTACTTAGAATCTATTAATGTAGACATAATGTATTTGCAGGCATATTATCCTGATTTAAATCCGAGTAAAAATTTTTTTCCTGTATTAAACACAGATTGAACAACATCAGACCAAGGGCTACAACGGGATTCCATTAAAAAAATAATATTCTAAATGTTATTGATAGTTTGGGAATTTCAACAATTATTATCGTACTTTTTGGTAAAAGGTTAATGAATTAGTTGATAGGCAAGAGTAAAAAAATTCAGCAAATATTTACTAAATATATTGTAATATAAAATGTTTCTTATTTTTGCAAACTTGCTTTTTATTTTTGAAAACTTGCTCTTTATTTTTGAAAACTTGCTTTTTATTTTTGAAAACTTGCTCTTTATTTTTGAAAACTTGCTTTTTATTTAAAAACTTAACTGATGCGTTTTAAAGCCATTAATCAAGTCAGTAGAAAGAGCACGCATTTACCAAAAAAAAAAACAATGCAAAATTGCGCATGTGGAAAACAAAAGTTAACCTGTGTTCATAAACTAAATAATGCGGGTGATGGTTTCGAAGTTATAAAACAACATCTTGTTTTCACCTTAATACTGTATGTCATGTGCAGTACTTTTTACCTCTTTAATTGATTCTTTGGATTTGATTTCAATTTTATTTGACAGCAGTTGCTCTCTGAGTAATTAAAATGCAAATTTATTCATTTTTAGCGGCAGTTTTTTTAATCGGAGTCAAGTTTTCTTGATGGTGTGAAAGTTGAATATAGTTTATTGCGGGTCCGCAAATAGAGGGTCCAGACCAAAAGTTGAATTGCGAGACCTCAACAAAAATAAAGGAGTTATCGCAAGTTTTAAAGTCTTTAAAAGAAAACTACCTATTTGAGTGAAATGATAATTTCAGCAACAACTTACTGTTGTATTCTTAATTCTATTAAGGAACGAACAATCAAACCTTTCTATTTTGATTAAAGAATTTTTATCAAGTTTATGTACACATACATCTCACAACAAGGGGTACAAAAATACAATAAACTTTGATAAGATAGAAACATTGTTTTTGTGCTTCCTTATTCAAGTAGAAAAAAAATAATCAATTAATATTATTCTTTAATCAAAAAAATAATAATCAATTAATCAGCATTTTTTTTATACTTCTTAATATATATATATATCAAAATCTCGTCACCAAACCAAATTGAAGTTGTTTTCATCATAACCAAATAAAATTCTTTATCAAAAAATAAAGGGATAAATAAATCGGTAAGCCAATTATTAACACTTACGTTAATTAAAATACCAACCAAATTAAATGGAAAGAAATCTTTGAGAGACTAAATTGCCAATACGAAACCTTGACATAATTTGCTGTCCTGTTTACACAGAGCCAGCAATTCTTATTAAACAATATTATCTTAAAATTTATAGAAACTACATTTCCTGCAATTTCGTTATAAAAATCTTGTTGCAATCACAATACGTAACCCAAATATCATTATTTAATCAAAAACATTTTTTGAAAAAACGAATTTAAAAAATGTTTGGTTTGCAAGACTTTAGGGGTATTTTCTGGATAGCGCCAAAAGTATTTGCGGATCTCTGCTGTATGATTTGACAATCTGATTAAAGGGAATTTCCCATACATTTGGTGATTTATCCAAAAAAAGCTATCGTAAAGCGAGATGCATATTACCCATTTAAAAAGTTAAATAAAAGTTACTTTCTTGATTATCGGTTTAAAAGATTTATATAAAATAAATCGATTTTACATTTATCATCTGGAAAACATAAAAAATTAGAAGTTTTAAATTTCTTGAATTACTGGCAGAATTCAGTTTAGTTTAATAATTTTGTTTTTTAAAGCCGATTTGAAGTTGATTCGAACTCAACTAATGAAGATAATCTTGAAAAATGTTCCAACAGATGGATATACAACACAACAAATGGAAATACTGTCGTATCCCAAGTAAAATTTATAAATTTCTCATAAAAACCTAGATTTATTGAAAATAAACAAAATCTAAATACTTTTTATTAATTTGTTGGAAACTTTTTGCACTTTGTGCGACTTAGGAATACCCTTTAAATAGCGGTTGTTTAAAATAAATTTTAAGTCTAGTCAAAAAGAACGGTTGCAATTTAGCAAAAGTATTCACGCTTTTAATCGTGATCGTTTTTTGTTTTTTTTTATAGTCTTAAACAGTCTTAAACGCAAACAGCTTTAAATCGTAAAATTATTTCCCTGCATATTGAAAGATTAAAGCAGTATTTTCAAATTATGGGTTTCAACCCCAGTGGGTATTTGCATATAAATTTCTATCAACAAAATTTTTTGGGATTGAATAAAATTGCTGTTACGTTGAATTACTTACTAACTAAACCATAAGTGTCTTTTGGTCAGTATGTGATCTATTGTCTCGACTTCGAACGAAGCGATTTTTGATTAAACTGTTTTCTATGACCCAACAAAGAAGTCATACTAAAGTCAAAACCGACGTCAGAAGACAGTGTTGCTGATATATAGCACGATTACCGTATTGATTTTTTTAAGGCCAAATCTGATAAATTTGGCCAATATTCAAGGTCTTTGGCTTTGAAATTTAACGTCTGGTATTTTGGCCTTTTTTCAGCCATTTTTATGAATTAAAATCTATTCTGGTAAATTGGTATTTTTTAAAAAATAATTGAAGTTTGGGAGTAAAAGTGTTAGAATTTTTTGCGGTTTCTATAACTTAATAAGTCTTTACCTTAAATTTCGGACAAAAGTAGAGATTTTTGACACTGAATGAAACTGATGACCTTTTTTTAGTCTTCACCTTAAATTTGGGACTATAGACAAAAAAATTGCCTTTATTTTGTTACAATTGGCTTCTTTTGAGAATCTGTTTAGCTTTTTTTGAAAACTTGATCTGGCAACCCTGATATACAGAACAACAGAAATAACAAAGCTAGAATTAATGGACCCTATATGTATAAACTAAAAAGAAATTTGGATTACAAATACTTTCAAGTTCATTAAAATAGTGCGTGTACACAGGCACAAAAACGTTTTTGTTTAGATATTAAAATTTATATTCTCACGTAACCTATTTTTGTTTGAAAATACTAAAACTGACTGCAAATCACATGCTCATAGCCCAAGTAAATGATATTCGTACAATATACGCACAGTAAATGTTTTTTCTTTTAAGCATACGGCATATTTAACCAGCACCGAAATCTTTGTCCCAGATGGCAGGTGCTTTCTCGTAGCCTGGGACGTGACTACGTCTGTTGTTGCTCTCAAACATGACAGACCAAAACCAAACTTGCCAAAACGGAAAGCTATCTACACATTCCGATGTTCAGCGAGGGTCTGCTTTTCGGCAAACGTCCATTTCAGGACGGGGCAAAGACAGAAAAAAAACTTTTCTTTTGAGGGCACATTGCTAACAAGTTCCGAAGACCCACTTTTCTTCAGCTGAATATCAAAGACATCACTGCAAGCAAGATGAACGTTCTTCATTACTTTGCTCTGCATTCTGAGACACCCGTCAATCTTCTACAGGAGACCCATTGCACTAATGCAGAGACGTTGGTACTTTCAAGCTACCAACTAGCTGGGTCTTCTTTAAGCAAGAAGCATGGCCATGCGGAGTGTGAATTCCTCTATAAAACTTTCCTGCCGTCTTCTCAGGAGACGGCTCAAGTTTGCCCGCTACAGCTCTGCTTGCCAAGTTTGACAGGAAGCGGAGGGATCAATGGTCCGAGGCAGTTCGGAGCATCGACTTCTCACACTCTAGTCGAAAAGCATAGAGCATTTTAAACAATCTTACTGGTAGGTCACGACACTCTCCTCGTCTCTGTCTCGTCTCAGCTGATGCTATTGTATCTCAGCTGCTCAGAAACGGGAGATACGAGGCTGTTGACCGCAAGTCATCTCGACTTGTTTTTAAAGAAGTGTCTGACTTTTGAGGGCCGCAACACCAGACCCAGTAAATATCTCTGACACTTTCTCAGAGAGAGAATTTGCTGCTTCCCTCCAACATTTAAAACCAGGTAAAGTTTCGGGCCCTAATTCCATCTTCCCAGAGCTTATAATTGATGCTGAAAATGTCCATGTTGGTGCTGCTTTAAAGTCCTGGTTAGGTGACTTTCTTTCTTCCTGTTTGCGCCAACTCAAAATTCCCAAGATCTGGAGAAGAGCGTTTGTAGTCGTGATTCTAAAGCCAATGAAGCCCGTGGGGGCCCAAAGAGTTATCGATCGATATCTCTGCTCTGTGTCCCCTACAAGATTCTCTAGGGGCTTATCTACGCC
This sequence comes from Diplosoma virens, assembly GCA_963680785.1. Lineage (NCBI taxonomy): Eukaryota > Metazoa > Chordata > Ascidiacea > Aplousobranchia > Didemnidae > Diplosoma > Diplosoma virens. The sequence goes on along the minus strand of OY796889.1, from coordinate 13,040,113 downwards.
CGTGTCGAGCCATTAATCGAAAGTAAGTTATTGCTGAAATTATCATTGCTGAAATTATGTCACTGTCTGGCACCGTGACCTTACCTGCAAGCTGCTGAGGTTTCTGCTGGATGAGCACATGGTCAGAATGATCATGGAGCTTGTCGGAAACCGAAGTTTCACCCTTAAGCCTACTACCGGTGACAGCAAACAAAGCAGGTTACGCCGTTTAAAAAATGGCGTTCCTCAGGGATCGGTCTTGGCTCCCTTCCTATTTAACATCTGTACGTACGATCTGCCTTTCATGATTTCCAGAAATTTTGTTTATGCTGATGATTTAGCATTGTTGCATTCTTATGGAAACTAGAAGTACTTGGAGGGGACTTTAAGCCAAAATATGTTTACACTTTCAGCATATCTCCAGACTTGGAGGTTGAAGCTCAGTCACACTAAGGCGGTGACGGCAGCTTTTTCCTTAAATAACCGAGAGGCCAAACATGAGTTAAAAGTCTACAACAATGATAGACTTTTACCGTTCTGTCCAACAACATCTTATCTTGGGGTAAAACTAGACAGATCGCTCACGTTTCGTCACCATCTAGTGGCATTTTGCAAAAATTATTCTGCGTGTTACACTGCTGAGGCAAATTGTAAGCTCGGGAATGGGGTGCTGGTGACAAAACACTACGCATAGCCGCCTTATCTCTGGTCTACTCAACAGCTGAGTAGTGCACACCAGTCCGGTGTCGCAGCGTTCACAGATAGACAGTGTTCATAGACAGTGTCTTGAACGACGCCTTGCACATAATCACTGGATGCCTGCGTCCCAATCCAACAACCACCTACTCATACTCTCAGACATCTAGCCAGCTGAGCTTCGCCGACTGGGAGCGACACTCGCCTTGGCTCACTGTGGATCTCTGGACCCTGATCATAACTTGTATGGTCTTTTAAGTGGGTCCTCGGATGCCTGCCAAGGAAGACTAAGATCCAGACGCCCATTTGTGCCAGGTGCGCAGAATCTTTTGGACAACCTTGCCGGACTTGGCATCCGCGCTTCTGAATGGACAAATCATAAACGGAATGTGGAGTACTGTGAAAACTCTTCCAGGCTCTGTGTTTTTGTGCCCAGGACCGGTGCCAAGCCTGTTGGGACGGGCTTTCTCCAAGCAGCTTGGGTTAAGCTCAACCGCCTGAGGGCTGGTGTTGGGCGATTCCATTCGTCCACCCACAAATGCGGTCTTGCTCCTTCACCAAATTGCGAGTGCAGCGCCTGTGAACAAACTGCAGACCACGCTCTAATAGCGTGCCCCATACATCGGGCGCCACATGGAGCACGAGGTCTGAAGATTTTGGATGACGAAACTCGATGCTGGCTTAACAACATCACTGACAGCATCTGATTTGGGCCGTACAGCAGCCTGAGGTAGTCAAAGGATAAACCCTCGACCTTAGTCTTGTTTGTGTCTGACATGGAGTGGATGCCCTTCCAAACGATGACAAAGACGACGACCAAAATCTTAACTAGTACTTTAATATGTATGTGTATGTATCGGTGTATGTTTTTTTTCTCAGCCGTAACAGCACAAACCAAAGCACAAAAACGCAGTAAAAGCTAACAAAAAGGAAGCAGTAAAAAACTATATACATTGTAGGACCTGCAAACCATGCATTGTACAGATATAATAAATGTCATTATAATGGCACAAATACGATGGCAAAAAAATAAGTTATACATTGTTTTGTTTTGTACATTGATTGAATTGCTAATATTTACTGTTTTGCACATTGCTAAATGCATAAAAATTGTATTTGGTATTGTTAAGTTGAATCAAATGGCTGCTGAAAATGCTCAAAAACAAACATATCACAAAGCTTTCTACAGCTTGGTTTTATAAAAGTAAATGGAAAACCAAATGTGCTGTCTGTGAAAAAGTTCTTTCTAAAGAATCTCTAAGAAAAATAAATTTCTAGGTCACTTGAAGACAAACCATCCAAATTGTGTCGATAAATCAATAGAATATTTTCAAGTAAATTACAAGCACTCTTATCACAAAAAAATCATCATAACACTTAATAGTAGTTAATAAAATCAAATCTCATCGCAAGCATTTACAGTATAACAGTTAATACATCCGCTGTCTATGCATCTTATCTAGTCTTTTACAAAATAACTAAGCAAAAGAAAACAAATGCAATTAGAGAAAACTTGATATTTTCGGTAATGAAAAAAGTATAAAAGTATTGATAGGACGAAAAGAAAATGTTGAAAATAAAATCTGTTTCATCGCGAAACAATAATATAATGCAAGGGTGTGCAACCTGCGGCCTTTGAGTCAAATATAGCTCGAGAACTACAATCCTATGGCCCGCGGAAAACTTTGATTTTTAAATTGAGTGATAGTCAGGTTACATACAAATCGTTGATTAATAGTTTTATAGCAGCGTTGTGCAACCTTCAGCTCCTAGGCCAAATGCTGCAAAAGTTTTGTGTGTGAAAGAGGAAAAGAGATTCAGTGAGGAAAAACAACTTAAGTTTTATGGGAAGAGCTTTGCTTTGGTATTCATTCCAGAAAAACAAATCGTTTCTGCTTTATTTTCAAATACAAAATTAGGTAAAGACAAAAACAAAATGTCTCCACATTAAATCTGTGTGACGTTTGGGCATCTTTGTAAATGCTGCAAGATCATGATTAGGGCAATTGTCGAAGACATTTAGGAAAAATTTAATTACCCCTAAAATCTTTTTGGGCTGGTACGGCTATGAGTACAGCAACTACGATCCACAGTTCAACTTTGTTGTGGGCATTTGACCCGGCAGGGCTAGAGGTTGCACACCTCTGTTGCAATGAAAAAATTGAAGAAGTGTTTAGTGATGTCCTTAGCCAAATTGTGAATCAATTAAAAGTTTTTTTATTTGCTGCTAACCTTCTATTGGATGAGTATGCAGATGCTGCCAGCTAACCGCAACTACCCGTGTCAATAATAAGGAAATATCAGAAAATTGTTGTTTTGTAAATCTCCACCAGTTACATACTAAAGGAAAATATATTTTTCAATGCCATAAAACTTTCTCAAACGAAAAGTCAATTAATATTTTGGGAGAAATCTGTTGGAATGTATGCGGATGCTGCAGTAGCAAATATCAGTGTCTGGAAATGATCTGGAGTCATGAAACAATTTAAAGACAAAGCCCCATACGTAACATGGGCCAATTGCTTTCAACACAAACAAACACTAGTAGCAAAAAGTCAGCTGAAGAAATTCAGGCGTCAACCATACCGGATGGCTATTGCATACAGAGGTGCGTTTGTTATCACGAGGCCAAATTTTAAAGCAAGTTGTAGAGCTGCGAGAAAAAACTACCTTTTTAAAACAACAGAAAAAAATGACCTTTGGTGTAAATTTCAGCCAAGAAAAGTTTATGGCAAAACGTTGCGTATTCAACGGACATGTTTGACTGATTGAAATCTCTTAATCAATTAATTCAAGGTCCTGAATTAACAACCATTCATTACAATGCTAAAATTACAGCCTACTACAAAAAGCTGATATGTGGCAAAGTTACGCAAAACAAAGTAAATTTGATAAGTTTCCTCAATCAAAGACCCTTCTTTCTATAAAAAATGTTGATGTCCAAGATATCATAACTGCGCTTCTTGAACAATTTACCAAAAAACTTTACCACAATTACAATTCCGTTCTAATGACCAGCAACAAACATGATTGGATGATTGTTCTTTTTATTTGCTAATTTTCCTCATTTACCTCTAAGTATTGCGGAAAAATCTTAGAAACAGTTGGAACAGCTTAAGAACCAAACCGTATTTCTATTGTATCATTCAAAAAAAATTTAGATTAACAAGCAAATATTTACTTTAGGGTATCAATATATCCAGTCTAACAAACTCAAAATTAGACACTACACAACATTTTTTTTCAACAACGCATCTTTGTGAAGCAGGATTCAGTGCATTGAGTATGCTAAAATCAAGGCATAGAAATCGATTAAATATTGAACATAGCATACAGTTATACCTGTATAAAATCACAGCTAGATTTTAAAAAATTACTGGCAGTAAGCAACAGGGCTGGGGAGCCGGAGCCGGAGCGCGGAGCTATGGAGTCATATAAGGAGGCGGAGCTGGAGCCTTTTTAAATATTTCTGCAAAGTCGGAGCCGGAGCTGGAGCCACAAAAATTTTATTAGCTCTGGCTCCAGTAATGGTTCATAGGATCAATTTCATAGAATGAAATTTAAACATTAATAAAATAAATTTTGTGTTATATAGATATCTTTCTTTTCATATATTAAGCGAAAAAATTTCTACAGCCTGTTTTATCTGATTAAGCAATTAAGAAATAGATGAAACAGGCTGTAGGGTTGTTTTTTGATAAATGAAAAATCAATGTATTTGTTCTGACTTTCCTAAGCGCTCTACAAAAACACATTGATTAATTTTTTCCTAACATAATATTACAATATATATACAGTATGTAGAGAGAGCAAGAGTGAATCCATCTTTATTGCAAAGTGCTCAAAGAAAAGATTAGAGTTATTTTGTACAAAATTTATTTAAACTCTATTTTAAAAAATCTCAGCAGTCTATTTCATCCAATAAAATCAATTTTTTTTATTCATATTAAAGTAAGAGAAGGGGAGTTAGGTCATCTTAATATGAATGCATAACCTGAGTCATTTTTTCCTATATGACATCACAGGAATTGCATTATTTGCTTGGTTAGTTTAACAAATTATTCTTAACAAAAAATCTCAGCTAAATAGTACTCAGCTCTATAAGCTTTCGTTTGTTCAACTTCTTCAGATAAATATGAATAAAAAGAAACAGATGATGATTAAACGTAAAAAATTTTTGGTATTAAAAGATATTAAGCGGAATAAAAAGAATAAAGCCTGTCCTTCATCAGCTGTTTAATTAGCTCTTTTTATTTATAGTTATCTGAAGAAATTAAATAAAAAAAAAGCTTATAGAGCAGAATGGTAATTTGCTCAGAATTTTTGTTTAGAACAACTTTTTAAAATAATTTTCTAAGTCTATGTATCCTACAATAAATACACCACTCTTTGCAAGTTTGGACCTGTTTTACTTTTTGACAGTTTTGGATTATTTTTATAGTTTAACAAACTACGTATTTCGAAGCATAAAATTTGAAACCTTAAATAATATTTCTACTGCTAAAAATAATTTAAAAGTTGGAAACGACCTCTTATAAATTATGTTTTGCAGAACTACGTATTACATATCGGATAAGATTGACTTATCGTACTATGCTTTCTTAATGATGTTATGAAAACATAGTACTATGTTTACTAATGATTATATTCTTTATTTTTCCTGTAAACACAGGAAGATTCAATAGAATGAAACCGACTGTTTTGGTTTTTTAAAAAGTAGTTTAAAAAATTTTTTATAATATATTTAAATATCCTTTTTCAAATAGAATCTTTCTAATTGAAAAAGGATCAAGATTTTATTTAAATAAAGAAGAAACAGATGTTTGTGGTTTTTTTAAAACAGTGATTAAACAAATTTGTATTAAAATATTGCTCTTATTCTTTAATTGTGCACTCTGCGAGGATGATTGATTCACTTTTTAATATACATATAATGTTTAATTTACAATGGCTAATGGTAAAAAATTTAAAACAATTAAGGAAAAGGCATTGTATATCAATTATGCAACTAATTAAACTAGGTGTTTTAAAAAAAATTGTTAGCCTCATATAAAAAACAAGGTGAATTCTAACTAATAAGAATTGGAATCGAAGAATGTTGTTAAAATCGGCATCGGAGTCGAAAAAAAAAATTGGTATCATCTCATCACTAATTTAAACACTCAATGATTAAGAGTAAATAAATATCCAAATTTTATATGACTAAAACATAATGTAGCCGTGAGAATTGGATAACTTAAATTTTTATTTGGTTCAATTTTCGCATGATTGTTACGTCGTAAATTTATCTCTTAAAATTGTAGAGTGAAGATTTGGCTGACTCAATCTTTTTTATTGCCTTCATGTTTCCTCACAAACGTTCTCGCTTATTTCCTCGTGCGTTAAATCTCTTGCGAGTTTTTTGTTTCGCGCCCATGTACTTCTAAAGTTTTCCACTAAAGAGATAAAGTTTAGATGATTGTCAGTGCGGAGTTTGCAATTCATAATAGTTACGATTTAACCTTTCATTGTTTAGATAACGCCACAATTGATTTTCATTTAGTTATATTTCTTGGTACTCGCTTTCAGATTTGATTAATATAATTGTAAAGATCAGAAGTCGTGATTCTTGTTCGAATAGTATAGTTTATGGCAAAAAAGATTTAAACACTAAATGATAAACTACTTGTTGATTAAAGAGTTGGAGAGCCGGAGCCGGAGCTAGTGGATAAGCGCTTGATAGCTCCGGAGCTGGAGCCGGAGCTAGTGAATAAGTACTTGATAGCTCCGGAGCTGGAGCCGGAGCTAGTGCTCTTCTACAGTGGCTCCCCAGCCCTGGTAAGCCAGCACAATCTTTTCGACGATAAAATTGAATTGTATAGTATTTTTTATTTATAATTCTATTTTTTTGTAATTAAATTGAATTGAATTTGACTCATATAGTGTAAATCTTGAAATGTCTACGCCTCCAACATTTTTACATCACGGAGTGTAAGCGCTTGAAAATTTTAATTTTTCAAAAATGAATTGCTAAAAAAATGTTACCACTGAATTAGAGAATATTATTTTCCAGTCTTTGTTTATTTATAAACGTTTTAAGCGTTAGATGCAGATAAAACATGTCAAAATTACAAAAGCATCAAATGTTTTCTTTAATTTTTTTAGTTTGATCTCATTTGCGATTCAGCTTGGAAACGCCCCTTAACCACCTCTACTTTTTTGCTCGGGGTAACCGTCGGCAGCATGTTCGGAGGTCAGTTGTCAGACAGGTCTGTAAATCTAAAAATAACCTGCAGCACGAAGCAATGGAAATTTATTCTATTCACAAAAGCTAGTGTTTATAAATCTGACAAATCGTAAAAAAAATTTCGATTGTACGGTATATTTACCACGCTTATCTTGTTATGGTTTATTGAGAGCCAGAACGCATCTTACTGATTCGTTTTGATAGTTTCTTAAATTTATATTGCTTTTTTTAAGTGATAATGGGAACCCTAGTTTAGTCTGTTCGTTCTGTCATTCTGTTGTAGACTTACCGAATTGCAAGTGCGGCGCCACTAAACAACTGCAAATCACGTGCGAACAGCTTTCCCTCTACATGGAGCACGAGGTCAAAAGTTTTGGATGACGAAACCCGATGCTGGTTCAACATCATCAATGCCAGCGTCTGATATGTGCAGTACAGCCGCCTGGGGTAGTAAAACGATAAACCTTTGGCCAGAGGACTCGAGAAATGGAGATTTGAGACCGAGGAGAGACAAGACTTTAGGTAGCGAGACCGAGACAAGAAGAGACTTTGGAGTGCCAACACCAAGACAAGACACAATATTTTTCTAAGTTGTTTTAGTTTAAGCTAGGGTTGTAAAGTCAGAGACAGACTCGGAGTCGCATGTTTTTGGGTAAAGTTGGAACCGAAGTAGTTTTATTTAAATATGCTGAAGCTGGAGTCGTTTTTTAGATTTGCTGAAGTTGGTATCGGTTCATATTTTTTGGGCCATTTCGATTCCAATTTTTGATAAATTGCTGAAAACTCTGGTCATATTATCTTCTGCATGATTTCAAAATTATGCAAGCAAAAAATACGGCGAGTACTTGGAAAGTCCATCTTTCAGAGTTTAATTTGAAGTGCAAAGTAAAAAAACAACTTTGGCTTTATATTGACGGTCAAACGTGGATTTTTAGTTGAAAAATTAAACTTAAGTTTCGGTTTGACAGCTGGTGTGAAAAATTCAACTAAAGATTCAAAAAAGATTTTTAATAGAAAAAATGGGATCTTTTGTAGAAAGCGCCTGCCACTAATGCAAAAATGTGAGATTTGAGAAAAACACCCTCACCACGTTTCAAATACTGTACGGTGGCGGAGGTGTTTTTTGGCGGGGGCTTTCTACAAAAGGTCCAAAAAATGTGCTTAATTGCTTGTCCTTGCTCAATTGCTTGTCCTTTTAAAAGTCAAGTAATGAATTAAAGGAAGGTCTTTGTTTGAATTCAGCTCTAAAATGTCGGGATTCTAAGAATTGTGGGCACTTGCCTAAAGCTACCGCCTGCAAACTCTTATCATTTTCAATCTTTATAATATATTTAACTTAACAGAAAAAAATGTGCTTTAGTCAGAGATTGACTGTAACTAGAGTAAGAGTATAAGATTCGTAATTTTAATCTTAATTGCAGACAACAAAAAGCATTATGAAATGCTAACTATGCGATAGTATTACGATTGCCGAAAGCTATTTTTAATGTTGTATTTGAAAATCTTAATTGCAGACAACAAAAAGCATTATGAAATGCTAACTATACGATAGTATTACGATTGCCGAAAGCTATTTTTAATGTTGTATTTGAAAATCTTAATTGCAGACAACAAAAAGCATTATGAAATGTTAACTATTGAATAGTATTACGATTGTCGAAAGCTATTTTTAATGTTGTATTTGAAAATCTTAATTGCAGACAACAAAAAGCATTATGAAATGCTAACTATGCGATAGTATTACGATTGCCGAAAGCTATTTTTAATGTTGTATTTGAAAATCTTAATTGCAGACAACAAAAAGCATTATGAAACGCTAACTATGCAATTGTATTACGATTGCCAAAAGTTATTTTAACGTTGTATTTTTGAAAATTCTGAGAGGGTATCGCTCCTTATTTGCTTAATCCTCCTTGGTTGCTAAGTGTGAGTTATAACCAAAGTTGTGGACTCCAACTCTTTAAAATTGTACGATTCCGACTTCGACTCTAGAACATTTGTAAAAACGACTCCGACTTTATCCTAAAACGTGCAACTCTAGCGACTACAATTTCACAATCCCGTAGATTTAATTTAGAAAAAATTGCAGTCTCCAAAAGCAATATGGACTCTGACTCCTGATTCCACCAAATCTAAAAAACCCACTTCTACTTGCGACTCCGACTTCATCAAATATAATGAAGCTACTTCGACTCCGCTCTAAAACATACAACTCCGGCGACTTCGATTCCACAATCCTGCTTATAACTATGTTGTTGAGTCGCAGTTGCCTAACTTCTTTTCTACATGCGCTAAATTCGTGGAATCGAAGTCGGAAAACTTGAATTGGTGGAGTCGAAAACTAATTTTTCCGACTCCATAACCGTAGTTTAACCAATACGTACAAAAAATACATAACCTCCAAGAACTTTTTTCCTCATCAAAAATCTTCAACATACTGTAAATCACAAAATTTTTTCTATTTTAAAACATTGACACTCGCCTTTTAGACTTACAATACCAAGCTTTGCTTTGCCATTGCTAGGCATGGCAGTTGAACGATAAAAATTTTGTAGTGTCAAGTAGAGGGAGGGATTACATTACTTTAACGATCTAATTCAAAAAAACGTTGTTGCTACTGAATTGACCTGATGTTAAAACGATTTACCAGAACATTTTCAACGCCATCAAAAAATATTTTCCGCGGTCATCAAAACAACTACAAACCGTCTTTGTATGCAAAGTGTGAAACTATCTCTACAATTTTACTGCAGTGCCTCAAAATGATACACAACTAGATTTTGACTGCTACGACTTTATTGACCAGATTTGACAGAAAGAGGACATCTGATCGATGGCTTCGATCAGAGCATCAACTTTCTCACTCCCATCGAAAAACATGGAGTATGTTAAAATAATCGTATTCGTAGGTCACAACACTCCCCAGTAAATCTTTTGCATTTCAACTGATGCTATTGCATCTTAGCTTTTTAGAAACGGGAGATACGAGGCTGTTGACTACAAGTCAACTCGACTTCTCAACCTCTTGTTATATACTAAAGCAAGCAAATAAGCATTTGCTTTATTCAACTGAAAGACACTGCATCCACCAACTGTGATAACAACAATTAAAACATGTGAATTTTACCATGCGTGTAACTGTCAAGGCAGCCGTAAGCACACTGCAAATTTTACAGGGAGATCAAGTGTGATTAGTACCGTACACCGCGCACAGTGCGGGTTGGATTACACGTTATTCACCCCCACTCGCAAAAATGTGAAGATTACGTTACAGAGAAAAGCAAACACGAAAATAGGTTGGGCTAAGAAAATAAACACTAAGCATAACAGCCAAACTAATCGTACTGTAATCTATTAGGGGGTCGTCTTTGGCAACTGGAGCGCTAATTTAATGGAGTTTGCAGATCAGGTTGATTATCCAAATCATTTGTTCTAGGAAGATCATGCGAACCACTGTCCGTTCTTTCTAATGTAGAAAACGGAAATTTGTTACTTTGCGAAATACTTTGAGATTCATTTGCTTCTCCTGGACCGGCTGGAGTAGGTGCAATATCTCTAGCAGAAACAGTAACCTTGTGGCCTTCGGATGATTGTACGACGGCGTAATTCTGATTAGCGTGGGGCAAATCCATTTCTTCTGCAACAGGGTTATACTTATCTCGTACATGTTTACGCACATACACAGGTCCAGGTTCAGTCATCCAGATTGGAGTGTTGGTATCAAACATAGAGCGACGGGAAATTTTAAAAAACGATCATGAGAACTTTTTTCGTAGCTGTGCAAAGTAATGATCGCAATAAGTGAAGAACTTCCATGATGACCATCCCCAATTAGCAATTTCTAAGCCATTTTTGCAGAGCGCCAGTTTTAAAGTGTTCCAAATTATGCCATTAAAACGCTTGCACTGAGAATTACCACGAGGGTTGTACATGGAGAAAAACGTAATCGCGATTCCCCGTTCGTTTAAAAATTCCTTAATCTTTTTTGATACAAAACACTTTGCATTATCACTGTGCACAATAGCAAGAAAACCAAACAAACTAAACAGTGATCTTAAACACGATATAATTGTGCGAGAACTGGTATCTTTACAAGCGAAAACAAAGGAAAATCGTGAAAACTCATCGACATCAGTAAAAATGTTATGATTTTTGATTTTTGAAGGCAGAGGATTTTTAAAATCCATACTTCACCTTTCGAAAGGTTGCAAACTTTTAATTAAATTTACATCAGGCGGTTTAGAAAACTTTGGCTTAATTTCACAACAAATTACGCATGCACTATTATCCTTTTTACGTTGTCAAGCAAATATGGTAAATTTCTTTGTCGGATTTAGTGGTACATTCTAGTTATCCCCTGGTAACATGAACTCACATGAATTCTATAAAGCGCATTTACAGTTGTAGCAGCACAATATACTCGCAACAATGCGTCAGAAACAACATTAAACTTTCCTTGACGATGAACGATATCATAAAAATATTGACTCAATTTTATTCTCCACCGCATAATTTTATTATTTTTAATTTTGTTACGCCGAGAATTACCGAACATAAAAGCCACAGAATTTTAATCGGTTATTATGGTAAATTTGCGAGGCAATAAATAGTGCGCCATTGCCGGACCGCTTCAACAATAGCTGCAGCTTCCTTTTCAACGCTTGCATAACATTTCTCATTTGAATTGAGGGTTCTTGACCAAAAGGCGACTGGTCGACCATTTTGCTGAAGAACTGCAGATATAGCAACATCGGAAGCATCGGTTTGCAATGTAAACGGCGCGTTTTCATCTACACTTGCTATTATCGCATCAGCTAATTCACTTTTTAACTGATAAAAACAGCGTACAGCATTTTCGTAAAGAAAAAGTTTGCGATTCTACTAGGGGTTTTACTTTACAAGAGAAGAGAAGCAACCATTTTGTAGAATATGCGAAGAGGCCAATTGCCCTGCACAACTTTTTTTTTGATTTTGGCACCGGTATGTCCAACAAACTTTTTACACGATAAGTGTCTGGGCGCAGTGTACGATCATAGATTTGGTACCCAACTAACGAAATACAATCGGAAAAATAAGTACATTTGTTCTTATTAAAGGTAAGATTTTGTTTTGCTGCTGCTTCAAGAAAATGTTGAAGGTTTGCATCGTGTTCTTCTTTAGTCTTGCCACAAATAGTGATGTTATCGAGGCATGCAAATGTTCCTTTACAATTATTGCGTTCAATTATATCATCAGTTATCTGTTGGAATCACGGAACTGCACTAGTCAGATCAAACGGAATTATTTTATTCTGACAAAGTTTTCCATTAGCCTCAAAAGCTGTATATGGTCGGTCTTCTATTGGAATTTTATCCTGGTGGTAGGCACTTTTCAAATCTAAAGTGCTAAAGTGGGAGTATTGCGCCACTTTATTTACCAAATTTTGCATGTTAGGCAGTAGATAGCTATCTAATAGCGTATATTTATTAATGGTATGACTATAATCAATGCACATTCTGTTTTGTGATTGTTTCCAGTCACGACAAGAACTTGTGCGCGCCAAGGGGAAAAGCTTGGTTTTATAATTCCTTCTTTCAAGTCGTTTTTTATTGTTTCAGCAATAAATCTTTCGTTTTCCAAAGAATGCTCACGCGTTTCAGTTGTTGTTATGACAGATGGTAGATGCAACGTCTTTCAGTTAAATAAAGCTAATGTTTATTTGCTTGCATTAGTCGACAACAATTTATTCAACTGAAAAGAAATGGATAGCAAATTTATTAAACCAAAGCGTATTTAATGCCGATCCTAATTCGAAGCAAGCTAGTAAAGAGTGGAGGTATAGGTATTGTACATTTTCGAATTTTGTAGATTCTTTTCCTGCTGATCTTGCAATATCTAATGAAGACAAATTGAAATGTTTAATTGCTCATATCAGCAAAGATGTATACGATTATGTGAGTGAATGTCTTACCTTTCAAAAAGAGATACAAATCTTGGAAAGACTTTACGTTAAACCTTGCAACATTATTTTTGCAAGACATTTGCTAATGACATGCAAGCAGCAGCATACAGCAGCCAATTGCTTCAGTTTCTGAAAACAGTTGTTTCCCATTTGACAGTTTTTGAAAACAGTCGTTAGACGACTATTTTCAGAAACTGAAACAACTGGCAAAAGATTGTAATTACCGATCAGTAAGCGCTGATGTTTGCCGACGTGAAGCAATTCGCGATGCTTACATATCTGGTCTACTATTTACATCGATTAGATCTAGACTGCTAGAGAATACAAGAGACGAATCGATGACATTAGAAGCCATATTTAATCAAGCTTTCAAACGGCTCAGAAAAGATCGGAGATTTATACTGTGACTGATGGTAAAGCTATTGAAGTTAGTCCGGTTTCTGCAATTGAAGGGCCTTGTGATGCTTGTGTGATTTGACAGAAGATGAAAAAATGCGAACGCTGCGGTGCAAACCAACTCGACAAAAAGTTTCCATGTCCCGCCCAAAGAAGAAAGTATTTTAAGTGCGGTAACTATAGACATTTCGCGAGACAATGTCGTTCCCGTGTTAAAAGGTCTAACTGTTCAGTTAAATAAATTGTTTTAGACTAATGCAAGCAAATAAATATTTGCAAGGAAGCCGTAAGCACACAGCAAATTATGCAGGGAGATCACGTGTGATTAGTACAGTACACGCACGCACAGTGCGGGTTCGATTACACGACACCTCAATAAATACTTTTTGGCTTCCATAACCTTAAAAATTTGCCCAAGCAGACTATCTGGCATTGTTGCACTTTTCTCAAAACTAGAGAAACTTAAAGGGGACTTTAAATTAAGACACAATTACACTTTTATTCTTTCTCCAGACTTGAAGTATGAAGCGCAGTCACTCAAAGACGGTGCCGACAGCCTTCCATTTTAACAAGCGAGAGGTCACATCTGAGCTAAAAGTTAACAACAAACTTTTACCATTCTGTGCAATCTCTACATATCTTGGGGTGAAACTGTACAAATATCTCGCGTTTTGTCTCCATCTTGTTGTATTGCGCAAAAATATCTTATCGCGTCACGTTGTTGCCTTATATTTGGTCTACTCGAAAGCTGAGTACTTTACAGTTTATATGCTCGCCTCATGATAGTGTCGTGAATGGTGCCTTAAACTTTGTCACTGGATGCCTGCCTCTCACTCCAACAGAACACTTACCAATTTTTTCAGGCGTTAAACTTAATTTTAATCATCTACTGCAAGTAATTCTCCGAGTTGCTTCTGGAGATGCCACAATTTTGCTGTCCCCTTGATATGTTTATTTTTCTATTTTAATTTTCGTTTTGTAATATGACTAAAGTTTAATGTAAAAAACAGTGCCGTAAAGTATCTTTTAACAAAGATTTAATAGAACGAGTAGGCTTTGAACCACAATTATGTCAATTGATTCAATTATAATGCGAAAACGTGTAACCCATTATAATGTCATAAAACAGTATTAACTGAAATCAAAAACATCGTTATATAACCGCATTTCAAGATACCAAATCTTGTTATTAAAAAGATGAAATGCAAGACCTTCAAATGTTTATCAAAATAGGTCTATAATTTCTCGAGCACCTTAGACGGTGTCCATTCTTGTAATAAAGATTGCTATCGTTCAATCCTACTTTGACTAATGGTCAATTTAAAGAGGACCATGATGCTCAAATGGCTAAAACAATGTACAAATAACCTAAAACATCATGACATATTTACAAACGCCGGCGGGTTTACTCACATTGCTGCAATGTCTTGATCTGGGCTCGAGACGAAGAGAACTGAGACCGAGACAAGACTTTTGAGTTACGAGACTTCAAAAAACGTGTATCAAGTCATTCATCTTTATCCTCCGCCCCATTCCTATTTATGTCTGACTAAGAGTGGATGCCCTTTCAAACGACGACCACGTTCTGCCATTCTGGTCATTGGAATATCATTAAATCCCGTTTAAACCAATTAAACTGTTTTATTTTTTAAGATATTCTTAATAATCAAATCAATACTTTTTTATTTGATTTTATTAAAATTTTTTGAAAATAAATGATAGGTTTACTGATAAGACATTTGATGGTCATTCGGTTTAAAGAAATCATTTAGATAAGTTAAATTGTATTGATGAAAAAGTTACTGAAGTTATAATTAACTCTAAAATTTTATTTTACGATAATTTGTGCTTTAAGTATGTGAATTAGCCTGTACCTTAACATGTTTCCATTTAATTTTAGATTTGGACGACGACCGACGTGTCTGTCGGTGCTCTTAACTGAAGGGATATTACTTGAAATAACTTCCTTCTGTGATAACTACTGGATCTATGTTTGCTGTTTATTCTTAATTGGCATCTTTCATACCTTGTCCTACTTTTGCATCTACACATGGGGTGGGTTCATAACTTTGATATTTTGTTTTGTTAAATTTGACTTGAAAAATAAAACAAGCAGATAATTTTTCGTGCTGCAATCCTTTTTGCATACGTTTTTTTCCATACACGTTTTTTTAATTTTAAAAAATGATTAATTATTTTATTGACGATAAGATAAGTTAGTGACTGAATAATTTGAAAAAATTGGTCAAACATTTTTTATTGTTTTTATTATAGTAAACAAATAAGTTTTCTATCTGCAATTGTCAGAGACTCGTTTTAAAGATTCTAGATTTTAAGTTTTACATTTTTTCTTTGTACTAACAGCTCAAGAAATTGGAAGTAGTGCAGATAAAAGAGCTCTGGCAGCTTTTTGTGTAAATTCAGCCTACCCCGTAGGCCACATGTTAATATCACTTGTAGCTTATTTGGCAAAAGACTGGAAGTGGATTTATCGAGTTGTGGGAATTTCCCACGTTTTCTGCTTACCGCTGATGTGGTAAGTAAAGAAAACAATTTCTGCGTTTACTAAAAAGATTGCTTTTTTGTTACAATTCAATGATTTCTAAAAGCTGTTTTTGGCAAAATTTTTATAAAACTGCTTTTTAAATTGAATTTTCCAAATCTTATATTTTTGTAATTAAAAAAGTTTATTATTTTTTGAATCACAGTTTAAATTATTTCATTTATGGCCAACTTAACAACACATCGGTTTTTAATCAAAATTATTCTGAAAGCAATCCTACTCCACAATCACAAGCATGGATCAAACGTTGAAAATAGTTTATAAAGAAAAACATGTTTTCAGCAATATATGTGTATTGTGCTGAAGCAATTCCTTCTTCTTTTTACAGATCCACACGCCAGATTGACAGTATTTCATTGATAATATTGTTAGTATTGTTAAATAATTATTTCCATTAAATAATGTAGAATTCTAGTATTTCCATTAATGTAGAAAAAATGCTTTTTCTTTCAAAAAAGATGTTACTTTCTTTTCAAAAAGATGTTTTACCTGCTCATAAGCGAAGTAATACTCGTGTCAATGCGATAGTGTGTACGTAGGTACTGCGATTCCCAACGATTGGAAGAAAAAATTCAAGAACATGTTTTAAAATTTATTACAAATCAAGTTAAATCTCAAGCAGATCTCCCTAGATGTCAATGTGAATCCACTAAAAGTGCCCCTATTTTGGATTCGGCAATTGGTCAGCATTTGTTAGATAACAAAATTTACTTAAATAATTCGATTTCAACTGGTTCTCAATTTTAGGGAAATGGTCGTCTTTTCATCAGGCAGCGCTCGAAGCCACCTTTATAGAGTTGCTTGAGCCCTCTTTTTGTTGCCAGAAAGAGTTCGTCTATAGATTGAAACTTTCTTGCTTGCGGTGCATGTGAACGCGTAACCAATCGCGTGCTCTCTCCAAACAATCAAAGACTCCGTTATTTATGATGTCTTCCAATCCTGTAGAAACCATGTTTTTCTTGCAGTTGGTCATTTTCCTACAAATTCTTCTGACGAGAGTCAGCCCAATTAAACAATTTTCAAGAAAACAGTCTTTTTAGAGACTACCAAAAATTGAAAGAGTTAATGATTATGTCAATGCCATTGGTTATTTTAAAGTTTTGCGTAACCAAGAATTTATTTGTAAGAAGGCAATTTTATGACGCTAATAAAAAATATTGCAAATAATAAGGCATAAAACTTTAAGTTTGTAGCATAAGACATCGAAAAGTAGCATAAGACATCGAAAGTAAGAATATGTTTATCAACTTATCTTCCAGGTAATACAGAGTTTTTAACCTCTTCAAATGTAAAATTCAACCAAAAAAAGCATTTGATTTCTGAGTTAAATCAATAAAAGGAATGATCAAGCCACCAGGTGATAAGATATTTTAAAAAATAATCATATTTTTGCGCTAGAGCGGAGGTCCTTAAGCTTTTTAAGACGCGCCCCTTTTTCATTTTTTAAAATTTATTTATTTCATCTCCAGATTTATACTCTTGACTCACAGAAAAGCGACGGAGGAGCTATTACGTAGAGCAAGCAATTACCTCAACCTGCTTCCAGAGATGACAAGATATTGCTGTCCGCTTGAAATTTTTTTATTGTGGTTTTTTAGTTTTATAGAAATATGAATAGAATTATAACTGTTTGCCAAGACAGCAAAGCAGAACAAAGTGCCGTTATGTGTCTTTTCAAGGATTTAACAAAATGATGCAAGTAGGTTTTGAACCCAGACCATTTATCATGCAAACAAAACTCGTGCCCCATTTGATGATACCAAAAAAACTTACGACTTATTCTGTTCAAAAATTTAAAAGCATGGAACAAAACAAAAATAGCTAAATTTTTTTAATAAGAAGGATGTAACTGTTTTTTGCAAGCCAAAAGTTTAATTCGTGACTTTGTAGCAAATAAGAAATTTCTGCAGATCGGTTTCACAGTCAAATTTGTTCCCGTGTTTTTTTTTTATACCTAGGAAGAAAAGCCATTTTTGTTCAAAGTTGATGAAAACGGAAGGAGTGCATGTATAGGCTAGCTACAGCACCTACACTCTTGTAAATGTGCACATATTTTTCCCAGAAATCAGTCAGTGACATCAGCTTCACAATTGTTTTTTGCAATGGAGTTATATTTCTTTTGCGAAAATTCCTCGTGCAAATCTTCGGAAAGAATATCTTTGTTCAAACTAAAAGGATTTCTTGTCATCTTCAATTCCGAAAATGCAGCACTACTTAAATCTAGAAAACAGCGTTTGAATTCTTCTTTTAAAAGTCGCAAGTGCACTTCAACCATAACTTTAAGCTCGCTCTAAAGTTCAATTTTGTTTACCCGAAGGAAATATCTGATTTAAAAAAGCTGCATTTCCTTTTTGAATTTGACGATGCCCGGACCCAGTTTTCGTTGATGGCATTATAGTCCTCGATACAGTTGATATTCTTGATTTGAAAAATCAAGTTTAAATCATTAACGCTTTGAAAGTATTTACGAGGTTTGCCAACGTCAGATGAAACTCTTGATTTGATTGACAAAAAGAAGATCTTGTTTCTTTTGAGCTTTAAAAAAACAGCACAAGCTCATCCTTTATTTCATACACTCGGGCAAACAGCTTAAATTTTGATAATCATCAAACGGATGTATGAAAAAGTAGAGTTTCCTGATTGGAATCCATACCCTTGCAAAACTTAATAAATAGTTTTAGATTGACAGCATTTGCTTTAATGAAGTTGACGGCTCCTACAATTATTGCAAGTTATCCTTCATAGCAATAGGTAAATTCCTGGAGCTCAGAGCCTTTTGGTGAATCACACAATGAGAACCCTATTGTGGTTTCCTTTATTTTTGCAACGAATCTACTTTAAGACCCATACATTGTCTGACCTTTATCAATGTAAACACCCACAATCTTTTCCCAAGATATATTATTGTTGCGATTGTGGCAATAAATATGGAGACAACTTTAAATATATCTTTTGCTCTACATGTGGACTCTCGGGACTATCTTTTGCAAAACAAACAATCGTTTTCAATTGAAACAAACGTAGATTAACAACTGCGACAATTAGTTGATATCAGTTGTTTCATTACCTTGAATTGAAAAAAAGTGCGGCTTGTAATATTTTGAAAACTTGATATTCAATGTCTTTTACAAGCTCATCCATAGATATTTTGATCGTACTGTAGAATCTGAGTATAAAATCTTTGCCATTTTCTTTCTTTAAGTTGTTCCCAACGAAAGACTAGCTACTTTTAACTCACACGGTTTAATCATGTTTTACCTTTGTTGTGAAATTTTTTTCTTTAGCAATCATGTGGGCGATTTCAAATGACGCTTTTACTGTTGCTGCAGATGAAGATTGGACAAAGCACTTACTTACTTGCAATTTTAGTTTTTTCAAAGAGCATTGTTCCTTTCAAAAAACGCTAGAAGCTTATCTTTATGGCAGAGTGTTTCGTTCGAAGATGACGCAGCAAACGGCTTGGTCACATTTCATTTGCTGATCGGTGTACCGTTGACGAAGATACTTGAAGAATCGATTGGCGATATAAAATTTGTACCGCCAATCGATTCTTCAATCATCTTTATCAATAGTCACATTTAGTGATTGCTAAGATTTTCATAACATATCACATATTGTGGTATCATTTGACTATTAGCTGTGAAATCTATAAAACTATACTTTGCATAATCACTGCCATGCTTTTCTTTTTTTCATTTATTTTTTGTCAGTGTAGTTATCTGCTCAGTTTGCAGCCATTTTTTGCGCCTCGCTCATGAACCTTTCACGCCCCACAAGGATCGCACTCCCCAGTTTAAGAACCCCGGCTATAAAGGCTATAAACTTGATATAGTTCATATTTGATGAAAGCTGGCATATTGTAGTTTTTCCATCATCTTTTGTAGTCAACTATTATAGCAGAAACTTTCTGTTTATTATGATCAAGAATGCCACTTCTTTTTTCTCGGTTTGTACGCAGTTTTCCAATGCACAACACAGCTACTATTAACCATGATAGAATATCTACCAGAATTATTCACTAAAGATGTTTTCATAAAAGCATAAGTAAGATTAGTATTACAAATTACCTGTAATTAGTATTTATACCATGTACGCGGTCAAAATAAATATTTTATTTTGTAAGCTACAGAAAAGGACAAAAAAATACTGCAACTTAAGGCTGTGAACTTAAATGCAATGAATATTATTATTTCTTGTCGATGGGTTTTGAAAATAACATTCAACTCAAACTACGTATATGTACAAAAAAGCATAAGTAAATACACATAAAATGAGATGGGTTTCCTTATTTGTGCTTTTACAACCCATTTGCAGTTTTAAATAATCTTTTTTAGTTTTTGCCTATTTATCAATTTAACAAAACATAAATTATACTCAAAATTTATAATGTAGTGATGATAGAAGGTAATATAAAAACTGTTCTCAATACAATAACCACAAAACTTTCCTATACTTAAAATAATTTTTTCTTAAACTGCTAAAATAAATATCACCTTTTACTCAGCACAGTAGCACAATAACAAGCACGCTGACCTGATTAACACAAATGATTTGAACGAACAAGTTTGCAACAGACACGGAAAAAGAGAAAAAGTGACCTTTTTAAGTTTTTCTTTCTAAGCCAGATTGTTCGGCGGTATTGTTAAGTAGAACATGTTCATGTAAACGTTTTTGTTTAGAAAATGCTCCTTAAACTGGGCATATTCTTATTGGTCTCATTTCATTTCAAATTCAAATTTTAAATTCAGAAACCATGTTATTTAAAAGTTTTTTTAAAAAACAGAACTAAATAAATGTTTGACACCAAATAAAATTATTTCGAATTAAGCAAAGATACAAGAACCAATACCATGTATTACCTGTTCGTATTAATTTTTTTTAAAAGCTATAAAATATGTTTTTACATTTTAAAAATTCATTATTTTTAGGATGGTTTCTGAATCGCCTGCTTGGACAGTCAGAAGAGGAGATAAAGAAAAATCATTGATTATTCTTGAACAAATTGTTAAAATAAACAAAGTCAACATAAAAAAAATTCTTGAAAAAGTAATAAAAAGCTTAAATTAAATTGATAACTTTAAATTACATCTATGTAATCGGAAGTTTTTTGTTAACTTTTTTTGTGCCAGAACAAACTGTTTTAAGATTTGGTAGGTATTTTGTATTCATAAAATATACAACATATTATCATGCACAATTTTGAAAACAAAATGTTTTAATTTTTTAATTAATTTTTACTGCTGTTTAGTACAGAGTGCTTGTGAAGGCACCGTGACTCTAGTGCAGGGGTGGGCAAACTTTTTTTAGCGAGGGCCACATTGTTCTGTCTGTAACCAGCGAAGGGCCAGCTTCTACAAATTATGCTTTTATTATATAAAATATAATATATATTAATTATGTTTCAATTACATTCTATTAATAGACACGTATATATGGATTTTAAATCTGAAATAAAAAAAATTACAATTATAAAACAATGTGTTGTATTCAATGTTTAAATAATAAGACGTTCAAAAGTACAAGTATAAATGTTTATTAACATAATGTCTCTATCATTGCAGCACATTACACATATTTAGTGAGACATATGTAGCTGGTTACAGTTTTTAACAATCTTTTTAAATCTTGGCACAAAATTACTGCTTGATGTTCTCAAAATTGCATGTACATTTGAGTCAGTTAGCAAAGACCTGTTTTTAGCTTTATTGATTGTTAAGCATGAGAATGTTTGCTCGCAAATGTATGTTGAGCCAAATAATGATAACATTGTTGCAGCAAAATGTTTGAAATTTCTAAATTTTTCATCAGAAAGAGAACCGTAAAATTCTGCAAGTGACACTGTTCTAAATCTTTCTCGCAATGTGCCATCAGCTTGCAAGTCAATTAGTTCCAGCTGAACGTTTACAGGAACTGAATCAACTTCGGCTGTGAATGGAGTTGTCAGTAAATCAAATTTTGGCTCCATGTCTCTGAAGTCTGTAAATCTTCTTTCAAATTCTTGTCTCAGAGCATTGCACTGAGCCATGTACTTTTGAATACAGTTTTCTGGTACTTCTTCCTTTCCAAGCAGTGGGAAGTGACAAAATGATTTAGCTTCCATTTGTCTACAAAACAGAGACAATTTAGTTTGGAATGTTTTAACATGCATGTATAACTCATGGGCCAAAAGTCCTTTTCCTTGCAGTTTCATATTTAGCTCATTTAACATTTCCAAAATATCAACGGCAAACATAAAGTCATATTTCCACTCCTTAGATTCCATCTTTGTGACAAAATCACATGCAACCCCTTTAATGTCAAAAAACAAAAGTATCTCACTTTTCAGATTCCACACCCTTTTCAATACTTTGCCGATGCTTAACCAGCGAACCTTGTTGTGATACAATACATCAATGTGTTCTGCTTCAACATCTTCAAGTAGAGCTTGGAATTGTCTATGGGAGAGTCCTCTTGCCCTAATCATGTTTACAGCATGTACAACTGGATCAACTACATGTTTGAGCTGTAATGTAGATTTACATAAACTTTCCTGATGAATGATACAATGGAAAGATAAAAGTGAGTGATCAGGGTGACTTTCCTTTATTCTGGTATCAATCAATTTTACAAGGCCTTTATTTTTCCCAGTTAAGGCTGGAGCTCCATCAGTTGTTATGCTCACCAACTTGTTCCACAACAGTCCGTTCCTTTCAATACAGTTTGTCACTGCATGGAATAAATTCTCACCAGTTGTTGTGTCTTTAAGTGATTCAACACTTAATAGCTCCTCAAATATATTGAAACTTCGATCTACTCCACGAATAAACACCAGTAACTGAGCCGTGTCCTTTACATCAGTACTTTCATCTAATGCTAAAGAATAGCACAAAAATCTATTGCTCGCTTCTTGCAGTTGCAGCAATAGATCCTCACTTAAATCAGTCAAACGGCGCACAACAGTTCTCCTTGATAAAGCCACACTCTCAAACTTGGATTTGGTTTCTGGGCACAAAATATTAACAACGTCAAGCGTGCATTCCTTTATAAATTCACCATCTGAAAATGGCTTGTTATGCTTAATGATGTCGTATGACAGAACAAAACTGGCCTCTGTTGCAGCCTCACGTGCTGATGATTGCTTAACAAAAACATTCTGCTGTCTATTCAACCTTTCAGTCATATCAGTAGCTCTTTTTTTCCGATCATTTTCGGACAAATCATGGCCAAAGTTAGGATGCTTAGTCTGGTGATGTCTTCTTAAATTATATTCTTTGAAAACTGCCACCGTTTCCTGACACAGCAAGCATACTGCTTTATTAGAAACGGATGTAAACATATACTTCCACGACCACTCATCCTTAAATATTCGACAGTCATGTTCAGTTTTACGTTTTTTAGCAGCACTCATGTTTGGGCTTATTATAGCCGTAATAACTAGTAGGCCTAAATAAGTAAAATCTAAAAAAGAAAAAGGATAGAATCGTTAGGGCTAGGGCTAGGCCTAAGCACACTAAGATAACTATGCGCTCGACTATCATCGTGTGCTAATTGAGTAGAAGCGACTTGTAAATAAGACAGTGATACTCGATCAGCGGAAAAAATCTAAAAGTGTGCTTTGTGTACGAGGGCGGGCCGCGGGCCACAGAAAACGTTCGGCGGGCCACATTTGGCCCGCGGGCCATAGTTTGCCCACCTCTGCTCTAGTGACTAAGTGGACAAAAAATAAGGGTTTAGGACTTCTCAGTGCAACCTATTGTAATCGCATTGTGTTTGTTGCAGATCTATCTAACCCAAACCTTAACCTCAAACCATGCCGAAAAGGGCCTGGTGATGAACTGGTCATGGGCCAAACTGAGTTATTCCAAAAAATAAACAACAATTTGTTAAAAAAATGGCATTAATTAATTTGCTAATTTGAAGTAACAATTTTTGTTATAACATATTGTTTTACATTGAAACTTGTGTATTACCATTATGTTTGAAACACAATTTGATACGTCAGCAAATATTGACTGACATAATTGTGGTGATAAGGTTTCAAAAACCTCTGACAAATCATATTTAGTTCAATTCAATGTGCTTTTTATAACATATTTTTTTTCGTTATAGATTATTTCATATTCTTTATTATTTAATACTACTTTTGTTTATCAAAGTATTATTTTTCCATTTTTAAAGCAAAATATTTTATCCGCAGAATAAACAAAATGAAAATAACACAAAAATAGAAGAAAAAGGCAGGAAAAGAAAATTACCATCTAAGATTTTATGGCAGAATACGACACTTCGACGACGTTTGGTGTTGATGTGCTTATTGTGGTAAGGTATTATTTAAAATTTTTAATTTTTCCATTGTTTTTAAATGCGAATTGTAAAACTAAATGAAATTACGTTGATGTTAAGAAAACTGTTTTTAATTTTTTTATTGATTTAATATTGGTCTATTGGTAACTTTTAACTGAATATATTATGATATTCACATAAATTCACCAGGTCATAAATATTAAATAACTACATGTATTTAGTTCATAATTTAATAAGTATAATTTCTTCTTTCTTTCTCTATTAAATCAACCAAATTTTTTTTTGTGACATGTTAATAGGAATTTCAAATTTTTGCACTTGAAATATTAAAAGTTATTTTGTACCAACTTAACTTTAACTGATTTAAATCCAGTTTTATTTGAATATTCTATTTCATTTTAACAATTGCCAATGTTTTTTGTTGTAGGAATGCGGTGTATATTTCCTATTACACCCTGGCCTTGAATTCGTCAAATCTCGGTGGAAATGTGTATTTAAATAATGTTATAGGTGCTGCAGTTGATATAACCGCCGCAATTGTTATGACTGTTACATTGAAAAAGATAAGTCGCAAAAGTACTTTAAGCGTTGTAATGATTTTCTTGGGGTTTCTCTGTATTGGCTCCCCTCTAGCAAGCAAAGGTAAGCATCTTTTCTTTAAGTGATAAGTTATGTGGCTTAAAATTGAAGCTTCATATTATAAATAAGAAATTAGAAAATAAATTATTAAAGGCGCTTATCGTTGTTTTGCGTATAAACTTTAACATAAAGCGGTAAGATAATTCAGAAACACATTAAATTGCTTCTGATTAAAGAGTAGAATCAACTAATCAAGCAAAAAAGAATACTTTTAAAAATTTCATAGTTTTGGGTTTTAAGAATATACTATTAAATAATCTCGCAAAAGCATATTTAGTCCAAAATTGAAAGATTTATTTTAATCAAATCACTTTGCCTTTCAGGTCAAACAGCTGCGGGAATCAGCATGGCAATGATTGGCAGATATTTCTCAACTACTGCAATGATGTTGTGCGTCTTTTACCCGGGTGAAATATTTCCTACTTTGTTACGTAACACGAGCGTGTGCATATCAAACATGTCAGCAGGAGCAGCCATGATCCTGTCTCCGTTCCTTATATTTGCAGGTATTTTTATTTGCTTTTTTGTCCAGCTAAACTACTGCTAAAATGAGTGTAAGAAATAGGCCAGTGGTCTCAGTTCTTTTACTACCTAATCACCGCCCAGTAGTCTCAGTTCTTTTACTACCTAAACAAGGGGTGTGCAAACTACTACCCGCGAAAACCTCAAGCTAATAACTGTACTCTTTCTTCGCTTTCAATCCTGGAGGTCTCTATAACAATATGTCGAAAACTTAGGATCGCTACGTTTTTGGGACAAACAGGACATTTTGGACATTGTTTAAAAGTGATAACCTTTTATTTTAGAGATCACTTCATATTGTACAGGAAAATAAAAAACGGAGTAAGGTGATGACTTTTAATATTTTTTTTAGAGATCGCTACGTTACGAAATCAATTGCAGAGATCAATACATAAAATATGAAAAAAGAGATTTTAGACATTGATTGAAAGTGATGACATTTTTTTTCAAAGATCATTTTACATTCGGCGGGAAAATCAAGAAACCGGTGAAAGATTCAAAGTGTTTATCTTTAATGATCACTATAGTGCGGCCCGTACACAAAATCAATTTGTAAAAGCGGCCCGCGAGCCAAAAATTTGCCCACTCTTAACTTGGACTTTAGTCAATGGTTTAGTGCTTGTCATAAAAAAATATTCAACATTTTGAATTTTTAAAAACTTGTAACTTATTGACGTAACAAATAATTCTTTAATTACATTGCAATACCAAAACAAATTAAATCCCTGTGAAAAAGAAGTAAAACAAAAAAAAAAAAGGCTTCTATCTGTATTAGAAGTCCTTATACCAAAAAATTCACCCTCTTAATTGATTGACCCTCGTACAATAAAGAGTTTTGTAGATAAACAAGAGAATGCTTTTTATAAAAAACCAAGTCGCTTAAAACGAGAAGTACCAGACACGAGTTTTACTCTTGTCAAAAACTCGTTACTGATGCATACTTACTGAAATTCGAACCAACTCGATGTTGACCCACGCACTATTGACCACATCACTAAACCAAACAGCCGGACAACTCGACTTCAAGTAATTTAGAGATTTCCCAGCTTTGCGTGCAAGGAATTCATGGCGTCTACTATGTTGTGAGACCAAAGCCATGAGGTTAGGTCCTGGTCATGAGGTGCAACCTTGTTCTTACAACACAGTGGATTTTTATAATTTTAATCTGTCATCAGCGACAGTAGTTTGATAGGATAATGGAAAAAATAAGTTGAATGGAGCGAATAAAAGAACAAAAATTCTCGGAAAATGACAATTAATCATCAACATTGCGAGAAACAAGCTTTTCGTCAAATATGAACTTAATCATTAAATGAAAAAGTGGCAATCTGATAAATTATTTGCACAAATAGCTCGGGTTAATTGTTCAAATAAACGCCGTGAATATACAGATCGCTATGTATGGAAAATGAAAACTTTAAAATCTTCATTTACTTGGCGCAAGCTAAAAGAAGATATGACGATGAAGCGATGTATTTAACCGGTGATTACTTTCTTTTTAAATAACGTTAATAATTACTACGAAAAATCAACATCAACCCCTTATTTGATTCTGTTTTTTTTTCATTATTGTTTAGCCTTACTGTAAAATCCTTAAAATAAATTTTTTTCTTATAACTTTTTTGAATAGTTCAGGGGTGGCCAAACTTTTACCATGTTGGAGAAGCATATCATAAATCCAAACTTTTAAAGAGCCGCAACACAAAAATCTAAAAACATGAGTTATTTACTCGTTTACTGATAAAAAAAAGGTCTTCACTTGAAATCATCCTCATATTCTCACTTTTCGTCCCAAACTTTATAGCAGGGGTTTTCAACCTGTGGACTTTTTTTTTTTTTTTTTTTAGAGAACACTATGATTTTGGGACGGGAATTTAATTTTGTTGACCAAAGTGGGTGGTGAAGTTAACTTGGGTTGAAAAATAGGCCACGGTACAGAAAAGGTTGAAAACCACTGCTTTATAGTGTTCTCTAAAAAAAAAAGTTCTCACCTCGAATCGAGCTCGTATTTTTCTATTCTCGTTCCAAAATCATGATGTTCTCTACAAAAAAAAAAGGTCGTCGCATGAAATCATTCTCCGATTTTCCATATAATTTTTCAATTTTTCAAAAGGTTCAAAGAGCCGCCAGCAAGGGTTCGAAGAGCCGCATGCGGCTCGCGAGCCACCGTTTGGCCACCCCTGGAATAGTTTATATTTGCATTTAATGTTATCTTTAACCAATCAAGTTTTTAAGCTTTCTCGATTATCTTAAAAAACTATCCGCTTGTTTAGGAGAAGAAATTGACTTGTCTATTCCGTTTTATGTGATGGGCGGAGTCTCTTTTGCAGCCGTTAGCTTAGTTTTTCTCCTTCCAGATACTTCAAAAACACTTTTGCTGAACACTTTAAATGATGCTTTAGCATTGAATGACCCAAAGTAAGTTAAATAACGTAAAGTCTTTGAAATAAACTAATTAATTCATTATTCTTGATTAGTTCGTTTTTGGTTTTCGCAACTTTCGTTGTTTTGTTCGCATCAAAAACATACAAAAGCTTGTATACAATTTATTGCCAAGAGGTATTAGGAATAGTAATTTTTATAAGAAAGTAATTTTTATAAGATTTTTATAAGAAACGATTTTATAAATGATTGGCGAAAATTTAGGCATCCTAAAGTAATTTTTATAAGAAACGACTTTATAAATGATTGGCGAAAAATTAGTTTAATAAAATTTTACCATACAATAAGTTGTGTTCATTTATGAAAAAGAAAATTCTATATCTTATATTTACGGTAATTACATTTGAAAACAACGTATAGCTATTAACTAATATTATGCAACTGTTTTGTACAATTTTACCCTGCAACAACAAGGCTTTTTTTAGATTATTTTCTCAATGTAAACTGTTTCCGACAAAGAGAGAAAAACTTCACCAAGTAAGAGAAAAATCGGGATCACACACTACTAACCCAACTGTAGAAGATGAGCCTTTGGTTTAAATCAATTAAACTAAACCAAAAACAATTTATTAATTTAAAAGCTTTTTATTTGCTTTTGAAACAATGTTGGCCATCTTAATATTTTTCCTGAATTTTTCCATGAATGACGTTCGCGCTTTTACTATTTTGAGTTATAGCTTGTTGTTGCTGTTTTTTCTTTACTTCGTTACTTTTGTTCAATATTTATCTGGCTTTGCGTTCAGTTAAATTTTTTTAACCTTGGTAGCTTTTTTCCATCAATTTTTTTATCATTTATGTATTCTCATTTACGGAATTATTTTTTTGATAGCAACACAAAAGTAAGCGTATTTTTCCTATTTTATGAATCCCGCATAAGTGAGGAAAAAATTAACTGACGATTGCTAGAAAGCAAAATATTGTTCAACTGTACTTAAACTTATAACTATCGTAATGAATAAACCAACGATAGGTTTACTGACAATGTTATTGTTAAAAGAAAAATTAAATATATCGAGTTATAGAATAGATGGCACTAAAGAGTACCATCGGTGGCATAGTATATCGCGCACGCCGAACCAGAGCTCATTACCCGATCATGGTTTCGAGTTTTAAACTCTCACCAGGGACAGTCTGCTTACCTAGGTTTTGTCGTAGAGCTGGTCACATATAATTTTTTTTTTATATTTGACCAGCTCTGCAACATAACCTGTTCAAGTGTAAACG
Organism: Diplosoma virens; assembly: GCA_963680785.1. Taxonomy (NCBI): domain Eukaryota; kingdom Metazoa; phylum Chordata; class Ascidiacea; order Aplousobranchia; family Didemnidae; genus Diplosoma; species Diplosoma virens. Next base: position 13,011,202 of record OY796889.1, on the reverse strand, counting down.
CTTTTTTAATTCTTGGAGGTTTTTTTAAAAAGATTTTCATTTTTTTCTATTTTTTTCTTTATAAATAAATAACTAAAATACCTGAGTAGGCAGACTCTCTCTAATGAAAGTGTGAAACTCGAAGCCAAGATCGGGCAGCAAGCACAGGTTTGGGATGCGTGACGTAGAATGTCGCTTCTAACAGTGCAGCAATGCAGTAATGCATGTATCTGCGAGTGCAGCACTGCATCTGGAAGAAAGCACAAATCTTAAAAATTAATTAAAATGTCTTTTAGAAAAAAACTACTTTTTAAAAATTATATCTTACGCATTTACAACAAAATAAGAAAATATAATTGTCTACTTGCTATGACGGTATTGGTCAGGTTGCTGTAAGAAAAGAGAGAGTTGTAGCACTTAAAGATGTGTCCGAAGTGCTTTTACCAAAAGCGTAAAAAAATCATTCGATTAGACTAAGCATCGAACTCCTATATAAGAATAGGGAAAACTTTAATGTATTTGTACAAATTCACTGCCATTATGATAATACCATCTACATAGGTAAAACGACAATGCTATTAGCAAATTGCAATTTTATTTCATATGAAATATTCAGTCATAGAAAAAGGACACTTTTAGCTCTTGTTGTTAACTTTGATGGTTCAATAAATTACAAACATATGAGAAATACGAGTAGATTTTTTTGCTTCTTAAGAATTGACTTTATTTAGACGATTATCCAACATCTGTCATTTGTAGAATCTGTACAATTTTTTCTAAATAAAATCACATTTTTAAATACATTGGTATTTACTCATGGCGTAAACCATTTAATAATAGCACCCGACTTATGTGAGCAGAAGTTAGTTTTATTGTATCAGAAAAGTATCGAATATTTCATGAAAAGTGAGTTACTTCCTAATTGATCTAGTCGTAATAGCGGTTAATTTTGTATCTGACTTAGAATAACAAAAAATAAAAAAACTGGTTTTGTTGAAAATTTTTTAGCAAGATTCAAGCAAAGAAGGCCCAAACCCAGGTCCGCGGGCCACATACAGCCCGGGGGAGGAACTTTAAATATTAGACATCTTCTCGTCAGAAGCAGCATCAGCGTTTAGAAGAGTTTAGAAGATAGAAAAATAAAGTTAAATCTAAAAAGAAGTCCTTATTCCTTTGACCAAGGAAACCTTGTTAACCTTTAAAATCAAGTAAAAACAAAAAAGAAAAGGTCTCAACACCATTTTTACATTGTAAGATACGACCAGCAGGTTATAAAGAATTTTGAAAAGTGGTAGGGTGATTAAGAGTGTCGCAATTGATGGCGAACGTGATCAATACGGTGGCGGTTCAAAACCTACTCTCGCCATTCTATTTCGTCCTTCACGGAACTTTTCCCTGCTTGGTGGTCTTACCAGACAGTTTTAAACTTCAGTCAAATCTTTAAATAAAAAGCTAAAAACCCCAAATAAAAAATTGCGACTGGACAGCAATATCTTGACATTTAAAAAAGCAGTTTGCGGTAAGTGCTTGAAAGTTGCCTTATTTATACAGTAGCCTCTCCGGCGCCTTTCTGCAATTCTGAAGAATATGTTTAGAGATGAGCAGTAGGAGCGACAACATTGCACATCCTAATTTAAGCGATTATTTTACGTCCATTGTTTTCAAAAATTGTAATTTACTTTGATTATTTTGCTGGACAATTATGCAACGCTGTTTATACGCGCTGATGCATCAATCTTTTTATGAGACCAAAAATAATTGACAGGTTTTTGACGTGACTGCTAAGCGTTTTAACTCTATATCATTACCATTATAATTTTTTTATCCCTCTAAGTGGCAGAAAAACATCAGACAAGTTAAACTTAAAGCAACTGTCAAGCGATTACTCAAACTTGGCTTTGGAGGTTCCAAAACCTTGCAACACAAGAAATTAGCTAATTAATGTAATAAGAGAAAATATAATTTATAGTTTTTTGCTCTTTGCGGTAAAAATTTGCTTCTTTTCTGCTTAGAGTAGTGTTTCTCAATTGTAGAAGCCGCAGCGCACCTTCGTTTGGCTCTACACCAGTGGGCGTCTGACCTAAGACGACCCACTGCAAACTATTAAAGTTGACTTGGATTAAATGCGTCAACTGATCCGAAAAGAAAATTACTATACACTGAACAAGACCTAGGTGTTCACGCTTGTATAATATTTTATTATTGCCGGCCACGGCGGGATCGTATCGACGATTTAAATCGTTAGTCCACTTTTTTTTGCTTTACGAGACCACGAATAACCTTCCGACACACTATCGCTGGCGATGACAGGTCTATCTGCCACGACGACGATTTCGAACTGAATGAATGGAAACCGCCATCGAAGCAAACGATCACGCCGCGGCCAGTGAAGCGCATCGGATAAACCGAAAAGAGAAAAAAGGAAAGGAAGCAACTATTTAGACGTAACATCAATATTTCATGGTTCATGGTTCTATTCGGGAGACGCTTCCATGTTTAAAAATCTTGGAGAAATCTGGCAAAAAAATTTCTACTCTGTTGGGGCAAAGTTTCTCCGCCAATAAGAAAGATACGATTTGGTCGCTTCTTACTTTGAGAATTGTCCCTGCTGGTCTGTGACAGACTTTACTTTGGAATCGTAAAAGACTAGTTGAACTACGTAATCCGAATACCTGCGCTGAAGCAAAGCTGTGTCTACTTTTTATTTATTCCAGCTCAAGAAGTAGTTTGATGCGAGACTGAAGTTTTTTATACAGTTGGCTTCAATTAAGTTCGAATTGATTCGTTTAAAAACTTCCTTCCGCAAACAGACAGAGACTACCGCCTCTAATTAAAAAGAATGCATTACAAAATTCTACACAACTAACAATTGACAAAAACTCTTCTCCCCGCTTTGCCAAATTTCTAAGCGGTTCCAGCGCTACAACTTAAATTTGTCCGATACAAATATAATTCTATTTCTATAAAATTAATCTCCAAAAGTACTGACGCAAAGCAATTCTAACATTTCTTAGTCAACACACTGGGAACGACAGTATAACGACTGGGCTCACTGCCCTCACTCTGCGCTCAAATTAACACTGGAATCGACTTGACGTCAATTCAATTAATTGGAAAACCACGCTTGCTTATATAGACAGACGTCACGTAATGATCCATAACGTTCGCTAAACCAAACTCAAATCTTGTATTATCTGCTACAGAGAAAACGACCAATCGGAGAATGGCAACAAAAATGCATTATTTTTTTTATTTTTTTTTATTTTAATCTCTATATTTATCCTCCTGACTCGCAGGAAAGCGACGGAGGCCCTATACATAGGGTAAGCAATTACCCCGACCTGCTTCCGGAGATGCCAAGATATTGCTGTCCACTAGTAATTTAGTAGAGATATTACTGTAATTTAGAACTGCTTGTCAAGACCACCAAGCAGGGGAAAGTGCCGTAAAGTGTTTTTCCCAAGAACACAACAGAATGGCGCAAGTGGGTTTTGAACCGAGACCATGTTGATCATCAGTCCGGTGCGTTAACCACTCGACCACGCTGCCGACATTAACCACACGACATTACGTCATTAACTGTCTGGTTGAAGAGAAACATTTAAATTTAAACGATCGTAAAACCGCTAGCAAATACTTTGAGTAACATAAGGGGGAGCTTTAACGACTATGCGATTATTATTTAGTCATGAGAATATTACGTCATAATATAAAAATTAAAATTATTTCAAAGCAGAAGATTAATTATATCTTTGTGAAATTAAAGTTATCGCGAATGAAGTGTGATATGGTCCAAAAAATTTTACTGCACATTTCTTTAATCCCTGATTTCTTGAGCAAGTTGCAGTTAAGTTTTGAAAGTAAAAAAATTTTTTAAACAACTTTTCAAAGTTTGAAACGCCTGAAGGGCTCGCTGTAGCGGTAGCACTGAATCCTAAAGTTGGATATACATCACGACAATCCCCGGTCTGAAAACTAGATGGCGTGCTCATCCGTAGCATTGCCGCATCGGCCGCGGCTGCAAAAGAAGGGGAGACTTTCCTGAAAAAGGACCAAGAAAAATTATCAGATTGGGGTAGCGCACTTCTGCACGAAACAGCATCACCAGAAACAGAGTGTGTTACGCAGAAATTTTAATTGAATTGATAATGAACAATAAAAGCGGCTTAAATATTTTTTTATTGTCCCATGCATTTTCTTTTCAACATTTTGACGGACAGCTTTAACCTTTTTGATTAATCTTTTTTGCAGTTCATACATTGCACTAACCTTCGCCGCAGCGTTCTTTTGTTTATTTTTTAAACCTTTTTTTACGATTTTTTTTTCGACTAAATCCTTTTGAAACGAGTCTGCGATTGCATATTTTCACTTTTATTCTTTTTTAAGGCGGAAAATAAGCTATATCGCCATGAAAAAAATTATTAAGAATGAAGTGTCACGAAGTGTCAAATCATTGTGCCCTGTATAAAAAGAAAAAGTTAATCAAACTATTGTGCACTAAATGGAGTTAATCTACGGTTACGAATTGGTTGCACTTGCAAATACGCCACTTGGAAATGCATTTAAATCGCTTTAAATGTCCTTGGTTTAAACCCAAAACACCTCGCAACACAAGAAATTACTTAATTGATGCTACAAGAGAAAATATAACTCATAATTTTTTGTTATTTATGGTTTGTGGCCCTGTTTTGGAGACACTCCCACGGTTGAAAATCATAAAGATATCTGGCAAAAAAACTTCTGTTTGTGTTACCAAGTTTTTCAGCCGATATAAAAGTTACGGTTTTGCGGCTTGTTACCTTGAGAGTTGCCCTGGGGAGTCGAAAGAATTTCATTGCACATTTTTTCAATCCCTGATTTCTTGAGTAAGCTGCAGTTAAGTTTCGAAAATAAAAAAATTTTTTTTAATTTTTTAAAGTTTAAAATGTCTGAAGGACCCAATCCAGCAGTAGCATTGAATCCAAAGTTGAACGTATACCCCACGGTATGAAAACTAGATGGCGTGCTCATCCGTAGCATTGCGGCATCGGCTGCAGCCGCAAATTAACGAAAGACCTCCCTAAAAACAGGAACAAGAAAAATTATCATATTGGTGGTTGCGCACTTCTGTACCAAACAATATCGTCAGAAACAGAATGTGTCCGAGAAATTTTTGTCGAATTGATGAACAACAGTAAATGCTGTTCAAATATTTCCTTTTATGGTTTCATTTTTTTTCAACATTTTGACGAACAGCTTGAACCTTTACGGTTGATTTTTTCTCAGCGCATATGTTGCAGCAACCATCAGCAGCAATCATCATCGCAGCGGTCTTTGATTTGTTTTGAAACCATTTGTTGACGATTTTTTTGTCACGAGTTTACGATTGTATATTATCATTTTTATCGTTATTGAACTTTGGCATTCATAACTCCTCGCTCATTCTTGCCCAAAGCTAGCTGCACCGCATCTTTTCTCCCCGAGAGCTAAAACTTTTTTATGGGCCACATCTCCGGACGGGCGGTGTAGCAACTCGCCATATCACTATTTCGGATTTTTACTGTCAGTGGCGGCTTGCGCATTTGAACTACAGCAGCATAAATATTTGTGCAGTGATTGTAAATATTGTCAGAAACACTTAAAAAATTATAATCATTAACTTTTTCAAGTATTGCTAATAATACCTGATAATATTTATAACTGCAGCATTGATACTTAGGGTGCTGGAGCTCTGCAGCTCCAACGCGCAAGCCGCCACTGCATACTGAATCGAAGAGGGCGCTTGCATTTGCTTAGGGGTCCCTGAACAGGGGCTAAGATAAAGTCTGCAATATATTTTGTCGTATTCCGATTAAGCGTATATATTTTCAAAATTTTATGTTTTTTTGTTACTTAAATTACAATTTTTCTTAAAATTTATAATGAAATCACTCAATTGTAAAAAGTGTGTATTGATCTTAAAGAAACCAATTTTATTGTTTTATCATTCTGTCAACAAAAAATAATACTCATAAGGCTCAGTGTTTGTTTATGTACAAGCAAGAAACAAAACGAATTGGACTGAGCTAGCCTTCTGTGACCGGTCGCTCCTTAAGCCATTTGGCAATGTTTGGCCTGGCTTCTACTGCGTCCAAAAGGGCCGAAAGTTTTGGGAAATTTTCCAAGGTTATCATCTTGAACTTCTTCGAAGCATCCAACAACGCATAAACAAAAATATCCAATGCTGTAAGTTTCTAGAAAAATCGATTCAAGTCGCTATTTAGCAAACTGATGTACAGATGATACAGTTATTATTCAAATAGTTGGTATACATAATAGTTTAGCTAAAGTTTAATCAAGGAAACTTACATTTCCATAAATGTAAACGCCCTTGTTTTGCTCAATCAAGGCTTCCAGCTTTTTCATTTTGGGTAGGACTGATTCTTTTAAAGGCACTTCCATTAGTTCAGCCTATAAACGTAAACAACCGTCGGTTTATAAAATAAATTCAGGAAAGATAAACTCTAATAGAAAACTTAAAAGTTTGTTTTGTGAATCATAAATACCAACTAAGTTTTATCATAGGTCTACTAAGTCTATATGCCAAAACTATAACAACCTTTGTCCTTAAGTGACGCAAAATTTAACAAAAACTGTCTCAGAGATAAATTATTTTATCCGGAAAATACACTCGCGTCGGAGCCGTGGCAAACAAAATGAAGGTTAAACGATATATTTTAATTTTAATAAGATTTGATTGAACTTCTGACGAATGTGGTCGGCAGACTAGCTTACTGTGATGACACACGGAGTTGCAAACAAAAGGACGCGAGTTCAATATTCAGTCTAATCGAGTGATTTCTGTTGTCCTTGAAAAAGGCATTTCACTAATCACACATCTATGAATGGGATCACACTGCTTAGCTTCAACGATGACTGCGCTTCATACAGAAAGCAGCCTACTGGCCAACCCGGCCATAGGAAAAGAACTTGGTTGGTGTAGTAATTATTGTTCCTTATTTTGCCTCAGAAAATTCGGGAAGGTTACCGATAGTAATGTCAATATGTTATATCAGAACATTAATCTACTTCGTCTGCTCTTCAGCAAAACTTTATAAGACATATTTAAAAACTATAGGCAATTAATAACTTTTTTTATACGAATTCTTTTTCTGATTACTGGTATGGCGACGGGATACCGAAATTTCAACTTATTGTCTCATGCAATCAAATTTAGTCTTTTATAAACCAAGGGATTTAGGGTACGGGTCCAAATCACTTCACCACATTAATCAAAATCTTAATTTTTAGTTGACTGTAGCTGGACTGTTTTTTATTTTGCCTATTTAAAATAAATGAAACCAGAAATTAAAGATTTATAAAAAAAAAAAAAGAATTGATATAGGCCATTTTTAGCAACAGTATGAAATTTAAAAAATTTTTATGCTTAAAAAAATTTATTTGCTTCGAAATTTTCACATTTATAAAATTTTAGTTTAGTGGCCCAATGTTTGGCAACCCTTCGACAAATTGAACAAAAAAACAAAATAAAAATTAAGTCAAAAACTGAATTTCTAGGCCAACCCAACCAAATATTTTAAAGGGTTGCGACCGATAGTTTGAGAAAAATCGTGCTAAATAATAAGTAGGTAAATACTAAACCTAAGCTTTCACAAACGGTCAAAGACGCACAATAATACTTTGACTTAAAATTTGTTTTTATACCCTTTTTTTCTCGTCGGTCTCTCGGAAAGGTAACTTCAGGAAACTTTCAGTGAGGGCTTCTATCCACATGTCCAATTTTGCCGCCGCTAGAGGGTGGTCTCCTTCCAAATTGAGTTCTTTTGCCAAACAACGAAAAGCAGCCCGGCTGTGTGCTATTTGCTCGCCGTCGATGAATAAAACTGGCACTTGATGGAAAAACATATCTGAAACAGCAGAGTTTTATTTAACAAACTTACTTCATTAAATTTTTTAAAAAAACGTTACGTCAACTCCCAAAGGTTTAAATTTTGGTTTGTTTATACATTTCCAAAACAGCCCAGAGTGCCAAATGCAATTATTACATGATATGACAGCGTTTTAACTCGGCTTTAAAAAGAACATATTTGTAAAAAACCAGAAAATCTTGGCTTAATCTCATACTTTCGTGCTAGTATTGGCATAAAAGTAATTAATCGCCTACTTTAATTTTAAGGCTTATTTATAATTTTTTTATTCAAATGATTAAGTGATTACACACTTAAACCGTTGGATAGACGAAACGTTTGAGGTAAGTCTTATCGGCATTTTTTTCATAGTAGTGACCCACAAATATATACCTAGGGGCGCCGAAAGCGGGGCAGGGAAGGCAATTTTACGCGATTTTAGGGAAGGCAATCCTCTTGCCCGGAATTATTTTTAAAACCCGGGCCATTTTCGTTTATTAAAAGTATTTGCAGGCCAAGAAATAAAACCACCCAGCCGAATTTTACAGGTAAAAAAAATGTTTTTTGTGAAAAAAGCTAAAAGAGTTAGTGTCGTTTTAAAAACTTTGTATCCCACACTCTTCAAGAGAAATAGTCAGAACGAAAAAGCGAGTCTAATTGATTTATAAAGTAAAGACTTCTCATTGATTGAAAATGATTGAACCATTAGGAGAAAGACACGAGTTTTAGAACATAGACAAAAATTTTAAGATATTGAATAAAACTAGTTTTTAGAAGGAAAAAGTGAAATGTGAAAGACCTTAAAGCAAGAATAGAAATATTTTTTTGCTGTAACAAAGAGCACATTGCGCGTTGTTCAAAGGATGCTGACCAATAACAAACTTGTGGAAAAGGCGATAGTGGGAGCTACTACAGTATAAACTTTTTAGAGGCAAGAAAGACTGTCGCGGTTTTGAGATAGGAAAAGATCAGTGACGAAGTTGGGACTTGTTGTGATAGGGACTTGTTGGGACTTGAAACTGTTGTGTTTTTTATTACGCTCTTGCCAGCGTTGGGACATGCGACCATCGTGGCGACTATAACAGTGTCACAAAAATTCATTGATAACTTTGCGGCAATAATAGGAATGCAGCACGTTCTTCTTAGTTGCTGACAAAAGCTGTCCGGTCGTAACAGCAAAAGATGATTCAACATTACAGTAACAGTATTTTGACTGCCTTGGTAATTGGTTTTCAAATCTTGTTTAACAGTTCCTATCCATGGAACGAGGATATAAGATTACAAATTTTTTCGCTTTTAAGACCGGCTTAACAGTTAGTTATTTTTTGAATAAAAGCAGAGTTAATTGCATGTTCAAGGAAGCCATTGTTGAATAAAATAGATCAACTTTTTTCCAATTTCTTGCAATTTGTTTTTCCCTCAAATTATAAATTCTTGCGAATCGAAATATTAAAAAGAAAAATTTTGGATCCTTAAAGGCCTCGATTCTTTCCTTACCCGCCTCAATTCTCTCCATTGTTTCGTTCAGTTTACTCAGGAAACAGAAATAAAGCTCTCTCTTTCCTTTTTCAACGTTTTGGTACAAAGGCAAGAATTTAAATTTGTGACCACGGTATACAGAAAACCTACTTTTATTGGCCAGTACATACGCTGGGTTCTTTCAGCCTCCAAAGGCTCTGCAGCAATGAAAGCTATCTTCTCTTCTTTATAACTAAGTTCGATTCGCTTTCTTCATTCTGAAAATTTTTTGTTAAGAGTTTCAGACGAAAAGCTTTTGGAAATGACTCCAATTTTACTATTGAATGTTTAATTTACCATTTTCAACAAACCATTTCTTTGAATTTTTTTGGTTTTTAAGTTTTTTTAGTAAAAATATTTGTTAATGTGCAAAACATTGCGTTTGTTGCAAATGCCTTAAACGAAAAAGGCCCTTTTTCTACATTTTCCCCTGCCTCCAAAAATTTTACGGCACCCCTGCATACAACTCAAAATTTTGTTTACTTATGACTTATTATCCAACGTTAAAAGTTTTACAAGTAGACTACGTTTGCTTACGACCTATATTGGGCATTGATGTTACACTGAGTAACCTTAAACATATTTACTCGCCTGGTTTGTGTTTGGGCCATTCTTCGTAAGTGTATCGGACGTCCTCGTAAGGAACCCCAGCTTCCGCAAATAAAAGTCGGCACACCTCCCCCAGTCCACGGGCATTGAAGTAACAAAACTTGTAAGAAGGCATGGCCTACTCGAAACTAGTACAGTATATTTCTAAGCGCTTAAAATGCTGTTAAGTTAATAAAGCGTTTATTGGTTAAGCTTGTTGCGATGTATTTAACTACAAATAATGCAGATCTCGTATCACATCACTAACCAGTTCGAAAAGAACTAAGCTCTTTAATGACACAGCTATTTCATGCAGCATATGAAAAAAATAACAAATAAAGCCTTTTTATTGACTTTTAAGTTCTACAGTAACTTCTCTGTGTCAATATTGTGAATTGCATTAAAAATTATCATGTCTAAATCCAATATTGGTGTTTGGTTTATCAATATAAAAGTTATTTTCAGTTTTTAGTCATTTTCTTGATTTTTAAAAATTTTGTTCTTGCTTTTAATTTTTGTCCATTTGGAACACACGAGACGGCAGCTTTTTTTAAAGTCTGGCCCAAGCGCTGGTAAACTCTTGTTTTTTCAATTTTCGTCAAAAAACTGCTGAAAAATGTATTTTATCCTTCAAAATTGAAGACTAAAAGAGCCATTACGTCATTTCCGGAAATTTTCAATTAAAGCGACTCAAGCCTTTTTTATTTATAGACTTTATTTTAAAGCGTAAAGTTGGTTTTGTTTAAAAAAAATTATAACACGAAAAACTTCTACAATTTGTTTTCTATTATATATCTAAGGTCAAAATAACGATCAATACTTACTAACTTTTTTTGAAAACATTTGATGATGATGATGATGATGATGATATTTTATTCATGCTTAGTAACATTATTAAGTATATGCACTGTACTATGAATTTATTTGATACATTTAATGCATTTGAAGAACTATTACTTTGGTTTAGCGTCAAAATATCAATGACCAAATTATCAACAACAAAATTAAGTCTCGCAGGCACTGTTCCGTCGAAAAGTGGCACAACTTCGAGTTCCAACTAACCTCCCACCATCCTACCAGATGGAGGCTCCTGTATATCAACGTTGATATTTTAATCAATTGATATTTTGATCGTTGACATTATGATCAGTTGCAATTACGGTCAGTTGATATTTTGTAGTTGATATTTTGACCGAATGCCATTATTCTTGGTTCTGCAGTTTTTTTCGGGTGTCATTATCACGAATTGAGAATAAAATTAGAAAAAGCCTATGCATAAAAAACGTTTTGTACTTAATTTTAAAAAATATATACTTTTTTGATCTAAACCTTCAATTTTACAAGTTAATAATTTAAGCCATGCTCTCAGCAGAAAAAGTCTTCTTCCACTTCATTTTGATTTTCAGTTTTTCTTTTTCTATCTGCTATAGTTTTGCGGCCTCCGCATCGTGCAGCTGAAAATGCTGAACAATTAAACAAATTTTTAACCTTTGTGTTTTGATTAAATTGTCTAACATGTAGTCCGAAAAACACGATTAATCGCCTACAAATTTAATAATAACAAAACATAATATGACAACTTGAAAAATCCACTCAAAACTGACACGCTCTCAAACAGCAAAACAAGCTTGTTTATAGTGAAAATCAGTAAAAATCACACATGTTATTATCTGATTGCAGAACTTGACTTGCTTACCAACGCCTACAGCAAACAGCGCTGCGCCAGTCATTCATTCGCTGTGATTCAGCTTTTTTGCCGATTGATATCGATCACGTGACTTTGACGGTACGCGCAAAACGGTGAAGAGGTGACGCACGATACGTAGTGACAGAGTTGTTTGCTGGTTGTCGCCAACGTACAGATCACGACATTGAGCGCCTGAAACCGCGGATTTTGTTCGAGAGCTTGTAACTATTGAATAACTTACTTGTTATTTTTGTTTTATTGGCTCCAAATCTTCGTTTCTATTTAAACCAATCCTTTTATATCACTCGTTTTAGCAAGTAGTTCTAAATTTCAGTCATATCTCTATAAAACCAAAAAAAAACAAATAAAATATTTCTACCGGATAGCAATATCTTGGCTTCTCCGGAAGCAGGTTGGGATAATTGCTTGCTCTGTGTTAGCGCCTCTGTGGTTTTCTAGCTTGTCAGAAGGATAAATATAGAGACGAAATGAGAAATGAATGAAATTTTATTTGCCGAAGCGCGCCGCGCTAATTTTGCAGCGCGAAAATCAAACGCAGACTTTTCGCATGGAGGTTGACGTTAACTATGAAAGTGTATCTTTCCTTCATCAAAAAATTTTACATTTTCTTTTAATTTATATAATGCTTTATTTTCCTGTTTTTAAATATCTAAATATTAAAATAAATGAAATATTTTAAAAGCTTTTACTTCTATATTGTTTTTAAAAAAATACTAGAAAAGATGTTACATTTGTTATAATTGCGTCGATGTCATAATAAATAATGTAATAAAGGTTAAAAGTTCGTTTGTAAATACCTTTCATATTTGCGAGACTATTCTCCTTCGTGACGTAATAACTACTTTTACGCATCGATAAAGTTAACACAATTTCGCGTCATTGTGCCGAGTGAAGGAGAGTTGTTTACATTGCTAGTTTTGACGGATAGTTGGTTGTTACGTTTTAGTAACTTTGCAATTCTGTCGTTCTTCATTTCATCTTTTTATTAATACATTTGTTACAAATAAGTAATATTTTTCTGGTTTGCAGAACTATGGCGTAGGAAGGTGTTCAATTTGGTGTAACTTCTTTAAGTTGTAACCGCTTTCAAAGATGCCAAAATCAAGGAAACTTGGATTTTACATTTTTTTAGAGTGATTTAACATCACTTTAAAGTTGCTGCTTATAATTGCGAACCAGAAGAAAATGAAATAGAGTCTTTACGAAGGGCACGATAGTTCATTGCCTGGTCGTGTGCAAAATCTTCAGTGAATAAAAACAAGTATTAGTGAGCTATTTTTTTTACGGCGTCACGCATATTTATAAAAATAAATAAAACAAAAACACTTTTACTTTTATTAGTTTTACAATTTCCTGCAAAAGCTGAATGAGACAGAGGGTCCTTTTAGCTTTCATCTGGAAAAACTGTTTTTATTTTAAACTTTACATTGACATTTTAATCCCGGCTTTAATGAATTAAATGTAGTAAGTAGCGATTTCGCAAAATTCAAAAAAATTGTTTAAAATCAAAATGTATTACGGTATTTTAAGTTAATTAAAAAAGTGACGTATTTCTCAAGGGCAATTTGTCAATCGAGCTGATAAAATTTAGTTTGGGTATTTTTGCTTGTATACATATTGTATACTTTACATAGTTTCTATTTCATCTCTATATTATATTTGTTTATATTTTGTTTTGTTTTTTGTTTTTTTTCTCTTACAATCAGCACCAGTATTTCATGTCTAGTGTTTCTTGCCCTTTCAAATTAACTTCATGTTACTTCATGAAAAAATGGAGGCACCTCGAGTTTGATATCTGTATGGTTCTTTCGATGCCTCCATGGTGTAACTTGCATGCACTTCAATCAATTAGATTTTTGCTCTAGTTAGAAAGTTTGTTAGTTGTTAATATGTCGTGCTATGGTTATGCCAAATAAAATTTTTGTCTTGCCTTGTCTTTATTCTCCTGACTGGCAGGAAAGCGCCGGAAGCGCCATAGGGCATTTAGGGCAAGCGTCAAGCAATTGCCCGACCCACAACAGAAAGGCTTTTAACAACAAAAAAGAAATAAATGCCCTAAGTCTATGTTCAATTATTCTAACCGAAAAAACATTGCAAAAAGTTGAATGTAATTATAAATACAATACAAATATAAAAAACGAAAAAAGATTGATTTTTTATTAAGAAAAACTTTGTATTCTATGTCGCAGCTTCATAAAGAATGTATATGTAATCTCTATACTACTAAACTCAGAGATGTGTCATTATGTGCATTAAAACATTGCAGTGCTGACAGCTGTTGAATATTCTGAACTCGCCAGAAGCAAAAATAATGTTTAAAAAGATGAAAAGAAAATTAAAAATCTAAGAAAGCCGCATGGGGAATAGAAAAGAAAATTACATTTATTTTTACTGGTGAGATTTTGATGCTTTGTGGCGGCAAAAATAAACGAATAGATAAATAAACAAATTTATTTACAGCATTTGCAAAACACGTTAAAATACATAACAGTAGGAAAACACAAAGAAATAAAGAAAAATGAAATAAGCCTTTTTCCAGAAACCTAGTGGACATAGCACCGTTGCTAAGCTGAGCAAGCTTTGGCTTTATTTAGTTTGTTTTAACAGCCAAGCCATAAAGGGGATATAACTTGTTTGGGTAATTTAAATTGGAATTAGGACTTTAAAAGTAGTTCAAATTTTACAATCTGTTCTAAAACTAATAAAAACTAATTTCTTGCATTTATTAGGTTAGACTTTGCTGTAGTCAGATATTGTAATTTATTTTTTTAATTTTTCTGGACATTTTTCACACTGTAGCACGCAGTAATTTTGCTTGTAAAATTTATTTACGTCGAATGTCACATAGATTAAATTAAAACGAAATTAGGTAGAATGTTTAAACAATTTTTTAATTTTAAAGCTATTATAAAAAGCTCATTTCATTAATTTAATAATATTGACTTGTCGGCAGCGTGGTCGAGTGGTTAAAGCGCTCTGTTTATGGTCAATACGGTCTCAGTTCAAAACTCACTTGCGCCATTCTGTTGTGTCCTTGGAAAAGACACTTTACGGCACTTTCCCCTACTTGGTGGTCTTGGCAAGCAATTCCAAATTTCAATCATATCTCTACTAAATTACAGCGGACAGCAATATCTTTGCATCTCCTGAAGCAGGTCGGGGTAATTGCATACCCTATGCATTAGCGCCTCCGTCGCTTTCCTGCGAGTCTGGAGGATAAATATAGAGATTAAAAATAAAAAATAAAAACTTATGTGTTTGTGTTGACATTTTTGTACTGTAGAAATGAGTAATAATAATTCCAATTCTTGTTTCAAATAATATAGGCTGTTGCATCTGGTTTTTTCTTGTGCTGAGCAGCTGATGTATATTTTTGTAATTTTTTGCATTTCCAATCTTATTGCAGTCAGGTTGCATGACATAATTCCAAAGGGGCAAACCGGGACGCTCGTTAATAGAAAAAACTTTGTCCCAACAAAGTAGTGTTCTTTAAAAAAAATGGTCTTAACTTTGAATCTGTCTCGGATTGCATAATTTTTGTCCTTAAAAAGTAGTTATCGCTAAAAAAAAGGTTTCCACCTCCAACCCTTCTCGGATTTCATGATATTTCTAAAAAAAAAGAGGAGGTCTTTCCTTCAAATCTTGGATTTCTAGCGAACCGGGCAGGACAAGACCCTAAAAATCGGGCTGTCCCGCCAAAATCAGGACGTATGATACGCCATAATGAATGTCAGTTAATTTTTGTTAATATGTTCATTGTAAAAAAGCTGCAGCGTCTTTTTGATCATTTCAGTCGGCGTTTTTTAATTTTTGGCGAGTTTTTTAAAATTTCTTTAATTTTGCTTCAAGTTTTTTAGCTGTGTTCTGACAGTCTTTTTCATTCAATTATTTGGAGAGAATAAAGAATTTACAACAAATATTCCGACAAACACATCACGTGAAATGTTTGTCAGGTATTTGCTCATTGCCTTTTGATAAAGTGTAGTTTCTTGTAGCTTTTATCTTCTACCGTTACTAACTAACATTCATAAAAAAATACCCAAAACAATAATTACAGTATTGAGTTAGGCATAGATTTTACTTTTTAATTAATTTCAGCTAGTAACTGTAAAAGATCACGGCTACAAGAAGCTAAACTTTATCAAACAATAAGCAAATATTTGTTATTAGTTATCTTTATTTTTTTCGAGTAATTGAGTAGAAAAAACTGTCAGAAGATATTAACAAAGCTTAACTGCAAGAATACAAAAGTTACAAAAATACGCATTAAGCACTAAAAGCAAACCATATACAACTTATTATTTGAAACAAGAATGTAATTATTTTACTCATTTCTACAAAAAATGTTGACACAGATTTATAAATAGTTAATATTTGAAAATAAATTAATGATATATACTTACCATAATACAGTTCAGTTCAGTTCAGTTCAGTTTTCTTTTATTTCTGCTCCGCCACATGAACAAAATAACAAAATGTTGAAAAGTTTGTGTGTTGTTAAAGACGGGGTTAGAAAAAGGAAGAAGCAACAAAACGAGTTGACGTTGTGTCTTGCTAATTAGCGATGAAAGGTGTGACTTGTTGTTTAATATAGAAGCAAGGTTGCTTCACCTCATTATAAAATTGTTTAAAAAAATAGAAAGAGAAAAAGAAAAAAAATAAAGTATAGTACCGAGGTTATTTGCTTAATAAAACACTGCTATGGGGGCGGTGCAATGGTGGGACCATAGCAGAGTTCGGCTGGATGAATATGATCAGTCCTTAAAAATATGTAAAAGCATGAACATATTCTACAAGCCCAACAGGCAAACAAACCCACCGAAAGAAATCCTGTTGAGGATCAAAAGATCATTTCTCGAACAAAAACTTCAGTAAGAAAAATACAAAAAAAAACGTTACACCATTAGTAAAAAAAAAACAAACAAAAAGAACACAAAAACAACATAAGAAAACATACTAAATAAAAAATAAAAAAAAAAATTTACAAAAACCGATGCAAAGTAGTAACGATAAATAGTAAAATAAAATTTATGCGATAGCTAAAAAAATTGTTCAGGTAGAAACAAGAGTGATCCTGAAGAACTTTTCTTGAGTCTTTTCTTGACCGTTGTAGAGTTGAAGATTTTCAAATTGTTCAGTTGCTTTCCTGAAACACAAGAAAAGGAAGACCAGCAAAAGATATTAAATGATGACCTACGTAACAGTTTATTAGTTTGATTGTTGTTCAAGGAAGAATGCTTTAGTTTTTTTAATAAATGTACTTAAGGATTTACATAGTTTTATTTTTTCAAATAATTCATTCCAAATTTTTGGGCCAATGTATCTTATTGATTGTTTTGTTACTGTGTTTTTGCATGATATAGGTATGATTTGAGAGTTACTTCTAGTAATTACAGTAGACGTTTTTCTTTGAAATATATTGTTAAATGCTGTCGGTAATTGCTTGTGGAATGATTTGTACATGAAAATTGAAATATTTAATTTACAGAGTTGTTGTATATTAAGAATATTATCTTTTGTTATTTCTTTGTTGCGTTTTTTTGCGGGATTAGTGCAGATTGTCATATCAATAAACTTGTTGCAGATTTTTTGTAATTTATTAAGTAACACAGAGTGTCCATAGCACCAAGTTGTAATGCAATACCTTATATGACTCAGAATTAGTGAATGAAAAAGTGTAAGTAGAGCTTCTTGAGTTAGAAAAGGCTTTACTCTCATTACTGCGTATAGCGATGATTTTAGTTTGCTGATTAGCATTGCCATGTGGTCTTTCCATGTTAGGCGTTCATTGAATATAACACCTAGCAATTTGACTGAAGTGACTCTTTCAATTTGATTTTTTCTAAGAGTTAAAAGTGAATCTTTTGACAATGTTTTTGTGGTACGAGAGCTAAATAAAATGTATTTTGTTTTTTTGACATTAAGGGAAAGCTTATTTGCTATTAGCCAGTTGTCAATGTTTTCGAGTTCTTTATTTCCTTTTTGAAATAATAAATTATTGTTTTTTGCACTAAGGATGATCGTTGTATCATCAGCAAAAGACAGGTTGTTGCTATATTTGAGACATTTTGAGAAGTCATTAATGTAAATTATAAACAAGAGTGGACCGAGTATTGACCCTTGAGGTACCGAGGAAGAAATAGGTTCTATATTTGAAATACTTGAATTATAATCAACTTGTTGGGTTCTTCCAAATAAATAACTTTTAAACCAATCATGAACTGTGCCTCTCACACCATAATGATACAATTTATTTAGTAATATTTCATGATTAATAGTGTCAAAAGCTTTAGACAGGTCAAGAAAAATTCCAAGGCTATTCATTTTTTCTTCAAATGATGTTGCTATTTGATCAGTAAGCAGGGAAGTAAGATGACAAGTTGAGTGTCCTCGTCTAAAACCGAATTGATTTTTACTAATTAAGTTAAACTTATTTAAAAAAGAATATAATTGAATATAGACAAGTTTTTCAATTATTTTAGAAAAACAGGAAAATAAGCTGATAGGCCTGTAGTTAGAAACATCTTTGGGACAACCTTTTTTAAAGAGGGGAATTACTTTGGTGTGTTTAAAGCAAGAGATAAATTTTCCTTGTGATAAAGATTGATTAAAGATGTAGCTAAGAATGGATATTACATTTTTAGGGAGATGTTTAAGTATAAATGAAGGTATACCATCCCAACCTGAACTCAACTTTGGCTTTAAAGTAGATATAATTCTTTTGATTTCTTGTGGGCATGTTGGATAAAAAAACATGGAAGAGGGGTTTGAAGAACCTAAGTAATCTTGATAGTTAGCAGCAGAAGCAGGGAGCTGAGATATCAGTTTACATGAGATAGTAGAAAAG
Source organism: Diplosoma virens (assembly GCA_963680785.1). Lineage (NCBI taxonomy): Eukaryota > Metazoa > Chordata > Ascidiacea > Aplousobranchia > Didemnidae > Diplosoma > Diplosoma virens. The sequence goes on along the minus strand of OY796889.1, from coordinate 12,992,676 downwards.
TGTGTGTTAAATGTGTTTGCTATTTCTTTAGGTTCATATATCATTTTTCCAGCTTCTAAGATACAATTAGTTTACTGATGTTTGCTTTAGTCCTTCCCAAAATTTCATTAATGGTTTGCCAAGTTTTTTTTATATCATGTTTATAATTTTTAAATTTGTTCTTAAAATATTCTCTTTTTTTTTGCTTAATAAGATGAAAATATTGATTTCTAATTTTTAGATACTTTTCTTTTGCTAATAAGTTATTTTTTTGTATATATTTTTTATGTAATCTGTCCTTTTTGTGAAGTAAGCTCCAAAGCTCTTTGTCAAACCATTGGCTATTCTGTTTTTGATTTTTTGATTGTTTAAAAAAATTTTGGTTAAATTTATTTAGAAAAATATTTTGAAGGTTTTGAAAAGCTAAATCTGGGTCAGAAAATGTAGCAACATTACTGTAGTCAATATTTTCAAGAGAAGCTTGAAAATTTATTAGATTAGAAGCAGAAAAGAATAAATTTTTGATTGGACAGGATTGTCTTAATTTACCAATTTCAGATATTTGAAAAATAGGAAAATGGTCAGAGACACTATGCACTAATATGCCACTTGTTATATTGACACAAGTTATATTTGTCCAAATATGATCAATGGTGAAAGCACAATTATTTGTTAGTCTTGTGGGGCAATTGATTAAAGGAAAAAAATTATTATTAAACATGGTGTCTGTTAAAATTTCAGTGCCAGGGTCTTTTTGGTCAATGAGATTAATGTTTGTATCACCCATTATGTACACATTTTTGTTATGTTTTAATTTATTAAAGACAAAATTGAGGTATTCAAAAAATTTATTTAGAGATTTTGTATCTTTCTTAGGTGATTGATAGATTGTCCTACAGGTAACAACCTTATGGTCAAAGTAAACATCTATGAAAATTGATTCAAAGATTTTTTCATCCATTATATTTAAATCAGAACGTATGTCAAAGATCAGGTTTTTTTTTATGTACAAAGCTACTCCACCACCTTTATTATTTTTACGAGGATTTGACAAATAAATGTAATTCTTTAAATTTTTGTACTGTCCTGTTGAGTTAGGTTTTTCCCAAGTTTCATTAACTGCAATTATATGTGGACTAAAATCTAGAGCAGATATCAAACACTCAAACTTGGTAAAATTATTGGGGTTAATAAGTGATCTCATATTGATGCATATTGATGAAAAAATATTTTCACTGGAGTTTTTAAGGAGTATTGCTGCTTCATTTGAGCTTAAATAACTATTATTTCCTAATGAACAAATTTGTGTTTCAGTGTCATTGGATACTTCTGTACAAATTTCTGGAAAAAGTTGGTTTAATTTTTTTGCATCATAGCTATGTTTTTGTTGATTTAGATCAGTTGTAAAAAGGTTTGAAAAATCAGAAGACTCTAGAGCATGAAAAGAAAATAAGGTTGCAGAGCAATTAAGACATAGAGATTTGTTTAAAGAATTTTTTTCATTAGAATGCTTATTAAAACATTGAGAGTGATAGTTTTGATTGCAGGAGTTACAAAGTGAATATAGTTGTTTTTTTTTAATTTGTTGTTTACATTCAAAGCAAATAATTATTTGGCTATTACTACTACACATCAGTTATATAAACAAACACAAAAAAGAAAAAAATTTACACAGACAAACAAAAAGATTAACAAAGAGAGAATATCAAAAATAAAAAATGCTAAAATAGCTTCTATTAAATTATTAAATTAAATGCAAAATTTACTAATAGGTAAAAAAATAAAATTATTATGAGATGAGGGTACATGAAACCAGCCAATTTATAAAGATATATTAATAATTTTTTGTATTGGGAAAATTTTTAGTTTAGACTAAATAATAAAATTGACCAATTCAGTATAGAATAAAAAAGATAGATCATTGTTTTACAGTTTGTGCATAACTGAGTTCACTTTTAATTTTAGTTATATCAATAAAATCATCAATTACCTTTTTTTTATTGTTATGGAAAACAAAAATCTCACCCTTCCAACTCCAAACTGGGCATTGTTTAAATTCCAAGCGAGCTTTCTCTAGTAGTTGCAGTCGACGTTTTGTAAGGAATTCTGTGATAATCATTTTAGTTCCTTTGAGAAGTCTTTTTTTTCTATATACTTCATTTTTTTGTGTCCTACGAATGAACTTGACAATAACTGGGGTGCCTTTTTTTGAGGGTAGTGGATGTGCAATGTCAAGATCATTTGCCTGTAAAGGTGAATCAAGTTGTAAATGTTCGTTTAAAGTATTACAAACAAAATTTTCTATTTCTAAATACTTCCCCAGTTTTGATTTTGGTACGTTTTCACATCCATGAATGACCAAACAATTTGACCGACTATATTGCTCAAGGTCATCTTGTCTTCTTTCTACAGCAGATAACCTTTTCATGGTTGAATCAATCATCTGCTGCAGTTTTAGGAGAGCTTCTTTCATGCCATTGAGCTCATTCTTTTGTTCATCGTTTTTTGATATATCTGTAACACAAATTTTGGAGGCAGCATCTGATCTTGGATTTTTAGATTTATTTTCATAATTTGATTCATAAACTGCCAACCTTTTTTTCATTGATTCCATTTCAATTCTAATCTTTTTTAAATCCTCCATTTTTTATGTTTGTTACAAAAATAATAAAATTCAAAGTTTTTAATTTAACAATTGAGTACACCCAATAAATTACAAAGAAATTTGGCTTTAAAACTATACACCACCTATTCCATGTACCTTATTCAAATAGAATATTCAAACAGTTACAAAATAATTTGTTTATCTATCTAATTTTGGGTTTAATTTAAGCTATGTAACATTGGACTTAAATAAACTTTAAAAACAAAATTACCGGGACTACAGCGTGAAAAGTGTTTAGAAAAATTTCGCTAACAGATTTGTGAAATTTAAAGATTCAATTTCAATTTAAATCACTAAAATAAGCTAGCCTATATTCGCTTCATGACTTGACTGTTATAAACAAAGTTACTATAAAATACGGATGAGCAGTTTCGTAACTTTTATTTTATTGAAACTTTAGTTAAAACAAACTAAATAAAGCCAAAGCTTGCTCGGCTTAGCAACGGTTGGTATGTCTACTAGGTGGCTGGAAAAAGGCTTGTGTAGTTGTCACGGGTGTGGAATTTCAGTATTAGTATCAGTATCTTTTATTTCTGCTCCGCCACAACAAAAACAGAAAGAAATAAACAAATATATAGGACTATAGCAGAAGAAGAAAAAGGAAGAAGCAACAAAACGTTAAACGTTATAGCATGCAGACAGTAATATTTGATATAGTAGTTATAAGAATGGTGCATGGTTGCAACACCTTACTTAGAAAAGCAGATAAATACATAGAAAAGAAGATACATAGAACAAATAGATTTATAAGACAAGGAAAAACATACTAGAAGATAAAAAAGAAAAGCGCGACAAGCAAGACGTAGGCTACCATGTATTTGAGGCATTGTTGCGTTGGCGGCAAAAATATGGTGGGAAGCACAACAAGCCTTAAATTTAGATGTGCGAATTAAAAATTGTTGGTGAATATGGTCCCTAGAAGCCACGGAGGGACCAGTTAGGTCTTCTAGTTAAGTAGCTTAATTATACTCTTTAATCAGATTGATGAAGTCTAAAGTAATGAAAGTGGAGTTGCTAACTCCTACTCTAACAATAAAAAATGCTTTAAATAAACAAAGTTGCCTAAACCTATTAAAAAAATTGGTAAAAAATCTGTTTGATATTAAGTGATGATCAAATAAGCCTTCTTTTTTAAAACTACTTAAATATAGTTAGTTATTCCTTGATATAATATTGTAGTTAAAAATTTGAACTTCAAGAAAAAATTAAGTAGAAAAATAAATAAAGAAAAAAGAATTTTAATATAATTGAATTCGAAATGACTCGAAGTTTAGTTGACTCTGGCTCAAAATTTCTATGACTATTCAGACTAACTCTAGTCTTTCAAAAGTTTGGCAAGTTACAATTCTTGAAGAAACCAACTTGTCAGTAGCGTGGTTAAATGGTTAAGAGCGCCGAGGTTGATGAAAAAACGTTATCGAAACAATTATGGTTCATCAATTACACGCACTATTCTGCTGTGTCCTTTAGAAAGGCATTTCAGAAAAGGCATGTCAGACTCGCGGCCAGCCAAGTCTTTTGGTGCCGCCCGCGAAGTCTTTTAAAAAGTCTTTTTTTATCAAATACTCATACAAAATTGAAATACCGGTACTAGCTAACCACTTCAAAATTAGGTTTCATCGATCGACGAAATTAACATCTGATTGAATTTCTGAAAAGTTTACCTCGGACTGCAATCTGCTAAGTTACAAAATTTTTTTGATTTCACTTTGAAAACGCAACAAAATTAATGCAAAAGGTTTACGGAGACCTCAAGTAAGTTGAGTAAATGCAGTTATAGTGTAGTAGAGAAAAATACTAACCTAACTATTTCTACGTAAAATCGCCACATCTCTAAATAAAAACTAAAAACAAATGAAAATTATCAACCAGACAGTAATATGTTAAAAACTGTGTACGAATGCATTTTTGGCATCTTCGAAAGAAGGTTGAGGTAATTGCTGATAGTTGTTTTATGTATGGTGCTCCGAAGATTTCTTTTGAGCCAGAAGAATAAGGATAGAGATATAATTTTTAAAAAATACAATAAAAATAAAATTTTTTAAAATTTAATATGTTTTGCAAATTTGGGTTTTCCCCAAAGGTTTTTTTTTTTTTGATATTTGTTTGGAATCAATAAAAGTTTGGGTCTCATTTTCTGTTCGCCGTTACTTACATCGCAAGCTGTAGGGATTCCCCAAAATTTAAAAGGTATTGAATTAAAGTAGGCAAATAGTAAATGTGAACCAAACGTTTAAGAGTAGAGTTCCGGTTTTATCAAGCTTTATTTCTCGCTATTCAACTTTCTGATTTTCACCTTTTTCGTGAGTATGCACACATTTTAACATGAATAATGAGGCGATGCGAGCATTAATCGTCGAGCTGTGGAAGTCTTTTTTTATTAGCTTTTAGGTATAACTTGATCTTAGCCTACTTTACTTATAGCCCTAAATCCGCGCAGAAAAACCTTATCTAGTAAAAAAATCTTGAAATTAATTTATTTTGAAAAAAAACTTTTATTGATAACAACTAGCTTACACAGTGTGGATTCCACTAAGGAACTAGCTAACTAAACACCAAGTTATTGGTTTTTTTTTAACGAACGTTCTTGTTTTCGCAAAACCAGGGCCTAGGCAATAGTCGATACAAAGAAAGATGATGTAAATATGATTTTGAAAAAGTTATCAGGACCTTTTGATATTAAGATTTAGAACAAATATTTTAAATCCCAGACTACAACTATATAAAACTGTTGGGAAATGGTAGTTCTTTTACACTTGAGCTGGTTATTTTTAAAATAAAACGTAAATTTTTTAAATTTTGAAAATTATAAATAAAAATGTTTACCAAAAGATCAAAAGCAATCTCATAACTCATGTCTGTCTGTCAAGATGTTAATGTTTTTTTTAATAGGTTTTGATTTTTGTTGAATGAAATAATGTATTTTATTTAACACTGTAAGCAATGACAGAGGAAGAATTTAGTGTTTTTTTGCAAAATATTGGTATTGGAAAAGAAACAGCTGCAAAATTATGGGCTGGTATGTATTAACAGTTTATTAATAAATATTTTTTTGCTAAGTGTTGATTGCAACTTTTAAATGATCATAGTTTTTGTAAAATTGCACTAATTTTTAATAATTTTTAAATTAAATATTAAAATATATTAGTGTCTTTTTATTATTTTTAAAACATTGATCGTTGTCGTCATTTGAAGGGCATCTACTCCAGGCCAGACACAAACAGGACTGGGGTCGAGGGTTTATCCTTTTACTACCCCAGACTGCTACACTGCCTGGATCAGATGCTGGCAGTGATGTCATTAACCCTTTCAATACCGATTTTGTAATGAGCATAATAACATTTTCGGTGCCAAAAAACGTATATTTAAGTCTAAGAATGGGTCTCATTTATCGTTAACCGTTACTAAGCCACCAAGCTTTGGGGTTTTCCCTAAAATTTAAAAACAATTAATTAAACTTGGCAAATAGTAAACAAGAGCCAAATTGCTTAACCTTCGGCACTGAAAAAGTTAAATTAATTCAAGGAAATTTATGTCATATATGTGTTTTAAATAGATTTTTGTTACTCCGCATTGTATTTCTTCCACTTTTCTTAATTGGGACACATTTGTCCCATGGGACATATATGTCCCGACAGTATCGAAAGGGTTAAGCCAGCATCGAGTTTCGTCATCCAAAACCATCAGACCTCGTGCTCCATGTGGTGCCCGATGTATAAGGCACACTGTTAGTACATGGTCTGCGGTTTGCTCAGAGGCGCCACACTCGCAATTCGGTGAAGAGGGAGACCCCATTTGTGCATGGACAAATGGAATCACCCAACACCAGTCCGCAGGCAGTTGAGCTTAACCCAAGCTGCTCGGGGTAAGCCCATCCCAACAGGCCTGGCACCGGTCTTGGGCACAAAAGCACGGAGCCTGGAAGCATTATCACAGTACTCCGCATTCCATTTGTGATTTGTTCATTCAGAGGCGCAGATGCCAAGTCTGGCAAGATTGTCCAAGAGATTCCGTGCACCTGGCACAAACGAGCATCTGGATCTTAGTCTCACTTGGCGAGTATCTGAGGACCCACTTACAAGACCATGCAAGATATAATCGGGGTCCAGAGATCCACGGTAAGCCAAGGAGAGTGTCGCTCCCAGTCGGCGAAGCTCAGCTGGCTGGATGCTTGAGAGTACAGGTAGGTGGTCCGTTGGAGTGGGACACAGGCATCCAGTAACTATGCGCAAGGCGTCATTCAAGACATTGTCAATGAGGCGAGTGTGAGCACTGCGACACCAGACTGGCGCACAGTACTCAGCTGTTGAGTAGACTAGAGACAAGGTAGCTATGCATAGTGTTTTAGCACCAGCACCCCATTCCAAGCCCACGAGTGGCCTCAGCAGTGTGACGCACGATGATAGTTTTTTGCACAATGCCACTAAATGGTGACAAAACGTGAGCGATCTGTCCAGTTTTACCTCAAGATAAGTAGGGGTTGGACAGAATGGAAAAAGTCTATCGTTGTTGTAGACCTTTAGCTCACGTTTGGCCTCTCGGTTATTTAAGTAAAAGGCTGCCGTCACCGTCTTAGTGTGACTGAGCTTCAACCTCCAAGTCTGGAGATACGCTGACAGTGTGGACATGTCTTGGCTTAAGGTCCCCTCCAAGTCCTTCCAGTTTCCAGAAGAGTGCAACAATGCTAGATCATCAGCATAAGCAAACTTTTTGGAAATCATGGAAGGAAGATCATACGTATAGATGTTAAATAGGAGGGGAGCCAAGACCGATCCCTGAGGAACGCCGTTTTTAAGATGGCGTAGGCTGCTTTGCTTGCTGTCACTGGTGGTAATGGTGAAACTTCGATTTCGGACAAGCTCCATGATCATTTTGACCATGTGCTTATCCAGAAGTAGTCTCAGCAGCTTGCAGGTAAGGCCACGATGCCAGACAGTGTCATAAGTAGCTGTCAGATTGATAAATATGGCACCGGCCTTCTTTTTAGCTTCGAAAGAATCCTCGATGTTCTGGGTTAGCAGAACAACTTGATCTACGGTTGACTTCCCACGTCGGAACCCAGCCTGCTCTTTAGGGAGCAGTGGATCGATTAATGGTTCAACGCGGGGGTAGATAAGCCTCTCAAGGATCTTGTAGGGGACACAGAGCAGAGATATCAGCGATAACTGTTTGGGTCCCCCACGGGCTTTCCTGGTTTTGGGATCGCGACCACGAGCGCTCTTCTCTAGATCTTGGGAATTTTGAGTTGGCGCAAACAGGAAGAAATGAAGTCACGTAACCAGGACTTCAAAGCAGCTCCGGCATGGAGTATAAACTCGGGGCAGATGGAATCAGGACCCAGAGCTTTACCTGGTTTTAAGTGTTGAAGGGCAGCAGTAAATTCTCTCTGTGAAAAATTGTCAGAGATATTTACTGAATCTGGTGTTGTGGCCCTCCAAAGGTCAGACACTTCTTGAAAGACAAGTCGAGATGACTTGTAATCAATAGCCTCGTATTTCCCATTTCTAACCAGCTGAGATGCAATAGCATCGGCTGAAACGGGACAGTGACGAGGAGAGTGTCGTGACCTACCAATAAGGTTGTTCAAAATACTCCACGCTTTTCGACTAGAGTGTGAGAAGTCAATGCTCTGAACTGCCTCGGACCATCGATCCCTCTGCTTTCTGTCAAGCTTGGCAAGCAGAGCTGTAGCAGCCAAACTTGAGTCGTCTTCCTGAGGAGACTGCAGAAAGGTTTTATAGAGGGATTCACACTCTGCATCCCAACACGGAATATTGTTATTTCAATACCTGCGTGGGATAGTCTTTTTGGCTGCTTTCTTAATGGTGTTACAGAAGTCCTGGTAAGCCGCATCCACATCAAGTGAATCAGGCGGCAACAAAGTCTTTGCGAATTTATTCGTCAAAGCAATGTAGTGACTCCATTTGACCTTGCGGAAGTTTCATCACTTAACAGGCATGCTTGGCACTGCCATAGCAAACCTTGGTTGTGTAATAAGCAAGGGTCGATGTTGTGACCTGGGAAACTTCTCAAGAACACATCTATCCGGTAAGTGACTGTTTGGACCTACGCTAGCGAAAGCTAGGTCTGGATTGGTGCCACTGTTCCAGCAGCCAGAATAAAAACTGGCAGTGTCCTTGGCATTATATAGGAGGGCAAGACAATTAATACTTGCCCAGCCAGCCAAGCACTCACCGTTCGGACTGTTGTCATCATAACCCCAGTCAGCATGACAACAGTTAAAATCGCCAGCGTACAGACAGGGGTGAGGAAACACTGGAAGATCCAGGGTTCGCAATCGCGTTGGTGGTGGTTTGTAGACGTTGACTATTTTATAACCATCAACGTCCACACACAGCCACTCAATCTCCGATGTTGGTGGAGATTGGTCCAAAAGCGTGTATCTCAGTCGTTCATGGACAAACGTGGCAAGGCCATGCTTCCTGCTTAAAGAAGACCCAGCTAGTTGGTAATTTGGTAGCACCAACTTCTCTGCATCAGTACAGTGGGTCTCCTGCCGTATTTTGACGAGTGCCTCAGACTGCATAGCGAGGTGATGAAGAACATTTATCTTGCTTGCAGTGAGGCCTTCGATGTTCAGCTGAAGAATAGTGGGTCTTCGGAACTTGTTGGCAATGTGCCCTGAAAAGGGCAGTTTTATCCTGGCATTGCCCCGTTCTGAAAAGGACATTTGCCGATTAGCAGACCCACACTGAACATCAGAATGGGTGGATACCCTTCCATTTTGGTAGGTTCAGTTTCGGTCTGTCATTTAAAAATCAATGAACAGACTTACTTGTGGCCCAGGCTGCGTGAAAGCACCTACCATCTGGGCCAAAAAAACATTGATGCTAATAAGGTATTTTGATAAAAATAACTAGTTATTACAAACTCTTTGAAAAAAAATTAATTCATAAGTTGAGGTTAGACATACATTAAGAATTATGTTAATTTGCTGTGATGACAAGTAAATACTGGTATTTCTATTTAATTTTTGATGCTATAAACAAAACAAAATACAAGTGTGATTTTTTTTATTTAAAAAAAATTTAGATTTTTGCTTATTTAACTGTTATTTATTTAAACAATGCTTGTATTATAACTGAATGTTATATAAATGTTTTCACATGCAAAAACCTTTACACAAATTTAGTTATAAATTTTTGAAATCATTTTCATTTTTGTAATAAACATTGTCGCAGTAACTGAATGGTGTCAGCAATGTGGTCTCACTCTTAAGAGTACTGTTTTGATGACAAACATAATTGGCACTGTATGCTGAAAACTTGCTACTATGATTTGTTGTTTATTCAAGAAAGACACTTAATAGAGCTTTCCTCTGCTTGGTAGTTTTAGCAAGTATTTCTAAATTTTAATCATATCTAAATAAAAAGTTAAAAAACCAAATAAAGAATTTTAACTAGGCAGCAACATCTTGGCATCTTCAAAAACAAGTTAGTCAATTACGGTTCCTTATTACAATAATTGCCCTGAGTATAACACCTTTGGTGCTTTAATGTGAGTCAGGAGCATAAATAGATAAGAACCATTAAAAATTGTTATGTAATTTCTATTAATTCATTAGTGCAAATTATTGGCTTTACATTGCATTTAAGCCTAGCCTTTAACCTTATGACAGCATACAGTTGAGATTAGCTTTGATTCTAATTTGTGTTGTTTCAAATACTCTATTATTAAAAAATAAATATGGCTGATTAATTACAACGCAATTTTTTTTGTTGTATTAATAGTTGATTGATTGCATTAATAATTGATTGTAAAGTGGCAAAGGCAAGAAACAAGGCATATAAGGAACTGTACAAAAAACTGGAAACAAAGGAGGGGAAAATGAGGTGTTCAAAATAGCAAAGCAGAGAAACAGACAAAGCAAGGATGTTTAACAAGTAAGAGTAATCTAAAGTAAAACTGGGGAGATTCTGATGGAAGAAGAGAAAGTGAAACAGAAATGGAAGGAGTATTTTGACAACTTACTCAACCAGGAAAACCCTAGAGAAAGAAGAGAAACGAGAACAGAAGGGAGAGAAAGGGATGTGGAAGATATCTCTGAAGAATAAGTCAGGACTGGGTTGAGGAAGATGAAGAAGGGAAAGGCTCAAGGACCAGATGACATACCAGTAGAAGCATAGATTGCTCTAGGCAATAAAGGTGTAGAGTTTCTAGTGAACTCCTTCAACAGACTTTTGTGAGGAGAGAAGATGCCATATGAATGGAGGAGGAGCATGCTTGTACCTTTGTACAAAGGTAAAGAGGACATCAAGGAATGTGGAAACTGCCAGTGGATCAAGTTGATGAGCCACAATATGAAATTGTGGGAGAGGATAATAGAAGAAAAGATAAGTAAGGAAGTGACGATTGCTGAGCAACAATTTGGGAAGGAGTACAACTGACACAATCTTTTGTCTAAGGATGCTGTTGGAAAAGTCGACTGAGGGGCAGAAGGCAGTGCACTGTGCCTTTATTGACTTGGAGAAAGCATACAACAGGTTACTTAGAGAGGAACTGTGGGAATGCTTGTGATTAGCTGAAACATCAGAGTGCTACATAAAGATTATCAAGGATATGTATGACGGAGAGACAACAACTGTGAGAAGTGCAACAGGATTGACTGAAGAATTCAAGGTAGGTGTTGGACTCCACCAAGGTTCAGCACTCAACCCATTTCTTTTTGTCATCATCATAGACAGGCTGACAGAGGACATCAGGAAGGATGCACCATGGGATATGCTGTTTGCAGATGACATAGTGCTGTCTAGGAAAAATTATAGGGAGCTAGAGGAAGATCTGAATATTTGGAGAAATGCACTGGAGAGAAGAGCCAGAAAGTAAGCTGGAGCAAGACCAAATATTTGAGGGTTGGGGGTGTGGATGATAGAGAAGAGTTGAAGTTGCATGGAGAAAAGGTAAAGAGAGCAAAAAACTTCAAATATCTGGTTCAACAGTTAGTAGCAATGGAGATGTGAAGAAGAAGTAAGGAGAAGGATCCAAGCAGGATGGATGAGTTGGAGGAGGGTGTCTGGAGTTCTGTGTGACAGGAAGTTATCAGCAAAGGTTAAGGATAAAATGTACAAGAGTGTTGTTAGACCAACCATACTTTTTGGAATGGAAACGGTGGCAGTGACAGAAAGACAGGTGGGAAAAATGGAAGTTGCAGAGTTGAAAATGCGGAAATGGGCACTGGGAGTGACAAGAAAAGACAAGATAAGAAACGAATACGTGAGAGGGACTGCGAAAATTGCAAAGCTGGAAGACAAATTTTGGAATGTAAGACTATGTTGGTATGGACATGTAAAAAGGAGAGAAGACTACATGGGGAAAAGGATGATGGAGATGGTGGTGCCAGGCAGAAAAAAAAGAGGAAGGCCAAGGAGAAGGTAGATGGATTTGTTGAGAGAAGACATGGAAATGATTGGAGCTAGGGAAGGAGATGAAGTAGATTGAGTGAAATGGAGAATACTGTTGTGCTGTGGCGATCCCGAGTAGGGAGAAGCCGAAAGAAGAAGCTGATTGTAAAACAATATATTTCTTAAAATAAGAGTAGCATTTAAAAAATGAAATATATCTAAGATAAAAGGGTTTTTATCTTACAATTGCATCTTGTTGCATTCTTTAAGAAATTTATTAGATGATATGTCCACTTGGTTTGCTGGTTTTTTACATTCAAAGCTTGGTTTTGCACATTCAAAATTTGGTTTGCTGAAGAAAGACCATCTTGTGTAACTGTTTATCAGCTTTGTAAAAGTAAATCTGACAAATATAATTTAGAATCTGCTGCTTTTGATAATACTATTTGTAATGTTTCATCTTTTGTTCATTTTATGATAATATTTTAAAAAAGACACTGGTAATCTTATGATTGGAAGGAAGCAGATTGGAGGCAGCTTGGCCTAGCATTTCTACTTGCACTTTTTTTAAGCTGTAGTCAGCGTACTGACAGATTTTAAGCACAAAAAATAATTTTATTTTGGTGATAGAGTTGTGCCTTGTTGCTAACAATAATTATAGGTTTGCAAAGGATAGTTTTATAAATATTTGCAAAAATCTATTATTGATTTTTTTAACCAGTTATAACTACAAATTTGGTATTAGGTCTTTCCAAATAATGTCCAGTAATAATTTTTCTTATCTGACCAGAGTCTTACAATCTTGGAAAAGAATAATAGTTAAAATGTGTTAAAGCATTAATTTTTGCATTTATTTTTTGATTTTTTAAAAAATATTTGCATAACCTTACTTAACCCAGTTTTTAATCTAACTTAACTTTAACCTCAAACCTAGCTTAAAAGTAATTTAACCTTTAAATCTTTAAACCAGGTATGTTCAACCTTTTTTCATAATGGAAATTATAAATTTGGATATAGTCAGCAACCCATGAAGGGTCTCTTCAAGAAGTCACCATAAGCAATTTTGTTTCAGTAAAACTAACCCAGAATACCCCTTTCAGCACCAGGGTGAAATCAATACCCTTCAGTACTTGAAGAGACCCGCCACAAAAAAATCTTCACTTTGAATCTGACTTTGATTTCTCGATTTTTTGTTTCTAAAATGTAATGATCTTAAAAAAAACCTTCACTTTGAATCTGACTTTTTTTCTTGATTTTCATCTCCAAATACAGTGAACATTTTAAGTAAACTTGCAGAATACAGTTTGAGAAACTCTGTGATACAGTTATGAAAATATAAGTAAAAATTTGAGTAGACTGTGGACTGCATAAAAACATTAAGTGGGCCTCAGGTTGGACATCCCTGCCCTAAACCAACTTAAAACCATATTAAATAACATTTTCTTTATAAATTTAATCTATAAAAACTTAAATCAAACTCTAACTTAGTTGCTGCGAATCATTGCACCATGACAGTGTTGGTGAATATGGTAAAAAACAGCATTATTGTAAAAACAGTTAAAGTTGTCACAAGACTTCTAAGTTTGCAAAATTAAACATCTGGTACCAATATACAAGCCACAACATTTTTAATAAATAAAGAAGCAAAACAAATTAAGAATATAAAGTTGTAGCATTGTAAATCAGCTCATGAATTTTTACTTTTAATTGTCATGAATATTGCTTAGTAAAATTATTTTGCTGGCTTTAAACCTGATTATGTAGTGCAAGTAAAATGTTGTTGTTATCTTTATTTAAATCTGTAACAATGTGATTGCTTTGATATTTTCAATAGTTTGGACATAGGTTAAAGGTAAATTTTATATTGGACTGCTTGATTTTAGGCTAACTAACTTATATTTTATTTGTAACAGTTTCTGTTTAATTTTTGATTGTTTTAAAAATTTAAAATAGAATTTAACATGATTCTTTTGAGGAATTTCCAATTGACAAGTTCAACGAATTTCTATGCTAGTTAATTTATCATTATAAGTTTTGTTAATTTAAACTGTTGAACCAAAAGTCATGAAACGCGACTTATGATAAATCTAAGCAAGGGAAAAGCCAGAGATTTGTGTTATTTAGTTGCCAGTAGCACAGAAATATGCAGAAATATTGTATTATAATTATTAAGATTTGAAGGAATAGAGATTTGCCAAATGTGCTAAGCTATAAAGAACAGACCTTAATTTGATGCAAAAACTACTAATAAAGCTTCTGTATTTTAATTGTTATTTATCTTATATTCAGTGAGTGGAGACTTGTTCACACTGCAACCTAATTTGTGTATAATGAGCCAGGTCACAATTGGAGAAATCCAAGTCAAATTTGAAAAATTATACTAAGCCTAAATTAGTGACAAAATACAAAACTGAACATCTGTCATAAGATTTAATTGAAATATTTTTAAAAATTTTATGCATAAAACAATAATTCAGATGCCATTCATGAAACAGAAGTGATTAAAATATCTTTTTTTGCTTAAATAAACTTGTTTGGATTAAAGTGTCTTTAATCTTTATTGGATTAAAGTGGATTAAAGTGTCTGACAGCGAAAAACCATCAAGTCTGACAAGCCCAGGCAGGCGAAACAGTCTGTTGGGCAAATAAAATTAATGTTAAATTAAAAAATTTTGTGGTCTGTAAGTTAATTATTTTTTTTATATATTTATATTTTTATATAAGAATTTTTTTAATTTTTAATCGGTGTTCATCAGGAAAGTGCTCAATGACGTTGAGTCAGAGCGGTTAGATAATTAGATGATTAATTTACAGACCACAAAATTTTTTAATTTAACATTAATTTTATTTGCCCCAACAGATTGTTTCACCTGCCTGGGCTCATCAGGGGGTGGTTAAAAATCTGAAAAACAAAATAAATAAATAAAAATACAGTTTAAACAAAGCACTTGAATGTCAGCAAAAAAGTGCAAAACAACAACAACAAGAGAAAAACTATGGTTGTAATATTAATCAATAAATGAATTTTATTTGCCAAAAAAAAAGTGTTTTTTACGTAGCATGTTTACCCATTATTTTCAAACAATAGAGCAAACTACGTAAAAAACACTTTTTCTTTGGCAAATAAAATTCATTTATCGATTAATATTACAACTGTAGTTTTTTTCTTGTAGTTTTACACTTTTTCGCCGGCATTCAAGCACTTTGTATTTTTCTTTATTTATTTTGTTTTTCAGATTTTTAACTGCCCCCTGATGAGCCCAGGCAGGTGAAACAGTCTGTTGGGGCAAATAAAATTAATGTTAAATTTTAAAATTTTGTGGTCTGTAAATTAATTATTTTTATATACAAGGTGTGTTTGAAAAGTATCGGGACTGTATGCTTTGCACAAACAACACTTGCAACAGTGATAAAAGCTTTGTTTTTTAAGATGGCGCAATGTCTTGTGGTTGTAAAAATGTAGTTTCAGCATTCTGTGACAACCATATGCTTTTTTACAGGCTTTTCTTGAAAGGTGCTTTACTGTAGTTCATTTTGGGATAATTTATTTAGTAAATATTTTTTTCTTTTTTTTTCTTTTGTTAACAAATAATGAGCATTGAACAAAGAATCAACTTGAAGTTTCTTGTTTGACTTGGAAAAACTCCAACTGAAACATTCAATTTGCTCCAAGAAGTTTACGGAGATGCTATGATGTCAAGAACTCGGATTTTTGAGTGGCACAAGAGGTTCAGAGAGGGAAGAGAGGATGTGAAAGATGATCCTAAGAGTGGAAGGCCAACAACAAGCAGAACAAACGAAAATGTTGAGCGTGTGAGAGAAAAAGTGCACAGTGACTGCTGCCTTACTGTTAGAATGATAGCAGATGAGTTGAGCATGAATAGTGAGAGGGTGTGGAGGATCATTACAGAAGATCTGGGGATGAGGAAGGTTTGTGCGAAAATGGTACCAAGGTTGCTGAATGATGGGCAAAAGGAAAATCGTGTGCAAGTGTGTCAAGACATCCTGAAACAACTTGAAATTACACCAGATCTGCTGAGTAGAGTTGTTACCGGTGATGAGTCGTGGATCTTTGAGTACGATCCACTCACCAAACGGCAGAGCCTTGAATGGAAGAGTGCATCCTCACCAAGACCCAAGAAAGCAAGGCTGTTCAAGTCCAAAATTAAGGTGATGCTGATTGTTTTCTTTGATGTTCATGAAATTGTTCATCTAGAATTCTTGCCACAGGGCCAAACCATTAACCAGAATGTTTACAAAGACATCTTGCGACGTTTGATGCGTTCGGTAAGGGAGAAAAGAAGAGAATTGTGGGAGACAAAGTCATGGCTGCTTCATCATGACAATGCTCCTGCTCACAATGCCTTAAGCATACGACAATTTCTTGCAGAAAATAACATTGCCGTGCTGGAGCAACCACCCTACTTGCCAGATCTGGCTCCCTGTGATTTTTTCTTGTTTCCTAAGCTCAAGGGAGTCATTAAAGGAACCCGTTTTCAAGACTCAAAAGCCATAACAACAGCCGCAACGAAGGAACTACGAGCGATCCCAATGGAATCTTTCCAGAAGTGCATAGAAGCATGGCGGCAGAGATTAGAAAAGTGCATTCGACCTCAAGGAGATTACTTTGAAGGGGACAAGTTGTAATTTTTACGTGGCATTTCAAATAAAATAATTATTTACACAATCCCATTACTTTTCAAACAGCCCTCGTATATATATTTTTTTTTTCAAAAATACAGCACATTATTTCTTAGTTTTACAACAATCAAAAACATTAACTGTTAGAGTTATAATTGTAATTAATAGTTGTTTAAGCACAACTCAGGATCAGTTCTAATTATTTTTATTTTATCTGGTTATCTCTAAATGTTCTACTTTCCTATTCTTTAAGAATTATTTTTGCTTTAATTCTGTTAAGAATCAAAATTTTAAAACTTTTCTAAATCATATTTAGGAAGTATTCGTACTCCACAAAAGCTTGCTTCAACAAAATCTGATGTTGTAAGTAGCTTAGTAGATGATGATCCAGTACTTATTAACACTATTTTACCAGTTCTACAAAAAGTAAGTTAAACTTTGTTTTTGTATGATTTTTCCATTTAATAATCATTTACATAATACTTGACAAAAGTTTTATACAATTGATACAAAAAGTAGCAGACCAGGCAAAAATATGTAATGTTGTTACTATATAAATATAATTTAATCCAGTTTCATTGTACTTTGAAATAAATTTAAATTATTTCACCAAGGTATAATTGTTAATAAAAACTTTACTTAATTGTTTGGAGCATGTAAGGTTTAGCTCTATTTGATTAAAAAATTTGTGCTATTAATATAAAATTTGTCATGGACTAATAGTAAAAAAGATTTTTGTGTTTTTTGTATGCAAATAAATTTTTATTTTCCTCAATACTTTCACCAATATTACCATTATAACAATCAGTTTTATTGCATGCATTAATTGTGAATACAACTTTAAAAAGAAAACATGTTGTTTTGGGCTAATAAAAGCTTTTTTCAAATGAAATTACAGCAAAAAAAATAATAACAGCTGTTCAATAAAGTTTAACTTATATATTGGTAAAAAGTACCTGGAACATATTTGGGAAAAAAATTTGATAAAGCATCTTGACGCATAAAATTTCTTCATTTTCAAGATACAAAAGTTTATTGTTTATCTAAAAAACTCAAATGAAATAAGCTGTAAATGCTGTATGCTATATATATCAATTTAGACTTTTGTTTAAATTCTTTTACTGCCAAAGTAAAAAGAATTTTTGAATTTAGTTTACTTTACACTTAATGTTTTAAAATTAAAACATTGCACAAAACAATTAAATATAAAACTCTTCACTTCAAGTTATATAAACATATTAATATAATCATTATTTGGTATAACTTTTTTATAGCTTTTGAATGAGTTTTATCATATCTTCAATTTTAGCAGATCAAAAGATTGCTCATAACAATGCCAAAATGCATATTCTTGTAAATAGATTCATCTTTCTGAGTTATTCGATCTTTGTACATACAGCTCATTGTTTATACCAGTCAAAATTAATAGTAAGAACTGACCATGTGACCACATTTTCTAACTTTGAGAAAAATTGAAATTTACTAGTAGCAATTATCAAAAAAATTTTGTTTTAAAATATAGAAATGAGTTGACTCATTTTATCTTTCCTGAACTAGTAAAGGCATTATCTTTCCATCAATATATAAAAACAATTAAATGTGTAGAAAAAAGACTGCTTAACATAATGTCAATTGCTATAAATGCACTTACCAATAAAAAATATTGTTTTATTTTTAGCTGGGTCAGAGCCAGAGCCATAGAGCCAGGCAACTTTGATGGAGCCAGAGCCAAGTTGTTCATGTTTTGCGAAGCCAAAGCCATCAAATTTTTTGCTGGCTTCAGCTCTTGGCAATATACTTTTTACAATTGGAAGTCACCTAATTAATTATTTAATAAAACTAAAATTTTAAACTTGAAGAAAATATATATGATGTTATTGTTGGCCCTCCAAGAATATCTTGGAGGGCCATTTCTTAACCTTTAAAATAGTGGTTTTCAACCTGGGGGTCACAAACATTTAGCTGTTTTGTGGGAGTCGCAAAAGTTTTTGATAATAATAAAAAATTAGAATATTTAAAGCAAAGTATGCTAAAAAATAATATTTTAAAATTTATTTATTTCAAATATTGATTTATGTACACTATAATAGGACAAGGAGACAAAAATCCTACTTTAAATTTACTTTAAGGTCTTTAAATTTTTTATTAGGCAATATCACTGGATTAGAGTCTGAATTTTAGCATGAAAGGGTCCCAGCTATGTAATCAGTGCCAACTCTTTTAACTTTCCTTACATCAGCTTGTTAACCTGCAAAACCATGCTGACATGCTTAACCTAACAAACATTTTTACACTTTTTTTTATCTCTATATTTATCCTCCTGACTTGCAGGAAAGTGCCAGAGGTACTATACATAGGACAAGCAATTACCCTGACCTGCTTCCAGAAATTCCAAGATATTGCTGTTTGCTTTTATATTTTAATAGAGATATGACTTAACGTAGAACTGCTTGCCAAGACCACCAAGCAGGGGAAAGTGCTGTAAAGTGTCTTTCCCAAGGACACAACAGAATGGCACAAGTGGGTTTTGAACAGAGACCATGTTGATCATGATCCTGGTGCTCTGCACATAATTCATACAATGACTATAGAGAAAAGCTAGGCTACATTTAGGGATACAACTTACTTGAAGTAACCTATTTGGGGAATAAATTTGTTCAAAAAGATTATAAGGCATGTAAAGAAAAAGGATAATGTAATAGCATTGTATGATATGTGATTGACCTATCATAACATCATTATGACTTCTCTCTGTGCAAGTAAGCTTAGTAACAAGTCTTAGTTGTAGTCAACATGATCATCTCTATCCACCCTCCTAATTTGATTGCAGAACAATGCCGAAGGCATTAAGCTCTTCAAGGCAACTGTCAAACCGTTATGGCAACTTCCTTTAAAGATGCCATAATATTGCTCTGTTTGAAATTTTGTATATGTAGCAAAGTCTATTGTGCTCTGGCAACAATATTACTCACACAAACAAGCTTGTTGCCAATGTGCAACCCCAGTCATCCCATTGATATTGTTATATGGATATAGTCTCTTGAATTTAATCAAAGAGTTTTATTCAACAGAGATAATGTTTAAAAATTTTTTGCTAAAGCATATTCACAAAAGTATTAGAAAGCTAAAACAATTAAAAAAGCATTAAATAAAAATTTTTGATTTAAGGGTGTTCATTAAGTAATATTGCCTTTCCAAGTGGGTTGCTCAAAAAAAAAAAGGTTGAAAACCACTGCACTAAAAGAAGCCAGTCGAGATTTCACTCTTGGATTGCCTTGGTTTTTTCAAGGACTAATGGTATGGTGTTGTGTTGATACTTGGCTACAGTTAAAGAGAAAGTAGTGCTGTGTGTGTGTATGTTAAGCATAGTGGGCATTGTAGTGGGTAAATATCAGGGTTTACAGTATGTAGGTAACTGTGCAAGAGTGGTGATTTGTTTGCTCTTTGTCATTTTTGTATGCATATGAGTGGTAATGTTTGTTCTGATGAATGAAAGTCATACAGTTTGGTGTTAGTAAGTTAGTTTTTTTTTCTCAAACTGAGGTATTGTGATGTGATGGTAGTGTGAATATGTTTGAGGTTTTCTTTACATTCCTCAGATGTGATACCTGGTTCCGAAATGATGATGTTAGTGTGCTTATTGTTTATGAAGATTGTGGCTTTTATGTTTCTGGTTGGATCTGAATGTGCATTGAAATCATGTAAAGGGTGTTTTTGTCTTCAAGTCAGTTGTTTAAGTTGAGTAGCATGGAATTTAACATGGGTACTGCCCATAGAAGGACTCTGGGTTTGTTATGTAGGTGTTAAGTGTTTGTGTCTCAGATTATATTACAAAAGAGCTAGTGCAAATCAGCTAGCCACAAAAAAGCTAGTTCCATGACAGAGTTTCTTACCCAAACAGATAACTCTGACCCTAAACCCTATTTGATCCTAACCTTTTTATGGTACTAGCTCTTTCATGGCCCCAGCTCTTAAACTAGCTCTTATGAAAAGACACGTGTATCTCATGTGCAGCCAGTAGCCATATGAAAACTGTTCTGAATGCTGTGCAGTTTCTTGATGTTGGTGTTTGATATGATCAGGCTCCATATGGTGTTTGCATATTCCAATATGGGGAGAGTGATTACTTTAAATGTAGAAACAATTAGTTTTTTTTGTTTACCCCATTTGGTAGAAGTGAGTGCTTAAAAAGTGTTAAGCATTTATTTTGCTTTAATGATAATGAGATGTATGTGTTGTGAAAAAGTTAGTTTTGGGTCTAGAGTGATTCCAAGAAGTTTTGGATGTTTTGTTGTGGGTGGTGTTTGGTTGCTGTAGTGATAGAGTTGTGCCATGTTCAGCTGGGTCTGGTGTAAAAAGTGTGGTTATAGTTTTGTATGTATTTATATAAAAACTTTAAGTGGTGGCCTATCCTATTGTGTCTTTGAGTACTTGCACCATTCTCTTGTGTCTTTAAGAAAGACACTTTTCAGCACTTTCCCCTGCTTGGCAGTCTTGGAAAGTTGTTCTAAATTTCAGTCATATCTCAATAAAATGAAAAATCAAAATCAAAATTTCAAGTAGGCAGCAATATCTTGTCATCTCCTGAAACAGGTTGAGGTAATCGCATGCCATATTTATAGCACATCCATCACTTTTCCATGAGTCTGAGGATAAATATAGAAATGGAATGAAAAAATTCATAAATTTTGTGAAGATATGGTTGAATGAGTTGTTGGGCTTTATGATGTTTGGTGTGAGATGCAGTAATTGTTATGTCATTGGCATATTTTCCGATTTGTACATCTTTTGAGGGAGTGGAGTATTAGAAGTGTAAATGTTAAATAATCTTGGAGACAGAACTCCATCTCCTGTATTCATTTATATAAATTTTGTGAGTGTGCCACTGTATTGATTGCATGTTTATTGTTCTTTAATGTAGTGTGCTATGAACTTAGCAATGATGATGATGATTGAAATGTTTGTTAGTGTGTTTGTGTATGTTTACTGTATCAAATGCCTTGCTTGTGTCCCAAGCTATTGCTGCCATGGATTGTTGAACCCTTTGGTGATTTGGTGGCAAATATTATGCAAAATAGTTGTGTTGAGTGTTTATGTTTAAATCCATGTTCATGAGAAATGACTGGAATGCTTTTTGTTATTTGTGGTAATAATGTATTCTCTAGTGGACAATGGACAATAAAAGTGATATGGGTTGGTAGTTTGTATCAATGTTGTGGTTTTGTTTAGTTTTGAAGTGGAGATGATTCTAATACGTTTCCAAAGATGACCTATTATATTAGTGTTGAGGTAGTGTTTTACATGTTTGTGAAGTATCTGATGGCAAGTGGCCCTAGGTCAGGGGTGGGCAACATTTTTTGGTTTGTGTGCCAAAATCGACTAAATCTCTGACATAATTCTTCTACGTGCCAATCAAAATTTGTGAGAATATACTACTTGACATTCTTAAAGGTGTATGTGAAGAGTTTTGAAGAAATGATAAAAATTCACCCAAACAGTGAAAGCACAGTATAACCAAAATTACATTTATTCACCTTGAAAACAACGCCCAAACAAAAACAATGTTTTGCCTCTTTGAAAATATAACATGCACAATAAATTTTTGAACAAGGTTTAAGTTACTTTTCAAAGGAAATATCAGTCCGACAAAAAGCTTTGATTACTTTTCTATTACTATATCAGTGAGACTTCTGCTGCTGCATTACTGCTGACAGGAATTTTACATCAGATTTATATTTTGTGACCTTCAGAGATTTATACGAACTACTAGTTTCATCAGTCAGGCTACTCCTATTACAAGACTTAATATAGTTCATAACTGAGAACAAAGATTCACAAGCATATGTAGATGAAAACATGGAGAATAATGCTGTTGCAAAGCTTTTTAAGCACGAAACATTTTAAGAAATGGCATTCCAAGTCCACAATAGTTCATTTTCTGCACTTCTTTCCAGTACACCTTTTTGCAATGTTTTCCAAGTGAAATCTAATGTCTATAAACTTTTGTTTCCAAATTGAGCTGCTCTGAAATTCAATCAACTCCATTTCAAATTTATCCACATCTATCTTTTTGTAGGTTTAGTTCCTCCCTTTTTATACTGTCTGGAAACCTCATAAAGTTTGCTGTCTCTTCTAGTTCTCTGAATTTCGAAAATCTTGTAAAAAAAATGCTCATCGAGTGACTTGATAATGTTTAAAAATAGCTTCTAAAGACTTTGACAATCTGTTCTGTTATCATTTTGGAGATCATTAATATGCCTCTTGAGGTTTGAAAAGTATCTAAATCTCTCATCTCCAATATCTTTCTTACTAGTTTTTTTCAAAAACCTTTATGTATCCAAATGTAACATCAAGTGCTTTACCACTACCCTGTAATTTAACATTCAGTTCCTTTAGATGTTTACAAAAATCTGCAAAGAACATCAGTTATGAAACCCACTTGTAGTCAGACAATTCTTGGTAAGTAATATGTGGTTGTTCAAGAAGATCTTTATCTTGTCAAAGCATTCAACGAATCATTTCAGAACTAAACCTCAGCCAAGCCATCAAACATTGTTGTTCATTTTTAATCCTTTAGACACAGATTCTAACTCATTCAGTAAAACCTGAAATTGTCTTTTATGTAATGTTCGAGCAGAAATGCAATTCACAACTTTGGTAACTGTTTTTATTACTTCTGAAGTTCCTTCAGGCCTGGTTTTGCACATAATGCCTCCTCATGTATGATGCAATGAAAATTTATTACTGCATGACCAACTTCTTTTGTAAACAGACTTACAAAACCTGCCTTCTCACCAGTCATGCTGGGGGTGCCATCAGTTGTTATGGACACTACTTTGGAAATGTCAATTTGACAAGAACAAAATTCATCTATAACAGCCTTACATATTTTGGCCCTGGTAGTATGCTCAGGTAGTATTAGAAAGGCAACTATCTCTTCACATAATTCATCACCTTTACAAAATCGAGAGAGTAATGCCAGCCTAGCTGATGATGTAATGTCTGTACTTTTATCAATTCAAATAAAAAAACTTGCATGAAGACAAATCTTGTGTCAAGTGCTTAGTAGTATCACTTTCTAACTTAAGGATCATATCCTTTACTGCTTTCCTACTCAAAGACAAATCTTTAATATGCTGAATAATCTTTTCTTTCTCTGAAAAATTGTCAAAAAGAAAAGGTGCACACTTTAACCAAGCTTCTTTAATATAATCTCCATCACTAAGTGGTTTTCTATACTGAGCAATTACCTTTGAAAGTTCAAAACTAGCAGCAACTAAGTTGGAACTGGACCTGCCTGAGATAAAGTTCATAAAATTATCAGCCTGTTTTTTTGTTTTGCTGAGTGTACTACTAATTAATTCTCTTTTTTCCTTTTCGGTTTTATTGCTTATGTTATTATGAACACTTTTGAAGTGCCTTTTTCAGAAGATGTTCTACAAACAACTGTTTCAAAACCAAAAATACATAAAGCTTTATTATCTTTCTCAATCTCACCAAATTTTTCAGTCCAGTATCTTTGGAGTACTCTGATATCTTTGATTGAATGACATTTCTTAGCTGATGGTCCTGACATTATGCTCATTCTGTAAAGGCAAAAAAAACGAGTTCTTCTTACAAGTTTTTTTTACTATGTTTAAGTGAGGCAAAACCAATTTTTTTAAACTTTCAAACTGACTTTTAATTTTGTTTTGATTTGTTTCAATTTTGATTCTTTGTTAACAACAGTCTGGACTACAATAGACTTGCAGTAATTTAACTGATTGACTTGCTTTACAGAAAAATATTCAAACCATTGTAATGTATTTTATAAAAATTTAATTCCATTAACTACACATTTTAATCAATCTATGATCTATTATTAAATTTAGATGACTTAATAGTTTATGTTTTAAAAATTTTTTTAGTGCATATAATTATTATATAAAAAATTTTAAATGATGCTTTGAAAAGAGTTTATTGTAAACCGAAAACGTTTAGCTGTATTTTTTGTTTTTTCTTTTACTGTTATAATTAATTAATTAATTAAATGAAAAATGCAAGAGTTTTTGCAGTTAATAAAAACATGATCAATAAACTCAGAAATTCCAATCTTTTATCCAGTGGTACTGCAACTTGTAAGATATCATTTTTTTCATTTGAAAGAGGAAGGATCTCGTTTCTGTGGCCTCGCTCGTGTGCCGGATAGAGGTGTATGCATGCCAAGGGTTGCCACCCCTGCCCTAGGTGTTTTAAATGTCTGATGTTATACCACCAGGTCCAGTGGAATTGTTGTTTGTGCTGTTTTTAGATAGCTAATTGCACTTTTATAGTGGTAAGTTGTATTTCCTCTGTGGGAAGGTTTTTGATTTTAGGGTCTATGCATCCATTGGTTTTGTTTGAGCTGTAAGTGATGTTTCTAAATTGTTTATTAAAAGCTTTTGCTTTGTCTATGTCAGTGATGACTGTTTTAGTTTCAAAGCTGATGCTTCTGTTTTATTGTGTGGGTGGTTTTTTGTTAGATAGTTTTGCAATAGTGCCCCAAAGGAAGTCAGATTGTGTTTGTGATTAATTTTGTCAAGATGTTGTTTTCAGGTGTTTGTTTTGTGTTCATGTATTTGTTTGTTTATGTGATTGTTGAGATAATGATTTGAGGTACGCAACAATTTGGCGGGACCAATTTGGCGGGGCAAATTTGTCGGCAAGCCAATTTGGCGGCGAGCCAATTTAATTTATTGGAACAAACAGAGCGCCCTAAAAATGCTTTTAAAAAAATAAAGATTTTTATTTGTTCTATT
Source organism: Diplosoma virens (assembly GCA_963680785.1). Taxonomy (NCBI): domain Eukaryota; kingdom Metazoa; phylum Chordata; class Ascidiacea; order Aplousobranchia; family Didemnidae; genus Diplosoma; species Diplosoma virens. The sequence continues at coordinate 12,967,252 of OY796889.1, read as the reverse complement.
ATTCTATTGTACAAACCTGATTTAATTTTTGTATCTTTTGTTTTATCCTGCCGAATTTCGCCGTTTATCTGTACCCACAATCCTAGAATCATTAATCATGATATTAGCCATAATAAATTCAAATTTGGAAAAAATAGCGTAAGCAAAGGAAAAAAACTTTATGCATTAAAATTTAATTTAAAGAAATTGTAACCGCTTTAACTTTTTAATCACTGCCGTAACTTTATTTTGTTTTAAGTTCTTTTTCCGACTTTTTATCGCCTTGTTAAGCTTTACTTTTTGTATTTGTTTTTCAAATTTTTGACTGCTTTCTGACGAGCCTTATAGACGAAACGAACTGTTAAAACTAAAAAAAAAATAGTTAAAATAAAACTGTTTATGCGTGCCGACCAAAATAGATTTGTTTAGATATAGTAAATGCTTATTATGACGTCATAACTTCGTACGCCCGTAAAACTTCAAGACTGTGGTCTTTGTAGTAAGCAACATTATAGTACTTTTTTGTAAAAGATGTATGTCAAACGACCGTGATTCAAAAATTTAACTATTCAAGTACCTTTTTTAATGTAAACATTCGAAATCAAGCTATTGTAAATTTAAATAGATAAATATTAGGCTAGAAACATCGCTAAATTTAACGCATTTAACAACTTTAAATTAAAATTTTCGCTCTTATCAGCTGAACATTTACAATTGCCTTTTCAATTGCCTTTGTGACATAACAAAACTTTTTTGCTGTCGCTTCAACGCAAGTAAAGGTAAATTATTTTTATTTATTTTCCCGCCAAATTGGCTCGCTGACAAATTGGCTTGCCGACAAATTTGCCCCGCCAAATTGTCTTGCTTCGAATGATTTGTGGGCCGGATTTGTGGGCCTCAAACCTAACCTAAAATAGGCTAGCTTCCCAGCCCAGGTTTTTAAAACAATACAATTTTTTGTAATAAAGAATTTCGGAATTTCAATGTGGCAGTTGGAATATGGTCTTGTATAAGTTTTTTCGTAATGGTGCAATCTATTTGTGCAGTTAAATTTTTATAATACTTTGCAAAATTTTAATTGGATAAACATCCAGTCAATGTCTTGGTCAATTTAATGTTTTTACATTAAAATTTTTTAATTTTTAACAAACAACAAGGAGCCCACCTTAAATGGCTTTTAGGACAATCAGAATTCATTATACTTTCAAATATTTTCCTAAATGTTTGAAAGTTTGATTTAGTTGTAGCTTGGTGGACTTAGCTCTTTAATATTTTTTCCAAGATAGTGACTATGGTGACATCTTAAAAAGAAATAAATTGTATCAAAAAAAAAGCTTTAGTTTAAAATTCATTTGTTCTTCTGGTGGACTCAGCAAGTTAAACTTTCACAAATAACAGAAGGCGTAATATATTACGAAACGTCGTGTTAAGTTTTTCTCTGATAAATATATTACTCCTTCTGTTATTTGTGAAAGTAAGTCTACCAAAGTCTACCAAAAAGTTTACCAAAAAAAACAAATGAATTTTAAAACTAAGTAATATCCCTGGTAAGAGTGTTTATATTAATTTAAAAGCTTTTTCCCACTAAATCATCCTAATACGTGGTTTTTGCAACCTGTATTCGCTGAAATTAATTGTCAAGTATTAATATTGTCCAGATATTTTGTTGTTTTAATAGTCTTGTGTTTAACAGTTAATTTTGTATTTTGTTAAATCACAGTTGTTTTCAGTAGCACGTTGTATATCTTAGTAAGGCACAAATTGAATTGTTATCTCTTAAATTAAAATAAATTTCTTGAGAAATAGTTGCGATAATCTGTTGATGATGGTATTAACTGTTTTCTAGTGAGATTTTACTATGAGTATGTTTATATTGCAGCATGCATTCCAAATAGCCATGGCCAAAGATCCAAGTGCCAAAGCCATAAAACTGCTTCAAAGATATGCTGGAAATGATGATGATGAGGATAATGTCGACATAAACCATACCCATACTAACACTGAAAGTGATGCCCAACCATTTAGTAGTGATCAACCAAGGTACTTTAATTATTAAATTTATGTGGTCAGTTATAAGCGTTGTTGCACCTTTTTATTTAGACGAAATTGACTGTTGCAGATCTTTAAAAAGCGTAATCGTAAGTTATATGGACTTATTAGTATCATCCAATCTGAGATTAAAACATCATTCTATTGACTAGTTCAAAGTTGAATCTCAAGCAAAAAAAACTTTTATCTTTAATAAAGTACTGGATTTTACAACAGAAAATTTTATTAATACTGGTTAATTTGATGTGATAGAATAGTTTTTTATAATTACTTTTGTCATGAAACAAACATTATAATATGTTTTGCTTTTAGTTCTCAAAGATTTGAATGTCATCCCCAAAATGCTGAAAACAGTCAAAGTAAGTTATGTGCTGTGGTTGATTGTAATAGATTTAGCACTAAAACACTAGTAATTAGTAGTTAAGTCCTTGCAGAAACATCGAATCACCTCTTTTTACAAAACCGTGCTGCATATAATGCACGGTGTTAAAACGTCTTTTAATTTTTTCCTGTTTTAATTTAAAACAAATTATCATCTAAAAATACCTGCCTAGTCTTTTTTTTTTTTCGAGAAATTGTTTTTTGAGAAAACAGTACACTCTGCATTACAATGCTAAATAGTAGCACTGTCCATCATACGACTATGAAATGACGTTTCGATTTGATAAATTTTTTTTAAAAATAAAGTTTTGTACGCAAATCAATATGGTTTTAGAAACAATCACAGCGTTAATCACGCTTTACTTGACGTTGTCGCTAACTGTTACGATGCCTTGCATTGCTCACAACACACAGCACTGTTGTTTATGGATCTTCGCAAGGCGTTTGACACAGTGTCACATAAAATCCTATTGCACAAGTTACACCATTACGGCATTCGTGGGCCGGCATATGCTTTAATCGAAAATTACCTTTCCTCTAGAAACCAATTTGTAACTTTTATTAATACTTCATCCTCTACTAAACCCATCCGTATTGGTGTTCCTCAAGGCTCCATACTTGGTCCCTTACTTTTCCTAATATATACCAACGACTTACCAAATGCCATTAACAGTACACAGGGGCGCACCCAGCCCCCCAAAATAGGGGGCTAACAGAATTTCAACACTTTTTCAAATGTGGGAAGGCAAAGCGCCCCACACCCCCCAGGTTTTTTCTAATTACCGCCTACTTTGGTAAACTCTGCGAGCGCGCCCGATGCTTTGCGCCGTCATGAAGACTTCATCGCGTCTTGCGAAATTGCTGATGGCGGCATTTTTTTCTGCAGATTTCAGGTCGCTATCTAAAAGCCAAGTAGTGCTACCGATCATTCTAGTGTTGTTTTAAAAAAGTAACTAAAACCTATAAATTACTGACAATCAAGAAACGTTGCTATAATTTAATCAACACAATTAATGTGAACAAACATTTAAAAGGGATCCAGGCCGAAGCGGATGCAACATGTGAAAAATCGATTCTCAACAAGTACAATATATTCTCTAAAGAGATCACAATGTACTGTAAACGATCAAATGGAATTTCAACGAGTTAAATAGAAACAGTTAAAAAGCGACCAAAACAAATTAACAAAGACGATTATTATGCGACAGGCCTGTTTCGGTCTTTGGACCTTAACAGGCATAAGTTATCGTAACCTCTAAGGTGAAATGGTAGCGCGAAAAGTTAAGGCGAGAATTCCATGAAGTAACTCTTTTGGAAGATTTGGAAATGAAAATAAGAATTTCCATTTCCAAAAGAGTCACTTCATTAATTTCCATTTTCATACATTGTACTTGTTGAAAACCTATAAGTCTTGTTTTTTCATTTGCTTTGTTATTTTGCAAAACGAGTTCTGGTCAGAACCAAGTTAAAGAACTATAGGCTACTTAAAATTTTATAGAATAGGGGTATTTCAAGTTGCTCAAAAATTTTGTTTTCATATAAGCAATAAATTTTAGCATATATTTTGGAGATTTAATGTTTTTTGTGATAAAATTAAACTCAATATCAAAAAACACCGAAATAATTTTTTTTTCTGCTGTAATTGACTAAATTTTAAAATCTTAATTTTATATGTATGGCCATCAGAATTTGCCAGAATGTATTAACCAAACTATTACGTCATAGAAATCGTTTCAATTAAAAAAACTACACTACTATTTAAAGCTTGCAAGGTAAACTGTTACATCACAATTAATAATCTGCGATTGCAAAATTCAACTTGTATAAGCGCTTTTCTACTTTAGCAAATGATTCGCTCAGCTGAGCAAAACTACAATATCCTGCATTGTGCAGCATAATTTTTTGAAAGCAAACTGTGTTACAAAAGATCAGTGTGATGTTATAATAAAAGCTATGATAAACTGGATAAACTGGATAAACTCTTCGATAAAAAACTTGAAATAAAATGACTGTTGCTCAGGCTTAAACAATGGCCATCGGGTGCCACATACAGCGCGGAAGCAGCAAATTTGACTAAAGATCCAAGGTTTTAAGTTTCTTTTTAAATGCCGTAAAATGTAAATAACGGTTTTCGCAATCGTTTTGGCAATTAAAACTCATCCACTGTATAGGGGCGTCTGTTAGGAAGTGAACGATGGTTAGTGTACACTTAAGGCATCACGTAAAAATTTTTGTTGAACGTTGTAGATACTAAAAATGGCAAACGCAATTATAGATCAAAATTTTGATAAAAATTGGGACACTGTACGAAAAAAACACTGAGGCGAAAACGTGCGAAAACGCGCTCGTCTCTACCTTTTAAGGAAAGAAAAACAAAAACCATTTGTTATAGTTAAGTTAGCGCGAAACATTACTTTATTTATCAGCGCAAAAATTTTATCTTGTTACGTATCAGCGCGCAAAGGGGAGTGACACCACGCAAAAAGGAGGCTGACAAAAATGTTTAAAAGGGGGCTGACATGACCTCCAAATCAGCTCCCTGGGGGCGCCTCTGACAGTACACCCCGTCTTTTTCTGATGACACCTGCCTTATACTACGACAATCATCTCTGTCAACCCTTGAGAAAGCTTGTTTAGACAAATTAATACAGCTTTAAGATTGGTGTGATGCTAACAAAATCCAAATCAATTCAAACAAATCATGCATACTACACCTTTCTCCTAAACAAAATACCCCACCTTTAACCTTTCAAATTCCTTACGATAATTCCTTTATAGTTAATAGTATTTGCTGTAAATATCTTGAAATCCTAATTGATAACAAGCTAAATTTTAAACAACATATACAACTAGTTGAATCTAAAATAGCCAAATCGGTAGGAATTTTAAACAAATTGCGACATATTTTCCCCTCTGTTCTTCTTCTTATCTATTTCGCTGTAGTCCACCCTCATTTACTATACGGCCTTCCCATTTGGGGAAGTACTTTCCCAACATACCTCCAAAAACTCCAACGTCTCCAAAATAAAGCTCTTCGCATAATCTCAAACTGTAACCCTAAAACATCAACAACACCACTTTTTTACCAATACAAAATCTTAAAAATACAAGATTTGTACTATTTTGAAATTGCCAAAATTATGCACCAATACTCCAACAAACACCTTCCAATCTGCTTTACATCCTTCTTTACCCAAACCAGTTCAATTCATAATCGGTCTGCTAGATCTAATATTCGAAACGATTTATACTTACCACACTTCTTATCGTCTCGATGTCCACGATCAATTAAATTTCAAGGGGCAAAAATCTGGAACTCATCTCTTCTCATATTCGAAATCAATCGTTTAATACCTTCAAACGTAATATTAAAAATCAGCTCTTAAATTCCTATATGTGAATCAAAACGATATAATCCGTCATGCCCTAACGCAATAATCTTTGAAATTAAATAATTCCGCTACAATTTCTGGATGACTGCTTGACTAGAAGACCTTAATCGGTCACTTCGCAGTCTCCTGTCGAGATTGTTATTATTTTATGTATTTATTTTTTTTTTATTCACTGTAGTTGTACATAACCTGTGTTTTACTATTTTGATATGTATTTTCTTTCTCGTTTATTTTTATGTATTACCTTCATAGTGCGTAATAATCTCTGACAAAATAAACTTCTGTCTGTCTGTCTGTTTGACGTAAAAGAACTCTCAATGCTGTCTTTTCCTCTCTAAAGCATGCTTTTTAGTAACTTTATGCTGTGATAGAGGTCACTAAAAACTCTTGACGATAAAGCAAGATAGTTGCTTTTTTTATTTAGATAACAATAGACAAACTAGATCTTCTCCCACGACCGTCGTCACGCAGGGAAGGTTCGGTGAGCCAAAGATGATAACACATTCTGGTCATAGCAACAATGTCATCATTACCGGCGGGAACTTCCCGCAAGCAAATATCTTGGGTTCTCAACCTGTCATTTATAACAATACCAACTCTACTATTTGTGCAACAAGTATGTGTACTCAAAGCTTTTTGGTTTATTCTAAATAATTATTTCTACAATATATTTTTTGGCTTTTAGAATAACGTTATACTTTTATTAATAGTAACTGTCAAGCAATGATTTCAACCTGCTTTTGTAGATGCCAAGATATTACTGTCAGATAGAAAGCTTTCCTTAGTTTTTATTAAATGTCATGCCTATAATTTGAAACAACTTGGTAAGATTGCCGAGCGAAAGAAATTGCTTTGAATGCTTTTCTCGAAATCACAACAACATGACGAAAGTAGGGTTTGAAATCTTTACATCACGATCACAAAACGTACTCTATCTCTTTGTTTTTACTTTAATTCTTAAAAGGAATTAAAAATTTTGTTTTATTTTGCAGGTTACGGAAACTGGGACAGATCTAAAAATCGGAAAGAAAAAGTCAAGCCGAGTTTTATTAAGATTCAAGGTTTTTTCGGATAGTTTTGCCGTTTTTTCCTGTTAGTGACCTTAAAGTGTTTACGCAGACGCTACTTTTTCAACTTCTGATTTTCGGTTTGTCAGTGAAAATGACTTTTGGCTTGACGATTTGAACGTGAGAAAAGCCGACAAACGAGTTTATGACCATCAAACTAATAGTGTAAGTTTTGTTCAAATAGGTGGCTGGAATTTGTAAACCCTTGTATTAAGAGATACTGAATATTATGTGCCTTTAGTGTTCGTTTTTTTCTTAGTAATTTCCATTAGTTCTTTGATAATAATTAGTAAATAGTATAATTACTTTATCGATTGTCGAAATCTCGTGCTGATCCTTGTGCAAACAGTTGAATTTGAAATACGCAAAAAAAGCGCTATTCGTTTTGTAAACTTGACCGCGTTATCACTACCTTGCACGTGCAGCTCTATCCAGTGAAGCCGTGGAACGGCAACCGCGCTTTGTTGATCAACGTCACACAGTTTATTAAAGCGCCCGCGCGACACGGTGGTGACGTCGATGTTTTACTGCTGTCCGAGGTCTTGCAAAAGCTGGGTTTTACCGTCGTGGAATGCATTAATAAAACCAAACGCGTAAGTTTGTTTTTTTTATGTTAATTCAGCTTTATATTTCGTTCTTTTTACGATGTTTTGTCAATAATCGTCGTGTTCTTCGGTTTATTTCCACTATCAACACTGTAAAATTCTTATAGTTTATCCGTGGCTAACAGAAACGTACCCAAAATTTTTATAGGAGAAGACTGGTTTTCAAAAAAAAGTGTTTTCGTTTATGATTTCAACTTTTGGAGCTTAATTTACAAATATAAGCGTGCTTCTAAATTTCTAATCGTGACTGAATTTATTCAAAAGAAAAGTATCTGCATAAATTAATGGTAACCAATGTATCCATTGCCGTATGTGTTTGCAAAAGACACACAAATTTTCAAGTTTATAAGAGAAAATTAGCACTTTTATACCTAATGTTTAAGTCTTTAAATGTTGCGTCAAAACCAAACAAAAGCCGTAGAACAAGCCATTTTAACTTTCTAACGATGGCTAATACAACCAAATGCTTATTTTATTGAAATTTTCCTATTGGAATGAAATTGCCGTTTTTAAACCACTTGTTACAAACCATTTTTAAAATTAAATTCAGGTAATTTAAGAGGGAAATGGATTAACTTAAAGCAATTACTTGATGAATTTTTCAAAACAACATAGCCGTCAAAAATGTGAGATTTTTCAGAGTCTTTGTGTCCAGTCAAATTAATGATTAATCGCCAATCAATCATTAATTTATTGCATTTATAAGGAAGTTAGTCTAACTTAATATCAAACATAAGCCTGACAACTTCCTACTCTACATCAGGTGGTTATGAGCTCACATTTTTTTCTGGGTGTGTGGTAATTTGTTTATATTCACGTGTAAAAAAAACTGACAAGATGTTTTCTTTGCAGGAGATCGAGCAGCACATCCGGGAGTTTACGTCGTCGAGTCGTAATTCCAACTGTTCCATCAGTTTGATCTACATTGGCTCTCACGGTGAAAGAAGTAAGTAATTTCCTTCCTGTGCGCCTTTAGACACTTTAAAAGTTTTGAAAAATTTGATTTCTTTTATAAATTTAAGATATTTTTTAAATATTATATCTTCATGTAGCTGCTTTCTTGTCCGATTGTGATTATTATCATATATTAAGAAGATCTATATTGTTGTTCAACCTCCACCAAACTATGTTATTATACTTGATTTATCACGGCATTGTGATATAGCATTCTGCAAAAAAATTCATGTTTATTGTTTTTATTGCTTTAATTTTCAATTTGCACTGATATATTTTAATATATCTATGTTTATTCTCCTGACTCGCAGGAAAATGTTGAAGACATTATACTTCAGGCGACCGTCAAGCGATTATTTCAATCGATATTGCTGTCTGTTTAAAATTTTTTAGGTTTTATTTAGAGATGTGACTGAAATTTAGATCTGCTTGCTAAAATCTCAAAGCAGAGGAAAGTAGCGTCGTGTCTTTTTTAAAAGCTTAAGCCAAGTTTTACAATCACATTGATGCTTGTATCGATTGCAGTTTATTTGACTTTTTTCAAATTTTGTTTCGCAGTTTATTTTGATTAATTCGACCTTTAGTAATTTCAAGCTAATGAAAAACTTCCTTCAGATTGTCATGATAGAGCGCGTGTGGTGACTCTTTCAAGAAATTGTTATTTTTCATGGCTTTGCTCTGAACTACCATAAAGTTAACCAACGTCTCATAAAACATCGTTTTAGTTGATCAAGAGGACTGGTTCGTCGGGAGAGACGACGGGCGCATATCTATTCGATCTGTCGTGGAGAGTTTCAACGGCTTTAACTGTCCCAATCTTCGCGGAAAACCGAAGATCTTTTTTTATCAGTTTTGTCGACAAGTTAAATGTTGATTTTGTAATATCCGGAATGACTGGGCTGTTTTAAATCTGTTCTAGAAAATTCGGCTGCTGGTTAACAGATGTGACGTGTTCGTTTTACGAATAACTATTTTGAATTGTGTCAAAAATGTGGATCGATTTATGTTGGGTTTTGTTCATTTTTTTTGCAAAACTTAGTGTTATCTCTTTGATTTTAAATTTATACTGACATTTGTACAATTATCATGACGTCTTCCTTTTCAATTTGTCATGAGATATTGTAATAGGTTGAAAACACTTCTGCTATTAACTTTTTTGTTTAAACTAAGATGTGCCGCACGCGACGTTTTAGATGGGAAATCGCAACATGTAGCTGAATCTGGTTATGATTTTGAACTTGAAATTAAGCCTATGCCGCGTTTTTTTTTTGAGATGCATTCACTGTTACATTTTCTAGTCTCTCAGATTCGTGACAAATATGTGCTTGCCATGCTTGAATTAAGTCAATTTTTTTCTTTTTTCGTTTTGTTGATTGATTAAATCATGTCACGTGATTGTTTACAGATAGCAAAATATCGCCCCGGGAGAAACGCAGGTTGCATCGTAAGTATCACTATTCTATACATCTGTTTTCTTAAAATTTTTGCAGATGATGTGCTTAGCCATGCTGCATGTCTTTTTGTTCTTTCCCACCTCTAATAAATCCATTTCTCACTAACTATAAACGAACAATAGGTTTGCCATAACTTTCTTACTACAGATGCCACAAGGATCTATCTTGCTCTGAAGTAGTTTTCTACTTGAGCCACGCACCATCACCTTTGTCTTCCCAAGGTTAACCTTCTTCATCTTGCTCTTAAACGCATTATTTTATTTTTGAAAACTTTCATTTAACACTTCTATAATGTCAGCCATTAAAACCAAGTCATCAGCATATAACATTTTATCACAAACCTTCTCCTGAACATCTTGTAACTGCATCTACCACGATTGTAAAGACTAATTAAGATAGAACTGATCTGTAGTAAACAATTGCTTTTACTGGAAATCCTTTTGCTAACCTTCTTCCAACCGTTACTTTTGTTTTCGCTTCCTGATAGAGACTCATCAGTGCTATTACTATTTTTTTGCATTTTCTCATTGCTTATTCCATAAACCTTTTTAAGATTTAATCGAACGCTTTCTCCAAATCAACGAAGCATATGTATGACTTCTATCATATCGTATTATATCATTTCCTCTAGAACTAAATGTCACTTTTCTCGTTTCCTTTTTTTGATACCAAATGTCCGCCAAGTATCTTTCTTTTTTTTCACAAAATTCTAGCGGCGTTCTGCCTTCCGGGTTTTTGCAATTCCATTCCCAAACACCTTCAAAACCATCAATCTCCTTGCTAACATGCTCATTAAACTCTCTTAGACCGAACACTAGTTCTTTTTTATTATGCAAATCCCGTTCGCAAACCAAGATGCCATAAAAGTGGTATTTCTCTTGTTCAGGTCTTCCATTTTGTGAGCCATATGCACAAATCATTTTCACTACCTGTGGAAATAATGTCATCACTCTGTTCCCATTTCTTCAGACCGCTATTATTTTCTCGCAAATTTCTTTTTTGACAAGTATTCCAACTCCAACTCTCATTATTTCCGGATCACCATAGTTTTTATCTTCTTTTTCCACCTAGAAATCGAGCTATCACACCTTCTTTAAGCAGCATACGGCCTGTCTTTCTTTTCATCAATTCTTTATGGAATTCCTCTCCTCTGCCTCATATACTTCCAACATTTTCGTTTTCCATTCTCACATCAAGCTGTCCAGTATGAATTGTTTTTCTAGCCGAAGATTTTAACCGGGAGTGCACCTCCTGCCCACCTAATATTGCCCAAAGCTGTGGGCTACAGAAATGTTTTCACTATCGTGTAATGTTTTTTTGAAGCTTTATTTTTGCTGACGCCAACCATAGTTATAAGAATAGAGCCTTGCCTTTACCACAAAAAGCAACTTTCTGCAAGGTAGCAAGGAAAATACTCCCGATGCATTTATACATTAATTCTTTTCAGGAAAAAGCTTTTAAACTACAATTAAAGTAAAGACCTTTTTTGCTTTTTACTTTATTTTCTCCTTTATTTATGGTCTAGATTTTTTTTTATCTTTTTACTTTGCTTTTCACTTTATTTTGGTCTTCCTTTTATTTTTCTCTTTTTATTTTGTGCTTCACTTATTTTAAAATTCGCTTGAATATATATAGAAATACCGAATTCGAATTTGCAAATTTTTTGTGAACTCGAACTTAAACTCGATTAAAATGCGTCGGGCCCGCAGCCCGGGTGTTTTTCTTTGTAGCGGTCCTGAAACTATTAGCTTTTTCAATAAAAATTGGATGCTTTTGTATTTTTATCAAATTTTTCTTAAAAGAAGTAATTTATTGTTGGTAAACAGTCCTGCAATGCTAAATTGGTATTTCTCTGCCTGAGTGTTGAAGAGATCTTTTAAAGGGTTCAAAATATTCTTAACAAAATTTTCAAATTTAAATTCAAATAAAACAGAGCAGGAAATGGTGCAAAATTTTCTGTACCTCAGTTGTTTCTCGATCATGTCTATTCTAAATAATTCATTTGCATTAAATTAACGTGAAAGCGCTTAACCTGCTATCTGAAAAATTTTCATGTCAATTGCTTCCAACGTAGGATTTTTAAGGCAAAACAGGTTTTTTTTTTAGAAGGTTCGCATTCCCTCCAGTCTGATGCGGATGCGGATGTAGAGGAGAATGAGACTCCCCACAGGGCTCATGATGGGGCAGACATGCTGCACGCTTATGCTACAGCTGCTGGTATGTGCAACGAAGCAATTCATTGTAATTTAAGTGTGTTGATGCTTTTATGAGGCACACGAATTCGGAAAATTTTATGTGTAACAACAGGTATTTTGTATTCCAACAAAAAAATAACCGGCATTGTAAAACATTCAAGTCAAAATCTTTTGCCTCTAAAAATTCAATAGTTTATAAGTTCCTTTGCATATTGCTTTAATTTAAGTTTCACCGCTAAAAACCATCTCCCCCTCTCAATGATCAATTTTTCGCTTAGACAACACGGGACATGTTTTTAAAATTACTTTGCAACACTGATTTCTCAATTCTAAAAAATCTTTTTCATACTGAGCTAAACAAACGTAATACGAGTTTTCCAATTGTTCTACTATATCAGACGAATTCCGTAATAATATCAAGCTCTTTTGTCTTAACTAAACTTGTAATTAGTTATCAACAGCCAAGCGTATCACTGTCATATTAATTTTACGTTTTTTTACTCGGTTTCAACTCGGCGAAGCTGATTAAGCCTTTTTTTGAACAGGTACAAAAGCCTACAGGGACACATCTGATGGTTCTTGGTTCGTGACCGCTCTGTGCAAAGTGTTGAGGGATCACGCCCACGCTGAAGACATTCTCAGCATGTTGACAATGGTATATAAGCTAGCTACCTCAATGACGCTCAATAAATTTTTAGCTTGCCATCTGACTTCGACTTTTTTTAAGTTTAGTTTAAAAAAGTACGCGTATTCAAGTCTCGTAAGTAACTGTAAAATCTTGTCTCCGATTATACTAACCGCTTCCCTGTTCTTTAACACTTTGAGCGCTAAGGACGAGTTATCTCGTCCTTCATTTTACACTTCATACGCTAAAGACGAGATAACTCGTCCTTCAGGTAAGTTTAAATTCGAGGATTTCAGCGCTATGTAAATTGTCTTATTTTGATCAAACATGGAAAAAAAGGAAGTAAGGAGAATTGCTTACACTGAGAAAGCTATTTTTCGTCATATCTATAGAAGCGAGAAAAAATGGCCGCAGTCAATGTGTTAAAGCGTTTGTTTTCAGGATACTGGTAAATGTTTTCTTTCATTTTCTCTCGTTTTTCTCGCTTTCAGGTCAATAACGAGGTCATTGGCCGCTCCGGCAAAGAGAACGGAGAGACAGCTGTCCAACTCGCCGAAGTCAAATACACTCTTTCCAAGAAAGTTCGTTTCTATCCGCAGTGAGTGGAGCCGTCTGCCTGCTTTCGAGTTTGCCTCGCTTTTCGTTTTTTCAAACTTCTGTTGTAAAAGGGTCTTGTGTTTAGTTTGAGATAAATTACTATGCCTTGTTGGAATCAGTTTCGTTCAATTATGCAAAAGCATTTTTTATGAGTTATGCTTTTAGATATTCATTGACCATATGCCTTTTTCTAATTCGTTCAGTTGTTTAAATTGTAATTATTTATTTGTTTTAGTAACGTATGACATGTTAGAATTTTTAATAGGCGGATTGCTTGTATAGTGCTTTAAATATTGCTTAAAGGAGCTTTTTTGCCGCTTTTTACATGAAATTATTAAAAGCTAAAAATCCGTATTTCTAAATTGTTTAAAGGTGTAAACACCACCAGATCACGCATTGAAAAAAATGTACATTTTAAATTGCTAATTAATAATCAAATTTTATTTGCTATATTCATTCTGTAAAAGTTGCTTTCTAACAGTTTGAATTAATTTTGTTTAAAAACGAGTTTAATTTTATTGCTTTCCACATCAAACATACCGCCAGCTGTGAGCTTTGTCCGTTGCCACATCTTAACTTGTATAGAGGTGTATTTCTATTGGTTTTTCATCATTTTTTCAGCGCAAAAAAGCTTTAACTATTCTAAAAATCGCGAATTTAGTTAAAACCGACGCCGAATCCCAACTCTTGAAACCGATTTATGCTGTTTTCTTCTTAGTTTATCCGTCATGCGAAGCAAAGAATCATTCGTGTAAACTTTTCGTGCATATGAAAAGCGTTAAATCTTATGAATTTTAGGTTATAATAATGTAGCTTTCAACAATTTCGATAATAGCTTAGTGAATTAATTTTCGAAAAACGACAGCATCAAAAATTAATTATTTTGTCTTAAAACGATCGAAAATATTTTTAAATAAAAATTCCCACTGTTTTTTGATAGTGTTTTTTATTTTTTCATGCTTTTTTGCGCTTGTAAACAATGTATTAATTATTGTATAAATTCGTTTGTTGTTACTGCTTTGTTTATTTCCTGACCGATTACCGATCATTTTGATGATATAGTTTTGTCTCGACTATCATGTGTATATAGGTAGTTGTAATTTGACTCTCAGTTTTTAACGCAAATAAATTTTGAAATGACCAAAAATATGCGATTTTAACGTTAAATATTTTGTTGTGTGAGCAAGCCCAATTCGCTTCCGTTTCCAGCCCAAGATATTTGTGTCCGATTCCTGTCATCGCCAACTGATAAGGCATATTTGTTAACGTTAACTGGTTTGATTTGCAACATGAGTTATTATTGTAGAATAAACCATTGGTATTAAAATTTTGTTTTGATTGAATTATTACAAAATGGCGCCGAAATGAAGTTATGGAAAATGGCAAAATTCAAACAACTACTAAATGTAAAAACAACAATTTTAATAATTTATTTTTAATCTCAATTATATTATAAGCTCAAGCGGGCTGACTGATTTTTTAAGATTAATTTTGTTCATTTTTAAATCGCAATTTTATTTGTTTAAAGCAGCATTTTTTAATGCGTTTTAACGTCTCGTCTTTTGAAAATTACAGAGTAAACATCATTCTATTTGTATTTCTTATCAAATACATGTACTGTATATCTTATTAGTGGAGGGTATTTACTGTTTATTCTTAAAAGGTGCTCTTGTTGCTTTGAACATGCGGCCGACATCTTATCTCAACACTAGGAAAAAAATTAGTTGGTTTCAAAGATCGGCTTGCTGGTCAATACGAAGCCAAAGGAAAAAGACAAGGTCGCGATATTTTGATTGTTTTAATACAAATAACGCAGCATCAACCAAAGCACAGGCACTGTGGCACAACAGAATATTTGATCTTTTAAAATGTAGAAAATAGCATATTCGAATATTCTGTCAAATCAGCGTCGCAATTTTTGTACTCCTTCGGGCTGCTTTTCAAAACTGTTAAATTCAAGTGGTAAAAAATTGTCTTAATCAGAGGTGGGCACAGTACGTTTGAATAATCCAATTTAATTGTTATGGCTAAAACTCCTATACCTTATATTGAGTTTCATTTGACATTCAAAAATGTATTTAATAAAACGAAAACATTTCCCTACATTTTTGGGTGTCGCATCATACATATTTTTTGGCAGATTAGCTACTATAGAGATAAAAAATAACGTCGTTTATAAGATACAAATCAACATTAGTCGATTACTTTTTTTAACTATTTTTCAGTTAAAATCATTGGCTAAGCTTAAAGGGTTAGTTAGTTATTAGAGCTAGGCAGTGGCAGAGGGTGAGATGAAGAAGAAACACTGACTTGAACTTCATTTAACGTACTTTCAGGCACGCTTTTATCTTCCGGAGAGCTACCTCACTTTCTATATGTATAAAACAATTTCTTTTTCTATTGAAAAAGCTGTGGATAGAAGACTGGCGTTTTTGTGCCATTATCTGGCTTTCAACGTTAACTAGAACAATTAACACTGAAGGCAGCCTGCTGTGTGTAAGTAAAAATTCAAATTTTTTTCATTGCGCCACAATAATTTTAACATATTGATTGTCTTCTTTTGATCATATTAAAGAAATAATGTACGACACTTTTATCGAAACCACACTTGATCGAACAACATTTGACCGAAACGACACTAATCGAAATGACAGTTGATAAAAAAAAGATTTACTTTTATATGTTTCTGCAATTAAACAATCTCTTTGTTAATGTAAATTAGATTCATAAAAAGCAGAGGTTATCAGTAAGAAAACAATTTGTTTTTATTTTTTATAACTTTTTGTCAATCTCAAGGTCAGAGTTTTTTAACAAGGTTCTGGGCAAAACATTTTAGGGATGCAACAAGATCTTTTGTCATGATTATGTTTAGTCAGATGCGTATTGCTGCCATTTTTTTTTTAATTCTTTTTACATTGTTGTCTGTTATTTAAGGGGGGGCATTGTTCCATGGCCCCACACTCGGAGACCCCTTGCAGAAATCAGAGACAAATTCAAAGGGAAGCCCTTTTTTTGAGATTGCTATGTTTTTGGGACAAAAAAGTTGTTGTAACCGGACAGATTTAAAGTTGTAAATTTTCTCGTTTATTATTCGATCAAGTGTCGTTTCGATCAAGTGTCGTTTCGATCAGGTGTCGTTCGATCAAAGGTCGTTCGATCAACTGTCGGGTCGCGTAAAGAAATAGCTAATTTTTTTGTTTTTCTACGTTCTAGATGTGCAGACGAATGTTGGAAAACAGAATTGGGAGAAATTACTTGCCATAGATTTTTGTATTTCAGTAACAAAATGCAAAAGAGAATATACTGCTTCTGTTAGTAAACTATTGCAAATTCCGACGAAATCTATAATTTTAACTAACTGTAACTTGCAATAGAAAGCACTTTATTATAGATCAGTGTGGTCCAAGTTTTTCATTCTTACGGGCCACTCTTCAAAATTGTTAGAGCTTGCGGGCCTTTGCCGGCTAGAAATTGTTCAAAGTTTTTATCTTTTCGACAAGTGAAGACCTTTTTTTCTTCTTTTTTTTTAGAGATCACGATGATTTTGGGACAAAAAAAGGAAAATACGAGATCAAAGCCTTTTTTTCTTTTTAAAGAACACCATATTTTGGGAATCCTTGCCTCGGGCCTCTAACTTTGAATATCCGTCACTGGTTATATGCAAACCTATAAAGTGTCCAAAGGGTACCGATAAACTAAAAGTTTTGGAAACCCTGTTGTAGAAGATTGCCACTGCCCCCAATGGACAAAACTTTAATTGAGTAAAATTGTTCAACGGGTCGCAAAAAATTATACTGATTTAAAATTTTATTGATTTTATCGTATTTCACCTCTATTTGTCCTCTTGACTCGTACAAAAAATGTTGAAGGCGTTTAACTTAAGACAATCTTCAAGCGATATCGAACCTGCTTATTCAATGGTGTATATGTGGACCCGCAAACAACCTAAAAACCAAGCAGATAATTGCTTTCAGAGATGCCAAGATATTACAGTGGGTTGGAATTTTAATTTATTTTTTAGTTTTTATTTGAGACATAACTAAAATGCTAGTCTACCCAGGCTACCCTACTAGCCTGAGTAAGCTAAACCTAAACGAAAAGTACTAAAGTGGCTATTGGTTATGAAACGTGTAAAACGTTCCTAAACCTGACCCTACTTAAAATTAACTAGTAACTAGTATCGGAAGGACGGGGAAAGTACTGGAAAACACTTAACTATAACGAATGTAAATCTGTGAAGATACTACTGTAAATCAAGAAACTCCTTTGAGGCTGCAATCAATATGAAAAACAAAAACATGTCGCAATGCTTGCGAAAAAAACTTCCAATGATCGTAGAATTCTGGAACGGAATCATGGTTCTCGAAGCAGCTGCAATGCCGCATGATACTGATGCGGAGTTCGCAATTATTGACTCCGCTCACAAAGCTAAAAGTAGGCGCAAGTACTTTGGTACAAAGTATCGACGGTACGGGTACTAAAACAGTATCGCGGTACTTTTACTACACGGTTCTGCCCGCCTCTGCTCTTAAATATATTGATAATTTCATTTTAAATCGACAAGATCATCGAAACATCATCACCGAAAAGAATTTCATTTTAAATCGACAAAACAAGTTTGTTTTGACAATATATTTTGCAGTATTGTATTCGAACAAACCTGTTTTTAAATATCATCATCTCAGCAATCTGTTAAGCCAATTTGCAATGCGAAAGTGAAACTGAATAACAAAAATTTTTTATCAGTCCTTGGATGGATTTAGTTTGTAACTGTTTTAAATTCCATCTTTGTATTTTTGACTCGCAGACCACTTTTTAACAACTTTGAACATTAGAAAAAACTCAGCCTTTTTAAGAAAGCTTTAAAATTTTTGTTGGAAGAACCGATAAATAATAGCCAACCTCCAATCAGACTTTTATAATGTTGACATTAATTGTCTTCATGACATTGTTTAATTTTTGTTGGGGTTACCAACCCTCAAGTTTGGACAAATAACTTTGATGGCATTCCCCATTTCGTTTGACATCAGGTCACACATTCTATAGCAAATTGAATTGTCATTGTTTTTATTTATTACTAGCTTTTTTTTTTAATTAATATATTTCTATGTGTAGTTTAGTAGAGTCTATTTTAAAGGCGAAAGGCTAACTCTAAAAAATATATTGACGAAAATTCGTTTTTAGTAATTTTTAGTTTAAAAAAAATCAACAACAAAAAACTCAAAACGTTTTTGATCAAGTCTTTGCAAAATCATTCAATTGTCTAAATAGCAATCAACCGAATTAATTATCCTTAACAATGTTTCTGAATTGTTTTTTTTTGTGTTTTGACACAATAAAGCAGCATAGAAAAAAACATGATTAAATATACAGCAATTTTTTTAACAACAAGAAGATGTAAAATCTTAATAGGCCTTCAAATATTTTGGATCTACGTCCTGCAGGATAACTTGGGAAGATCCGCTGGTGGTATCCACGCCTCTTCTGGTAATGCGGTGGTCTGCAAGTCCTTGGCAACTGCTTCGACAGCCCGCATAACCCGAAGAATGTTGCCTCTCAAAATCTTCGTGAGATCCTCATCCTTCCATCCTCTTTTCATTAACTCCGCAACCAAGTTCGGATACTTGGATACGTCTTCGAGTCCTGTAGGAGTTCTTAAAAATTTTTTAAAAATTAAAAATCTAAAAACTTTAAGAACTTTGTTATTTAAAAATTTTGTAATTTTTAAACCTTATTTTAAACTTGCATTTGTACCGATTAATTTTGTATAATTTTAAATTAGCTCATTTTATTTTATGAAACCTAAGTAGGCTGCAAAGAAAAACGAAGAAAAATAAAGTAGGATAGCCTACTACTTAAAAAGTAAAGAACCAGTGCAAAAATCTTGTCTGTGTAACAAAGGTAGCTGCAAAACCAAGTGTTTCGTTTCGACTTAATACGTCAAAGGTTGTCACGATGCGGTCGCTTTTTTTGTCGAGTTTTTGCCCTCGGTTCGGCTCTTCTATTCAGTTCAGTTCAGTTTCTGTTATTTTTGCTCGGTGACATAACCAAAAACAACAAAATATTAAGAGATTTGTGAGTTGCTTATTGACGGGGTCAGAAAAACGAAGAAGCAACAAAATGAGTTGACGTTGTGACTTGCTAAATAACGATGAAAAGTATGATCCCTGTATCATATGGAAGCAAGGTTGCTCCACCTCATTATAAGGTTGTGTTAAAAAATGGAAAAGAAAAAAGAAAGGGAAAAGCAAAATACAAGACAGAGGTTATTAGTTTAATAAAACGTTGCTATGAGAGCGGTGCATTGATGGGACCATAGCAGAGTTTGGCTCGAGGAATATGATCAATCCTTAAAATACATGGAAAAGCTTGAACATAACGGTATTCTACCAGTTCAATTGGCAAGATTACAATATGCTTAATTGCACTGCCGACTAAGTAATAATAAAGTAAAACCAGCTTAATAAATCTTAATCCGCGGCTTATTAAATTCAAAATCAAATTGAGACGGAATTTTAGCATTAATCAAAAAAGCGCTTTATTTGGTATTTGATTACGGTATTTATTCTCTTTTTTTTATTTAGTTGCTAAAGTGCTTAAATTTTCGAGTAGAGAATAAAGCAGCCGGCGTAGAAAGATCATCGGTTGTCTATTGAATCAATCCAACCAATTGTCTCCTGAGATTTTCTGAGAAAAAGTGTTCTGTGATTTATGAACAACGCATTTTCCACTTTTCTGCCCAATATTCTTCGGTTACACTTTCGATTACTGTACAGTTTTATGTTTGGTGGTGGTGGTGGTTTTACCCGACCCATTCCTAGGGATGGGGGCGCGGATCGATTCCGCGGAATCCCAATAGTCGGGCGACTCCCCACGGACGGGACCAGAGGTCCAGAAGAGAAGGAGTGTGGCCAAAAATGGCCCGACGCAGAGGGTCTAGTACAGGGCAGTCGAGCACGAGATGTGAGAGATTCTGTGGTTCAGAACCACAGTTGCTGCAAGAAGGAGTCTCGGCTCGACCAACCCTGTGGAGATAAGAGTTGAGGAGAGTGCTGTGCCCGTTGCAGCGTAAACGGGAGAGAGCACAGCGAGCGGAGCGAGGGAGAGTAAGCTCCTCGGGAGATACTGTAGGGATTTGGTGTTGGAAGAAACCAGATTGGACACTGCGTCTCCAACTGGTGTAGAGGGATAGCCGTTGGGAGGAGATAAGGGGTGTGAGGGATACAGATATACTGGAGGGATCGAGAGAGGCACCGGCTTTAGCTAGAGAGTCAGCTAAGTCGTTGCCTGGGAGGGAAGAGTAACCAGGTATCCATTGAAGATGGACAACCTTGGATTGAGATAGAGAGTTAAGAAGAGATTGGGTATTGGATAGGGATTTTGGGGTTAAATATGGTAGGGGGGTAGAGAGAGTTGAAAGGACAGATAAAGAGTCGGAAAAGAAGGTGATAGAGTCGAAATTACATGTCTTGGAGTGAGAGATACACCACTCAAGAGCATGTAGGAGAGCGAAGGTTTCAGCGCTATAACTGGTAGCCCAGAGACCAGTCGAGAAGGAAAGCGAGGTAGCAGTGACACACTTTGTACACTTGATGTGTATCCCTGCACCACCCTGTCCCAGCCCGCCAGGTACCGAACCGTCAGTCCAGGCAGAGATATCGCTGTGAGATAGAGTGGAAAGATGGGAGGTAGCTGCAGTGTTGCGAAGGGAGGGGGGGTCTTTGCGAGAGCATGGGGATGAGAGGTGGAGTGAGATTGTGTAATTAGATGGGGCAGACCAGGGGGGTTTTGGAGGGCATAGGATTAGTGGTTCACGAGTGAGATGTAGGTTAGGGGTAAGGTTATGTGATCTGGAGAAGGATCTCCATGAGCACTTTTTGAGACGTGTACGGGGGTTAGAGTTCGCAAGACAGGCTATAGGAAAGGTGGGAGGTAGACGGAGGGCTCGTTCAAAGAAGGAAAGGGATTGGTGAGTGAGGGTGACTCGTAGTGGAGGTAGAAGTGCTTCTATATGAAGTAGAGGAATGGGAGTGGACGATAGACAACCTGTGATTACTCGACAGGAAGATCTATGCATCCTTTCCACGGAGGTGATGTGAGTAGGAGATGAGAAGGGAAACCAGCCTGGGGAAGCATAGGTGAGGATGGGGCGAATGAAGGCTTTGTATAGGGTACATAAGGATTCTTTTGATGGGCCCCAGGAGGCAGAGGCAATGGAGCGAAAAGCACGGAATCGGTTGTGAAACTTTTTCCGTAAGGATAAGACGTGATATCTGAAAGAGAGAGTGCGGTCGAAGGTTACACCGAGAAAGGTTGGATGAGGGTTGAATTTGAGAGGGGTGTTAAGAATGTGAAGAGAGGGTTGTATTCGTGATTGGTAGGGGTCTAAGCTAAAGAAGGATGTTTCACATTTGAGAGGGTTGAGAGGAAGGCGCCATTTTGAGAACCATTCCACCAGTCTGTTGAGGGCAGCTTGTACTACAGCGGTTGCACACTCAATTTTCGGGGAGGAGGCCCAGATGGCTAGGTCATCTGCATAGAGAGAGGTCTTAACAGATGCAGGAAGGAAAGTGGGAAGGTCATTGATATATAAAGAAAAGAGAACTGGTCCTAGAACCGAACCTTGGGGAACTCCTCTTCGGAGACGGAAAGGACGACTGTATGAATTACAGATACGGACTTTCGAACGGCGATCTGAGAGGTAGGATCGTATCCATTCGACAAAGCAAAGAGGAAGATCTAATGAGAGGAGTTTAGAGAGTAGGGCAGAGTGCCATACTGAGTCAAAAGCTTTCGCAAAATCCACAGTGGCAAGGACTGTACGTGCGCCTGGCTTAGATTGGTGGAAGGAATCTGCGATTGACTGTGAGAGAAGGAGAACCTGGTCTACAGTCGATCTACCAGGTCTAAAACCAGCTTGCACGGGTGAGAGAATGTCATGTTGTTCGAGAAAATAGGTTAGTCGTCCTAATACCATTCTTTCGAAGAGTTTGGAGGTACATGAAGTGAGAGAAATGGGTCTATATGAAGAAGGTGAGTCAGAGGGTTTTCCGGGTTTGAGAATGGGGATGATTGTTGATTGTTTCCAAGCAGACGGGAAGGTGTGTGTTGACCAGGAAAGGTTGAAGATGTATAATAGAAAATGTAACGCAGATTGTGGTAGGTGGGTTAGAAGAGGGTAGATAATTTGATCAGGGCCGGAGGAGGTTGAGGTTGAGAGTTGAGAGATAGCTGTAGAGAGTTCAATTGAGGAGAATGGTGTACAGAAAGTGGAATGCAGGGTGTTGCAGTGTGCAGTTCTGATTTGTTTCATTTGGGCTTTCTCGGTGCTTCGAAAAGGTTTTGGGGTTTGGGTGGAGAAATGGGACTGTAGGTGTGAGGAGAGATGGTTGGCACAATCTACAGGGGTATGGCAATTTGAGAAATTGGGAAGGTCAGAAGTAGTTGGGGAGGGGGAACCAGAGATGGAGCGAAGTAGAGAAAAGACTTCGCTGGGACGGGTTTTAGGAGAAAGGCTAGAGCAAGTATTCTGCCATGACTTGGCTTTAGCCTTATTAATCACAGTGGAGGTATATCTGGATGTAGCGATATAGTGCTGGCGGTCTTCTTCGGAACAGTGTGCCTTCGCAAATGCCTTTCGGCGTTTTGCGACGGCATCTGCGACTTCAGGAGACCACCAGGCTTTAGCAGGACGGTTGATGCTGCCGAAAGGAATGGCAGAAGTGGCAGCATCATTGAGGAGTTTGGTAAAGGTGTGGGTGGCTTCAGAAAGAGAGAGTGTTGTAAAGTTAGAAGGAATGGGGCAGTGGGTATCAATATAAGTAAGGTATTCATCCCAGCGAGCTTTATTATAGTTAAATGAGGGGGGGCGGTGGAAAGAGTTAATTATAGGGGAAGTGGGAATAGTGATGGAGATAGGAAGATGATCTGAGCCGAGGTCCGGAAGGGTCTGCCATGTGCATTTAGAGGCTAATCGGGCAGGAACTAGGGAGAGATCCGGGGAAGAGCGGTTTCCAGTGGCACGGTGTAGTAGGGTGTGGTGTTCAGGGTTATTAAGAGGTAAAAGATCAGAGGAGAGGAGCCAATCAAACAAATCTTTGCCTGAATGGTCTTCCGGTGAGTGGGAGTCCCAGGATGAGTGATGGCTATTAAAGTCGCCAAAGATGTAAGTGGTAGGAGATGATGGTAGGAGAAAGGGTGAGAAGGATTTTGGGCGGGAGTCGGAGGAAGAGGAGCGGATAGGAGGGACATAGACGTTGAAAAGATGTATGGGAGCGGCTCCTTTTATTTTAACTGCAATAGCTAAATAATCGGAGCTGGGGTCGAGGGAGGAGAGGGATTGTGTGGAGAGTGAAGTGTAAGATAGACCATTTTTGACAAGTATCAGAACACCTCCTCCTAGGTTTCCCGTAGAATTGGTGGTTCCTCTCCTCGTCATAAAACGGTTCTTTTGGAGGGTTTTGTAGCCTGGTATGCGGAAGGTGGAGTCAGAGGAGAGGTGTGACTCTTGTATGAAGATGAGATCGTACTGATTATGAGAGAGAAAGTGTAGGAGTTCAGTACGACGCGGGCGAATCCCATTAGCATTCCACTGTAGGATTCGGAGGTTGTTTTGAGAGGGAGAGGAAGGATGAAATGAGGATTGTGTGAGAGGAGAGGTGGTTTGTTGAGTTTGAGGAGAAGGAGTAGTCAAAGCTGAGGGAGGGTAAGTATAAATTAATTGGGGGTGATTAGGAAGATAGGTGGGATTATTCGAGGTTGTTTTGGGTGAGGGTTTAGTTTTTGAAGATATGGTTTTGTGGTTGATTGTGAGTGAAGGTGGGGGATTTGGAGTGTGAGAGGATGGAGATGCGGAAAAGAATGAGGATGTGGGATTGGAATGTGAGAGGGAGGGGGGGTTGAGAAGAGGATGGACACATTGGGCAAGTCCAAGAGTGTCCTGGGGAGATTTTGCGGAAGTCAGCGGGAGAAAGACCAGAGCAGGAGAGGTGTACCCAGAGAGAACAGCCGGTACATTGTATTGATCTGTTTCCCAAGGTGACTCTACGGGAGCAGACAGAGCAGGGGTCTATAGGGCCAGGGTTGGGGTGAATGTCACCGCTGATAAGAAGAAGAATAGAGATAAGAAGCAGTGGTGAGTGGGATGAGTAATGAAGAGGTTTGGGGTGGAAGGAGGGACGAGGAAGAGATGTCCGAGAGAGAATAGAAGGGGTAGGGGGGCGGTCAATTGGGTTTAAGAGTGCTGTCCACATGTGACCGCGCATTGGACAGCCGGGATAAAAAATGCGAAGAGTTGTCCAAGGGAGAATCGCCCGAGGATGAGACCCTCGGGGAGTCGACAAGCCATTTCGACCCTCCCCAGTGCAGGAAAGGGGACTGCACCAC
Organism: Diplosoma virens; assembly: GCA_963680785.1. Classification (NCBI taxonomy): domain Eukaryota; kingdom Metazoa; phylum Chordata; class Ascidiacea; order Aplousobranchia; family Didemnidae; genus Diplosoma; species Diplosoma virens. Next base: position 12,942,569 of record OY796889.1, on the reverse strand, counting down.
CACGTTGAGGTGGCTTGTCGTTGGTGCAGACAGTTTTATGTTTCGATATACGAGCCGTATACGAGACTGGTAGAGTAATTGCCCTGCACTGTATTTTCTGTTTATTTAGCAATAATTTTTGCGTCACCGGTTATCAAATTTGCCGCTTATTAAGCCAAAAAAGCCTTGGTGCAAAGATAGGCTTATTACGCGGGATCCGTTGTATTGATTAAAACCTACTCACCTTTTTACATAAAATGCTTTTTAAAACTTTAATCTAGCATACCTTGGTACTCCGTCATAATCGGCCCCTACTCCCAAATAGTCAACTCCAATAACATTTTTGATGTGATCGAAGTGATCTGTAAATTAATGACAAAGAATCTTTTTCTATAAATGTTATTTAAAAAATTTAAAGCAAAAATTTGGCTCAGTTTTAAACGCAATTAATCCAAGATGAACAACACAATTATGATTTATAGATTTGCAAGATTATGCTGTTTTGCATCGAGTAAAACATTTTTTTTTGCTAAACTAAGGAGTCAGTGTTTTTAAATTTGAATCAAATTACTTTTAACAATGTTTTTTTAAAGTTCGAAGCGTACTTAAAAATGCGTTAAATACGTAAGAATAAATGTGATTTGTGAAAAAATTAGTGAAAAAAGAAACGTTTGTTCGGCCTCAGCCACTCAGAAAATAAAACACAAATCGTCATCAATGCTAGATCGTCTGCGTAGGTAAACTTTCAAAAAATTGTGGAGGAAAGATGTAGACGTGCATATAGAGGTTGGGAAGGGAGCCAGGATCGATCCCTGAAGAACATTGTTTTTCAGACGGTGAAACCTGCTTTGTTCGTTAGTAAGGGAAAAACTTTGGAGTAAGGGTAAAACTTCGATTTTGGATAAGCTCCGTGGTCATTCTTACCATCTGCTAATGTGGCAGAAGTTTCAATCAGCTTGCATGTAAGGCCACAGTGCCAGATAGAGTCATATGCCCCAGTCAGATCAACAAATCGACAAAAAAATCCTCAATGTTTTCTGTCAATAAAATGAGTTGATCCACGGTTGACTTTCCGTGTCGAAACCCAGCCTGCTTTCTAGGAAGCAATGGATCAATAAATAGTTTGACGCGTGGGTAGATGAGCCTCTTGAGAATCTAGTAGGGGGCTTAGAGTAAAGATATCGGGTCGAAAACTCTTTTGGTCCCCTACGGGCTTCATCGGCTTTGCGATTGTGTCTACAAGCGCTCTTCTCAAGATCTCAAAAAATTAGAGTCGGTGCAAGGAGGAAAAAAGAAACTTACGTAACTGGGACTTCAAAGCAGCTCCAGCATGGATATTTCTAATATTAATTAGGTAACGACTTTATTACTTTCACTTTTCGCTTAGATTCCTAATTAGTAAATGAATTTCAATTTTATATTTTAATACTCGTCATTTGGTCATGGCATTGGATGTTTAAAAGACAATGTTTGATATAATGCAATTTTGCGGCCAGCTGAATATACAGTACTTAAATTTATAATTTGCCTCATTATGAAAAAAGGTTAGACATCCCTGTTCTAGACAAAGACCCTTGCGAATACCCCTGTATCGAGCGATTTTATTAAAATGTTAAATTCACTTCTTTGGAACAATGGATCGGGTTTCAAAACATATGACATTGGTATGAAAATTGCCAAAAAGAGCTTCGCCGACATTTGAAAAAACGTCTCAGAGAAATATTGTTTTGCTCTTGGTTGAATGTTGAATTTTAAACGAAAATAGTTTAAGAAACGTTCGAAACCATTTTCAAAATTTGCAAAAGTGTTCGGTTTTCAAATGGCTCGAAGTTTAATTATTGCATTTGATGATTTTCAACATTTACAGAAAAATATGGATACTTAGACTAAAATTTATTTGTAAAAACTTACCCGCCACATCGCTGGTGTTAGCTGTATTGTTACATGTAACAAAATTGTTGTAAAAATTAACCATGACAATTCCATTGTTTTCTTTCTGTAAATAAAACATTAAAAAATATTTTCAGGAAACAAAAAGTGTTGAATATAAAGTTGAGATGGAAAAGAAAAGAACAGGTACGGGTAAGCTGCAAAACGTGCAAGTTCAAAACAGTATTTTTTACCTAAAATTATGTTTGTTTTTATTTGGTTGAAGTAACTGCATTGTCATTTTACTCGTATTACTCAGTTAAATCTTAAAATTAAATTTTATGGCTAGTTTCAACTTTCTAAGGCAGTTATTTTTTAACATAACATATCATACTTAAAAACCACAGCTTACTGTTGCGGTGCACGCTAATACCCGGTAAAATATTTGTGTTCGAGTGCAACTTAGAACGCATAATAATCTCCAACTCACAACACGAAGTAGTATGTCATCCGGGACATTTCGGATATGGTCACAAAGTGCACGCGCTGAACTGTGACTGTATATAATTGGAGCTTTCGTAATTTTTAGAACATCCGTCATGGCTTGGTCAGAAACATGAGAGAGATCAACCAGCATTCCTAGCCTGTTCATCTCCAGCACGACCAACTGTTTAAAGAAAAATAAAAAGTAAAATCGAGATCAAAACAACGAATTGATCCGAATTCAAAACAAAGTTAGATAATTTCGATCTTTCAAATTTCTTTCTACTTGATTTTTTTTTTTTTTTCAAGAAGCTGTTGCATCAAGGCCAGCTGTAATGTATAGTTCATACACAATACGTATAAAATCTTGTACATAAAATTTTTAATCATTTACCCGCTGACTAGCATTATTTTCAACGAGCATAAGTTGGGTTGGTTAAATGTAAACCAATTTCAATGTTATTCGTAAAATTACAGATTTTAACAGATTCAGGACTAATGCAAAAAGATTCGATAATAATATAATCAAATGAATTTTTTTTTATGAATAAATATGAATAAAAATCTCAAAATTTTTTCATTCATTCATTTATTCAATTTTATTTGCAATAAAGTTATTACGTTTTCTAAGTTATTATTGACAAAGTGATTGCGAAATAAGAAACAGCGGCTAAACAATTATTACACGCATAATGTCAATTGTGCGCGGTCGCTGTACCTTTAAACCAGGGGTTTTCAACCGGTGGGCCACAGTGGTGTTTTCAGTGGGCCACAGAGCATGAATCAAAATGAAAGCAATATAGTGAAGTCATTATGGCCAAAAAATCCGAAACAAGTTCCCATCGAGGACCTTTGTTTATGTTTTGGGGTTGAATTTTGGGGTTGAAAATTGAAAACTTTTTTTTTTAGAGATCACCAGATTTTTTTGACGAAAATTAAATTTTGTTGATCGAAGTGGGTCATTAAAAGTTACCTTGCGTTGAAAAGTGGGTCACGGTATGAAAAAGGTTGAAAACCACTGCTTTGAACGAAGTACCTAAGTTAATTTAAAATAAATAAATATATAAAACAATTAAGATAAATTAGAAAAAAAAGTGAATACTATTACCGCAAAATGTGGTAATGATTAATGAAAAAATGTACACCTTCGAGCAATATAAAGAGAATGTTGCATAGTCATGCTGCACAATGAGAATGTTGCATTATTATAAAAATTGAGCAAATATTTGGGACATTTGCTTGTTTGTTCAGCATAGTCTTAAATAATGTAGACCAATTGATAATTTGAAATTGCATCCATGAGTAAGTAAAAAAAGTATCGTAATGTGCCTTTTCAAGAACATACATTAATGACCCATGAAAGAAAAAGCAAGAATTTCACTCATTGCGGTTACCATTAAAACAGCAATCCTATCGTCCGTGCTTTGTAATTAGCTACGGTAGCTCACAATTCAAAATTGCTAAGTTCTTACTTTTCCAAAATCAGTTAATCCCATCGTAGAACCAGCATGTCCAACCCTTAATAAAATAAATTTCAAAAATAAATTTACCCTTTTAAAAATTTAGTTTTTGCAAAAATCAATTTACAGTATACTTTGAAAAAACTGATTTTATTTACCAAAATTCTGTAAAAGTACATTCAAAAACAAACGAATTTAATGTTTTGATTTTGACAGTCTTCACAGTTAAACAAAAAATATTTCAGTAAATAAGTAAAATATACAGTAGTTCGTCATCGTCATCATTATCATCTAAACTTTTTCTCCAGACTCGCACGATAACGTTGAAAAGTTTAAATAGCAACTGGGCGGTAACGTCGAAACCAACCACCTAGTAATCACTCCGACCTACTTCATTATTTGCCTACCAAATTACAATATTTTTTTAGCATCAAGCAAAACTAAACCTACAATATCTTAATCAAATGAAACTAAACCGAAGTCTTCAAAAAATTGATATTCAAATGATAGCCTGGTCCGATATTTTTCATGCAAACTACTGTTTATGGCTGCTGCTTTGTCTCGTCAAGGAACGCCGCTGAAAGAACCCATAAAAGTACAGTAAGGTACGTGACAATTCTCAGTCTCTATTATTTTTAAAGTAAATTAGTTTTTTCCAAAAAAATACCAAAAAAAGTAAAGAGAATATAGCACGTGGTTGGATAAATTTATCAGAATACAGTAAGTGAAATTTTTGTACCAGTTTATCAGAATACAGTAAGTGAAATATTTTATATCATATGATTATGACGATAATGATGATGATGATAATGATGAAAATTTGATGAGCAACTGCTTGTATTACGGGAAATGCTCAAAAGTTAAGTTTCGTTTCCAGTGCTGGAATGAAGTTTTGTTTGTTTCTTTTATTGATTTTTTGCTTCGCTTAGCGCTTAAGTGCGGAAAAAAGTAAAAAATCAATAAAACAAACAAAGAATACTCCATGTCACGCTCGTGGTGGAAACGGGTCTTTAAATCAAGGTGATCCGAGTTTGAGTTTCAAGGGTTAAGGTTATTTAAATCAAGATGATCCGAGCTCTTTGCTCTCACAAGCCACTTTTCAAAATGTAAGAAGGTACTTTTCCAACGTTGACCAGAGTCTAACAATTTAGATCAGGTTCAAAATGACTAAACATTTATATAACCAAGATCAACAAGGTTATTTTTATTTATTTTATTTTTTTTTATTTTATCTCTATATTTATCCTCCTGATTCGCAGGAAAGCGACGGCGGCGCTAATACATAGGGTAAGCAATTACCCCGACCTGCTTCCGGAGATGCCAAGATATTGCTGTCCGCTTGTAATTTAATAGAGATATGACTGTAATTTAGAACTGCTTGCAAAGACCACCAAGCACAGGAAAATGCCGTAAAGTGTCTTTCCCAAGGACACAAGAGAATCACGCAAGTGGGTTTTGAACCGAGACCATGTTGATCACGAGCAGGTTAGAAATAGTTTGGCAGACTGCAGAAAATCACGTCGCGAGCCGAAATTTGGATCAGCTTGATTTAAAGCACCTTATATGCTATTGTTTTAATCAACAATTTTTCGCATAAAATTAATTGCAATATTACAGCATGCCATTTTAAAAATACCATGGAGTTGCACAGGTGTGAGTTAAAGTCATGTATCTTGTTCCAAGTTCAAAAAACATCCTCAAGGCACCGAGAGAGCTATCAATCATGTGACCACCTTCTACGCCAATCAGAGAAGCTATCTTTCCATCTTGATTAGCGGCTTCAATACCTCGAAAAAGTTTGTGTTTTGTTAATAATAGATGTAAAAAATATCTACTTACGTAATACAGCTACTCTCACCCTATCAACCCTACAACCGATACTGTGCACCGAGATAGGGAATAAACAGTGTCTTAAATGACGATTCAAGCATTGTCAATGGATGTCTTTCTCCGACTTCTATACAATCCAACTGATCAATTACCGATTTCCTCAAGCATTCACATCTAAGTGAATTGAATTAAATTTATTTTTTGACTTTGACGCAGACTTAATAAACATGTGAAACCTGTAAACAAGTGTGAAAAAATTGCAAAAGGCTGGGATACACAGAATAACCAAACATTTTCTAGTCAAAGGAGTCCCTAAAGTTAAGCTTCGCTGACTTAGAGCAATAATCTTCTCAGCTAATCATGACACTCTGAAACTGACCACATAATGTGCTGCAAAGTGTACGAATTATATTTTGAACACAATACTAAGAGTAATACACCCAGGCTCAGTGGTTTTATTTTAAGATATAGTTCTAAGCCTATTGAAATATGATATCCATATTAGCTTGGGGTAAGCTCATTCGCTTGCCTACAAGTGCTTTGCGTTTCCCTTCGTCCATGTACAAATGGTGTCTTGCTCCTTCATAGAATTTCCACTGTAGCGCCATAGAATACCCCATAGAATATCCACTATACCGCAGACCGCATTATATCATCGTGCCTCGTGTGCCGGCAACCACAAGTGTCCGAAGCTAAACGGTTTTTGACAGAAAAATTTGATTTTGACTCAACACCATTGCTGCCAACATCTAATCCAAAAATCATAGCGGTCTGGGTTAAGGAAAAGACCACTCTTGGTCCTAGTTCTATTTAGACCCGCAAGAAATACCCCTTTAAAAGATGAATTTTGCGCAAAATAAGTAAAAGTATTAACAATGAAAATAAACAGCAGGTTTCAAGCTAGTGCTTCTCAACTTCAGGGTAGCGAACCAAACGTTGGTCGCTGTTTAATTAAATTGGGTCGTCGACAAGTGTAGTTGTGTAAAAATTAAATCACTACTTTTTAGGGACAAAATCAAAAAATTTGCGGCAGATTCAAGTTTGAATGTTAATATTCGAACTTCCTGGGATAACCGGAATTCGGATCACAATTTTCGGATAGGTCGCCAATTCTTTGCTTTCTATTTCCGCTTAGCATTCGGGTCGCCACAAAAAGAGTTGAGAAGCACTGTTTTAATAGTAATTTAATAATGTTTCGGCCAAAAATAAATATTTTATCTTCAATCATTACAAATTAAAAGAAAAGTAATCTAAAAAAAGTTCTGTGTTGTATCTGTAGACCTATATGAATAACAATTTATTATACTTAATTACCATCTGCAGTTGTTACAAAGACAAATGTTTCTGTATCAGATTGAACCATTCGCTTTATCATGTCCATTTGTTCCAAGCCTTGTCGGACCGCGTCTTTATATTGTGTCGAACAACTCACGTAGCAAGCCCAAAACTGTATTTGTCATAAAAAATTCGTTACAAATAATTGCTTCTATGTTGTTTGTCGCGTTTATTTCTTTCATCTTTATAGTGCTGTCCGCTTGAAATTTAATAGGGATATGAATTAAATTTAGAACTATTTGCCAAGACTGCCAAGCAGAGGAAAGTGTCGTTAAGTGTCTTTCTCAAGGACACAATAGAATGTCGCGAGTAGGATTTGAACCGAAAGCATGTCAATCACAATCACGGCGCTCTACCACGCTGCCGATTAAAGTTACAGGAATGTTTTTAAGATATAAGTTAAAAGTTTTAAAAGGTGTTTTTTTAATAAAGCGAGAAAAGGTTTGTTTTGAGCTTTTTACCTTTTAAGGTGAGAAAGTTTCTCAAAAAAAGCTTTTTTTAAACAATAAAAAAATTGTGCCTCGAAAATTATCCAACAGCAAACAAAAGTTTATAGGGGCATTACTTTATGGCAATATATCTAATTAACCTTTCTTGTATATATTTTATGTAAGCTAATCAGAATAGGTTTGACAAATAAAGTTAGCTAAAAATAACAAAAGGCATTTTATTTATTTTTGTAGTTCCAGCCCCCTCGGGTTGTCAACTTCATATCGTTCATGGCCTTCTTACATACAAATATTATTACTTTCCCATGGGTTTTTATTTATGTGTCTGCCGTCAAAACTAGTTCTTTACCCCAAATTGACAACAAAATATCTCTTTGTTTGGTCTGCTTTTACCCGTAAATATTGATTAAAGACCTAAAAAAAGGTTTAAATATTCGAGATGCTTGTTACAGTTATTAAACATCAGAGGAAGTGAAATAATTGAAAGTTATTATGGTTAATCAAAGTGTTTGTATTAGTAAAGGGAGCTTGGTCCGTCCTATGTTTTAGTCAAGGTAAAACAGAGTTTGTATAATACAAAGGTATTGGATTTTAATTAGGGAAAACAGATTTCTCTTGCTAATGTTAATTTGTTTGTTTAACTTGCTAATTGCTAATAAATAAATAAATAAATGTTAATTTGTTTAACTTGCTAATTGCTAATGTAATTAATGCTGATTAGCAGTTTTTATTTTATTTCTGCTGCGGTGATTAGATGCTGTCTGTAATTTTTTGATGTTGTAAGCACCCATCCGTCTATTAGTTAGAGCAATTTCACTTTAAGCTTAAACTTTTTTGTTTAGTAAAATTCTCCTTCTTTTCGGTTAAGAACTTTTCTATAAGACGTATTCTCGATGAAAATTTAAAAAAAAAGGCTACACTAAAAAACTGCTGCGAAATCAAAAAAATTTTGCAACATCAAAAACGCCGACTGCAATGATAAAAAACTGGTACTTTTTTACTGTGCGTATATTAGTTGAAATAAAACGTTGTGGCAATCATGTTTTTAAAATAGAGACACAGCAACCACGTATCCATTAAAGCCAAAATAGAAACTTTTTTTAATAACCTACGATCAAATTAAAAAAATCATTTATGGATCGCCACAATATTTACAAACATCGGCGTACGCAAAGGGGAGTTAAGGAATGAAACGAAACTCCCCCCTAAAGCAATGAAGAAGAGTTGAAATGAGATAAGACCTTTTTTATTTACTTTTTTCATGCCCTGAATCTTTTTTGCGTGGTCTGTATACATTCTTCATGAATTTAGGAGGAGTTTCATTCCTTAACACTACTCTGTGTACGCCTATGTTTGCAAATGTTTATATCATCAGCAATACTTAACGTGACTTAACGCAACTTGCTTTTATTTATTTATATGAAACTCGCAAGCTTATTAAATCATAATCTCAGCAAGAAAAAAATGAAATATTCAAATAAGCCAGCTCATTTAACGGCTTAATTGCCAAAGGCTAGAAAAATGCAACCTCAAATAAGTTTGAAAAGGGGTTGCCAATGCCAATTATCACTGCCTCACTAAATTTTGACCAAAGTGGTTCACAAATAATTTTCTAAAGTCCATTACTACCAATTTCCTTAATTACTATTCTTTGTTCAACAAGATTGCGTATTAGAGTAACTCATGAAAACTATTTACCTCAGGCTGACGAGTGTAGTATTCAAAATCAAGTATAATTTGGACATACAAAATTGAAAATAAAATACCAGCTGCGTGTTAACGTTATGGAAGATTAATAATTAAAAGTAACCAAACTATGATTATTGACTATAAAACAATTACCTGTTTTTGGCAGCAAAGCTAAGTGGAAAAGAGCGTCGTATTAATGCGAACACGATCAACACACTAAAGTTTCAAATACTATTCGCATCACTATGTTGTGTCTTTGGTAAAGACACTCTCATTCCGACAAAAGGTCGAGGTAATTCCTTGACGGTTTCTTTTAACTTTAATTTTCCGACATCGTCTAAAAATTCGAAATGCTATGATATTCAAGTTATTTAAAGTTTTTTAATTTCCCAATTTAACTAATCCTCTGACGTAAGTTTTTTTAACTTTAATCGAACTTAAATTTACAAAGGTTTTTATTTTCGTACTTGGGCTCCAACTCTTCCCTCACGCAAGCGTGGTATGTCAGTTTGTGAATTGCTGTACACTGTTGTCAAATCATCGCTCAGTGAGATGTTGTTTATTACATTCTGCAGCTTAATGCGCATCTGATATGACCAGTCGTTGTGTCTAAAAAGAAAATGTAAATTTTAGACTCAATACGCCTTGAAAAGGATTTCGAATCTGTGATGAAAAAAAAATAAATTAAAAATAATGTGCGGTAAACTTAAAGTCATTGCTATCAGAACAAGAATTTGAAAATTTTCATTTGGATAAGTTAATATATTTATGATGATTGATAAATTTCGGTAAATTTACAAAAGCCTATGTGCTAGTGTAAATAATATTGATAAGGTAATGACAAAAATAATTTTATAGTATATCCAACGTATTTAGATGAAGTTGTAATTATCTCAAAATTTGCATAAATGCATAATGAAACAAGTGCAACGACGACAAAAACATCGATCTTAATTCTGACATCTTCAGAGTACAACAAACAGTACCGTACAACAAAAAAACTGTAGTATAGATAAATTAAAATGAATAAATAAATTAATATTTTTACCCATCAATAACAGGAGATTTTTTAAGTAAAGCGTCGGCTTGTTCTTGCAAAGTGTTGACTGTGGAAATTTGGAGCGACAGAGGGACAGCGATGGCTACTGTTACACCCGCTAGCAGGGCCAGGATCCCTGTAAAAGAAAGTTTTAATTACTATCTTTTATTATATCTCGATGCAATCATTCTTGATTGAAAAAGATCGGAAGTCTTAAAAAATCGAGATATCTCCCTTCAAACACTGGTGCTGCACTATTTGGTTATTTGGTTATTGTAATCATGAGTAATAAATCTAACGTAATTACAAAAATCAATCGCGGGGCATCGATTCTGCTTGGAAATTAAACTCCTTTCTGTATTTATCCACGTTTCGACGCAGACAAATACTGTCACCTGCCAACATAGGCGTAGGCTACTAGCCAAAAAAATTTGGGGGGTCGATGGAGTTTTTCCCAAATTTTGTGACATTTGCCCGAATCATGATTTTCTAGTACTTCACGGATAGGACAAAAAAATTGTCTGAAATCTTTGGATGAAGACCAAAAAATAAAAAATAAAAATAAAAAAATAAAAAATAAAAAATAAAAACTATTTTCTACTATTGATCATTGTCGCTGCCCTAAAAATCCTAAAATTAATTTCAAACTCCTATTCCCCTGCCCCCCCCCCCGGTCAGGTACGGCTGTGCCTGCCAAATTATGACATCACCTGATTTGAAAAATCTTTGATTAAACGACGGTTGTTAGATGTTCGGCTGTATGACTGAAAATACATTTCTAAAACTTTGAGAACCTTTATCAGCAAAAAGATTTTCAATCAGTTTTTAAAAATTAGACACCAATTTTTGATCAAAGGATATTAGGAGTGCCAAAATCACTTTAAAACTTTGCTAACAATAACCGCAGCCAATAAGGATGGGCAAATGTCTATTTTGAAACTGCATGTTGGTCGTCGTCGTCATCGTCGCATGTTGGTAACTGAGCACGAGCACTTCCAGCCACAATATGTTTTAAAAACACCCAATCACCGTTATCCAAACCTAATTACTTAATATAATATAATTTGTGGTAATGACGTCGTGATAAATCAACAACAGACAACCAATATCAAATTAAAAACTCAACAATACATTCAAGCTGTTATTACATTATATTTTGGCGCACTAAAGAGTAAAATGATATAAAACGTGTTCTAGAGCATTGGTTCTCAAAGTGCTCCGTCCGGAGCCCCAGGGCTCCGCGAGAGAAACCTAGGCGCTCCGCGAGCTATTCGTTTACTTATTAAAATACTGACTTGGCTAATTTTGCAACTGTCCAAAGAAGCAATAACAACCTACAAGTAACTTCAATTAATCTGCAATTTGAATATTTTTTAAATACAAAGCAGCAAATACATCCGTATACAGCAAATACAGCAAATTTAAGTGAAGACCTTTTTTTTTAGAGAACACCTAGTTTTTTTGTTTTAGAGATCACCATGATTTTAGAACAAAATTGGTTTTTCGTCTGAGAATCTCAGACAATTTTTTTGTCATATCCGAAATGTACTATAAAATCATGATTTGGGCAAACGTCACAAAATTTGGACAAAACTTAATGGCTCCCAAATTTTTTTGGGCTGGTACGGCTATGGTAAGTAATAATGTGTTTTTTTTTGTTTTTATTTTTTAAATTTATTGTGGGGCTCCGTAAATAATGGTCAACCTCTTCATGAGCTCCATAACAATAAAACTTTGAGAACCCCTGTTCTAAACGTACAATCAATGTGATCTTCGATCAATTATCGTCGCGTTATCGAAATTTCAAAAAAGACACTTTTTTGTTCTAGGTGCTTACAGCTGGGAAATACAATCTTATTACCATAAACTAAAAATTGAATATTAAATCCCAACAGACTTTAACTTAATTATCAAAAGTAGTTGCAGGTGATCGTTACTTAAAGTATAACGTCTCTTCTGTCGTCTGCAAGTTATACAAATAAATACAGATGTTTCGTGTTACTATTTTTTGAAAACAAAATTGTTTTATGTAATACTTTACCAGGCTGTCAAAATTTTTTTGGGTTTTGTACAACTTTTGACAAATGTAAGTTTTAAATTTAAAAAAATTGGCAAAAATTATTTTAGATTTTGTATCTATTAAGTTGCTAAGTCTTGGGTAAAATTGTGAAGTGAAGTGAAGCATTGAAAACTTTTTATGCCGCAGTATTGGTTATAAATGGTACACCGACTTGCGAGCGGAAGGACCCGAGTTTGATGTTCGGTCTCCCCGAGTGATTTTTTGTGTTTTTGAAGAAGATATTACGGTAAGAATATCTACATGTTTTCATGGTGCTTCCCTACAATTGTGATTCTGATTAAAACAGATCAGTATTAATGTCTTTTTATAAATAAAGTAATTGTATGATTCTTATCATTATGATTCTTATAATTGTATACTTACATTACTGAAAAAAACTCTTTTTTATAAGTATGATGAATTAAAGTTTTTTTCTTAATATTTTTTCCAAAGAAAAAATTTTTAAACCATTATTATTAGTCCACAATGGAAAAACGCTGTATGGAGTTCAAAAATTGCCTAAAATAAGCTAATAGGGAAAATTTTTATGAAAAGTAATATCGGTAAGTAAATTTACAAACAATACATGATTTATAAATAATTAACTTTATCATAAATGCAAAGGATAATTTCTCAACAAGTATTAGCTACGAGGCATATGCATGGTCGAAAAGTTTACTTTGACAAAGGTCAACAAAAACTTTCACAGAACCATCACAGAACCAAAAGAGTAAGTATATGCTTGATTATCAGAACACAGGTTTTTATAAAAACATTTTATTAAAATTATTTCAACAGACTGTTTCTCCTGTACAGCTCATCAGAAAACACAATATCTAAAAACAAATAATACCAGAACATTAACAAAAAGAATAAAATAAAAATTAAGAATTAATGCAGATTATTATGCTTCAAATGATGAATAGCAAACTTCATCTGAAGTATAACAATCTTGAATAAGCTTATTTGAATTATAGTAAAAAACGGAAAAGAAGTTTGATTTTGTACGATTCTTTTTACTAAAGTTACTAAAGTTACTTTTGTTACTATGTTAAAAAAGAAAACATACTATAATAATAACGATGCATGTATTATTAAACTTAGCCAAGCTGCAGAGAAGATTAAAGTCTAAAAATGTTGATGGATCATTAGCTAACAAAGATAATTAAAAAATCGACATTTTAAACAATGAGTAACTGACGGAATTAAAAGAAAAAATTATTATTGGGTGCCATAGTAGAACATGTAGACAGAAAAACAGACAAACAGGCAATCATGTGAATATGTCGACAGCGATTTAACCCGTAAAGTTAGGCGTACCGTATTTTCGAAGTGGTGAATCGGGACGTTTCTTAAAAGAAAAACTATAGTCCCTAATAAGTAGTGATCTCTAAAAAAACCGGGACATATGACCACCCTACGTAAAGTGCTTATAATGTATACCATATATACTTGCGTCTAGGTAGCACTTTCGCTAGAAAATTATTTTCTGATTTTTGGGGGTGCAACCTATACGTTAAATGTCACTGAATTCTTTTTCCCGTCCACGCTAAAATATCAATTATAATTATTAAATATTATAAATTTTACCTGCTATTTCATGATCAATTAAATTATTGCACCACAAAATTTATTTTTACGTTAATGTATTTTCCCTACAGTCAGTTTCGCCTATTATGCTCGTCAGAACGATTTAAAATTAGCAAAAAATACAAAACGAATTATCGCTTTGTTTAAACTGCAGTATTTTCCAAAGCGATCAAAAGTCGGCAAAAAAGTTATTGGTGCTTGCACTATAGTAAGATTCGTGGAGAAATTAAGGTCATTTTTTTAGATTTGGTGAAGTGGAAGTCATTTTTTGGTTTGGTTGAGTCGGAGTCGGAGTCGAATTTGTTTTTTTTCTAGATGTGTTGCAGTCGGAGTCGTTATTGTTTTTGGGGAATCTGCTCTACGTTAAATTAAGACATTTAAAAGTGCTCACAACATTATATTCTGGTAGTTACATAAAATATAATAATCAGGTTACCTTGAAATTACGAAGTTTAAATTTGTATTAACGACAGTTTGAGATTAGTTTGGATTTTTTCAATTAAGAAAAAAAATTATTTTGCTGTAACAATTTGTTTCTAAATTTATCAAAAACTTCACATCTTTTCTATCTCGTAATTGAACATACAAAGTAACAAATCATATCTCGTATTTTGCATTTAGAATAAAGATCAACTTGTAATAATGCTGGGCCAAGTTGTATGGTAAATATTAAGCTATTGGACAATAAAATAAATTTACTTTAAAAAAACCTAACGGCTTTTCTTGGTGACTACATCAATCTATGACTAACGCACTAAACGTCCAATACCGATACCTACAAAATAAAAATATTTTAGCAATTGCTCAATAAATATTGAATAACTTATGCATACCGGTATTATTCAAAATTCTGTCTTTTTGTCGTTTGACGACGAATATTTACAGGTAAAGGAAAGTAAAACTATAATTCTTACCAACTATGATTAAGAAGGCTTTGCTGCTGCTTTTGCTTTTCTTGACAGTAATGCTTGAACCGTCACTGCTTGTGCTCTTACCGGCCATAGTTAATTAAGTTATTGGAAAAGCAAAACAAAAATAATTGACAGTTTTCAATCTAAAAAATTTTTTTACTGCAATAGAATCGAATAATAATTGTTACATAAAGTTATATATCCTTAAACAAAAACACATAATATCTTTCGATTCTCGCGTGAATACAATGGATCTCTTTTTGGCTTTTTATTTTATTTCGTATGATTGTAAACTGCCAGAAAAGCACACCGGCGACTAACAACTAAATTTAATTTGACCAAAAAAACTTTTTTATTTCGTATGCATCCGGGATAACCGGCATCCGCAGATATTCCGCATTCCGTTGTCGGACATAAAGTTGACATTTCTTGGTTTTACCTCTCGGCACGATACTCTACCTCAGTCTTTCCCAACTTTTTTGGTATCACGAATCCCTCGAGTTGATCTTAATAATTTCAAAAAACTCTTATTTACATTGAGAACTAATAAAGAATATCAAAAAACTCACAAAACCAGTTTCAAGAGACTCCATAAGAGAGCGCTGTTCTATCTATAACTGCCAAAATAGTGGTACGACAAATTTCCAGAATGCTCATTGGCTTGTAAACGTTTAATTTATATTGAACTAATATTTGAAGAACGGCGAGTAATGATGAAGAGTTTAAAGATCTTTTTCCGAGAAATAGAAGCCATTCGTTTAGTTCAGTGCTTTTCAAACTTTTTTGTGTAGGCGACACACTTTTAAAACACAAATAAGTTAGTGACACGTTTTAATTTAATTTTAATCAAAAAGATTTTAACAGTAAAACCTCAACTTACAATTTTAATTAGATATATGAGCTTGGTGGTTTGAACACAGCAAACAACAGAGCTTTTAGTGTTAAGCTGCAATTTTTATCAAACCAGGTAAGAATTTCTTTTTTTTTGCTTCATAAACAGTTTTGAGCAACTATCACCTCCTCGTTTCTTAGACTCAGCAGATCCACAAGTAAAATAGCATTATATAATTCTTGCAACAGTTCAATAGTTGCGTCTGAAATTTGCTTAATGATTAACCCTGAATCAACTGCGAAACATTCCTGGTTCTATCAGAAATATTTTTTCTTTGCGCGTTATGGGTAAACATTTTTTTATTACATTAATGCTTGCAAAAACCTTAAAAATAACAAGGGCAAATTTTTTTATCATATTGTTGCTTGAAAAAGTTATATTGTTAATCGAAAACCTCTATGATATAATTTATTGAATTTTAAATAGCTAGTGTCAAATATTGTTTTAATCCAGTTGGCGACACACCATCTTACTACAAGCGACACACTAATGTGGTGTGCACACAGTTTGGAAAGTACTGGTCTAGTTTTTCTTTGTCTAAGACAGGGGTCGGCAATCCTAAACAGTAAACACTCAAAAAACCAGTTGGAAAAGTGTCTCAGAGAAAGAAAAACATCGGGAACCACAAAACTCTTTTGATATTTAAAATTTATATTAGGCTACACATTGGTTTACTAACTACAAAAACATATGAATGCATGCAAAATAATAGTCACTGGATAAAAAAACAAGCGACGAACACAATTTTGCTGACATTTCCGTCAAAAGCAAAACGAGGTAAAAAAATAAAAAATAATCTTCCTCCCGCATGGAGAAATGCATGCGAAGTAGGTCAAATAATGAGTTTTAACCATAGGAGTCCAGCCCAAAAAATTTTGGGGGGCAAAGAAGTTTTGCCCAAATCATGATTTTATAGTATTTGATGGATAGGACAAAAAATTGTCTGCTTGGATAGAGAAGAAATTTCGTCCTGAAATCATGGTGATCTCTAAAAAAAAAAAAAAGTCTTCACCTAAATTTGGTAACTAATTTTTGCAGTTGATCAATGTCAATGCCCTGAAACTCCTGACTTTGCCCAAATTTTTCATATCGCTTCCCGAAAAATTATGCTCTTGCCCAAATATTTTCTTGTCACTGCCCGAAAAATTTGAATTTTTTCCAAATCTTGGAAACTTGGGGGGCAATTGCCCCCCTGCCCCGCGGCAGGTACAGCTATGGTTTTAACCCAGGACGTTACGCAAAAATAAAAAAATAAAGAACTCCTGAGGCTCTGTGTTCAAACGTCATCTATAAATTCACAGGTTCGTGCGAGACGAACATGACATACATTGGTATATCATCAAGACATTTAATCACAAGAGTCCGGGAGCATTTGAACTTTAAAAAAATTCAAGAGAGTGCCGTAAAAAATCATATTTTATTATGTGACTCCTGTTCAAGCATTAATTTGGTTTAAATAATTTTTCAATATTGCGCAAATGTAGATCAGAATTTTACACTAGAATACATGAAGCTCTATTAATAAGAAAGTCCAGTCCTAATTTAAATCGCCAATTATATGCCAATGGAACATCATACTTCTAAACAGTTTTTAAAAATCTGTTCGTTTTTTTTTCATGTTTTGCTTTAAGTAATTTAATTTACCGCCAGTGTGTTTAACGTCTTTAAAATCTGATTGCTTTTTCTGCTTCATTTAACTACTGCTAATGTGTTTACAGTTCTGAAAAATCTGTCTTCGTCGTGTATAAAATTACTTTGTCAGCGTTTACAAATAATTGATCCTCTATTTAAATCGAAGTAAAGTCAGGAAAGACTATATTCAATACGAAAGCTGAAAAGGGCTGAAGTTAGCCGAAAACGTTAGTTTAATTCTTTGTTTTTTGTTTTGTCTTTAATAATGTAAATAAATAAATCAATTAAAAAGATGTTAAATCCAATATGGCTGCTTTCAATAGCAATTTTATGGTACAAAAAAATCAAATTATAAAAAAGCTGAAAAATAATCTGTCTTCAGAATCTGAATTTTCCTCTTTGATATATGGGTGTATTATTTTGTAGTAAATGAGACAATAAAACCTGTAACTTCACTACTACTGGTGCAATTTTAAAAAACTGCTTTTTTAAATAAAGCAAATTGAAAGGCTGGGATATTTTGATAGAATTTTATAGTTTTGAAAAATTTGTCCCAGATTAAACACGCGTTTGCGTTTTTATTATGGCTGACGCAATTGCGGCTCAAGCGTTTCCGCAGCTTTTTTTAAAAAATTTAAACCGCAAGTTCAACTCTGTTTGAAACTTAACAAATTGAATGACTTTGGAGATAAAGAGTTAAATATTCATTTATTTTCAAGAGCCACAGGAAGTCGCAGCAGAGAAAGAGTCCATGCGGCCTCGGAGTTGTGGGTTGCCGTCTCACCGAGACACAGAATAAAATAATCTCTGGTTATGTTTAATGCTTTCTAAAAGAAAATTGCTTAGCTCATCAAGCATTTATTTCAAACAATATTTTTTGTCAACTGTGATGTTTTAAACCTATTTGCTGTTGCCGGCCGCATTGCAAATAATTGCTATCTAAAAGCTGTCAGCGAGTATTTTTAATAGAAAACTAAATGAAGACTGAAAAAAACATCTTCACATCTCATCAAAGCAAAAAACATGGTTTTCGGGTAAGTGAAGATTATTTTGGTTTTCACCAAGGCTTTTGTTTATGAAAACCAGTTTTTGTTTGCTTTTGTTTATGAAAACCAGTTTTTGTTGGCTTTTGTTTATGAAAACCAGATTTTTGGCATGCGGATAGTCCTCTATGTGAAGAACAAAAATATTAAAAAATTTGTTTTGTCCAGAGTGGGGGTTTTGGGGTCATGCAAGGTCAAGGTCACAAGGTCACGACAAAAGATAACTTTTTTATTTATATAGATACATTTGAGATATGAATATCATTGAAAAGCTGCTCTAAAGAGCTTTCCAATGATATTAACATCTTTAAAATCAAACAAAAATGAAGCCAGAAGAGCTACTTTTGCTCGATCATGGACGTTCAAGCGGCGATTTTGTGTCTAATTTTCAACCTTCATATATCAAAAACTGTTTAATTTAGAAACTTGAAATTTAGTGTGAGATATTTTCTCATCCAAACCTACAAACATGCCAAATTTCAGCAAAATCAGAGATGGTCGGCAAAAGAGGGGCGTGAGTTGACATGGAATGTCCCTGCACTATATTACAGAAAAGCTAATACTTTCAAGGTTTGATCTAATTGGGTCTTCCGTAATTAGAAGCGCAACCTTACCGTGTTTCCTCTTAGTGACGAAAATCCTTTTTTATGACAAATCTTTACCTAATTTGAAGTTCAAGTGGCTGTGCGTCGACAATGACACCAGTCAACGTTTACAAGCCTTCACCATCATGATTGCGAGCCCTGGGTTTCCCTGTTTTCCCTCATCCCCATTTCTACGCCGTAGGCTTCAATTAATTGTCGGCATGTTGTTTAGGTTTACGAGGCCAACAGCGAGGATGGAAAGTGCTTGACTGGTTTGGAAAGTATCAATTTACAGTCTTTATTATTAGCTCGAATTTTAAAATATTAAATATTAACCTTGGATGATTTATAGCTGAAAGTAACTGAAAACAAATATGAGATAAATGCAACTTTTTGTTGTTTCTTACTGAAAAAAAAAGTTATCTGACCAAAGGTCATTGCAATAGCAGTATTAATAAGATCTTTTTTTCTTGTCGTATGTAGTCCCAAGGGCAACGCATATTTATTTTGTTCTTTGTTAAATGGTGGTTAGTCCACATAATGAAAATTAATTTTTAAATGTTTGGGCGATTAATATGGTGGAGGTCAGTCCCTTGCCCAAAGTTTTTTGGATATTTTTTTAATTATGACTTCAATTTAACTTTGACGTGAATTTCAAGTGTCAAACATTTAAGTTTAATAATCTCGCAAAAGAGTAGTTTATTACAAATATTTGTTTCCAGATGATTACGATCGAAAGAATTTAAAATATGGTGAAACACTGCCAATTATTATTAAGTGTTCAATGATTAATGGCCATCTATTTGCTTACGTAGCAGGCTATGCAAATATTCAGGAATTTAGATTATATAACTCCTTATCAAATAATGAAATATTGTCATGCATAGGTGTACAACAACAAAATATTCGGGAGGTTCGAAACAACTTTGCTCTAATTTTTGCGACGATTACCCGAATCATAATTTTGAATCATTCTATGAAAAATCCCAAATATAACAAGTAGGCCGTTTAATGTTTTTTTTGTTTAAATTGGAGCAGGGACAAAAAATTGAACATGTAAATAAATGGGTTTTTCCAAAAAAATTTTTTTTTGACAACCCAAAAAAGTCTTCACGCCATAAGAATTCTTATGAAAAACCGAAACCACCGCGAAAGGAAAATTTCTATTTGCTAAAAGATTCTTTGACTCGGTAAAAACGAACTATTGACAAACTATTCCCACTTTTTCCAACCTTACAAAAACTTTTTAATCTTTTTTGAAAGGACGAATAAGCTATAAACAAAAAATATAACTTAATTATACTTATCGTGTTGACGTAACAAGCAATTTTTCTTTACATAAAATCGATTCAAGTTCAATCGCGTTAAAACTTGCGATTAGAAATAGGTCGTTTTTCGATCGCGTCAAATGTATAAATTAACGTGATAACGATTGCTGTGAAAATCCGCCAAGGGCGCGACGTAACTGAGCTTCTTAGGCTCTAATTTTACTTGAATAGGTCGTCACCTATTTCTCCTGCTCCTTTAAGTTTATTTTATCAACGCAAGAAGCAAGTGAAAACATGATCAGTTAGATATTAATGATATCGAAATAGAAACAACCATGGTTCGATGCTAGAGCACTGGCGCGCGGACGTAACAAGCTTGCAGATTGCGTTTTAAAAAATGTTAAAAGAAACCACAGTTTGCAATTAAATTTTAATAAATAGAAAATCATACCATTTACTAAGTACCCTGCATTAAGAGTACTACTTCAATATCCAATTGATGAATGATCAAGGCTTTAAATTTTAATTTTTCTTCATACGATCTTCAATTAAAATCATTTCGGCCAAATGAAACAAAAAAGAAATTATATTTTATAGGGCGTAACATGACTTTTGGACATCTGTACTTTTCTGTATGATCACGAGCTCAAGGAGCTTCTTCTTCTTCTTCTTCTCCTTTCGGCCTTTCCCGTTAGTCAGGGGTGGCCACAGCGTATCATCATTCTTCACATCTTTCTGTCTTCAATGTCTATCTCCTTCGCACTGATTTCCTCCATATCTTCTTTTACTACATCTAAAAATCTTCTCTTTGGTCTCCCTCTTTTCCTCTTTCCTGGTAACTCCATTTCCATCATCTTTCTTCCTACATACTCTTGGTCTCTCCTCATGACATGTCCATACCACCTCAGCCTGTCCTCCCTCATCTTCATTCCTAACCGTTCTACCTTAACAGTACTCCTGATATGCTCGTTTCTAATCTTGTCTTTTCTCGTCACTCCCATAGCAAACCTCAGGATTTTCATCTCTGCGACTTTCATCTCTTCCACTTGTTTCTTTGTGACTGCCACTGTCTCAAGTCCATACACCATTGCTGGTCTTACCACTGAACCGTACACTTTTACTTTTCCTCTAGCTGGTAACCTCTTGTCACAGATTACTCCCGATACTTTTCTCCATCCGTTCCATCCTGCCTGAACTCTCTTCTTTACCTCCCTCTCACAACCACCACTTCCTTGCACCGTTGATCCCAAATACTAAAATTCCTTTACTCTTGGCACTTTTGTATCCTCCATCTTTACTGTTTCGTCGTCATTTCCTCCATTTATGCACAGATATTTGGTCTTTGACCTACTTACTTTCATCCCTCTTCTTTCCAATGCCTACTTCCAGGATTCTAATCTCCGCTCCACTTCTTCCCTGGTCTCTTTGCAAATCACAATATCATCAGCAAACAGCATCGTCCATGGTGGTTCTCTCTTTACTTTATCCGTTAGCCTGTCCATTATCACTGCAAACAGAAATGGACTTAACGCTGATCCCTGGTGTAGTCCAACCTTAACCTTGAAACTTTCTGTAGTTCCTACTGCACACCTCACCGATGTTTCGCTTCCCTCATACATATCCTGTACAAGTTGCACATACTTTTCCACTATTCCAGATTTTCTCATGCAGTACCACAGCTCTTCCCGTGGAACCCTGTCGTAAGCTTTCTCTAGGTCCACGAATACACAATGTAGCTCTCTTTGACCTTCCCTGTATTTTTCCATTAACATTCTTAAAGCAAACATGGCATCGTTGGTTCCCTTTCCTGGCATAAATCCATATTGCTGTTTGCTGATCTCCACTCTATCCTTTAACCTGGTTGCAATAATTCTTTCCCATACTTTCATTGTGTGGCTCATTAGCTTTATTCCTCTGTAGTTTCCACAGCATTGTGCGTCCCCTTTGTTTTTATAAATTGGGAATAGCACACTCCTTCTCCATTCTTCTGGCATCCGTTCACCCATTAATAGTCTGTTGAACAGTCTGGTCAAAAACTTTATCCCCATCTTTCCCATGCACTTCCAAACTTCTACTGGCAACTCATCTGGCCCAGCCGCTTTATCTTTTTTCATCCTTCTTAGTGCGTTCTTTACTTCTTCTCTACTGACACAATTTACCTCTTCGTTAACCACTTCTGCTTCCTCTGTCCTAGGTTCTCTGTTGTTTTCCTCGTTCATCAGTTTCTCAAAGTACTCTTTCCAACTCTTTAACACTGCCTCTGAATTTACCATAACATTACCATTTTCATCCTTTATAACCCTCACATGCTGTGCATCTTTCCCTGCTCTGTTTCTCTGCCTAGCCAATCTGTACAGCTCTTTTTCACCTTCTTTTGTTTCCAATCTAGCATAAAAATCATCATACACACGTCCCTTTGCCATTGCAACTGCCTTCTTTGCCTTACTCTTCTTTGTATACCTTTTTAGTATTTTCATCTCTTATTTTGTCCCATGTTTTCTTTGCCTCTTTCTTTTCTTTTATACTCTTTTGAACTTCCTCATTCCACCACCATGTCTCCTTGTCTCCTTTTCGTTTCCCAAATGTCACTCCCAGTACAATTTCAGCTGTTTTTCTTAGCATTTCTGCCGTTTTGTCCCACTCATCAGGTAACCCATCCTCGCCTCCCAAAATCCTGGTCACCTCTTGTCTAAACGGAGCTCAAGGAGCTTCTATGTTTCATAAAAAAGAAAAATTTGAGTCAAACAATTATCGGTTTAAATTGATGTTACCAAAGAGTAAAAAGAAAATAATTACGGCTTGCACTACAAAGAAAACAGTTTCGGCTATCTTTGCTCACCCTTTTTAAAACACTGGATACCGAAAATTTTTTTAAATGACAAGTTGATATTTTGCGATATATGCATCAAAGTTTCAAGAAATTTTTTAAATTTTTGAGTTAGAATTTTTATGATGGCCAAGAAGAGAAAGGCTTTTGTTTGTTTAGAAAAGTAATAACATGAATCAGGCCAAGTCTTTAAAAAATTTCTTTCAATTTTTTTTCTTTATCCTTAAAACCTTGCATTTATTAATGGTTCGATAAACCAGAAATCGGTTTGGGAATTCTTGAAATTCGTTTTTTTTTTGTACATCAAAAAATAGACAAAATATAATTTTTAGTGACATTAAATTGTATTTTTATCGTTGGAAACTTGAAAGAATTTTTATGCAACATTATTTCTCCCAATATTCCGAATAACTCTATAGATACACTTAACAAAAATCAACTACATCTAAAATTTGACAACAGTAGATGGACCCAACCAAGTGGTCGTCATCAAACCCTAGATCATTATATCGAGTGCTTCATAAAGCAATCCCACGAAGAAATCAATAAATTAAAAAAAATCGTAAGACAACATAATCATAAAGAAAGCAAATCAACACCAAGCCTAAAATTAAATGAAAATATTATAATTAAACCAGCTAATAAAGGCGGAGCCATTGTAATCTTTAACAGATCAGATTAAATAAAAGATGAAAAAAATCAATTTAACAACAAAAAAACTACCAATCGCTTTCTCAAAACCCGACAAAAAAATTTAAAGTAGAACGAACCAAACTAATTCTTTTTTTGATCCCTATAAATCCCCAGTCGTTTCCTACATCCCTCCTAATCCACAATCTGACAAATTTTATCTTCTTTCCAAAATCTACAAAACAAACAACCCAGGCCGATAATATTATTAACACCCTTCCTGAACATTTATCACACTTCGTAGAGACCTAATTCAAAAGTTATGCACAGACTGATAGTAATTATATTAAAAATATCAATGATTTTTTATATAAATTCCAGAAAATTAAAAGAGTTTCGCAAAAACTATTTTCGTTATCCTTGATTTTTTCTCTCTTGGCAATAATACATTTAACCAACAACAGCGGATTAAAACGTTCAAGTCTATTGTGAAGAAAAATTGATTTGAGTTAGGACAAACGAAAAAATAGTAGTGATTACGACGATTACGTAATATATCCACGGGGAATTGTTCATAATTTAAAAAGTAAAATTTCTTATGACAATGCCACACTTATCTTAAAGTTAGAGCCAGCAACTTTATTTCCGCGGGAAAGGTGATTGGCTAACTCACTGAAGGGCGCTTATCGACAGAAGAAAGTAGTGTGATCCGTAAGGCGATTACTGATTTGGATGCTGAACGGTCAGATGACTAGAAAAATTGAGAAAAACGCAGTTTTGTTTATAATTGCTCGAAATTCTTTAAAAAGTTCTATTTATCATAATTTATCGTTAGCCCAGATGCTGATATATAAAAAAAGAAAATGCACCAAGCAATTCCACGTCACGCGATTCTCAACTTGGACACTTCTGTTTGTCTCGGCCACCGTCGCCACGCTCTCCCAATCCTTTCAGCGTCTCTCGTAGTCTCAACCTCCGGTCTCTCTCACTGCCTCTGAAGCTATCCAATCTATTTGTCTATGCCACGCGCTACAGCAAAATATATACATATATATAAACATTTTCGCCGCGAGACTTTGGCGGCAGAACAAAGCAACATAAGATAAGTAAAAAAAATTAAAGCAAAACCTCAATGTCCCGAAAACCAGAACAAGACATTAAAGCAATTTACTAAATACGAAAAACAATTGTTAGCGTAATTATTGCAATTAACTTTAATTTCTTGATGCTCGGCATAAATATGAAAAAGGCTGTCAGTGTTAACAACAATGAACCGAGTTAAGTATCAATATAACTAATTAAAACACAATGGGTTAGACGTCGAAACAAAATGCAAGAATGGAAACCGAGAAACTCCAATTAACAAAACGAGGTCGAGCTAAAAGTTTTAGAGCAATGATAAAAAAATACAACAATTAAATGGTCAAAAATTAGGGTAAAAGAGCATGACTAATTACACTGCTACAAGTTCAATATAACTTTTAGCAATTTTTTCAACTAATAGCAAGTTGCATCAATTTTGCATAGACTATGATTTTAATAATTTATTTCTGCTTTATTTGATTTTCGCAGGTGAGGCACTGCCTCACTTGCTTCCCCGACGGCACGTCCCTGCTTTTGACCCTGCTTAAGTAAATGTTAGATATAGTCCTCAGCGTAATACAAAAGTAGGACAAAAGTTCTTTTACAGTTTTCGATTACCTCAAGCAAACTACGACAAATACGACTATTTCTTCAAATTTCTCTTCTAAAATGAATCTATATATTTCGATTTTTTATCATTTTCATTACACGCTCTGTGCAACAAAGAAAAGTAGACTATTCTATTTAGAGTTATTTCAAACATAAACTTACAGGGAGGAAAAATGAAGGCACAATTATCTAAATATCGTACTCTACAAAATGTGACATATAAAAATAAAATAGTTATTCACGCCAAATGATTTATGTTAAATTTTAATACCGGAGCGTAATGTTGTAAAATAATTTCCACTGTTTGTTCTTGTTGCAAACAAAGATACTGGATAAAAAAAAAGGTGGAGCAGGGGTTTTCTAACTCTACTACATTTGATGTGTCATCTGTTTGAATAAAAAAATTCAAATAACCTCTGTTGTTGCGTTTTCCGTTAAATTCAATATTAACACTTACTATAAAAATGATTGTGTTATTTTTTGTGTTAAGTAGAATTTTATTGGTTGATTTTATTTCAGTAGCCTTTTTTTATTCAGTTAAAATTGTTCAAAAATTGAAGTTTGAGTAAAGTTTCAAGAACAGCACAGATCTTGAATACGTATGTAAAGGTCGAACGACATAGACTGACGCTGGCGTATAAAAAATAATACAATAATTATATTGTAAAACTTCAAGCGCATAAGTAATTAACGACCTTTCTTGAATTTAATCAAAACAAAGCCTGATATTTAAACCAACAAGTTAAAATAATATTTTTTTAACCACCTTTAAGTTTTGTTTTTTTATATGTATATTAATAACATAATTAAAAATAATTGAAAAAACTAAGCCAAATTAAGCTTCAGACACAAACCTATCATTCGTTTTCAAGATTTAAAATTTTATTAACTTTATCGTATTTTACCTCTGTTTATCCTCCAGTCTCGTACAAAAATGTTGAAGGCGCTTTACTTAGGGCAATCTTTAAGCAATATCGCACGTACCTGCTTATTCAATGGTGTATATGCAGGCTTGCGAGCAACCAGAAGATCTAGCAGATAATTGCTTTCAGAGATGCCAAGATATTACAGTGGCTTGGAATTTTTAAGTTACTTTTTTAGTTTTTATTTGAGACATAAATAAAATGCTAGTCTACCCAGACTACCCTACTAGCCTGAGTAAGTTAAGCCTAAACAAAAAGTATTAAAGTGGCTACTGGCTATGAAATGCGTAAAACGTTCCCAAACTTGACCCTACTTAAAACTAGCTAGTAACTAGTGCCGGAAAGACGGGCAAAGCATTGATAAAGACCTAACTTTAACGAATGTAAATCTGATATGACACTAACGAAGAAACTCCTTTGAAGTTGCAATCGATATGAAAAATAAAAACATGTCGCAATGCTTGCAAAAAAACTTTCACCGATCCTTAAATTATGCTATGGAATCATCGTTCTCAAAGCAGCTGCAATGCTGATGCAGAGTTCGCAATTATTAACTCCGTTCACAAAGTAGGCGCAAGTACTTCGGTAAAAAATACCAGTGATACAGGTACTTAAAAAGTAATGAGATACTTTAGTACACGGTAATGCCCGCCTTTGGTCTTAATATATTGGTAATTACAAAAAAGAATTTCGTTTTAGATCGACAAAAAAGTTTGTTTTGACTATATACGTATTTTCGAACAAACCTATTCTTAAATACCATCATCTCAGCAAACTGGTAAGCGAATTTGCTATACGAAAGTGAAACTGAATAACAAAAATTTTTTATCAGATCCTGAATGGATTCTGTTCGTACCTGTTTTGAATCCCACCTCTGTATTTTTGACCCGCAGACCATTTTTTAACAATTTGTAGTGTACTAGTTTAACTTTAGAAAAAAATTAGCTTTTTTAAAAAGCCTTAAAACTTTTTGTTGGAAGAACAGATAAATAATAGCCAACCTCCAATCAGACTTTTATAATGTTGACAATTATCTTCATGACATTGTTCAATTTGTGTTGGGGTTACCAACCCTCAAGTTTGGACAAATCACTTTGATGGCATTCCCCATTTCGTTTGACATCAGGCTCACATCTAGTACAGCAAACTGAATTGTCATTGTTTTTATTTATTACTAGCTTTTTCTTTAATTAATATATTTCTATGTGTAGTTTGCTAGAGTTTACTTTAAAGGCGAAAGGCTAACTCTAAAAAATATATTGACAAAAATTTGTTTTTGATAAGTTTTTGCTTAAAAAAATCAACAACAAAAAATTCAAAACGTTTCTGAATAAATCTTTGTAAATTCATTCAATTATCTAAATAGCAATCAACCGAATTAATTATCCTTAACAATGTTTCTGAATTGTTTTTTTTTTGTCTTTTGACACAATAAAGCAGCATTAAAAAAAACATGATTAAAAATACAGCAATAGTTTTAACAACAAGACGCAAAATTTAAAAAGGCCTTCAAATATTTTGGATCTACGTCCTGCAGGATCCGGAAACATCTGCTGGTGGTATCCACGCCTCTTCTGGTAATGTGGTGGTCTGCAAGTCCTTGGCAACTGCTTCAACAGCCCGCATAACTCGAAGAATGTTGCCTCTCAAAATCTTTGTCAGATCTTCATCCTTCCATCCTCTATTCATTAACTCCGCAACCAAGTTCGGATACTTGGATACGTCTTCGAGTCCTATAGGAGTTCTTAAAAATTTTGTAAGAAAATTAAAAATCTTAAAATTTAAAAAAATTAAAAATTTTAAGAACTATGTTATTTAAAAAATTTGTAATTTTTAAACCTTTTTTATTTTAGCAATCTGTAGCCTAATTTATGGTCAAATTTATTTAAATTAAGTAAAAGCACAGAAAATGGTTATTTTTGACTAGCAAGTATATTGAAAAACTTGAGTAAATTTAAACTTGCATTTAAACCGATTAATCTTGTATAATTTTAAATTAGCTCATTTTATTTTCTGAAACCTAATAGGCTGTAAAGAAAAACGAAGAAAAATAAAGTAGGAGACCCTACTACGTAAAAGTGCAGAACCAGTGCAAAAACCTTGTCTGTGTAACAAAGGTAACCACAAAACCAAGCGTTTTGTTTCGATTTAATACGTCAAAGCTTGTCACAATGCGGTTGCTTTCTTAACCGAGTTTGCCGTCAATTCGGCTCTTCAATTCAGTTCAGTTTCTTTTATTTCTGCTCCGCCACATAATCAAAATACAACAAAATAGTAAGAAGTTTGTGAGTTGCTTATAGACGGGGTCAGAAAAAGGAAGAAACAACAAACAAGTTGACGCTGTGACTACCTATTTAACAATGAAAAGTGCGACTCATTGTATTATATGGAAGCAAGGTTGCTCCACCTCATTATAAGGTTGTGTTAAAAAATGGAAAGTGAAAAAAGAGAGAAAAGAAAACACAGACTGAGGATATTTATTAAATAAAACGCTTCTATGCATGGGTGGGACCATAGCAGAGTTTGGCTCGAAGAATATGATCAGTCCTAAAAAAATATGAATATATAAAAGCTTGAACATATTCACCACCAGCCCAGTAAGCAAAATTACAATGTGTTCAATTACCCTGCCGACTAAATAATAATAAAGCAAGACCAGCTTAATAAACCTTAATCTGCAACTTGAAATAATCTGGAAATTCAAAATCAAGTTGGGACGGAATTTTTGCATTGAAAAACGCCGGTTTATTAATCAAGAAAACGCTTTGTTCGGTATTTGGTTACGGTATTTATTCTCTTTTTTTTACTTAGTTGCTAAAGTGCTTAAAATTTTTGAGTAGAGAATAGAGTAGCCTGCGAAAAGATCATCGGTTGTCTATTGAATCAATTCAATCAATTGTCTTCTGAGACTTTCTGAGAAAAAGTGTTCTGTGATTTATGAACAAGGCATTCTGCACTTTTCTGCCCAATATTCTTCGGTTACACTTTCGATTACTGTACAGTTTTATGTTTCGATTTTTTGTGCCGTATACGAGACTGATAGAGTAAATGCCCTGCACTGTATTTTCTATTTATTAATATTTAACTTTAATTTTTGCGTCACCGGTTATAAGATTTGCCACTTATTAAACCAAAAAAGCTTTGGTCTGAGATAGGCTTAAACGGGATCTGTTGCATCAATTAAAGCCTACACACCTTTTTACATAAAATGCTTTTTAAAACTTTAATCTAGCATACTTTGTTATTCCGTCATAATCGGCCCCTACTCCCAGATAGTCAACTCCTATGAGATTTTTGATGTGATCGAAGTGATCTGTAAATTAACGAGAAAAAATCTTTCTTTTTTGAATCGTATTTTAAGAATTTTATGAAAAAAATTTGGCTCAGTTTTAAACGCAACTGATCAAAGACGAACAACACAATTATAATTTATAGATTCGTAAGATTATGCAGTTTTCATCAAGTGAAACATTTTTTTGCTAAACTAAGGAGTCAGAGTTTTTAAATTTGAATCAAATTACTTTTAACAATATTTTTTTAAACTTCGAAGCGTACTTTTAAATGCGCTAAATACTCGTACATAAGAATAGATGTGATTTGTGAAAAAAAGAAACGTTTATTTGGGCTCAGCCACGCAACAAATAAAACACAAACAAAAACTTATGTTAAGAGTTAATTTAAGAAATTTAAGAAGCCGTTTCAAACTATTAAAGCAACGTAAAATTTTTAAAGATCACTATGAACTATTTTCTAGACCAGGCTTATCCAACCTTCGGCCCACTTAATGTTTTTATGCGGCCAACTGCTCATTCATATTTTATAGTTATATTTTCATACGTAACTGTATAGAATTCTATGCCATTGCTATTATTGTAACGCATAGGGATTCACAGTGAATATATCAGATGATCGCTGCGTCAAGTAACGTGCAATGAAGTACTCTATGAAAACTTTTGTGGGCGGAGCTTATCATAAAAACGCTTGCCCCAAGTATCGTTTTCAGTATTTACATTGTTTTTCGAATAAATTAATATTAATCGTGTTATTTCCCAACATTCTTTACAATATCAGGGGATAGTTGTTAATGACTTCAGTGGTAGTAAAAATAGTAACTTTAAATTAATTCGGAGTGATTTAGAATAAGATTACAGTAGTAGCAGCGATGTTGCTTGTAATAAAAAAAGAAAAACTATAGAATTATTAGGAGGGTGGAAGAGGATCAGATATTTTTGAGATTTTAGGTCCAATATAGGAATTTAAAATATGGTCAGGGTCCAGGGTTAACCAAGGTGAGTGTCGTTCCTAGTCGGCGAAGCTCAGCTGGCTGGATGCCTGAAAGTATGGGAAGTGATCCGCTGGAGTGGGATGTAGGCATCCAGTGACAAATCTCAGGGCGTCATTCAAGACACTGTCCATGAAGCGAGTATGAACGTTGTGACACCAGATTGGTGTGCAAGTACTCAGATGTTGAGTAGACCAGAGACAAGGTGGCTACGCGTAGTGTTTTGGCACCAGCACCCCATCCAGAGTCTACAACCTGCCTCAGCAGTGTAACGCGCGAAAATAGCTTTTTACGCAATGCTTGAGCAACCTGTCTGTGAGCAAGATGGTGACGAAACCTGAGCAACCTGTCCAGCTCTGCCACAAAATAAGTAGGGTTGGACAAAATAGTAAAAGTCTAATGCCGTTGTAAACATTTAGCTCACGTTTGGCCTCTTGGTTATTTAAATGAAAGGCTGCTGTCACCGTCCTAGTGGGATTGAGCTTCAGCTCCAAGTATGAAGTACACTAAAAGTGTGGTCATGTCTTGACTTAACGTCCCTTCAAAGTCCTTCCAGTTTTCAAAGCAGTGCAACAATGTTAGATCATCTGCGTAGGTAAACTTTCAAGAAATCGTGGAGGGCAGGTGAAGACGTACATATAGAGGTTGAAAAGGAGGGAGCCAAGACTAATTCCTGATGAACACTTTTTTCAGACGGTGGAACCGGATTTGTTTGCTAGTAAGGTTGAAATATCGGTAGTAAGGTTGAAACTTCCGTTTTGAACGAGCTCCATGATCATTCTGACCATCTGCTTATATGGCAGAAGTCTCAAGCAGCTTGCATGTAAGGGCCAAGATGCCAGACAGAGTCATATGCCCCAGTCAGATCAACAAATTGAGAAAAAAAATCCTCGATGTTTTTGTCAATAAAATGACTTAATCCACGGCTGACTTTCCTTGTCGAAACCCAGCATGCTCTCTAGGAAGCAATGGATCAATAATTCGTTTGACGCGTTCGTAGATAAGCTTCTTGAGGATCTTGTAGGGGACTCAAAGCAGGGATAGGGGGTCGAAAACTTTTTAGGTCCCCTACGGGCTTTATCGGCTTTGAGAATCGTGTCAACAAGCGCTCTTCTTTAGATTTAGGAAAATTAAATTTGGTGCAAGTAGAAAGAAAGAAACTCACATAACTAAGATTTTAAAGCAGCTCCAGCATGGATATTTCTAATACTAATTTCGTAATGATATATTAGTTTCATATTTCACTTAGATTCCTAATTAAAAAATAAATTTTAATTTTATATTTTAATACTCCTCATTTAGTTATGGCATCCAATATTAAAAAGAGGATGTTTGATATAATGCAATTTTGCGGCCAGCTGAATATACAGTACTTGAATTAATAATTTGGTCCATTATAAAAAAAGGTTGGACATCCCTGTTCTAGACAAAGACCAGGGGTGGATTTGCAAACATCCCTTCATTGAGCGATTTTATTAAAATGCTAAATGTACATTCACTTGTTTGAAATGGTGGTCGGGTTGCGAATCATATGACATTGGTATGAAAACTGCCGAAAAGAGCCTCCGCCGACATTTGAAAAAATGTCTCAGAGAAATATTGCTTTGCTCTTGGTTGAATGTTGAATTTTAAATGAAAATAGCTTAAGAAAAGTTCGAAACCATTTTCAACATTTGGAAAGTGTTTCAAATGGCTTGAAGATTAATTTTTGCATTTGATGATTTTCAACATTTACAGAAAAATATGAATACTTAGACTGGAAGTTATTCTTAAAAACCTACCCGCCACATCACTGGTGTTAGCTGTATTGCTACATGTAACAAAATTGTTGAAAAAATTAACCATGACAATTCCATTGTTTTCTTTCTGTAAGTAAAACGTTAAATAATATTTTCAAGCAAACAAAAAGTGTTGAATGTAGAGTTGGGATGGAAAAGAAAAGAACAGGTACGAGTAAGCTGCAAAACGTGTAAGTCAAAAAAATTATTTCTACCTAAAATTATGTTTATTTTTATTTGATTAAAGGAACTTCATTGTCATTTTACTTGTATTAATCCAGGGGTGTCCAACCTTTTTGAGCCTAGGACCATTTTGACCCATAAAAAATATTGGTGGGCCAAACAAAAAAAACACCCCACTTTTTCCCCAAAATCATAGTGATCTCTATAAAAAAAGTCCTCACCTGAAATCAGTCTCAAATTTCTCACTTTTTGTCCCGAAATCATAGTGATCTCTAAAATTTGAAAAAAAAACAAGAAAAAAGGGGTCTTCACATCAAATCTGTCTTCGACTTCTGCCAAAATTGACGGGACAGAGGGCTTCAAAAATACTGCGCGGGCCACACAAAATCTTTACGCGGGCCACGGGTTGGACGCCCTGTATTGATCTATTAAATCTTAAAATAAAATTTTGTAGCCAGTTTCAAATTTTAAAGCATTTATTTTTTAATATAGCACATTATAGGAGTACCAGCCAAAAAAAATTTGGGAGGGCAATGAAGTTGTTCCCAAATAATGACTTTCTATTACTTTAAGAATAGGGTAAAAAATTGTCCGAGATTCCAGGGCGAAGACCAAATTTCGTTCAAAAATCAAGATGTTCTCTAAAAAAAAAGGTCTTTACCTAAATTTGCTAACAACTTTTTGCAATTGATCATTATCGCTGCCCTAAAGTTCCTGATTTTGCCCAAATATTTTCTTGTCACCTATGTTCCCTCTAAGCTGCGCGGCTGCGCGGCCGCGCAGTAACGAGGGAACCCCCGCTCAGACTTTTGTTTTGCCGCGCACTGCGTAAGTTTTGGCAAGACATGCTTTCGCTGCATAAGCATTGGCAAGGTTTGATTTCGGGAACAAAATAGGAAATCAAAGATCAAGGAATCGAAATGAAGACCTTTTTATATTTTTTTTAGAGAACACTTTGATTTTCGAAAAAAAATAAAGAAATTGGAGATGAAATCAAAGGCAAGACCTTTCTTTTTTAGAGAACACCTTGATTTTGGGAGAAAAAACCAAAGCTTTCTTGCCTCGGGTAATATTCACCACTGCTCACACAGCCTTTCATTCCGCGCACACTAAGCAAGCTCTTAGAGAAAACATTGCTTTTCACTGCCCGAAAAATTTGAATTTTGCCCAAATTTTGGAAACTTGGGGGCAATTGCCCCCCGCCAGGTACGGCTATGCAGCACATCATACTTAAAAATCACAGCTTACTGTTGCGGTGCACGCTAATACCCGGTAAAATATTTGTGTTCGAGTGCAACTTAGAGCGCATAATAATCTCCAACTCACAACACGAAGTAGTATGTCATCCGGGACATTTCGGATATGGTCACAAAGTGCACGCGCTGAACTGTGACTGTATATGATTGGAGCTTTCGAAATTTCTAGAACATCCCTCATGACTTGGTCAGAAACATGAGAAAGATCAACCAGCATTCCTAGCCTGTTCATCTCCAGCACGACCAACTGTTTAAAGAAAAATAAAAAGTAAAATTGAAATCAAAACAACAAATTGATCCGAATTCAAAACAAAGTTGGATAATTTCGATCTTTCAAATTTCTTTCTATTTGATTTGTTTGTTTGTTTTTTTTGTTTTTTTAAGAAACTTTTGCATTAAGGCCAGCTGTAATGTATAGTTCATACATAATATGTACAAAATCTTGTACATGAAATTTTTAATCATTTACCCGCCGACTTGCATTATTTTGACGGAGCATCTGTTAAGCTGATTAAATGTAAAATAATTTCAATTTTATTCGTAAAGTTACAGATATTAACAGATCAAAGACAAATGCAAAGAGATTCGATAATAATGTAATTAAATTAAAATTTTGATTTTACGAATAAGTATGAATAAATAAGAATAAAAATTTCAGAAATTTTTTCATTCATTCATTCCTTTATTGAATTTTATCAGTAATCAAGTTATTAGGTTTTCTAAATTGTTATTGACAAAGTGATTGCGAAATGAGAAACTGCGGCTGAACGATTATTAGCCGCATAACGTCAATTGCGCGCGGTTGCTATTTGCTGTATTTTAAAACAAAGTACTTAAGTTAATTTTTAAAAAATGTAGAAAAAAGAAAAAAATTAAGATAAATTAGAAAAAAAATGAATACTATTACCGCAAAAAGTGGTAATAATTGATGATAAAATGTACACCTCCGAGCAATATAAAGATAATGTTGCATTGTCATAAACATTGAGAAAATATTTGCGTCATTTGCTTGTTTGTTCAGCATAGTCTTACATAATGTAGATCAATCAATAATTTGAATTTGCATCCGTGAGTAAGCAAAAAAAAAGCACCGTAATGTTGTGCCTTTTCAAGAACATACCATTAATGACCCATGTAAGAAAAAGTAGAAATTGCACTCATTGCAGTCGCCATTAAAACAGCAATTCTATCGTCCATACTTTGTAATTAGCTAGCTCACAATCAAAAATTGCTAAGTCTTACTTTTCCAAAATCAGTCAGTCCCATCGTAGAACCAGCATGTCCAGCCCTTAATAAAATACATTTTAAAAATTTATTTCTCTGCAAAAATCAATTTTAAGTATACTTCGGTCATGATTTTGTTGTGATATTGTGCAATAGATGACGTAGTGTTTTTCTTAAACGCTCTAATCTTAATCAGCG
Source organism: Diplosoma virens (assembly GCA_963680785.1). Taxonomy (NCBI): domain Eukaryota; kingdom Metazoa; phylum Chordata; class Ascidiacea; order Aplousobranchia; family Didemnidae; genus Diplosoma; species Diplosoma virens. The sequence continues at coordinate 12,907,464 of OY796889.1, read as the reverse complement.
CCTTCTGCTCAAACAATTATTGGACGCGCGCGTCTCCAGGCATAATTGTTACTAGTTAAATATGCGCCTTTATTTTGGTTTAGCAGTCAGTTCAAAGTTATCAAGCTACTACAGCAAACGAACTAAAAGCATTATATTTCAATACGGTTGTTTTTTGGCTAAGTACTTTTGTGAATATTTATTATTGTTTTTTTATAAACCTGTGTATTCGTGCAAAGATACAACAGGCAAAAGTGGCGACGAGGATTCAAGGAACTCAACTGCGTCGAGAAAAAAAGAAAATTTGTTGATTTTGCATTACAGCTTGAATTGTCGACAATGAGTGAAATTTCTGAACTAATTTTGTTGTTAAATAAGCAACACCAAGAGCAAATGGCAGTTTTCCGCGGCGAGCATCAAGAGCAAATGGCAGTTTTACGCGACGAGCATCCCGAGCAGAATAAGCAATACCAAGAGCAGAACAAGCAACATCAAGAGCAAATGACAATGCTTCAAGAGCAGCTGAAAATTCTACAAAGCAGCTTGAACAACCGGCGAGAAAATGTTCCAACACCGATGGCAAGTTTTCAACCATTCGATTCTACATCTGAGTTATGGACTGATTATTTGGCAAGGTTCCGAACATTCGTCACTGCTAACTCTATTCCCGACAACAAGCAAGCACAAATTTTTCTTACCAACCAATCTAACTCCGTTTACAAAATGCTTAGCAACTTAGCGGCTCAGCAACAACCTGTCAAAAGCATACATGAGCTAACCATGAATGATATTCAGACGTTTATGGCAGAGCAGTTTGACCCAAAACGGTTTGTTGTCAGAGAACGTTTCAAGTTTTGGTCTGACATGAAACGCAAACCTGGCGAAACTATTCCTGAACTGGCAAGCAGAATACGACAAGATGCAGCTACGTGTGATTTTCAATCCATTAAAGATCCATTAGATGAAGCCATGCGAACTAAATTCATCTGTTCAGTCGACAACGAAGCAGTTTTGAAGACACTCTTCAAGCTCAAGGACGATGAACTGAAGTTTAACAACGCCATAAGTCCAAAACTTCCAAAACGCAAGAAAAGAAAACCGCCTGCTTCAGGTGTGGAAATTCTGGACATTTTAGCAAAGCTTGTCCCCACATTAAAGCTATTTGCAGCTTCTGCAAGAAAACAGGTCATCTGCAATCTGTATGCATGTCTCGACTAAGAGATAATAAGCTTGTGAAACAACAGATGAAACAATTGGTGCACAAAGTCCAATGTTCTGTTTCACCCATCTATCAAACTATTAGACTTAATGACCACAGAATTAAGTTTGAAATTGATAGCGGAGCCAGTGACACATTTTGCTGTGAAGCGACGTGGCAAACGCTGGGTAAACCCACTCTACAACCTGTAACAGTTCGATATCAAGTTGCTGAAGGTAGCCCGCTACCCGTCGTGGGACAATTCCAATCAACTGCAAGTATTGATGGAAAATCACCTGACGTGACCTTTCCTGTAATTGTCACTAAGGTGCCCAATCTAAATTTACTAGGTCGTCTGGCGATGATGAAGTTGAAACTCACCAACTTAACTGATCACTTCAGAGAAAACCTAAGTTGTGCTGAATCTACTGCAACGATAGAGCACGTCACTACAACTGGTCCAGAAAACTCTTTACATGCGGTCAATTATGTGGAGAGTTTCCTACTTTATTTGAATCTACATTGGGTTATAAGAGAGGTGTATGGGAGCTTACAGATTTTAACTCGTACGGCACCCCCGTGGTTCCTATTCGAAAGTCTCCTTTGCCAGGTCAAGCAAAAGCAAGCATCCGAGTTTGTGGAGATTATTCGGTGACTGTAAACTCGCAACTGGAAGACCATCGTCAACCAATCCCTCTCCCAGAAGATCTAATGCGCAAGCTAGGACGTGGTTACTGCTTTAGTAAGATTGATCTAGCTAATGCATATAATCAAATCTGTCTTTCTCCTGACAGCCAGAAGAAGCTGGCTCTCAGCACTCACAAAGGAGTTTTACTGCAGAAAAGACTTCCTTTCGGAATTAAATCCGCACCAGGGTATTTCCAAGAAATCATGGTAAGTGGTGACAACGCAAAAGATCATTTGATGAACCTGCGAGCTTTGTTCAAAAGACTAGAAGAAAAAGGTCTTCGCTGCAACCGTGAGAAATGTGTTTTCGCCCAAGTATCAATTGATTACCTGGGTCACACTTTATCAAGTCGAGGAATTGCAAAAGGGTCCAAAGTTGATGCCATACTAGAAATGCCTACACCCAAGAACATTTATACGTTAAAATCTTTTTTAGCATCTGTGCAGTTTTATTCCAAATTCTTACCTCCATATTTTTCGGAAATCACCGAGCCGTTGTACAAGCTTACACGCAAAGGACAACAATGGAAGTGGGGTGAAGAAGAATCGACATCTTTCAAAAAGATCAAACGGTTACTATGCACAGAGACTGTACTTGCGCACTATGACCCATCTCTTCCGTTGGGTTTATCTTGTGACGCCTCAGAATGCGGAATTGGAGCGGTATTATTTCATCGCTTTGCAGACGGAAGCGAGCGTCCGATTCTCAATATTTCTAAAATTCTATCGGCAACACAAAGACGCTACAGCCAAATACAGAAAGAAGCACTATCCTTAGTGTACGCTTTGAAGAAATTTCATCAGTTTCTGTACGGTCGTAAGTTCATTGTGGTCACCGATCACAAACCTTTAGTGACCTTGTTTGCCCCTGATAAAGGTACTCCTGCAATGGCCGCGAATCGACTTGCACGATGGGCATTACTAGTCCATCAATATTACTACACGGTGGAATACCGTAGAAGCAAGGACCATGGCAATGCCGATGCTCTTAGTCGCTTGCCATTTTCAAATGACACAAGTTTTGATGGGGAGGAGATGGAAGATGATGTCGATAGCGTTTGTTTAGTTCGAACAATCAGTCGTCAAATCAATCCTGACAATCCATTGCTTGTGGTCAGAGAGACTGCCAAGGATCCAATTCTTTCCCAACTAATGCGATTTGTGAAGGAAGGATGGCCGCATGCATTTTCGGAAGAGCTTAAAGACTTCAAAAAGTTGGAAAATTCGTTGTCAACAGAGAATGGTTGCGTTTTTTACGGCTTACGGGTAATAATTCCTTCAACCCTACGTAATCATATTCTTAAATTATTACACCTTGGACATTTCGGCATGCAACGGATGAAACAACTTGCCAGGTCAACTGTCTATTGGCCTAGAATTGACTTTGACATCGAGAATTTATGTCGCAAATGCACTTCCTGTGGCCAATTTCAAAATAAGCCGGATAAACCTTCAATCCATCCGTGGATGATGCCAGAAAAACCATGGTCAAGACTCCATTTGGACCATGCGATCAACTTTCTGGGAAGAAACTGGTTAGTCCTTGTAGACGCTTATTCAAAATATCCTTGCATTCATCCCACAACCTCAACGTCTTCGAAAAGTACTACTGCTATACTTGAACAAGAATTTGCTCATTTCGGATATCCCCACACGTTGGTGACCGATAATGCCACAACATTCATGTATCAAGAGTTCCAAGCTTGGTGCAAACAACGAGGCATTGTACATCTCACCGGAGCACCTTATCATCCAGCAACAAACGGTGCTGCCGAGCGTTTGATACAATCGTTCAAACAGGCATTGAGAAAATCCTCGTTACCTCCAAAAAGAATTCCTTTTGCATCGGGACTGTCACCAAGCGAATTGTTGAATGGAAGAAGAATACGCACCAAAATTGACACTTTGGTTCCATCCATTCCGCATCTCCTGCAGGGAAGACAATCAAAACAAGCAAGCAAGCATTCAAATGCTGAAGACTCGGAAGTGGCTTCGAAAGTCGAACATCATTACTCACTAGGAGACCCTTTAGAAGAGATCGTGACTCACGATGGGTGCCTGCGATAGTTACAAAAGTCCATGGTACACGAAGCGTCAATGTACGAGTCATTCCTCGAGGACCAACTTGGAGAAGACATCTTGATCAACTTCGACCTCGATACGGTTCGGATCAAGATGATGATCCCTGTGAAATCCCAACGAGCGTTTTGTCTACAGAAACACTTCCAGCCGGGACTGACCACGCATCTAGTTCTTCTTCGATGAACCAACGCAACAATCCGAGACTACCAACCGGAGACGAGTACGGGCGACACAATCTACGACGATCAGCGAGAACAAAGAGACCTCCAAAAAATATTGTTGCTAAAATGTATATATATTTTTTGTCGTAGTTTATTTGGGGAGGTGTTGTGATATTGTGCAATAGATGACGTAGTGTTTTTCTTAAACGCTCTAATCTTAATCAGCGCCTTCTGCTCAAACAATTATTGGACGCGCGCGTCTCCAGGCATAATTGTTACTAGTTAAATATGCGCCTTTATTTTGGTTTAGCAGTCAGTTCAAAGTTATCAAGCTACTACAGCAAACGAACTAAAAGCATTATATTTCAATACGGTTGTTTTTTGGCTAAGTACTTTTGTGAATATTTATTATTGTTTTTTTATAAACCTGTGTATTCGTGCAAAGATACAACAGATTTTATTGACCAAAATTCCGTAAAAGCACATTCAAAAACAAACTAATTCAAAGTTTTAATTTTGACAATCTTTACAGTCAAACAAACCAATTTTTAGTAAAGTTCATCATCATCATTATTATCATTATCTAAACTTTTTCTCCAGACTTGCACGACAACGTCGAAAGCTTTAAGCAGCAACTAGGCGACAACGTCGAAACCAACCACCTAGTGATCACTCCGACCTACTTCATTATTTGCTTACCAGATTACAATAATTGATTTCAAATTAAGTAAAACTAAACTGATAATATCTTAAGTCTACAAAAAATTAATATTCAAATGATAGTCTGGTCAGATATTTTTCATGGAGAATACTGTTTATGGTTGTTGCTTTGTCTCATCAAGGAACGCCGCTGAGAGAACCGGTGAAAGTACAACAAGGTATGTGACGACTTACAGTCTCTATTACTTTTAAAGTAAATTAGTTTCTTTTGAAAAAGCACTAAAAAAGTGAAGAGAATATAGCCCGTCGTTGGATAAGTTTATCAAAATACAGTTCGTGAATTTTTTTTTAAATTGAGGACACAATATCATATGATTATGATAATAATGATGATGATGATGATAATGATGATTATATAATAGTGATGATGATGACGATATCATGAGCAACTGCTTGTATTACGAGAAATGCTCAAAAGTTAAGCTTCATTTCCAGTGCTGGAATGGAGTTTTATTTGTTTCTTTTATTGATTTTTTGCTTCGCTTAGCGCTTAAGCGCGGAAAAAAGTAAAAAATTAATAAAACAAACAAAAAATACTAGACTTCACGCTAGTAGTCACATCAAGGTGATCTTAGCTCTTTGCTCTTATAAGTCATTTTTCAAAATGTAAGAACGTACTTTTCCAATGTTGACCGCACAAAGTCTGTCTAACGATTTAGGTCAGGTTCAAGATAACTAAACATTTATAAAACCAAGATCAAAAAAGTTAGAAATAGTTTGGCAGACTGCAAAAAATCACGTCGCAGGTTGAAATTTGGACCAACTTGATTTAAAGCACCTTATATGCTATGGTTTTAATCAACAATTTCTCGCATAAAATTAATTGCAATATTACGGCATGCAATTTTTAAAATACCATGGAGTTGCACAGGTGTGAGTTAGAGTCATGTATCTCGCTCCAAGTTCAAAAAACATCCTCAAGGCACCGAGAGAGCTATCAATCATGTGACCACCTTCTACGCCAATCAGAGAAGCTATCTTTCCATCTTGATTAGCGGTTTCAATACCTTGACAAAATTTGTGTTTTGTTTACAATTTACGTTTTACGTTTAAAATCGAGAACTCCTAAGGCTTTGTGTTCAAACGTCATCTATAAATTCACAGGTTCGTGCGAGACGAACATGACATACATTGGTATGTCATCGAGACATTTAATCACAAGAGTCCGGGAGCATTTGAATTTCAAAAGTATTCAAGAGACTGCCGTACAAAATCATATTTTATCAAGTGACTCTTGCTCAAGCGTTAAATTTAGTTTAAATAATTTTTCGATATTGCGCAAATGTAGATCAGAATTTCATACTAGAATACATGAAGCTCTATTAATAAGAAAGTCCAGTCCTAATTTAAATCGCCAATTATATGCCAATGGAACATCACACTTACTAAACAGTTTTTAAAAATCTACTCGTTTATTTGTTTTTTTTTTTTTGTTTTTTTTCATGTTTTGTTTTAACTAATTTAATTTACCGCCAGTGTGTTTAACGTCTTTAAAATCTGATTGTTTTTTTCTGCTTCATTTAACTACTGCTAATGTGTTTACAGTTCTGAAAAATCTGTCTTCGTCGTGTATAAAATTACTTTGTCAGCGTTTACAAATAATTGATCCTCTATTTAAATCGAAGTAAAGTCAGGTAAGACTATATTCAATGCGAAACCTGATGAGGGGTGAAGTTAGCCGAAAACGTTAGTTTAATTCTTTGTTTTTTGTTTTGTCTTTAATAATGTAAATAAATATATCAATTAAAAAGATGTTAAATCCAATATGGCTGCTTTCAATAGCAATTTTATCGTAAAAAAAATATCCTCTGTACCGAAACCAAACTAAAAGAAAAGTAATCTACAAGTATAAATTAAAATTAAAAGTAAATTAAATTAAATTAATAATTTAAATTACTATTAATTAAATTAATATTAATATATTAAATTAAATTACTAAATTAAAAGAAAACATGTAAAAAAAGTCCTGTGTTGTATCTGTAGACCTATATGAATAACAATTCATTACACTTAATTACCATCTGCAGTTGTTACAAAGACAAACGTTTCTGTGTCAGATTGAACCATTCGCTTTATCATGTCCATTTGTTCCAAGCCTTGTCGGACCGCGTCTTTATATTGTGTCCAACAACTCACGTAGCAAGCCCAAAACTGTATTTGTCATAAAAAATTCGTTACAAATAATTGCTTCTATGTTGTTTGTCGCGTTTATTATTTTATCTCTATTACTGTCTGCTTGGAGTTTAATAGAGATATGACTTAAGTTTAGAACTGCTTGCCAAGACCGCCAAGCAGGGGAAAGTGCCGCAAAGTGTCTTTCCCAAGGACACAACAGAATGTGCGAGTAGGTTTTGCTCCGAGACCGTGTCGGTCACAATCACGCCGCTCTAACCAATCGACCACGCTGCCGATTCAGGTTACAGGAATTTTATTAAAGATACAAGTTAAAAGGTTTGAAAGGTATTTTTCTAAATAAAAAGAAAAAAGTTTTGTTTTGAGCTTTTTACCTTTTAAAGTAATCAAGTTTCTTAAAAAAATATTTTTTTAGATAATAAAAAAATTGCTATCCAAAAACTATTCAACAGCAAACAGAAGTTTATAGGGGCTTTACTTTATGGCAATTAACCTTTCTTTTACATATTCTATGTAAGCTAATCAGAATAGGTTTGACAAATAAAGTTAGCTAAAAATCCAAGGCATTTTATTTATTTTTGCAGTTCCAGCCCCCAGTTTGTCAACTTCGTATCGCTCGTGGCCTTCTTACATACAATTATTATTACTTCCCCTTGGGTTTTTTATTAATACTTATGCATCTGCCGTCAAAACTAGGTCTTTACCGCAAATCGACGACCAAAAGTCTCTTTGTTTGGCCTGCTTTTATGCGTAAATGTTGATTAAAGACCTAAAAAAAGGTTTAAATATTCAAGATGTTTGTTACAGTTATTCAACACCAGAAATAGTGAAATAATTGAAAATTATTATAGTTAATCGTAGTGTTCGTATTGGTAAAGGGAGCTTGGTCCGTCCTGTCCTTTAAGCAAGTTAAATAGAGTTTCTGTAATACAAAGGTATTGGATTTTAAGTAGGAGAAACAGATTTATATTTCTAGTGTTAAGGCCCGTTTCCACTACGAGCGTGGAAAAGAGCATTCTTTGTCTCTTTTATTGATCTTCGGTTGAAGCAAGCGGTTAAAATTGAAGCGAGCGCAAAAAAAAATCAATAAAACAAACAAAGAATGCTTTTTTCCACGCTCGTAGTGGAAACGGGCCTTTAGTGATTACTGCTTATTACACAGTAAGTTCTTGTTTAATTTCTGCTGCGATAATTAGATGCTGTCCATAATTTTTTTGATGTTGTAAGCACCGATCTGTCTATTAGTTAGAGCAATTGCATTTTAAACTAAGACTTTTTGGTTGTAAAAATTTTCCCTCTTTTTGGTTGAAAACTTTTCTATCAGACATATTCTCGATGGAAAAGCTACACTGTGAAAAACTGCTGCAAAATCAAAAAAATTTTGCAAAATTGCGCAAACATCAAAAACGCCGACTGCAATGGTCAAAAAACTCGCATTTTTTTACAACGTATGTATTAGTTGTAATAAAACGTTGTGGCAATCATGTTCTTCAAATAGAGACATAGTAACCACGTATCCAGTAAAGCCAAATTTTCAACTAGTAAATTTTTCTTTTAATAGCCTACGATAAGTTTTAAAACACATTTATGGATCGCTTCAATATTTGCCACTGTTTATAAACGTAGCTTCAGACAACTTCCTTTTGTTTATTTAGATGAAACTTGCAAGCTTATTAAATCATAATCTCGGCTAGAAAAAAATGAAATATTCGAATAAGCCAGTTCGGTACTTTCCTGTTATCGCCCCACAATCAGCAAACAGTGAACGAAAACCGCAAGACTTTTGGGGTCTCTTCAAGAAATCACAGTAAGCGATTTTTTTTGGTGAAACTAACCGGAAATACCCCTTTCAGCACCAGGGTAAAATAAAGAAGAAGCCAAGAGAAATGTATGGAAAATAACAGGAAGCAACAGATGTTGGGCAATAACAGGAAAGTACCGCCAGTTCCTTTAAGGGCGTAATTTCCAAAGGGTTTAAAAATGCAACCCCAAATAAGTTTGAAAAGGGGTTGCCAATGCAAATTATCACTGCTTCACTAAATGCTTTCCCATGCGGTTCACAAATAATTTTCTGAAGTTCATTACAAACAATTTTCTTGATTACTGTTCTTTATTTAACAATATTACATATTACATTTAACTCATAAAAACTATTTACCCCAGGCTGATGAGTGAAGTATTTAAAATAATTTGGACATACAGAATTAAAATAAAATACCAGCTGCATGTTAACGTTATGGAAGATTAATAATTAAAAAGTAGCCAAACTATATCATTGACTATAAAACAGAAACTTGTATTTGTCAATGTGGCTAAGTAGACAAGTGCACCGTAATAATGGCGAACACGATCAACACACTAAAGTTTCAAATACTATTAGCTCACTCAGATTGTGTCTTTGGCAGAGACACTCTCATTCCGACAAAAGGTCGAGTAATTGCTTGACGGTTTCTTTTAACTTTAATGTTTCCGACATCGTCTAAAAATTCGGAATGTTATGATATTCAAGTTAATTAAAGTTTTTTTAATTTCCCAATTTAGTTATTCCTCTGATATAATTTTTTTAATCTCAACCGAACTTAAATTTACAAAGGTTTTTATTGTCGTACTTGGGCTCCAACTCTTCCCTCACGCAAGCGTGGTATGTCTGTTTGTGAATAGTTGTACACAGTTGTCAAATCATCGCTCAGTGAGATGTTGTTTATTACATTCTGCAGATTAAAGCGTATTTGATATGGCCAGTCGTTGTGTCTAAAAAGAAAATATAAATTTTAGACTCAATACGCCTTGAAAAGGATTTCGAATCTGTGATGAAAAAATTTAAATTAAAAGTAATGTACGCTAAACGTAAAGTTATCGCCATCGGAACTTGAACTTGAAAAATTTCGTTCAGGTAAGTTGATATATTCATGATGATTGATGAATTTCGGTAAATTTACAAAAGCCTATGTGCTAGTGTAAATAATGTTGATAAAGTAATGACAAAAATAATTTTATAGTATATCCAACGTATTTAGATGAAGTCGTAATTATCTCAAAATTTGCATTGTGCATAATGAAACAAGTGAAACGACGACAAAAACATCAATCTTAAATCTGACATCTTCAGAGTACAACAAACAGTACCGTACAGCAAAAAAACTGTAGTATAGATAAATTAAAATGAATGAATAAATGAATATTTTTACCCATCAATAACAGGAGACTTTTTTAGTAAAGCGTCTGCTTGTTCTTGCAAAGTGTTGACTGTGGAAATTTGAAGCGACAGAGGGACAGCGATGGCTACTGTTACACCCGCTAGCAGGGCCAGGATTCCTGTAAAAGAAAGTTTTTATTATTATCTTTTATTATATCTCGATGCAATCGTCCTTGATCGAAAAAGATTGAACGTCTTGAACAATCGAGACACCTCATTTTAAACATTGATGCGCCACTATTTGGTTACTGTAATGATGAGTGATAAATTTAACGTAAGCATAAAAATCAATGGCTGGGGCTTCGATTCTGCTTGGAAGTTTAACTCCTTTCTATTTTGATTCACGTTTCGGTGCAGACAAAAATTGTCACCTGCCAAATTATAACGTCACCTGATTTGAAAAATCTTTGATTGAACGACGGTTTGTTAGGTGTTAGGCTATATGATAGAGAATAAATTTCTGAAACTTTGAGAACCTTTATCAGCAAAAAAAATTTCACTCAGTTTTTCAAAATTAAACAGCAACTATTTTTGTATCATAGAATATCAGGAGTGCCAAAATCACATTAAAACTTTGTTAACAATACTTAACCGTAGCCGATAAGAATGTCCCAAGGGGGGCAAATGTCTACTTTGAAACTGCATGCTGGTAATTGAGCGCGAGCACTACCAAGCACAATATGTTTCAAAAGTACCAATGACCGTTACCCAGATGGTAGGTGCTTTCACGCAGCCTGGGCCGTGAGTAAGTCTGCTCATTGATTTTAAAAATGACAGACCGAAACCGAACCTACCAAAACGGAAGGGTATCCACCCATTCCGATGTTCAGTGTGGGTCTGTTAATCGGCAAACGTCCTTTTCAGGACGGGGCAATGTCAGGATAAAACTGCCCTTTTCAGGGCACATTGCCAACAAGTTCCGAAGACCCACTATTCTTCAGCTGAACATCGAAGGCCTCACTGCAAGCAAGATGAATGTTCTTCATCACCTCGCTATGCAGTCTGAGGCACTCGTCATCCTACTGCAGGAGACCCACTGCACTGATGCAGAGAAGTTGGTGCTACCACACTACCAACTAGCTGGGTCTTCTTTAAGCAGGAAGCATGGCCTTGCCACGTTTGTTCACGAGCGACTGAGATACACGCTTTTGGACCAATCTCCACCGACATCGGAGATCGAGTGGCTGTGTGTGGACGTTGATGGCTATAAAATAGTCAACGTCTACAAACCACCGCCAACGCGATTGCGAACCCTGGATCTCCCAGTGTTTCCTCACCCCTGTCTGTACGCTGGCGATTTTAACTGTCGTCATGCTGACTGGGGTTATGATGACAACAGTCCGGATGGTGAGTGCTTGGCTGGCTGGGCAAGTATTAATTGTCTTGCCCTCCTATATAATGTCAAGGACGCTGCCAGTTTTTATTCCGGCCGCTGGAACACTGGCACCAATCCAGACCTAGCTTTCGCTAGCGTAGGTCCAAACAGTCGCTTACCGGATAGACGTGTCCTTGAGAAGTTTCCCAGGTCACAACATCGACCCTCGCTTATTACACCACCAAGGTTTGCTATGGCAGTGCCAAGCATGCCTGTTAAGCGATGGAACTTCCGCAAGGCCAATTGGAGTCACTACATTGCTTTGACGAATAAATTCGCAAAGACTTTGTTGCCGCCTGATTCACTTGATGTGGATGCGGCTTACCAGGACTTCTGTAACATCATTAAGAAAGCAGCCAAGAAGACTATCCCACGCGGGTATCGAAATAACTATATTCCGTGTTGGGATGCAGAGTGTGAATCCCTCTATAAAACCTTTCTGCAGTCTCCTCAGGGAGACGACTTAAGTTTGGCTGCTACAGCTCTGCTTGCCAAGCTTGACAGAAAACGGAGGGATCGATGGTCCGAAGCAGTTCGGAGCATTGACTTCTCACACTCTAGTCGAAAAGCGTGGAGTATCTTGAACAACCTTAGTGGTAGGTCACGACACTCTCCTCGTCATTGTCCCGTTTCAGCCGATGCTATTGCATCTCAGCTGGTTAGAAATGGGAAATACGAGGCTGTTGATCGCAAGTCATCTCGACTTGTCTTTCAAGAAGTGTCTGACCTTTGGAGGGCCACAACACCAGATGCAGTAAATATCTCTGACAATTTTTCACAGAGAGAATTTGCTGCTGCCCTTCAACATTTAAAACCAGGTAAAGCTCCGGGTCCTGATTCCATCTGCCCCGAGCTTATACTCCATGCTGGAGCTGCTTTGAAGTCCTGGTTACGTGACTTCCTTTCTTCCTGTTTGCGCCGACTCAAAATTCCCAAGATCTGGAGAAGAGCGCTTGTGGTCGCGATCCCAAAACCAGGAAAGCCCGTGGGGGACCCAAAGAGTTATCGACCGATATCTCTGCTCTGTGTCCCCTACAAGATCCTCGAGAGGCTTATCTACGCCCGCGTTGAACCATTAATCGATCCACTGCTCCCTAAAGAGCAGGCTGGGTTCCGACGCGGTAAGTCAACCGTAGATCAAGTTGTTCTGCTAACCCAGAACATCGAGGATACTTTCGAGGCTAAAAAGAAGGCCGGTGCCGTATTTATCGATCTGACAGCTGCTTATGACACTGTCTGGCACCGTGGCCTTACCTGCAAGCTGCTGAGACTACTTCCGGATAAGCACATGGTCAAAATGATCATGGAGCTTGTCCGAAATCGAAGTTTCACCCTTACCACCGGTGACAGCAAGCAAAGCAGGCTACGCCGTCTTAAAAACGGCGTTCCTCAGGGATCGGTCTTGGCTCCCCTCCTATTTAACATCTATACGTACGATCTTCCTTCCATGATTTCCAGAAAGTTTGCTTATGCTGATGATTTAGCATTGTTGCACTCTTCTGGAAACTGGAAGGACTTGGAGGGGACATTAAGCCAAGACATGTCCACACTGTCAGCGTATCTCCAGACTTGGAGGTTGAAGCTCAGTCACACTAAGACGGTGACGACAGCCTTTCACTTAAACAACCGAGAGGCCAAACGTGAGCTAAAGGTCTACAACAATAGTAGACTTTTACCGTTCTGTCCAACCCCTACATACCTTGGGGTAAAACTGGACAGATCGCTCACGTTTCGTCACCATTTAGTGGTATTGCGCAAAAAACTATCATCGCGCGTCACACTGTTGAGGCGACTCGTGGGCTCGGGATGGGGTGCTGGTGCTAAAACACTACGCATAGCCACCTTGTCTCTAGTCTACTCAACAGCTGAGTACTGTGCGCCAGTCTGGTGTCGCAGTGCTCACACTCGCCTCATTGACAGTGTCTTGAATGACGCCTTGCGCATAGTTACTGGATGCCTGCGTCCCACTCCAACGGACCACCTACCTGTACTCTCAGGCATCCAGCCAGCTGAGCTTCGCCGACTGGGAGCGACACTCTCCTTGGCTTACCGTGGATCTCTGGACCCCGATCATATTTTGCATGGTCTTTTAAGTGGGTCCTCAGATACTGGCCAAGTGAGACTAAGATCCAGACGCCCGTTTGTGCCAGCTGCGCGGAATCTCTTGGACAATCTTGCCAGACTTGGCATCCGCGCCTCTGAATGGACAAATCATAAATGGAACGCGGAGTACTGTGAAAGTGCTTCCAGGCTCCGTGCTTCTGTGCCCGGGACCAGTGTCAGGCCTGTTGGGATGGGCTTACCCCGAGCAGCTTGGGTTAAGCTCAACCGCCTGCGGACTGGTGTTGGGCGATTCCATTCGTCCATGCACAAATGGGGTCTCGCTCCTTCACCGAATTGCGAGTGTGGCGCCTCTGAGCAAACCGCAGACCATGTACTAACAATGTGCCCCATACATCGGGCACCACATGGAGCACGCGGTCTGACGGTTTTGGATGACGAAACTCGATGCTGGCTTAATAATATCACTGCCAGCATCTGATCCAGCAGTGCAGCAGTCTGGGGTAGTAAAAGGATAAACCCTCGGCCCCAGTTCTGTTTGTGTCTGGCCTGGAGTGGATACCCTTCAAACGATGACGACGACGACGACGACCGTTACCCAAATCGTTACCCAAACCTAATTAATTCGTCGTCGTCGTCGTGGTAATTAATTAATATAATATGATTTGTGGTAATGACGTTGTGAGAGATCCACAACAGACAACTAACATCAAATTAAAAATGTAGCCATATATTAAAGCTTTTATTGCATTCTATTTTGGCGCACCAAAGTGTAAAATGACAAAAAACGTGGTCTAGAGGTACAATCAACGTGATCTTCGTTCAATTACCGCGTTCGTCGCGTTAACAAAGTTTTAAAAAAGGCACTTTTTTGCTGTTGGTGCTTACAACTGTGAAATACAATCTTATTACTGCAAACTAAAAATCAAATATTAAATTCCAGCAGACTTTATCTTGATTATCAAAAATAGTTCCAGGTGATCGTTACTTAGAGTATATCGTCTCTTCTGTCGTCTGCAAGTTATACAAATAAATACAGATGTTTCGTGTTACTACTTTTTGAAAAAAAATTTTTTTTATGTAATACTTTACCAGGCAGTCAAAATTTTTTTGGTTTTCATACAATTGTTTACAAATTCAAGTTTTAAATTTTGAAAAAATTCGGCAAAAACCATTTTAAATTTTGTATCTATTAAGTTAGTAAGTTTTGGGTAAAATTTTTAGACGACTATTTTTGTTTATCATTTCTAAGCAATATAATTTAATAAAGAAAACTTAAAATTTAACCAAACTTTTATTGTTAAGTGGAAGTTTACTTTAAATCGACATTTTCCTCAACTTTTTTGTTGCAAAAAATTGAAAAAGTTTTGATTTTTGAGCAACGTAATTATTTTTTAAAGTACATAGCAAATGACCAATGGTATTAATGGAAGCATTAAACTCTTTGGATTTTAGTAGTCTTGTTGATGTTCATTTTTTATTTCTTTGTACAACCAAGAATTTATTTAAATAGCAAATATAATGAAGAATTTTATGGCTAGTGCATCTAGCATATCTATAAACTCAAAACAATTAAGAAAAAATTTGGATTTTACTAACTAATTTTTATTCGTAAAGCATTGAAAATTTTTTTGTGCAGCAGTATTGGTTATAAATAGCTCGCTGACTTACGAGCGGAAGGACCCGAGTTTGATGTTTGTTCTGCCCCAGTGATTTTTTTTGTGTTTTTGAGGAGGACATTACGCTAGAAATATCTACATGTTGTCTTGGTACTTCCCTACAATTGGGATCCTGATTAAAACAGGTCCATATTAATTGGCTTCTTATAAAAGAAAGTAATTGTATGATTCTTATTAAGCCTATTTATTCTTTGATTTTACGCTACAGTTTACTTTATAAAAAATCTTTTCTATAAGTATGACAATTTCAGGTTTCTTTTTCATAATGTTTATGACAAGGAAAACAATTTTAAATCATTATTATTAGTCCACAATGGAAAAAGTATGAAGTTCAAACCTCACCTAAAATAAGCAAATAGCGAGAATTTTTACGAACAGTAATACTGGTAAGTAAATTTACGAACAACATACGCGTATGATTTCTCTAAGCTTTTCGTCCAACACCCGTAAGGAGATAAACATCGGAATGAAGGAAAGAAAAACTTAATTAATTCTATAATAAAGCTGAACGAAGATGATTGGATGTCTGAAAAAAGCTTCACAACACGTGATCAACGCACGAGTTTCAAGTTGTAAACAAACTCTTTTTGGCGGCATCAATTTGGCTTGCATGATTTGATGTAAACTGCTTCTAAAGCAGATAAATGAAAAGACAAACGGCCAAATGAAAAACACAGTGCGCGCCAAGAATTGCAGTGATAAAAAATTTACTATTCTTTCGTTTGACCGTTCACTTGTTTGAACATATGATTTATAAATAATTAACTTATGATAAATAATTTAGGATAATAATTTAATTAATTATGATAATAAAAATTTATGATAAATACAAAGAAAAATTTCTCAACAAGTATTAGCCACGAGGCATATGCATGATCGAAAGTTTATTTTGACAAAAGTCAACAAAAATTTTTGCAGAACCAAAAGAGTAAGTATTTGCTTGATTACCAGAAAACTACTTTTTATAAGAACATTTTATTAAAATTATTTCTACAAACTATTTCTCCTGTATGACTCATCAGAAAACTCAACATCTAAAAAATAATACCAGTACATTAAAAAAAATAAAAAAATAAAATCAAAAATTAGTGCTGATTATTATGCTTTAGATCAGGGTTTCCCAAACTTTTAGTTCATCGGTACCCTTTGGACACTGTAGCAGGTTTGCATGTACCCCCAAAATTTTGTGACGTTTCTCTAAAAAAAAAGGCTTTCAGTTAGAATCAGCCACTAATTTTCCCCCTATTCATGCCCAAAATCAAGGTGATCTCTGAAAAAAAAGATCTTCACTTTGAATCAGATACCAATTTTCCCAATTTATGCCGAAAATCAAGGTGATCTCTAAAAAAAAGAAAAGTTTTCACTTTACAGCAGCCAGAAAATTTCCATTTTCAAACCCAAAATCACGGTGATCTGTAAAAAAAATCTTCCCGCTTAATTGTCCTGTTTGACGTAATTACAATCGACCGGATTCGAAAATTCTAGACATTTGACTCTATTATTTCTTCCGGACACGGAATTTAACTTAAATAAGGACATTCTGTCACATAACAATGTACCCCTTGAGAAGCCTAAATGTACTCCCAGGGGTACATGTACCCCAGTTTGGGAACCCCTGCTTTGGATGAAGAATAGTAATTTTATCTGAAATATAATAGTCTCAAAGAAGCATACTTAAGTTATATTAAAAAAACACTACAAAAAGAAAAAGAAGCTTGATTTTGCACGATATTTTTGCTAAAGTTACTAAAGTTAATTTTGTCACAATTTTAAAAAAGAAAACATACTATAATAATAACGATGCATGTATTATTAAACTTAGCCAAGCTGCAGAGAAGATTAAAGTGTAGAAAAGTTTATGCATCATTAGTCAACAAAATATTAATAATTAAAAAAATCGACTTTTTAAACAATGAGTAACTAATGGAATCAAAAAAATCATCCGTTGAAGACACTTCTTCACAGCAAACAGAGACCACTGTCTCTAATAAGAACGAATGTATTACAAAAGTCACGACCGACGAAAATTCTATTCCACGCTTTGCCACACTGCAAAGCGAACTCAACACTATAACTTGATTCAATCAACATAAATAATTCCACCTCTGTAGAATACAACTCCCAATCACTGGCGTAAAATAAATTCAACAATCGTCAACCGATACAAAATCTAACGGGCCACCTCCTGTGCCCAAAATCACTTTTACTCGAACCATCTCTCGAGTCATCTCAAATTACCTAATAATGTCGTCTCGCTACGCATCTGCTTTATATAGAAAAAAGATCATGTGACGCAAATTTACTTGTAAATTCCAGACCATTCTAAAACTCTCTAGAGAATACGCTTATGCTAGAACCACCTAGTACAGTGATGGTAAAACTATGACACGCGTGTCACTAGTGACACGTTAGTGATTTTTGTTTGACACGTTAGTGAAAAGTTAGCTGGAAGTTTCCGGTGGTTCCTCATACGAGCAATGGTGGATATTGGGCGAGGCTAGTGAGGCAATTGCCTTGGGCCCCCCTTGAAAATACCGCATATAGTTTCATTTTGCTGCATATATTTTTTTAGAGATCATTATGAAGTTGGAACGAAAAGTGGGAAATACGGGATCGATTCGAAATGAAGACTTTTTTTTTTAGAGACCACGATGATTTTAGGCAAAAAAAGGGAAATACGAGATGAAAGACCTTTTTTTTAGAGAACACCAATTTTTAGAAATTCTTGCCTCGGGCCCCTAACTTTGAATATCCGTCACTGAATACGAGATTATGATGCGTTGTGATAATAATTAACTCCTATGCCATGTCAATTGATGATAGTACTTTAATTTATAATAATAATAAAAATATAAATATGCCTAAAATTGAAAAACTGTTATTTAGAATTGACACGCGATGAGAAAAATAAACAAAAAAAAAATTTTTTGACACACCAACTAAAAAGTCTTGCCATCACGACCTAGTATATACGCGAATATTCTACTACAGTGACGCTGATCAAAAACATATTACGTCAATACTGTCGAGCAAAAGAGAAAAAAAGATACATGTATCGAGCAATAGAAAACGAATCGGACGTTATATCGTATAATAATAGAGAGCAGCGTTCCAAGGCGACGCAATTATTATCTTATAATAAAAGTACGAATTACTCATAATGGGAATAAATCACATCGTCTTGATTAAAATTATTATGAATGAAGTATGACAGGGACATATGACCACCCTACAGAAAGTGTGTATAATGTACGTATACCGTATATACTCGCGTCTAGGTCTCACTTTTGTTAGAAAAATTTTTTCTCATTTTTGGGGCTCCAACCTATACGTTAAACGTCACTGAATTTGTTTCCTATCCACGCTAATAAATTAATTATAAGTATTAAGCATTATTAATTTTACCTGCTATTTCATGATCAATTATATTATTGCACCACAAAATTTATTTTTACGTTAATGTATTTTCCCTACAGTCAGTTTCGCCTATTAAGCTCGTCAGAACGATTTAAAATTAGCAAAAAATACAAAACGAATTATCGCTTTGTTTAAACTGCAGTATTTACCAAAGCGATCAAAAGTCGGCAAAAAAGTTATTGGTGCTTGCACTATAGTAAGATTCGTGGAGAAATTAAGGTCGTTTTTTTAGATTTGGTGAAGTAGAAGTCATTTTTTCGGTTTGGTTGAGTCGGAGTCGGGAGTCAGATTTTTTTTTTTCTAGATGTGTTGCAGCCGGAGTCGTTATTGTTTTTGGGGAATCTGCTCTACGTTAAATTAAGACATTTAAAAGTGCTCACAACATTATATTCTGCTAGTTACTTAAATATAATAATCAGGTTACTTTAAAATTACAAAGCATAAATTTGTAATAACGACAGTATGAGATTATTTCGGAACGTTTATTAAGTACGTTAGGTTTTGCTTCAAAGATTTTTTAAGTTGTGTACCGTCAATTTTTTTAAAATGTGTTGTATTTCCTGATGAGCCTTACAGGCTAAACAGTCTGTTGAGAGAATTTTAATAAGATGTTTTTTTAAAAAACAAATGCTCTGATAATCGTGGATAATCGCTCTGACAACCAAAATCATTGAACACTTTACTGAAGAGCATCTTCAACAAATAGTGTAAGATTTTAAGTTTAACATTTTCCTTATTTTCGTTTGCCTTTTTAGCTTTCCCGCGGCAACCTAATTCACACATGTGCTTCATAATTCAGTCACAATGCCCATTGTTTTGCTTTTCGTTAAACGTGTAATTTGTTCACTAAGCAGAGTAGAATTTAAGCAAGAAGCAGCAAAAAATTAGCTATTTATGTTTATTTTAAAGTTTTAATTTCAGTTTATAGTTTTTAAAATTCTGATTTGTTTGTTTTTTTAAATTCTATTTGAATAAGTGTATTTGAATAAGTTAATGCTAATTGTTAATGTTTGAAGTAGTTTTTTAATTCTGTGACAAGATTCACCAAAGATTATTTATCAAACACCTCGACCAGCGGTATTGTGGCCCAACAAGCCTGGTACGTTTATTATTGTTATATGTCAATTGTATAAAACTATCAGCAGTTAGTGGTTGAAATATTAAGTGCTTCTGTGATTGCAGAAGATTAGAAGAACCGTACTATCGTTTGTTCGTACCTCATACCATCGTTCGCACCGTACCTCGTGCTATTGTTCGTGCATACATTTATTGATTGCGAACCGTGCGTGTGCTTCAGCAGGGAGGTCAGCCGCAGGTTGTGTTGATTATTTATTCGAATAGAGTCAACCGACGGTGTAGTTGGCGTTTGGGCCATCGCCTTTAATTCGTTTAAAAAAACTACAATTAGATTTCAATTATAAATTACGTATTTGCTTTTACATTAAAATACTACAAAGAAAAAAAACAATGGCACTGGATTATCAACGGAAGTTGTTGTTTTTTTGTTTGGTATAAAAAGAAAAACCTCTCAAATTTTTCATTTTTAAAAAAAAATTTATGAAAGATTCAATGAAAAAATAAAATCTTTTTTTTTTAATTGAAAAAAAGATCATTTTGTTTTAACAATTAGTTTCTAAATTTATCAAAAGCTTTACATCTTTTCTATCTCGTAATTGAACATACAAAGTAACAAATCGTATCTCGTATTTTGCATTTAGAAAAAAGATCAACTTGTAATAATGCTGGGCCAAGTTGTATGGTAAATATTAAACTATTGGACAATAAAGCAAATTTACTTTAAAAAAATCTAACGGCTTTTCTTGGTGACTACATCAATCTATGACTAACGCACTAAACGTCCAATAGTGATATCTATAAAGTAAAAAAAATTTAGCAATTGCTCAATAAATATTGAATAGCTTATGCATACCGGTATTATTCAAAATTCTGTCTCTTTGTCGTTTGACGACGAATATTTACAGGTAAAGAAAAGTAAAACTATAATTCTTACCAACTATGATTAAGAAGGCTTTGCTGCTGCTTTTGCTTTTCTTGAGAGTAATGCTTGAACCGTCACTGCTTGTGCTCTTACCGGCCATAGTTAATTAAGGTATTGCAAAAGCAAAACAAAAATAATTGAAATTTTTCAATCTAAAAAAAATTTTTTACTGCAATAGAATCGAGTTTTAATCGTTACATAAAGCTACATATCCTTAACCAGAAAATACATAATGCCTTTCGATTCTCGCGTGAGCATAATGGATCTTTTTTTGGCTTTTTATTTCATTTCGTACGATTGTAAACTGCCAAAAAAGCACACCGGCGACTAATAACTAAATTTAATTTGACCAAAAAAAAACTTTTTATTTCGTATCTATTCGGGATCATAGGCGTACCAGCCAAAAAAAATTTGAGAGGGCAATAAAGTTTTGCCATAATCATGATTTTCTGGTACATTACGGATAGGACAAGAAAATGGTCTAAGATTCTCGGACGTAGAACAAATTTTGTCCTAAAATCATGGTGATCTCTAAAAAAAAGGTCTTCACCTAATTCGTTGACTATTTTTTGCAGTTGGTCATTGTCAATGCTCTGAAACTCCTGACTTTGCCCAAATTTTTCATATCGCTGCTCAAAAAATTATGGTTTTGCCCAAATATTTTCTTGTCACTGCCCGAAAAATTTGAATGTTGCCCAAATCTTGAAACATTGGGACGGCTATGTCCGGGATAACCGGCATCCGCAGATATTCCGCATTCCATTGTCGGACATAAACTTGATATTTCTTGGTTTCACCTCTCATCACGTTACTCTACCTCAGTCTTTTCCAATTTTCTGAGTATCACAAATACTTCGAGTTGATCTTAGTAATTTCAAGGAACTCTTATTTAATATATTTATTAAGAACTAATAAAGAATACTAAAAAACTCACAGTACCAGTTTCGAGAGACTCCATTAGAGAGCGCTGTTCTATCTATAACTGCCAAAATAGTAGCGTCACAAATCAATTTGAAAAACGTCGAACCCTCTGAAAATCTTTCCCAAAATGCTCATTGGCTTGTAAAGTTTAATTTATATTGAACTAATATTTGAGGAACGGCGAGTAATGGTGAAAAGTTTAAAGATCTTTTCCGAGAAACAGAAGCCCATCGTTAATTCAAGATAAGCATTCGTCTAGTTCTGGGCTTCTCAAACTGTAGGTCGCGTAAAAAAATTTTGGGGTAGCGAAACAAATTAGCTTGTGCGTTTTGAAATTGGCTTTTTTACAATAATATTTCTTGTGAATGAAAAACTAAAAAAGGTAAAGTGTCATTACACCATTGTTGCTCAAGGTTAGTAGACATTTAAAGTCTTTAATCGACAAAATAAAGCCTGAATTAGAGTGAAGACCAGTGGTGAATATTGAGTGAGGCAAATGAGGCAGTTGCCTCGGGGCCCCTCTCAATTTTTGGCCCCCCTTGAAAATAGCACATATAGCTTCAGTTTGCTGCAGATGTTTTTTAGAGATCATTATGAAGTTGGGACAAAAAGTGATCAGAGATAGCGAAATCAGAGATGAAATCAAAGTGAAGACCTTTCTTTAGACTTTTGTTTTGGACATTTTGGGAGAAAAAAGTGAAAGACGAGAACAAAGCCCTTCTTTTTTAGAAAACATCAATTTTTGGAAATCCTTGCCTCGGGCCCCTGAATTTGAATATCCACAATTATTGAAGACTTTTTTTTTTTTTTTTTTTAGAGAACACCTGCATTTGGAGACGAAAATTGCAAATCAGAGCCTGATTCTAAGTGAAGACCTTTTTTTTTTAGAAAACACTTGGTTTATGTAATTTTGTTAATTCGCTTTAGGTTACTATTTCCATTTCTCGTTCTTATTACATGCACATGCGTGGTTTTCCATATGAAAAAATTAACGTAAAATTAGCCTACACATTTCGAGGGCACAAAAATTTATTTTTTAAAATGCGGTCGCAGAACAAAAAAGTTTGAGAAGCCCTGGTCCAGCTCAGTGCTTTCCAAACTTTTTTGTATTGGCAACATACTTTTAAGCCACAAATAAGTTAGTGACACGTTTTAATTTAATTTTAATCAAAAATATATTAACAGTAAAACCTCAACATACAATTTTAATCAGATATATGAGCTTGGTGGATTGAACACACCAAACAACAGAGCTTTTAGTGTTAAGCTGCAATTTTTATCAAACCAGGTAAAAATTTCTTTTTTTTTTGCTTCATAAACAGTTTTAAGCACCTATCACCTCCTCGTTTCTTAGCTCAACAGATCCATTAGTAAAATAGATTTTACAATTCTTGCAATTCTTGCAACAATTTAATAGTTGCGTCTGAAATTTGCTTAATGATTAACACTGAATCAAGCTTGAAACATTCCTGGTTTTATCAAAAATATTTTTTCTTCGCGCCTTATGGGTAAACATTTTTTATTACATTAGGAACATTCCATGTCAACTTGCACCCCTCTTTTGCCAACCATCTCCGATTTTGCTGAAATTTGACATGTTTGTAGGTTTGGATGAAAAAATGTCTCACACCCAATTTCAAGTTTCTAAATCAAATAGTTTTTGATATATGAATGTTGAAAATTAAACACAAAATCGCCGCTTGAACGCCCCTGATCGAGCAAAAGTAACCCTTCTGGCTTTATTTTTTGTTCGATTTCAAAGATGTTAATATCATTAGAAAGCTGCTGAAAAAAGCTTTCCAATGATATTAATATCTTAAATGTATATAAATAAAAAGTTACTTTTTCTCGTGATTTTGTGACCTTGACCTTGCATGACCCCAAAACCCCCACTCTATACAAAACAAATTTTACAATTTTTTTGTTCCTCACATAAAGGACTATCAGCATGCCAAAAATCAAAGTGGGATCTCTATGGGTTTTCAAGATATTTTTTAATTAGAAAAAAATTAACAAAAATCTTGCGAAAATGATTTATTTGAAAATATCGACAAAGTTGCAAAATTATTTATTGCGTAAATATCAACAAATTTGCATCATTAGGCACACCTGTTCAATAAAATGCAAATATCTTGAAAAGTCATAGAGATCCCACTTTGATTTTTGGCATGCTGATAGTCCTCTACGTGAGGAACAAAAATATTGAAAAATTTGTTTTGTTGAAAACCATAAGTTGGTGAAAACCATAAGTTAGCCCAGTGTTTCCCAAACTTTTTCAGCCTGGCGCCCCCTTGGCTTCCAGATAAATTCCCAGCGCCCCCTTGATTTTCAGCTCGATTCCCAGCGCCCCCTCGCTTCTTTTTTAAGTGAAAAAAATGTTTGACAGAAAATATTTATCTGTAATTTTGCTATTTTTCTCCCAAATTTTTGGTGATCTCTAAAAAAAAAAAAAAAAGTCTTCACATTGATTTCAACTGTAATTTTGCTATTTTTCTCCCAAATTCATTGTGATCTCCAAAAAAATAAAGGTCTTTACCCTGAATCGCTCTTGTATTGAATACTTTGGGAAACACTGCTGCAAGATCACCTATAAAAGGTCTTTAATCGTCCTTCATGTACATTTCTTCTCATTGTTTCCTATCGCCCCCTTGTTCTCTTACCGCCCCCCAATCGCCCCCTTTCTTCTTACCGCCCCCCTAAATCTCGCCAACGCCCCCTGGGGGGCGGTAGCGCCCACTTTGGGAACCACTGAGTTAGCCTAATCAAGTGAAAAACTCTTCAAAATAATTTTAAGTCATAAATAGGGAAAAAAACGAAACAATACCGCAAACAATTGCAATTAAAGCTAAATGACCAGCAATTGGGCTTTGTTTATGGATTGTTAAAATCGTTTCCCTCAATAAGGTTAATTGAACTAGCTTCTCAATTCTTATCTAGTGTTACACTTCATTTGCAATATCTTAACTTCACAAAAGCTATAGTTACTTTTCTATTTTCCAATAATTATAATTTTTATTACGACGTATTATTTTCGTGACCAAGTAATAATCGCGTAGTTGGTAAAACTCCCACTTATTTCACTTAACTTATTTGCAAGCTGTTTTACGATTGTTTTTAATGTTTTTTTTCGAACCAGACTTTAAATGATGTAATCCGTTCTCGTCCAGATTTTTTGATTGGTTGTTCTCTGAAACGCTTACAATGACGAGTGTGAACTTTATTTTAGTCGGTATTGGTAAGTTTGAGTATGCTCTACCGTGACCTAGCGTCGTGGGGGCGTTTGGTTTGTATTTTATTCCAGTCGTTCCTGTCATTCCAGTCACTCCAGTCAATCGAGTTGAAATTCCAGTGTAGATTCGAGCTATTCCAGTGAGTTTATTAACAAGTGTTGCAATCGCTTTGCGTCTGTGTTTTTGGAGATTTATTCTATGGGAATAGAATCATTTTGTGTATCGGACGAATTTAAGTTTTAGTGTTGAAATCGTTTTAAAGTTTGGCTAAGCGTGGAAGAAAAGTTTTTTGTGAATCGTTAGTTGTGTGAATTTTGTAAATAAATTCTTTATAATTAGAGACAGTGGTCTCTGTTTGTTGGAGAGAAGTTTTCAAACGAATCAATTTGAACTTAGTCGAAACTAGCTGTATAAAAAGCTTCAGTCTCGCAGCAAATTACTTCTTGAGCCGGAATAAAAAAAAAAAAAAAAGAACTAGACACAGCTGTACTTCAGCGCAGGTATTTGGGTTACCTTGCTCAACTGGTCCTCTTGGATTTCCAAGTAAAGTCTGTGTCATCTAGCTGGAATAAATCAAAAACAAAAAAATTCTATTAGCTTGTAAGGTCTAGGAAAGGTTTGTAAAAAACTTAAAATTTTCATTTCAAATCAACTATAAAGATTCTATTTTAGCAACATTTGAGGCGAACAAGATTTGTCACTAATTGACTTACCCGTATGGCAGATACTTTCTTTTAACCAAGTTCTCAAAGTAGCCTTTGTCTGTTTTTTCTGTTTGCACGACGGACCGAAACTGAATCTGCCAAAACGAAAAGGTGTTTACTCATCCCAACGACAGAGTCTGCTGATTGGAAAACATCCTTTTCAAGGCAGGGCATGGAATGTAAAAAATTGTTTTTTAAGGCACAGTACCCTACCAATAAGTTCCATGGCCGACCATTTTCCAACTAAACATTGAAGGCCCGCAAGATGAATATTTTGTATCATCTTGCTTTACATTTTGAGGCGCTTGTCATTCTGCTATAGAAACCAACTGCACTACATTACAGAAAAGCTAATACTTTCAAGGTTTGATCTAATTGGGTCCTTCTTAAGAAGGAAGCACGGCCTTGCCATGTTTCCTCTTAGTGACGAAAATGCTTTTTTTGTGACAAATTTTCACCTAATTTGAAGCTCGAGTGGCTGTGCGTCGACAATGACACCAGTCAATGTTTACAAGCCTTCACCAACATGATTGCGAGCCCTGGGTTTCCCATGAGTTTCCTCATCTCTATTTCTACGCCGTAGGCTTCCACTAATTGTCGGCATGTTGTTTGGGTTTACGAGGCCAACAGCGAGGATGGAAAGTGCTTGACTGGTTTGGAAAGTATCAATTTACAGTCTTTATTATTAGCTCGAATTTTAAAATATTAAATATTAACCTTGGATGATTTATAGCTGAAAGTAACTGAAAACAAATATAGGATCAATGCAACTTTTTGTGGTTTGCTTTTTACTGGAAACAAAAGTTATCTGACCAAAGGTCATTGTAATAGCATTATTAAAGCTTTTTTCTTGCCGTATGTAGTCCCAAGAGCAATGCATATTTGTTTTATTCTTTGTTAAACGGTGGTTAGCCCCACATAATGAAAGTAAATTTTTAAATGTTTTGGCAATTAATATGGTTAAGGTCAGCCCCTTGCCCAAAGTTTTTTAAATATTTTTTTAAGTATGACTTCAATTTGACTTTGACGAGTATTTCAAGTGTCAAAAATTTAAGTTTAACAACCTCGCAAAAGAGTACTTTATCACAAATATTTTTTTGCAGGTGATAACGACTAAAAGAATTTAAAATATGGTGAAACACTGCCAAGTATTATTAAGTGTTCAATGATTAATGGCCATCCATTTGTTTACGTAGCAGGCCATCCAAATAGTCAGAAATTTAGATTTTATAATTTCTTATCAAATGATGAAAAATGTCTGAAATATTATCAAGCATAGGCTTACAACACCAAAATATTTTGCAGGTTCGAAACAACTTTGTCCTAATTTTTGCGACAATTACCCGAATCATGATTTTGAATTATTCTATGAAAAATTCCAAATATAACAAGTAGGCTGTTTAATGTTTTTTTGTTTAAATTGGAGCAGGGACAAAAGATTGAACATGTAAATAAATGGGTTTTGCCAAAAAAAATTTTTTTGACCCAAAAAAGTCCACGCTATGACGGGTTCCTACGAAAAACCGAAACCACCGCGAAAGGAAAATTTCTATTCGCTAAAAGATTCTCTAACTTGGTAAAAACGAATTATTGACAAACTATTCCCACTCTTTCCAACCCT
This sequence comes from Diplosoma virens, assembly GCA_963680785.1. Lineage (NCBI taxonomy): Eukaryota > Metazoa > Chordata > Ascidiacea > Aplousobranchia > Didemnidae > Diplosoma > Diplosoma virens. The sequence goes on along the minus strand of OY796889.1, from coordinate 12,880,301 downwards.
ACACAAAACTTTTTGATCTTTTTTGGAAGGACATGTAGGCTATAAACAAAAATATAACTTAATTATACTTATCGTGTTGACGTAACAAGCAATCTTTCTTTACGTAAAATCGGTTCAAGTTCAATCGCGTGAAAACGCTCAGTAGAAATGGGTCGTTTTTTGATTGCGTCGAAATGACGTCAAATGTATAAATTAACGTGATAACGATTGCTGTGAAAATCTGCCAAAGGCGCGACGTAACTGAGCTTCTTAGGCTCTAATTTTACTTGAATAGGTCCTCACCTATTTCTCATGCTCCTTTAACTTTATCTTACCAACGCAAGAAGCAAGTAAAAACATGACCAGTTAGATGCTAATGGTATCGAAATATAAACAACCATGGTTCGATGCTAGGGCACTGGCGCACGGGCGTAACAAGCTTGCAGATTACGTTCTAAAAAATGTTAAAAGAAAACATAGTTTGCAATTAAACTTTAATAAATAGAAAATCATACCATATACTAAATACCCTGCATCAAGAGTACTATCCAATTGATATATGATCGCTGCTTTAAATTTTAATTTTTCTTCATACGATCTTCATTTAAAATCATTTCGGCCAAATAAAACAAAAAAGAAACTATATTTTACAGGACGTAACATGAATTTCGGACATCTGTACTTTTCTGTATTATCACGAGCTTAAGGGGCTCTATGCTTTATAAAAAAGAAAAATCTGGGTCAAACAGTTATCGGATAAAATTGATGTTGCCAAAGAGAAAAAGGAAAACAATTACGGCTTGCACTACAAAGAAAACAGTTTCGGCTATCTTTGCACGCCCTTTCTAAAATACTGGATACCGAAAATTTTTTTAAATGACAAGTTGATATTTTGCTATATATATATATTAAAGTAATAACATGAATCAGGCTAACCCTTTAAAAAATTTCTCTCAATTTTTTTTCTTTATCATTAAAATCCTGCATTTATTAATGGTTCGATAAACTGGAAATCGGTTTGGGAATTCTTGAAAACCGTTTTTTTGTACATCAAAAAAAAAAATAAAAAAATACAATTTTTAGTGACATTAAATTGTATTTTTATCGTTGGAAACTTGAAAGAATTTTTATGTAACATTATTTCTCCCAATATTCCAAATAACTCTACAGATACACTTAATAAAAATTAACCAAATATAAAATTTGACAACAGTACTTGGACCCCACCAAGTGGTCGTCATCAAACCCTGGATCATTATATCGAGTGCTTCATAAAACAATCCCACGAAGAAATCAATAAATTAAAAAAAAATCATAAGACAACATAATCATAAAAAAAGCAAATCAACACCAAGCCTAAAATTAAATGAAAATATTATAATTAAACCAGCTAATAAAGGCGGAGCCATTGTAATCTTTAACAGATCAAATTAAATAAAAGATGAAAAAAAAATCGCTTTCTCAAGACCCGACAAAAAAATTTAAAATAGAACAAACCAAACTGATTCTTTTTTTGATTAGGGGAGAGCCTCCACAGTGCGCCACTTTTCGGAGTTTTTCAAAATTTCGGAAACTGAAAAGCTATAAATGAAAAATTTTTATGACATTTTAATCTCATTCAATTGATATTTAAGGTGCATAATTAGGCTTTTTGTTGAAAGTCTTTATGTTCCAAAAAAATTGGTTTTAAAATGAAGCAAAAAAATGGCGCACTGTTGGAGCATAGGTCCAACAGTGCGCCATTACGGTTCCAACACTGTGCCACTTAGTTTTTTTAAGCAACATAGCTTTGTATTACCTGATTAATAAAATTTTTAAGTTCTTTTTGTTCATAAGTTTTTCTTTGTTGTAACAGCAAAATACATGGAACTCTTACGACAAAAAATATTTTTTTATTCTTATATAGAAAGACAAAACAACTTTAAAACCAATTTAAACAAGCAAATGCAAAGTTTACCATTAATAAGTCAACATATAACATGTAACTTATGAATAAAACACAAAAACATAAAAAATAAAACTATTTTAATTAGCAAATAAATAAATAAACAACTTTTACTTTTTTGAAATTAAAAAAACAATATACATTTTAACTTGTGGGTATCCTACACCAGTGGCGTGCGGTCAGGGCATGCAAGTTATGCGTTGCATGACTAGCGAATTCTTGTACGATGACCTTTATTTTTGAACGAAATAAAGAACAGCGTTGCTTTGGGACAAAATTAGAAAAGGTGAGCTGGTTTGAGACAAAAAGTAGAAAATCAGGGAGAGATTTTAGGTGAAGACCTTTTTTTTTTAGAGAACACTATGAATTTTGGACGAAAAGTAAGAAAAATGAGACTTATTTCAAGTGATGATTTTTTGTTTTTTGGAGAACAACATGATTATAGGATAAATCACCAATATTCGGTAATTATTTTTCGTTTAGATCATCTTTTAAACTAAGGTCACAATCGCTCTCACACATATCGTTTTAATAAAATTTTCTTTGAAAGAAAAAGTTCTTTTGCTGTAAATAGCAATACAAGCGTAAAAGAAAAATCTAATTTGTAAAGCCGAATATATGAAGATTCTGTTGTGTATGTTTCTTTAGCAATAGAATAATATGTAAAATGTTTGTTCCAACAGTGCGCCAGGGTGCGCACTCTTAGGTGCTACTGAGTGGCGCACTGTAGGAACACCTGCCATTTTGACTTTAACTCTTGATTTCAGAGAAAAGCTACAATAATCGATTATTATCTTTTACCAGGCTTTACTTTACGCTATGGAGAAATTGATGTCATTTTGACTTAATTCCTAATGCTTTTATGCACTGAAAAAAAACAATTTTTTTTTATCAGCAAAAACTAACTTTACTTCCATAAAAATTGAAAAACCTTTTTAAAAAATTTTCTGTTTTTTTAGCATTTCTGAAAATACAAAGAGAAATTAATATTTTAATACAAATTTTGATAATGCAATTACGATGTTATTTTACGCAACAATAAAAAAATAAAACGCAAAGGCGCACTGTTGGAGGCTCTCCCCTACTATAAATCCCCAGTCGTTTCCTATATCCCTTCCAATCGACAACCTAACAAATTATATCTTTCCAAAATCTACAAAACAAGCAACCCAGGCCGATACATTATTAACACCCTTCCTGAACATTTATGACACTTCATAGAAGCCTTACTCAAAACTTATGCACAGAATGATAGTAATTATATTAAAAATATCAATGACTTTTTAAATAAATTCTAGAAAATTAAAAGAGTTTCGCAAAAACTATTTTCGTTATCCTTAACTTTCTCTCTTGACAATAATGCATTTAACCAACAACAGCGGATTAAAAGCCTTGAAGAATATACTTCCATACAACCAATCAATTTACAGCGACATCATTCAATCAACTAAATTAATTTTAAATATAACGATTGCAGAGCATGACATTTTTGTTTATAACAATTTTAGTTGCATGGAAGATTTGAATACTTTTTAAAATAAAGGAGCCAATATTACGGTTATCATTTTATTATTTATTTCTGCCTTTTACTTTAAAATTTTAAGAAATGCATTTTCTTCTTATTTTTTGACAATACGTAATGTACTCGAAGTCGAAATATTAAAATTAAAATAAAACGATATCCGTAATATTGGCTCTATTATTTTACAACTATTTTAATTTTTAGAATTTACAATTTTTACGGATAAAAGGTACTGCGATGGGTACAAGTAAGGCTTTTTAATAGGCCAATATTTTCATGACCAACATAAAAATCTTCAAGAAAAATACTCAAATTAAGCCCTTATTATACCTTAAACACATTAATAACCTTTTTCTGTTATGGACGCAGGGAGAACAAGAATTACTGCTATTTTACAAAGATTTTAACTGGGAAAATCATCACATTAATCTTGCAATAAATCTTCTCCTTTCGGCCTTTCTCTTTAATCAGGGGTAGCCACAGCGTATCATCTTTCTCCAAATCGTCCTGTCTTCAACATCTGTCTCCTTCGCACCAACTTTTCCCATATCTTTTTTCACTAAATTTAAAAATCTTCTCTTTGGTCTTCCTCTTTTCCTCTTTCCCGGTAACTCCACTTCCATCATCTTTCTTCCTACATACTCTTGGTCTCTCCTCATGACATGTCCATACCACCTCAGCCTGCCCTCCCTCATGTGTAGACGTTAGTGAAGCCTTCTAAGCTCATCAATAATAGACTAACATTGTCCACGAATTAAATAAACTTTATATTTTATTAACATTGATGATGTCTATCTGATCACATTATTCCCAAAAAGAGAAAGAACCAAAGCACATTTTTATTTTATCCACAAAACGAGACAAAGAAAAAGGTTTCGTAAAAGCGGGTTGCCAAAATATATAATTTAAATACTGTATGAACCAATTAAATGTGTAGTGGGATACTATCCCGCTACACATGTTCATTCCTAACCGTTCTACCTTGACTGTACTCCTGATGTACTTGTTTCTAATCTTGTCTTTTCTCGTCACTCCCATAGCAAACCTCAACATTTTCATCTCTGCGACTTCCATCTCTTTCACTTGTTTTTTTGTGACTGCCACCGTCTCAAGTCCATACACCATTGCTGGTCTTACCACTGAATTGTACACTTTTCCTTTTACTCTAGTTGGTAACCTCCTGTCTCTGATTACTCCCGATACTCTTCTCCATCCGTTCCATCTTGCCTAAACTTTCTTCTTTACCTTCCTCTCACAACTACCACTTTCTTGCACCGTTGATCCTAAATACTTAAATTTCTTTATCCTTTATCCTATATTTTTGTATTCTCCATCTTCATTGTTTCGTCGTCATTTCCTCCATTTATGCACAGATATTTGATCTTTGACCTACTTACTTTCATCCCTCTTCTTTCCAATGCATACCTCCAGGATTCTAGTCTCTGCTCCACTTCTTCCCTAGTCTCTTTGTAAATCACAATATCATCAGCAAACAGCATCGTCCACGGTGGTTCTCTCCTTACTTGATCCGTTAGCCTGTCCATTATCACTGCAAACAGGAACGGACTAAAGGCTGATCCCTGGTGCAGTCCAACCTTGACCTTAAAACTTTCTGTAGTTCCTAATGCACACCTCACCGATGTTTCGCTTTCCACATACATATCCTGTACAAGTCGCACATACTTTTCCACTATTCCTGATTTTCTCATACAGTACCACAACTCTTCCTGCGGAACCCTGTCACTCTTCCTTCACCAAATCAAATTTTCAACACGGGCACCTTTTCTTATAAAACTCTTTAATGCCATCTTTGTCCTTATATAAGCACCAATTCAAACTATAACTGTTTCTAACGGAGTCTCGACAAAAATCTTAGAAAATTTCAATTGCAATTCATTTAACGTAATTTATTTAATTTCCTGTCATCTCTGTCCAAAAGCAACCTACATCAAAAAAAACAAGCAATTTAAAAAGACAACGGATGAATAGACACAGGAGCGACATTAATCACAATAGAAACAAACCTGTAGCTGAGTTAAGAAACCGAATCGCACGTTGGAAAACATCTGATTAGCAGTTATACTAAACTACAACAAAAAAATTTATCGCATGTATCTGAGGGTTTTTCAACTGTTTCTGGCTTAATTTGGGGTGCTGATTTCGAATCTGAAACCAAAATTTTTCTATCACGTCTAGTTTCTGAGATATTAAAAACTATCATTTTGAGTATTTTTGTTTGAATTGTACGTAATGGTATCACTGCAATAACCTTTATAAACTAAAAAATGATATACAATTAATCTAAGTGATCAATGATGATACTTGGCAGTCACAAAAACAAAGTCAATTAGCACAAACTCAAAATTTTATGAACAACTGATTTCAGTTATATTTACAAATTACGCTACTTGAGTATTTATAACAATTTAGGACGTTTAACGCTGCGAATATAAGATGAATCATTTTCTTTCTGCAAAAACCAGTAATAGTAACTTATCATGCTAGCGTTAGACTTTTCTTTATATCGGCTTTTAATCAGAGCAATGTCTTGATGGAACCATTCTCCAATGTCATCACTCACTACCCCCAAGTTCGGTGGAAAAAAGTCAAGATGAGCACGAAAGAAATTTAACTTTAATGACATGCGGCAACCTAGTTGTTGGTAGGCTTGAAACAGGTTTTTAACAATTTCTACAAAATTTTCAGCTTTATATTTTCCGAAAAAATTGTCGACAACATGTTAAATGGTTTCCAAGCATCCAAATTTGTAGAATTAAGTTCTTCTGTAAACTGGTTATCTAGCAATAGTTTTCGAATTTCTGGACTAATAAACACTTCTCTTTTCAGTTTGGCTTCGCTTATAAAAAGTCCAAATTTTTCTTTTAAATACATAAATGCAGTGCGGTCATAATTCATTGCTTTGACAAAGGTTTTCAATAGCCGTAGTTTAATGCGTAGTAAACGTAAAAGGATAGTTTTCCAAGGATAGTTTACCAGATTGTGTGTTTTAAGTTAAACCTTCCAACTGTCGGATTTTCACATGGTTTTCAAACTTTTTTATGAAGCTTTTCAAATTTTTTGTGTCATCCCGGCTATGGCACAGACACAAGAAAAACATGTATTTAGTAAAACCTAACTGCAACCCAACAAGCGGGGATTTAACTTTTAGATCTGCGCAAATCTAGCAGTTATGCTTAGAGTAATTGATAGCTCCCAAGCAAGCTTTCATGGCTTCATATATCTCTTTCATGTTTTCAGCATGCGCTATAGGTGTAGATGGTTTAACTTTAACATTTCCATTGTGTAGCAAAACTGCTTTTAAACTGGTTTTGCTAGAGTCGATGGATGGTTACCATTCATCACCGTCACGTTCGTAACTTAATTCATTCATCAAACCAGAAACATCTTTGCAATAGCACAAATTGTCTTTAACATCGAAGAAGAATGGTAACTTTTCGTGACGAAGTTGAAACTTGGAAATTTTACTGTTGTTTTTAAGCAAGTTCCACTGCTTTAAACGTGAACCTAGTACCTCAGCTTTGTCTTTAGTTCATGTAAAATTTTGCACCAGATCATTTTAACATGCTTTGATTAATCAAAGTCGTTTTTTTAGTATTGCGTCATTCCGTACCTTCTCCACTCTCACATGTTTCACTGCCTTGCCTTTCATGTTCAATTGAGAATTCTTCTGATTGTAGTTCTTCAGGTGAAGGGGGTGAAGGAACAGGTTTAAGGGCAAGTTATAATTTGGATATACAATTTCTGATTTGTTTTTACGAAAAAATTCTTTGATGTTGGTCAAGCAAAAGTAGCAGTCAGTTGCATGGTCTTACTGCCTACGCCAAACCATTGGTAGGGGAAGATAGGGTAAATTGAGCCAGTGTCCAAGTTAAGCCACCCCCTATATTTCCCAAAATAAAAATAAATTCAATTTTTAAGTGGCACGTGTTTGTTGCTGGTAACGAGATTATAGTTTTGGTATTGAGATTACAGTTCTTTCTTTGTTCGGTTTTGAGAGAAAGAGCTTTTAGCGAAAACTAGCACTTTTTGTAAAAATCTTGATTAGAGAAGTTTTTATGTTTTAGAGAAGACTTTAAATTTAATCAGCTTTGAAATTTATGAATACAAGGTATAAGGCTAGCTTCTTTGTAAACTGTTGCATAAAAGTATTATGAATAATATTGCTTAAACCTGAGTTTAAAATTATGGATCATCTTACCTCATAGCTTGGCTTAACTTACCCCACGGAGTGGGTTGAGCCATTTAAGACCCTAATTGCAATTGCTCATAATTCGATAATTTTTAACATCTGCAAATAAAACTTTTTCCATGTTGAAAAGAAATGAAAGTATTTTAATATGCAATTAAAAATTTTACGCAAAAAATAAAAAGTTTTTTTGCAATATGCATTTCTTGATAAAGTGGCTCAACTTACCTCATCTTCCCCTACTGCGAAAGGCATTTGCGTTTGCTTCCTGTTTATCCACCAAAGCAAGTTAGTTTTGCATGTATTGCAGAAAATATTAGGATCCACAACTTGTCTTGATCAAAAGCTGCACAGCCGAAGTAACACTTGTGAGTTATCTTTACTTTCGAGAAAATATTTCGAGGATGTGTAGATAGAGTGTACTTCCCGCAAGTATATCAAAAACTATTGGGACTATTCGTAAACTTTCTTTTATTGTTTGACATTGTTAATGTACACAAGATTTTACACTATAATATAGCAGTAACACAACTGGTAAAAAAAAGCTAATGAGATATTTATATTTGATAAAAAAAAGCTTGTGCCACTTTCTTACTCCTCTCCACCTCTATCACGAATTCAGTTTTTTATATAATTAAATTCTTCAATAGCGAAAACACGGAAATAAAAACAAAGTAAAAACCCTACAGACTGTTTCACCCATAAAAGGGATCATCAGGGGTATCTAAAAAGTAAAATAAAATAAAATAAAGTTAAGATAAAACTACCAGAAAGAATTGAAAACAATAGAAAAAACTGAAAAAACTTAAAAACCAATTGGAAAAAACTGAAGAAACTTAAAAAACTTAAAAACTGTAAACGCTTATTAGATCGGAACATCCCATTACGGGCTCTGCTAAACTAAACTGATTAAAGATCGGCGAGAAAACACGAGAAAAAGGAAAAGCGCGCGAAAGAATTACAAATACAAATATTATTTCAAAATTTAAAGATTTAAAAAGGGGTTCAAGTATCGGCTAAGGTAGAACGTTGTACACGCGAAAAAAAGAAAAGAAAAAGAAAAAATGAAAGAAAATCACAGTTTAAGTTTGGCGTTAATCAATTTATATTTATTTTTATGCCGACACTTATTGATCAATTCGGTTCGTTTGTTCAGCAGAGCGTCATCATTTGCAGTTAAGATTGCATATTTTTCTGCCAGACAGAGGTTGCATACTTCGCCCCCGTGTTGGTAAGGTGTTGCGTGGCAAACTATTTTCCAAGAAATAGAAGGGTTTATACCAGAGACTTTGCAGGACCAAATGAATTTCGAAAGTTCTGTTGTATTTCTTTTGGAGTCCGAATTGAAGGAATGGTTGTGGTTATAGAATCTTGCTTTGAAATCAGTTTCGCACAGCCCGATATAGTTTTTGGATTGGTCTTTGGCTTGTACAGTTGCTTGATAGACAATTGCTTTGTCTCGGCAGTTGCCATTCAATGGGCATGACGGCTTATACCTGCAGTTACAGGGTTTAAATTCTGATTTGCCATTGTGGGACTTAAGGAGCTTCTTGTTATGAGCTGAAAGGATGTCTGCCATATTGGGGGTGCAGCTGTAGCTGAGTTTGATGACATTCTTGTTGCAGATTTTATGCAGCCTGTGTGAAGGAGGGAAGTGTTTCCGTAGGAGGTGGAAGAAGGCTTTCCCGATGTTGGTGGAAACCCGGTTATTATATGGGGGATTGAACCATATAACTTTTCTTCTTCTCGAAGAAGATATCTCGAGAAGAAAGATATATCGAGAAGATAACATTATTACTCATACAAGTTTGAAGGCAGAGATATCAATAGCAATGAATATAACCTGCTAGCATACAGTGATTTAATCGATGTTGATACGTGAAACACCTTATAAGACTTCCTTGCCGCATAAACTTGATATAGGCTAACGTCAAATATTAAATCCCACATGTGTACGGTTCAGTTAGTTTTACAGCAATATCAGCTTAAGACCAGTTGTATCATTACTTTTAGGGACATTGTTTTGACAGAGTTCAATAAATATTGTTATTTGTAGTAGCAACTATTGTTCACACTTTTAAGGATGTTGTAACAACATGTTGTCGTCGTCGTTTGAAGAATATCCACTCCAGGTCAGATACAAACAGGACTGGAAACGAGGGTTTATCCTTTTACTACCCCAGGCTGCTGCACTGCCTGGATCAGATGCTGGCAGTGATGTATTAAGCCAGCATCGAGTTTCATCATCCAAAACCGTCAGACCTCGTGCTCCATGTGTGCCCGATGTATAGGGCACGCTGTTAGTACATGGTCTGCGGTTTGCTCAGAGGCGCCACACTCGCAATTTGGTGAAGGAGCGAGACCCCATTTGTGCATGGACAAATGGAATTGCCCAACACCAGTCCGCAGGTGGTTCAGCTTATTTTTTATTTTTTTTTATTTTTATCTCTATATTTATCCTCCTGACTCGCAGGAAAGCGACGGAGGCGCTAATACATAGGGTAGGAAATTACCCCGACCTGCTTCCGGAGATGCCAAGATATTGCTGTCCGCTTGTAATTCAATAGAGATATGACTAGAATTTAGAACTGCTTGCCAAGACCACCAAGCAGGGGAATGTGCCGTAAAGTGTCTTTCCCAAGGACACAACAGAATGTCGCGAGTAGGTTTTGAACCCAGACCGTGTTGGTCACGAGCCCGGCGCTTTAACCACTCGACCACGCTGCCGATAATAGCTTAACCCAAGCTGCTCGGGGTAAGCCCATCCCAACAGGCCTGACACCGGTCTCGGGCACAAAACCACGGAGCCTGGAAGCATTTTCACAGTACTCCGCGTTCCATTTGTGATTTGTCCATTCAGAGGCGCGGATGCCAAGTTTGGCAAGGTTGTCCAAGAGATTCCGCGCACCTGGCACAAACCGGCGTCTGGATCTTAGTCTCACTTGGCCAGTATCTGAGGACCCACTTAATAGACCATGCAAGATATGATCGGGGTCCAGAGATCCACGGTAAGCCAAGGAGAGTGTCGCTCCCATTCGGCGAAGCTCAGCTGGCTGGATCCCTGAGAGTACAGGTAGGTGGTCCGTTGGAGTGGGACGCAGGCATCCAGTGACTATGCGCAAGGCGTCATTCAAGACACTGTCAATGAGGCGAGTGTGAGCACTGCGACACCAGACTGGCGCACAGTACTCAGCTGTTGAGTAGACTAGAGACAGGGTGGCTATGCGTAGTGTTTTAGCACCAGCACCCCATTTCGAGCCCACGAGTCGCCTCAGCAGTGTGACGCGCGAGGATAGTTTTTTGCGCAATCCCACTAAATGGTGACGAAACGTAAGCGATCTGTCCAGTTTTACCACAAGATAAGTAGGGGTTGGACAGAACGGTAAAAGTCTACTGTTGTTGTAGACCTTTAGCTCACGTTTGGCCTCTCGGTAAATTTAAATGAAAGGCTTCCGTCACCGTCTTAGTGTGATTGAGCTTCAACCTCCAAGTCTGGAGATACGCTGACAGTGTGGACATGTCTTGACTTAGAGTCCCCTCCAAGTCCTTCCAGTTTCCAGAAGAATACAGCAATGCTAGATCATCAGCATAAGCAAACTTTCTGGAAATCGTGGAAGGAAGATCGTACGTATAGATGTTAAATAGGAGGGGAGCCCTGAGGAACGGCGTTTTTAAGACGGCGTAGCCTGCTTTGCTTGCTGTCACCGGTGGTAAGGGTGAAACTTTGATTTCGGACAAGCTCCATGATCATTTTGACCATGTGCTCATCCGAAAGTAGTCTCAGCAGCTTGCAGGTAAGGCCATGGTGCCAGACAGTGTCATAAGCAGCTGTCAGATTGATAAATACGGCACCGGCCTTCTTTTTAGCCTCAAAAGAATCCTCAATGTTCTGGGTTAGCAGAACAATTTGATCTATGGTTGACTTCCCGCGTCGGAACCCATCCTGCTCTTTAAGGAGTAGTGGATCGATTAATGGTTCAACGCGGGCGTAGATAAGCCTCTCGAGGATCTTGTAGGGGACACAGAGCAGAGATATCGGTCGATAACTCTTTGGGTCCCCCACGGGCTTTCCTGGTTTTGGGATCGGGATCACAAGCGCTCTTCTCCAGATCTTGGGAATTTTGAGTCGGCGCAAACAGGAAGAAAGGAAGTCACGTAACAACATGTTGAACACTATAATAAGTATGCGTTGGGTCAAACTCCAACATATATTCAATATCTCAAAAAGTTGACATGATAGAAAAAATCTAATTGCAGATTTGGATTCAGCGCTTGAAAGTTACCTTATAAAGCTCTTCAGGTTATCAGATGCAAAATTTTTGTTGGAGAATTGTCACAGACTGCATAATTTTTATTTATTCCGGGTCAACAAGTAGTTTGTTACGAGACTGAAGCTTCTTAAACAGTTGGCTTCGACTAAGTTCAGATTGTTTTCCTTTGGAAAAGTCCTCTCCGTAATCCGACAGAGACCACTGTCTCTAAAAGGAAAGAATGAATTACAAAATTCACGAAAAAAAGTATCAATTGACGAAACTCTCCTCTCACTCTCTGCCAAACCGCAAAGCGAAATCAGCGCTACGACTTAAATTCGTCCAATACAAATAATTCTGCAATCGTAGAACCAATCTCCAAAACGCTGACGCAAAACAATTACAACACTTGTCGATTAATGCAATATAACCATTGGGCCTCTGCCCTCGCTCTGCGCTTGAAACAACACTGGAGTTTCACTCGAATGGAATGGAATTTATCACCGGAATGATCACTGCGCTCTGCGCTTGCTTAGAATTCGAGTAGAAAACGCTTTACTACACTCGAATCCTCTAGAGAGAAACGCTTTGCAAGAATGAGCCAGAACCATGGCGTCTCTTCCATCGTAGAGCAAAGTTCGCACTCGGTCATTGCATGTGCTGCAGATAAACAAGTCGACGGACCGAGACAAAGCGTATACGTCATTACCACGTGGCGTAGAACAAAAAAAACATTTTAGACCAATCGAAGTACGGTAACTTGCGAATAGTTTAAGTCACACAAAAGAAGGAGCTTTACCAGCTATATGATTATTATTTTGCCGTAGGAATATTATGTCACAATAAAATTAAGATTATTCTAAACAAAAAATAACTAAAGTTTTGTAAAATTATTATAAACGAAGTGTGACAAAAGTGTTATCAAAAAATCAAAGCTAGAACAAAATAACGACGGGAAGTCGAAGAACAGATATTTGATTTCAAATTTGATTGCGTTGATGCAGGTTTAAATAGAGATTAGTTGTTCATGTCCCATTATGTATAATATTTATTTGAAATATAAGGGTCAGTTACGATTTTTCATCTCTTTGTTTCAGACCGTTTTATGTCCACATGTTATTTTCTTGCTCACATATATTTTTTAAAAATATTCTAATTCTGACATTCACATTCTAACAATTCTACACAACTTAATTCAGGGCGTGAACTCGAAGAAGTTGGTCTTTTTTGCGGAACTGGAGCTTGAACTCAATAAATGACATTATCCAAACTTTACGACTTATTAATCATCCGAACTTGAAAAACATCGATCGTGTAAAAATACCTTCTTCGGCTATAGCCTAAGTAATTTTCAAATTTGATGAATTAAAAATGGTGAACTCGAACTCAAACTTAAATTGGTTAAAAATGCATCGAGTTTAAAGTTCTGGTTTAAATATATGTATTTTTTCAATTGAAATTTATACAGGATGTATTAATGTTTTGCTCATGTACTAAAAAACCGCTTGTTCGTTCTATCTCAAGTGGGCTAGTGAAGACGCGCACGTTGATTCAACTGTCATAAAAAAAACAAACTTAGCAACGGTGCAATGCCAAGTGTCATTTAAACTGAGATTTACGTGTTTTTTGTGACACGCTGCGGTTGTTGTGTCATCAACATTTGTTGTGATTTGCATTACTTTGTAAGGAGTGCAATGTCGTATGTGTAGATGCTGAAAAAGTTTTTAAGCAGAAATCCACATAGTCGAGAGTTAATTGCTTCAGTTTATCAACTAGCTCTTATTGATATTGTAGACCAAGGATGCTTTTGCCCAAATTACTACCAGGTTCTCAAACAAGATCTGCTTTTTTATTTTTTTACCATTTTGGACCGGATATACCGAACAGGAGCATAACTGGCTCCTAAAAAAGTAGAATCTTCTCATCCTCGACTCATAGGTGATAGCTGTATATCAGTAGCTTTGGCGCAATTTAGACGATAGCAAAACCAATGCCTAAGCTCTAAGTTTAAACTTTAAAAAGACCAAAACGTGGTAACAATAAAAACTTGCATCATTACTATTGTAGCTCGCATATCGCTGATATGTTATTATGTATAAGTGCTCGCCTTTGGACACCATTCTTAATGGGTAAGTTTGATCTTCAAAACCCTCCCGTGCATACGTTATGCAAACAAAACTACCGTTATACTTTTTTTACAAAAAATTTTTTTATTTTCACTTGTCTGAGCATTCTTGAAATATAATTTAAAGTTCTGAAGATGGATTTTGTTAAAAAATAGTTAACAAAGCATTAAGTTTTTTTGGCGTCTAGTGCAGGCAATTTATCGCACCCAGGTTTGTTTATGATAAACAAACCTTAAAAAACAGCTGTTTGCTTCCAAAAAGAGTTTTTAAAGAATATTTCTACTTGTCAAAACACTTTTAAAAGATAGTCAAACGTTGAATCAATCAATTTCGTTTAAAGATATCCTAAGAGATTTTTTTTAATCAACAGCAACGTGCCGTGAAGCTTGTGGTTGGTGAGGCACTAATTTTTTAAAGTAATATCAGTACTAATTTTTATTTAATAACAAACAAAACAGTGCTCTATTTGAACGAAAAAAAAAGCAATTTGAAGCATTCTCTCACATTTAGCTAACTCTTTCTGAATTAAAAAAACTTTTTTTTTGTTGTATCTCTATGTTTATTTTGCTGACTCGCGGAAAAGTGTTGGAGGCGCTAATGCATTGGGCAAGCAATTACCCTGACCTGCTTCCGAAGATGCCAAGATATTGTTGTGCGGTTGAAATTTGTTATTTTGTTTTTTTTAGTTTTATAAAGATATGACTAAAATTTAGAACTGCTTGCCAAAACATTAAAAAAGAAAATTGCCGCAAAGTGTCTTTCCCAGGGACACCACAGAATGGTGCAAGTAGGTTTTGAACCGAAACCATGTTGATCAAAAGCACGGCGTTTTAACCACTCGACCACGCTGCGGACAAAAAATGTTTTGTTGATGAAAAACTTGCAAAATTTTCAGTTTCCTTTAATTGGTCCGAACGAATTATTTGTACCTTTTCATTTTTCTGTCAATGCTATAATGCCGCGTAAAACATTATTTCAGTTTGGGGCTTATGATGTCATAGATATCCTGTACTAACCACGTTTTCAATTCTACAGTCAAAGCATTTCTTTATTAACAATCTTTCAATGCGTTCTCTGGGGTTCAGCAACCTCAGAATTTTATTGATACAGTTTAATTGGAAAAGCAAATTTAACAGTTGATCGTTGGTATTTGAAATTGTAATCTTGTAATTAATAGAAGTAATTAAAGGAAATAATTGGCTGAATTTATTACAAGTTACGAGTAAGCAAGGTAGTTAGACTGTATTGATTAGCTGTATCTTCCATTTAGTGCAGCTACTTTTGATTATCTAGTTTTTTTGGCTGGCCCAGACCCATCTGACGTCAGGAACATCAGTTTTTAGGTTTTAAAAGTCTTGAGGAATTTTATTTTGATTGAGAGCCTTCGATTTCATGTGCTTGCTAAAGCTTTTGTCATCGGTTCCAGGGGGCGAAGGGGCTTAAATCCTTATATTTTCAGGCAGATAATCTACTTTTTCAGCACAACCATGACCTCTCTATGGTGAGTGTCCGAAAAACTTTTGATTGCACGTTGACCCATAACCTCCTAAAAATTCAATAGTTTTTCATTCTCTACTAATAAGTTTTTTTCGGAGAAATAAGAAACAACGCCTTACTATAAAAACATCAAATCGTGGAAAGAGGACAAAACTGTATTTTCTTGCAATGGAAAGACGAGGCTTTAATTTTCATGCATACCTAATAGGAAACAAATAATATTTTCAAAGTTGGCAAAATACAGGGTGATCCAAAAGTAAGTGGACAGTAAATGATAACATTTATCTTGAAATTATATACACATATAATTATATTTACTGACACCATTATTGGATTGACAAATAAATTTTATTGTGAGCAATAATACAAAAGCCTTTAAATTTTATCAACGCAGGTGCTTAAACTGTTTTCCATCTGACACTATTCCACAAACTGTCAACTATTTCATGACTACCCTTATATGCATTGTTTAAAATGTGTAATTAAAACTGACCCTCCTAAAATTTTTTGACTCCCTTCAAGAGAAGCGAGCCTTTTGTTAAGAATTATTGGCTTAAATTACCGTAACTAAAAATTTAGTACCCAACGGTTGTCTAAAAATACAGCCGGACATTCTACATTTTCCCACTAAAAGTTGGAAAGCCTATTTCGTTCACAATGGCAATTGTATCATTGGTTTCAATTGGCTTCACAATGAAAGTAAAAAGGTCTCTCCTTAGAATCTAAGTGGAGACCTTTTTTTTAGAGATCACTATCTTTTTGAAACCAAAAATTTCTACCCAAAGTTTAATGCGGCTTGCACCAATTTTTTATTTACGGATCTGGCTAGCGAGTGCAAAAAGTTTTTCTACCCCTGAGGTAAGATCCTTCCAAAAGTTAAAGTTCAAACACCGAACTATAAATATAACAAAATTAGATTGACAACTTGATATAGAAATTTTTTTTACCTTAGATACTAAATCATCTTCCATTACTAAAGCTTAAAATAAATTTATTGCTTTGCAGTTGCACCTTGCGTGTATTCCGACTTACTGAGAATAAATTGATTTATCTGGTTTTAGCACAGCGGTTCTCAATTTATTTTGAAGCCCGCACCCCGACCGGAAGAAAAAATCATTTTCGCGCCCCTGCGCCGTTTGATGTTTTGTTTTTTGTAGAGAGGAAAAGTTCGGTAGAGAAGTTTGCACCCCAGGAAATCCCTTCTCGCCCCCCAATTGAAAATTGCTGTTTTAGCAAATGTCGGCAGTAAGAAAAACTTTTTTCTTCCACAACGTCACAATTGTAGCATGCATCAAATCTCTCTCATTTCAACAGATATTTTCACCAAAAGAGAAAAAAGCGCTGCATTGTTTTACTTTTGTTTTGTTTTTTTTTTTATCTGAGGGAAGAAAGTCTTGAAGCTGCCTCACTAGCGCGTATTAGCGATATTGTTGACAAGAACGCTTGACAAAATGATTAAAACGCTAAAAATACAACAATTACACGAACAAAAATTAGGGTTAAAAACAAAACTTCGTAAACTACTACAAGTAAGGTATAATTTTTACTAGTTTTTTTAACTAATAGCCAGCTGCATCTATTTTGCAAAGGACTATGACTTCAATGTTTTATTTCTACTTTATTTGATTTCCACAGGTGAGGCACTACCTCACTTGCTTCTCCTGATGGCACGTCCCTGCGAATCAAGTAACCAAAAAACCGTATTTTTTTCGAAATTCTCTCAATTATTGTCATTTTGCTCTCTTTTATTTTTTTATTGCCTCGTTAAAGTATTCAATTATTTTAAATAGACGGAACTATCAATGGCAATAAGGTGTCAAGAAACAAAAATCTTTCTTTTCAACTCTTTCTAACGCGTTTATACATTTAAGATATATGCAATTTAGTTAATTGCATTTTAAAAGAGTTTGAAATAGTAGGGTAGCAACGCAATAAAATTCACATCTTGAAACGAGAGTGATCAGAAGAAAGTCAAAGTTCTTTTATCAAAAACGTAATAAAACTGGCGTAATTATCGGTTTGCATTTTTGTAATAAAGATTGGCAAGATAACTTAGATCAATGCTCTGCAACCTTTTTTCACTCCCGGCACACTTAAAAAACTTTCAAAATTGTTCGGCACACTTTGACCCCAATGTAAAAATTCTCTTCAATTTAAATACAAATACGCTTGTTTCTTTTTAATTTTTTAATTGCGCCGTCAATACGGAGCTCTTTGCCACTGATCCACGCTACCGACAAACTAATGCATAAAAATAGTAATTAATCGACATAGAGAGTCTCGCTCGAGTTTAATTTATTGCTCGAAATGTCTAACAGTTCAAAACTTTAAATTTCAAAAGAATAAAAGTTAACTTAACTCTAAAGGCCCGTTTCCACTACGAGCGTGGAAAAGAGCATTCTTTGTTTCTTTTATTGATCTTCGATTGAAGCGTGCGGTTAAAATTGAAGCGAGCGCAAAAAATCAATAAAATAAACAAAGAATGCTCTTTTCCACGCTCGTAGTGGAAACGGGCCTTAACTCAAATTAATAATAATTTAAAATTTATTTTAGCTCTTTAAAAAAGTATGTTCAGATTACGGTTATCTGGGAGCACACCACTGTGCCGAAAACACCGATTGCGGAACACTGACTTAGATGAAAAGTGTTTTGCCCAACGAACTGTGGCAAAAAGTGTAAAATAAGTTTTGCAACCCATCTATGTTGCTAATATATCGAATTTAATTCTTGAACTTGTTTTTTGTGACAAAAATGGAACTTTACAATTGAGACAAAAATAAGTTTTTATGAATAAAACGAGAGGTTGCTAAATATCCTTTTTCCGTTTTAAGGCCCGTTTCCACTACGAGCGTGGAAAAGAGCATTCTTTGTCTCTTCTATTGATCTTCGATTGAAGCGAGCGGTTAAAATTGAAGCGAGCGCAAAAAAAATCAATAGAACAAACAAAGAATGCTTTTTTCCACGCTTGTAGTGGAAACGGGCCTTTATGCGTAAGAGATTTTTTTTTTTTTTTTTTTTTTGGGGGGGGGGGGGTAAAACACTTACATAAATTTTATGGACGATTGTTGAATTATAATTTTGAATCATTCCATGGAGAAACCCGAATTTGGAAAATTGCAGACCTTTTTCTGGTCTTTAAAATTTTTTTTGGCCCATTTAATCTATTTTCATGTTTGATTTTACCTCTTTACCTTTTTAAAGTTAAAAAACACTAGTAAAAACCAAAAAAGATCTTTGGTTTGAATCTTTGTTATACTTGAGTAGTAACCCAAACTGAATCTTTCTTTCAAAGTGGAACAAAATAGTCCTCTAAAAAAATACATGCTTCGTGCCCGAAAGAAATCTAATTTTGCCCAAATTTTATGTTTCTTGGGCGGCGATGTTCCCACTCCCCTGCTTCGTACGGTTATGATCAAAGTCACCGGCCGCGTACTTTATTGAAAAATTCGTCGTCAAGTGCTTTCAAAAGAACACAACAGAAATCACTCAGGTAAATCAAGCATCAAACTCTCATCCTTCTGCTCGAAGTCAAGTCACTCTGACCTTTTTCTTTGTCATGAAAAAATTAAAACAATTTTTGTAAAGAAACAAACAATATTTTTGATGTCTGTTTAATTTACAATCTATCCAATAACAAATTTTCAATAAGCTTGTATAAGTTATTTGTATCAAACTATTTTTTATTTGTTAATGTTTTAAAAACATTAGAAGGTACAAAAAACAAATAACACTCAACAAAATAAAAGTAAATAATAGACTGCTAAAACATACCAGTCCAAAATTTTGCAGCAGTTTCCTCTTCAATATCAACATTTTGCACAGAAACTTTAGATTCTTCTTCTGTCATTGTTAACAGTATTAATTAAAACAGATTATTTCATTCAACAGAAGTCTAAATCTATTAAAAAAAAAACAGCATTGTATTGACAGACTGACATGATTTATAATATGGCTACTGATCCTTTTAGTTACCGGTATCCAGTGGCGGCTTGCAAATAAAAAACGAGAAGGTATTGCAATGCAAAAAGCAATAAAGAACTAAACGGAGAAAACTTGGTTGGTGTACATATACAACCATACAATTGGCGAGGAGTCAAACGCATCTGTCTTTACGTATCAAATTCAATCATGTTTTTAAGTATATATATATATATATATATATTCTTTAAATTACAAAAGCCACAAAAGAGATTTAATAAAATCTCTTTTGTGGCTTTTGTAATTTAATTTAATGCTCTGAGTTTTCATTGAGCTCTTTACTGACAGTCTTGCCACTTTTATTATTATATAAATATTCTATTAATTTGACGAGTAATCCTATATTCTTTTTCTCTACTAAAGCTAAGTTTTGAAACAGCTAAGTCAGGAGTTTGTCTACCTTTTTTTAATATCAGTTTTTGCATTTGTACAATCATTTGCAAAACTAACTCTGAGGAAGATCCTGGCTGCTTTTGGGACACTAAACCCTTCATTTTATACCATAAATTTTGAATTGGGTTTAAATTGGGACTATTCCCAGGCCAATCTAGGATCTTCATGTAATTTTCTGTTAAAAACTGCTTGACAATTTTTGACCGATGACAAGGTGCAGCATCATGCATAAAAATGAGTGATTGATGGGTTGCCATATGTGTCGGAGCTTATCCTTTAACAATTCAGCATATTTAGCACCATTCATGGTGGTACCAGGCTTCAGGAAATAAATACCAGCCGTACCATTACCACTCATTTGGCCCCATATCATTTATGTTGAAGAATGTTTCATAGTAGAGATGGTGTATTTTTTATTAAATCTTTCTGCCACGGGTCGTCGGACATGATTTTTCCTTACCGTGAATTGTTGAAAGGTGGATTCGTCTGAGCAAAGCACTTTTTTTTAGTCTTTAACACTCCAATCGATATGTTTCTTGGCAAACTGCAATCTATTCTTTTTCATTTGGGAAGTGAGTCATAGTTTCTCAGTAGGTTTACAAGATTTCAGGCCGAATTCCTTGCTGAGTCGACGTGAAATTGTATTAATACTAACATTAATACCTTTAAGAAGCAAATGGGATCTGTTTTTTACAAGAGCTTGTTGGGGACCGAGCTACAGCGCGCTTCATGGAGGTATCATCTCGAGAGATTGTTTTCTGGGTCTACCACTTTTCTTTTGACTGCCATAAATTCTTTATTTTTAATTTTAGTTATCGCTTTTTGAATAGATGACTTGCTAATGCTTAGCTGTTTAGATATTTGGCGCTGTGATGGTCCATTTTTGTGAAGAGCAACAATTTGAGCACGTTCTACTTCAGTGTGATATAAATTTTTAATCATTTTTTTACACAATAAAAATATGAGAAAACACTAAAATAATTAGATAAACTGTGAGTGAATGCGACTGCAGTAAACTTTAAAAAATAACTGACAATTCTGGAATGTGTACATGTGCTTTGTCATTGTGGATGATGCAATAATTAGCATAAGTTGCCAAATAGACATATTTTTGAGGTGGTCCGATACTTTTGCAAGCGACTATATTATAAACCTGGTATCTTTTTTTAAGTGGAAAACATTATTTTTTAAAACAAGTTATAATTTACGGTATGTGAAATACACTTTGTGCTTTTACAGTATATTAAACTTTTTTGACTAACCAAGTATTTTGACCATAAGCAAATAGCTTAATGGTTAAAAGAAGGCTGAGGACTAAACCGGTCACGCCTCAATGATCAGATCGAGTGAGCTATTTTCATTGCAGCTCAAACGTACAGTACGTTCAATCTACCAGAAAAAGCTTCAACAGAATGCGTCATTTTGAATAAAATATTTGAGCTGCATTTAAAACGGTCAAGTCTACTTTGAAGAAAAATTGATTTGCTTGAGGGCAAACGAGAAAATAGTAGTGATTACAACGATTACGTAATGTATCAACGGGGAATTCTTTATAGTTTAAAAAGTAAAATTTCTTATGACAGTGCCACACTTATCTTAAAGTTAGAGCCAGAAACTTTATTCTCGCGGGAAAAGTGATTGGCTAACTCGCTGAAGGGCGCTTATCGACAGAAGAAAGTAGTGTGAACTCTAAGGCGAATACTGATTTGGATGCTGAACGGTCAGTTGACTAGAAAAATTGAGAAAAACGCAGTTTTGTTTATAATTGATCGAAATTCTTTAAAAAGTTCTATTTATCACAATTTATCGTTAACCCAGATGTTGATATATAAAGAAAGAAAATGCGCCAAGCAATTCCACGTCACGCGATTCTCAACTTGGACACTTCTGTTTGTCTCGGCCACCGTCGCCACGCTCTCCCAATCTTTTCAGCGTCTCTCGTAGTCTCAACCTCCGGTCTCTCTCACTGCCTCTGAATTTATCTAATCTATTTTATCTATGCCACGCGCTACAGCAAAATATATGCATATATATAAACATTTTCGGCGCGGGACGTTGGCAGCAGAACAAAGCAACATAAGATAAGTAAAAAAAATTAGAGCAAAACCTCAATGTCCCGAAAACCAGAACAAGACATTAAAGCAATTTACTAAATACGAAAAGCAATTGTTAGCGTAATTATTGCAATTAACTTTAATTTGTTGATGCTCGGTATAAATATAAAAAAGGCTGTCAGTGTTAGCAACAATGAACCGAGTTAAGTATAACTAATTAAAACACAATGGGTTAGACATCGAAACAAAATGCAAGAATGGAAACCGAGAAACTCCAATTAACAAAACGAGGTCGAGCTAAAAGTTTTAAAGCAATGATCGGACAAGAATAAAGACGCGAAATGTGAGAAACTAAATCGGCGCATCTAAAACCAGAAAAAGAGTTAATTCCGACGTCTCAAAATTACAGATATTCACACAGCTATTCACAAAACGCAACCAAGATTATAATTATGACAGACAGTTAAAATTCAACAACATTTTTACGAGTCGTCTTTTACAATTTTTTGTTCATAGACGCAAAAAAAAGTAGTCGGTAATCAATCCAATCATATAAGTGAATGATAAAGTTACGTATAATTAAATTTTATCCTTAGCAATTCGACTCTAAGCTAAAAATTTGTAAAAACAGTTATAATATATTGGTGTAAATTTAATTTTTGTTCCTATTATTGAACCGTTAAGTACGTTCTTTTTACTGTATATTGCTGCAAATAAACTTGGGCAAAAGTTTTCAAATATTTTTTTGATGCAAAAAAGTGTTATTTCGTACATGTTGTGTGTCTCGGCATACTATTTTTCCAAAGGGGCAAACAGAGACGTTTGTCTCTAAAAAGTACTGTTCTCTAAAAAAAATCTCTGAAAAAACTGAAAAATTTGTTTCAAAAAGTACTGTTCTGTAAAAGAAAAAGGTCTTCACTTCCAATTTATTTCGGATTTCATAATTTTTGTCTCTAAAAATAGTGTTTTTTAAAAAAAAAGTTTTCACTCCAAATTAGTCTCAGATTTCGTGATTTTCGTCCCTAAAAAGTAGAGTTCTCTAAAAAAAAAGAGGTTTTCACTTCGAATCTGTCTTGGATTTTTGGAAAACCGGGCGGGACAAGACCCTAAAAATCGGGACTGTCCCTCCAAAATTGGGACGTATGGTAAGCTTATGTGTAAGACTTAAGCCCTACGGATGTATTCAGATTAATATTAAGACAATACACTCTTCAAACAAAGTTGCTTTTGATTAGTCAATAATGAATAGATAGACACAAAACAAAACGCAAAACATAAGCCTTCATTTTTTAACATTTAATTTATCAACAAGAATACACGAATTTTAATTTATCAAAAGAACATTGCAAAACAGCTTTTTACACATAAAGACAAACATTTAAAGGAGCAATCAGTCTGCAGCATTTCTAGCCTATTGACTTTCGAAAGCATTTATTTATACTAAGACTTTAAAAAGTTGAGTTATATTGATTTTGAGAATTTTGAAAAGTTTAAAAAGCAGCATTTGATTTTGTAAAGGATTTAAAAACTTGAATGGTACGTACATTGATGCGCGGTAGGACTTGTTTCTCTTATATAATCTATCACTATCTATTACGTAATATGGTAAGCATTAATAGGCTATTTATCTATTTCTGATCCTAGAAAGTCCATATTACAAACACACACATATACAAACAAACATATTTGAAAAGAACAAATTTAAAACAAATTTGCACCAAATGTTGAAAATAGAACGATTTCTACTGCAAGTCAAATAACATCAAAAAACTAACAAAAAAACTTTAATAATGCATTGCCTACATGAGAATGCAATAGAAAATTTTTTTCTATTGTAATGAATTCTAAAAGAAAAATCTTTGCCATTTAATCGTAAATACATATATTACATTAAACAAGAGACTCCGGTGTTACTATAGCGTGCGGTCTACCACTGAATTATTCATGTCTCATTTATATATAGCTATAATAATTTAAAACACCACATATACATATCACACATAAAGGTAAATTTATTTATTTTATTCTAGCGATGCACACTTCGTATATCTTCTAAGAATGAAACAATTAAATCATTGGAATTTTTTCTCATCGCATCCAGCAAAAATGGTCAAGATGAGACTGGAGCAGCTGACGACTAACGCCTCGCATTTTCTTAAGAATTATAGTTTTAGCGTCTAACCACGATCGCTCAATTGGTTGCGTGTGTGCTCCTGTCGCTGGATCCACATAATGTTGCTAGTGGTTCACCGTAAAATGCTGGTACCTCATGGCATTGAGGTTGCTATAAGCAGGCCACTCATCTGAATGAATTACCGAACTATCTGCACATTCCCTTTCAATTATATGGATTAGAGTGTTGTGGTCACGCCGTTTCACCCAAAAGTACCGACAGTCTGAGCCTTGTTCAAGACCAAAAACCCAAGGCCCATCAATTGTACGCCCATGGTTTCTGTTGTTTTCTTGTTCTGCTTCATTGTCCTCGGAAAGGGGAGCGTTGTTTCCATTCAGCATCTTTTCTCGTTTGTACGTCTGTCAACCAGCAAATCTTGCCTCATCAATTTAGATAGGATTATCTATTGTACCGACCATCTTTCTTTGTCGTTGATGAGAAACTATGGCTGTACACACCTCTCTACACATATTGAACCAGTCAGTTACAATATTGGCAGATTTTCCTGTGAGAGTCGCTACCGTGGACATTGGTATATCCAATACAAACAGAAATACTAATTTTAATATTTCGCATAGGCTTAGGTTGCGATGCATTTTGTTGTTTATGTCCGTATAATGGAGTACGCGGTTTGATATACAGGTACGAGTCACGCGGTAAATCTCACTCTGCCACTCGGTAGGTGTCATATGGCGCTAGACCGCACGATATAGCAGCACCAAGATTACTTACTTTCAAAGAAACTAAGCTTTTTAAAAAATTCAAAAACTAAATTGCGCGCGCGAGTACAATTGGCATGGCGCTTATTTCTTTTTTTTTTCTTATTCCAAGTAATACTTTTTTTTTCTCTCACTGCAGTCGGTGTTTCTTCGAATTAAACTCAATTATTTAAACTAAAAAGGGACTCTTACAAATTTTGAAAAATTTGCTTCAACAACTCGACAAAAGTTTAATTTATGTAAAAAGAATTGAAAAAAATTAAAAGATATTTTTTCAACGCGTTGCTGTTAATATTTAAAACTGCTGCACAAATGTTCGAAGATGCTGCAGCTCTCCAGCTCCTATGGGCAAGCCGCCACTGTTAGCACCATTTCTATTTATAATTTTCAATATTTCAAAAATCTTGACAGATACAAAAAGCTTGTGTCGCACTTGTAGATAGTTATTCCACAAATAATTGAACACTTTCTTTGATTTGTTTATTCTTATTTAACAGAAATTGAAAGAACATATATTTACACTCAAAATAACACACTTCATTACAGTTATATCTTTATTATTGTTTTTTATATCCACAACTTATTACTTCCTCGTTTCCAGTGTTGCCCTTCCATTTATCATTATTCTATAGGAACTTGTAGTGATCTATATAGGATCACTACAGACTTCCCCTCCTGACAAAATTTTGCAATTTAAAAAAAATAGACGTGTAACATGGGATGTGTTATAACAATATTTACAAAATATCATACAGCAATTAGCATTGATGCAATATAATAAACTTATTCTATGTTAACAACACAGTCCCGCAGCCTTTGGGGAAAAACAGTTTTTTTGCGAGGACATGGCTGTGGTGGCGACAAGATGGAGCTTTGAGTAGTGTCTGGAATAGGTTCAGTTTCAGGTGTTAAGTTAGAAATATTATGAATAAAGCCGGGTTTTACATTGTTAATGCCAACTGAGATTAATTTGCCACGCTTAATAACTTTGAAAACGTCATTATTGCGGTCTATAACCAGGTATGGGCCGGAGTAGGCGGGGCATAAATTTGGGTGAATTGGATCGTCTTTAATGAATATGTAGGTACAATCATTTAACGTTTTTGGAAGAAAAATTGATTTTTTCTGTTCCACTCTCGTTGAGGTGGGATATAATGATTCTGTGAAAGCGCGCATGCTGTTGATTATATCTGAGGAGGAAACATTCTGGTTCTCATGTGTGGGAGAAATAAGATCACTGGGGAGTCGTAAACATTGTCCGAATAATAATTCTGCAGAACTGCCTTGTAAATCTTCTTTAAACATGGTATTAAGTGAAAGAATGATGGAAGATAAATGAAAAGCCGATTAGCTGAATCTAGTTTTGCAGTTAGTGCCGTTTTAATAGTTCTGATAGCTCTTTCAACAAGTCCATTTGATTCTGGATAACGTACACTGCTGATTCTGTGAGTTGCTCCGAGAAATTTACAATAATCTTTAAAGGTATGTGATGTAAATTGGCTTCCTGCATCAGAGTAAATTTCTACAGGTGCACCAAATGTTTGAACATGAAGATTTAAATTTTGAATGACTGAGGCAGTAGACATGTCTGGCATTGGAAAAGCTTCAGTCCATCTTGTAAATGGATCAATACAAACCAAAACATGTGTATAGCCATTTGAGCTGGGAAAAGGTCCAGCTATGTCAATGTTAATGCGTTCAAAACGAGCATTAGGCATAGGTATTGATGTGATTTGTTTAACAATGTGTCGGTTTGTTTTCGTTCGTTGACAATTGATACAAGCATGAACAAAATCACGAATTTTCGATTTCATATTCTTAAAAAGAAATCTGGCACATATAAAACGTTGAGTGGCCTTTATGCCTGAATGATTCATATTATGGTAATAAGATATTATCGTCTGTTCCAAACTAGGGGGAATTAGTATGCGGTCATGTGGTAAACTGGTATCAATTAAAATGCAGAAATTAGTTTTAGGTACTGGCACAGATTTGATATTGATGGATGAGTCAGTAGGAAATGAAAAGGCATCTGATTGAGACTCATGTTGCTGTGCGTCAGCAATTGATTCCAGAGAAATAGGCATAGGTTCTTCAAGAATATTGGCTACAATAACTCGGGATAGGCAATCAGCCACAATATTGTTTCTGCCTGGCAAATGTTGAATATTACAATCAAATTGACTGAGATAAGACAATTGACGCACTTGCCTAGG
Source organism: Diplosoma virens (assembly GCA_963680785.1). Taxonomy (NCBI): domain Eukaryota; kingdom Metazoa; phylum Chordata; class Ascidiacea; order Aplousobranchia; family Didemnidae; genus Diplosoma; species Diplosoma virens. The sequence continues at coordinate 12,853,242 of OY796889.1, read as the reverse complement.
AGAGTGATTTTTAGAAGGTTTTGCAAAACTGTTAACTAAAGGTTTATTATCTGTGAAGATTACAAAGGGTTTATCAAGCAGCATATATTCAAAATATTTAACGTTTGAATAAACACTAAGAAGTTCGAGGTCATAGGTTGAGTAATGTTTTTGAGCATCTGTTAGTGATTTGGAATAGTAACCTAAAACTTCAATTTTGTCGTCATAAATTTGTTCAAGTACACCACCAAGAGAGGTAGCAGATGCATCTGTTTTTAATCGCAATTTAGCATAAGCTTTAGGATGAGCCAAATAAGCAAGATTGGCAATAATTTCTTTTACTTTCTTAAAGGCCTGCAGTGCATTGCAATTCAATGATATTTTTGTTTCATTTTTTACTTTACCTTTGAGATAATCTTGTAATGGAGAAAGTAATTCAGCTGCATTTTCAATGAAACGACGTTGATAATTAACTAGACCAAGAAATTGACGTAATTCTTTGATGGTTACCGGTGCAGGAAAGTTTTTTACTGCTGCAATTTTTTCATCAGATGCAGTTATGCCACTGGCATTTAATTTGTATCCAAGTACATTAAGTTGAGAAGCACCAAGTACACATTTGTTCATGTTTAATGTTAATCCATAAGAATTGAGTCTATTAGCAATTTCTAAAAGATGTTTTTTGTGTTCAAGCTCATTTTTGGAAAATATAATAATGTCATCAATGTAAGCAAAACAAAAAGTATCAGTATTTTGTAGCACATGATTGATAAAACGTTGGAAGCTGCTGCTCGCATAAGTTAAACCTTGTGGAAGTTTATTGTACATGAAGTTACCACGATGAGTGCAAAAAGCCGTAAATTGTCTATCAGTGGGGCGGACATTCAGTTGCCAAAAAGCACTTTTTAAATCTAAAGAAGAAAAAATGGTTGCGCCATGAATGTGTTGAGTAAAATCTGTTAATCTTGGTAATAGATAATTTTGTTTTTTGCATCGTTTATTGATAAGTCTGTAATCATGTACCAACCTAAAGGAACCATTCTTCTTTTTAACTAAATGTACTGGTGAGGCCCAAGGGCTGGTAGTTGAACTAATAATGTTTTTTTCAAGCATGTCATCTAATATTTTATTGAGAGCATTTGTTTTTTCTAAATTGAGTCTTCTTGGTCGAAAGGCTACTGGGGGTCCATCAACTTCTAATACATGTTCAAAAGGATGTTTCTTTTTTCCCACTTTAATTTGTCCAGATACAAGATGAGGAAACATGTTTAAAATATTCTCATATGAATGTATATTGTAGTCAATGCTGGGCAATGGAGTTAAAATATTTTCCTTTGTAGAATTTGAAATGTCAACTGTGCTTGCAGCTGTGTCAATTACAAATTTGTGCAATTTCAAAAAATCCAAACCAAGAATAGCATGTTTAATGTTTGCAACAATAAAAGAATGAGTAAACTGTTTATTAGGAAATTCCTGAAAATGTAGTGTTAGTTCAATAACACCTGATTGTTGTATAGGATGACCATCAGCAGCAAATAATCTACAGGGATCTGGATTTGTCACACAAGTATATCTGTTAGAGGGAATCAGTGACTTAGGGCTAGCTGTATCAATAATAAATACAATGTTATTGTGTGTATCAGTTAAGTGAATATATTTGTCAGCAGATTCAGGCAATGCATTGCTGACATTGATAGTATTTATTTGCAAGTCATGATTTATTGAGGAGCATTGCCTTGTGAGTTTAAATGTTTAGTCTTCATATAGCTATCAAAATGAGTGCAGCCTTGGACACAGTATCTGGCAGTAGTTCCATATTTTTGGTGGTAAAAACACAGACCATTAAAAATCTTATCTCTACCTGGAATAGTGAGATTCGGACCTGGTGGTGGTTGCAAAGTAGAAGAAAATGGTAATTGTTGGGATGAAGTTGGGAAATGATTTTGAGGGTTTTCATTAAAAGACTTGGAGTGAGATCTATTGTGTGATGGGTAAGTGAAATGAGGTGTGGTAGTTTGGTGAGAAAGAATTTTGTGCAGAGCCAAAACTTCAGCTTTAAGAGAGGAAAATTCTTTTAACATAGCAGAAAAAACATCATCAGTGAAATTAACTTCAGATGAGTTTAATGATTTATCATTTTGTATTAGAAAATCAGCAATGGGAGCTAGTTCTTCAACAGATTTAAAAGGGAATGCAGCTAAAATGAATTGTATATTGTTAGGAAGCCTATTTATAAATTCAGTTTGTAAAAACCAATTTAATGTTTCATCTTGAGGGTCAATTGTTCCTAAAATGTTTTTTAAATCATATAATAATTGTGTGGGAGAACGGTCTCCCAAAGGAGGAGCAGTGTGAAGCTGGGTTAATCTTTTGTGTAAAGGAAGACTGTATGCTTTTATTAAGACAGCCTTGAGTGTAGTATGGCTGTTGACACTATCTCTTGACATGCAAAGTGATGCTTTGTGAAAATGTTGAGAAGATAAACATTTTATCAATTCAAAATATAATTGTTCTTCAGTTAGATGCTTTCCAAAATAATGTGCATCAAATGTGTAAAAAAACATGTCAATGTGAGAAGGATCAAATTGGAGTTGTGGAGAATTTTGAATTATTATAGTAGGTGGTTGAGTATTTTGCAATAAAGATTGATGTACAGAAGTAGATGATGATAAAGGTGTAGAAAAGACTTGGGAAGTAGTAGTAGGTAGAATTGAAGCTGAACTAACTGGAATTGCATCAGCACTTTGTGCTTGCAAATGGGTTTGTGTTGAAAAATTATTTTCAGCCAAGGCTATAAGATTATCATTCATATTAGATTTAACACTTCGTAAAAAATATTGATTTGAATGCATAAATAGTAATAATAACAAATAATTTTAGAGACAACAATAATAATTTTAAGCAATAAGGTAATAATTTTAATGTTCATACAAGTAATTAGTAAAATTGTTTAAAAATTTGTAAATAATGTTCTTTATAGATTGAATACAATGCTTGAGATAAGATAGTCTTTTAAAATAATTGGTATAGATTAATATGATCCAAGTCACTTTGTTAGTTGTTGGTTGTTAGTTGTCATCAATTGTAGATGTCTTGTTAGTTGTCGGGGTCACCAATTGTAGATAGTTATTCCACAAATAATTGAACACTTTCATTGATTTGTTTATTCTTAATTAACAGAAATTGAAAGAACATATATTTACAATCAAAATAACACACTTCATTACAGTTATATCTTTATTATTGTTTTTTATATCCACAACTTATTACTTCCTCGTTTCCAGTGTTGCCCTTCCATTTATCATTATTCTATAGGAACTTGTAGTGATCTATATAGAATCACTACACACTGTCAATAGACTTCAGTCAAAATTCTTCTTAGATACTGTTGACGGGACAATTACTGCTAAAAAATTTGATTTTTTAACTTGGAAGCTTGTTCTAGTGTCGACTGACTTTTGAAACAAAGTTTACTCCTGTTTAGTCCAGTGATCATTCTGAGACGATTTGTCGTTTCAAACCGGTGGCGGACGGTGAACTTTTTAAGGTGAATGTTTGAAACTGAAATATATAATATCATGGTACATTCAAACGGAAACAAATCTTATTTTTGTTATATGGGCGATACAACATCTCTAACACGTATGTACGTCCATCAACATCTCGGAGTGCAAGTACAACAAGTTAAGTAAATTTAAGAATTACTATTGTTGGGTTTAGTAAAGTATTCGTGTTAAAAAAAAAACTAAAAAAGAACCACAGTGGGCTACCAGTAGACCTACTATATTTATAATATACAGTCGGTATCATGCTATTACATAAAATTATCGTAGTACTCCGGTAGGAGTCTTACCGCTTATTTTGTAAAAAAAAAAATTCTCCTCTCCAGCCTTCTATGCAACAGCAATGTTATATCATGGCGACAATGAAGTGCTGACTTATTTATAAGCAAAACTTGACCACGTAAAGTTCAGTTCAGTCGTTTTTTATTTCCGCCACTTGTCGAACAAAATACTTACATCAACGTAATTACACTACGGAAAAAGGGACATGCAACAAAACGAAACAACGTTGTAACATGCAAAAACTCAATAAACTGCACTAGCAAAGGTAACGGCTTGCATGGTTGCATCACCTAGAGAAAAAATATATATACAAGTATAAAAAATTTAAAAAAATAAAAAAATTAAAAAAAAAAAAAATTCCTAAAACAAGACAATAAAAAAAATGCATGAAAACAAAAAAAATTAAGACAGCCTTTTTTGTTATTATAATATTATTTGCTGGCATGTAACCCCAGCACAGGGAGGCTTTCAGGTACTACACCTTGCCCAAGGGTGACCTGGAGGAAGTTGTAATTGGGTATCCTCATTCATCCCGACTTATCAGTTGATAAGCTTACAACCGGATGCAGTTTACACTCATACCCAAGAGAAACATATTTATAGACAAGACTTGTTTTTGTAACACATTTATTTTTGTTTAAAATTCTTTAAATGCATTATTTAAAGTTCCAATATGAGTTTATTTTAAGACTCTGCTGGCATTAAACTTTTTTATCTGGTCAATTGTTAGAAAAAAAAAAAAAAAAAAAAAAAAAGTTTGTCGAGTTTCAAGACTAGTTTAATACAATTTGGATTAAGCGATTGTTCCAGGTGCATGTAAAGTTGAATTCTTGAATTGATGTCGACGATGACCTGAAATATAAAAAGAAAACAGCAGCAGGCAGAAAAAAAAGATTTTTTTTTTCAATTTTCTATGTTGCAGGTACGGCACTATGTTCGCGTAGATTCGTCGGGTATTGCGCCAGTTAGATAATAAATTTTTAGTTTGTTTTTGAAAGAAATTAATGTAAAGCAGTTTTTAATTTCTTGAGGCAAAGTATTCCAAATTTTCGGTCCAATAAATTTAATTGATTGTTGGCAGATTGCTGTTCTAAAACACGAAGAAATAATTTGACTATCACTTCTAGTTTTAATTTGACATGGTTTAAGCTGAAATAGTTGTTGAATTGGAATAGGAAGAGTGCGTTTTTGAAATTTATACATTAAAATTGCAATTTCACTTTCATACAACTGCTGTATATTTAAAAGCTCGTTTTTGATCATAACATTTTTTACACAGCCTCTCTGTTTTATTCCATACATGGCTCGAATAAATTTATTACAAATACGTTGAAGTTGATTGATTTTTATGCGATTTCCAAAGCACCAGTTGGTGATACAATATCTTAGATGACTTAATAATAATGAATTGTACAAAATTAGCATTGCTTTAGTGGTAAGACACGGTTTTACACGCATAATACTTCCTAGAGAAGAACGAATTTTTTGTTTTATCATATTCATGTGCTCTTTCCAGCTTAAATTTTCATTAATTATTACACCCAAAAAGCGAATTGATGAAACTTTTTCAATAGTATTATTTCTAAAATATACTTCGAACGATGTATTTGAGATGGAACAATTACTTTTTCTAGGAGTAAAAAGTAGATATTTAGTTTTTGCAGAATTTACTTTCAGTTTATTCGCAGTCATCCATTCATCAATATTTTTAAGTTCAAGATTAGTTTTTGAATAGACTGATTTTATATTTTTACCAGTAATAAAGATGTTAGTATCATCAGCAAACGATACATTTGTGCTGAAATCCAAGCAGTTTCTAAAATCGTTAACATAAAGTATAAATAAAAGAGGACCCAAAATTGAGCCTTGAGGTACCGAGCTGGTGATTGGCTTTATAGTTGAAGAAAGACAATTATTGAATTGCACTTGTTGCGTGCGTCCTGATAGATAGCTTTTAAACCATGCATGGGCAACCTACGGCCCGCGGGCCAAATCCGGCCCGTCAAGGCTTCTCATCCGGCCCGCCAATAAATTTTCTAGGGCTGTAGGCCTATGTAATATATCGATATTCATTTATTTTATATAATGTGTGTTACGTTCTCAAAATCGCTTTATTTATGTGTTTTTAGGCCACTTTGGTTGTTATCATTAATTTGGCGTTAGTCCGGCTCAAATAGCCGAAGAAATGGCAGCTTTATAAAGGTTTAATCATTTTACAGTAACTTGGCGAAAAATGGCAACACTGATAATAGAATTGTCTAGTAATTTCTTAATAGAATGTTCGAGCATAATCAGACCTATGACGCAACAATCGTGTTTGTGAATGCTCAATTAATCGTAGTATATTGTAGAATAATCTAGTAACTATGACCGACAAATATAAATACGCTCGCTTGGAAGCGAGCGGTATTCTAGTATTGATTTGGTAAAAGTGAAATTAGGTTGTTGACCGTGTAAATTTTAGTTTAGAACCGCAATTCTTGGCTGTCGTATCTGTTCCGGAGCTTAAGCTAGTGTTGAGCTTTAGCTACCTTCATTTTGTGTGCTTCAAGTGGCCGGAGCTTGTTTAATAAAGTTGTTGTATAAAAGTCATAGCGTGTTGGGCTAGACTTATACCTTCAGTTACTGGTTCCCAAGGTTAGGTCCAGCTGAAGAAGATTTTAGTTTGATAGGCAGCGAGGTTGTGTTGTCGGTGAACCTACATAACAGGCACCGAAGAAGTGTTAATTCTTACCAATCTAGAATCAAACGGTTTTTAAGGTACTTCGAAAGGAAGTAGGTAAACTTAATGTTACTTGCGATAGTGTGATCGCAACGAAATTTTCTAAACCATTTGGAGCGAATTCTCCAGTGTGCTGCTCCCAGCAGTACATACTTTGTCATACTAATTATATATTCTTTAGATGGTACTAAAGTGCGAAAATCATTGACTGTAATTAACCTTAAAATGGCGACTAATAAGAAGAGAAAAGTAGATACTGAATCTCGAATTTTTCAGGAAAAGTGGACAATTGATTATTTTTTCACTCAAATAAATGAAAAGCCAGTGTGCTTGCTATGTTCAGAGTCAGTTTCTGTTATGAAAGAATATAATGTTAGGCGACATTACGTTACCAAGCATTCTGCTAAATATGACAGTTTTCAAGGTGAACGCAGGAAAGAAAAGGTTCAAAATATGATAAAGAATTTGAAACAACAACAATCAATTTTCACAAAGAAAAGTGATAATGCTGATAACCTTCTTCGTGTTAGTTACATTGTGAGTGAAAAAATTGCAAAACATTCGAAAAATTATTCTGATGGTGAATTTGTGAAGGACTGCTTGATAGTGGTAGCTGAATGTTTGTGCCCAGAAAAGAGGAAAGATTTTGATAATATTAGTTTGTCACGAAGAACAATAACAAGGCATATTGAAGAACTTGCCACAAACATAGAATCGACTTTAAAAGAGCTAGCCTCAAAGTTTGTATATTATTCATTGGCTATTGACGAAAGCACAGACATTACTAGTACAGCCCAGCTTGCAGTTTTTGTTCGTGGGATTGACCAAGAATTTAACATTACGGAAGAAATGCTTGGCCTTCAAGCAATGAAAGACACCACCACAGGAGATGATATTTTCAATGAAGTGAAAGCCTTAATGACAAAATTCAATCTCCAACTTCAAAACCTTCGTGATTTTTCAACGGATGGGGCACCTGCAATGGTTGGTAGTAGAGGCGGTGTAAGTTCCCTCATTAAAAAAGAATTGGCATCTAATAATGTTGATATGCACGATTTTACTGCATTTCACTGCATAATTCACCAACAGAATTTGTGCGCCAAATCAGTAAAATTTGACCATGTCATGAAAAAAGTTGTTTCTACTATCAATTTCATCAAATCTCGAGCATTAAATCATCGCCAGTTTCAACAATTTCTGGAGGATGTTGAGGCAGAATGTGGAGATCTGATTTATTACTGTGAGGTGCGATGGTTGAGCAAAGGAAAAATGTTAAAAAGGTTTTATGATCTCAGAGATGAAATTGCTACATTTATGGATATGAAAGGCAAAATCATTCCGGAATTAAGTGATGATAACTGGGTTCGGGATCTTGCTTTTCTTGTTGACTTGACAATGCATTTCAATGACTTGAACACAAAATTGCAAGGACAGGGCCAGTTTGTTCATCATCTGTACAGTCATGTGAAAACATTTCAAAGCAAACTTCAACTGTGGGAAAAACAGCTTAGAAATGATAACACATTTCATTTCCCGACATTGGCTGGCTGTGGCAAATCAAAATGTGCTCCTTATGCTGATGAGCTCATATCCATGAATAAAGAATTTGATCATAGATTTCAAGATTTTAGATCACAAGAGAGTAGTTTGCATATGTTTTCATCACCATTTGATGTAAATGTTGAACAGGCTCCAGAAGAATTCCAAATGGAATTGATTGAACTACAAGGAAATGATGATTTAAAGCAGGACATGAAAGATTATTCATTGCTTGAGTTTTATAAAAGGTTACCTGAAGAATCCTTCCCAAAGATTAAAGATTTAGCCCGAAAGAAAATGTCACTATTCGGGAGTACTTATATCTGCGAGCAACTGTTCACCAAAATGAAGCACACTAAGTCAAAAACTAGATCAAGACTGACAGATTGTCATCTTGAAAATAGTCTAAGAGTGGCCGCCTCCAGTATAGCACCAAAAATTGACACGTTGGTGAAAGAGCACCAAGCCCAGATTTCCCATTAGAAAGTAATTTAATTAAACATTGCTATTAGTTTTATAGCATATCTGACTTATTAAGATTGACAATTCATTGGGTTCAATAAATTTTTCATTTTCATTATTACAATTATATGTCAATACAGAAATTACAGATAAAATATGGTGAAAATGCTGCCTATATCAATATAGGTATACATTTTTTATGGATATCCCTGTGCAAACAAAATTGAAAACACATTGCATGTAAAATAGCATTACATGAATACAATCCAAACCCACAAAAATATGTACCTAGCTTACACTTAAAATCACAATTACGGCTCCGGCCCTCAGTCAAGTTCCAAATGCACATTTTGGCCCCCAGTGACAAAAGGTTGCCCATGCATGTTTTAAACCATTCGAATGCAGTTCCTCGAATTCCATAATAATTCAGTTTATAGAGTAGGATGTCATGGTCTATAGTGTCAAAGGCTTTGGAAAGATCCAAGAAAACACCAATTGTTAACAGTTTTTTTTCAAAAGTATCAGCTATGTTGCTAATAACTAGTGTGGTAGCATGGCTTGTGGCATGACCTGGGCGAAATCCAAATTGTTCTGCATTAAGAATGTTGTAGCATTTCAAGAAGTTGTACAATCTTTTATACATAATTCTATATACTAATACATTTTATACATAAAGGTTATAATTTTAGCATTTTTAGACTTTTGTTTAGTTTAAATTGTTTTGTTGTTGGTACGGAATTCATTAAGTTACCTTTTTTCTATACATGGTACATAACAATACATGGTACGTCTTGCTTTGTCGCGCTTTTCTTTTTTTGTCTCTTATTTTGTTTTTCCCTGTCTTATAATTCCTTATCTGCTTTTTTATGTAAGGTGTTGCAACCATGCATCATTCTTTTAACTACTATGTCAAATATTACTGTGTGCATGCTATAACGTTTAACGTTTTGTTGCTTCTTCCTTTTTCTTCTTCTGCTATAGTCCTATATGTTTGTTTATTTCTTTCTGTTTTTATTGTGGCGGAGCAGAAATAAAAGATACTGATACAGATACTGATACTTAAGTGCCCGCATGCTTTGTTCTGAATAATTTCATAAACTAAATACAACTATCTAACAATAAATTTGATTTGATTTTTCACTCGTTTTGTTGCTTTTTTATTTTTCTAATCCGCACCTTTAATTATATTTATTATAAAGTAATTATAATTGTATTCTTATTATGTGGCGGAGCAGAAATAAAAGAAAACTAAACTGAACTGATTATTGGCTCTCTGACCATGATAGATCTTTCTCAAAGCAACAAAAATTGATCACGTGGCCCTCAAACTATAAGAGGTGCAACGTAACATATGAAATAACTCAAGAATTGTTTAGTAAAAAAGAAATTTTTGTGTCGCTGCCTTGCAGATCCAACACCCCAGAAGATTCAGCATTGTTTTTTGCTACTGTTTCTGCTGCTGTTCTGTTATTAATTATGGTTGATTTATAAGAGATACTTTGATGTTCTATAATTCTGTAGCTTCATAATATGTTGTAATGGAAGTAGTTGGAGTAGTAGTAGTATTAGTATTTGTAGTAAAGGTGCTAATAAACGGCAATTGAACAATTTACCTTTTAACATGCACAAAAAATTGTACATAGTCAACGCACCCGCGATTATATGAAGTATAAAAAATAAAAACTATTCAGGAATTTAATTAACTTTGTGTAATTAACCCTGGAAGAGAGTACTTAAGAAAACCAGAATGAAGATAGCTTAACACAGCGTCTTTAATTTGTCTATAAATTTTTAAAAAACTAAATGGCAAATTTAATCAGGCGACAAAAAAAACGATCGTGCACAAATTTTCCTAATTTTTTTTGTTCCGCAAAATAGTTATAGTCTAACCTACAAATAATTAAATATATATAATACAGTTAAAATATCCAAATTTATTTAAAACTTATTTTAAGTAGGAAGATTTTTGTCAGTTTCTATTTACTTTAAGGGACGTTTTACTGCTTTGGCTTTTTGGCGATACCCAGTGATGTAAATCAGGCCCCGCCTATCTCTCGTTTTAATCAGAGTTGCCATATTGGCCTTTTTAAGGAAAAATGTGAAAATTTTTTTTAAGGTCTTTGGCATTCAAATTTAACGTTTGGCCTTTTGACTTTTTTTGGCCCTTTTTATAAATCAAAATCTTATTCTTGTAATTTAATATTTATTTTTAAATATTTAAAGTTTGCAAGCAAAAGTGTCAGAATTTTTGTTGTTTAGTTATTCTTCAATTGTCTTCACCTTAAATTTAGGGCAATAATGGAAAAAAAAATATTTGACTTTTGTTACGTTTGGCTTCTTTTGACACTCTGTTTAGTTTTTTTTTTAAAAACTTGATCTGGCAACCCCAGTTTTAATTCGTAATTAGGTTGTGTACTCAATTGTGTTACTTTAAATAATTGAATGATTTGCCTTGGTCTTAGTTTTTGTCGAAGTACTATTAGCAGCTGTTTCCTTTGAAATTCTATAGGCTCATTTATATTGGATATCGACCATAGTTTGGTTTTAGTAAGTAGTGATGGTAAGAAATGTTTTGGGATTTTTTTTCAAGCAGTAACATGTATTAATTATTAGTTTAAATACTAAAGTGTACCGCCAAAAAATTAGAATAATATTTAGATGTAAAGCTAGATCTCTAAAGTAAAATGTGTTTTATGCAATTGCTAGTTGTTCAATAAATCAACTAATGTTGAAATTTCTAACTTGAAATTGTTTTTAACTTATCAATGTCTTCAAAAAATTACTATTATTTTGACTTGAAGTAACAACTTAAAAAATACCTAAACTAAAAAACAATTTTTATAATACAAACGTTTTCTAATTGTCATATGTAGGGATGTTCATTTCAGAATACTTGGCGTATTTTAGAATAATTTTAAATCTTTTTTAAAGATTCCAGAATCTTTCCAGAATATTAAATTCAATTTAAAAATTGATAATATCTAGATTGCACAAGTTAATATTGCACAATTATTTTCAAATAAATAGCATAGCAAACTTGTTGATTTACTGAAGAATTGTTCTTAAACAATCAAACAGCAATTATTTTTTTAAAGTTAAAATAATCTTATTGAAAAGCAAATAACCATGTTTTAAAAGACAAGCTGTGGGCTGTACTGCTGAAGTGTGATGTGAGAGGTCAGCTTTTAGCTGCTATCAAATTGTTGTACAAACTGTCAGAAGTTTGTGTTCATGCCAATGGCATGAAAAAAAAACCTTTTAATGTCAGTGTTGGACTACAACAGCCTGTGTTCTTTCTGTTCTGTTCATTATATACATGGACAAGATAGACAAAGACAGTTTTTCCAGTAGTGGTGTCTTATTTAAGGTGTGTAATGTTTGGTTCCTGCTGTTTGCAGATGACCTTGTAATGTTAAGCTTGAATAAAAGTGATCTCCAATATGTACTTGATCAGTTTTCTGATGCATGCTTGGATGCTGGAATGAAAATTAGTATGGCTAAAACTGAGATCATGTGTTTTTCAAGGCACCCTGCCCAGTATTCCTTCCAAACAAATGGAATAACTCTCAAGCAGTTGAAGAAGTTTAAGTATCTTGGAGTCACATTCTCAAGTTATGGTGGACAGGACAACAAACTGGACACATGTATTGGAAAAGCAAGTGCAGTAATATACCACCTTTACTGATCAATTGTACTGAAATGAGAGCTATGTACAAAAGCAAAGCTTTCTGTTTTCAAATCAGCTTTTGTTCCTATCGTCACCTATGGTCTTGAGTGTTGGGTAATGACCGAAAGAGTGAGATCCCAAGTGCAGGTGGCCAAAATGGTTTTTTTGCAAAAAGTCAAAGGTTTATCTTTACTTGACAAGGTTAAAAGAACTGACATTTGCCAATCTCTCAACATCAAACCACAAATGCTCGGCATAGAACGATCCCAACTGCACTGGTATGACCAAGTGACACAAATGTCTCATGAGCAAACAGCAAAGCAACTAATGGATGCTCTTCCAAGTTGCAAAAGACTTAGAGAGCAACCCAGAACTCACTGGTGGAATTATGTTAAAGACCTGGCATGGTCATGTCTTGGAATTCCACCAGCAAAATTGCCACTAGTTGCAGGAGATTGGGATGCTTGGAGATCTCAACTCAAGCTGCTGCCCCCACAACTCCAAAAAGACAAGCAGGCAAAGGGAAATGCACTAAACTAATTTAATGTTTTTCTTGAAAATGATGTTGATGATGATGATGATGATGATGATGATGATGATGATGATAATTCAATTTTCAACTGGGTTAAGACTGTAACAGTTCATATTACAGTGGACTCTGGTTTATACATCGATTTTAGATGTAATAAGCAGCGGCTTTAATAATTAGCAGCTGAACCAGCCTTCCCCCTTGGGGTTAAAAATGCACTCATTTTGAAGTATTTTTAGCATTTAATGCATAAAAAATCTGTACAATGATGTTTGCATAGGTGGAAATGTTTTTTTGAGATGGTCATCTACTTCTGCTTTCATGGTACTAAATATGTTCATCTTCTGAAATCCAGTTCTATCAAGCCCCGAGGCCAATCAACAAAGCTACTCCCACATCTTTGCAGCTGATGGTGTCGCTTCTTTAACTTTGTTATTGTCATCATTATCAGATACTTCAACCACAATTCCATCATTGTTCTGTATTACTGAAACAAGTTCCTCTTTGAATTCTTCCTCAGTATGTATTTGCATAGTTTGAACGTCATCATCAATGCTTATCCAGTTTCTAAACTGTTCTTCACTTTGCCCAACAGGTGGTGGAGGCAAGGAAATAATTACATCTGTTGATTTATCATTGGTAAAACCTCCCTTTTACCAACAATTCTGGATAGTTGCTGCTGGAACCTTGGCCTATGCTCCTTTGATCATATGCATGGCCTCTAGCAAATTAATCTATTTTACCATGATTTGAACCACAAGTCCAGCGTCTAGAGTATCACCCAGTATGTCAATAAGCTTCTGGCGTATTTCATGTTTGAAATAACTCTTCATTGGCTTGATGATGCCCATGTTACAGGGTTACAAAATTGATGTATTCGGTGGAAGAAAAAATAGTGAAAAATTTTTCAAAAAAAGGGTAGGTTTGTGGCCTGAGCAGTTATCCAACAATAGAGCCACTTTCCTTTCTTCCATCTATAGTCATTCATCCCATGATTTAAGCCAGCTAGCAAAGATGGTGCTTGTCATCCTGGCAATTTTGGAGAAGTTGTATGTGATTGGAAAAGTTCCAACCCTTTTGAAGCAGCAAGGAGAGTTAAATTTCCCAATCAGCAGCAGTTTTTCTTTGTCACCATTCATGTTGCAAGTGACTAGCACAGTTACACAGTCTTTAGCTGTTTTGAATTTTTGCTGATTTTTCTTTTTCTTTGCTTCTACAGTCCTCACCAAAACTATAATGCCAGGGTAATTTTTTTATTTACAGCGTAAAAATCGCTACTATTGTTCTGCAATTGACATGCAATATGAAAGAAACACTTCGCATTAGCATTATATTAATGAATTTATTATTTATTGTATACATATTGAAAAAAAATTACTATTTTCGAAATTAATCCCCAATACAATGGTTCAAATCTATAATGCCAGTGCTTGTTTTTGCAGAGAGCAACAAATATTAGGTTAAATTTTGGTTATTTTTTTGAAAATTTAATACTTAATCTATAATGCCAGTGCTTGTTTTTGCAGAGAGTTACAAATATTAGGTTAAATTTTGGTTAATTTTTTAAAATTTAGTACTTCATTACATAATCTACTATGCCACGTGGAAAAAAATTGTCAAAACAAGAGCAGGGACAAATTTTGGCTCTGAAGAAGACTATATTGAGTAACAGGAAAATTGGACGACAAATTGGAAGAAGTAGGGAGCCAATTAACAATTTTTTGAGAAATTCTGAAAAATATAATGCTGTTCATGCTGGTGGGAGGCCAAAAGTTCTATCACCAAGAGACGAAAGACTCATTTTAAGAGAAGTCAAGAAGAACAGGAAGACTTCACTTAAACAAATAAAGTCTAAAACCAATGTTTCTGCCTCAGTTTCAACCATCAAGAGGCTGTTTCAGAAGAGAAACATTAGCAGAAAGAAATTGAAAGGTCAACCAAAACTTTCCAATGATCACAAGCACCGTCACCTGCAATTTGCCCGTGACCACCAGACATGGGACGAAGAGTGGTCCAATGTTCTCTTCAGTGATGAGAAAAAATAGAACTTGGATTGACCTGATGGCTATCCATATTACTGGTCTGATAGCAGCATGCCTAAAATGGTGTTTTCAAAGCGTCAGAACTCTGGAGGAGGCATTATGGTATGGGGGGCCATATGGCTATGTTATAAGTAAAAATGTTGTGGCATTATAGTTTTGACAAGCACTGTACATACATGCTTTCTGGTAGAGCACGAAAATAGATTGCAGTTTCATCTGCATTGTAGATATTTTGCAGTGTGAACATTTTAAGAATATGTTGCATTGTTGTAGATCTAAAATACTCAGCCCCATTGGTGTCTGCTTCAGCTGCCTCACCTGCAAAATGTAAATGATGTTGGAAAATTTTTCATAACAAAACAAAACCTAAAAAAGAAATTAATTGACTAACCTCTTAGAGTAGTGAATGACACTGAGAATTGTTTTTTTCAATGACTAAACCATTCTTCATTGGTCTTGAAACTTGTATGTCCAGAGGCTTCAGCAATTTTATTTGCTTTGTCCATAAGAATGGGACCATTAACTGGGGCATATCGCAAATAAACTTAAACCAATCAAAGAGAGCTTTTTCCTTCTCTTTTTCTTTTCCTGACCTTTTACATTTCACCCACTAGCAGAGGGCTCTGCAGCAGCAACAGTAGCATGTATGACAGCTTTGTTTTTTATGAAGCCTTGTAAAAATCCTCCAGTAATTCCAAGTCATTCAGCTGCTTCACACTGACTTAAGAGGGAAAAAGTTTTGTAGCGGTCAAGCAACTCGAGCTTCTCAGCTGTTGTTTTGTCTTCTCTTGCTCTCTTCATTTTGCAATGGGTCCAAAAAAATTTAGTTACAGTAAATTTTAGCTGCAACTATCAAATGTTTTAAATTTCTCATAACGCATATTTTCAATTGTCTGTTTTAAATTTCTTGTAACTGATGTTCTAAATTGTTTGTCTTACAGAAAATCGGATCTTTTTTCTTCAATAAACCATAATTGTCATTTATTTGCACATAGTGACAAACAATTATATAGAAAGGTAGTGAAAACTGGATGCATTAAGTGGTGGCTGGATGCATTAACTAAAGTTTTTTTCATAAAAAAGGATTAGAAAAATGCTGTTCCAAGCAATTTGAATGCAATAAGCAGCTGGTTGTATTAACTGTGGATGCATTAACCAGAGTTCATTGCATATACATAAACCTAATTTGATAGAAATTGCTACCACTATTTGTTTTTCTCTCAGGAAAACTGACTATTGTTCTTTACTAAGTCTAACTAATTACTGTAATTGTATTTAATCTTTATAGAGATATTGTTTTTTTGCCTACTTCTTCCTCAAGGTTTGTTGTTGATCATAGCCAGCATGCCGAATGTGACACAGCACAAGGCAAACAATTGAATAGTTTCCTACTTTGGTTCTACAGGGTGTGGACAAAGTCCTTGGACAACTTTAAAATGCGATATTTCCATAAATAGTGAATAAAACTAGAAAATATTGAAGAATATATTTAACAAGACATTTTTAAACATTTTTACAAAATTTCATTCAATATGACCCCCTTCTGGCCTGAATTACATGCTTAAGTCTGCTACGGAAGCCCTCTGCTGCTTTACGCACTGTTTCTTGAGGCATTTTGGCCCATACTGTCACGAGAGAGTACTTCAGAGCTTCAACTAACCCATGAAGAGAAGCACAAGCATCTGCCTCTGAGACTGAACACAACAGTCTACTGTCTGGTCTGTGAGGCGCTGAAAAGTTTGCATTTTAAGAGATGACAACTTCAAATCTGTCTTAACGGTGTTTCTCATCATCTTGTCACTCACATTCATATCACAGGCCATTCCCATCATGAATCTCTTTGGATTGTGCCAGACTTGGGCTCTGACAGCATCAATGACCTTTGGCGTCTTCCCAAAGATCACTTTCTTCCACATCAAGGACGATCTTCAGTACTTTTGAGTTCTCCAAATCTTGCAACAGTGTAGTAAACAGTCGATCTTGCAGTTTTAAGAAGCTTCACTATTTCAGAGTTTGTCTTGCCTGCATGATGGAGCTCAATAATGGCTGCACGTTTAGCACTCATATTTGGTATTAAAGCAAAATTTTTAAAAATAAATGATGAAATCTAAAATATGAGTCTGTTATAATTCATAACACTGAAAACTTACTGCATATACGTATTTGAACATCCATTTTATTGAATTTTAAAATTTGTCCAAGGACTTTGTCCGCACCCTGTGCATATAATTTGGATCTGGTTCAAAAGAATTCATTATTCTGAAATGAACATCCCTAGTCATATGTTTATAAAACAAGTTAATGTATTTTGACAGAAAGTGAAATATAAAGTTAAAATAACAAAGTTGTATTGTTTAATATTCTTAAACTTTAATATATTTTTAAGCCTGAAATGTGTAAATTCATGCGTTTACATATAATAATTTATTATCTAAGGATTTTGCTGGCTTTTATAACTTAGTTTTAAAGTCTCATAGCTACAATACTCAAAATACTTCTAATAAAAACCTTTTGCATTTCTAAATCCAATATTTCTAGAAGACAATCGTCGTGTCAATATTTAGGGCTAAAATTGTAGAATAATATTCCCAGAAATGTTCAAGTTTCATCATACAGGTGCTTCATGAAAGAAATTTATAAATCATTAAATTTATAATGTGGTCCAAACCAATTTATCAGGGTGATCAATGTTTTATTTGCCTCTGTCATCTTAAAATGTTACAGTTATTTCAGTATAATTCTATTGAAATTTCACATCTATTGTTATCAAAAATTATGTTTGCTTTGAAACTATTTGTGTTATTACCAAATTTCTTTGTTTAGAATATGCACAAGTTCACAATAAAAAAATATAGAATGCACCTTTGAATACAGCGTTCATAAATAAAGACATCTAATTAAGTTTTTTTGCAGACAGTGTGAAACGTGTTTTGTTTGCCTACAACTTGAGCACTTTTATAACTTGTTCTGTATAAAAACACTGGTTGATGTGGATTTATGTACCTATAAAAAACGAATTTATGACGATATAATACAACCAAAACAAAAACTGCATATAAATTTTGTTGTCTTTGCTGATCAGTAATAAATTGGTTAAGTATACCCAATCAACAAAACGGTTGGACCTTGTACAGAAACACTAATTGATCATGTGAGTGAATCTAGCACATGCTCACGCACAGCAGAATTATGCTAGTTTTAATATTTAAACAGATTTCTTTTGACGACATTGCAGAGGTTTCAAACATTAGATAAAAACAATTTTCTAATTAGTTTATGGTGAAATGAAAAGTGAGATCTGTATGGTCAAAGCAAACAGTCTTGAAGTCTGTGACTTTAAGAAAGTAATTAACATAATTCGTCTCTAGTTAAAGCTACTTTTGAATAGGATTGTTTTAAAGTTGGCCCAAAGATTTGTCAAAAAATAGATTTCACCCCTATTTAGCTTTCTGTTAGCTGTTAGCTCTAAAGATTGTACTTCAATTTGCATAAAAAAAAAATAGAATGCACATTCTATTCAAAGAAATACAGTGTAAGTATACATGGTGTATCTGCTTGGTATAACAAATATGTCACGCTGCGATTAAATTTTATCAAATAAAGACATTGCACCTTTTTAAATTAAGTGTTTAAATCGACACCTTTTTAAATTAATTGTTTAGATTGAAACCTTTTTGGATTAATTGTTTAGATTGAAACCTTTTTGGATTAATTGTTTAGATCGTAACCTTTTTAAATTAATTGTTTAAATCGACACCTTTTTAATTTAATTATTTAAATCGTAACCTTTTTAATTTAATTGTGTAAATCGCATTAACGTTGACGCGATTATTTAGAATTTATTTGTGACTATTTACCGTTGTTGCCCTGGACAGTGGACAGCTGTTTGGATTACGGATTTATGCCGTGAAGTGGCTTTGTTCTCGTTGTTGAAAAGGAACGGGTGTAAAGCGTTCCTTCACATGTGGTCGCTACAAAAGGTGTATATATACGGGGCGGCAACGAGAAGACATTATTAAGTGAGATTCAATTGTAGATGCAGGATTCGAGATGATGAACGTATTCTGTGTATATTTTATGTATGTGAATGTATCTGTCGGGACAGCAAGTTGGTATTAAGCGTTAGAGGGAAAATTTATAAAATTCATTATATTCTTTTGCGGCTCTGTAAATTCGGTTAGGTAATTTGTATGTGTTTAATCTATTGGTAAATTGTAGCATCTCGCGTATAATTTTGGCGTTCGTTCTTATTTTCATTTAATCTTTTTGTCTTCGTTTCTTCAATATAATTGATTTAACCCTATATGGACAAATTTAATTTTGTGCTCAATAAAAATTATTTCAACTATTTTTTAGTGACAGTAGCTTTCTATTACACAATATTTGACTAAATATTAAAAAAATTTTTATTTATTTTTAATATTTTTAAACGTGCCAGATCTGTCCCATTGGTCCATAGTACGAAAAATCAAAACGTTATATATCATGCAATAATTGAACCATAAAAGTCAAAAACGAGTACACAAGTAATTTTACATTACAATTTGAATACTTTTAGCTTTTGTGAAATGTTTTAAAACAGTTTTATTTTTGTTCAGGCAAAGAAACATTTCGTATTTTATGCAAAAAATGTAAGTTTTGCTTGTGTACCCAGGCAGTTTGCATTTGGCTCTTTTTTCTATGTAATCTAAATACTTTCTTCACTTTGATGGTTTTTGTAACTGGATTTACAATAAACATATTCATCATTAGAGTCACTTTCTGCTAAAAATTCATTTTCGCTCTCCCCATTTTCACCCCCAGCGATAGCTGCCCAATTCTTTATGTCATAAAAATTTCGAACATTCATAAGTAATTTATTATTACACTATATTTACTCAAAATATTAAAAAAAAATGCAACATAACACTCAGATTATATTTAGATCTTCAGCATATAAATCAAACTTTGTGGACCAGGTGGACAGATCTGGCACGTTTAAATTAATCGATACCACATTAATCACAATAAGCAAACATTAAAAATTTTTTATTGATATGATAGAACTGCTTTTACTAAATACAAAAAAATTTTATTTGGTCAAAAAATTTGGTTGCTTATCAAGAACTACTTAATGCAAAATAGTAAGTATCAGTATTTTTTACTAACCTTGCCAAACAACCAAAGAACTGACTATTACTTTCACACTGGTTGAAGTTTTAGGGTTTCTAACTCAAAACTATACCAACTAGATATGACAAATCTAAAAAAATCGTTTATTTAAAAAAATTTCTAAAAATGTTCACTAAATAACGTTTTTTTGAAACGTGCCAGATCTGTCCCATTTGTCCATATAGGGTTAAATTTTAATACCTGTCAGTCTAATTCGCTAGGCCCCGCCAGTTCAACACTCGCATAAGCTCCTTTCAACAGGCTAGTGATTTTCTGCGATATTAACGTAGGGTTCGCCTCTAGTATCTTGTGGTTATTTTGGTACTAAGTAGGTAGAGCATGACAAAATAAGTAGTGAATTTTTCTTTTTAAAGCTATACCCTTTTTTGAGTGCGTGCAACTGTAATAGGTTTTGTACAAAAACTAGTGATTGGCTTGTTATTATTATTATTACAATTATTTGTTTTTTTATTTTTGCTTTTTTGTTAAATGCTTGTGACTTCATATCTAGTTTTTTGTTTTAATTTTAATGTAAGGAGTAATTGACTGGGTGACTATGGCTTTTCCTACTGCTTTTCAAGCAACATTGGTACATTTTCTGTATATTATTTCTTTGTTTTTTACTTCACATAATATTACAATATTAATTGGTAATTTTTTTTGTATGGCTATTTTTGAGTTCTACATACAACTGCATACTTTGGGGCCAGAAAAATTGGTTTGAATAAAATAATTAAAAAAGGAAAATAATTGACACTGTTTAAGTAAAGTGTTTCAAATGGCCAAGTTTTAGCATATGATTTATTCAATTTTTATCATAAGTAGTTAAGTGAATAGAGCTTTTTATTTACAGTGAAATTAATGATAAGCTTGATTATTTTCTAAATTAATAAAATTTCTAGCTGTGTATAAAAAGCTTATATTTTGTAAATAATATCATTTTGGCTAAAGTATTATGGATTGGAAAAGTAAATTAAGAGCAGCACTAGAATCATCAGAACCTTCCAAAAAAGAAGATGAATCTACTAAAAAAGAAGAAATAGATATAAAAGTGTTTGATGAAATTTATAATGCTGGTAAAGGAGCAAGTTCTAAAACAGCCGAATCATACAAACAGATTCCTCGCTTTTACTTTCGATTACCAAATGATGATGAAGTTTTGTTACAAAAATTAAGAGAAGAATCAAGGGCAGTGTTTCTGCAACGTAAAAGCAGAGAGCTTCTAGACAACAACGAGTTACAACATTTATGGTTTCTTTTAGATAAACATCATACTCCTCCAGTAGCAAAAGAAGAACAAATGATTGATTATGCAGGTTTTAAATTAGTAGCTGAAAAAGCAGGTGATAAATACAAGCAATTCTTTGCCCCAATAGTATTTGCCAAACTTTTCAATAAAGACCCAATGGGTCGAATATCAATTTTGCAGTTTTTCAACTATGTAATGAGAAAGGTTTGGTTGCATCAAACCAGAATTGGCCTTAGTTTATATGATGTAGCTGGTCAAGGATATTTGCGAGAAGCAGATTTAGAAAACTACATTCTAGAATTGATACCCACATTACCACAGCTAGACGGACTTGAGAAATCTTTTTATTCTTTTTATGTTTGTACTGGAGTAAGAAAGTTTTTCTTTTTTCTTGATCCATTAAGAACAGGAAAAGTTAGAATTCTTGATATTCTTGCCTGCGGATTTTTGGATGATTTACTTGAACTTCGAGATGAAGAATTGTCAAAAACAGTTCAAGAAAGCAATTGGTTTTCTGCTCCATCAGCCTTGAGAGTCTATGGCCAGTACCTAAATCTTGATAAAGACCACAATGGTATGTTAAGCAAAGAAGAGTTATCACATTATGGAACTGGAACTCTTACAAATGTTTTTCTTGATCGTGTTTTTCAGGAATGCTTAACCTATGATGGTGAAATGGATTATAAAACTTATCTTGATTTTGTTTTAGCTATGGAAAATCGTAAAGAACCAGCCGCTTTGCAATACATTTTTAAGCTACTTGATGTAAAAAATCTAGGTTATTTGCACGTTTTTTCGTTGAATTATTTTTTTCGGGCAATTCAAGAAATGATGAAAATGCATGGACAAGAACCAGTATCTTTTGCTGATGTAAAAGACGAAATATTTGACATGGTCAAGCCAAAAGATCCATTAAAAATAACCCTTCAAGATCTGATTAGTAGTGGCCAAGGAGAAACTGTGACAAATATTTTGATTGATTTGAATGGTTTTTGGACTTATGAAAATAGAGAAGTATTGGTTGCTGATCCTGGAATAGATGATGATGTTTAAGGATTTATTTGTACCATGTTTTAAATGAAGTTATGTTTGTTATATTGCTTTGTACATTATTTTATTTTATTAAAATGTGATTTATTTAAAGCAAAACAACCAGTATGACTTAACAGCGTGCCCTATATATATCTGGCACCACATGGAGTACGAGGTCTGACAATTTGTAGTGACGAAGCTCGATGCTGGCTCAGCACCATCGCTGCCAGCATCTGATCTTATTTCTTAATAAACCTAATCTTGTTTGTGTCTGACCCGAGGTAGATGCCTTACAAAGAACGTTGATAACGAACCAGTGTCACCATTTGAGTTCATTTGAAATACTTTTAATGTTTACTAATTAGGAATGTATTTTAATTGTTACTACTTTTGTGTTTTTAAAGATTTATGATTATTTTTTTTTAACCTTTTTAGATGATGCTGCTTATTATCATTAAGTAAAATGTTTTTTTTTAATTGCTTGAAAGGACACAGTTTACTAATTTTTTAAGGCTGTTTACTTAAAATAGTTGTACTATTTTTACTGATACATTGCATTTCTTCAAACATTCTTAACATTTTGTTAATTTTTTTCTTTTTTCCAACCAAGCTTATTTCAGTTGGATTAGCTTTTAAATCAAAAAATGAATCACGTTAAGGACATGGATCACTGAACAGAATAGGATAATTGCTTAATGTGATTCTGCGATTCGGTTTCATTCTTTTAAGGTAAATGACAATTTGACTGCATCAGCTGTGATAAAATCAATACCAAGAATTTTTTTAGTTGGTAAATTTAATTTGGAGTTTGTATGTTATAAGTATATGAAAGTTGATGGTGTCAATACCAAAAGATTGAAATATGTTTTTGAAAGGAAGTTTAAATGTTGATTTATTATGTGGAATTTGAAGTATTAAGAAGCAATATTTAAAAACTTTTAGTTTTTTGTTTTTGAGTGGTAATTTTTCCAGCGTCGTTTTTACATAAAGCAACTGCATGAAATTTTATTTTTGAACCTTAAAATGTTGTGTGTTCCTTTTTAAAACGTTTCTTAACGACAACTTTTATTTGATTAGATAAAGTAATGGTTTTAACGTACCTTTATTTTTAGATGTGTTTTAATGTGCCCTGATTAACGTTAAAACACTAGAATTGTCATTGCACTGATGAGCCCCTAAAGTCTCAATCAGTGTCGTTGCTTTCAGGCTGTATCTTTATTTATAGTTTAATAACGTTAATATTTTTATTTTGTATTTTTATAGGTTTTTTTTTTAATAGCATTAAGCGTAAATATTAAAAGTAAACTATCACAACTGCCATGACTGACGTGCCAACGTCTTCGTCCAATAGTGTAGAGAACAAGACTCAAAAAAGAAAATTAACAGACGAAAAAATGGACACTACCGAAGTCAAGCGGCCGCACTTTCCACCGCTTAATGAAAGTTTGTCCGACAAGAAGAAAAGCATTCAACGAGTCCCTGTGCCTGGTAATCGCTATACACCCCTCAAGGAAAACTGGATGAAAATCTACACCCCTCTTGTTGAACACTTAAAGCTACAAGTCCGGTTTAATCTGAAAACTCGTTGCGTGGAGTTGCAAACAAGCCCGGAAACAACCAGCATCGGATCATTGCAAAAAGGTGTCGATTTCGTCCGAGCGTTTGTTTTAGGCTTTGCCGTTGAAGATGCTTTGGCTCTTGTGCGTCTGGACGAGCTTTTTGTAGAGTCTTTTAAGGTGCAAGACGTGAAGCGCCTTTCTGGTGAACATTTGTCACGTGCCATTGGACGCATCGCTGGTTTTGGCGGTCGTACGCGTTTCACAATTGAAAACGTTACTAAAACTCGCATTGTAGTTGCAAATACTAACATTCACATTCTTGGTTCGTATCAAAATATTAGATTGGCAAGGACTGCGATTTGTAATCTTATTCTCGGTAGTCCTCCTTCAAAAGTCTATGGAAATTTGAGAAATGTTGTTAGTAAGGTTGCCGACCAGTTTTAATAAGCCTATTTATTATGTATTGCAATCACAACTGGCTACTTTTCAAATTGTTTTTATATAGTACTCATCACAACTGACGCTTTGGCGGTGTAATAATATTGTTTTTTTGATGCTTTTCAATCATAAGCATTATTTTGTCAGTCGTGATCGCTTTAATGTTTCGGATTTTTATAGCAGTTTATATCGAAAAGTGTGAACCTTTGGTCTGCATTATTTATTTATAAAAAAATGCATGTGCATTGCACGTACACAATCTGCCAGTCGGTTTTTTATCTTTACAAAAAATTGAGTAAATTGTTTTGTTAAAAGGACCTGTTCTTGCGATTAGTTTTTCCCGGTTAATTTAGCTACTGTATCAAAATGACTATGTTTTAGGTAAATAAACGAAAATTTTAAAGTAATTTGTGATTAATCAACTATTATTGTTTTAGATTCTGTAATATATTTAGTGATATAAATTTTTGCCCCTTTTACGGCATGGGCCAAGTCGGGGAAAAGCAGTCTAAAGTCTGTAACACGCTTGAACGATTAACGGATTCGGAACGAAAGTGTTTGGATAAGATTTTTCCTATGGATCAAGGGCAAAACAATGCGTCATACAAAAATAAACTTTTTTCTCAACTACAGGTTATTTGAAAGTGCCTGTTTGATTGAAATATTACGTTTTTTTTTAGTTAATGTTGTTTAAAAGTACTTAAGTAACAATTACAGGCCAAAGCAAACAAAAATTATGCGGACAAATCGTTATTGTGCGATAATAATTTATTCTAGACCAGGGAGTCCAACCTGCGGCCCAGCGATGATTTCCAGTTTTCTGGCTATAATGAAGGTTACGAAGAAGAGTTCCGCGAGATTGCTGAAAGACATTTGGGGCGTAAATCGATAAATAAGAGATTCTAGGAGAAAACCTTTTTTTTAGAGAACACCTGAATTTTGGGGCGAAACTTAAGAAATCAGAGCAAGATTCTGCGCAAACAGCTTTGCGGCCTACCGACTTCAGCTCGATATGAAATTTGGCCCGACTTCGAAAATGGGTTGGACATCCCTGTTCTAGACATTCGAAAAAGAAATGTTGCTTGAAGCTTGAGAATAATGACGTCTTTATTGCTCATATGAATAGGTATAAAATAAATTTTTTAAATTCAATTATCTGTTCGTTTTAATTTTTTTATGCATCTTAAATTATATATCTTTGCTTATAGAGTCATCTAGAAAAGCACTTTTCGCCTGATATTGCGAATGGTCTATTGAACGCTTTCTGTTTGCGATGTCGTGAATCGGCTGATATGGGTAATATTCGAAATAAATTACTGTTAGAGATAGCTAGCCTTACTCACGGAGACGATCAAGTTTTAATTGAATTTACTTTACAATCTCTGCAAAATGAATCAACTCTTGTAACTTTGAAAAAGTTTTCAACGGTAAGTTGATTCGGTCGATGCTTGGTCTTAAAACAATTAAAAAATCGATTTTTTTTTAGTTTCTTTACGAACTGATGAACTTTTTTTCTTTTCACAAAACTGTCAATATTTTTGGCATAAAAATGGAGAATACCCAGAAATTTGTCGCAGCTTTTTCCTCAGAGGCTAAAGAAACATCACATCAAGACTTGGAAAAATTGCTTCTGCAATATCCGTTGGTCTCGGAGCTTATACGAGCTGGATATAAATATCTTTTTTATGAAATAGCTCCTTCTGTCAACAAAGTACGTTAAATTTTCCGACTCCAGTTAACGTTATAAGTACGAGCGGTCATTTTTGACCGATTTTTATTATGAAGTTAGGGGTGTTTTGTTCGTTTTAAAATCTGGTGCTGAGCTTCAACTTTTGATTGAAGTTTTATTGTAAAGGGATGAATTTTCCTGTAACCTTTTTAGTTAGTGCAGAATTAAGCTAAATATCTATGAATGCTATCAAAAATAACCGCTGTGGCATTTAGTACACTGTAGTTACATTATTCTACGTTATTGTCGGCAGCGTGGTCGAGTGATTAGAGCGCCGTGTTTATGATCAATATGATCTCGGTTCAAAACCCACATGCGCCATTCTGTTGTGTTCTTGAGAAAGACACTTTACGGCACTTTCCCCTGCTTGGTGGTCTTGGCAAGCAGTTCTAAATTAGTCATATCTCTATTAAATCACAAGCGGACAGCAATATCTTGGCATCTCCGGAAGCTGATCGGGGTAATTGCCTACCCTATGTATTAGCGCCTCTTTCGCTTTCCTGCGAGTCAGAAGGATAAATATTGAGATAAAATAAAAAAATAAAATAGAAATAAAAACTATTCGGTTTTCCATCACTTTTTCTCTGTTACACTTGTATCAATTATCAAATTATTCTTTTTTGGCCAGAGGAAGTCAAGCCTTAGAAAAACAAGAAAATTTTTTATTGATTTTAGTTAAAATCTTTCTTTAAAAACAGAAACCTTGTTGGCAATTCCATGCAAACTAGGTCAGAGCTGAGAAGATAAACAAACGATAGAGCTTTTCGTTAGAGTACAATAGAACAATAGTGCGCTGCAGGAAGTTGCAGCCGTATGGTATAGAATTATGATTGTAACGCTATAGAATTATGCAATTAGTATTACATATTAAAGCTGCAGAACAAAGTCGTGGCCAGTATACCGCGACAATAAAGTTGAATCCGATAAACACTGGTAGTGGTGGTGGTTTTACCCGACCCATTCCTAGGGATGGGGGCGCGGATCAATTCCGCGGAATCCCAATAGTCGGGCGACTTCCCACACTCGATCACGCTGCCGACAAGTTTTCTGTAAGTCACGATGCGCTTGCATGCATTACATCGCTTCAAAACCAGCAAGTTTGTCATCATTTTGTTGATGCTTAGTATAAATCTCTACGCAATGGTACACCATATTTGGGCAAGGGACCTGCTCATAGCCTCCCTGCCAATATTGCCTGTCGTTAATGAAGCCATGTTTGAAAGAAAGCTACAATGTAACTAAGGACATTTATTACAAGCTTGGACCTGGCAGAGCAATTAAAATCTAAAAAAAACTACCATTGTTGGCACCATAAAAAGCAAGATGGTTGTGCTTGTATGAAGTCAAAAACGCTACATTTATCAGAAATACTCATATCACAATCTGATTGTACACTTAGTGTTTACAAAGGTAAGAAAACTAAGATTGTTTACCTTTTCAGCTTGATTGACAAGTTTATTCATTCTGAAGAACACCGCGAAAAGTTGTTAGAAAAATAGGCTAAAGTACTGTAGTGCCATTAAAGCAAGAGTTGAAATTCTTGACCAAATTGTCGGCAGCGTGGTCGAGTCGTTTAAGCGCCGGGCTCGTGACCAACAAGCTTTGGGTTCAAAACCCACTCGCGCCATTCTGTTGTGTCCTTGGGAAAGACACTTTACGGCACTTTCCCCTGCTTGGTGGTCTTGGCAAGCAGTTCTGAATTACAGTCATATCTCTATTAAATTACAAGCAGACAGCAATATCTTGGTATCTCCGGAAGCAGGTCGGGGTAATTGCCTACTTTATGTATTAGCGCCTCGGTCGCTTTCCTGCGAGTCAGGAGGATAATTATAGAGATAAAATAAATAAATAAAAATAAATTAGAAACAGTAGGCTAAAGTACTGTAGTGCCAGCAAAGTAAGAGTTGAAATTTTTGATCAAATTGCAAGTTATCACACATGCAAAACTAGTACTCAGGGATGGCCTGTGGGAACTTTTTTTAAGTCTTTTATTTAGCTTGCATCAACACTTACATTGTTTACAAACTATCTTGTTGGCATTTGCTCTTAGAACTTATTAACAACTTATGCAGAAAAATAGCAAATCTTAACAGGGTTGAACTTCCACCTTCAGACAAAACCCACTCGCGGCAACGATGTTAATGCCAAGGAGAAGGATACAAAAATAAATTACCTTATCACCTTATCAATGCGTTGTGTGCATGAAAGTCTAACATCGATGTTTTCAATGATGACCTTACAAAAAGGGGGCCACTATTTAGTGTATCAAAACAAAATTATCTCTAAAAAAAGTCTTCATTTTAAGGGGACCACTGTTTAGTGTTCCAAATCAGTGCGGTCTCTAAAAACAGTTAGTTTTAGGAGGGGCCACTTTTCAGTGTCTCAAAATGAAGTTATCTCTAAAGTCTTTATTTTACAGCCTGGGACAAAAGTTTAAGACCACCTTTGGAAAAAGGCACATTTTAGAAAAAAGCTTCTTAATCACCTAATACTAAATATTTTTGTGTCAAAATGCATATTTAGTTTTTGGATATAAACCTTATCACACATTAATTTTTGATTTTTACTTTCGTTCAATTTTTTAAATGTTTAGCTTAAAAATACAAAATTTTGAACCACGAAAATTGGCAAAAAATCTAGCAGTTAACGTTAAAAAACGTATTCAATTTACCGGTCGTTGCACAATGAAGGTCTCAGAACGTGAAATATCAAGGCAGATGAAAGTTAGAAAAACTGCTGTACCTAACACTATCAAAAATTTCACAAAAAAAGTACTTTCAAAGACAGCAAAAAACAGGCCGTCCGAGCATTTTTAGTAGTGGAAATAAACGTTTTATTAGGAAGAGAGTGAGTCAATTTCCTTAGAGCTCCGCTGAAAAAAATACAAGCTAAAATGGCACAAGCTTCAAAATTAGTAAAAAAACAATTTTACTAATTTTGAAGCTTCCTTGTGCCATTTTAGCTTGTATTTTTTTAGCAGAACTCTAAGGGAATTGACTCACTCTCTTCCTAATAAAACGTTTATTTCCACTACTAAAAATGCTCAGACGGCCTGTTTTTTTGCTGTCCTTGAAAGTACTTATTTTTTGAAATTTTTTTGATAGTGTTAGGTACAGCAGTTTGCCTTGATATTTCACGTTCTGAGACCTTCATTGTGCAACGACCGGTAAATTGAATACGTTTTTCAACGTTAACTGCTAGATTTTTTTCCAATTTTCGTGGTTCAAAATTTTGTATTTTTAAGCTAAACATTTAAAAAATTGAACGAAAGTAAAAATTAAAAATTAATGTGTGATAAGGTTTATATCCAAAAACTAAATATGCATTTTGACACAAGAATATTTAGTATTAGGTGATTAAGAAGCTTTTTTCTAAAATGTGCCTTTTTCCAAAGGTGGTCTTAAACTTTTGTCCCAGGCTGTAGATATGCCACCCTTGCCACCGACGTCTTGGTGCTGCTATGAAGAGACCAATATCTTGTGTAGGGGGGGGGGCCACTTTCTGATGTATTTTAGGGAGGCCGGTGCGGCCGCTCCGTTCGCAAAGCCATCACTGGATATTTTATTGCCACTGGTTGTGGCGCAAATATCGTTTCCAAAGTTACCAAACGTAAAATGCTGTAGTTGTATGAAGTAACAAACCACTGCGCATTCAAATTGGTGATGAACGATTGCAGAGAGAAAAGCGTTTCTTGTACATTTACGTATGTTGAATTGGTCAACAAATTCCAATAGTCAGCATAGCAAATACGCAAGGTTTGAGCCTAGTTTTAAATATTAAGTTCAAAACGCATTGAAAACAAAATACTGTGTTTTGCGGATAAGCAAAAACAACTTTTACTAACAGCGGTCAAATGTGACCGCTTGGTTCTTCTTGGTCATGAAAATTTTTTGGATTTCTAGTGTTAATTTTTGTTTTTTTTAAAGGACTCAATAGGATACTCTTCCATATTGATACCGGATTTGGATATTTCCCCAAAAATAATGCTAAATTCCGAAAATTCAATTTTGTCTTTGCCTGACGTTATATATTTGAACAGCTTTTTTCCAATCAATAAACAACATAAGTGGAGATTTTTGTACTCAAGCAACCTGCAGGGGGAAAGCTTTTCAAGATTTTCAACTTCTATTTTAAATCAAGGACCCCTATTAATAGTTATAAAAGATCAAGACGGATATGTTTTTGGAGGATACGTTTCGACCAATTTGGAATTTAGTTCAAAATTTCAAGGTTCATATAAACCAAAGTTTTAATAAAAATTATTTATTTAATAACATTTCCTTTTTAGGCGATGAAAACTGCTTTTTATTTCAAATATTCCCTTCTTTTGCTACTTATAATCCTACCGGGTACAACAAAAACTTTGTTTATTTAAACGTAGGCCAGGAAACCATACCAAATGGCTGGGTTGGTATTTTTTAAAGGAATTTTAACAGCAAGGTACGATTTTTTGCGATGTTACCAGGGCATGGGAGGTCGACACAACTACTTTGGTCTGTGGCTAAGCACCGAATTCGGAAAAGGCCACAGCAAAGCGAAGCCGACTTCGACTACGTTCGGTAGTCCGAGACTACCGTACAGCGACGAGTTTTCAATCGATGTTATTGAAGCTTGGGGAGTCGGAAATGAACCTAAAGACGATGAAGACGACGACGAGGTAGGAGCTTTCACTTCACTGCGTGTATTCCGCTTTTAATTCAAAATCAATTCAACAGGAAGTGACTAGCGTGTTGGACAAAAACCCAGATGCTGTTGCTTTCCTCCGCATCACTGGGAAAGAGTTCGCCAGCGAAGGTTATAGAGAAAGTGAGCGTACTTCTACTCAACCGGAAGTAACTCATCTTCATGACCCGATCCACTCGGAGTAAAGGGTGCAATCTTGATTTAAGTTGTTTTTCTGCTTGATTTTGTGCACTTGGCTCGATTCCTCCTACGCTTATTGTTCGAATGTTCGTGCAATCTTCAATTCACTGTTATATCTCGTTATATTGTATTAAACCAAAACAAATAATGCGAAAAACTGCTCGTGAAATGTCATACAACAAAGAAATCTCACTCCCACTCGGTGGTCCCTGGGGGTTTCGACGTTAGATCATAGAGAACACGAGAAATTCCAGGAACTTTCTTGATTTCCTGAACAATGTCTCCGATCACTTTCTCCGGTAGATCGCGGCCCGGGACCGCGGCAACGCCGGTCATGAAATCGTTAGTGATGAAGGGGCGCAATGCTACCGATCGTTGGCAGGAGGGATCGCGGGTCAGCAAGTCGCGGTCGAAATGGAGGGGGAGTAAAACGACCGGCATCTATCAAATTAAACTTGCATTTATATTTTTGGTAAATAATATTGGTTAACGCTGATTCTACTACAGCTTAATTGCAAAAAATCATGGAGATATCACAGCAAACAAATATTTACTAACGCAAGATCTAATAATTATACAAACCTGGCTGATTTTCTTTAATAAATCATGTTTAGCCAGGATACTGTTGGCAAGATAGTCACACTGACGTAGAGTTGCCAGACAGTTGAAGGACAAGATAGTGGGAGTCACGTCCTTAAAAATGAAATGATAAGTTTAATGTAAAATCGTTTTAACGTCGATTGGCAATAAGATTGTCCCGGTCCAACTCGTCATGCTGCTGTGTAGTTAGGAAAACCATTAAACGTCACCTTCTGCTAGGCGGTCTAAACAAGCACCTATAAATTACAGTCGTGTTCAAAAAATCATAAAAAGTTTTAGGTAGATAACCGAAAATGGTCGGCATACTCGCTTGGCGCTGCCCTGAGCTTAGAAGCACCGATATTTTCTTCAACTACGAGTGATGAAAGAACTCAAACCGTCAGCATTAAAATAAAAATATTGGCACCACATCTTCTCTATGTTTTCATACTTAATTACTACGTTTCTCTGAAGTTATTAATGAGAGAAATACAAAATAGAATCAAAACTTCCGTACCTGAACAGGTTCGCTGATTGGAGCACCGAAAATATAAGCAATTCTATTGACGTTATGGCAGATTCGGGGAATGGTTTTCGCGAGAAAAAACAAAACCTCCCAATCGGGATTGGGGTTGCTCGAAGACAGCCCGACAACGTAACTGTATGTTCGTCCATCACCCTGCGTAACAACACCAACTTTTACGTGGAGTATGCCCAAACTCTTCGTATCTGGTGTATTCGTGTAACTTTTACTTTTACGTGGAGTCTATTTTCTGGGATTTGTAGTATTAACATTTAACACATACGATTGTTTACGTTTTGTCGCATGATTCTAACAAATTATGGTCACTTCACAGGCCAACAGTGACCAATTCACGGTGCCAGTGGCTGGACAATAGATTCGCAAACGTGCTATTGTTACCACAATAGCGCGGCTTGAGCCACACTGCGTGTGTGGAACATGAAAACGGACGCATTCAACACCAAAGTCAAGAATGTTAACATAAACATCACGGGGCCTGCCATGTACTAGTACGAATGCGTGACAAGGATCAGTGACAAGGACGCGATTGTGAAGAAACCAAACGACTTTGGAAAACACCCAACGAGAAGTCGTACAAACGCATTAATTAAATGTTAATAATGATTGCGGGTGCTTTAAGATACTTATGCCAATATACGAGTAAAACAGAATCTCAAGTGAAAAACGTCCATGCTGCAGTTCTTAATTTGTTCAAGAATATCAAAGGAAAAAATTTTTGGGGTTGTTGATATCGATATATGATATTTCGTTAAAGGATTTAAGCGTGCTTTATTAAAACGCATACAAAAAAGGTTAATTAATGAAAAATCGATACTAATTTAGTTTCAGCACTCGTGAGTCTTACCTGGACGCCAACGCTTTTAATAGGCAGCAAAACCGCTTTCATGGGATATCTTTCGGTGTAGAGTCGAAGCTTTTCGCGGCTTCCTTCGCTGGTTAAAACAGCGTGAATTTTCTTTGAACAACAAGAAACATTTAAAGTGATATTTATTAAACAAATTTTTCGCAAACCGTTGTTTACAACTGAAAATTACTTATACCAGAAACACAAAAACTTGAATAGCAAGGAACAGCAGAGGAACTAATATTACGGGAACAAAAAAGTACTTAACACACCTGAAGCAAAGCATGAGGCTTGTTGATGGAATGACTGTAGCTCGCTATTATACGAAGCATGGTCTGCGTCATGGAGAAGTCGGAACACATGTAAGGATCATCGGCACAAATCACGCGGATTCCGAGACCAGGACCGGGAAAAGGATGTCTATGAAAGAGTAACTATAAAAATTATCTGCTATCAAACGAAAAGCAAGGAAGTGCTGTAGCATAAATCGCTATTAGTGACAACTGCCATTTTTATTCTATGATTTACCTAAATAAAGTGTTGACAATATTTTGAAAATATTAAAAAGAACAATAATCAAAGTGAAAGAACATTTTTAAGGCCTAAATATGCAAAATTGCACGGTAATGTATATTTTTTTTTAACAGGGAGCGTGATTAGGCATCTATGTAATACAAATGGCAGGTGAGCTGTACGATTTTCCGGCATGATTTATTGAAATTATACTTCAATCTAGTAAAGAACAGCATGCATACTTTACTAATTCTGTAAGAGAAGTGCACGTAAGTTAATTCTGATGCTGCTGCTGGCGACTGATCAGGAACGTTATAACATTGCTATGGCTGATTCCGCGGCATAATCGCTTATAAGTTTTTTGTTTGAATACGAGTTATATATCAAAAATCGAACCCACGTTCAAAGATGCAGAGACTTAGTAAGACTCCGTTGCGATTGTGAAACGCATTTTCAAACTTGGTTTGGCGGCAAAACAGCTTCAGCGTCATAATCAAAATCGTCGATAATTGGTCGACCAATCAACAGCAAAACAAACCTCATGATGGCGCTGTCTGGAAGGCCGAGCCTCCTTCCAAGCTCCCGAACTTCGTCCTTGTGAAAATCCTTCAGCGGCTCTAAGACTCGACCCTTGGCGCGTAACGCTCTCACCAGGTCGGTGTCGTTGTGGTGAGTTTTAATGGCGTCCGCGTGCGAACTGGCGAGTTTCGAAGCAGACTCGATCAAATCCGGTCGCAATGTGCCTACAAACAAGTGGCGTCTTCGTGTTAAACGCTGTGTATTCGCCGATGCTTCTAGAACGACGGCAAAATATTGATCCATGGGTCATTAAGCAACTATCACTGCCAATTCAGTGACTCGCTTGCGTTTCAAAAGTTCTGCCATTTCAATGACCCTTTTGTCGTTTTAAAATGTATAAAAAATGTTGTAACAGAACCAAAAAACACAGATGCACAAAAAAAGATATGAAAAAAAGAGGTAAAAAAGAAAAATCTATTTAGTCTATATCACATTTTTTTTGCTTTTACTCTTTCATTAAAAGATTCGCTATGCCTGTTCTAAAATAAAAAATCTTAAAGATCAACAGGAGAGAGATTCACTGCTTTCAAAGCATACAATTTTAAAAGCTTGGCTAAGGTAAAAGCTTTTGAGTGCAATATGTGCAAAATAAACCAGGTTGCTGCAGATTTCTTAAAAAATGTAAACATGGCAGGAAATGTGATTGAAAAAACAGAGACGTTTTACTATCTTAGGGATGTTCAATGTACAGAAGGTGGAGTTTAAGAAGCAGTGACCGTAAGATTAAGAGCTGGGTGAAAGGGGTTTAAGGATGTCGCAGGTGTGTTATGCAAAAAGAGTTTGCTAATAAAGTGTAGGGGCTTGTATATAAAGCGTATATCAGAAGTGCAATAAATCACGGAGCAGAGTGCAGGCCAATAAAAAGTAAACCATATAAGGAGAATAAAGTCCATCCAAATGAGAATGCTTTGAATGATATGTCGCAAGACACAGAGGGATAGAAAGAAAAGTGAGTTACTAGTAAAGATGACTGGTGTTAATAGTAAAGACTGGTGTTTCGGTTGAATTATTGAAGAAATTTTTGAGAAGTTAAAGTTTGAAATGGTTCGGCTCGTTGAAAAGATGAGCAAAGAAAATAGTTTCAGCAATGACTATAAAACTTACGAAAGAAAGAGCTAAAAAACAATGGAGGGAGGTTGTTGAGGAAGACATGAGAAGAGAGTTGCAAAAAGAAGAGACAGAGATAAGAGAACACTGGAGCCGGGGCTCTGGGAAACGGTTAACCCCTGCTAGCAAAAACCACGTCGTGCCCTATTTTGAGATGAAAGTGGATGATGATGATGAGCGTATACAAACTATGACTATTTTGTTCAATCCAGGTGAGTTTAAAAATAAAGCACTCTTTAGTCAGTTTTCGGATTATTTTGTTGACGATCTTTTTATATTTTTATTTTTATCTCTATATTTATCCTCCTGACTCGCAGGAAAGCGACGGAGGCGCTATACATAGGGTAGGCAATTACTCCGACCTGCTTCCAGAGATGCCAAGATATTGCTGTTCGCTAGTAATTTAATAGAGATATTACTGTAATTTAGAACTGCTTGCCAGGACCACCAAGCAGGGGAATGTGCCGTAAAGTGTCTTTCCCGAGGACACAACATAAAGATCACAGCAACAAGTTATAGTCAGTGCATTATAGTCAGTGTAACTAATTTTTTGATACCTGAATAACTTAAAAACAAGAACGTAAATAGATACAGACAGAAAACATTCAAAAAAACACCTTGCGCGAGAAAGCAGTCGTTTATTGTCAGGCCGAGATTTTTAGCTTCGTCGTCGACTACATTCATGAAGGTGTCGCCGATAATTTTTCGCTTTTCTTCAGGGTCAATCGTTTGGCAAAGCACTCGTGAAGTGACCTACATTGAAACAATTACAAAAACAACTAAAATTTAAGGGAAACTCTAGAAAAATACAGGTTTTCATGAAACAAACAGAACTGCTTAAACTACCTTTCGTTCTTTTGTTTTTTGATGCTTGTCATAAAGAGTGGTAGTGCTATTGTAGAAACGAAGACCGGCATATATTAGTTTGACATTAATGCCAAGACCCTGCAACTGTTTTACAACCTCCTCTGATTCCTTCTTGCGCATTAATCCATTATCAATATGCAAGGCCACAACCTTGGAAAAGTTTTACGAACATAAGTTTAGGAAATCCAATATGCATTTATGATTGCAAAGCATATGAATTTTTTTACACTGATAAAAACAAACGTTTATTAATACGTGAATGTAGTTAAGAAATAAGCAAAACTCAAAAAATTTCAAGAAAAAGCATTAATTATAAATAAATAGTTGCTTTAACAATGTTCCGTTGCATGTACAGTAATCTCATGGTAAAGTTCAAAAAAATTATCAAAAATTCTAGATTTAACTTTTTCAGGAATTCATTAGTGGTGAAGCACAGTAAAACGATGGTACGTTTACTTGGGCAGTTGGCTGACTCAACTTGGAGATTATTTTCAATTTCTGTGACTCGTTCAAACGCTGGACTTGGCCAGACATCATATGCTTTAAAATTACTTACCTTCAGTTAGTTAATGAATATATCTGTCTCAAATAATTAGCCGAACAATCAGCACCATACAGTTTACTGATATGTACCTTATATTATGTCAGGGGTTCCCAAACTGGGGTACATGTACCCGCAGGGGTACATTTTGACTTTTCAAGGGGTACATTAGATTAAGTGTAAGGATATTCTTTCCATAACTTGTAATCTGCATTAAAATATTTTTTATCACCTGATGTTAATAATTTGAAGACCTGAGTTTAAGAACTCTTGAGGAAGTCAGATTTTCACCCCAGTAAAAACTTTAACTACAACTACAGTAACTAGCAAGTCCACTTTCGCAGTTCACATGACTTATTTTGTCCAATGACGGCACGAAAGACAAAACAGCTGATTGATTGCGACAAGAACCGTAGTTACAAAGACTAGAAAGCAAATACAGTCGACCCCGTTTATTTTAAACAACATTTACGTCTCCTCGCCATTTTGAAAACAAAACCAAATAACAGCGTAATGAAGTGTGAAACCGTCAAATGCAAGACAAAAAGTGTGGGTTATTAAGCGAGGTTTTGGGTTTATAGGGCGAGTTTTTTATTACGGGAATAAATGTAGTTGTCACAAATAAGACCCTTTTTGAAACGCAAAATAGTAATGGTACGTTGTGTCTTTGGAGATGAATCAGTGAAAAAACTTAACTCTATCTCCTTGTCTAATAATACAGTCCAACGAAGAATTGAGGAAATGTCAGTGAATATTTTGCAAAGTGATTAGTGATTTTTGTAGATCGGAAAGTGGATTCACAATTCAACTTGACGAGTCTACAGATGTAACAAACTGTGCTCAGCTACTAATTTTTGTTCGATATGTAGGAAAAGAAGGCGTTAAAGAAGAGTTCTTGATGAATGCGGCATTAGAAGCAACAACTAAAGGAGATGATATTTTTCAAATAGTGAATTCTTTTTTCAAGCAACATGGTTTAAAATGGGAAAATCTAAGGGGCTGCACAACGGATGGAGCCCCAGCTATGTTAGGACAAAAGTCTGGTTTTAGAGCTTGTGTCATGGAAGTAGCTCCTCATGTGAAATTTTTGCACTGCATGATCCACCCGTTTGCATTGTCATGCAAAGTCTTCCTGCTGAATTCTTTAACGTTTTATCACTGGTGATTAAGATGGTCAACAATGTAAAAGGGAGTGCGCTAAACAGCTGGTTGTTTAAAATTCTCTGTGAAGATTTAGGTGCTGATCACAGTGTACTTCTACTTCACAGTAATGTGCATTGGCTCTCCAGAGGAAGTGTTACTAAACGTGTATATGAGCTTTGTAAAGAATTACTGGGATTTTTCCAACAATCCAACAAATGTGAAACTCACTTTCTTGAGGGATGATTTTTTTATTTTAATCCTTGCCTACCTTGTTGATATTTTTAATGTTCAGAATATGCTAAACAAGAATCTCCAAGGAAAAGACCTAACAGTGTGTGAATTCATGGCTAAAGTCAAAGTATTTCTGGCTAAACTTCGGTTGTGGGGGGGAAATATTTGCTCTGGCACCTTTTCCATGTTTAGTACAGTAACAGAATTTCTGTGTCAAAATCCCCAAATTGAGACCACAAGGTTCTCGGAATTGGTCACTGAACATCTCATGAAGTTGGAAAAGGAAATTGATGGCTATTTTCCAAGTCTTGGTGAAGGCGAAGTTGCATATCTTAGGAATCCTTTCACTGCAAACGCTCAAACACTGCAGGCTGGGACAGGTATGCAAGAGGAACTGATTGAACTTCAACATGATGGGTTTGCACACAATGTGTACTCTGAGAAAAATTTGGGAGATTTTTGGTTTATGATGTGCAAGTCATACAAAAGGATTGCGGAACCTGCTATTCAAGCATTGTTGTTGTTTCCATCAACATGGTTGTGTGAATCAACATTTTCAGTGATGCTTGGAATCAAATCAAAGTACCGATCACAGCTGAAAACACCTAAATATGATCTTTGTTGTGCTGTTGCTAATGTTTCACTGCGTATTAGTGAGCTTGTTGCTAAAAAGCAGGTTCATCTATCACATTAGCTAGGACTGCTGGGCTTATTCAGCTGATATATTGTTAGTTTGATTGTAGTATTTGTTTAAGCTTAGATTACATTGTTATCAATAACTTTGTGTGCTTTGATTAGTACTAATCACGCAGCTTTATCGTTTTAAACTAAAATAATCAATTTTAATGATTTAGCAAATTCAGAGGGAATGTAATGGATTGCCTAGCTATAAAAAATAAGTTGTGCGTTAGAGCAAGTTGAGCTTTGCAGCTAAAAATATGAGAAAATTTTGGGGATACATGAGCAAATCTATAATTGTCCAACAGGTACCCATGAACAGAAAGTTTGGGAAAGCCTGTATTATGTAATGATATCCATCATACTGTATATGTGCTGTATATACCTAAATAGTAATATTAATAGTATACACCTAGTTTTGAAAGCATCTTAGGTTCTCACCCACCAGCTGAATTTGCACAAACTGCTTACATTCCGGAACTTGCAAACTTAACAGAGATGTTATTGCATACCAGAAAAAAGTTTAAAGAATCATGGTAATGGGTAAGTTTTTACAATGGCTACAGCACATATTAAATAGTATATGAAAAATTAGATGATGCTGCAAGAATGACACAGTTGAAGACAATAAAGTTTTGTGACAAGTTAACATTATTATTCCACTGTCATATAACCATCATTATCACTACCCCATCAAATGCTTCAATAAACGTTTTAACTGTTGTTTTGATAAACTGTTATTTCCATCATTATCATTATCTCCTTCAACAATATTATCACCACCTGCTTTTTATTACAATTGCCACCAACACCTCTCTAGACAGACAAATAAACAGACAGATAGAAAATTTGTTTTACCTTTTGAAACACCATTTAAAATGGTAACACAAAACATAACACAAGAAAAAAGCAAGGAAGCATTAAACAACTTTAAGGTTTAGTAGTCAATAGGGTTTATGTCCCAGAATCCCAGGATCCAGACAAATTTTCCAGGATATTCCAGTTTATTTCATTTAAGTTGAAAATAATTATTTAAAGCAGGGGTACTTAATATGTCAGTCGATTGCAACTTACATATTGAATAAAGCATTGTCGGCAGCATGGGAGTGATTAAAGTGCCGTGCTTATGATCAACATGGTCTCGGTTCAAAACCAACTCATGCCATTCTGTTGTGTCCTTGGGAAAGACACTTTACAGCACTTTCCCCTGCTTTGTAGTCTTAGCAAGCAGTTCTAAATTTCAATTATATCTCTAATTATATAAATTAAAAGCAGACAGCAATATCTTGACATCTCCAGAAGCAGGTTGGGGTAATTGTCTACCCTATGTATTACCACCTCCGTCACTTTCCTGCAAGTCAGGAGGATAAATATAGAAAAAAAAAAGATAAAGGCTTGGGATTGCCCATAAGGACCTT
This sequence comes from Diplosoma virens, assembly GCA_963680785.1. Classification (NCBI taxonomy): domain Eukaryota; kingdom Metazoa; phylum Chordata; class Ascidiacea; order Aplousobranchia; family Didemnidae; genus Diplosoma; species Diplosoma virens. The sequence goes on along the minus strand of OY796889.1, from coordinate 12,813,392 downwards.
TTTTTTTTTGAGACAAAAATAAAGAAATTGGATATCAATTGTAGGTGAAGACCTTTTTTTTTAGTAATTACCTGTCATTTGGGACAAAAATGGAGAAATCGGAAATTAATTGTAAGAGAAGACCTTTTTTTTTAGTTTTTAGTAAATTTTTCAGATGAAATTGTGTGCATTTTGCCATCTCTGTGTATATTTTGCAATTCTGGGATCCCATAATTTTGAAGAAAAAAATTCAACTTTCTGGAAAATCTCTGGATAATAAATAGTCCAGGAAATCACAAACCCAGATACTTTTTGATAAAAATTATTAGCAAGAGCGATTGTGTTGTTGTAAGTACAATAATCATCATCATCTCCATCAAAATTATCATATTTATCAATACCATTACCTCTACCACCAGCATCATCTTGTTTTATATCACGACCTTGTCATCAGCAATCCCCTCTGTATAACCATTGTCTTTATCATCATTCTTATCCTCACCAATACCCTCATCACCATTTTCATTTCCCATATCTAATCACCACTGCTTCATTAAAATCTCTAATATTTTTCTCATCACAGCCATCTTTCCATCATTGTCAACAGTTTTCTAAACAATTTTCTAAACAATCTTGTCAGACAGTTTTCTAAATAAGTGTACATAGGAATAGTGTGAAACTTTGTCAATCAAGATAAGAATTAAATGGTTGTTCCTTCTCATTCAACCATCATTATGTAATTCTTCTGCTAAATTTTGGTGCTTAAATCTATCAGAGAAATAGCAAGACTATTGAAATCAATTAAAGACAAAACAATAAAAACTTTTTAAAAAATAATACATGTAATGTTATTCGATGAGATGTATTGTACAATATATTTAAATCTTAAGCTTTAGTGGTTTTTTTAACTTAATGTAAAAATATAAAAATTACATTTAGATAAAATAAATAAAGGACTAGAAGCAGCATGCAGATATGCAAAAGCAATTAATTGCAATTATCTCAAAAACTTTAAATCAATATTGTCAGAAAACGACTTCTTAAACATCTTAAGTCTAAAACTTGTGTCCAAAAACAGTATCAAAACATACCAATTACAATCATAAAACTACCTGATTGGAGTCCAGGGCCTTATAACATAATCCAGCAGTAACTGTTGAATCAACACCACCACTAACAAGAACAAGCACTTTGGCATTTCCAGCAACTTGCTTAATCATTTGAATGCAAGATTGCTCACGTGAATCAATTGAATACATACCTTTTAGTCCTGAAATCCAACAATTTTAACAAATTTTTTTACACTAGTAATCAAAACTAAGACTACAGCAATAGATTTTAGATTAACTATCTAAACAATCATGCCAACTTTTTTTTATCATGCAGACAAAAATACTGACCTGAAATCTTGTACAAAAAGGTTTTAAAAATTTGTTTACCATTCACAGTTAAATCAACTTCTGGATGAAATTGCAGACCATAAATATGACGCTGATCATTTCCTATTGCTACAACAACGTTTTCTGCAAACACATTACTTGAGCTTTTAAGCCTACCTATTAACTCTATTATTCTAAACCAATTCCAAGTTGCATTTCTTTAACCTTTAACATACCAAGGCTACCTCACCAACATTGTTTACCAAGGTGGGGTCCTCTGAGAACCCCATCGTTTTCAATGCTTTAACAGTTTGCTAAGTGTGATAAATCAGTTTAAACTATAGAATTGTGTGTTACTGAAAATTATTTCAATGACACAACCATTTTTGGACATAACATAAATATTTATGGTACCGTTATTGGTTTATTTTTTATTTTCTGTAGAAAAACACAGCCTAGCCGAAATATAATATACTGGTGCACCAAAACACTAGCAAAATTGTTACCTACACTCTTCATCATTAGTTAGAGTATAATTTTTACAATCAATATAAGAAAGCGTGTAGTAGGTAAAACAGATGGCTCTTTTTAATGTGACATGGTAACAAACCCCAATTTTTACCCCAAGTGTTATTTTATCTTTGTTTTTTTTTTTGCATAATTAGGCCCAGAATATGAAAATTAGAATGATATTCAAAATTTTTTTTATAAATTTGATCACATTATATTTATCTTATCCAAATTTATGACACATACAAAGATTAAGAGAAAAATTGCAACTATAGTTAAGGCAGGAGCCAAAAAAATTAACTGCTGGGGTCCCTGAGAGACCCCCTTGGTATGTTAAGGGTTAAGCAAGATAATCATTAAAATATGAGTCATTGAAAAGACAAGCAATTTATTTTTGATGTACATGTGCATAAATGTTTATTCAAGCTTAAATTAAATGTTAATTATAAAACTATAGCAAGACTATTTCAGCCACAAAAAAATTTTTTAACACAGTTTAATGAAATTTGTGGTCTGTTTTTAGTGGCAAAGATATAGCAGTCATTTTAACAAGCAAAAATGTATTTTGTATTTTAAGATATAAACACCTTACCAACTCTTGTGAATAGAGCTTTTTTAAAAACAATTGTTAATTTATTCCAACTATAAAAATAACATTTAATTTTAAGTTCGTCAATTATAGTCAAACTGGGCAATGCGCAGCTACCCATTTTTCACTGCCTAATGCGCAGAAGCTTTTTAATAAACAAATAAAAAAAAAAAATTACTCCAGGATTTATCTTATATCTTTAAAAAGTGTCAGTATCAAAATCAAGCGAATCCAAGTGTTTTTTGAAATTAAACTACATGTTCTTCAAACCGCTTCATTTTTTTAAACTTTGCCCTTCAACCTGCTAACTTTGCTTACATCATGAAATATACTGAACGCTTAATGTAATCTATAGTTTCTAGTCAGTCTATTAATGGTCAAGAACATATCTGAACAAAAAACAGCGAAAAAAAAGTTTTTTCTTTCTCTTATAAAAAGATGTTCTTTACCCATATTTTTTTCATTATATTTTGTCCAATGCGCATAATGATCAAGTGTAATTTAAAGAAGAACCAATTGGAGTGAGAGCAAAAAAGAAACAAAACTAGTTGCTCTAAGAGATAAAAGAAAAAACTTGTGCAAATTGAATTTGTGAGCCCAAAATTTAAAAAAATTTTTTTTGATTTGTTAAGAAGCTTGAGAAGAGCTTAGTTTTTTTCAATCAACTAGTTTCTCTCTAAAACTAACTCTGTTTCTATATTTCACTTTCACTTCAATCATTTTTTTTTTCTTTTTTCGAATTAAACCCAACCGTGCATAATAGCATCAACATGCTTCCAACTTGCATCTTTTGTCAGAAACAGTAAACTTAGTTCTATGATTTGATGTTTATCATCAAGGGCAAGGGAAGAGCAGAGATTTCTTTAGGGTTTGATGATTTTTTTTTCTGAAATTATATTTAAAGTATTTCTATTTGGAGAATTAGATGTTTTTAGATACGAAAACAAAATTTCAATGAGATGTTTTGCTTGTTTAATTAGTAACAAAAAAATTGAGAAAAAGATTAAGTAGCCTATCCTTACACATGACAATTATTTTTTAAGAATTACAAAAATTTATATAACCTGGTCGAGTGGTTAAGAGCACCATTTTGATGGTGCCACATCAACATGGTTGCGATTTAAAAATTACTTGGGTCAAATTGTTGTATCCTTGGAAAAGAAATTTTACGACACTTTTCTCTGCTTGAAATTCTTAGTTAGCATATTTACATATTACAGTATTTATATCGAAATGAATGAATAAACAAAAATCCAAATAATAAAATTTAACCGAACAGCTATATCTTGGCATCACCAGAAGCATATCGGGAAAATCAACAATGGACAGGAAAAAAAATTTTGAGCAATAGGCCTATACAACAACTGGCATGAAAATTCTTCAGAAATGAACCAAAAAAAAATGCAGTGAAGTTGATCAAAATTTATTTAATTGCATTAGCTTTCGTAAACTACTGCCTACTTAATGACGCGCAACGGGACAACATAAAACACATTAAATTCTGAAATAAATTGATATCTGTAAAAAGCAGACCATTACGAATAACAAGAGGCTGAATCAACGTAATCTATAATAATCTAAGTGTGCTCTAATCTTCATTGTTTAAAAACTAATATAGCGTTATTCTTCTCTGATCGAACACTTCTCTTTAAAACAACAAAACCTTATTAGAATTCCAATAACTTTTTTTTTTCTTTTTTTTTATAATCACAAAGAAATCTTTTATTCATTATGTGGTTCCATGCATAGCCTAACTATTTCTATGCCTGCCTTAACTGTATTTGAATCTAATTATACCAGGAAAAAGCAGGTTAGGCTCTTTGCTCGTATAAATAATCGAATAGATTTAAAAATAATGAACTATGCAATAGGTTATTTAGAGATGTAGTTTCATTACCAGGAACGGAGAATTCTGTCCCATGATCAGTGCATTTAATTATTCCCTTCCAGTTGTATACAATGCGTTGATGAAATAGAAACAACATGTTAAGGAGAGGTCAGCAAGAAAAATTGAGACAAATTTTTGAATCGCAAAAAAATTTTAAGGCTATTTTTATTTTGTTTAACTGGTGGACTTTGGCCCTTTAACCCGCCCTCAGGTAGTCCTTTCCATATTTAAAATTTTTTAAATCATTCGACCTAAGTTATGATTGTCTAACATTTAAAGTACAAAAAATGTGCAATAACCGCGATTGCCTGCACATTACCCGTATCTCGTAAAAAGCTGTGCCGGCTCCAGAAACGGAAGTTAAATTTAAAAAAAATATTTTTATTAAACACGTCAATAAATTGTTAAATAAAATAAGTTAAATTCACGGCTTCATTGCATTCAAAAAGCAAGCTATTTAATCAAAAGTTAAAATTTTCTGCGTTTTCGCTGCGCATTGGCCAGTTTGACTATAATGTAAAACAAAGACAAAGTCATGTTTTAACATAATGAGAAAAACTGAAAAAAGATGACAAAAGTTATCAACCAAATCATATACAAAAATAAAATTAGTATTCTTGATAAAAAAAAATGCAGTTACTTTACATAAAATTCACATTAACACTGTATAGAAATGAAGTTGATCTATGCTAGAGTTTTCTAAAAAAAAAAGAAATTAAAAATTCAGCATCTAAAAAAAACAATGAACTCACCAGCTTTTCCAATAACTTTAAAATCATTAGCAACATCTTTAATAGAATCACCATGAGTTAAAAGAACAGTTTGAACATTTGAATCAAGCTGTTCAAAAATTGGACTAGACCTTTGAATCATAACATCAAACTGTCCATCTTTTCGATGAATTGAACGCTCAACAGTTCCACCAAACATATGATTTATTAATTGCATTCCATAACAAATACCAAGAATAGGAATTCCTAAGTTGAAAATTTCTGGATCAAGTTGGGGTGCATTTTCTTCAAATACAGAAGAGGGGCCACCAGAAATAATGATGCTTTGGAATCCACTATTTTTTAAGGTTTGTGCTGAGGTATCAAGTGGTAATATTTCAGTGAAAACATTTAATTCTCGAATTCTTCTGTCAATGACTTTTCCAAACTGTGATCCAGCATCAAGAATAACTACTTTTTCATTTACCATTTTATTTTCCTTGAACAAAAACTACCACCTAAGCAATACAAGCAAGTAATTTTGCAAGTAGCACACTTTAAATGATTGTATGTATAAAAGACATAAAAAAGCAAGAAATAACTCCAACTAAAAACTTAATCAAAAGCAAAAATACTTAAGAATAAACTCAAAAAAAGTTTCAAATTATATTTCAAAAAGATTATTGATTTTTTGCTTGGTTGATTCTAATGTTTAAGTCATAAGTTATTTAACCAACTATGAAAACTGGCTATTAGCTCCAGTGAAAAATTATGACAAAACAGCACATATTGATACTAGCTTAATAATGTGAAAATACATAAAGCAAGCAAAAAATTCACCTCTAAGCTTTTCACTCAATACTTGTCAGGAGATATAGGAAAAATACAATTAATTGTTTTACAACATTGCACAAAGAAATGATTGGATTCTAAAAAAGATCTTACAACATGTAATCAGTGCAAAATTTTCAAATTGTAAATAAATTCTTTTTGGCAACATGTATTGGGCTTGCAGAATTTGATGTAAATAGTAAACAAAATAGTAAAATGGTAAAGAAAGTAGAACAGCCAAAAAAAGAATAGCAAATTGATATCACTGCAATATTGGGTGCACAAAGGGTTGTCTAAAAAGTGTAGACCAATTGCCAAATTACTTAACATGCCTGGGGTTGAAGATTTTCAAAGACAAGTGCAGGTGTTGCAAACAAAGCTGGGGTGTCAGTGGCTGCAGATGTCAACATTTTTAAGTAGTGTTGATGTTGGCAAATTTTTTTCCTGAATTATTTTTGAAAATTCTGATATATAATTATTAATTAATATTCTTTTTTAAATGAATTAATATTTATAAGCTATAGCCTTCTATTTAGGCTATAGCTTATAAATATTAATTCATTTAAATCTAGTTTAAATGGGAAAATAGCTTGATGAGTATTGTGGCAAGAATAAAATGGCATACTAAACTTTTACGAAGTGCCAGTGTCGGCAAAGTGAAAATACCAACACATATCTGGTTACAAAGATTAAAAAATTTTAGTTTTAATTTTGGAAAATGTTGGCAAATTCTGTCCTGTAACTGTTGTGATGTGCATCCTACATACTGGCTATTGCAGTGGCATGAAAAACTGAATACTGCCAGCAAAGCAGGCAATACATTCTTTTTAGTTGCAGAAAAAAGTGGGCAAAATGTAAAAATAGCATGTAGTTCCACTGCAAAAAAGCATTTCTCAACACTGACTTTGCTTCTAGATTCATATCCAATTGAGGGGATTCCCAACCAGGGCAAATGAAATTGGACTATGCACTTATTATCTTCTTATCTTCTGACAAGTGTCTGAAATTTATCCCCTAACAAATGTTGAATGAAAACCTTATTAGAGACTAGTTTTTTTGCTAGTTATATTCAAATTTTATACCACAAACCATTTGTAAAAAAATTTAATAACAATAACAAAAAAATCTTGACTAAAATCAATTTTAATAATTTTATACAAATAATTAAAGACTCAAAAAATAGTATTCAACAAGCATTGAATCAGTTAAGCCGCAAATATTACAAACTATTTTTTCCAAATTTTATACACAGTGACTATATACCAAGAGTGGGCAAACTTTTATTCTGCAAGCTAATTTTGTAAAAATGTTGACAGATGTTCTTGAAAACCTACAATCCATTTGGGTAAATTATTTTTTGTAATTGATGAGCTTTCAAATGATGTTCATCATTTGATATTTGAGATTGGAGATGTACCGGAATTCTGCCTGGATTAAAAGATTTAATTCTGGTTCCTGTACCAGCCGGAATCAATCCTATTCCAGCCGAAACTGAAGTGATTGTAGCCAATAGGACTGATTTATTTAGAAACATATCTACACTTAGTTTACATGGTAAAATTGATGTAGGAAGTCATTTACCCAAAGATTGAACCTGCGAAATTGCATTTACACACCTCTTAGTCATGGAAAACCAGTCAATTAAAATTTTTAAATTTTAATTGACTTTCTTAAATTTTAATTTTCTTATTATTAACTTTTCAAATTGAAGCAGCAAAGCAGCTTCAATTTGAAAAGTTAATAATAAGAAAATTGTCACACAAATTACAATATTGACATATCAATATTGCTTGAAGTAAAAGATTTTTCTTCCCAAAGCTTTTCATCTGACACTCTTCAGGGGAAATCGTCAGAATGAAGCAGAGTTGAAACCGAACTAATTTATAAAGGAAGAAAGTAGAGTTCTCATTGGCTCAAAGAGTCAACCAATGAGAGAAAAGATTAAGAAATTTTCAAAGAGTATACGAATTCTTTTTGCTTACATAGAAGGGGATTGAGAGATTTAATGAAAGTCACTTCAAGAGCAGAAAGGTGAAAGGAAGAGCGACCTCGAGCGAGAATAGAAAATTTTTCGTTGCTGTAATGGAGGGCACATTGGGTGTTATCAAGAAGATGTTGACCAATGGCGGATTCGTGAAATTGTTGTGGGCGAATGTTGTTCTTGCAAGAGCGGGAAAGACTTTGGCGGTTGGCCAAGGTACAAGGATTGGTGATGGATTTAGGAACGTGTTGTTTAATTCGCTCTTCTAGCCGTTGAGACGTGCGACCAACGTACCGACTATCGCAGTGGCACAAAATATACTCTTTGAAAATTTCTTAATCTTTTCTCTCATTGTTTGACTCTTTCAGCCAATGAGAACTCTACTTTCTTCCTTTATAAATTAGTTCGGTTTCAACTCTGCTTCATTCTGACGATTTCCCCTGAAGAGTGTCAGATGAAAAGCTTTGGGAAGAAAAATCTTTTACTTCAAGCAATCTTCAAATTCTGTACCACCAAATGTTTATTCACATATCAATATATATTTAATATATTAGGTCAACCTTAAATCAGCTACAATGCACTACTGCTAACTACATACTGTAAATAAATTTATACAAAAAAGTGTCATATGAGTAAAAGCCATTAGCATAAATTGAAACTAATTCATTGTAGGAACTAAGGTCAGATGATAAGAGCACTTAACTCCATTGATCTGGAAACAAATTTGGGGCACGAGTCCACCTAGTTATGAGCATTAATAGCACAGGCAAAACCTAACCTTACAGCAAATCATCAGCAACATTTCATTGCAGTTCGATCAATCTAGCATCAGTCTTATCTACTAGCCTTTAAGTGATCATTCTATTGTACACCCTACAAAGATAAAAGACATAAAATAGCTGAACAGCCACAATAACTTAAAAATGAACTTTTTTATTGCATAACTTCAATAAATGTGTCTATAATATTTTTGGTTGTTATGTTTCAAATATCCAGTGCTCAGCAGGGAGTACTCACATAAATTGCTTTAATGTATACTTCAAACAAAACTGACTGCAAACTTTCTACTTTAGTATTTTTTGAAGTGATCAATCATCTGCACTTACAATATTATTATCAATTGACAATCTAACACATGTATTGAAGCAGTTTCATGTATTATCAAGGTTAATACTGCATTTCTAAATAGTTCCAGTTCCGGCCAGATTTTAGGTAGCAATTCCGCCCAATTCTGGTTCCGGTCATAATTAATTATTTCAGTTCCGGCACATCTCTATTTAAGATGTTATTTAGAGGCCATCTTAACCATTGAAACAGGCATGATATCGCTCTCATATAAATGTTTGCCCCATCCCTGCTATATATTAAAGCAAAACAAAAAGCAATATGTAATCTTGAGTTTTTTAATTGGAGCAAAGCTATATTTACTAAAGTTTAAAATCTTAATTGTGCTTTTTTTTATTAGGTTCAACCATATAAGCTATTGCTTTACTCACTACTCATTTTAAAATAAGAAGTTTTACAAGATATTTCAAATAAAATAACTTTTTTTATTGAAAGATAATAAATTAACACCTAAGAATTTCAAAAAGAAATCAAGATTATATATAGATTTTTCATTCAAAAAAAAGAATAAATGATTATGAATAAAAACGATACTCAGTTAAAAATTCATTACGTACATTTATTTTTAGAAATAGATATATTAATTTTAAAAAGTAAACAGTATAAGAAAAATTGAAAACTAATTACATGTATATAAAATAATTTTTCATATAGAAAAATGTTATCATAGATACTCAATGACAAACCAAACTTTTCAGCATATAATTCCCAATAAGACAAAGTATGTCATGAGTGTGTGGACCCATTTTAGCAACATGACAATGCATATGTCAAGCTGTACTTGAAATTTTTAAGGATGCAAAATGTGCATTAGAAATAAGGTTCAATCTATTGAGATCAGGCAAAATGTAGTTCACACAATGAAAATTTCCAACCAGGGCAGATTGTGTTTCTTGGCTGTTGGAAGCAAGCAGTCTAAGGAAATTTCTTAAATCCCCTTGCTGTAGGGTCACACTGCAAAATCATGACATGTCTTTCAGATTACTTTTTCATGCTGCCTCAAGCATACAGGCAGTCTAAACAGGTCCACGTTTAGGTACTTAGCAGAAGTATTTATTTGAAAATGAGTCAGCCACACAAGGTTAAGATAATGGTGGTTGATTCTGAACCATTGTAAACTGGCTCTATTTTGCTTTCTGTTTGATCTATACTGGGTGGAGCCTTTGTTTTGCATGAAGAAAAAATACTTGTCTCTGGGTTCTCTAGAAAGCCAATTTTTCAGTTCATCCACATGGATGATCAGACTATTACTTCTTGGGACAATATTTTTTTCATCTATTGCTTATAGAAATTTAGGGCTAAAAAACTAACCTTTTAAGTATGAGAAACAACCCAAGGCCACATAGTTTTAATGTTGGACTTAATTAAACAAATTTGAAAGTTGCAATTGTTTACTCTTTCTGATTTAAGACAAGTAATTAGCTGTATCATTTATATTCCAAAACTTTCACTAAAAAATGTGCAGTTTTTGTTAAATACAAAGTTATTTTTTACTTAAAGATATGAATTTACTAATTTAAAAACAATATTTGCTTTTATATATACAGTACATCAGAAATTAAATAGGAACCATATAAAAAGAATTTTGGGTGAATTTTTTCTGCTACACTGTTTTTTCACATAAAAACTGTGATCTCTAAAGAATAAAACAAAAATGTTATGCAGCAGATTAATTAAAACAACAAATAATGCAACTACAAAAGTGAATTTTTAAATGTTATGAAAAAAACTTAACACCATCATCACCAATAAGCTCAGCAAATCCTTTTGACTGCAAAATTTTTAATGCACGAATCAACAGCCATTCTTCAAGTCCATAGAATTCTTCATTTGTAGTGTTGACCCCTTGAGTTAATTCATGCAACGTACAAACAGTATTTATTTGTCCAGATTGCAAAACCCAAGCATGAATAAGATCTGCCCATTGTTGAGGTGTTTTCCAAAATACAAGGCACGAGGTTTTATTTTTATCTTCCCATTCAATGTTTCCTTTGGCTTTCAAAGCTTCCAAGATTTGCATAACAGCAGCATGTGACAGTTTTCGATTTATTGTTTTGTTATAAAACAAAGGTGATGAACTAATATCAGAAAGATGTAATTTAAAAACTTTATGATGCTGATGATAAGATAATACAAGAGCACACCATGTTTCCATTTGTTTTGATTTCGTATCTACATTACACTGAATGGTGAAAAATGGAGGGAAATTGTATTGCCAAGGCCAATCAAAAGTTTTAGTCATTTTAACAATGATTGAATTTAAAAAATCACGAAACCTAAACTAAAAATAATTATTTCAAAATAGGTCTCAACAATGAAACTTTGGACAAGCATAAATATATAACAGCAAAATAACAAAATACTTGGTAATACAGTAGTATAAAAGCAAGTAGAAAACTATTAAAATGAATCTTACACTTTTTTTTTCATTGTTTACATTACAAAAGTTATTTTTGCACTTATCATAAAATAAACTAAAAATTTTTGAAGTAGAGGTATTCAATTGAAATAAATAAAGGACTTAATCAATGGAGTTGAATGAATTCAGCAGCAACAGTTTAGCAAACAAGAATTTAGGGCCCAGCATTTGAATTCAACTACCCTTATTTATTATTTACTCAAACCAGTGATGTATTTTTAAAAGAACTAGAAGAACTTGTTTAATTTTAGGAAGAAACAAAAGGACTGCCTTCCTAAAAGTAATATTTTACATGAGCTTGATAAGTTTAAAGCAAACCACTAACTAGACACATACTTATTTTTGTTTTTCAGGTTCATATATTAGCTTTTTCCCACTAAACAAAAACTTATACCATTTTAAAGTGCATTAACCACACTAATAATAGAATTAAATAGTATTTTTGTACTATAAACTCTTGATAATAAATTAAGCTAGTATTTTAATGTAACTATTTATTACAAACTAGCCTTAAAAACATTTATCTGGGGTAAAGCAGAAGTTACCATACATAGAAGAAATTTATTATGTTGTTTTAACAGGCTCTATATGGCTACCATTATTTTGAATACACATTGCAATACATTTACTCCAGTCTCTGTAAACTGGCAATAACATATCTGGTGATACCTGTGCAAATGAGTTGGTGATACATTTCTTTAAATCAGGGAGAGGCAAATTACACCCTGCAGGCTGCATGCGGCCCACAACAACTTTTTGTGCAATTTGCAAAGACTTTAAAGAAATAATTTAAAAAATTAATTTCTCTTTTGTCTTTAACCAAATTCTTGGTCATTAGTTTTAGCAATTACTGATTTTAAGGTACAAAAATTAAGAAACCTGGAATAGATTCAAAATAAAGATCTTTTTTCTTTAGAAATCTCTCCATTTTGGGCTTGAAAATTAAAAAATCTGCAACAAATTCAACATGAAGATCTTTTTTTAGATATCACTACAGTGTGACCCACAAACAAATTCAACTTTTGAATGCGGCTCTCAAGCTAAAAAGTTTGCCCACCCTTGCTTTAAATGGTTTATGTCTCTTATCCTTTACCATACACCATGGCTTTCAAATGTCCCCAAATATAGAAATAAAGAGGAGTCAAATCAGGGGATTTACGAGGTTACTCAACTGGACCACATCTACCAATCTGGATATTTAAAAATGTCTGATCCAACCATTGATGCATTTAAACAGCATAATGATATGGAGCTCCATGATGCGGAGAGTAAGCTGTAAAGCTACTGTTTTCATTTTACAATAATGGGACAATTTTATCTTGCAACATGTTTCAGTACTTTTTGCCATTAAAATTTCTATTAGCAAAAATTGGGCCAATGATTTTGTCACCCCATATGCCAGCTACCATTATGACAATACGTTAAAATAATAAATATGAAATTAAAATTGGTTAAAATAGTAACATCAAAAATTATATTGTTTTGTTTTTTTTGTATGGCAACTTTTGTTGCACCCTGTATACATTTTTAAAATTTTATATTAAAGACAGGCCTCCCATTCCAATCAAAAAATATATGCTTGGCATGGGTAAATAAAAAAAAGCCCCCAAATTTAATGTGCAGCAAGACAATCAGTGACATGGTTGAGTGGTTAAAGAACTGCAATTGTGATCAACATGGTCTTGGTTCAAAACCTGCTTGCACCATTCTATTACATCCTTGGGAAAAACACTTGACAACATTTTTCCTTGCTTGGTAGTGTTGGCAGGCAGTTCTAAATTTTAAATCTTTATAAAAACTAAAAAACTAAAATGAAAAATTTGAAACAAACAGCAATATCTTGGCATCTCCAGAAGCAGGTTGAGGTATTTGCTTGCCTTACATATAGTGCCTCTTTTACTTTCCTGTGAGTAAGGAGGATAAATATAAAGATAAAATAAAATTTACATAATTGACAAAAAAGTCTGCACAACCAATAAATACATGTTGAATATAAATTAGGAATGCACAATATGGAAATTAACTGATAACAGATATATCAGCTAGAAAATATCAGTTAATACAGACATATTAGTGTTTTTTAATTTCTCGTTTTTTGTCCCAAAAAGGTGATTATCTCCAAAACAATTAAGTCTTCACCTTGAATCTATCTCTTCATTTTGTCGTTTTTGTTTCAAAAAAAGTAGTGATCCCTACATTGATATCATAAAAGAGCATGCCATATCAGCAAAATTTGGCCAATATGGGGATACCTTGTCAATAATCTCAGTGCATCCTTATACAAATGTCCTGCAAAATGTACAATTTAAAAAATACCAAATTAACAAAAAGTTTTCACAGTATTTTCAAAGCTTAAAAGCATTTTTGATGCCATCCTTTTTAATAAAAATATGAGAAACTTTTGGCACGATTTGTTTCATAAAATCAAATGTAGTTGAAACAAAAACATCATCATTTTTAACTAAAAGTTTTTATGTTATAATTAATTTGTTGTAACAAAGAGTTTTTTTACAATTTTGTTTACATCATAATATCTAATAACCTAATTTATCAGAAAATCAGTATTAATAAAAAAGAAAAACCTGAAAAGACCAATAAACAAACAATTAATAACAGAGAGCACATCATCAACTAAGTACATTTAAAAGCAAAAAAAAAATATTTTGCTCACTTTTTGTCATTACCAGTGTTGCCGTTTTGGTCTTTGGTTTATTTTAAAGTGATTTGAATTATTTTTTGAAAGTTTGGTTTATGGTTTATTTTTTAGTTTATGTATTTACTTATTTGGTCTGAATCTAGTCTTTTTAAGCTTAACATTTAAACTTATTTTAGAATTATTTAATTGCAAAGATGTTCAAATAAACAATTAGAAAATGTTATTTATTGTCTCTCTTCCAATCATTGTGCATATCTCAACGTCTCAAATCGTCTGTAATCATTTTTATATGTTTAACGCCATTATCAATAAACATTCAGATTTAGAAATGAGAAATTTTATAATTGTAATTGCTTTACTGGTTATTCAGTCTGAATTCCAGGTGTGATTGGTTTGAGTTATTTAAGTGAAATTTATTATTATTATTTATAAAAGAATACTTTTCTCATCTATAGAACAATGCTAAGCAATTAAAATTATGATCAAAAGTTTAGAAAAGAGTGGTTAAAAGAGTGTTTCTGTAAAGAATGGTTATTAGAAGTGCCTCATGATGTAACTAAAGCATATTGCAAGTTTTGTTGAGTCTCATTTCATGAAAGGTATGCAGATATCAAGCAGCATGCTAATACAAAAAAAACATTTATCTCATGGCTCTCTCTCATCATATGCAAAGTTAGATTTTTTAAAGAAATTTGATACCTGTAATAATACTTTTTTGGCAGAAGCAAGGTTTGCTTTATTCATTGCTGAACATTGCTCTATTAATGCTTGCGATCACTTGACTGATATGTGTAAAAAGGTATTTTTAGATAGTAAGATTGCTGAAAATATGAAGCTTCATAAGATAAAGTGTACTTCTATAATAAAACATATTTTGTATCCTTACTTTTTAAATGACTTGAATAATGATATTGATGAAGCCACTACAGTATTCTTATAGACGAGTCTACAGACATTAGTGTAACAAAGTTTTTAGGTATAGTCATAATTTATTTTAGCTTGTTCCAAAAGAAAATAGTATCAACATATCTTGCATTAGCTCTGATTTAAGAATGCTCAGCTGAAGCAGTAGCAAATGTTGCAAAATCAACTTTAAAGAAGAATAATTTAGATATTAAAAAGCTAGTTGAAATAGGTACAGACAATGCACATGTTATGACTGGTGTGAATAATGGATTGTGTGTTAAACTTAAAGTAGATCAACTGTCTTTAATACATATAAGATGTTTATGCCATTCTTTGTAACTAGGTGCCTCAAAAGCTGTAGAAGAAACAATTCCTCAGCACTTAGACTTTATAGTAAGTGGTACTTATAACTGGTTTTCTAGATCATGTTTAAGACAACAAGCTTATAAAAAGCTTTACAGTCTGATTAATGATGGGCACAGTCCTTTAAAGAGTGTTAATGCATGCAATACCAGATGGCTATCAATTGCATCTACTATAAATCGAATCTCTAATCAGTGGATTGAATTAAAATGTCATTTTGAAATTGTTAGAAATTCAAAGCAATGCTATAATGCAGAAATGCTGTACAATGCTTATGCTGATGAAAAGAATGTGGTTTATTTTTTATACTTAAAAAATATACTGAGTGAAGTACATAATGTTAACCTTAGTTTTTAATCAAATACTGCTGATGCCAATAAATTAGTAGAAGGTCTAATTTTCCTTACAAAAAGTTTTTTAAAGCAGATATTAGTTCCAACAAAACAACATGATCCTTTTACTTGTAACATTGATGAAAACTTAGATCCAAATCCATATTTAGGCTATGAAGCTGAAAAGAAGTTAAGAGAGCTAAATCTTAATGAAACAGAAACCAATGTTATTAAAAGTAGATGCAGTAAGTTTGCTGTCAAGCTGGTTAGAGAAATAAGGCTGAGAGTTCCTGAAAATGTTAAAATCTTAGAAAAAATGTCAATTTTTTCTGCTACAAATGCATTGAATGCAATAAAAGGCTCAATAATAGAACTGCTTCAAATGTTTCATATTGATCCAAATGATATTAGTCAAATTGAACGTCAATGGAAAACTATAACTCTTGTGCAACAGGACAATGTAAAAACACTCAAAAATTCGGTGCAGAAGTTTAAATGTATGTAGATGCTAGTGGATTTAATCCTTTCAGAGAATTGGCATTCTTTGCCAGAAAGATTCTAACCATACCATACTCAAATACTGAAGTTGAACGTGTTTTCAGTACAATGAACATACTAAAATGCAAACAAAGAAATATAATTGGCTATAAACTTCTTCATGCAGTTTTAACAATTCATGCTGGTCTAAATAGAGTTGGAAAAATTGTCATACATGTGTTTTCCCTGAAAGTTTTAGAAAAATAAAATTTTCTGCTCAAAAATTAGAGGAGAACAAAGACTCTAAAGAAGAAAAATTAGGAGAAGTATTAATACATAATCAATTTCAATAAAAATTTGTCTTTTTTTTTTGGTTTTTTATTTTTTTTGTTTGGTCTTTTGTAGTCTTATTTGAAACCCTATCTAGTTTTATTCGGTATTAACAAAGTAGCAACACTGGTCATTACTAAACTTGCAGGCTTTGATAATTACCAAATTTTAAAAGCTTATAAAGCTCAACAAATATTGAACAAAAACCCATCCAAGAGACACATATTCACAATCTAAAAGAATTTAAGAAAAAATACAAAAAACTAAACTTAAATTATAACAATGTCACAAAAATTCAATTTTAAATGACATGCTTAATCTTAGTCAACCATGTGAAGTGAACACATTAAATTTTGCAGCTACATTTTAATAATTCAACTACATTAAATATAGTAATACCACAAGCAAATGTAATTTTTGAACTAACCATGATCTGAAATTACTTAACTGAATAAAAACAAAAAAATTGAATGAGAACATGAGCAAGTTGCAAAAATAGAATAATAGTAGTCTTTAGAAATTAGAACCAATCTTACAAAGCTATTATCTTTTATTCCATCATCACAATAATTAACTTCCTTTTCACTACATTTTTTCAATAGAACAAATGGCACATTTTAGTACATCATCCCTGAAGGACCATTAAAAACCTTTTCCGTAAATATTTCGAAATTTCAATGTTCCATCTGGTTCCATAATTCAGTGATCATATCCAATTTTTGTTTTAGTTTTTATCAGCTTCAATTCAACGCTTCTTTTAATCTGTGTTTTTTTTTAAGCTTGTTTGCTTTCCTTTTCATCATTCCTATTCCTCCTCCTGAGTCGCAGGACTTGATGATGATGATGATGATGATGATATTTTATTCATGCTTAGTAACATTATTAAGTATAAGCAATGTAGCCTACATTAGTATGAAGCATGAAAAGGAAACGCAACACAACGACGAACGTTAAACATGCAGAAAATATAGAGAGAGTTGAGAAAGAAAAAAAAATAAGAAGCACGGCCGCGTTACCTAATTCAAACTAAATATTAATATTTAAAAAGACAAAAAATGACAAAAAAGGTTAGGGTTTAAGACTTAGTTTAAGCTTAGAGCAATCTGGAGCGATTACCACCAATTTTCGGAGATGCCAAAACATAAAACACTCTATTGTTAAGGTTCCTTTAAAATATACAGGTCGGCGTGGTCGGCGTGTTCGGCGTGTTCGGCGTGGTCGACGTGATGGCGTGGTTGGTGCGGTCGGCGTGGGGGGCTAGGTTGGCGAGGTTGACTGGGTTAGTAATATAAAATATTTATTTATTATTGAAACCGGTTGTATTTGTAATGTAAATAAGTAAAGCAATAATAATCGTTCAGTTTTGAGAAGTTGGCTAGTTTGGCTATATAAGATATTTAAATTATGTTGAAACCGACTGTATTTGTAATGTGAATAAATATAAGAAGCATGATCGTATGGCAAGGTTCGCGTGGTCAAAATTGATGAGGTTGACTTGCTTTGATATGTGAGCACTGTGCTAAGATTTGTTAGAGCAACTAGTTCAGAAAACCTTAATAAGTTGATAAGTTTTTCTAAAACTGAGAAATTTATCATTTCTGCTTTGTAGGCTACATTAATTTAGATTAGGCCTGTATATACATATGGGTCAACAAAATTTAAACATTTCAAAACAATCTCGCCAACCTATCCAACCACGCCGAACCACGTGGCTACGTGTAGCGGGATAGTACCCCACTACAAACTGTAAATATGTATATATATGTAAAGTAAATTGTATATTGGCAACCCAATTCAGCACAAACCTTTTTTCTTTTGTCTCTTCTTTTGTTGAGAATGTAAGTGTGCTTTATTTTTGGAATCAACGTGTTCACCAAGACAGCGTCCTTTGCAAATAAAGTTTAGAAATTGATTGATTTTTGTGGACTAAATCTTATAATGAACGAAACATAGAAAAACTTCGATATCGGGGGCAGGAGGTGCAGTGACCCCCCTGCCTTTCAATATTCTTACCCAGATAGCATATAAACGTTAAATTAACGTTGAAAGTTGGTTGGAATAGTTGTTTTTTGGTTAGCGTTTAAGACGAAACGTTATGTTAACGTTATATTTTAGTTAATTAGTAAACGTTTTTTTAAGGTTAGCAAATGAACGTTAAATTAACGTTCGCTTTTCAACCTAAAATAAACTTTTGGTTAGCGTTTAAGACGAAACGTTATATTAACGTTATATTTTAGTTAATTAAATTAACGTTCGCTTTTTACCAAAAATGAACTTTTATCATTCAAACGTTTGAATAACGTTTGCATGCTAACTAAGTGACAAGTTAAAAAAACAACCCTATCGTTGTTAAAATGTTAGTTACTTTTTCTATTGATAGGACAGGTTGCATTTTAAAAGAATAGTAAAATTTTTATTCAATGTTTGAAAATATAAATTTTGTTTGCTTGTCGGTTGAAAACAATAAGTTATAATGATTTTTCGATTTTTTCGCGAAGCGCGTTCAATTGTGTTTCGATAAAAAATTAAAAAAATTTTTTTTAAATCAGGCACAAGTTTTTGATACCAGACATCGCATTGTTTTAAAGTGTGGTACTTCAAAACGAGCTGCAGCAGCCGTCGAGCTATACAAAGCATTTTCACGCCAATTTTGTAGTCGTCAGAATTAATCCTCGTTTTCAAAGAAAGTTTCTGTCGCGTTTTAATTGAAAGAAAATAGGTCAATTGTGCTGTTCAGTTGCTTGCAGCTAAAAAAAAGCTGTAACGTGAATTAAATTATAAGTGCACAATTAACTGCAGTATGAGAAGATTTTGCTCAATATTAGAAAATAGAAGCTTTAAAATTAAAAATCTTTTTAGAAACGAGACCTTTTTAAAATATGAACAATTGTTTAAAAATAAAACGGGTTTTGTAGCTATTGTCTACTATGACGCAACAGTGTGTCTTAAAGCGCGATAATGTATCAGTTTGCCTCGCACGTGTTGGAAATTCAGTCGTAAAAAGAGTTGTACAATTGAGTCGTAGAGTGAAGTCATTAAAAGAAAAGTCAATCTGATAAGTTATTTTTAATTATGTTGACAATATTGCTACAGCCTCGTAAAGCTTAGCGTAATATTTGTTTATTTATTTTTTACAGGCGTGGTTAGTTTTTTTGAAGAGTTACGGTAAGTTTTAAATGAGTCGCGGTAAAATAACCCCTGTGATGGTTATGACTCCCAGGTTGAAAATTACTGTTTTAATAGAAGATAAACTCATTTACTCATCAAACAGGTTAGTTTAAGCCAAAGAGTGAATTTTTAATATCATATTTACTGTTATGTCTATATGCTTAGGTAATCATGCTAATAATTTATTTCTTTGTTTCAGTCATTGCTAATATTTCTCTAAAGTTTCTTAGTTTACTTCAAAAGGGCTGAAAGATCCCAAATTTTTGTGGTGTCTTTCGTATAAAAAATTGTCATTATAGATAAATTCTAGTATATGCTGTGGCGACTTTTATTTTGTACATTGTATGATCATGGTTTTTATTTGCAGGTTCTGTTCAAAACAATCTTTTGACGGCTGCCGCCATTGACTTTGAAATCGAAGCCGTAATAAAAAATTGGTTAAAATTTGCATCAGAAAGAGATGGTGGGCGTCAGAAAAGGGAGCAATTGAAAAAAATTCAAAATGTTTGAATTGTTTATATTGTTTGAACGTTATTTAATAATTCTTTAATAAACTTGAATAAAAATTGTAATTTTGAGCTTGTGTAAAAGTGCAGCAATCAGAAGTGAGTGGTCTTCTGAAGCAGAGGATTTAAGCATGTTTATTTATGCTTATTAGTAGCAAAGTTTATTTAAACATAACTCCTGAATTACAACATGGAAGTTTGTAATATTGGTTTAAAAGTTATAGGTTAACAGTAGTTACTGTTACAGCGAACCAAATAGTAACTTAAGAAATTAACCTAAATTAAATCTTATTAAGTCCACCGTATTTTGAACGTATGAAGTGGTTAGTAATAGTAGAAGTTAACCATAGCTAACGTTAAACAAATCAAAAGTCAGAAGTTAATCAAGCTAACCAAATTTAAACGTTAACTTATGAGCAAACTAACGTAGAGTTAACGTTTGGTTTCCAACGTTAACCTAACCCAAAACGCAAATCCAAATCGAACGTTAAACTAACGTTAGAAATTAACCGTGCTAACCAAAATTTAAACGTAAAATTAACGTTAAACTAACGTTAGAAATTAACCGTGCTAACCAAAATTTAAACGTTAAATGAACGTTAAACTAACGTTAGAAATTAACCGTGCTAACCAATATTTAAACGTTACATTAACGTTAAACTAATGAGCAAACTAACGTAAAACAAACGTTTACTTTAAACGTTAATCTAACCAAACTGCAAACCAAAATCAAACGTTAAAATAACGTTTTTTTGCTATCTGGGTAAAACGCGTGGACAGAGGGGGCAGATTGTGCTCTTTAAAATTAGTATTACAGATAAATTTTTTTTTTAGTTATGCTCTACAATTAACCTTTATAATCTTGATCACCATTCCAACAATATTTGTGGAATTACAAAGACAACCGTGACTCGTGGCACTGTAATAAAAGCAAGATAAAAGTTTTAACGTATGCAATATATAGTTATTGATATTGTAAGCAACCTAAACTTCGGGTAAACATTTTGTTCTACTTGAATCAGTAAACTGAATTACATCTTAGCCGAAAATCAGTTTTTGATTCATTAACCGATGGCAAATAGCCATACCTACAACAATCAGGGATATCTAAACTACCATCCCGGTAGTTTAAGTAACCCTAACAACAATTATACCAAGTGTTCTAAAAAAAAAGAATAAAGTATCGGAAGATTTCTAAGTGCTTACAAAAAGCAAAAGTTTCTAGTAATAATAAAAAGAAAATTTGATTTAGAAGCAAAGAAATTGTGGCGTTAATCTAATTTTAACAAGCAACACAAGCTGTCTGACTTGGCCACTCAATACTCACTTATAGTCGACATTAAAGTCTAAAAATAAAAACACCAAGACTAAACGCGAGATATTCTTAGCTCTTTTGAAGGACTATGGTAGGCTACATATATCTGCCATGATTGTGATTATAACATAACATTTTAAGAGTCTTGTTCGTTTTGATGTGTTCACAGAAGAACTTACAAACGTACATGCTCATATTAAGTTATTTAACAAAAAAAGTACCACGCCTCTGAAAAAAGACACAAAGATATCAACAGTGACAAAGTTTTAAGTAAAAAGCCAACAAGCAAGAAATGCTTTTTAGAAATATATAAATTGCTTCAAATTTGCTGCGGCGTAGTTTGCTTTAAATTTACTGCGGCGTAGTTCTCAGCTTTTGCAGAAAGGTGTTTCAGTGTCATAAGAAGAATCAAAACATGGTTTAGAAGCAATATGAGAGGTAACAGTCTCAATAATTGAATGTTTGCAAATATTCATTGAACTTGTTGGACAATATCAGTTTACAAGCTATTGCAAATGACATTGCTAGCAGATGAAACACTAATAAATTATTTGGGATTACAGTTACATCAATTGTGCAGCGTTTAATAATTGACATCAAACCTCAATCTAAAGGGCCATTCATGCTCATGTAATTACATTTTTTCTTTTACCCAATTGTTAATAGCTCTTTAAGTTTTTTATCTTTCTATCTATTTTAACCTTTGGTATTCTTGATAGCATAAATGTTTTAGCCAGCGTTCTGTTTTGGGTAACTAAAGACTATTCACTGATTGGCATGTGAAAAACATTTTGTGATATTCCCAAGCAAAATGCATTTGTTCTATATTTATATCTGCTTTTGGCTGCCGTGCATGGACGTCGCAATTATTGAATGCTTTTTCGAAACAAGCTTGAGTGCTTTTGACAAAGTTTAGTTGTGGTAGCCTATAGCTTTTGGTTTAGCAACTAGTTAATATTTAGGTATTTATTTAGACAAGAATTTGAATTTTAGCAAACACCTAAATTATATTAAATCAAAAATTGCTCGTGCCACTGGTATTCTCTACAAGTGTAAACCTTATTTTTCCAGTAAAATTCTTCGAATATTATACTATTCCTTGTTTTATCCACATATTAAATATGGAATTGCTACATGGGGTTCCACACAGTAGTGGATATTGGGTGAGGCGAATGAGGCAGTCGCCTCAGGCCCCCCTTTTTTTTGGGCCCCCCCCTCGAAAACAGCATATACAGTTTTGGATTCGCTGCAGATGTTTGTTCAGAGGACGATTCTGAGTGAAGACCTTTTTTTTTTTTTAGAGAACGCCTTGATTTTGGGAGAAAAATAGGGAAATCAGAGATGAAATCGAAGTGAAGACTTTTTTTTTTTTTTTTTTTTGGAGAACACCTTGATTTTAGGAGAAAAATATGCAAGCCCAGATCAGACCTGTTTTTTTTCTCAGACAACATCAATTTTTGAAAATTCTTGCCTCGGGCCCCTAAATTGGAATATCCACCACTGGTTCCACATACAAATCTTACTTAAAAAAATTAGAAGTCATACAAAATAAAGCCATTTATGCTATCACAAAAACTAAATCATATAAACAAAAGTTGGCACCGCTGTATTACAAGCTAGAAATATTACCTATAAGACAATTATATAAAATTGAAATAGCAAAATTTATGAACTTTCCACCTCTTCCCTCCCCCAACCCCTACTCGATCAATTTTCAATGGTAAACCTTCGTCACTCATATTCAACTAGAAATCAATTTAATTACTCCTTGTCTTGTTATTCAGCTAGTAAATTACAGACATCTTTTATCTTCAATGCAATCAAAATGGAATTCCAACCCATTTCAATCCGGAACTGACCATTCAAACGTTTCAAAAAGGAATACACTAAATTTTTTCAAAAAACATAAGATTTGTGCACACTATATTGCTAACCTAGGTCACATAAATGCTTTTTTTAAACGATGTTTTTTTATCTTTATGTTTTTTATTGTAGTTCGTAGTGTTGTTTAATTTTCGTCTGATAGCATACTGTTGCTTTTGTTCGTTAGTTTAAATGTTACAAAATATCAGCTTTTTTTTTTTTCATTGTTTGTTATTTGTTAGTTGGTTTAAATTTTTTTTGTTTTTGTTTGTATTTAACTTGGCCATGGCTGCAACTCGAAGACCTGCATTAGCGGTCATTTTGCAGTCATTTAGATCTTGTCATTCTTAAAATTGTTTTTGTATTCTTTTACTGTTGGTGTTTGAATTTGGCAAGTGTCTATAAATAAAATTTTCTTCTTAATGCAGTTGTATTTTTTTAATGTCTAGCTTAATTGTGAAAAACTTGTGTAAAATTGGCTATTACTGCGGTTATTGCAGTGAGTGATCATGGCAAAATCAACTTAAAGGTTTTTGCAAGATTTTTGCAAGCACACCTTAAGATTAATATTTTGAACTCTAGATTTATTAAAAAGAGTCGACATTCGCTGGAAAATTGATCGAACCAAAATAACAGATTAGCAAAATAAAACTTTTCCGAGATGCCGGTCTGTCCAGTGCAAACTAAAATTCTATCATGTCAACCAAAGTTTCAAATTGCAGCATGACTACCAGAATTTGGTTTTGTTGGCAGTGCCTTTACAACAAAAAAAGTGCCCTTTTTTTAAATTTTGCCCCCCCTGGCAAAAAAACTCGGGCGCCCTTGACTGCCAGCATCTGATCCAAGCAATGCAGCAGCCTTGGGTAGTAAAAGGATAAACCCTCGGTCCCAGTCCTGCTTATGTCTGACCTGGAGTGGATGCCTTTCAAACGATGACGACGATTTGAAGACATTTTCTTTTGTTTCAAAAAACGAGACATGATTCATTGATAATATTTTATTTTCACAGCTGAAGATAATAAAATTTCTTAACCCTTTCCTTCATACTGTTGTTCTGGAACAACATTTCTTTATGGCACGTCATAAACTCTTGATCTCTGACAAGCCAATCATAACCATTTTTTTCTGGTTTTCATAAAGCTTGAGCCACGTGCTGATGATTTTACTTGAAAGTTTTGTGCCAGCTTATGTAATGGGTCACTAATGTAATTTTTTAAGCATTTAAAAATTTTAAAATTCTGAAAGAAGGGGTTAAAGTTTGCTTTAAAGCTTTGTAAAATGATTGTTAAAAATTGTTTACTTGATCATGACTTTTAATTTGTTAAAACTTTTATTTTTAAATTAAGTTTTTCGAAAATAGTAATAACCAAAAATTATTTCACAACGTTATTTTCTTTTAAAGGTAAATTTCACTTTATTTTAAATCAATTTAAATTTTTTTTTATTTAAGGACAGTGTTTATTTCGAAGCCGACTTTTTATCTAAACCTTGATTTCCTTTTCTTTGGCCAGTATTTGTTTCATAAAAAAATTTTTACAAATTTTTGATCTATAATTTCAGATTTTTGGATAGTGAATTTATTTGAAAAAATTTTCAATGATTAAGACTTACACAATCTTAATAAATCCTGTTACGGCTATAAATATTACACCTAGGAAACATTGCAACTTGACTAATTTATTAAGATTTTAAAATAAAATTGATTAAAACTTTTAGAAACAGCAATTTACAATAGTTTAAAATATTTACTGCAAGTTGACAAGTTAAATAAAATTGTCACTTTGACTTAGTTGAAAAGGCTAATAGATTTTTGTCAACAAATTATGTAACACAAGAAAAGAAACAAAAACGTTAGAAAATGAAATATATTTTTAATTATTTTGTATTCTGATCGAAAACATCGTAGAATTTTTTTACTCATTCAAAATCTTGTAGTTTTCAAAGTATTTTAATTGAACAATTAGTGATTCGGTCAAACTTCTAACAAAATGGCTTCACTTTGATGATTGCGAAATAGTAGGATCATGTGATACGAAGAAGATCTTGCTTCCAAATATTTTCTCACCTTACAAATTTTATTTTATTTTTTATTTTATCTCTCTATTTATCCTCCTGACTCGCAGGAAAGCCACGGAGGCGCTAATACATAGGGTAGGCAATCACCCCGACGTGCTTCCGGTGATGCCAAGATATTGCTGTCCGCTTGTAATTTAATAAACATATGACTTTAATTTACAACTGCTTACCAAGACCACCAAGCAGGGGAATGTGTCGTATCGTAAAGTGTCTTTCCCAAAGGCACAACAGAATGGCGCGAGTGGGTTTTGGACCGAGACCGTGTTGGTCACGAGCCTGGCGCTTTAACCACTCGACCACGCTGCCAATAATCAACGCTTTTCAAACTTTACATGTTTAAAATTACTCAAGTTTTTTTACTAAATGTTTTTTAAGTTTTTCAAAACATTGTTTCTATTAATCAGAAAAGTGAACTTGAACAATTGCTGCTAATTACTATTCTATGACTCATCACACCTTCCAAACGTAGCGTAAACAATTAACAAGTTTTGTGTTTGTAATTCATTGCAAAATGTGTGCCAAGTACGTTAAAAGGAAATGCAGATGAATAGTAGAACCAGCATTGAAAGATGGCAGTGTGGGGAGCAACTTTGTGTGCATGGTTATCTACACGGTCAAGTATCTCCAGCCTACTCATTGGCGGCGTTTGTTAAAGTTAATCTTCAAATTATTCTTGTGTTTATAAAAACACGAGATAGTATTGAAATGCCAATTTACCCACTTAATACAATGCTGAATTCGCACGATGTTGTAAAATTTATTCGTTACATATGAATGACATCACATACGTATGTAGTTTCTTGACTTATTGATAGATAACTCAGTGTGGTTTTGTCAATCCAATCAAATCACCGCAAATCAAATCTTTGAGACATCATGAAAATTTTCCCCAGGTATATTTTGGTCATACAGTACAAGTTGATTAACAAAAAATACTATAAAATTTGGAATGCTGAACTAATTTCAGAATAAAAAGTATAGCTAATATATTTTGAAACATTGTTTTATTAAGGATGTTTCGGAATTACGTATAACTCATTTTAAATTTTATGCTTCGAGATTTATACCGAGCCATTATGGATCTGAGGCTAAAGTAGTTCTAAAAAAGTTAGAGAACCTAGTTTCCAAAATAGAAAAAAGAAAAGCAGACATAAAGTTTTTAAAATTTTGTCTGATATATCAACTTTGTCCTAAGTTCACCAAATATTTACTGACCAACTACCTATACCATCTACCTATACTTTCAGGTATCCAGCCACTCCACTCCAACAGACCACTATCTATATTTTCAGGCATCCAGCCAGCTGAGCTTGGCCGAATGGGAGCGACCTTTCTTTGGTTCACCGTAGATCTCTGGACCCCGATCATATCTTGTATGGTCTTTTAAGTGGGTCCTCAGATACTTGCCAAGTGAGACTAAGATCCAGACGCCCGTTTGTGACAGCTGCGCGGAGTCGTTTGGACAACCTTGCCAGACTTGGCATCCGCGCTTCTGAATGGACAAATCACAAATGGAAAACAATGTACTGTGAAGGTGCTTCCAGGCTCCGTGTTTTTGTGCCAGGGACCGGTGCTAGGCCTGTTGGGATGGGCTTGTCCCGAGCAGCTTGGGTTAAGCTTAACCGCCTGCGGACTGGTGTTGGGCAATTTCCTTCGTCCATGTACAAATGGGATCTCGCTCCTTCACCGAATTGCGAGTGTCACGCCTCTGAGCAAACCGCAGACCATGTTCTAACAGTGTGCCCTATGCATCGGGCACCACATGGAGCACTAGGACTGACGGTTTTGGATGACGAAAGTCGATGCTGGCTTAATAACACTACTTCCAGCATCTGATCCAGGCAGTACAGCAGCCTGGGGTAGTAAAAGGATAAACCCTCGTTCCCAGTCCTGTTTGTGTCTGACCTGGAGTGGATATCCTTCAAACGACGACGACGACGTGCCACGTAGTATATGATCAGGGTCCATAGGCTTGACCACAGAAAGTGTTATTCCTAGTAAGCAACACTCAGTTGGCCGGCTTCTTGATAAAATTGGTAAATGATTTGTTGGAATCAAACACAGGCATCGGTTGATAATGCACAAGGCGTCGTCACCGCACTGTCTATGACACGAGTATGTGTGCTGCGACACCAGGCGGCTGTAGTATTTAGTGGCTGTAGCGCAAGGCGTCGTCACCGCATTGTCTATGACACGAGTATGTGTGCTGCTACACCAGCTTTCCATTCTAAACCCTCAAATGGCCTCGTCAGTGTGACTCGAGAAGATAGGATTTTTGGGAAAAACTACAATATAGTTGTTGTTGTAATTGTTGTAGGGGACCCAATCAACATGCTTACAGTTGAAGCCCCGGGACATAGAGACGTTTTGGTAGTTTTGGTTTTAATCAGTTTATTATTCGTCGCGTAAAAACAACATTTTAAAGCTTTTTAAGATTTCTTTGCTGTAACTTCTCATAGTGTTTGTTGTAGCCAGTTTTGAGTATGTCACACAGTTTGTTAAATTGTTTAGCAAAAGCTTTAAAAACATGGTTTGATTCAGTTTGGTTTAGTTATTAAATACTCCTAGCTGTTCTTTTGCGAGCACAAGAACGCGAGTTTGTTTTTTTAACAATAAGCAATCCTCCCTTATATTAGCACCCTGACAGCTAACAAAAGTTGTTCAATTCAAATGAATTATTTTTTTATGTTTTCATATATATCTAACACTGTTTTAATGGGGTCCACTCTGTCTTTTTGTATTTATTTTTGTTTATTTTTGGTCACCACATGGCACTAAAAGAAAAAAAGGATAAAAACTCTTCGATTTTATTACGCATTTTCTTTTCTTCCATCATTTTATTTCTTGCACCAGGTTATCCCATTTGCAAAGGTGTTTCTTGTAAAGCTATCACTGCAGATGAATGACATGAAGCAAACTATTCATTAATCGATCATAGTGAATTTCATGATGTGAAACTTGGTGGTAACGGAGGTTTACTTTCGCTCTGAACAAGCTGGTAGGTGTTTATGTCAAACCAGTGAATGAAAATTTTTATTAACAATATATTCAACAAAGCAAGTTTCTTACATGAAACACAAAAAAATGCTTAGTCGTATGAAGTTCGACATGCCGAGAGAATAGCTACATTCGCATTTGATAATACCAAAAATTGCAACAGCAGGAAGAGAACGAGAAAAGGCCAAGCGGATTTGCTAGCATTAAATACAAAAGAAAATCCCGACGACGCTTGCGACAGTTCGCAAATACGAAAAAGAATATCTGTCCATAAGTGTTTTATACAAACGGATTGGCGAGGAAAAGTTGTTTTGTTGATTAATGGAGTACAAACTAATTGCCTTATTGATGCTGGTGCAACGTTTAATCATATAGATTTAGAATTTTATCAACTAGCTAAATTAGATTACAAGGAAAATAATAAGATTTTGAAACTAAAGTTAGCTGTGAAAAACTCGACCGTAGAAACTAAGGAGTTACGCTCCGCTTCTGTTGAATTTCAAAGGCAAAATTTAAAATTATTGCTGTCAGAAAGTTTGTTGTGAGATGCTAACCCTTTATGACCCAATTTATTTTATCGTTGCAACCGAATCAGGCATTTTCTTGTTGTCATCTAAATTAAATAACACGTGACAGGTGATTGAGCGAAATATCATCCAAATCTATGATCATGCAGCATTAAATAAGATCTTTACAGTATACTTTTATTCAAAAATTAAGCGAATCTTTTTGGATATAATAACTTGAACCCATTTATTTCTAATGTCCTTTATGAAGGACAATGGGTCATATAGGGCTAATTTGGGTTGTGAATTTTTAAGTCAACATAAAAGCGTAAAAATTGATTTTGGTGAGCCTTAAATCACCATTAAAATCAGGAGCTTTGAGTAGACTTGCAAGTATAAAACCGTTGCTCTTGTTTGAATACCTTATCCTTAACATTCGCCCCATAGCAACTAAAAGGCGCAATTATTAAAGTACGGACTTGAGTTTTATTAGCGGTAAAGTTTTGAGATTCCTTGCTGATGATATTATTGAACCTTATAACTCGTCATGACGGGCTGAGGTGCTGGAACGAAAAGTGAAAATCATAAAAAACGTATGTGTGTTAATTATGTTGGTTGTAGTCAAACCATCAACAAATTCAAGCGGATGCCTGTCCGCTTCTGTTTTCAGGAAGGTATCAAGTTATAAATGTTTTCGAAACCAGACCTTCGAAGCGCTTATTATCAAGTTTCGTTGATACCTGAAAAACAAAGTTACAATGGGTTTAAGGCTGTTGAACAATTATATCAATTCAAACGCATCCCTTTTTGTTTTTAAAAAATGGAATCCTATGTTTTCAAAAAGTGCTAAATCAAATAATATTTGATATAAATGTGAGGGGACATTTTCGTAACTTGATGATATAACAATATGTGGTAAAATAAGTGAAGAGCATGACAAGAATTGAAAAAGTTTTTTAAAGGCCACTTCTAATTGTAACTTAACTTTGAATGAAAAAAGGTGCACGTTTTCTACAAAAGGGTTGAAATTGCTTGGATACTACAGTATACAGTATATCCGACGGAGTTATGCGCAGTACTGCTTAAGTAAGCAAAATACTAACAAACTTCTTGTTAAATATGCGGTCTATCATCGTTCAAAAAGCCTGTTGACTAGCTTCTAGTGAAAAATTCGGTTTACCATCCATCAGATCTGGTAATTGATTTTAAAATTCAAAATTATTGCCGAGTTTAGAATACAATTAGTAGATAGAATAAGGATTGTAAACTGCATACTCCACCACATGGTAGACCGCATACGCCAGATAATCTGAATATTTAATTAATACCGTTATGATCATAGATAACTAACTTGCCTAACCTAGGTTGCCATACCGTCCGGAATTTAGTATAAACTTCTTCAATGTCCGAAATTTTAGAGTTTTGAAATAAAGATTTTAAAATGACATGAAATGGACATGAAACTCATTTGTTCGTTACATTTAGTTGATTGAAGACCTTTATTTATTTATTTATTTATTTATTTATTTATTTTAAAGAACATTATGATTTTGTCACAAAAATTAATTGTGGAAGCAATTCGTAAATGGACAGAATTTTTATCGGGTCTATATGTTTCAGTGATTACCGAAAAACAATTTGTAGCATTCATGTACAGTGCCAAAAATCATAGTAAAATATACAATAATACGGTACGCAAAATGCACGAGTCGTTATGTCATCCGGGCGTTACATGTTTGCATCATTTTATTTGCGTAAAAATTTTATTGTGTTCCGGTAACAAAGTTCGTAATGTTGTTGCAAGACCTAACTTTTATAAATCAAAAGTGGCGATTGGTGCAAGTGGCAAGTGCCGAGTCAATATCAGCCCGTCCGGTGCCCGACGACCAATTTTTTGCTGGGTCTAAGCTTTTAATTTAAACAAGCAAGAATTAGCCAAACTTGAGCTAAAAGTTACAACAATGATAAACTTGTATCATTCTGTCTAGTCTTTTCTTATCTTGGGGCAAGACTGAATAGATTGCTCACGTTCGTCAATATCTTGTGGTGTTGCCCAAAAAAGATATCCAGTGATGGTCTACAAAAAGGGGGCCCGGTGCAAGAAAAGTCAGGGGGCCACTATTTAGTGTTCCAAGGCAAAGCAATTTTTAACACAAGGCCATTATCAGAGGGGAGCCACTTTTTAGTGTATCAAAACAAAGTGATCTCTAAAGAAAAATATTTAGTTTAGACATGTCGCCGTCGTGGTGCTACTATGAAGAAATAGAACAATATCTTCTGTTGGGTGGTCCACTTTTTTATTCTTTTTAGGGCGGTAGTGCGGCCGCTCCGTTCGCATCCTATTAAAGCCATCATTGAAGATATCCTTGTGTGTTACGCTGCTAAGCCGACTTAAGGGTTGGGATAAAGTGCTGATGCCAAAACACTGCTTATAGCTGCATTATCTTTGGTCGATTTGACATCTAAATACTTCGTAGCGTACATGTTTGCTTCATGGATAAAGTTTTGAATGAAGCCTTGCTTATTGTGTCCCACTCCAACAGACCACTTAACAATTATTTCAAACGTCAAGCCAGCTGAACTTGGCCAACTAAAATCGAGATCATCTACTGCAAGCATTACCCCGACTTGCTTTCAAAGATCCCGAGATATTGCTGTCCAAGTGAAATCTTTTGTTGTGTTTTAGTTCTTATTTAATGATTTTACTAAATTTTCAAGCTTCTTGCCAAGATGCCAAAGCAATAAAATCACCTTCCAAATGACACAACAGAACAACGCGAGTATAAATTTTAAACCGTAATTGTGTCAATTGCTTCAACTAGAATGCAAAATTATATAGCCTATTAGTTAAAAGGCAGTAGACCTATTGACTACAATTAAAATCATTGTGATATAATTAAATTAAAATCATTTTGAAATATCAATTTTTGTTTGCAAATATAAAAAGCAAGACGTATGAAGTAAAGACTTTCATCTCCTTTTTAATTTTGACGTATATTTTACCAACAAACTTCCAAGATCATCAGAAATCGGATGTTAAATTTGATTGAAGACAATAAAAAAATCTTCACTTTTATGAAACCGCTTTTATCAGCTGTCATGATTCAATTGCAATTGAAGGACGTCCCGATTCTTTTTTAGATCATCTTACTCTACTACGATTCGCAAATTCCTCCCTAAAAATTTCGAATTCTTCCTTCGAAAGCCAAGTGACTCACTTTGAGAAACACTGCTTTTAATTATAAACGTAATTTGTAGCCTCATGCTCATGGTATCTTGCGTTGTGCACTTCAGTAAAGGTTAATTTGTAAGCTGCTGTCTGCTGTTATTGACGTTATCAAGCCGTTTTAATCGCTTCAGACCTGAATTTTTATTAGACTGTATAAAATAGTAAATTTGTTATTTCTTTGAAGAATGTGTTGCCAAAATGTAGTTGCACAAAAAAAAATTTGTCGGGGCGCATCTATAAATTAGTATAGGGGCTTTAAATATTTGGGACTACTTAGTCCCAATCGGTTCAAAGCGTACTTTTTTTCAAAATATCAGCTTTAATTTTTCTTGTCATATTCAATGAATTTGAGTAATTTTAAGGAATCTGGAGTTTTAGAAAAATAGATATATTTATTACATCATGAAAACTTTCTGTTTTTTTTTAACATTTGAATTTAAACAATGATTATTCAAAGAGCATTTGCGTCTATTGACGATTTTCTGCCATAGTGGTCTTTCATGGTTTTAAAAATCAGCATGATAATTACTTTTTACCCTGTTTACTAAACAGCATAACAATTGAAGTAATGCACACACATATTTTACACCAAAATATTCCTCTCAAAACCGAAATGCTATTTCCTCAAACAATTTTTTTACTTGTTTGACAAAGAAATAAATTACAACAATTACAGAATGTGCAAGTACGAGAGTCTATTTTTTTGCTTGGTACACAATTTGCATTTAACACGGTCTTGATAAGAAACTCGTGTAACTTGATGAATATCGGAACTGTCTAAGGGAAATCTTAAAACCACAGTTGAAGAACTTCTTGCTCGTTTTCTGCTTGAAAATTTCCCGATCAAATTAATAACAACGTCGTGCTTGAAGTTCTTTAACGTTTTCATGCGCGCACTGTGAGGAAATTTATCATGCATATATTTTAAGGTATTATATCTGACACAATTTTTACACCAAGACCAGGATCTTTATTCCAATAATTGCGAATACTAGGAAGGGTATGATATCCCATAAACGAAGTTGTTGGCAGTGTGGGCGAGTGGTTAAAGCGCCGGGCTCGTGATCAACACGGTCTCGGTTCAAAACCCACTCGCGCCATTCTGTTGTGTCCTAGGGAAAGACACTTTACGGCACTTTCCCCTACTTGGCCATTCTGGCAAGCAGTTCTAAATTACAGTCATATCTTTATTAAATTACAATGGACAGCAATATCTTGGTATCTCCGGAAGCAGGTCGGGGTGATTGCCTACCCTATGTAATAGCGCTTCAGTCGCTTTCCTGTGAGTCAGGAGGATAAATATAGAAATAAAATAAATGCTTTTAGCTCATTAACTTCTATTTTAAAAACTATTCCTTTCTGCGGCATATACAACTCACTCCGTGCACTGACCAAATTCATTAGCGTTTCCAGCTTTATGGTATCTGAAAAGATTTCTATTGGTTTTGGCTCATGGCCATCTTCATAGCTTAAATTGACTGTACCAGATAAAGAGCAATTCGGAATATCAAAAGAAGTACAAATCTTTTTCCAATAAAATAGATGAGATAAAGGCTCCACAACATTTGGTTCAATACTTTGTGCATGGGCATCATCGATTGTTACTGTTATAGTATCATCAGTATCTGACATTGCTTCCTCCAAAAATATTACATCTTTTTCATCTATAAGGTTATTATTGGATGAATCTAACTCATCAGCAGTAATTAATTCCACTACTTCATT
Source organism: Diplosoma virens (assembly GCA_963680785.1). Classification (NCBI taxonomy): domain Eukaryota; kingdom Metazoa; phylum Chordata; class Ascidiacea; order Aplousobranchia; family Didemnidae; genus Diplosoma; species Diplosoma virens. The sequence continues at coordinate 12,779,532 of OY796889.1, read as the reverse complement.
TACACTAATTACAAATTTTCTTGATCTAGTCTGTTTCTGGGCCATCTAAATTCGACAAAAAACAAGTAAAAAGTACGCATAAAGCCGGTTGGGACTAAATAGTCCCAAGTTTGAAAAGCAAATAAATTAATCATAAACACTGGTAAAAAAGTCAAATTTGCTTTATATCATTCCACTAGACTTTTTTCTCGTAAATTTTATTCAGCTTTTCTTAAATTAAACATTATTTTATTTTTGAATTTAATTATAAAACTATATATATAGTTGAACTAAACTTTATGTATTTAGTTGGTTTGATAATCACAAAGAAAAGAATTTACACGTGTTACAATTGACCAGCATGGTTGCCAAAATATTGCTAAAGAATAATAAAAAAGTTTTTGATAAAATTTTATAGTATTATAGACGAAATTTTAAAAATAGTGGTGTGGCACTAAATAGTCCTTTCAGTCCGAAAGGGTTAAGCTTAAAATCATGCTGACCAGTGTCTATCCACCCCCATAGATCCTTCAGTAAGCTTTAGTTATAATGAGCTAGCATATCCGCCTCTATTTTATTGGAGGTCCAGCTGGCATATCTGCCTCTATTTTTTGTTTTTAGTCTTCAATTCAGTTATAAGGACAGAAATCGTTTTGTTTTTAAAAAATTCATAAAAAAACAATGATGTGATTCCACTGTTGGGTGCACTTCTGTCAGCCCCTAAAAAAATTGGATGTACCCGGTCGAATGTTTAAAAAATTAAAATACCAAAAAAACTTTCAATCAAACAGCAATAACCTTGGTCTCAAAAATTAGACAAAGACTCAGGGTAATTGCTTGATGGTTCAATTGCCAGGTGCATGGCCGTACCTGCCGGAGGACAGGGAGGAAATTACCTCCCCAAGTTTCCAGAATTTAGGCAAAATCATAATTTTTCGTTTGGTGACAAGGAAATATTTAAGAAAAATCAGGATTTTTAGGGCAGTGACAATGATCAAATGCAGAAATAGTTACCAAATTTAGGTGAAGACTTTTTTTTAGAGAGCACCATGATTTTGGGACGAAAATCGAGAAATCTGAGAAAAATTCAAAGTGAAAACCTTTTTTTTTTGGACCTTTTTTTTTTAATAGTTTGCCATATTTTTTAAATGTTTGCCATAAAATTGGGTGGAAAATGTGTTTCTGAAAAACAATACAACAGGTTTATTTTTAATTAGTCATTCAAAAATTTTACTGAATAGTTATAGCAAACAGTTTTAAGAATACCAAGCAATTATTCAATTAAACATAAAAATTATTTTAGTTATAAAAGTATATTCGGTAAAAAATACCAAAAAAACAAAAAACAGATATACTGGTTTTTTAAAAAAACAGTAAATAAACACTTTTAAATGATACCAAAAAATATTTAAATTTGTGGTTATTTCATTCTTTTCGTGCTTATTTGTAACACTTTCAACATGGTCTCGGTTCAAAACTCACTTGCGCCATTCTGTTGTGTCCTTGGGAAAGGCACTTTACGGCACTTTCCCCTGCTTGGTGGTCTTGACAAGCAGTTCTAAATTAAAGTCATATCTCTACTAAATTACTAGCGGACAGCAATATGATGGCATCTCCGGAAGCAGGTCGGGGTAATTGCTTACCCTATGTATAGCGCCTCCGTCGCTTTCCTGCGAGTCACGAGGATAAATATAGCGATAAAAATAAAATAAAAAAAAATTGTGCTTATTTTTATATTCATTATCTTAGAAAAGTTTAATGTGCTTATATTACAATTATGTGTTAATTTGTGCTTATTTTTTACTAATTTCTTTTAACTTTCCACAAAATTGCCAAAAACCGCGTTTATGACGAAGTTTTTGCTTTACGTAAGTACGTCCAAACAAAAAAGGTTGTTTTTGGTTAAAGATCAAGTGAAGTCCTTTATTTAGTGTTTAATTCAGTGTTTATCAAATCTGGGTTGCAATCCCAAAGCGGGTCGCCCACGACCCTATTTGTGTAAAAGTCGAATCACTACATTTAGGGACAAAAATTAAGAAATCCGAAACAGATTCAAAGTGAGGACTTTTTTCTTTTTTGAAAACAAAACAATTGACTTTTTTAAGCTTTTTTATTTTGTTAGTCGTGCTTAGTTTTTGGTCAATTCGGATGTAACCTTGAATTATGTTCTTCGGATGAAATATGATGCTCAGTATTTTTTCATTTACGTTTAGTTTTTGGTTTTCACGTGACTAAGGTAATAAAGAGATAAATAAGGTAATAAATTTATCTCTTTATTACCTTAACCCAAACTATCCCAATGACTACATTTGTAGTCATTTGTAGTCATTATTTCAAATGCATTTTCTAACTAAAAATAACTGTTTTTTTTATTATTTTAGATTATGAATAGCTTTGAGATATATAAAAGTTGTAAAATATCTTTACAAACACTGTTTTAAGTTGTGCCATAGAATTGTACAGCCTATCAAAGTTTTTAGTTTTTAGTTTTTTAGTTCTACCCTTGGGTTAATATGGGTTAAATAAGTAAAAGTAATAAAGAGATCTTTATTTTTCATTCCAATTTTGAAAAGTGGCCTTTTTTTTATTCTTTTTATACTGAAATTTGCTAAAGCTAAGGCTAAAGCCTAAAAAATGGAAGCTGCGATTGAAGCTGAGGCTAAGGATCGTGTTAGCATTGAGGAAGCAAGATTGGAAGCTGAACTCAAATTACTTATTGGAGTTATCTGAACGTCGTTTATCTGTGACAAGTAAATCCCCTTTAAGAAAAGTTCGTCAATAAAAGGTTCGAATAAAGATTCCGCGATTGGCGCTGTCCCTCACATTTCCTTCTGCGTGAATCGAAATTGTCAAAGAGTTCTATGGCGGTGGAGTTGCAGCATTGGGACCAACTGAGACGAAACAACGACCTAAATACAAGAATAAGCATTCTGGCGTTTTGCACAAATTTTGCAGTAAATCAACCTCGGTAACCTTGAAGCCGCCAAGCCAGTGAGTACGGAAAAATCTTATGAGGTAGATGATGAGTTAATTCAACCATCAAGAAATGATAAAATCGCACGTATGTTGGTAGAGCCCAATATTAAACTTGTCAATAATAGTTATAAAATTCCAGTTCCTATGAAAAAGGATCTCCTGCCGTTTTTGTTTTTTTGTGTGTTTGAAACTTCACCTTTTGTTCTGATTTCAAAAGGGCCGCTATTTTGGAGAATTAATTTTCTAAATCATACATATATAAGAATAGAACTCGGTTTCATTTCAGCCTTTGACTTAGGTTATAATAGTCCGCGCTTTTACATTTGTTTGATACATTTGGTTTTTTGGTAAAATAAGTGATTTTTCCTTTGGTTTTCGCTTTGGATTTTTGGCTTGGTGTTATTGACTTCAGTTGTCATTTTGGTTGCCGAGAAGAGCCATCATAAATTTAGCATGCCAAACTGTATTGTATTTTAGCTGTGCCGCTGTTTTTGAATTTATGTTTAAAGTTGAATTTGGAATAAAGGTTTTAGTTTTGGTATAGTTGAAATTACTTGGAAGTGCAGTTGGTGAAGGCCTTGGAGTTCCCCGGGACACGTTGTATTCAATTTTAGCTGATTGCAACAAGGCTTTACCAGCAAGAGTGTTGCCCCTAGTCAGCGAAGCTCAGTTGGTTGACTTTCTGATAGAATTGGTAAATGGTCAGTTGGAATCGGACACAGGCATCCCGTTGACAATGCGCAAGGCGTCCTCACGGCACTGTCTATGACACAAGTGAGTGTGCTGGACACCAGGCTGCTGCGCAATACTTAACTATTGACCAGGATAATGCAGCTGTACGCACCAGCTTTGGCACCAGCTCTCCATCCTGAACCCACAAATCGCCTCATCAGTGTGACGCGAGAAGATGAAGTTGGGAAAAACCACAAGATAGTTGTTGTTGTTGTTGAAGCGATATACTGACAGTTGAAGCGCCGGGACATAGAAACGTTTTGGTTTTAATCAATTTGCTATTCGTCCCGTAAAAACAACGTTTTAAAGCTTTTTAACATTTTCTTGCGCTCCTTTTTTCGGGCGTCATGGTCCTTTTTAAATTTGCATTAATCTCAGTAGAATTGAACCATGGCAATCTTTATTAGGGTTGCGAAGTCGGAAGATTTACGATCCAACTCCGATTCCTAGAAATTCCAGGATGCCGACCCCGAGTCCGACTTCAGCTTTTAGATTTTCAGGGATTCCGACACCCACTCCAACTTTAACTCCGACTCCCGAACCTCTGTACTCTCAAGAGTCCGACTCCGACTTCTTAAAACCTCCGACGCCATGTGACTCCGATTCCAACTTTGCAACCCTGATCTTTATGCATGGCAATCAAAACGCCTGCGCACTGTATAGGGTGCTCGAGAAATTGTAAAACTGATTTTATCAACATTTAAACTTCTTGCATTTCATATTTTTAATAACAAAATGTCTCGTTTTTTTATTGTCTCGTTATGTATTTCCAATTTTAAGTAAACACTTATTTTTTAGAGAACGATAGGATTATGGGGCAAAAATAGGGTAATTTGAGACTGATTCCAAGTAAAGACCTTTTTTTTATAGAACACTACTATTTTGGGACGAAAATTGGAAAATCTGAGACGGCTTTCAAATGAACACTCTTTTTTTAGACAACACCATGATTTTGGGACGAAAATAGGAAAATCCCAGAATCCCACACAAATTTATTTTGTTCTACAAAAATTTTTTTTAGCTGGACCGCCGATGTCTGCAAGGAATTCTGCCTATTCAGATATGGCAACCGTACTTTAAACGAACGTCCCCGATTCATCACTTTAAAAATATGGCCACCCTAATGCAATAGCAACCAGAAATGGAAATAGTAACCTGAAACTAAATAACAAAGTTACTAAAACAGACTTTATTTAATAAACATCATCAAGCACATTTAATGGGATGGATGATCAAATTATTCTATATTCTTGCACAGCTACCTTATCAAGAAAAATAAATAATTTAATGTTTTTGCATTCATCTACAACAGGGGTGTCCAATCTTTTATTCGTGGCGGCCCAAATATTCGCCTAATAAACGCAAGTTGGTGATCGTTGGACTAGTGTTTTTTAAAACCTTTTGCGGCACGCTTGAAAACCTCTCGCGCAACACAGGTTGAGAAAGTTTAGACGCACTGCGGTAATTCATGATTGAGTATTTAATTAAAAACTCCTTGGCGGGCCGCACCAAAAGGCTTCGCGGGCCGCGGGTTTGACACTCTTGATCTATAAAAATCAATCTTGACTTCAGACTCAGTAAGTAATTTTTTGCTTTTGTTTCTTGGTGTTCTCTTGATTACACCACACGACTCAACTTCTGATCACGCCACCCTACTACTTTACGACGCAACAATGGTGTAATAAAACTTTATCATTTCTAGTTTTTGATTGTCAATAAATATTATTGTAAAAAAGTCAATTTCAAAAGCACAAAAGCTAATTTGTTTCGCGACCGCAATGGGGTTTGCGACCCACAGTTTGAGAAGCCCTGAGCTAGAGGACAGATGGCACCAGAAACTACCATCTGTGGCACTGTGTATCACGCACGCCACACTCAAGCTAACTGCCCAACCACGGTTTTAAATTTTAAACTCTCATCAGGGACAGTCTGCTTAAAACAGGTTTTATTGCAGAGCTGGTCATATATAAAGAGAAAAATTTACAATTTCTGGACTTCTACCAGATGCATTGCTGCATATAATAGAACGGCTAAACCTGGATAAGCTGACTATTTCTGATGAGAGTCTAAAACTCGAAACCATGGTCGGGCAGTGAGCTCGGGTTCGGCATGCATGATGCAGTATGACACAGATGGTAGTTTTTAGTGTCATCTGTCCTCTAGCTCGATATATATATATATATATACATACATATATATATGGTAGGTATGGTATATATATTAGAACAAATGATTGGACAATGCCGGGAGGAGCTACTACTTGTCTGAACACAACGATTTTCAAAAGCAACGTGTTTTGTTTATTATATGCGATACAAATATTCGACAAGACCCTGTTTCGTCCTTAAGGGACTCATCAGGAATATGAACGTAAAGCATATTGCAGTAAATACACTACGAGGGATGGCAAAAGTTACTTATATGCACCTGACAATGATGGTGTTACCGGGTAGAGAACCGGACACAGCCATCAACATCATGATATATATTGTTTTTTAATTTTAAATTTGTAATATGACTGACATTTAAAGAAAAAAACTGTGTCATCGGCGTGCGTAATGCACAATGCCGGTTCTATCATTGCATTAATTCACCTGGTAGAACCTCACAAATCTTTAAAAAAATGATAAAAAATTTCAAGCGAATTGCAAAATCGTGGAATTTCCGGAAGCAAGTCGAATAAATTACTTGCAGGAGATGGTTAAGGTTCCAATGTTTCACTGTTCAATTGGAAGAATTCCACTTTATATTGGCAAAGCGATGTAATCACTCCACCTGACACTGCAAAAACTCTATCGTTTAATTGGCATGCTTAGCAGTGGTAAAGCAAAACTTAATAATGGAAGTCTAATAGCCGATGATCAATGTTTAACTTGCGAAACTTTCTTATGATTTATGGTGAAAATTTTTGAGGTCGTCGTCGTTTAAAGGATATCCACTCCAGGTCAAACACAAACAGGAATGAGGCCAAGGGTTTATCCTTTTACGACCCCATACTGTTGCACTATCTGAATCAGATGCTGGCATGCAGTAGTGTTATTAAGCCAGCATCAAGTTCCGTCATCCAAAACCGTCAGACCTCGTGCTCCATGTGGTGCCCGATGTATGGAGCACACTATTAGAACATGGTCTGTGGTTTGCTCAGAGGCGCCACACTTACAATTCGGTGAAGGAGCGAGACCCCATTTGTGCATGGACGAATGCAATCGACCAATACCAGTCCGCAGGCGGTTGAGCTTAACCCAATTTTCTGGGGGTAAGCCCATCCCAACAGGCCTGGCACCGGTTCCGGGCACAAAAGCACGGAGCCTGGAAGCATTTTCACAATACTCCGTTTTCCATTTGTGGTTTGTCCATTTAGAACCACGGATGCCAAGTCTGGCAAGGTTGTCCAAACGACTCTGCGCAGCTGTCACAAACGGGCGTCTGGATCTTAGTCTCACTTGGCGAGTATCTGAGAACCCATTTAAAAGACCATACAAAATATGATCGAGGTCCAGAGATCTACGGTAAGCCAAGGAGAGTGTCGCTCCTAGTCAGCGAAGCTCAGCTGGCTGGATGCCTGAGAGTACAGGTAGGTAATCCGTTGGAATGGGACGCAGGCATCCAGTAACTATGCGCAAGGCGTCGTTCAAGACATTGTCAATGAGGCGAGTGTGAGCACTGCGACACCAGACTGATGTATAGTATTTAGCTGTTGAGTAGACTAGAGATAAGGTGGCTATGCATAGTGTTTTAGCACCAGCACCCCATTTCGAGCCCACGAGTCGCCTCAGCAATGTGACGCGCGAGGATAGTTTTTAGCGCAATGCCACTAAATGGTGACGAAACGTGAGCGATCTGTCCAGTTTTATCCCAAGATACTGTAAAACCTCTAATTTAGCGCCACCCTGTCTCTTCAAGAAGTCGCCGTTAGCGATTTCTTTTTGCGATGAAACTAACCCGTAATCCCTCTTTCAGCATCAGCATTAGCATGGAATAAAAAAAAAAACAAGAGAAAATGGATCTCTGAAGAAGCAATAGTAATCGCAGGGGAATGCGGGTTAGTTGCACAAACAAAAATCGCTTACGGTGACTTTTGAAAAAACAGGGTGGCGCTCAATTAGAGGTTTTACGTAAGTAGGGGTTGGACAGAACGGTAAAAGTCTACCGTTGTTGTAGACCTTTAGCTCACATTTGGCCTCTCGGTTATGTAAGTAAAAGGCAGCCGTTACCGTCTTAGTGTGACTAAGCTTCAACCTCCAAGTCTGGAGATACTCTGAAAGTGTAGATATGTCTTGGCTTAAAGTCCACTCCAAGTCCTTCCACTTTCCAGAAGAGTGCAACAATGCTAAATCATCAGCATAAGCAAACTTTCTGGAAATCATGGAAGGAAGATTGTACGTATAGATATTAAATAGGAGGGGAGCCAAGACCGATCCCTGAGGAATGCCGTTTTTAAGACGGTGTAGCCTGCTTTGCTTACTGTCACCGGTAGTAAGAGTGAAACTTCGGTTTCGGACAAGCTCCATAATCATTCTGACCATGTGTATATCCGGAAGTAGTTTCAGCAGCTTGCAGGTGAGGCCACGGTGCCAGACAGTGTCGTAAGCAGCTGTCAGATTGACAAATACGGCATCGGCCTTCTTTTTAGCCTCAAAAGAATTCTCGATGTTCTGGGTTAGCAGAACAATTTGATCTACGGTTGACTTCTCGCGTCGGAACCCAGCCTGCTCTTTAAGGAGCAGTGAATCGGTTAATGGTTTAACGCGGGCGTAGATAAGCATCTCGAGGATCTTGTAGGGGACACAGAGCAGAGATACCGCTCCATAACTCTTTGGGTCCCCCACAGGCTTTGCTGGTTTTGGGATTGCGACTACAAGCGCTCTTCTCCAGATCTAGGGAATTTTGAGTCGGCGCAAACAGGAAGAAAGGAAGTCACGTCACCAGGACTTCAAAGCAGCTCCAGCAAGGAGTATAAGCTCTGAGCAGATGGAATGAGGTCTCGGAGCTTTACCTGGTCTTAAATGTTGGAGGGCAGCAGCAAACTTTCTCTGTGAAAAAATGTCAGAGATATTTACTGCGTCTGGTGTTGTGGCCCTCCAAAGGACAGACACTTCTTGAGAAAGTCGAGATGACTTTGCGGTCAACAGTCTCGTATTTTCCATTTCTAACCAGCTGAGATGCAATGGCATCGGCTGAAACGGGACAGTGACGAGGAGAGTGTCGTGACCTACCAGTAAGGTTGTTCAAAATACTCCACGCTTTTCGACTAGAGTGTGAGAAGTCAATACTTCGAACTGACTCAGACCATCGATCTCTCCGCTTTCTGTCAAGCTTGTCAAGCAGAACTGTAGCATCCAAACTTGAGTCCTCTCCCTGAGGAGACTGCACAAATGTTTTGTAGGCACATTCTGCATCCCAACACGGAATATAGTTAGTTCGATACCCGGGTGAGATAATTTTTTTGGCTGCTTTCTTAATGGTGTTACAGAAGTCCTGGTAAGCAGTTGGAGTCTCCCGAGTCGCATGTTTTAAATCGGAGTCCAAGTACTTTCTTTAGATTTGATGACGTCGGAGTCGAAAACTGGAGTCCGTTTTTGAGATTTGGTGAAGTTCGGAATCGTATTCCTTATTGTATTTACAGACTTCGATTTACGCTAAACTTTTTTTACATTTTTAGATTTTATCTCGATATTTATCGTTTTGACTCGCAGGAATGCGCGGAGCCGCTGTAAATAGGCAAGCAATTAAGTAATTACCCCAACCTGCTCCCGGAGATGTCAAGATATTGCTGTCCAATAGAAATCTTTTAGTTTGTAATTTAGTTTATAGAGATATGACTTAAATTTAGAGCTACTTGCTAAGACCGTCAAGCATGAAAAGTGCCATAAAAGTGTCTTTTTTAAGAACACAACAGAATGGCTCCCATAGGTTTTTAATCGATATCATGTCGATCATGATCACGTTGCTTTAATGCGCTTTAAGCACTTGACAATTAGGCCAACATGGTTGTAAAATTGGAACCGCTGGAGTCCCAAGTTTAGGGATGAAGTCGGAATTATAGTCAGAAAATATTTTTCTGCATATATGGAAAACGGAAAAAATTATTTTCACATCACAACCCTAATTATAAGTCACATTTTGCGACATGGGAGGATCCAGCAAACAAGAAGCGACACGCCCTCACATAAAAATAGATTTTACTAATTGCAAAATTAGATTTTCCTAATACCATTTCTTGTCTGCAATTTAATCTATTGAAATCGAACAATTTTATTTCTTACTTTGGTTACACTCAACCGCTGACAAAAGCACTTTTTATCTGTTAAGTTAATGCATATTATAAGTATTGGGAATGATAAGAAATTACAAGCTGTAGCTTTAGACAAGTGCTCAAAATTCTTAAAAATTCTCGACATTTTAGGGACAGCTGAATTCAAATGAAGACTTTCTTTTTATTTGTCACTTGACATTCAAAACCGATAAGCAATCAAACAAATTTTGACGCATTTTTTCCAATAAAAATCTTTTTTAATCTTTTGTTGAATTTTTCAGAACAATTTCCAAACCGAAACTTAAGCTTAACTTTGCATAAAAACAGCCAAATTTGGCCGTCCATTTCAAGCCAAAATCGTTTTTAGTTTACATTTCAAATTAAAGTCCAAAAGGTGACCTATCCAAGTACTAGCCATATTTTTGCTTGCTTATTTTCGAATCATTCCGATGATAAATATGACTATTTAGCAATTAACAAAAATTGAAGCTGGAGTCAGAAAAAAATTCGAATCCTACAGCAGCTTTAGCACATCCAAAAAAGCGACTCCAGCTTCTGCATACTTAAAAAATCATTTCGGTTTCGACTCCAATCAAAAACAAGCGACTCCGATTTCCGACTCTGACTCCAAAACCCTGACTTAAACCAAAGCAACATACAGTATGTAAAGTCTCGTGTCTCGTCTCGGTTTTGATACTTCTAAGTCTCGTCTCGGTTCGTTGTTGGTTATTTCATACCATGAAACTATAAAAATACGAGTGTAAAACGAATATTAATGAGACTTAATCGTTTGTATTGCCATAATACTTGTTGAATGTTGATTGCAGTTACGATTTGGAATGTACCAGAGCATTGCAATGACGTCACACAATGCTTTGGTCTGTTCCAATTCGTCGACACAAATATTAACAAGTAATTTATTGATATTAATCCGAAAACTAAATCTATTCATTCATGGATGATCAATAACTTCATGCTTTAAAACTTGCCAATTACGGACGATATTGAAGCTAAACGTTCCGTTCTTGGTGCGTTTCATAACATGAAACTATAAAAATATAAAACGAATATTAATGAGACTTAATCGTTTGCATTGCCATAATACTTGTTAGAAGTTGATTGCAGTTACGATTTGGAATGTACTAGAGCATTGCAATGACGTCACACAATGCTTTGGTCTGTTCCAATTCGTCGACACAAATATTAACAAGTAATTTATTGATATTAATCCGAAAACTAAATCTATTCATTCATGGATGATCAATAACTTCATGCTTTAAAACTTGCCAATTACGGACGATATTGAAGCTAAACGTTCCGTTCTTGGTAGGTTTCATAACATGAAACTATAAAAATATAAAACAAATATTAATGAGACTTAATCGTTTGCATTGCCATAATACTTGTTAGAAGTTGATTGCAGTTACGATTTGGAATGTACCAGAGCATTGCAATGACGTCACACAATGCTTTGTTCTGTTTCAATTCGTTGACACAATGATTAACAAGTAATTTATTGATATTAATCCGAAAACTAAATCTATTCATTTATGGATGATCAATATAACTTCATGCTTTGAAACTTGCCAATTACGGACGATATTGAAGCTAAACGTTCCGTTCTTGGTGCGTTTCATAACATGAAACTATAAAAATATAAAACGAATATTAATGAGACTTAATCGTTTGCATTGCCATAATACTTGTTGAATGTTGATTGCAGTTACGATTTGGAATGTACCAGAGCATTGCAATGACGTCACACAATGCTTTGATCTGTTTCAATTCATTGACACAATGATTAACAAGTAATTTATTGATATTAATCCGAAAACTAAATCTATTCATTTATGGATGATCAATATAACTTCATGCTTTGAAACTTGCCAATTACGGACGATATTGAAGCTAAACGTTCCGTTCTTGGTGCGTTTCATAACATAAAACTATAAAAATATAAAACGAATATTAATGAGACTTAATCGTTTGCATTGCCATAATACTTGTTGAATGTTGATTGCAGTTACGATTTGGAATGTACCAGAGCATTGCAATGACGTCACACAATGCTTTGTTCTGTTTCAATTTGTCCACACAAATATTAACAAGTAATTTATTGATATTAATCCGAAAACTAAATCTATTCATTCATAAATAGTCAATAACTTCATGCTTTAAAACTTGCCAATTACGGACGATATTGAAGCTAAACGTTCCGTTTTTGGTCGTTTCATAAGATGAAACTATAAAAATACGAGTATAAAACGAATATTAATGAGACTTAATCGTTTGCATTGCGTTTCATAACATGAAACTATAAAAATATAAAACGAATATTAATGAGACTTAATCGTTTGCATTGCCATAATACTTGTTGAATGTTGATTGCAGTTACGATTTGGAATGTACCAGAGCATTGCAATGACGTCACACAATGCTTTGGTCTGTTCCAATTCGTCGACACAAATATTAACAAGTAATTTATTGATATTAATCCGAAAACTAAATCTATTCATTCATAAATAGTCAATAACTTCATGCTTTGAAACTTGCCAATTACGGACGATATTGAAGCTAAACGTTCCGTTTTTGGTCGTTTCATAAGATGAAACTATAAAAATACGAGTATAAAACGAATATTAATGAGACTTAATCGTTTGCATTGCCATAATACTTGTTGAATGTTGATTGCAGTTACGATTTGGAATGTACCAGAGCATTGCAATGACGTCACACAATGCTTTGGTCTGTTCCAATTCGTCGACACAAATATTAACAAGTAATTTATTGATATTAATCCGAAAACTAAAACTATTCATTCATGGATGATCAATAACTTCATGCTTTAAAACTTGCCAATTACGGACGATATTGAAGCTAAACGTTCCGTTCTTGGTGCGTTTCATAACATGAAACTATAAAAATATAAAACGAATATTAATGAGACTTAATCGTTTGCATTGCCATAATACTTGTTGGAAGTTGATTGCAGTTACGATTTGGAATGTACCAGAGCATTGCAATGACGTCACACAATGCTTTGATCTGTTCCAATTCGTTGACACAAATATTAACAAGTAATTTATTCATATGAATCCGAAAACTAAATCTATTCATTTATGGATGATCAATAACTTTATGATTTGAAACTTGCCAATTACGGACGATATTGAAGCTAAACGTTCCGTTCTTGGTGCATTTCATAACATGAAACTATAAAAATATAAAACGAATATTAATGAGACTTAATCGTTTGCATTGCCATAATACTTGTTGAATGTTGATTGCAGTTACGATTTGGAATGTACCAGAGCATTGCAATGACGTCACACAATGCTTTGGTCTGTTCCAATTCGTCGACACAAATATTAACAAGTAATTTATTGATATTAATCCGAAAACTAAAACTATTCATTCATGGATGATCAATAACTTCATGATTTGAAACTTGCCAATTAAGGACGATATTGAAGCTAAACGTTCCGTTCTTGGTAGATTTCATAACATGAAACTATAAAAATACGAGTATAAAACTAATATTAATGAGACTTAATCGTTTGTATTGTCATAATACTTGTTGAATGTTGATTGCAGTTACGATTTGGAATGTACCAGAGCATTGCAATGACGTCACACAATGTTTTGGTCTGTTCCAATACGTCGACACAAATATTAACAAGTAATTTATTGATATTAATCCGAAAACTAAAACTATTCATTCATGGATGATCAATAATTTCACGCTTTGAAACTTGCCAATTACCAACGATATTAAAGCTAAACGTTCCGTTCTTCGTAGGTTTCATAACATCAAACTATAAAGAATAAAACAAATATTAATGAGACTTAATTGTTTGTATTGTCATAATACTTGTTGAATGTTGATTGTAGTTACGATTTGGAATGTACCAGAGCATTGCAATGACGTCACACAATGCTTTGGTCTGTTCCATTTCGTCGACACAAATATTAATTTGCATTTCATCGATATAGACAAAAATGACTTACTTGATGAGAATACAAGTTTTTAATTTACTTAAATTAGTTAAACGCTTGATCATGCAATCGCGTAATGCCTTTGCGTAAGCTACTCCCGACAACGATAGATATATGTTACGATTACGAACTATCAAAAACTAAATAACAAATCTTACTAAATCTTTAGAAATTTGAAACTTTCCTCAAAAATAACACCGTTCGCGATCTTTCGTTTATTTATTGGAAGTTGTTTGCAGGAACAATTTGGAATGCACCAAAACATTGCAATACTATCATGCAATGCTCTGGGCAGTTCCATTTTGTTGCCACAAATTTTCATACGTTTAGCACGGATAAACGTGCTCGACTGATTTTGAACTCTCGATGCTCTGTATTTATAGACTTGAGTGCCGGTGTCGTAATTCCTTTCACTTAATTTGATTGGTCAATGCAAATCATGACCATTTTTGGCGATTTTATAGAAGTACCGACAATATCATTTTATAACTTTTGATTGCTCGAAATGATCTTCCACGTTTTTGCCACTTTATGGAATTTAATCAGGTCACAATAACACACGTGGTACTGTTGTTTCAGATAATTACTTGAAATTGCTTTAATCAATACTTACTTTTTTTCGACAATAGTTTTTTGCTTCAATTGTCTTGTTTCACAATATTTTATCGATTTAAAATATGTTAATTCATCGATTTAAATGTTTAAAAAATCTTATTAAATAAAACAAAATATGTTTAAAAGGTCTCCACCTTAAATCTTAAATTTTTTTGCATTTTGTGTTTATTTTCGATGCACAAAAACTTTGTTTTGCCTTGCTGATTTTGGCCAAATGTTTCCTTTTCGCCGCTCGATTAATTGAGACTTGGGGAGGCAATTGCCTCCTTGTTCCCAGCGGGTACGATTATGTTTCTCACAACTTGTGAAAGTTTTTTAAGTTACTACCAGTTAGTTTTTGAAATAATTTTCAAAAACGTTTTTTACTTTTCAAAAACGTTTTACTTTATTAAACGTTACTCTATTGAACTTTTTGCTTAAAATAGTGTTTGTTGAAAACGAATTTAACTTAACAAATTCTTTTACATTACTAAAAAATAGGATTCTATGTTTAAACTAAAACAGTTTTTTTAATTCTACATTTATTATTACAACTCAATCTTTGACAAGTAATCAGCAGATTAACATCATTTACTAAGTTAAAAGCATTTTGTTTTATAAAGAAAATTTAGCTATTAGTTATAGCTTTGTTAAATTACAAGTGGACTGCAATATCTTGGCATCTACGGATGCAAATTGGGATATTGACTTGCGCTACGGATTACCGTCTCCGTCGCTTTTTTGCTGATCACCAAAATTAATATAAAAATAAAAACATAAATGATAAAAATATAAAGTAAATATTAATGAGATTGCTTGTCATAATACTTGATTGAAGTCGATTGCAGTCATAATTTGGAATATACCAGAGCATTGCAATGACGTCACACAATGCTTTGGTCTGTTCCAATTCGTCGACACAAAAATTAACAAGTAATTTATTGATATTAATTTAAAAACTAAAACTTTTCGATCAGGGATGATATATAACTTTATGTTTTGAAACTGGCCAATTACAAACGATAGTTAAATTAAACGTACCGTACTTGGTCGCCTCCATAACATGAAACCAGATAGTCGGCTGCTTGGTTGAGTGGTCACAGCGCCGTGCTTATGATCAGCGTAATCTCGCAACAAAAACCACTGGTGACATTTTGTTGATTTTTTCGAAAACACCCTTTAGGCAATTTTCTTTGCTTCCTGATCGTGGAAAACAGTTCTAGATTGCAGTCATAGGTCCATTAAATTACAAACGGACAGCAACAACTTGCCATCTCCGGATGCAGGTTGGAATATTGACTCGCTACGTATTAGCACTTCCGTCGCTATCTTGCTGTTCAGGAAAATTAATATAAAAATAAAATGAATAAAGACCAAAAATATAAACAAATATTAATGAGACTCAAACGTTTGTACAGTATAATCATAATACTTGTTTGAAGTCGATTGCAGTTACGATTTGGAATATACCAGAGCATTGAAATGACGTCACACAATGCTTTGGTCTGTTCCAATTCGTCGACACAAAGATTAACAAGTAAAAGTTTTCAATCGGGGATCATAAATAACTTTATGCTTTGATACTTGCCAATTACAAACGATAGTTAAATTAAACGTACCGTACTTGGTCGCCTTTATAACGTGAAATCAGATAGTCGGCTGCTTGGTTGAGTGGTCACAGCGCCGTCCTTATGATGAGCATAATCTCGCATCAAAACCCACTGGTGACATATTGTTGATTTCTTCGAAAACACACATTATGGCAATTTTCTTTGCTTCCTGATCGTGGAAAACAGTTCTAGATTACAATCATAACTGTATTAATTTACAAACGGACAGCAACATCTTGCCATCTCCGGATGCAGGTTGGGATATTGACTCGCTACGTGTTAGCACTTCCGTCGCTATCCTGCTGTTCAGGAAAATTAATATAAAAATAAAATGAATAAAGACCAAAAATATAAACGAATATTTATAGGTGTTAAACGTTTCTATTATCATAATACTTGTTCGAAGTCGATTGCAGTTACGATTTGGAATATACCAGAGCATTACAATGACGTCACACAATGCTTTGGTCTGTTCCAATTCGTCGACACAAAGATTAACAAGTAATTTATTGATATTAATTTAAAAACTAAAACTTTTCGATCAGGGATGATATATAACTTTATGTTTTGAAACTAGCCAATTACAAACGATAGTTAAATTAAACGTACCGTACTTGGTCGCCTCCATAACATGAAACCAGATAGTCGGCTGCTTGGTCGAGTGGTCACAGCGCCGTCCTTATGATCAGCATAATCTTGCATCAAAACCCACTGGTGACATTTTGTTGATTTTTTCGAAAACACACTTTATGGCAATTTTCTTTGCTTCCTGATCGTGGAAAACAGTTCTAGATTACAGTCATAACTCTATTAAATTACAAACGGACAGCAATATCTTGCCATCTCCGGATGCAGATTGAGATATTGACTTGCACTACGTGTTAGCACTTCCGTCGCTATCTTGCTGTTCAGGAAAATTAATATAAAAATAAAATGAATAAAGACCAAAAATATAAACAAATATTAATGAGACTTAAACGTTTGTACAGTATAATCATAATACTTGTTTGAAGTCGATTGCAGTTACGATTTGGAATATACCAGAGCATTGAAATGACGTCACACAATGCTTTGGTCTGTTCCAATTCGTCGACACAAACATTAACAACTAATTTATTGATGTTAATACAAAAATTAAAACTTTTCGATCAGGGATGATACTTAACTTTGTGCTTTGATACTTGCCAATTACAAACGATAGTTAAATTAAACGTACTGTACTTGGTCGCCTTTATAACGGAAACCAGATAGTCGGCTGCTTGGTCGAGTGGTCACAGTGCCGTGCTTATGATCAGCATTATTTCGGTTAAAAACCCACTCGTGACATATTGTTGATTTTTTCGAAAACACACTTTACGGCAATTTTCTTTGCTACGTGATCGTGAAAAACAGTTCTAGATTACAGTCATAACTGTTTTAATTTACAAACGGACAGCAACATATTGGCATCTCCGGATGCAGGTTGGGATATTGACTCGATACGTATTAGCACTTCCGTCGCTATCTTGCTGTTCAGGAAAATTAATATAAAAATAAAATGAATAAAGACCAAAAATATAAACGAATATTTATAGGTGTTAAACGTTTCTATTATCATAATACTATTTTGAAGTCGATTGCAGTTACGATAGTTAAATTAAACGTACCGTACTTGGTCGCCTCCATAACATAAAATCAGATAGTCGGCTGATTCGTTGAATGATCACAGTGCCGTCCTTATGATCAGCGTTATCTTGGTTCAAATCCCACTGGTGACATTTTGTTGATTTTTTCGAAAACACACTTTACGGCAATTTTTTTTGCTTCGTGATCTTGAAAACAGTTCTAAATTACAGTCATAACTCTATTAAATTACAAACGAACAGCAATATCTTGGCATCTCCGGATGCAGGTTGAGATATTGATTTACGCGGCGTATTACCGCCTGCGTCGCTTTTTTGCTGATCCGAAAAATTAGTATAAAAATAAAAAACTAATATTAATGAGACTAAAAAGTTTGTATAATCATAATACTTGTTTGAAGTCGATTGCAGTTACGATTTGGAATATACCAGAGCATTGAAATGACGTCACACAATGTTTTGGTCTGTTCCAATTCGTCGACACAAACATTAACAACTAATTAATGATATTAAGATACAAATTAAAACTTTTCGATCAGGGATGATACTTAACTTTGTGCTTTGATACTTGCCAATTACAAACGATAGTTAAATTAAACGTACTGTACTTGGTCGCCTTTATAACGGAAACCAGATAGTCGGCTGCTTGGTCGAGTGGTCACAGTGCCGTGCTTATGATCAGCATTATTTCGGTTAAAAACCCACTCGTGACATATTGTTGATTTTTTCGAAAACACACTTTACGGCAATTTTCTTTGCTACGTGATCGTGAAAAACAGTTCTAGATTACAGTCATAACTGTTTTAATTTACAAACGGACAGCAACATATTGGCATCTCCGGATGCAGGTTGGGATATTGACTCGATACGTATTAGCACTTCCGTCGCTATCTTGCTGTTCAGGAAAATTAATATAAAAATAAAATGAATAAAGACCAAAAATATAAACGAATATTTATAGGTGTTAAACGTTTCTATTATCATAATACTATTTTGAAGTCGATTGCAGTTACGATAGTTAAATTAAACGTACCGTACTTGGTCGCCTCCATAACATAAAATCAGATAGTCGGCTGATTCGTTGAATGATCACAGTGCCGTCCTTATGATCAGCGTTATCTTGGTTCAAATCCCACTGGTGACATTTTGTTGATTTTTTCGAAAACACACTTTACGGCAATTTTTTTTGCTTCGTGATCTTGAAAACAGTTCTAAATTACAGTCATAACTCTATTAAATTACAAACGAACAGCAATATCTTGGCATCTCCGGATGCAGGTTGAGATATTGATTTACGCGGCGTATTACCGCCTGCGTCGCTTTTTTGCTGATCCGAAAAATTAGTATAAAAATAAAAAACTAATATTAATGAGACTAAAAAGTTTGTATAATCATAATACTTGTTTGAAGTCGATTGCAGTTACGATTTGGAATATACCAGAGCATTGAAATGACGTCACACAATGTTTTGGTCTGTTCCAATTCGTCGACACAAACATTAACAACTAATTAATGATATTAAGATACAAATTAAAACTTTTCGATCAGGGATGATACTTAACTTTGTGCTTTGATACTTGCCAATTACAAACGATAGTTAAATTAAACGTACCGTACTTGGTCGCCTTTATAACGGAAACCAGATAGTCGGCTGCTTGGTCGAGTGGTCACAGTGCCGTGCTTATGATCAGCATTATTTCGGTTAAAAACCCACTTGTGACATGTTGTTGATTTTTTCGAAAACACACTTTACGGCAATTTTCTTTGCTACGTAATCGTGAAAAACAGTTCTAAATTACAGTCATATCTCTATTAAATTACAAACGGACAGCTTGGGATATTGACTTGCGTTAAGTATTAGCACTTCCGTCGCCTTTTTGCTGGTCAAGAAAATTAATATAAAAATAAAATGAATAAAGACCAAAAATATAAACGAATATTTATAGGTGTTAAACGTTTCTATTATCATAATACTATTTTGAAGTCGATTGCAGTTACGATTTGGAATATACCAGAGCATTGCAATGACGTCACACAATGTTTTGGTCTGTTCCAATTCGTCGACACAAAGATTAACAAGTAATTTATTGATATTAATTTAAAAACTAAAACTTTTCGATCAGGGATGATATTTAACTTTATGTTTTGTAACTAGCCAATTACAAACGATAGTTAAATTAAACGTACCGTACTTGGTCGCCTCCATAACATGAAACCAGATAGTCGGCTGCTTGGTCGAGTGGTCACAGCGCCGTCCTTATGATCAGCATAATCTCGCATCAAAACCCACTGGTGACATTTTGTTGATTTCTTCGAAAACACACTTTATGGCAATTTTCTTTGCTTCCTGATCGTGGAAAACAGTTCTAGATTACAATCATAACTCTATTAAATTACAAACGGACAGCAACATCTGGGCATCTCCGGATGCAGATTGAGATATTGACTTGCACTACGTGTTAGCACTTCCGTCGCTATCTTGCTGTTCAGGAAAATTAATATAAAAATAAAATGAATAAAGACCAAAAATATAAACAAATATTTATAAGACTTAAACGTTTCTATTATCATAATACTTGTTCGAAGTCGATTGCAGTTACGATTTGGAATATACCAGAGCATTGCAATGACGTCACACAATGCTTTGGTCTGTTCCAATTTGTCGACACAAACATTAACAAGTAATTTATTGATGTTAATACAAAAACTAAAACTTTTTCATCAGGGATGATACTTAACTTTATGTTTTGATACTTGCCAATTACAAACGATAGTTAAGTTAAACGTACTGTACTTGGTCGCCTTTATAACATGAAACCAGATAGTCGGCTGCTTGGTCGAGTGGTAATAGTGCTGTGCTTATGATCAGCATAATCTCGCATCAAAACCCACTCGTGACATTTTGTTGATTTCTTCGAAAACACACTTTATGGCAATTTTCTTTGCTTCTTGATCGTGGAAAACAGTTCTAGATTACAATCATAACTCTATTAAATTACAAACGGATAGCAATATCTTGCCATCTCCGGATGCAGGTTGAGATATTGACTTGCACTACGTGTTAGCACTTCCGTCGCTATCTTGCTGTTCAGGAAAATTAATATAAAAATCGGCAGCCTCGGCAGCGTGGTCGAGTGGTTAAAGCACCGGACTGATGATCAACATGGTCTCGGTTCAAAACCCACTTGCGCCATTCTGTTGTGTCCTTGGGAAAGACACTTTACGGCACTTTCCCCTGCTTGATGGTCTTGACAAGCAGTTCTAAATTACAGTCATATCTCTACTAAATTACTAGCGGACAAGAATATCTTGGCATCTCCGGAAGCAGGTCGGGGTAATTGCTTACCCTATGTATAGCGCCTCCGTCGCTTTCCTGCGAGTCAGAAGGATAAATATAGAGATAAATAAAATAAAAAAAAAATAAAATGAATAAAGACCAAAAATATAAACAAATATTTATAAGACTTAAACGTTTCTATTATCATAATACTTGTTCGATGTCGATTGCAGTTACGATTTGGAATATACCAGAGCATTGAAATGACGTCACACAATGCTTTGGTCTGTTCCAATTCGTCGACACAAAAATTAACAAGTAATTTATTGATGTTAATACAAAAATTAAAACTTTTCGATCCGGGATGATACTTAACTTTATGCTTTAAAACTGGCCAATTACAAACGATTAGGGTTGCCAACCGTCCCGGAATGGCCGGGACAGTCCCGGAATTGACGTCTGACGTGCCGTGTCTCGGGCTGGGTCACTTTTGTCCCGGAATTTACTGACAGCTCTTTGAATTTTTTTTAGGGGCTCTGTCCTACTCATTTTGGCAAAATTCCGCCAGAAACAGATTCTCTGTAAAAACTCCTTTTTCTCTTGTTTTTTCCCGACATGGCTAGTTTTCAGAGACAAAAGTAAAGAAATCCGAGACTGATTTCAATGAGGACTTTTTTTTATTTTAGAGATCACTATGATTTTGGGACAAAAATCAAGGTATTTTATTTGTTTGGCCCGCCAATGCTTTTGATGAGGCAAAATGGTCCACGGCTTAAAAAGGTTCGACGCCCCTGTATTAAGGTGTCCCGGAATGGCGAAACAGAAAGTTGGCAACCCTACAAACGATAGTTAAATTAAACGTACCGTACTTGGTCGCCTCCATAACATGAAACCAGATAGTTGCTTGCTTCGTTGAATGGTCACAGCGCCGTCCTTATGATCAGCGTAATCTCGGTTCAAAACCCACTGGTGACATTTTGTTGATTTCTTCAAAAACACACTTTACGGCAATTTTCTTTGCTTTGTGATCTTGAAAACAGTTTTAAATTACAGTCATAACTCTATTAAATTACAAACGGACAGCAATATCTTGGCATCTCCGGATGCAAATTGAGATATTGATTTGCGATATAGAGATATTGATGCAAATTGAGATCTCTGGAATATTGACTCGCTACGTATTACCGCCTCTGTCGCTTTTTTGCTGATCAGGAAAATTAATATAAAAATAAAATGAATAAAGACCAAAAATATAAACAAATATTAATGAGACTTAAACGTTTCTATTATTATAATACTTGTTCGAAGTCGATTGCAGTTACGATTTGGAATATACCAGAGCATTGCAATGACGTCACACAATGCTTTGGTCTGTTCCAAAATTCCAAAGTTCCAAAATTCGTCGACACAAAAATTAACAAGTAATTTATTGATGCTAATACAAAAACTAAAACTTTTTCATCAGGGATGATACTTAACTTTGTGCTTTGATACTTGCCAATTACAAACGATAGTTAAATTAAACGTACCGTACTTGGTCGCCTCCATAACATAAAATCAGATAGTCGGCTGATTCGTTGAATGATCACAGTGCCGTCCTTATGATCAGCGTTATCTTGGTTCAAATCCCACTGGTGACATATTGTTGATTTCTTCGAAAACACACTTTACGGCAATTTTTTTTGCTTCGTGATCTTGAAAAACAGTTCTAAATTACAGTCATAACTTTATTAAATTACAAACGGACAGCAATATCTTGGCATCTCCGGATGCAAATTGAGATATTGACTCGCTACGTATTACCGCCTCCGTCGCTTTTTTGCTGATCAGGAAAATTAATATAAAAATAAACAAATATTAATGAGACTTAAACGTTTCTATTATTATAATACTCGTTCGAAATCGATTGCAGTTACGATTTGGAATATACCACAGTATTGCAATGACGTCAGACAATGCTTTGGTCTGTTCCAATTCGTCGACACAAAGATTAACAAGTAATTAATGATATTAAGATGCAAACTAAAACTTTTCGATCAGGGATGATAAACAACTTTGATAAATAACCATACATAGATAAATAACCATATATTAAACAACTTTGATAAATTGATAAATAACCAGATATGTTTTGAAATTTGCCAGTTACGGACGATAGTTAAGCTAAAAGTTTGGTACTTGGTCGCTTCCCTAACATGTAACCAAATAGTCAGAAGCTTGGTCGAGTGGTCACAGCGCCGCTGGTGACACTTTTGGTTTGTTTAGAACAGCCACTTTACGGCACCTTCTTTTACTTCGTGATCTGGAAAAACAGTTCTAAATTACACAGTTACAGCTTTATTAAATTACAAGCGGACAGTAATATCTTGCCATCTCCGGATGCAGGTTGGAATATTGACTTGCACTACGTATTAGTGCTTCCTTCGCTTTTTTGCTAATCAAAAAACTTAATATAAAAATTAAAAAATAAATTATAAAAATATAAGCAAATATTAATGAGACTTAAACGTTTGCATTGTCATAATATTTGTTCGAAGTCGATTGCAGTTACGATTTAGAATATACCAGAGCATTGCAATGACGTCACACAATGCTTTGGTCAGTTCCAATTCGTCGACACAAAGATTAACAAGTAATTAATGATATTAACATAAAAACTAAAACTTTTCGATAAGGTTTGATAAATAATTTTATGCTTTGAAACTTGCCAATTACAAACGATAATTAAAGTAAACGTACCGTACTTGGTCGCCTACATAACATGAAACCAGATAGTCAGAAGCATGGTCGAGTGGTCACAGCGCCGCTGGTGACACTTTCTTTATTCCTTAGAACAGACACTTTACGGCACCTTCTTTTGCTTCGTGATCTTGAAAAACAGTTCTAAATTATACAGATGTAGCTCTATTAAATCATAAGCGGACAACAATATCTTGGCATCTCTGGATGTAGGTTGGGATATTGCTTGCGCTACGTATATGCGGCTCCGTCGCTTTCTTGCCGGTCTGAAAAGTAAATATAAAAATAAAATAAATAAATGAAAGAAATCTAAAGTAAATATTAATGAGACTTAATCGTTTGTATTGTCAAAATACTTGTTTGAAGTCGATTGCAGTTACGATTCGGAATGTACCAGAGCATTGCAATGACGTCACACAATGCTTTGGTCTGTTTCAATTCGTCGACACAATTATTAGCAAGTAATTTATTGATATTAATCCGAAAACTAAACTATTCATTCATGGATGATAAATAACTTTATGCTTTGAAACTTGACATTTACGGACGATATTGAAGCTAAACGTTCCGTTCTTGGTAGATTTCATAACATCAAACTATAAAAATTTAAAACATATATTTATGAGACTTTATCGATTGCATTGCCATAATACTTGTTGAATGTTGATTGTAGTTACGATTTGGAATGTACCAGAGCATTGCAATGACGTCACACAATGCTTCGGTCTATTCCATTTCGTCGACACAAATATTAATTTGCATTTCATCGATATAGACAAAAAATGACTTACTTGATGAGAATACAAGTTTATAATTTACTTAAATCAATTAAACGCTTGATCATGCAATCGCGTAATGCCTTTGCGTAAGCTACTCCCGACAACGATAGATACATGTTACGATTACGACTTAGTCAAAACTAAATGACAAATCGTACTAAATCTTTAGAAATTTGAAACTTTCCTCAAAAATAACACGTTCACGATCTTTCGTTTATTTATTAGAAGTTGGTTGTAGGAACAATTTGGAATGCACCAAAACATTGCAATACTATCATGCAATGCTCTGAGCAGTTCCATTTTGTTGCCACAATTTTCATACGTTTAGCACGCATAAACGTGCTCGACTGATTTTGAACTCTCGATGCTCGGTATTTATAGACTTGAGTGCCGATGTCGTAATTCCTTTCACTTAATTTGATTGGTCAATGTAAATCATGACCATTTTTGGCGAGTCTATTAGAAGTACGGACGATTTCATTTTATAACTTTTGTTTGGTCGAAACGATCTTCCACGTTTTTGCCACTTTATCGAATTTAATCAGGTCACAATAACACACGTGGTACTGTTGTTTCAGATAATTACTTGAAATTGTTTTAATGAAGAGCTTTTTTTTTCGATAATAGTGTTTCGCTTCAATTGTCTTCTTTTAAGATATTTCATCAATTTAAAATATGTCAATTCATCGATTTAAATGTTTTAAAAAATCTTATTAAATTAAATTGAAATATTTTTTAAAAGTCTCCACCTTAAATCTTAAAACTTTTCAGTATTTTGTGTTTATTTTGGATGCACAAAACTTTATTTTGCCCAAATAATTCCATGTCGCTGTCATAAATTGCTGATTTTGGCCAAATATTTCCTTTTCACCGCTCGATTTATTGAGACTTGGGAGGGCAATTGCCCCTTGCTCGTCGGCAGATATGGTTATGTTTCTCACAACTTGTGAAAGTTTTTCAATTTACTCCGAGTTAATTTGTGAAATGTGTTGTCAAAAACGTTTTAGTTTATTAAATGTTACTTTATTAAAATTTTGCTTCAAAATAGTGTTTGTTGAAAACGAATTTAACTTAACAACTTCTTTTACATTACTAAAAAATAGGATTCTATGTTTAAACTAAAACAGTTTTTTAATTCTACATTTATTATTACAACTCAATATTTGACAAGTAATCAGCAGATTCACTTTATTTACTCAGTTAAAAACGTTTTGTCTTATAAAGAAAATTCAGCAATGATGTCATATATACCAGTGGTCCCCAAACTTTTAAAGAAGTGACCCCAATTTTAAAAAATTAATCTGAAAGATATCGCGACCCCAATTATGTACAGACAGTTTGCAAAGAAATATATTTTAGGATGTTCTCTAAAAAAAAAAAAGGTCTTCACTTCGATTTCATCTCTGATTTCCCTATTTCCCTCCCAAAATCAGGATGTTCTCTAAAAAAAAAAAGGGGTCTTCACTTCAATTTCATCTCTGATGTTCTCTAAAAAAAAAAAGGTCTTCACTTCGATTTCATCTCTGATTTCCCTATTTCCATCCCAAAATCAGGATGTTCTCTATACATTTTAGCTCAGGAATTTCAAGTGCAAAATTCCAGTAATAAAGCGACCCCACAAAGTATTCAGGCGACCCCATTTGGGGTCGCGACCTACAGTTTGACGAACACTGATATATACTATATCATTTGTGATACAACAAAGGCAGTTGTGAAAAGCAAAAATCAAACATCCTGTCGTTTTATAGAGAAATCCTTTTCAAAAATTAAACTGTTTTTATCAGTTCGTCTATTATTTTCTTGATTAAGAGCGATTTTAAGTTTCACTTTTGTTTTTGCCACTGCCCGATTTTAAAGTTTTATTTACGGTACACATTTCGAAGTTTAGTGGAAGCTAAAACATTCCACAAATCGTTTAGTTGTCTAATCAAAATCATTGTAAAATGTTTTTATCCTAGTAAACCTTGTGTTATTTTTCAAATTACTTTGTCACATTAAAAATTGCAGCAAAACCTAAGAGATTTAAAAAAGCTTTCAAAAACAAAATGGTTTCCTCTGATGATTGCAAAAGAATAAAATCACGTGATGCATTAAAGATCTCGGTTCAAAACCTTTTCGCATGACACAATTAATCAACACCTGTGCATTTGCAAACGCTGAAAACTCTTCAAAAGCAAGTTGGTTTAGAAACCAATTCTTCAGTTTATATTAAGCTTTTAATTTCGGTCCTTTAGAAAATCTATCGATTGAAAAATTTGGTAAATTTTATTTTTGTTCGCGAGTGACAAAACAATAAAATTAGCAATATCTTGTTTGTAAAGTTATTTTCATTTTGTTTCGTTTTCCAAAAAACAGCAAAGTTTTGTTGGATTATCATAAATCAGGGGTGTCCAACCGCGGCTCGGAAAGGAAGTTTTAATCAAATGCCCAATCTCTTGAATTATTTCAGTGCTTTAAAACCTCCTCAACCTGTGTTAGTGAGAGATTCCCAAGTATGCCGTAAACCCTTTTGAGAAACATTAGCCCAGCGATCCTTAACATGGAGATAGTATTCATTTAATTGACAAAATAAAGCGCTTAAGCAGAGTGAAAACCTTTTTGGTTTGTTTTTTTTATAGAGAACACATGGATTTGGAGACGAAAACGACAAAACTTCCAAATCAAAGAATGATTTTTAGTGAAGACCTTTGTTTTTAGAGAACACCTGTTTTGGAGACGAGAATTTTTGAAGTAATTCGCATGAAAACATGATTTTGGTTACAGCAGCAATTGCGGCATGTGATAAACTTACACAAGAAAATTTGGCCCGCGATGTGTAAAAGGTTGGACACTTCTGTCATAACCAAACAGCGATGTATTTTTATGATGTTTTATTTGGTTTGGAAAAATCGAATTTTATTTTGAAACTCTAACCAGATCATACAAATTCGACACAAAATTATTTTCACATAAATTCGTTTAACAAACAAACTCATGCCGTCCAAACACAGATTTGTTGCTTTTTATCATAAACTTACTTGCTGTACTTGGTGTACTTGGTAGTTCTTTCTCATTGTTCCTTCAAATCTTAAAGTCTGCTTTAGTTTTTTGTAATTTTGGTGTAGATGTTAACGATAAAATCAACTTTTTTGTTACTTTTCAAGATCAATTTGGAAAAAAAGCCTGACACAAAATAATACCTAACCGACACGTTTCATCGGTCAAAAACAAAATGGCGGATGTTTAGTTCTTTAGAATTGCTTGTGAAGTAAAAAACAAACGTCTTTTGAATTTTTATAATTTTCATAACTTAATCAATCACACTCTTGACCATCTTTGATGTATTTAAGTATTTGAGGACTCTGTTGAGCTTTCGCAAATTAAGAAGTCCTTACCACAGCGATTCCACAAACAAATTAGCAATGATACAAAGATACCGGTAATAGTAATTTGTTTTTAATCATAGAGTTTATTGGATATTCGCTGAGCCTTTTTTTGTTGTTTAGATATAAGCATAAGTGTAAAAATAAACGTCTGGCTTAATTTTTATTAACAATAATTGATCAGATTTTTGTTTATTTCTTCGTTTCTTTTACAAATCTTATGCATTTAATGGAGCATGACTTGATTTTAGTGACCTAGTTTATTATGTCTGGTCAAAATAATTACGTGAATTGTTGGTTTTCAGCGTTATTATAGTTGCAACGTAATCATTAACTGACCTGCTATTGTTTTAGATAATTACTTTGACAGTTTTCAGCTTTCTGTTAATTGTTTTGGGTGATTGTTCTCGTGTGGCATTTACTTATTTGCAGACATTTTCTTTTGTTTCAATAAACGAGACTTGATTAATTGATGGCATTTTTTTCTCACAGCTGAAGACAATAAAATTTCTTAAAGTTTGCTTTAAAGCTTTGTAAAATGATTGTTAAAAATCATTTACTTGATCGTGACATTTAATTCGTTAAAACTTTTATTTTTAAATTAAGTTTTTCAAAAATAATAATAACCAAAAATTATTTCACAACGTTATTTTCTTTTAAAGGCAAATTTCTTTTTATTTTAAATCAATTTAAAATTTTTTATTTAAGAACAATGTTTATTTCCAAGCCGAATTCTTATCTAAACCTTGATTTTCTTTTCTTTGGCCATTATTTGTTTTATAAAAAATTTTTTAAAAAGTTTTGATTTATAATTTCAGGTTTTCGGAAAGTGAATTTATTTGAAATAATTTTCAAATGATTAAGACTTACACAATCTTAATAAATCCTGTTACGGCTGTAAATATTGTGCCCAAGAAACATTGCCACTTGACTAATTTATTAAGTTTTTAAAAAAAACAGTTCAAACTTTTAAAAACAGCAATTTACAATAGTTTAAAATATTTTATTGCAAGTTGACAGGTTAAATAAAATTGTCACTTTGACTTAGTTGAAAAGGTTAATAGATTTTTGTTAAAAAATTATGTAACACAAGAAAAGAAACGAAAACGTTAAATAATGAAATATTTTTTTAATCAATTTGTATTTTGATCGAAAATATCGTAGAATTTTTTTACTCATTCAAAACTTATTTAATTGTTAAACTTAACTAACTTATTTAATTTTTACTCATTTAATTGAACAAGAGATTCGGTCAAACTTCTAACAAATTGGCTTCACTTTGATGATTGCGAAACAGTAGGATCATGTGATACGAAGAAGATCTTGCAATATTTTCTCGCGACACAAATAATCAACGCTTGTCAAACGTTATATGTTTAAAATTACTCAAGTTGTTTTTACTAAATATTTTTTAATTTTTTCAAAACATTGTTTGTGTTAATCAGAAAAGTGAACTTGGACAATTGCTGCTAATTATTATTCTGCGACTCATCACACCTTCCAAACGTAGCGTAAACAATCAACAAGTTTTGTGTTTGTAATTCATTTCAAGATGTGTGCCAAGTACGTGATGCGGATGAATAATAGAACCAGCATTGAAAAATGGCAGTGCGTGGCGCAACTTTGTCTGCATGGTTATCTACACGGTCAAGTACCTCCAGCCTACTCACTGGCGGCGTTTGTTAAAGTTAATCTCCAAATTATTCTTGTGTTTATAAAAACACGAGATAGCACTGAAATGCCAGTTTACCCATTTAATACAATGCTGAATTTGCACGATGTTGTAGAATTCATTCGTTACATATGAATGACATCACATATGTAGTTTCGTGACTTATAGATAGATAACTCAGTGTGGTTTTGTCAATCCAATTAAATCACCGCAAATCAAATCTTTGCAAAGCAAATCAAATCAAAAATCAAATCACATGAAAATTTTCCCCAGGTATGTTTTGGTCATACAGTATAAGTTGATTAACAAAAAATACTATAAAATCTGGAACGCTTAACTAATTTCAGAATAAAAAGTATAGCCAATATATTTTGAAACATTGTTTTATTAAGGATGTTTCGGAATTACGTATAACTCATTTTTAATTTTATGCTTCGAGATTTATACCGAGCCATTATGGATCTGAGGCTAAAGTAGTTCTAAAAAGTTAGAGAGGCTAGTTTTTAAAATAGAAAAGGAAAGCAGACATAAAGTTTTTGAAATTTTGTCTGATATATAATCTTTGTCCTAAGTTCACCAAATATTTACGCAGTTTATAATGGAATGCGTTATAATTCCGAAACGTCCTTAACAAAACATGTTTCAAAATATTGTATATTGCTGATAAAATAAATGTTTCAAAATATATTGGATATACTTTTTATTCTGAAAAAATACTATAATTTAAACCTCGCAACACCATTCCGCAATGATTTAGTTTAATTCAAGCTGATCTGAGCAAGGCCTTTCCGACCGACCTAGTATTGATTTCAGGAATAAAAGCACGGAGTTGGATGTACTTGCACAGCATTGCGTGTTCCATTTCTTACACTGGCCAGCGTCGATGCCTAGTTCGGCGAAGCTATATAGTAGCTTAATCGCAGCTGACATAATTTGTTGTCTAGATTTTAGTCTCTATATTGACTGGCTTTTGATAACCCACTTAATAAGCCACGTAGTAACACACTTAATAAGCTAAGAAGAAGGCCGGTGCCGTATTTGTCGATCTGACAGCTGCTTATGACACTGTCTGACACCGTGGCCTTACCAGCAAACTGCTGAGACTTCTTCCGGATAAGCACATGGTCAAAATAATTATGGAGCTTGTCCGAAATCGAAGTTTCACCCTTACTACCAGTGAAAGCAAGCAAAGCAGGCTACGCCGTCTTAAAAACAGCGTTCCTCAGGGATCGGTCTTGGCTCCTCTTCTATTTAACATCTATACGTACGATCTGCCTTCCATTATTTCCAGAAAGATTGTTTATGCATTGTTGCAATCTTTTGGAAACTGGAAAGACTTGAAAGGGACTTTAAGCCAAGACATGTATACACTTTCAGCGTATCTCCAGACTTGGAGGTTGAAGCTCAATCACACTAAGAAGGTAACGGCAGCTTTCACTTAAATAATCAAGAGGCTAAGGACTGCAACAAAGGTAGACTTTTACCGTTCTGTCCAAGTGGCATTACACAAAAACTATCCTCGCGCATCACACTTCTGACGCGACTCGTGGGCTCGGGATGGGGTGCTGGTGCTAAAACACTACGCATAGCTACCTTATCTCTATTCTATTCAACAGCTGAGTACTGTGCGCCATTCTGGTGTCGCAGTGCTCACACTCGCCTCATTGACAGTGTCTTAACCGACGCCTTGCGCATAGTCTCTGGATGCCTTCGTCCCACTCCAACGGACCACCTACCTATACTTTCAGGCACAACCAGCTGAGCTTCGCCGTCGGCGTTTGAAGGGTATCCACTCCAGGTCAGACACAAACAGGACTGGCACCGAGGGTTTATCCTTTTACTACCCCAGACTGCTGCACTGCCTGGATCAGATGCTGGCAGTGGTGTTATTAAGCCAGCATCAAGTTTCCTTATCCAAAACCGTCAGACCTCGTGCTCCATGTGGTGCCCGATGTACAAGGCACACTGTTAGTACATGGTCCGCGGTTTGCTCAGAGGCGCCACACTTGCAATTCGGTGAAGGTGCGAGACCCCATTTGTGCATGGACGAATGGAATCGCCCAACACCAGTCCGCAGGCGGTTGAGCTTAACCCAAGCTGCTTGGGACAAACCCATCTCAACAGGCCTGGCACCGGTCTCGAACACAAAAGCACGGAGCCTGGAAGCATTTTCACAATATTCTATTTTCCATTTGAGATTTGTCCATTCAGAGGCGCGGATGCCAAGTCTGGCAAGGTTGTCCAAAAGATTCCGTGCACCTGACACAAACGGGCGTCTGGATCTTAGTCTCACTTGGCGAGTATCTGAGGACCCACTTAAAAGACCATACAAATATAATCAGGGTCCAGAGATCCACGGTAATCCAAGGAGAGTGTCGCTCCCAGTCGGCGAAGCTCAGCTGGATGGATGCCTGAGAGTACAGGTAGGTGGTCCGTTGGAGTGGGACGCAGGCATCCAGTAACTATGCGCAAGGCGTCATTCAAGACACTGTCAATGAGGCGAGTGTGAGCACTGCGACACCAGACTGGCGCACAGTACTCAGCTGTTGAGTAGACTAGAGACAAGGTGGCTATGCGTAGAGGTTTAGCACGAGAACCCCATGCCGAGCCCACGAGTCGCCTCAGAAGTGTGACGCGCGAGGATAGTTTTTTGAGCAATGCCACTAAATGGTGACGAAACATGAACGATCTGTCCAGTTTTACCTCAAGGTAAGTAGAGGTTGGACAGAACGGTAACTGCTTTCTTAATGGTGTCACAGAAGTCCTGGTAAGCCGCATCCACATCAACTGAATCAGGCGGCAACAAAGTCTTTGCCAATTTATTCGTCAAAGCAATGTAGTGACTCCATTTGGCCTTGCGGAAGTTCCATCGCTTAACAGGCATGCTTGGCACTGCCATAGCAAACCTTGGTCGTGTAATAAGCGAGGGTCGATGTTGTGACCTGGGGAACTTCTCAAGGACACGTCTATCCGGTAAGCGACTGTTTCGACCTACGCTAGCGAAAGCTAGATCTGGATTGGTCCCAGTGTTCCAGCGGCCGGAATAAAAACTGGCAGCGTCCTTGGCATTATATAGCAGGGCACGACATTTAATACTTGCCCAGCCAGCCAAGCACTCACCATCCGGACTGTTGTCGTCGTAACCCCAGTCAGCATGACGACAGTTAAAATCGCCAGCATAAAGACAGGGGTGAGGAAACACTGGGAGATCCAGGGTTCGCAATCGCGTTGGCGGTGGTTTGTAGACGTTGACTATTTTATATCCATCAACGTTCACACATAGCCACTCGATTTCCGATGTCAGTCGAGATTGGTCCAAAAGCGCGTATTTCAGTCGCTCGTGAACAAACGTGGCAAGGCCATGCTTCCTGCTTAAAGAAGACCCAGCTAGTTGGTAGTTTGGTAGCACCAACTTCTCTGCATCAGTGCAGTGGGTCTCCTGCAGTAGAATGACGAGTGCCTCAGACTGCATAGCGAGGTGATGAAGAACGTTCATCTTGCTTGCAGTGAGGCCTTCGATGTTCAGCTGAAGAATAGTGGGTCTTCGGAATTTGTTGGCAATGTTCCCTAAAAAGGGCAGTTTTATCCTAGCATTTCCCCGTCCTGAAAAGGACGTTTTCCGATTAGCAGACCCACACAAAACATCGGAATGGGTGGATACCCTTCCGTTTTGGTAGGTTCGGTTTAGGTCTGTCATTTTTAAAATCAATGAACAGACTTACTCACGGCCCAGGCTGCGTGAAAGCACCTACCATCTGTGCCAAATCTGAGCTTCGCCGAATGGAAGCGACACTTTCCTTGGATCATCATGGATCTCTGGACCCTGATCATACTTTGTATGATCTTTTAAGTGGGTCCTTAGATGCTCACCAATGAGACTAAGATCCAGACGCCCGTTTGTGCCAGCTGCGCTGAGTCTTTTGGACAACCTTGCCAGACTTGGCATCCGCGCCTCTGAATGGACTAATCACAAATGGAAAACGGTGTACTGTGAAGGTGCTTCCAGGCTCCGTGCTTTTGTGCCCGGGACCGATGCCAGGCCTGTTGGGATGGGCTTAACCCGAGCGGCTTGGGTTAAGCTCAACCGCCTACGGACTGGTGTTGGGCAATCCCATTCGTCCATGCACAAATGGGGTCTCGCTCCTTCACCAAATTGCGAATGTGGCGCCTCTGAGCAAACCACAGACCATGTTCTAACAGTGTGACTTGTACATCGGGCACCACATGGAGCACGAGATCTGAGGGTTTTGGATGACGAAACTCCATACTGGCTTAATAACACCACTGCTAGCATCTGATTCAGGCAGTACAGCAGCCTGGGAAAGTTTTGGCCCCAGCATGTTTGTGTCTGACCTGTCCTGTTTATGTCCTGTAAAAGATAAACCTGTAAAAGATAAACCCTCGGCCCCAGTCCTGTTTGTGTCTGACCTGGAGTGGATACCCTTCAAACGACGACGACGAGGAGCCACGTAGTATACTGTATACCAGGGTCCATAGGCTTGACCACAGATAGTGTTATTCTTAGTAAGCAAAACTCAGTTTGCTGGCTTCTTAGTAGAATTGAAAAATGATTTGTTGGAATCAAACACAGGCATCCGTTGATAATGAGCATGGCGTCGTTATGGTATTGTCTATGACACGATTATGTGCGCTGCGATACCAGGTGGCTGCAGCATGCAGTACTTAACCATTGATCGAAATAGTGCAGCTGTACGGAATGTTTTGACACCAGCTCTCCATCTTGAACACGCAAATCGCCTCATCAGTGTGACTCGAGAAGATGAGATTTTTGGGAAAAACATAGTTGATGTTGTAGGGGACCCATATAAACGTGCCCATTGTCTAGCAAACCAGCGCCTTTCTTACAAATGCAACCGATGTGCCATTTTGTAAAAATTTGCTTATCGTTGATTAAGAAAATCCCGAAGACGCTTGCGACAGTTCGCAAATACGAAGAAGAATACCTGTCCATAAGTGTTTTATACAACCTGATTAACGAGGAAAAGTTGTTTTGTGGATTAATAGAGTACAAACTAATTGTCTTATTGATGCTGGTACAAAGTTTAATCATATAGATTCAGAATTTTATCAACGAGTTAAATTAGATTACGAGGAAAATAATAAGATTTTGAAACTGGAGTTAGCTGTGAAAAACTCGACCGTAAAAACTAAGGCGTTATGCTCCGCTTCTGTTGAATTTCAAAGCCAAAATTTAAAATTGTTTGTTTTCAGAAAGTTTGTTGTGGGATGTTATTTTTAGTTGTGAATTTTTAAGTCAACATAAAAGCGTAAAAATTGATTTTGGTGAGCCTTAAATCACCATTAAAATTAGGAGCTTTGAGTAGACTTGGAAGTATAAAACCGTTGCGCTTGTTTGAACATCTTATCCCTAACATTCGCTCCATAGCAACTAAAAGGCGCAATTATTCAAGTATGGAATTGAGTTTTATTAGCGGTAGAGTTTCCAGATTCCTTGCTGATGATATTATTGAACCTAGTCACTCGCCATGGCAGGCTCAGGTTGTGGAACGAAAAGTGAAAATCATAAAAAACGTATGTGTGCTGATTGTGTTGACTCTAGTCAAACCATCAACAAGTTCACGCATTTGGATGCCTGTCCGCTTCTCTCAGGAAGGTATCAAATTATAAATGTTTTCAAAACCAGACCTTCGAAGCGCTTATTATCAATGAACAGACTTACTCACGGCCCAGGCTGTGTGAAAGCATCTACCATCTGGGCCAAGCACCGCGCAGTACTGCTTAAGTATGCAAAATACTAACAAACCTCTTGTTAAATATGCGGTCTATCATCGTTCAAAAAGCCTGTTGACTAACTTCTAGTGAAGAATTCGGTTTTTCATCCATCAGATCTGGTAATTGATTTTAAAATTCAAAATTATTGCCGAGTTTAGAATACAATTAGTAGACCGAATAAGGATTGTAAACTGCATACTCCACCACATGGTAGACCGCATACGCCAAATAATCTGAATATTTAATTAATACCGTTATGGGCGTAGATAACTAACTTGCCTAACCTAGGTTGCCGTACCGTTTTTTTTTTTCAGCAACTTTTCAATTTTTGGATGAAAATGAGCCATTTGTAGTAAAAACTGATTTATCAGACAATGCTATATCTGCATCACTAAATCAGCATAACTAACCTGTTGTCTTTTTCTCTAGAATGCTGACCGTTGGTTGCCGGGAAGAGCCATCAATTTTTTGAATTTCCCAAACTGTACTGTATCTTAGCTCTGCCATGTTCTTTGTATTTATGTTTAATTTACGTTGAACTTGGAACAAAGATTTTAGTTTTGCTATCGTTGGTATTGCTTGGATGTGCAGTTGGTGAAGGCTTTGGAGTTCCCCCGAGCCACGTTGTAGTCAATTTTAGCTGATTGCAACATAAAAACTCAAAAAGTGATTATAAGAATTAAAATAGTGATCAATAAGAATTAAAGCGCTTGAAGTAATTTGCTACGATCTCTGTGCACGTGGATGTCTTTGGAATCTTCCTTCGAGTGCTTGAAATTTAGCTGAGTTAGCAGTCGATACGAGTTTTGTATTGTTTCTTGAGGTGCAGCCGCTGGAATTCACAACTGCCTTTTTGCTTGTTCGAAAGTCACCGACTTCGTTCTTTCCGTATCTGTGATTTCCCACTGGTGCCCTGTCCACTTGCTTTCGGCTCTTTGTCTTTGAAGAAGGACTGTTTTCGAAACCTTCATTAGTGATCTTTTCCTTCGAGTTCGAGAGTCATCGACTTCGTTCTTCCTGCTGATCCGTACATCGAGAACCCGTTCATCTACTACGGCTATTCTTCGTCAAAGTCTGGTTCAAAACAGTCATTGACCTCGTCTCCGTCGCAACCTTGATCTTTACGAGAGTTATCGACTTCGTCTTCTTGTCTTTCATTCCCGACGTGTGAGGAAATTTATCGAGAACTTCTCATCGGTGGTTAGAATATATGATTTATTGTATTACTTAATTTTTTGTATATACTTTATTGCTGTAGTTATTTTTTTAATAGTTTTCGTGCACTTACTATGATCTTCACATCGCCTGAGCCTAGGGACAAACGGAATCGGTTAAATGTTGGGGTTAGTTCTGATAAGATTCAAGCTACGCAAGTGTTGAGTGCTTCTACTTCCTCTGACCCTCTTGTAAAGGAGTCCTTAACAGGCCTAGTACCACGTAAAGTGTTAACTAATAAACGTTTAGTACTTGTGCTTGATATGAAGGCTTTGTCCTCTAGTTTGAAGAAATGTAAATCGAAAAACGAGTTTCATGAAATAACGCCTAAATTTGATAAGATTAGTGCTTTATACAATAATTTTTGTAAGGCCCTTGATGAAGTCACTGACACTGAATTTGCAGCCGAGTTAGTTCATTGTTCTGCAACCTTTTCTTAGAATACACTACTTAGAAATTGTCGAATCTTTTTCACTTTTTTTTAAATAAACACTATTTTTTGTAGCAGTGCTCATAAACGCGATATCGATAAATCCATCCTTATTAACACAAGATCCATTAACGCTGACCGGATGCCTGCGTCCCACATCAACGGACAAACTTTTTATTTTAACAGGCTTTCAACCAACTGAGCTTTGCCGCCAAAATCAATACTGTCTTTAGCTCGCCGCGCTCACGAGCCAGAACACCTCCTACAAGAAAAGCTCCTGTCTCCGCTTAGCGGACAGCTGCGGCAACTTCAATCAAGACACCCATTTGCGCATGCTGAATTGCTCAATGACCCTGCCCAGTCAGGTATTGTTTTATTTTATTTATTTTATCTCTATATTTATCCTCCTGATTCGTAGGAAAGCGATGAAGGCGCTAATACATAGGGTAGGCAATTACCCCGACCTGCTTCCAGAGATACCAAGATATTGCTGTCCGCTTGTAATTTAGTCAAGATATGACTATAATTTAGAGCTGCTTGCCAGGACCACCAAGCAGGAGAACGTGCCGTAAAGTGTCTTTCCCAAGGACACAACAGAATGTGCGGAATATAAATGTATAGTACAATAAGTATAGCACAATGTGCGGAATATAAATGGAGCGTGGAGTGGCGGGAGAACACCTTTCGATTCCATAAGTTTATTAAGAATGTTAGCCCAATAGCCAACGCCACCGCGATTTAGTTTTCCCAAAACTGCATGGGTCAAACTTAATCGCCTCCGAACCAGCTTTAATTTATTCCGCTCAAAAACTCAAAAAAGCGACGGATAACAACTTTTTCTCGTTAGTTGTCAAATGCAAACAAGGATACCATTTCGTGCTTATTTCTGATACCTGTGCTTAATTTTATAGTCATTGTCTTAGAAAAGTTTAATGTGCTTATTTTACAATTAAGTGCTAATTTGTGCTTAATTTTTACTAATTTCTTTTAACTTTCCACAAAATTGCCAAACACCGTGTTTTTGACGATATTAACAAAAAAGCGATTGGATTGTTGTTTATAAAATTTAATTATTTGTTGGTGATCTTTTTGTTTTTTAAAAGTTGATTGCAATAACAACCTAAAACTAATCGAAGCATTGTGATGACGTCAAACAAACAGTTTTACTCTCAGTTTGTAAACTTTAATCAGGATGAAAATGCGCATGGCGTCCTCATGGTCTAGGACACGAGTATGTGCGCTGCCATACTAGGCTGCTGCGCAGTACCTAACTATAGACTGAAATAGTGCAGCTGTACGCAATGTTTTGGCACCAGCTTTCCATCCTGAACCCGCAAATTGCCTCGTTAGTGTGACGCGAGAAGATAAAATTTGAGCCGGCCAAAAGATACTTGTTGATGTTATTGTCGGGGACCTAATCGACATGCTGACAATTGAAGCGCGGAAGCATGGAGACGTTTTAATAGTTTTAATTATAGAATTTATCGTAGGCAGTTTGGAGTTTGTCACATAGTTTGTTAAATTGTTCAGCAAAAGCTTTGAAAACATGCTCATATTTTGTCATGGATAAGTTAATACAAAACTGACAATAATTGTTTAGTTTTATTCAATTGTTACACACTCTAGCAAATAAAGTTGGTGATTAATATCTTTTGACAAATTTGTTTTGCGAGCAGAAGGATGAGAGTTCATTTCTCAAGTTTCCCTGCCTCATTTCCATCTTGAATAAAAGCCACTTTATTTTTTTCACATACAAAAAATTTTTAAATCAAGTCAATCTGCTCATCTACAACAATGATATTGTTTAAAATCAAAAACAACAATAATAATATTTTTTGCTTTACCACGAAACAAACAAGCAGCTGCACAAGGGCCTTCTAAAGAAAGGTTGTAAAAACGGCCCGTTTAAGCAACAAGTGGCCCTCCTTTTTATCAGCTCCATAACAACTTAATAGAACACCGTTTCCGTGGGGTCCGATCAGTATTTATCCATTTATGATTAGTTTTGATTTCCACGAGACTAAGTAATAAATAAATAAATGTAATAAAAAGATCTTTGTTTTTCATTCCAATTTTAAAAAGTAGCTTTTTTTATTCTTTTGTATCTGACTATCACTGCAGGAAAATGACATGTAGCAAAACTATTCATTCATCGATTACGATATCGAATTTTATGATGTGAAACTTGCCAATAACGGACGTTATTTCAATTAAATGAATTTTCTTTTTTTTTTAATTTGATTTCTGGAACAACTTGAAATTGATTAAAGCATTGTAATGACGTCATACAATGCTCTGATCAATTCCATTATTTTGTCGCCAACATTAGCTTTAAACAACTATAAATTTTAAAATTTAAGAAAGACCGCAACGATAATGATGAGAAATGATTGGTCCATCTTGTGGAACTTATTAACACAAGATGGCAGATTACATTAGCATCTCGCGTCATGGTCATTTGCAAAAAAAGGAAAATTGTTAAACCGCCATTATGCAATTAAATGCTTTTTAATAAAGTAATAAGTAGTGTCTATACTGATAAATTAAAATATTTTAAGATATTGAATAGGAAATGAAAATTATACGTGGATAGATGATGGCGAATTTCATGCAGTGAAGCTTAATTGCCAATCACGGACATTTCCAAAATTAAATATTCCTGACATGAAACTAAAGTCAAATATCACTGAAGATTTTGTTCCTAATTAATACCGATAAACATTAAAAAATTTCCAGTTAGCACGGAAACTAAACTGTTCATGGATAAATGAAAGCAAACTTTCAGCGATGGAACTTTCCAATTAAAAACAAAATGCAAAACCTTCTAGTGCTGACGTGAAAATACAAACATTATCAAACAAAATCATTTTTGACCAATTATTCTCATATAAAGTTGTAATATTGTAGTAAAGGTTTGGAATGTACAGGGTCCTCCACCCAAGTGTAGACTAATTTTTAGTTATGTCGGAGTTGCGTCGAATGGTCTGAAAACTCTGTTAATTTTTGCTGTCGAAGATAGTGTAAAAGTCAATCTGCATGTTTACCTGGACATGTTGAAGAACACGTTTCTTCCATGGATAAATTGATTGCCTGGAAATCAAACGGTGACACTACAGCAGGATGGGGCAACCGCTCACACAGCCAAAATGGTTCAAGCCTGGTGCAAGGACAACTTTAAGTCCTTTTTGTTCAAAGAAACTCTGGCCCCCTTCTTCTGATCTGAATCCGATGGACTTGGGATATGATCCATCTTGGAGAGAAAGGCCTGTGCTGTGTTACATTCAAATGTGGAAAAATTGAAGAAATTGAAAGAATCTTGGGCGAAAATAGAAAGCGAAACTATTCCTGCCACGTGTGACCAAGTTATCTTTCACCTCTGCCGTGTTATCATTGAAAAGGGCGGATATATTGAATAAACTGAATTCAATATTGAAGATTATACATTTACCTTTAATTTTCTTCAAAAAAAATTTTACTACCTTTTTCGTTTTCAAATTAATGTAATATATAACAGTCTACACTTCGCTGGAGGACGCTGTATCAGAGCATTGCAATGACGTCACACAATGCTTTGATCTGTTCCAATTTGTCAACACAAAGTTTAACAAGTAATTTATTGATATCAATTTGAAAGCTAAAACTATTCATTTATAGATGATAGATAATCAGAGATGGATACCACGAGACACGGTCCTGTCTAGGTCTCGGACCACTGTGTCTCGAATCCAGGTCCGAGACAATGCAGCGAGGTGGAAAAAGCTCACAGATGTTGTAAATATTTCATGATATTTACAATCATGAACAAAAGTTTAAAACCACTATGCAAAAGTGACGATTTTCAACATTTAGCATGTGATTGCATCAGCCATATTTTATTGTTGCATCATAAGTTCGTTTTCTTCGTTGTGTTTCATTTCGCGCCAACTCTTACTTCTGTCCACATTTCCTGGTTAATTTTTTTGCTATTTACTGATTTTTTTCGGTGCCTAAAATGGGAAAGAAAAAATCTCTAAGCGAGGTTCAGAGGGCTCAGATAGTTGCCTTACACGGCCAAAATCTATTTGAAAGGCAAATATCTGCTCAAATGGGGTGCAGCAAGCCAGCAGTGCATCAAGCGATTGCGAAGTATCAACAGGATGGCTCCTATACCGATAAAAAAAGGACTGGATGACCGCGTGTCACCACTGCACGAGAAGACAACGTGATGAGGAAGATAGTTGTGAGGTCACCCACGAATTCAATGAAGAAAATTAGGGCCGAATTGTTGAGCAGAGGTCGTCGAATTAGTCATATGACCGTTTCTAGACGTTTATCCAAAGAATTTAATCTGAAGTCATACAAACCGGCCAAAAAATCAAGGCTTACTGCGGCTATAAAAGCCAAGCGTCTACAGTTTGCTAATAATCATCAACATTGGACCGCCGAGCAATGGGAAAAATGGCTTTTTTCCGACGAATTAACCTTCCAACAATTTGTGGTTAAAAAGAGGCACGTCCGTAGACCAACTGGAAAACGTTTTGATGAGAGATACACCATACCAACAGTGAAACACCCTCCTAGTCAGATAGTTTGGAGGGGCTATGTCCAGAAATGGTGTCGCTGCTCTCAGTTTCCTGCCCCCAGGAACCACTATGAATGGGCCAAAATACGTGCAAATGCTCTCAGAGAAGCTAAAACTTCACCTGCAAGTTCACAATTGTCAAATATTTATGCAGGATGGCGCCCTTTGCCACCGTTCCAAAGTTGCTAAAATTATCTGGATAGCAACAATATCGACCTTCTCGAGTGGCCAGAAAACAGTCCGAATTTAAATCCCATCGAGAATTTGTGGACCAACATGAAAAATAAAGTGTCGGAAAAGCAACCATTAAGTGGCGCAGAGTTGGTAAAAACGATAAAGGAAGTCTGGGTAAAAGAAATATCCAAGGACTACTGCCAAAGTTTGATCGAAAGTATGCCAAGAAGAATCAAAGCTGTGATCAAAAACAGAGGAGGCCACACAAAATATTGAGAATCGGAACATTTTTTTTGAATACGATTATTTAGACTGTGTGGTACTGTCTTCCATGTGTTTATGATTGATTAGGTGCGAAATAAAACAATTTGCCAAATGTAAATAAAGTGTAATACTACCTTGTGCTTATAAACTCGTAACAATTTCAAGTAATCTTAAACTTTTGTTCATGACTGTAGTAAAACTAGATATTTTTAGCCGTTCGGGCGTCATGGTCCATTTTAAATTTGCATTAATCTCAGTAGAATTGAACCATGGCAATCTTTATTAGGGTTGCGAAGTCATAAAATTTAAGATCCAACTCCGACTCCTAGAAATTCTAGGATGCCGACCCCGAGTCCGACTTCAGCTTTTAGATTTTCAAGGATTCCGACACCCACTCGAACTTTAACTCCGACTCCGATTCCCACTCCAACTTTAACTCCGACTCCCGACTCTCTGTACTCTCAAAAGTCCGACTCCGACTTCTTCAAAAAACCTCCGATGCCATGCGACTCCGATTCCGACTTTGCAACCCCGATCTTAATGCATGGCAATCAAAACGCCTGTACACTGTATAGAGTGCTCGAGAAATTATAAAACTGATTTTATCAACATTTAAACGTCTTGCATTTCATATTTTTAATAACAAAATTTGCTATCTCAAAAAGCGGCTATATCACGATGCTTTTAATTGTAGCGAATATTGTTCTATGACATTATAATAAGTTGCATGTATGAGCATTAAGGAATTAATACGATTGCGTTTCAAATCCTATTCGCCGGTTCTATTGTGTAC
This sequence comes from Diplosoma virens, assembly GCA_963680785.1. Classification (NCBI taxonomy): domain Eukaryota; kingdom Metazoa; phylum Chordata; class Ascidiacea; order Aplousobranchia; family Didemnidae; genus Diplosoma; species Diplosoma virens. The sequence continues at coordinate 12,736,747 of OY796889.1, read as the reverse complement.
CCGTGGAAAGATACTTTACAACACAGTTTTTTGCTTTAAATGTCAGTCATTTTACATTATAGAAATTAAAAATATATATATATCGAGCTAGAGCAGGGCTTCTTAAACTTTTTTGTTCCGCGACCACATTTTAAAAAATAAATTTTTGTGCGACCCAAATATGTGTAGGATAATTTACGCTAACTTTTCCTATGGAAAACTACGCATGTGCATCCAAAAGCATGTAACATAGGGTGGCCATACGTTCCGCTTTTTAGGCCTTGTCCCGGCGTCCCGCCCGGTTAACCTCCATGTCTCGTTTTTTTATTGTCTCGTTATGTATTTCAATTTTAAGTAAACACCTATTTCTTAGAGAACGCTAAGATTATGGGGCGAAAATAGGGAAATTTGAGACCGATTTCAAGTAAAGACCTTTTTTTTATAGAACACTACTATTTTGGGACGAAAATTGGGAAATCTGAGACGGCTTTCAAATGAAGATCCTTTTTTTAGACAACACCATGATTTTGGGACGAAACTAGGAAAATCCCAGAATCTCAAAACAAATTTATTTTGTTCTAGAAAAATTTTTTTTAGCTGGACCGCCGATGTCTGCAAGGAATTCTGCCTATTCAGATATGGCAACCGTACTTTTAACAAACGTCCCCGATTCACCACTTTAAAATATGGCCACCCTAATGCAAAAGCAACGAGAAATGGAAATAGTAACTTGAAACTAAATAACAAAATTACAAAAACAGACATTATTTCATAAACATCATCAAGCACATTTAATGGAATGGATGGTCAAATTATTTTACATACTTGCACAGCTACCTTATCAAGAAAAATAAATAATTTAATGTATTTGCATTCATCTACAACAGGGTGTCCAATCTTTTATTCGTGGCGGGTCAAATATTCGCCTGTAAGTTTACCTCGGGTCACAATCACTGCAATAATCAAAGTGATGTTCTCATGTTAGATTTCCTTTTCCAAAATCAGTGTTCTCTAAAAAAAAATAAAAAAGATCTTCACTTAGAATCAGGCTCTGATTTGCAATTTTCGTCTCCAAATGCAGGTGTTCTCTAAAAAAAGATCTTTGCTCTGATTAAGGGTTTATTTTGTAAATTTGATGCCTTAAATGCCTACTAACCGCAGGTTGGTGATCGTTGGACTAGTGTTTTTTAAAACGATTTGCGGCACACTTGAAAATCTCTCGCGCAACACAGGTTGAGAAAGTTTAGACGCACTGCGGTAATTCATGATTGAGTATCTAATTAAAAACTCCTTGGCGGGCCGCACCAAAAGGCTTCGCGGGCCGCGGGTTTGACAATCTTAATCTATAAAAATCAATCTTGGCTTCAGACTCAGTAAGTAATTTTTTGCTTTTGTTTCTTGCTGTTTTCTTAATTACACCACATGGCTCAACTTGTGATCACGCCACCCTACTACTTTACGACGCAACAATCGTGTAATGAAACTTTATCAATTCTAGTTTTTGATTGTCAATAAAAATACAGTTTGAGAAGCCCTGAGCTAGAGGACATATGGCACCAAAAACTACCATCTGTGGCACTGTGTATCACGCACGCCACACCCAAGCTCTCTGCCCAACCACGGTTTTTACATTTTAACCTCTCATCAGGGACAGTCTGCTCAAACAAAGTTTTATCGCAGAGCTGGTCACATACTGTATAAAAAAAATTTACGATTTCTGAACTTCTACCAAATGCATTGCTGCACTAATAAAAACGGCAAAACCTGGATAAGCTGACTATTCCTGATGAGAGTCTAAAACTCGAAACCATGGTCGGGCAGTGAGCTCGGATTCGGCATGCATGATGCAGTATGATGCAGATGGTAGTTTTTAGTGTCATCTGTTCTCTAGCTCGATATATATATATATATATTATTTTTTAATTTTAAATTTGTAATATGACTGACATTTAAAGAAAAAAACTGTGTGATCGGCGTGCGTGATGCGCAATGCCGCTTCTATCAGTGCATTAATCCACCTGGTAGAACCCCACAAATCTTTGAAAAAATGATATAAGATTTCAAGCGGAGAGCAAAATCATGATATTTCCGGAAGCAAGTCGGATAAATTACTTGCAGAAGATGGTTAGGTTTCAATGTTTCACTGTTCAATTAGGAGAATTCCACTTTATATTGGCAAAGCGATGTAATCACTTTACCTGACACTGCAAAAACTCTATCGTTTAATTGGCATGCTTAGCAGTGGCAAAGCAAAACCTAATAATGGAAGCCTAATAGCCGATGATCAATGTTTAATTTGGGAAACTTTCTGGTGATCTATGGTGAAAATTTTTGAGGTCGTCATCGTTTGAAGGGTATCCACTCCAGGTCAGACACAAACAGAACTAGGACCGAGGGTTTATCCTTTTACTACCCCACACTGCTCTTCTGCCTGAATCAGATGCTGGCAATAGTTTTATTAAGCCAGCATCGAGTTTCGTTATCCAAAACCGTCAGACCTCGTGCTCCATGTGCTGCCCGATGTATAGGGCACGCTATTAAAACATGGTCAGCGGTTTGCTCAGAGGCGCCACACTTACAATTTGGTGAAGGAGCTTGGACCCCATTTGTGCATGGACGAATGAAATCGCCCAACACCAGTCCACAGGCGGTTGAGCTTAACCCAAGCTGCTCAGGGTAAGCCCATCCCAACACGCCTGGCACCGGTCCCGGGCACAAAAGCACGGAGCCTGAAAGCATTTTCCCAATAGTCCGTTTTCCATTTGTGGTTTGTCCATTCAGAGGCGCGGATGCCAAGTCTGGCAAGGTTGTCCAAACGACTCCGCGCACCTGGCACAAACGGGCGTCTGGATCTTAATCTCAATTGGTGAGTATCTGAGGACCCACTTAAAAGACCATACAAGATATGATCGGGGTCCAGAGATCCACGGTAAGCCAAGGAGAGTGTCGCGCCCAGTCGGCGAAACTCAGCTGGCTGGATCCCTGAGAGTACAGGTAGGTAGTCCGTTGGAGTGGGACGAAGGTATCCCGTAACTATGCGCAAGGCGTTGTTCAAGACACATTCGATGAGGCGAGTGTGAGCACTGCGACACCAGACTGGCGCACAGTACTCAGCTATTGAGTAGACTAGAGATAAGGTGGCTATGCGTAGTGTTTTAGCAGCACCAGCACCCCATCCCGAGCCCACGAGTCGCCTCAACCGTGTGACGCGCGAGGATAGTTTTTTGAGCAATGCCACTAAATGGTGACGAAACGTGAGCGATATGTCCAGTTTTACAAGATAAGTAGGGGTTGGACAGAACGGTAAAAGTCTACCGTTGTTGTAGACCTTTAGCTCACGTTTGGCCTCTCGGTTGTTTAATTAAAAGGCTGCCGTCACCGTCTTAGTGTGACTGAGCTTCAACCTCCAAGTCTAGAGATACGCTGAAAGTGTGCTTAAAGTCCCCTCCAAGTCCTTACAGTTTCAAGTAGAGTGCAACAATGCTAGATCATCAGCATAAGCAAACTTTTTTGAAATCATAAAAGGAAGATTGTACGTATAAATGTTAAGTAGGAAGGGAGCCAAAACCGATCTCTGAGGAACGTCGTTTTTAAGACGGTGTAGTCTGCTTTGCTTGCTGTCACCAGTGGTAAGGGTGAAACTTTAGTTTCGGACAAGCTCTATAATCATTCTGACCATGTGCTTATCCGGAAGTAGTCTCAGCAGCTTGCAGGTAAGACCACGGTGCTAGACAGTGTTGTAAGCAGCTGTCAGATCGACAAATACGGCACCGGCCTTCTTTTTAGCCTCAAAATAATTCTCGATGTTCTGAGTTAGCAGAACAATTTGATCTACGGTTGACTTCCCGCGTCGGAACCCAGCCTACTCTTTTGGGAGCAGTGGATCGATTAATGGTTTAACGCGGGCGTAGATAAGCCTCTCGAGGATCTTGTAGGGGACACAGAGCAGAGATATCGGTCGATAACTCTTTGGGTCCCCCACAGGCTTTGCTGGTTTTGGGATCGCGACCACAAGTGCTCTTCTCCAGATCTTGCAAATTTTGAGTCGAGCAAACAAGAAGAAAGAATGCCACGTAATCAGGACTTCAAAGCAGTTCCAGCATGGAGTATAAGCTCTGAGCAGATGGAATCAGGTCCCGGAGATTTAATTGATTTTAAACGTTGGAGGGTAGAAGCAAACTTTCTCTGTGAAAAAATGTCAGAGATATTTACTGCGTCTGATGTTGTGGCCCTCCAAAGGTCTGACACTTCTTGAGAGACAAGTCGAGATGACTTGCGGTCAACAGCCTCGTATTTTCCATTTCTAACTAGCTAAGATGCAATAGCATCGGCTGAAGCGAGACAGTGACGAGGAAAGTGTCGTGACCTACCAGTAAAGTTGTTCAAAATACTCCACGCTTTTTGACTAGAGTGTGAGAAGTCAATACTTCAAACTGCCTCGGAACATCGATCCCTCCGCTTTCTGTCAAGCTTGGCAAGCAGAGCTGTCTGTAGCAGCCAAACTTGAGTCGTCTCCCTGAGGACACTGCAGAACGGTTTCATAGAGGGATTCACACTCTGCATCCCAACACGGAATATAGTCAGTTCGATACCCGCGTGAGATAGTCTTTTTGGCTGCATTCTTAATGGTGTTACAGAAGTCCTGGTAAGCAGTTGGAGTCTCCTGAGTCGCATGTTTTAAATCGGAGTCGGAGTACTTTCTTTAGATTTGATGACGTCGGAGTCGAAAACTGGAGTCGATTTTTTAGATTTGGTGAAGTTAGGAATCGTATTTTTTTATTTTTATTTTTTTCATTTTTACTCACAATCAACTTGAAATTAATCAAAGTGCATGTAGAAATAAAGATTGTGAATAAGGAAGCAGCGACTAAACGAAGTACGTTATTACATTTCAACAAAGCGATGTGATGTTAATAAGGAAAGCGAAAAGAAGATAATTAATACACACATCCGAGCCATATTCAGAGATTGTTGTATAATCATGGGTGGGAGAAACAACAAACTCAAAGACCAAAAGGGTCTGGACCAAAAAGGGTCAGGCAGGCAAAGAAACCCACCAAAAAAAATCCTGCCACGGGTCAAAAGGACCATTTCAAAAGCATATGGCTGGACAAAAAATTTATATACGTAAAACATACAAATAGCAAACAAGAATAGGTGCAAAAGAATTAAATTATGTCAATTTTCATCGAACTGGACGGGCCGTAATGATCTGGATGTTGCCTTTGAAGTCGCATCGGGCTTTTATCACCTTCAATTTCTTTGTCCAATTAGGTGGAGTTACCTGTAATAATAAAAACCAGCAGCAGATATTTTAAAATTTGTAAAGTCTATTACCATTAAAAATTTCTTATTGTATTTACAGACTTCAACTGACGCTAAATTTTTTTACATTTTTAGATTTTATTTCGATATTTATCGTTTTGACTCGAAGGAAAGCGACGGAACCGCCGTAAATAGGCAAGCTATTAAGCAATTATCCCAACCTGCTCCCGGAGATGTCAAGATATTGTTGTCCAATGGAAATTTCTTAGTTTGTAATTTAGTTTATAGAGATATGACTTAAATTTAGAACTGCTTGCTAAGACCTTCAAGCATGGGAAGTGCCATAAAAGTGTCTTTTCTAAGGACACAACAGAATGGCTCCCATAGGTTTTTAATCGATATCATGTTGATCATAATCACGTTGCTTTAATGCGCTTCAAGCACTTGACAATTAGGCCAACATGGTTGTAAAATTGGAACCGCTGGAGTCCCAGGTTTAGGGATGAAGTCGGAATTGGAGTCAGAAAATATTTTTCTCCATATATGGAAAACGGAAGAAATAATTTTCACATCACAACCCTGGTTATAAGTCACACTTTGCGACCTGGGAGGATACAAAAAACAAGAAGCGACACGCCCTCAAAAAAAAATAGCTTTTACTAATTGCAAAATTAGATTTTCATGATACCGTTTCTTGTCTGCAATTTAATCTACTCAAAATGAAAAAATTTTTTTTCTTACTTTAATTGCACTCAACCGCTGACCAAAGCACTTTTTATCTGTTAAGTTGATGCATATTATAAGTATTGGGAATGATAAAAAATTACAAGCTGTAGCTTTAGACAAGCGCTCAAAATTCTTAAAAAACCTCGAGATTTTAGGGAGAGCTGAATTCAAATGAAGACTATCTTTTTATTTGTCATTTGACATTCAATAATCGATAATCAATCAAAAAAATTTTGACGCACTTTTTTCCAACAAAAATCATTTTAATCATTGGTTGAATTTTTTAGAACAATTTTCAAACCGAAACTTAAGTTTAACTTTGCAAAAAACAGCCAAACTTGGCCGTCCATATAAAGCCAAAATAGTTTTTGGTTTACATTTCAAAATAAAGTCAAAAAGGTGACCCATCCAAGTACCAGCCGTATTTTTGCTTGCTTATTTTTGAATCATTTCGATGATAAATATGACTATTTAGCAATTAACAAACATTGGAATGCAATGACGTCACACAATGCTTTGGTCTGTTCCAATTCGTCGACACAAAAATTAACAAGTAATTTATTGATATTAATCCGAAAACTAAAACTATTCATTCATGGATGATCAATAACTTCATGCTTTGAAACTTGCCAATTACGGACACTATTGAAGCTAAACGTTCCGTTCTTGGTAGATTTTATAACATGAAACTATAAAAACATGAGTATAAAACGAATATTAATGAGACTTAATCGTTTGTATTGTCATAATACTTGTTGGAAGTTGATTGCAGTTACGATTTGGAATGTACCAGAGCATTGCAATGACGTCACACAATGTTTTGGTCTGTTCCAATTCGTGGACACAAAAATTAACAAGTAATTTATTGATATTAATTCGAAAACTAAACCTATTCATTCATGGATGATCAATAACTTCATGCTTTGAAACTTGCCAATTACGGACGATATTGAAGCTAAACGTTCCGTTCTTGGTAGATTTCATAACATGAAACTATAAAAACATGAGTATAAAACGAATATTAATGAGACTTAATGGTTTGTATTGTCATAATACTTGTTGAATGTTGATTGCAGTTACGATTTGGAATGTACCAGAGCATTGAAATGACGTCACACAATGCTTTGGTCTGTTCCAATTCGTCGACACAAATATTAACAAGTAATTTATTGATATTAATCCGAAATCTATTCATTCATGGATGATCAATAACTTCATGATTTGAAACTTGCTAATTACGGACGATATTAAAGCTAAACGTTCCGTTCTTGGTAGGTTTCATAACATGAAACTATAAAAACACGAGATTAAACGAATATTAATGAAACTTAATCGTTTGCATTGCCATAATACTTGTTGAATGTTGATTGCAGTTACGATTTGGAATGTACCAGAGCATTGCAATGACGTCACACAATGCTTTGGTCTGTTCCGATTCGTCGACACAAAAATTAACAAGTAATTTATTGATATTAATCCGAAAACTAAAACTATTCATTCATGGATGATCAATAACTTCATGATTTGAATTTTGCCAATTACCGACGATATTGAAGCTAAACGTTCCGTATTTGATAGGTTTCATAACATGAAACTATAAAAATATAAAACAAATATTAATGAGACTTAATGGAATATTAATGAGACTTAATTTCATTATTTCATCGATATAGACGAAAATGACTTATTTGATGAGAAAACAAATTATAATTTACTTAAATCAGTTAAACGCTTGATCATGCAATCGCGTAATGACTTTGCGTAAGCTATCTCGACAACGATAGATATACGCTACGATTCGAACAAGCCAAAACTAAATCACAAATCGTACTAAATCTTGAAAAATTTGAAACTTTCCTCTAAAAATAACACCGTTCGCCATCTTTCGTTTATTTATTTGAAATTGGTTGTAGGAACAATTTGAAATGCACCAAAACATTGCAATACTATCATGCGATGCTCTGAGCAGTTCCATTTTGTTGCCACAAGTTTCATACGTTTAGCATGAATAAACGTGCTCGACTGATTTTGAACTGTCAATGCTCGGTATTTATAGACTTGAGTGCCGATGTCGTAATACTTTTTACTTAATTTGATTGGTCAATGTAAATCATGACCATTTTTGGCGAGTCTATTAGAAGTACGGACGATTTCATTTTATAACTTTTGTTTGGTAGAAACGATCTTCTACGATTTTGCCACTTTATCGAATTTAATCAGGTCACAATAACACACGTGGTACTGTTGTTTCAGATAATTACTTGAAATTGCTTTAATCAATAGCTACTTTTTTTCGACAATAGTTTTTTGCTTCAATTGTCTTCTTTTGAAATTTTTCATCGATTTAAATGTTAGAAAATCTTATTAAATTAAATCAAAGTATGTTTAAAACGTCTCCACCTTAAATCTTAAATTTTTTTGCATTCTGTGTTTAGTTACGATGCACAAAAGCTTTGTTTTGCCCAAATAATTCCATGTTGCTGCCATAAATTGCTGATTTTGGCCAAATGTTTTTTTTTCGCCGCTCAATTTATTGAGATTTGGGGAGGTAATTGCCCCCTTGCTTCCCGGCAGGTACGGTTATCTTTCTCACAACTTGTAAAAGTTTTTCAAGTTACTGCCAGTTAGTTTGTGAAATATGTTTTCAAAAACGTTTTACTTTATTAAATGTTACTCTATTGAACTGTTTGCTTAAAATAGTGTTTGTTGAAAACAAATTTAACTTAACAACTTCTTTTACATTACTGAAAATTAGGTTTCTATGTTTAAACTAAAACAGTTTTTTAATTCTATATTTATTATTACAACTCAATATTTGACAAGTAATCAGTAGATTCATTTCATTTACTCAGTTAAATGCATTTTGTTTATAAAGAAAATTCAGCAATGACGTCATATATATCATATCATATCATATCATTTGAGATACAACAATGTGCAGTTGTGATAAGCGAAAATCAAAAATCCTGTCACTTTATAATTTTTTTCTAAACATTAAATTGTTTCTATCAGTTTGTCTATTATTTTTTTGACTAAGAATGATTTTAAGTTTCATTTTTGTTTTTGCCACTGCCCGATTTTAAAGTTTAATTCACGGTACACATTTCGAAGTTTAGTGGAAGCTAAAACATTCCACAAATCGTTTAGTTGTCTAATCAAAATCATTGTAAAATGTTTTTACTCTATCTAGCAAACCTCGTGTTATTTATCAAATTATTTTGTCACATTAAAAATTGCAGCAAAACCTAAGAGAGTTAGAAAAGCTTTCAAAAACAAAATGGTTTCCTCTGATGATTACGAAATAATAAAATCACGCGATGCATAACAGATCTCGGTTCAAAACCTTTTCGCATGACACAATTAATCAACACCTGTGCATTTGCAAACGCTGAAAACTCTTCAAAAGCAAGTTGGTTTAGAAACCGATTTTTCACTTTATATTAAGATTTCAATTACGGTCATTTACAAAATCTATCGATTGAAAGATTTTGTAAATTTTATTTTTGTTCGCCAGTGACAAAACAATAAAATTAGCAATATCTTGTTTGTTAACATCTTTTATTCTATAAACAACGGTTAAATTATTTTCATTTTGTTTCATTTTCAAAAAAAAACAAAAAGTTTTGTTGGATTATCATAAATCAGGGGTGTCCAACCCGCGGCCCGGAAAGAAAGTTTTAATCAGATGCCCAATCATCTTGAATTATTTTAGTGTTTAGTTCTTTCTGTATGGTTTGTGAAGTAAAAAAACAAATGTGTTTGAATTTTTATAATTTCCTTAATTTAATCAATCACACACTTGATCATTTTTGATCTATTTGAGGACTCTGTTGAGCTTTCGCAAATTAAGAAGTCCTTGTCACAGCGATTCCACAAAGAAATTTGCAATGATATTAAAGATACTAATAATAGTAATTTGATTTTGATCATAGAGTTTATACGATATACGAGTATGCTGAGCTCGTTTTTTGTTTTTAAGATATGAGCATAAATGTAAAAATAAATGTCTGGCTTCATTTTATTAACAATAATTGATCACATTTTTGATTTTTTTTTGTTTCTGTTATAAATCTAATGAATGTAGTTGAACATAACTTAGTTTTAGTGACCTCCTTCATTATGTTTGATCAAATAGATCACGTAAAATGCTGTTTTCCAGTGTTTATTTGTTTGCAATAAAATCTCAATTTAATCAGCTTATAACAGCAACGTAACCATTAACTGACCTGCTATTGTTTTAGATAATTACTTTGACAGTTTTTAGCTGTCCGCCATTTGGTTTGAGTGATGGTTCTCGTGCGTTACTTCCTTATTTGGAGACATTTTCTTTTGTTTCAAAATAGCAAGACATGATTTGTTGATAAGATTTTATTCTCACAGCTGAAAACAATAAAATTTCTTAAAGTTTACCTTAAAGCTTTGTAAATGATTGTTAATATTTGTTTACTTGATCATGAATTTTGATTCGTTAAATTTTTAATTTTAAAATTAAGCGTTTTTGAAAATAATACGAACCAAAAATCATTTCACAATGTTATTTCTTTTTATGGGTAAATGGCTCTTTGTTTCAAATCAATTTAAAATTTTTATTTAAGGATAGTGTTTATTCACAAGCGAACTTTTAATCTGAACCAGTGTTTTAAAAAGTGATCCGTTTGGCTCCTTAAAGAGGAACTTGAAATCTCCGAAGAGGAAAAATCACTCGGGGAAGAGAATCAGGAAGGAATTTGATAATTTCACTACATTGTAAGTGAGGCAAAAAAATTGGTATTTTAAAATGAAAAGTTTTTTTGGAATTACTTACTACTTTTTAAGGACGAAATAATCAGCAGTTTGGTCGATTGGTTAGAGCACTGTGATTGTGATCAACATGGTCTCGGTTCAAAACCTACTCGCGCCATCTGTTGTGTTCTTGGGAAAAACACTTTACGGCACTTTTCTTTGCTTGGCGGTCTTGGCAAGCAATTCCAAATTTCAGTCATATGTTTGTATAAGTAAAAAAACAAAAAAAATGTCAACCCGACAGCAATATCTGGGCATCTCCAAAAACAGGTGGGTTAATTGCTTGCCCTATCTATTGCATTGTGATGCTTTCTGCGAGTCAGAAAGATAAATATAGAGATGAAATAAAATAAATAAAACTTGAGAAGTTTGAGAAAGTTTCAAAATTGAATGTTAATTTTTGAACTTTCTGGCATAACTGAAAATTGGGTCACAAATTTGGATGAAGACAAAAAAAATTCTTCACTTTGATCATCGAGGTATTTTTATTTAGAAGGGGGAAATAATGGAACCCAAGTCCTGAATGGGAGGAATGTAGCAAAAACTTTTGAGTACCACTGATCTAAATCTTGATTTCATTTTCTTTGTCCCAGTATTTGTTTCATAAAAATTTTGTTACTAATTTTGAATTTATAATTTCAGATTTTCGGAAAGTAAATTTCTTTCAAGACATTACCAAATAATTAAGACCTACACAATCTTAATAAAATCATGGATGTTTTAGCAATGATAAAGCTTGTAAGTGAAAATTAAAATTCAGCGCATTGAAAACCCAACTAAACTAGACAATTCACTATTCAAAAAACACTGGGTAACTGAAACAAAATATCTTACTTGTGTAAAATGTTACTTGTGTAAACTTGTGTAAAATGTTTTTATTTCGGTTTTACTTTCATTATCAATTGAAGGATGATGCAAGTTTTCACTGGCGATTAGTTATTTCATTTATACTCATCGTAGACACCGAGAATTTGTTGGGATGACTTGTGCATTTGTTAATCAGGTCATTGATTTTGATCGATTAGTTTTTGTTTTGAAATTTTTTGACTCAAGCTCTTTTATTAAACTAAGTAACTGTGTTGTAAATATAGGCAATACAGCAATAAATATTTAGAGCAGAGTTTCAAAGGTTGTTGATATTGCCATAGCCGTACCTCCCGGGTAAGTAGATAGGCAATTGCCCCCCAGTATCGGGATGCGACATGGAATTATTTGGACAAAACCAGAATTTTTCGAGTGGTGATAGAAAAAATTTGCGACAAATCAGGAATTTTAGGACAACGACAAGGGTTTATTTGGGCAAAACAAATTTTTTCTTCATCGTAAACGAACACAGAATGCAGAAAAAAGTTTAAGGTTTAAAGTGAAAGCTTTTTCTTTTTTTTTGATCTTCATCTTAAATTTTGTACAAAACGTTTTTTTATATTCGTAAAGTGTTAGATAATTGAGATTCGGGAAAAAGTCACAAAATTTGGGAAAAACTGTATTGCCCATACCACATTTTTTCGGTTCTTACGGCTATGAATATTGCGCCCAGGAAACATTGAAACTTAACTAATTTATTAAGATGCTTTGAATAAAATCGATTAAAATTTTTAAAAATAGCAATTTACAATAGTTTGAAATATTTTATTGTAAGTTGAGATGTTAAACAAAATCGTCACTTTGAATTAGTTGAAAAGGCTCATAGATTTTTGTTAAACAATCGTATCACACAAGGAAAAAAATACAAAACGCTCAAAAATGAGATCTCTTTTTAATCTTTTTGTATTTTGATCAAAAGCACCCTAGAATTTGTTTACTCATTTAAAATCTTGCTGGTTTAAAAGTATTTTTATTGAACATGTGCTTCGGTCAAACTTCTAACAAAATGACTTTCCTTTGATCATTGCGAAAGAGTAAAATCACGTGATGCGCAGAAGATCTTGTTTCCAAATATTTTCTCACGACACAAATAATTAACGCTTGTCAAACTTTACATGTTTAAAATTACCTAAGTTGTTTTTACTAAATATTACTTAACTTTTATTAAAACATTGTTTCTATTAATTAGAAAAGTAAACTTGAACAATAGCTGCTAATTCCTATTCGGCGATTCAGTTTCAGTTTCAGTTCAGTCTATTTGTTTTGTGCTTCAAAACAAAAAATACACCAACATATAAATGTGACAAAAAAAGACTCATTACACCTTCCAAACGTAGCGTAAACAATCAACAAGTTCTGTGTTTGTAATTCATTGCAAGATGTGTGCCAAGTGCATAAGTGCGTTAAAAGAAAATGCGGATGAATAGTAGAACCAGCATTGAAAGATGGCAGTGTGGGGCGCAACTTCGTCAGCATGGTTATCTATACGGTCAAATATCTACAACTTACTCACTGGCGACGTTCGTTTGAACTAAATCTTCAAAGTGTCCTTGCCTTGAGGAAACACATGAGATAGCCCTTATCTGCCAGTTTACATATTTAATACAATGCAGAATTCACATGATCAAGTAGAATTTTTTCGTTACACGACTCAATGTGGTGTTGTCCAAGTCAAATCGCAAATCAAATTTTTTGTAATATCATGAAAATTTTCCCAGATGATGTTTTGGTCATATATGTCAATTAACAAAAATATTTTAATTTAAAACTCGCAACACCACTGTGAAGTAATTGAGTTTAACCCAAGCTGTTCTGAGCAAGCTCATTCCGACCGACCTGATATTGATCCTAGGAATGAAAACCCGGACCTGGATGTACTTGCACAGTATTGAGCGTTCCGTTTCTAATACTGGCCAGCGTCGATGTCTAGGTCGGTGAGGTTGTGTGGTAGTATAGGATCAGGGTACAGAGTGTTGCGCTTAACCAGAGCAAGTGTAATTCCTAGTCAGCAAAGCTCAGTTGACTGGCTTTCTGATAGAATTGGTAAATGGTCAGTTGGAATCGGACACAGGCATCCGTTGATAAAGCGCAAGGCGTCGTCCCGGTACTTTCTATGAGACGAGTATGTGCGCTGCGACACCAGGCGGCTGCAGTATGCAGTACTTAACTATAGACCGAGATAGTTCAGCTGTACGCAATGTTTTGGCACCAGCTCTCCATCCTGAACCCGCAAATCGCCTCGTCAGTGTGACGCCACAAGATGAGATTTTTCGGGGAAAAACTACAAGATAGTTGTTGTCGATGACAATTCTCAATCGACATGCTGACAATTGGAGCGCCAGGACATAGAAACGTTGTGGTTTTAATTAGTTTGCTATTCGTTGCGTAAACACAACTTTTTAAAGCTTTGAAGATCTTTTTGCTCTAACTTCTCATAGAGTTTATCATAGCCAGCTTTGAGTTTGTCACACAGTTTGTTAAATTGTTTAGCAAAAGCTTTAAAAGCACGGTTTTACTCAGTTTGATTTAATTATTACATACTCCTCGCTGCCCTCTTGCGAGAAGAAGAAGAACGCGAGTTCATTTTTTAAGCAATAAGTGGCCCTCCCTTATATTAGCACCATGACGGTTTATAAAAGCTGTTTAACTCAAATAAATTATTTTTTTATGTTTTTATATCTATCTAACACTGTTTTAATGTTTATTTTTTTGGTCACCACATGACACTAAAGAAAAAAACACAAGAACTCTTCACTTTGATTACATATCTTTTTTTCTTACATCATTACTTTAAAAATTGTCCGATTTCATCTCATACACCAGGCCCTCCCATTTTCAAATATGTATTTTGTAAAGCCATCATTGGAGGTAAATGACATGAACCAAAACTATTCATTTATCGATCATAGCAAATTTCATGATGTGAAATTTGCCAAAAGCGGACGTTCTGGTCTTGGTTAGTTTCGTAAGTTGATTATTCAAACCTAATCACACTTTAAATAATTCTACGAAGGGCGTTCAGAAAGTAATGCAACTAGGTTTTTTTCCTGACATTGAGTTTTAAAGGTACACAAATTGTGCATCGCAAGAAAGTAACATCGGGCACCACAGGTTAACCTCAACTGCCTGCGGACTGGTGTTGGGCGATTCCATCCGTCCATGCACAAATGGGATCTCGCTCCTTCACCGAATTGCAAGTGTGGCACCGCTGAACAAACTGCAGACATTGTTCTAACAGCGTGTTCTGTACATCGGGCACCACATGAAGCACGAGGTCTGACGGTTTTGGATGTCGAAACCCAATACTGGCTTAATAACATTACTGCCAGCATCTGATTCAGGCAGTACAGCAGTTTCAGGAAGTAAAAGGATAAACCCTTGGCCCCAGTCCTGTTTGTGTCTGACCTGGAGTGGATACCTGTTCAAATGACCACAACGACGACAACGACAAGAAAGTATATAGCATGAGCATTTCATAGTTACTTCTCGATGTAATCTCCCGTTTTCCGAACCGCCTTTTCCCACCTTTTAACAAGTGCACATATTCCTTCATTGTAAAAAAGTCTATAGGCTGCGTTTTCAACCACTTCTTAACAACAGTTTTGAGCTATTCGTCACTGCACAAATGTTGCCCCCTCAAACTTTCTTTGAGGGGCCCCAAGAAATGGAAGTCAGACGGTGCCAAGACTCCAGAAATTCAGAACAATCTTCAAGGCGGGATTGTTTATGAGCCTCTGTGAGCTGCCTTGGGACCTATCTTGCACAAACTTTTGAATACCCCAGGTTATCCTTGATCTTTACAGAACTCCCTGCACTTAATCCTAATGACTCAGTATGCTCATTAATAGTGATGCTTCTCATTTCCTTAATCAATGCATCAGCCTGATCAATGTTAGCAGAACTGTGAGCAGAAGATGACCTACGTACCACTTCTTGGCCTATCGCAATGATTGCTTTTAGCAGGTTCTTCCTGTCGGCCATTGATTTGCTTCACCCGCCTCGTCATTGTGCTGTAGTCTATAGCACCGTCACCATACATTTGCTTTAGCCTTCTGCTTATGTTCTGAGCTGTTTCTCCCTCCGACAATAGAAATTCAATAACAATTTTTCGTTTCTGCCGAGATTGCTTTGGGGCAACCATGCCAGTTTTACCTTCTAACCAAAAAGACATAGAGAGATTTCCGAAAATTTGAGTTGCAGATTGCAGTAATTCAAATCCTAATTTTTTTACAAAATCTGTAAACCTTAGTTACCAATCTATAATCTGTAAAAGAATCAGATGTTAGTTAAATGAGTGCTTCAAGAAATTAAATCAATTGCATTACTTTCTGAACGCCCCCTGTATTAAAACTTAAGTTAATTTTCGTTTTTTTTTAATTTGATTGCTGGACAATTTCAAAATGATCAAAGCATTGCAATGACGTCAGGCAATGCTTTGATCGGTTCCATTATGTTGTTGCCAACATAACTTTAAATAACAAAAAATTTTCTAAATTTCTTAAGAAAGACTACAACAATAATGGTGAGAAATGATTGGTTCATGTTGTGGAATTTACCAACACAAGATGGCAGATTACCTTACTATCTCGCGTCATGGTCATTTGCAAAACATGAAAATTGTTAAACCGCCTTTATGAAATTAAATGCTTTTTAATAAAATAATAATAGTTGAAAACATTTTAGATGCTGTATAAAATACGAAATCAAAATTATACGTAAATAAATGATGGCAAACTTTATGCAGTGAAGCTTAACTACCAATCACGGATGTTTTCAAAATTAAACGTTCCTGTCTTGGCAATGGTGTACGAAACAATTTTTTATGGGGGGGTTTGTGAGCTGAAAGCACGATTACTATAAATAGTCATACTTATGAGCGAAAAACGTGTCCGAAATTACGTTTAAAAATAAAGTAGACCTATTATGCTTTTAGAGCACTTTGCAGTGCCAGATATTTTTTTCGTCTAAACGCAACTATTAAATAAAAATAAAAGTTTCCTTGAGTTAAGCTCATTTATATATTTGAATGAGTTTAAAGCTTATATTTAACTCAAATTTAATAATGGCAATCAAAATGCATGGACACTGTATAAGGTGCTCGAGAAATTATTCAGGGTGATCAATATTTAGCGTTACAACTTCAACTACTCTATTTGGGAAATGGTACGTACAGTTGAAGTAGAAATATTGTTACAGAATGAATATAAATTCAGTACAAATACAATTTATTTAATATGGTTTCCATTCGAATCCATTACAAGCTGAAAACGCCTTAAAAATGACGTGCAAGAGTCACAATCACACCTTGCCAGAGCCAGAATTCTTCAATCCCGCCTTGAGGCAGGCACGCTTCCTAACCTCGTTTTCAGTGACGAAAAAAATTCGACGTTCATCACCATGTGAATCCCCAGAATGATTGTGTTTTGGTCACGCGATGGGAAGGTACGACCTCGAAGAGTCACTCAGGCCCAAGGGGCGGCATCAGTGATGGTCTGGGCAGCCGTTACGAAATCTGGAAGAAGTTCTTTGGTTTTCGTAGAACAAGGCGTCAAACTGAACCAAGAGAATTACCGAAATGACATTCCTGTTGGTTCATTGTTGCACTGGTCAAAAGTACACTTTAAAAACCGTCCTTGGATGTTAATAAACTACAAACTACCATCTGTGTCATATTGCATCACACACACCACACCCAAGCTCTCTGCCCAACCACGGTTTTTAAATTTTAACCTCTCATCAGGGACAGTCTGCTTAAACCAAGTTTTATCGCAGAGTTGGTCACATATTGTATCTTATATTATTGTCACATACGGTCATATATAAAAAAAAGAATTTACAATTTCTGAACTTCTACCAAATGCATTGCTGCACTAATAAAAACGGCAAAACCTGGATAAGCTGACTGTTGCTGATGAGAGTCTAAAACTCGAAACTATGGTCGGGCAGTGAGCTCGGATTCGGCATGCATGATGCAGTATGATGCAGATGGTAATTTTTAGTGTCATCTGTCCTCTAACTCGATATATATATTTTTTAATTTTTATTTTGTAATATGACTGACATTTAAAGAAAAAACTGTGTCATCGGCGTGCGTGATGCACAATGCCGCTTCTATCAGTGCATTAATGCACTTGGTAGAAGCCCACAAATCTTTTAAAAAATGATAAAAGATTTCAAGCGGACAGCAAAATTGTGGCATTTCTGGAGCAAGTCACTCCAGTTGACACTGCAAAAACTCTATTTTTAATTGGATTGCAAAAATTTTGTTTAATTGGCTTTGCTTAGCAGTGATAAAGCAATTACTTTTCTACTCCACCAATTCAAAGTTTCCAATATCAACTCCACAAAATTTAAATATGCGACTCCAACTTCAGCACATGTAAAAAAAAGTCCAACTTCACCCTAAATATGTGGCTATGGCAACCCCAACTCAACAATATAGTTATAAGCAGGATTGTGGTGTTGGAGTCCCACGAGTCGCATGTTTTAAATCGGAGTCCAAGTACTTTCTTTAGGTTTAATGACGTCGGAGTCGAAAACTGGAGTCGGTTTTTTAGATTTGGTGAATTCGGAATCGTATTCCTTATTGCATTTACAGACTTCAACTGACGCTCAATTTTTTTACATTTTTAGATTTTATCTCGATATTTATCATTTTGACTCGCAGGAATCCGACGGAGCCGTTGTAAATAGGAAAGTACTTAAGCAATTACCCCAACCTGCTTCCGGAGATGCCAAGATATTGCTGTCCAATGGAAATTTTTAGTTTGTAATTTAATTTATAAAGATATGACTTAAATTTAGAACTGCTTGCTAAAATTGTCAAGCATAAGAAGTGCCATAAAAGTGTCTTTTTTAAGGACACAACAGAATGTCTCCAGTAAGTTTTTAACCGATATCATGTCGATCATAATCACGTTGCTTTAATGCGCTTTAGGCATTCGACAATTAGGTCTCCATGATTGTGAAATCGGAATTGCTGGCGTCCCAGGTTCAGGGATGATAATTTATTTAGAGTTGTATTATATATTTAGACTTAATTGTTTGCATTGTTGTAATACTTGTTGGAAGTTGATTGCAGTTACGATTTGGAATGTACCAGAGCATTGCAATGACATCACACAATCCTTTGGTCTGTTCCAATTCGTCGACACAAATATTAATAAGTAATATATTCATAATAATCCAAAAACTAAAACTATTCATTCATAAATCATCAAAAACCACAAGCTTTAAAATTTGCCAATTACGGACGATAGCTAATTAAACGTTCCTTTCTTGGTAGATTTCATAACACAAAACTAGAAAGTCGGCAGTATGGTTCAGTGGTTAAAGCGCCGTCCCTATGTTCAACATGATTTTGGTTCAAAACCCACTCGCGCCATTTTGTTGTGTCCTTAAGAAAGACATTTTACGGCATTTTCCCCTGCTTGGTGGTCTTGGATAACAGTTCTAAATTGCAGTCATATCTTTATTAAATTAAAAAACGGACAGCAATATCTTGGCATCTCCGGATGCAGATCAGAGTAATTGCTTGCGCTACGTATTAGCGCCTGCGTCGCTTTCCTGCGAGTCAGGAGGATAAATATAAAAATAAAATAAATAAACAAATAAATAACATAAATGTAAAACGAATATTAATGAAACTTAATCGTTTGCATTGTCATATAACTTGTTGGAAGTTGATTGCAGTTACGATTTGGAATGTAGCAGAGCATTGCAATGACGTCACAATATGCTTTGATGTGTTCCAATTCGTCGACACAAAGTTTAACAAGTAATTTATTGATATCAATCCGAAAGCTAAAACTATTCATTCATAGATGATAGATAATCAGAGATGGATACCACGAGACACATTTTTCGAAATCTCGGTCTCGTCTCGGTCTCGGACCACTGTGTCTCGAATCCAGGTCCGAGACATTGCAGCGATGTGGACAAAGCTCACTGGTGTTGTAAATATTTCATGATATTTAGTAAAATTAGATATTTTTTAGCCGTTTGGGCGTCATGGCCCTTTTTAAATTTGCATTAATCTCAGTAGAATTGAACCAAGGCAAACTTTATTAGGGTTGCGAAGTCGGAAGATTTACGATCCAATTCCGACTCCTAGAAATTCTAGGATGGCGACTTCGAGTCCAACTTCAGCTTTTAGATTTTAAAGGATTCCGACACCCACTCCAACTTTAACTCCGACTCCCGACTCTCTGTACTCTCAAGAGGTTGACTCCGACTTCTTCTTAAAACCTCCGACGCCATCCGACCCGGATTCCGACTTTGCAACCCTGATCTTTATGCATTGTATAGGGTGCTCGAGAAATTATAAAACTGATTTTATCAACATTTAAACGTCTTCAATTTCATATTTTTAATAACAAAATTTGCTATCTCAAAAAGCGGCTATATCACGATGCTGTTAATTGTAGCGGATATTGTTCTATGACATTATAATAAGTTGCATGCAAGAGCATTAAGGAATTAGTGCGATTGCGGTTCAAATCCTATTCGCTGGTTCTATTGTGTCCCCATGGAAAAGCACTTTACGATACAGTTTTTTGCTTTAAATGTTAGTCATATTACAGTATAGAAATTAAAAATATATATATATCGAGCTAGAGCAGGGCTTCTTAAACTTTTTTGTTCCGCGACCACATTTTAAAAAATAAATTTTTGTGCGACCCCAATATGTTTAGGATAATTTCGTTAACTTTTTCCTATGGAAAACCACGCATGTGCATGAAAAAGCATGTAATATAGGGTGGCCATACGTTCCGCTTTATAGGCTTGTCCCGGCGTCCGGCTAACCAACATGTCTCGTTTTCTTATTGTCCCGTTATGTATTTCCAATTTTAAGTAAACACTTATTTTTTAGAGAACGCTAGAATTATGGGGAAAAAGTAGGGAAATTTGAGACTGATTCAAAGTAAAGACCTTTTTTTTATAGAACACTACTATTTTGGGACGAAAATTGGGAAATCTGAGACGGCTTTCAAAATGAAGACCCTTTTTTTAGACAACATTATGATTTTGGGACGAAACTAGGAAAATCCCAAAATCTCACACAAATTTATTTTGTTCTCCAAAAATTTTTTTTAGCTTGACCGCCGATGTCTGCAAGGAATTCTGCCTATTCAGATATGGCAACCCTACTTTTAACAAACGTCCCCGATTCACCACTTTAAAATATGGCCACCCTAATGCAATAGCAACGAGAAATGGAAACAGTAACCTGAAACTAAATAACAAATTACAAAAACAGACATTATTTCATAAACATCATCAAGCACATTTAATGGAATGGATGGTCAAATTATTTTACATACTTGCACAGCTTCCTTATCAAGAAAAATAAATAATTTAATGTTTTTGCATTTATCTACAACAGAGGTGTCCAATCTTTTATTCGTGGCGGGTCAAATATTTGCCTGTAATTTTATCTTGGGTCACAATCGCTGCAATAATCAAAGTGATGTTCTCATGCTAGATTTCCTTCTCCAAAATCAGGTGTTGTCTAAAAAAAAAAGAAAAAAGATCTTCACTTAGAATCAGGCTCTAATTTGCGATTTTTGTCTCCAAATGCAGGTGTTCGCTAAAAAAAAGATCTTTGCTCTGATTAAGGGTTTATTTTGTCGATTCGATGCCTTAAACGCATAATAAACGCAGGTTGGTGATCGTTGAACTAGTGTTTTTTAAAACCTTTTGCGGCACACTTTAAAATCTCTCGCGCAACACAGGTTGAGAAAGTTTAGACGCACTGCGGTAATTCATGATTGAGTATCTAATTAAAAACTCCTTGGCGGGCCGCACCAAAACGCTTCGCGGGCCGCGGGTTTGACACTCTTGATCTATAAAAATCAATCTTGGCTTCAGACTCAGTAAGTAATTTTTTGCTTTTGTTTCTTGCAGTTTTCTTAATTACACCACAGGGCTCAACTTGTGATCACGCCACCCTACTACTTTACGACGCAACAATGGTGTAATGAAAGTTTATCTTTTCTAGTTTTTGATTGTCAATAAATATCATTGTAAAAAGGCAATTTCAAAAGCACAAAAGCTAATTTGTTTCGTGACCCCAAAACTTTTTACGCGACCCCATTTGGGGTTGCGACCCACAGTTTGAGAAGCCCTGAGTTAGAGGACAGATGGCACCAAAAACTACCATCGGTGGCACTGTGTATCACGCACGCCACACCCAAGCTCTCTGCCCAACCATGGTTTTAAATTTTAAACTCTCATCAGGGACAGTTTGCTTAAACGAAGTTTTTTCGCAGAGCTGGTCACATACGCGTACTATATAAAATTTACTAAATTCGCAGAGCTGGTCATATAAAGAAAAAAATTTACGATTTCTACCAGACGCATTGCTGCACTAATAGAAAACTAATAGAAACGGCAAAACCTGGATAAGCTGACTATTCCTGATGAGAGTCTAAAACTCGAAACCATGGTATCAATAAACAAACTAAAATTAACAAGTAATTTATTGATATCAATAGTCAATATCAATGGTCGGGCAGTGAGCTCGGATTCGGTATGCATGATGCAGTATGATGCAGATGGTAGATTTTAATGTCATCTGTCCTCTACCTCGATATATATATATATATATTGTTTTTTAATTTTAAATTTGTAATATGACTAACATTTAAAAAAACTGTGTCATCGGCGTGCGTGATGCACAATGCCGCTTCTATCAGTGCATTAATCCACCTGGTAGAACCCCACAAGTTTTAAAATAAAATTAAAAAATTTCAAGCGGACCGCAAAATCGTGGCATTTCCGGAAGCAAGTCGGATAAATTACTTGCAGAAGATGGTTAGGTTTCACTCTTCACTTAGTTTCACTGTTCAATTAGGAGAATTCCACTTTAGGTTGGCAAAGCGATGTAATCACTCCACCTGACACTGCAAAAGCTCTATCGTTTAATTGGCATGCTTAGCAGTGGCAAAGCAAAACTTGATAACGGAAGCCTAATAGCCGATGATCAATGTTTAACTTGGGAAACTTTCTTGTGATTTATGGTGAAAATTTTTGAGGTCGTCGTCGTTTGAAGCGTATCCACTCCAGGTCAGATAAAAACAGGGCTAGGAACGAAGGTTTATCCTTTTTGCGACCCCATACTGCTGTACTACCTGAATCAGATGCTGGCAGTAGTGTTATTAAGCCAGCATCGACTTTCGTCATCCAAAAGCAGCTGCTCGGGATAAGCCCATCCCAACAGGCCTGGCACCGGTTCCGGGCACAAAATCACGGAGCTGGAAGCATTTTCACAATAGGCCGTTTTCCATTTGTGATTTGTCCATTCAGAAGCGCGGATACCAAGTCTGGCAAGGTTGTCCAAACGACTCCGCGCAGCTGGCACAAACGGACGTCTGATTATCTGAGGACCCACTTAAAAGACCATACAAGATATGATCGGGGTCCAAAGATCCACTGTAAGTCAAGGAGAGTGTCGCTCCCAGTCGGCAAAAATCAGCTGGCTGGATGTCTGAGAGTATAGTTAGGTAGTCGGTTGGAGTGGGACGAAGGTATCCAGTGACCATGCGTAAGGCGTCGTTCAAGACACTGTTGATGAGGCGAGTGTGAGCACTGCGACACCAGACTGGTGCACAGTACTCAGCTGTTGAGTAGACTAGAGATAAGGTGGCTATGCGTAGTGTTTTAGCACCAGCATCCCATCCCGAGCCCACGAGTCGCCTCAACAGTGTGACGCGCAAGGATAGTTTTTTACGGAATGCCACTAAATGGTAACGAAACGTGAGTAATCTGTCCAGTTCTACCACAAGATAAGTAGGGGTTGAACAGAACGGTAAAAGTCTACCGTTGTTGTAGACCTTTAGCTCACGTTTGGCATTTCGACTATTTTATGTAAAAGGCTGCCGTCACCGTTTTAGTGTGACTGAGCTTCAACCTCCAAGTCTGGAGATACGCTGAAAGTGTGGACATGTCTTGGCTTAAAGTCCACTCCAGGTCCATGTTATGGATTTCATGTTATGGATATAGTCAGGGATGATAGTCAGGGATGAGGATATAGTAAGGAATGATCATTTGAGAATTAGGCCAACATGGTTGTAAAATTGGAACCGCTGGAGTCTCAGGTTTAGATATAAAGTCGGAATTGGAGTCAGAAAATATTTTTCTCCATATATGGAAAACAAAAGAAATTATTTTCATATCACAACCCTGGTTATAAGTCACACTTTGCGACATGAAAGGATACAGCAAACAAGAAGCGACACGCCCTCAAATAAAAATAGCTTTTACTAATTGCAAAATTAGATTTTCATGATACCGTTTCTTGTCTGCAATTTAATCAAATTGAAAAATTTTATTTCTTACTTTGGTTGCACTCAACTGCTGACCAAAGCACTTTTTTTCTGTTAAGTTGATACATATTATAAGTATTGGGAATGATAAAAAATTACAAGCTGTAGCTTTAGACAAGTGCTCAAAATTCTTAAAAAACCTCGAGAATTTAGGTAGAGCTGAATTCAAATGAAGATTTTCTTTTTATTAGTCACTTGACATTCAAAACCGATAAGCAATCAAAAAAATTTTGACGCACTTTTTTCCAATAAAAATCTTTTTTAATTTTTAGTTGAATTTTTTAGAACAATTTCCAAACCGAAACTTAAGCTTAACTTTGCAAAAAACAGCCAAACTTGGCTGTCTATATCAAGCCAAAATCGTTTTTAGTTTACATTTCAAATTAAAGTCCAAAAGGTGACCTATCCAAGTACTAACCGTATTTTTGCTTGCTTATTTTCGAATCATTTTGATGATAAATATGACTATTTAGCAATTAACAAAAATTGAAGCAGGAGTCAGAAAAAAATTCGAATCCTACACCAGCTTTAGCACATCTAAAAAAGCGACTCCGGCTTCAGCATACCTAAAAAATCGCTTCGGTTTCGACTGCAATCAAAACATACGACACCGATTTCCGACTATGACTCCAAAACCCTGGCTTAAACCAAAAGAACATACAGTATGTAAAGTCTCGTGTCTCGTCTCGGTCTTGATGCTCCAAAGTCCCGTTTTGGTCTTGATTTGTTGTTGGTCGTTTCAAAACATGAAACTATAAAAATACTAGTATAAAACGAATATTAATGAGACTTAATCATTTGCATTGCCATAATACTTGTTGGAAGTTGATTGCAGTTACGATTTGAAATGTACCAGAGCATTGCAATGACGCACACAATGTTTTGGTCTGTTCCAATTCGTCGACACAATGATTAACAAGTAATTTATTGATATAAATCCGAAAACTAAAACTATTCATTCATAAATGGTCAATAACTTCATGCTTTGAAATTTGCCAATTAAGGACGATATTGAAGCTAAACATTCCGTTTTTGGTAGATTTCATAACATGAAACTATAAAAATACTAGTATAAAACGAATATTAATGAGACTTAATCGTTTGTATTGTCATAATACTTGTTGGAAGTTGATTGCAGTTACAATTTGGAATGTACCAGAGCATTGCAATGACGTCACACAATGTTTTGGTCTGTTCCAATACGTCGACACAAATATTAACAAGTAATTTATTGATAATAATCCGAAAACTAAAACTATTCATTCATGGATGATCAATAATTTCACGCTTTGAAACTTGCCAATTACGGATGATATTGAAGCTAAACGTTCCGTTCTTGGTAGGTTTCATAACATCAAACTATAAAAAATAAAACAAATATTAATGAGACTTAATCGTTTGTATTGTCATAATACTTGTTAGAAGTTGATTGCAGTTACGATTTGGAATATACCAGGGCATTCCAATGACCTCACACAATGTTTCGGTCTGTTCCATTTCGTCGACACAAATGTCAATTTGCGTTTAATCGATATAGACAAAAATGACTTACTTGATGAGAATACAAATTTTTAATTTACTTAATCAGTTAAACGCTTGACCATGCAATCGCGTAATGCCTTTGCGTAAGCTACTCTCGACAACGATAGATATACGCTACGATTACGAACTATCAAAAACTAAATAACAAATCTTACTAAATCTTTAGAAATTTGAAACTTTCCTCAAAAATAACACCGTTCACGATCTTTCGTTTATTTATTAGAAGTTGGTTGCAGGAACAATTTGGAATGCACCAAAACATTGCAATACTATCATGCAATGCTTTGGGCAGTTCCATTTTGTTGCCACAAACTTTCATACGTTTAGCACGGATAAACGTGCTCGACTGATTTTGAACTCTCAATGCTGGGTATTTATAGACTTGATTGCCGATGTCGTAATACCTTTTACTTAATTTGATTGGTCAATGTAAATTATGACCATTTTTGGCGATTTTATTAGAAGTACCGACGATATCATTTTATAACTTTTGATTGCTCGAAATGATCTTCCACGTTTTTGCCACTTTATCGAATTTAATCAGGTCACAATAACACACGTGGTACTGTTGTTTCAGATAATTACTTGAAATTGCTTTAATCAATACTTACTTTTTTTCGACAATAGTTTTTTGCTTCAATTGTCTTGTTTCAAAATATTTCATCGATTTAAAATATGTTAATTCATCGATTTAAATGTTTAAAAAATCTTACAAAATTAAATCAAAGTATGTTTAAAAGGTCTCCACCTTAAACCTTAAATTTTTTTGCATTTTGTGTTTATTTTCGATGCACAAAACTTTATTTTGCCCAAATAATTCCATGTGGGTGCCATAAATTGCTGATTTTGGCCAAATGTTTCCTTTTCGCCGCTCGATTTATTGAGACTTGGGGAGGCAATTGCATCCTTGTTCCCCAGCAGGTACGATTATGTTTCTCACAACTTGTGAAAGTTTTTCAAATTACTACCAGTTAGTTTGTGAAATATATTTTCAAAAACGTTTTTTACTTTTCAAAAACGTTTTACTTTATTAAATGTTACGCTATTGAACTTTTTGCTTAAAATAGTGTTTGTTGAAAACGAATTTAACTTAACAACTTCTTTTACATTACTAAAAAATAGGATTCTATGTTTAAACTAAAACAGTTTTTTTAATTCTACATTTATTATTGCAACTCAATCTTTGAGAAGTAATCAGCATATTCACATCATTTACTAAGTTAAAAGCATTTTGTTTTATAAAGAAAATATAGCTATTAGTTATAGCTTTGTTAAATTACAAGCGGACTGCAATATCTTGGCATCTACGGATGCAAATTGGGATATTGACTTGCGCTACGGATTACCGTCTCCGTCGCTTTTTTGCTTATCAGGAAAATTAATATAAAAATAAAGACATAAATGATAAAAATATAAAGTAAATATTAATGAGATTGCTTGTCATAATACTTGATTGAAGTCGATTGCAGTCACAATTTGGAATATACCAGAGCATTGCAATGACGTCAAACAATGCTTTGGTCTGTTCCAATTCGTCGACACAAAGATTAACAAATAATTTATTGATATTAATTTAAAAACTAAAACTTTTCGATCAGGGATGATATATAACTTTATGTTTTGTAACTAGCCAATTACAAACGATAGTTAAATTAAACGTACCGTACTTGGTCGTCTCCATAACATGAAACCAGATAGTCGGCTGCTTGATCGAGTAGTCACAGCGCCGTCCTTATGATCAGCATAATCTCGCAACAAAAACCACTGGTGACATTTTTTTGATTTTTTCGAAAACACACTTTACGGCAATTTTCTTTGCTTCCTGATCGAGGAAAACAGTTCTAGATTGCAGTCATAGGTCCATTAAATTACAAACGGACAGCAACATCTTGCCATCTCCGGATGCAGGTTGGAATATTGACTTGCACTACGTATTAGCACTTCCGTCGCTATCCTGCTGTTCAGGAAAATTAATATAAAAATAAAATGAATAAAGACCAAAAATATAAACAAATATTAATGAGACTTAAACGTTTGTAAACTTTTGAATCAGGGATCATAAATAACTTTATTCTTTGCTACTTGCCAATTACAAACGATAGTTAAATTAAACGTACTGTATTTGGTCGCCTTTATAACGTGAAATCAGATAGTCGGCTGCTTGGTCGAGTGCTAACAGTGCCATGCTTATGATCAGCATAATTTCGTTTAAAAACCCATTTGTGACATATTGTTGATTTCTTCGAAAACACACTTTACGGCAATTTTCTTTGCTACGTGATCGTGAAAAACAGTTCTAGATTACAATCATAACTGTATTAATTTACAAACGGACAGCAACATCTTGGCATCTCCGGATGCAGGTTGGGATATTGACTCGCTACGTATTAGCACTTCCGTCGCTATCCTGCTGTTCAGGAAAATTAATATAAAAATAAAATGAATAAAGACCAAAAATATAAACAAATATTTATAAGACTTAAACGTTTTTATTATAATAATACTTGTTTGAAATCTATTGCAGTTACGATTTGGAATATACCAGAGTATTGCAATGACGTCACACAATGCTTTGGTCTGTTCCAATTCGTCGACACAAAAATTAACAAATAATTTATTGATATTAATTTAAAAACTAAAACTTTTTCATCAGGGATGATACTTAACTTTATGTTTTGTATCTGGCCAATTACAAACGATAGTTAAATTAAACGTACTGTACTTGCTCGCCTCCATAACATGAAACCAGATAGTCGGCTGCTTGGTCGAGTGGTCACAGTGCCGTCCTTATGATCAGCATAATCTCGCATCAAAACCCACTGGTGACATTTTGTTGATTTTTTCGAAAAGACACATTATGGCAATTTTCTTTGCTTCCTGATCGAGGAAAACAGTTCTAGATTACAATCATAGCTCTATTAAATTACAAACGGACAGCAATATTTTGCCATCTCCGGATGCAGATTGAGATATTGATTTGCACTACGTGTTAGCACTTCCGTCGCTATCTTGCTGTTCAGGAAAATTAATATAAAAATAAAATGAATAAAGACCAAAAATATAAACAAATATTAATGAGACTTAAACGTTTGTATAATCATAATACGTACTTGTTTGAAGTCGATTGCAGTTACGATTTGGAATATACCAGAGCATTGCAATGACGTCACACAATGCTTTGGTCTGTTCCAATTCGTCGACACAAAAATTAACAAGTAATTTATTGATGTTAATACAAAAACTAAAACTTTTCGATCAGGGATGATACTTAACTTTATGTTTTGATACTTGCCAATTACAAACGATAGTTAAATTAAACGTACCGTACTTGGTCGTCTCCATAACATAAAATCAGATAGTCGGCTGCTTCGTTGAATGGTCACAGTGCCGTCCTTATGATCAGCGTTATCTTGGTTCAAAACCCACTCGTGAAATATTGTTGATTTCTTCGAAAACACACTTTATGGCAATTTTCTTTGCTTCGTGATCTTGAAAACAGTTCTAGATTACAATCATACCTCTATTAAATTACAAACGGACAGCAATATCTTGCCATCTCCGGATGCAGATTGAGATATTGACTTGCGCTACGTATTACCGCCTCCGTCGCTTTTTTGCTGATCCGAAAAATTAGTATAAAAATAAAAAACTAATATTAATGAGACTTAAACGTTTGTATAATCATAATACTTGTTTGAAGTCGATTGCAGTTACGATTTGGAATATACCAGAGCATTGCAATGACGTCACACAATGTTTTGGTCTGTTCCAATTCGTCGACACAAACATTAACAAGTAATTAATGATATTAAGATACAAATTAAAACTTTTGAATCAGGGATCATAAATAACTTTATGCTTTGATACTTGCCAATTACAAACGATAGTTAAATTAAACGTACTGTACTTGGTCGCCTCCATAACATGAAATCAGATAGTCGGCTGCTTGGTCGAGTGCTAACAGTGCCGTGCTTATGATCAGCATAATTTCGGTTCAAAACCCACTCGTGACATATTGTTGATTTCTTCGAAAACACACTTTACGGCAATTTTCTTTGCTACGTAATCTTGAAAAACAGTTCTAGATTACAATCATAGCTCTATTAAATTACAAACGGACAGCTTGGGATATTGACTTGCGCTAAGTATTA
The DNA here is from genome assembly GCA_963680785.1 of Diplosoma virens. NCBI lineage: Eukaryota > Metazoa > Chordata > Ascidiacea > Aplousobranchia > Didemnidae > Diplosoma > Diplosoma virens. Next base: position 12,707,112 of record OY796889.1, on the reverse strand, counting down.
GCACTTCCGTCGCCTTTTTGCTGGTCAAGAAAATTAATACGAGGGTCAGTCAATAAGTAATGAGACTTTCTCAATTACTTTGGTGTTCTTGGAGTTATGCAACTGAAATTTTATGTGATGATTATGAATGGAGTTGTCATCTTATTTACAACAAAACTTGTTTATTTTCAGATTACTGTAGGTGTGACGATAAATTGAAATGACTACTAGGCTAGGAAACAGCTCATGCTTGGAACAAAGAGGAGTCATCAGATTTCTGTTGGCAGAGAGTGTAAAATCATGTGAGATTCTGTCTAGAATGCAAAGACAATATGGTCCTTCCTGTATGTCTAGAGCAAACTTCTACAAATGGGTGCAAGCATTCAAAGATGGACGCGAAAGCATTACTGATGATCTGAGAAGTGGAAGACCTGTGGATGTCTCTACCCCAGAAGCAGTACAGGCAGTTGAAGACCTGATCAAATCTGATAGAAGGGTCACTTTAGATGAAATTGCTACAAACTTGGACATCTCCCATGGCACAGTGTACGCAATTGTGCGTGAGAAGCTGCGTTTTTCAAAAGTCAGCTGTCGCTGGGTTCCAAAGATGTTAACGGATGATCACAAAATGCAGCGCCTGATGGCTTCCAGAGCATCACTACGCAGATACAGAAAGGAGGGAGATGTATTTCTATCGAGAACAGTGACAACTGATGAGACCTGGGTCTTTCATTATGAACCTGAATCGAAACGACGATCAATGGAGTGGAAACATGTTTCTTCCCCAGTGAAGAAAAAATTCAAATCTCAGAAAAGTTTAAGGAAAGTCATGCTCACTGTGTTCTGGGACAGAAATGGGCCGATCACTATCAGTTTCTTGGAAAGGGGCAATACTGTGAACTCAGAGAACTACTGTGAGCTGCTAACTCAAGTGAAAAAAGACATTAAGAACAAACGGAGAGGACTTCAATCAAGAGGTGTGATTCTCCTTCAGGATAATGCAAGGCCCCACACAGCAGCAAGAACCCTAGCCAAAATTGAAGATTTAGGCTGGAAACTTCTAACACACCCACCCTACAGCCCAGACCTTGCACCATCTGATTTTCACCTCTTCGGCCCACTCAAAGAGAGTATGAGGGGAATTCACTTCCAGACTGATGAAGAAGTGAAGGCTGCTGTGAGCAACTGGCTAAGGACCCAGTCCACGGAACTCTATGCCAAAGGAATAGACAATCTAATATCAAGATGGAACAAGTGTGTTGCAAAGGAGGGAGACTATGTTGAAAAATAAAAAAGCATTTTTTGATTACCAGTCATTGCAAACTTGAGTTATTAAAAAAGTCTCATTACTTATTGACTGACCCTCGTATAAAAATAAAATGAATAAAGACCAAAACTATAAACGAATATTTATAGGTGTTAAACGTTTCTATTATCATAATGCTTGTTTGAAGTCGATTGCAGTTACGATTTGGAATATACCAGAGCATTGCAATGACGTCAAACAATGCTTTGGTCTGTTCCAATTCGTCGACACAAAAATTAACAAATAATTTATTGATATTAATTTAAAAACTAAAACTTTTCGATCAGGGATGATATATAACTTTATGTTTTGTAACAAGCCAATTACAAACGATAGTTAAATTAAACGTACCGTACTTGGTCGCCTCCATAACATGAAACCAGATAGTCGGCTGCTTGGTCGAGTGGTCACAGCGCCGTCCTTATGATCAGCATAATCTCGCATCAAAACCCACTGGTGACATTTTGTTGATTTCGGACTGCAATATCTTGGCATCTCCGGATGCAAATTGGGATATTGGCTTGCACCACGTATTGCAATGACGTCAGACAATGCTTTGGTCTGTTCCAATTCGTCGACACAAAGATTAACAAGTAATTAATGATATTAAGATGCAAACTAAAACTTTTCGATGAGGGATGATAAACAACTTTGATAAATAACCATACATAGATAAATAACCATATATTAAACAACTTGGATAAATTGATAAATAACCAGATATGTTTTGAAATTTGCCAGTTACGGACGATAGTTAAGCTAAAAGTTTGGTACTTGGTCGCTTCCCTAACATGTAACCAGATAGTCGGAAACTTGGTCGAGTGGTCACAGCGCCGCCGGTGACACTTTTGGTTTGTTTAGAACAGCCACTTTACGGCACCTTCTTTTGCTTCGTGATCTTGAAAAACAGTTCTAAATTACACAGTTACAGCTTTATTAAATTACAAGCGGACAGTAATATCTTGGCATCTCCGGATGCAGGTTGGAATATTGACTTGCACTACGTGTTAGTGCCTCCGTCGCTTTTTTGCTAATCAAAAAACTTAATATAAAAATTAAAAAATAAATTATAAAAATATAAGCAAATATTAATGAGACTTAAACGTTTGCATTGTCATAATATTTGTTCGAAGTCCATTGCAGTTACGATTTAGAATATACCAGAGCATTGCAATGACGTCACACAATGCTTTGGTCAGTTCCAATTCGTCGACACAAATATTAACAAGTAATTAATGATATTAACATAAAAACTAAAACTTTTCGATAAGGTTTGATAAATAATTTTATGCTTTGAAACTTGCCAATTACAAACGATAATTAAAGTAAACGTACCGTACTTGGTCGCCTACATAACATGAAACCAGATAGTCAGAAGCATGGTCGAGTGGTCACAGCGCCGCTGGTGACACTTTCTTTATTCCTTAGAACAGACACTTTACGGCACCTTCTTTTGCTTCGTGATCTTGAAAAACAGTTCTAAATTATACAGATGTAGCTCTATTAAATCATAAGCGGACAACAATATCTTGGCATCTCTGGATGTAGGTTGGGATATTGCTTGCGCTACATATATGCGGCTCCGTCGCTTTCTTGCCGGTCTGAAAAGTAAATATAAAAATAAAATAAATAAATGAAAGAAATCTAAAGTAAATATTAATGAGACTTAAACGTTTGTATTGTCAAAATACTTGTTTGAAGTCGATTGCAGTTACGATTCGGAATGTACCAGAGCATTGCAATGACGTCACACAATGTTTTGGTCTGTTCCAATTCGTCGACACAATTATTAACAAGTAATTTATTGATATTAATCCGAAAACTAAACTATTCATTCATGGATGATAAATAACTTTATGCTTTGAAACTTGACATTTACGGACGATATTGAAGCTAAACGTTCCGTTCTTGGTAGGTTTCAAAACATCAAACTATAAAAATTTAAAACGAATATTTATGAGACTTTATCGATTGCATTGCCATAATACTTGTTAGAAGTTGATTGTAGTTACGATTTGGAATGTACCAGGGCATTGCAATGACGTCACACAATGCTTCGGTCTGTTCCATTTCGTCGACACAAATATTAATTTGCATTTCATCGATATAGACAAAAATGACTTACTTGATGAGAATACAAGTTTATAATTTACTTAAATCAATTAAACGCTTGATCATGCAATCGCGTAATGACTTTGCGTAAGCTACTCTCGACAACGATAGATACATGTTACGATTACGATTTAGTCAAAACTAAATGACAAATCGTACTAAATCTTTAGAAATTTGAAACTTTCCTCAAAAATAACACCGTTCACGATCTTTCGTTTATTTATTAGAAGTTGATTGCAGGAACAATTTGGAATGCACCAAAACATTGCAATACTATCATGCAATGCTCTGGGCAGTCCCATTTTGTTGCCACAAATTTTCATACGTTTAGCACGCATAAACGTGCTCGACTGATTTTGAAATCTCGATGCTCGGTATTTATAGACTTGAGTGCCGATGTCGTAATTCCTTTCACTTAATTTGATTGGTCAATGTAAATCATGACCATTTTTGGCGAGTCTATTAGAAGTACGGACGATTTCATTTTATAACTTTTGTTTGGTCGAAACGATCTTCCACGTTTTTGCCACTTTATCGAATTTAATCAGGTCACAATAACACACGTGGTACTGCTGTTTCAGATAATTACTTGAAATTGTTTTAATGAAGAGCTTTTTTTTTCGATAACAGTGTTTCGTTTCGATTGTCTTCTTTTAAGATATTTCATCAATTTAAAATATGTCAATTCATCAATTTAAATGTTTAAAAAATCTTATTAAATTAAATTAAAATATTTTTTAAAAGTCTCCACCTTAAATCTTAAAACTTTTCAGTATTTTGTGTTTATTTTGGATGCACAAAACTTTATTTTGCCCAAATAATTCCATGTCGCTGTCATAAATTGCTGATTTTGGCCAAATATTTCTTTTTCACCGCTCGATTTATTGAGACTTGGGAGGGCAATTACCCCTTGCTCGTCGGCAGATACGGTTATGTTTCTCACAACTTGTGAAAGTTTTTCAATTTACTCCGAGTTAATTTGTGAAATGTGTTGTCAAAAACGTTTTAGTTTATTAAATGTTACTTTATTGAAATTTTGCTTCAAAATAGTGTTTGTTGAAAACGAATTTAACTTAACAAATTCTTTTACTTATTTTAAAATTCATATGTTCTTCTGGTAAATTCAGAGGCCAAGTAAAACTTCAACAAATATAACAGGCGTAATATTTATTAAAGAACTCAACGACGTTTCGTCCGTTACATCGGGCGGACTTCATCAGGTAAAAAACAGAACATAACGCGCACCATATTTAAAAACCAAGAAGTTAAAAACACAAACCAACAAACACAAGGTGAGAAGCGAACATACATAACAATTCAATAATTACTTAGTGCAAAAGAAACAAATTTAAGTGGTTGAAAACCCACATAAGTTGAGATTTTTTATATTGCTGTATATTTTTGGAAAAACATTACGATCTTTATCATTTATTGAATTTTTTGTATTATTAATATAAAACGATTCTAAAAATTTTCTTTTGTTTCTTTTGCACTAAGTAATTATTGAATTGTTATGTATGTTCGCTTCTCACCTTGTGTTTGTTGGTTTGTGTTTTTAACTTCTTGGTTTTTAAATACGGTGCGCGTTGTGTTTTGTTTTTTACCTGATGAAGTCCGCCCGATGTAACGGACGAAACGTCGTTGAGTTCTTTAATAAATATTACGCCTGTTATATTTGTTGAAGTTTTACTTGGCCTCTGAATTTACCAGAAGAACATATGAATTTTAAAATAAGTAATATCCCTGGTAACAGTGTTTATATTAAATTCTTTTACATTACTAAAAAATAGGTTTCTATGTTTAAACTAAAACAGTTTTTTAATTCTACATTTATTATTACAACTCAATATTTGACAAGTAATCAGCAGATTCACTTTATTTACTCAGTTAAAAACGTTTTGTCTTATAAAGAAAATTCAGCAATGATGTCATATATACCAGTGGTCCCCAAACTTTTTAAGAAGTGACCCCAATTTTAAAAAATTAATCTGAAAGATATCGCGACCCCAATTATGTACAGACAGTTTGCAAAGAAATATATTTTAGGATGTTCTCTAAAAAAAAAAAGGTCTTCACTTCGATTTCATCTCTGATTTCCCTATTTCCCTCCCAAAATCAGGATGTTCTCTAAAAAAAAAAAGGGGTCTTCACTTCAATTTCATCTCTGATGTTCTCTAAAAAAAAAAAAGGTCTTCACTTCGATTTCATCTCTGATTTCCCTATTTCCATCCCAAAATCAGGATGTTCTCTATACATTTTAGCTCAGGAATTTCAAGTGCAGAATTCCAGTAATAAAGCGACCCCACAAAGTATTCAGGCAACCCCATTTGGGGTCGCGACCTACAGTTTGACGAACACTGATATATACTATATCATTTGTGATACAACAAAGGTAGTTGTGAAAAGCAAAAATCAAACATCCTGTCATTTTATAGAGAAATCCTTTTCAAAAATTAAACTGTTTTTATCAGTTCGTCTATTATTTTCTTGATTAAAAGCGATTTTAAGTTTCACTTTTGTTTTTGCCACTGCCCGATTTTAAAGTTTTATTTACGGTACACAATTCGAAGTTTAGTGAAAGCTAAAACATTCCAGAAATCGTTTAGTTGTCTAATCAAAATCATTGTAAAATATTTTTATCCTAGTAAACCTTGTGTTATTTTTCAAATTACTTTGTCACATTAAAAATTGCAGCAAAACCTAAAAGATTTAAAAAAGCTTTCAAAAACAAAATGGTTTCCTCTGATGATTGCAAAAGAATAAAATCACGTGATGCATAACAGATCTCGGTTCAAAACCTTTTCGCATGACACAATTAATCAACACCTGTGCATTTGCAAACGCTGAAAACTCTTCAAAAGCAAGTTGGTTTAGAAACCAATTCTTCAGTTTATATTAAGCTTTTAATTTCGGTCCTTTAGAAAATCTATCGATTGAAAAATTTGGTAAATTTTATTTTTGTTCGCGAGTGACAAAACAATAAAATTAGCAATATCTTGTTTGTAAAGTTATTTTCATTTTGTTTCGTTTTCCAAAAAACAGCAAAGTTTTGTTGGATTATCATAAATCAGGGGTGTCCAACCGCGGCCCGGAAAGGAAGTTTTAATCAAATGCCCAATCTCTTGAATTATTTCAGTGCTTTAAAACCTCCTCAACCTGTGTTAGTGAGAGATTCCCAAGTATGCTGTAAACCCTTTTGAGAAACATTAGCCCAGCGATCCTTAACATGGAGATAGTATTCATTTAATTGACAAAATAAAGCGCTTAAGCAGAGTGAAAACCTTTTTGGTTTGTTTTTTTTATAGAGAACACATGGATTTGGAGACGAAAACGACAAAACTGCCAAATCAAAGAATGATTTTTAGTGAAGACCTTTGTTTTTAGAGAACACCTGTTTTGGAGACGAGAATTTTTGAAGTAATTCGCATGAAAACATGATTTTGGTTACAGCAGCAATTGCGGCACGTGATAAACTTACACAAGAAAATTTGGCCCGCGATGTGTAAAAGGTTGGACACTTCTGTCATAACCAAACAGCGATGTATTTTTATGATGTTTTATTTGGTTTGGAAAAATCGAATTTTATTTTGAAACTCTAACCAGATCATACAAATTCGACACAAAATTATTTTCACATAAATTCGTTTAACAAACAAACTCATGCCGTCCAAACACAGATTTATTGCTTTTTATCATAAACTTACTTGCTGTACTTGGTGTACTTGGTAGTTCTTTCTCATTGTTCCTTCAAATGTTAAAGTCTGCTTTAGTTTTTTGTAATTTTGGTGTAGATGTTAACGATAAAATCAACTTTTTTGTTACTTTTTAAGATCAATTTGGAAAAAAACCCTGACACAAAATAATACCTAACCGACACGTTTCATCGGTCAAAAACAAAATGGCGGATGTTTAGTTCTTTAGAATTGCTTGTGAAGTAAAAAACAAACGTCTTTTGAATTTTTATAATTTTCATAACTTAATCAATCACACTCTTGACCATCTTTGATGTATTTAAGTATTTGAGGACTCTGTTGAGCTTTCGCAAATTAAGAAGTCCTTACCACAGCGATTCCACAAACAAATTAGCAATGATACAAAGATACCGGTAATAGTAATTTGTTTTTAATCATAGAGTTTTTTGGATATTCGCTGAGCCTTTTTTTGTTGTTTAGATATAAGCATAAGTGTAAAAATAAACGTCTGGCTTAATTTTTATTAACAATAATCGATCAGATTTTCGTTTATTTCTTCGTTTCTTTTACAAATCTTATGCATTTAATGGAGCATGACTTGATTTTAGTGACCTAGTTTATTATGTCTGGTCAAAATAATTACGTGAATTGTTGGTTTTCAGCGTTATTATAGTTGCAACGTAATCATTAACTGACCTGCTATTGTTTTAGATAATTACTTTGACAGTTTTCAGCTTTCTGTTAATTGTTTTGGGTGATTGTTCTCGTGTGGCATTTACTTATTTGCAGACATTTTCTTTTGTTTCAAAAAACGAGACTTGATTAATTGATGGCATTTTTTTCTCACAGCTGAAGACAATAAAATTTCTTAAAGTTTGCTTTAAAGCTTTGTAAAATGATTGTTAAAAATCGTTTACTTGATCATGACTTTTAATTCGTTAAAACTTTTATTTTTAAATTAAGCTTTTTCGAAAATAATAATAACCAAAAATTATTTCACAACGTTATTTTCTTTTAAAGGCAAATTTCTCTTTATTTTAAATCAATTTAAAATTTTTTTATTTAAGGACAATGTTTATTTCCAAGCCGAATTCTTATCTAAACCTTGATTTTCTTTTCTTTGGCCAGTATTTGTTCTATAAAAAAATTGTTTACAAATTTTTGATTTATAATTTCAGGTTTTCGGAAAGTGAATTTATTTGAAATAATTTTCAAATGATTAAGACTTACACAATCTTAATAAATCCTGTTACGGCTGTAAATATTGCGGCCAAGAAACATTGTCACTTGACTAATTTATTAAGTTTTTAAAAAAAACGGTTCAAACTTTTAAAAACAGCAATTTACAATAGTTTAAAATATTTTATTGCAAGTTGACAGGTTAAATAAAATTGTTACTTTGACTTAGTTGAAAAGGCTAATAGATTTTTGTTAAAAAATTATGTAACACAAGAAAAGAAACGAAAACGTTAAATAATGAAATATTTTTTTAATCAATTTGTATTTTGATCGAAAATATCGTAGAATTTTTTTACTCATTCAAAACTTATTTAATTGTTAAACTTAACTAACTTATTTAATTTTTACTCATTTAATTGAACAAGAGATTCGGTCAAACTTCTAACAAATTGGCTTCACTTTGATGATTGCGAAACAGTAGGATCATGTGATACGAAGAAGATCTTGCAATATTTTCTCGCGACACAAATAATCAACGCTTGTCAAACGTTATATGTTTAAAATTACTCAAGTTGTTTTTACTAAATATTTTTTAATTTTTTCAAAACATTGTTTGTGTTAATCAGAAAAGTGAACTTGGACAATTGCTGCTAATTACTATTCTGCGACTCATCACACCTTCCAAACGTAGCGTAAACAATCAACAAGTTTTGTGTTTGTAATTCATTGCAAGATGTGTGCCAAGTACGTGATGCGGATGAATAATAGAACCAGCATTGAAAAATGGCAGTGTGTGGCGCAACTTTGTCTGCATGGTTATCTACACGGTCAAGTACCTCCAGCCTACTCACTGGCGGCGTTTGTTAAAGTTAATCTCCAAATTATTCTTGTGTTTATAAAAACACGAGATAGCACTGAAATGCCAGTTTACCCATTTAATACAATGCTGAATTTGCACGATGTTGTAGAATTCATTCGTTACATATGAATGACATCACATATGTAGTTTCGTGACTTATAGATAGATAACTCAGTGTGGTTTTGTCAATCCAATTAAATCACCGCAAATCAAATCTTTGCAAAGCAAATCAAATCAAAAATCAAATCACATGAAAATTTTCCCCAGGTATGTTTTGGTCATACAGTATAAGTTGATTAACAAAAAATACTATAAAATCTGGAACGCTTAACTAATTTCAGAATAAAAAGTATAGCCAATATATTTTGAAACATTGTTTTATTAAAGATGTTTCGGAATTACGTATAACTCATTTTTAATTTTATGCTTCGAGATTTATACCGAGCCATTATGGATCTGAGGCTAAAGTAGTTCTAAAAAGTTAGAGAGGCTAGTTTTTAAAATAGAAAAGGAAAGCAGACATAAAGTTTTTGAAATTTTGTCAGATATATAATCTTTGTCCTAAGTTCACCAAATATTTACGCAGTTTATAATGGAATGCGTTATAATTCCGAAACGTCCTTAATAAAACATGTTTCAAAATATTGTACTGCATATTGCTGATAAAATAAATGTTTCAAAATATATTGGATATACTTTTTATTCTGAAAAAATACTATAATTTAAACCTCGCAACACCATTCCGCAATGATTTAGTTTAATTCAAGCTGATCTGAACAAGGCCTTTCCGACCGACCTAGTATTGATTTCAGGAATAAAAGCACGGAGTTGGATGTACTTGCACAGCATTGCGTGTTCCATTTCTTACACTGGCCAGCGTCGATGCCTAGTTCGGCGAAGCTATATAGTAGCTTAATCGCAGCTGACATAATTTGTTGTCTAGATTTTAGTCTCTATATTGACTGGCTTTTGATAACCCACTTAATAAGCCACGTAGTAACCCACTTAATAAGCTAAGAAGAAGGCCGTTGCCGTATTTGTCTATCTGACAGCTGCTTATGACACTGTCTGACACCGTGGCCTTACCAGCAAACTGCTGAGACTTCTTCCGGATAAGCACATGGTCAAAATAATTATGGAGCTTGTCCGAAATCGAAGTTTCACCCTTACTACCAGTGAAAGCAAGCAAAGCAGGCTACGCCGTCTTAAAAACAGCGTTCCTCAGGGATCGGTCTTGGCTCCTCTTCTATTTAACATCTATACGTACGATCTGCCTTCCATTATTTCCAGAAAGATTGTTTATGCATTGTTGCAATCTTTTGGAAACTGGAAAGACTTGAAAGGGACTTTAAGCCAAGACATGTATACACATTCAGCGTATCTCCAGACTTGGAGGTTGAAGCTCAGTCACACTAAGACGGTGACGGCAGCTTTCACTTAAATAATCAAGAGGCTAAGGACTGCAACAAAGGTAGACTTTTACCGTTCTGTCCAAGTGGCATTACACAAAAACTATCCTCGCGCGTCACACTTCTGACGCGACTCGTGGGCTCGGGATGGGGTGCTGGTGCTAAAACACTACGCATAGCTACCTTATCTCTATTCTATTCAACAGCTGAGTACTGTGCGCCATTCTGGTGTCGCAGTGCTCACACTCGCCTCATTGACAGTGTCTTGAACGACGCCTTGCGCATAGTCACTGGATGCCTTCGTCCCACTCCAACGGACCACCTACCTATACTTTCAGGCACAACCAGCTGAGCTTCGCCGTCGGCGTTTGAAGGGTATCCACTCCAGGCCAGACACAAACAGGACTGGGGCCGAGGGTTTATCCTTTTACTACCCCAGACTGCTGCACTGCCTGGATCAGATGCTGGCAGTGATGTCATTAAGCCAGCATCAAGTTTCGTTATCCAAAACCGTCAGACCTCGTGCTCCATGTGGTGCCCGATGTACAAGGCACACTGTTAGTACATGGTCCGCGGTTTGCTCAGAGGCGCCGCACTCGCAATTCGGTGAAGGTGCGAGACCCCATTTGTTCATGGACGAATGGAATCGCCCAACACCAGTCCGCAGGCGGTTGAGCTTAACACAAGCTGCTCGGGTTAACCCCATCTCAACAGGCCTGGCACCGGCCTCGAGCACAAAAGCACGGAGCCTGGAAGCATTTTTACAGTACTCCGTTTTCCATTTGTGATTTGTCCATTCAGAGGCGCGGATGCCAAATCTGACAAGGTTGTCTAAAAGATTCCGCGCACCTGGCACAAACCGGCGTCTGGATCTTAGTCTCACTTGGCGAGTATCTGAGGACCCACTTAAAAGATCATACAAGATATGATCGGGGTCCAAAGATCCACGGTAAGCCAAGGAGAGTGTCGCTCCCACTCGGCGAAGCTCAGCTGGATGACTGAGAGTACAGGTAGGTGGTCGTTGGAGTGGGACGCAGGCATCCAGTAACTATGCGCAAGGCGTCGTTCAAGACACTGTTAATGAGGCGAGTGTGAGCACTGCGACACCATACTGGCGCACAGTACTCAGCTGTTGAGTAGACTAGAGACAAGGTGGCTATGCGTAGTGTTTTAGCACGAGAACCCCATGCCGAGCCCACGAGTCGCGTCAGAAGTGTGACGCGCGAGGATAGTTTTTTGCGCAATGCCACTAAATGGTGACGAAACGTGAACGATCTGTCCAGTTTTACCTCAAGGTAAGTAGAGGTTGGACAGAACGGTAACAGCTTTCTTAATGGTGTCACAGAAGTCCTGGTAAGCCGCATCCACATCAACTGAATCAGGCGGCAACAAAGTCTTTGCCAATTTATTCGTCAAAGCAATGTAGTGACTCCATTTGGCCTTGCGGAAGTTCCATCGCTTAACAGGCATGCTTGGCACTGCCATAGCAAACCTTGGTCGTGTAATAAGCGAAGGTCGATGTTATGACCTGGGGAACTTCTCAAGGACACGTCTATCCGGTAAGCGACTGTTTCGCCCTACGCTAGCGAAAGCTAGATCTGGATTGGTCCCAGTGTTCCAGCGGCCGGAATAAAAACTGGCAGCGTCCTTGGCATTATATAGCAGGGCAAGACAATTAATACTCGTACTTGCCCAGCCAGCCAAGCACTCACCGTCCGGACTGTTGTCGTCGTAACCCCAGTCAGCATGACGACAGGTAAAATCGCCAGCATAAAGACAGGGGTGAGGAAACACTGGGAGATCCAGGGTTCGCAATCGCGTTGGCGGTGGTTTGTAGACGTTGACTATTTTATAACCATCAACGTTCACACATAGCCACTCGATTTCCGATGTCGGTCGAGATTGGTCCAAAAGCGTGTATCTCAGTCGCTCGTGAACAAACGTGGCAAGGCCATGCTTCCTGCTTAAAGAAGACCCAGCTAGTTGGTAATTTGGTAGCACCAACTTCTCTGCATCAGTGCAGTGGGTCTCCTGCAGTAGAATGACGAGTGCCTCAGACTGCATAGCGAGGTGATGAAGAACGTTCATCTTGCTTGCAGTGAGGCCTTCGATGTTCAGCTGAAGAATAGTGAGTCTTCGGAATTTGTTGGCAATGTTCCCTAAATAGGGCAGTTTTATCCTAGCATTTCCCCGTCCTGAAAAGGACGTTTTCCGATTAGCAGACCCACACAAAACATCGGAATGGGTGGATACTCTTCCGTTTTGGTAGGTTCGGTTTAGGTCTGTCATTTTTAAAATCAATGAACAGACTTACTCACGGCCCAGGCTGCGTGAAAGCACCTACCATCTGTGCCAAATCTGAGCTTCGCCGAATGGAAACGACACTTTCCTTGGATCATCATGGATCTCTGGACCCTGATCATACTTTGTATGATCTTTTAAGTGGGTCCTTAGATGCTCACCAATAAGACTAAGATCCAGACGCCCGTTTGTGCCAGCTGCGCTGAGTCTTTCGGACAACCTTGCCAGACTTGGCATCCGCGCCTCTGAATGGACTAATCACAAATGGAAAACGGTGTACTGTGAAGGTGCTTCCAGGCTCCGTGCTTTTGTGCCCGGGACCGATGCCAGGCCTGTTGGGATGGGCTTAACCCGAGCAGCTTGGGTTAAGCTCAACCGCCTACGGACTGGTGTTGGGCAATCCCATTTGTCCATGCACAAATGGGGTCTCGCTCCTTCACCAAATTGCGAATGTGGCGCCTCTGAGCAAACCACAGACCATGTACTAACAGTGTGCCTTGTACATCGGGCACCACATGGAGCACGAGATCTGAGGGTTTTGGATGACGAAACTCCATACTGGCTTAATAACACCACTGCTAGCATCTGATTCAGGCAGTACAGCAGCCTGGGGAAGTTTTGGCCCCAGCATGTTTGTGTCTGACCTGTCCTGTTTATGTCCTGTAAAAGATAAACCTGTAAAAGATAAACCCTCGGCCCCAGTCCTGTTTGTGTCTGACCTGGAGTGGATACCCTTCAAACGACGACGACGAGGAGCCACGTAGTATACTGTATACCAGGGTCCATAGGCTTGACCACAGATAGTGTTATTCTTAGTAAGCAAAACTCAGTTTGCTGGCTTCTTGATAGAATTGAAAAATGATTTGTTGGAATCAAACACAGGCATCCGTTGATAATGAGCATGGCGTCGTTACGGTATTGTCTATGACACGATTATGTGCGCTGCGATACCAGTTGGCTGCAGCATGCAGTACTTAACCATTGATCGAAATAGTGCAGCTGTACGCAATGTTTTGACACCAGCTCTCCATCTTGAACACGCAAATCGCCTCATCAGTGTGACTCGAGAAGATGAGATTTTTGGGAAAAACATAGTTGATGTTGTAGGGGACCCATATAAACGTGCCCATTGTCTAGCAAACCAGCGCCTTTCTTACAAATGCAACCGATGTGCCATTTTGTAAAAATTTGCTTATCGTTGATTAAGAAAATCCCGAAGACGCTTGCGACAGTTCGCAAATACGAAGAAGAATACCTGTCCATAAGTGTTTTATACAACCTGATTAACGAGGAAAAGTTGTTTTGTGGATTAATAGAGTACAAACTAATTGTCTTATTGCTGCTGGTACAAAGTTTAATCATATAGATTCAGAATTTTATCAACGAGTTAAATTAGATTACGAGGAAAATAATAAGATTTTGAAACTCGTAGCTGTGAAAAACTCGACCGTAAAAACTAAGGCGTTATGCTCTGCTTCTGTTGAATTTCAAAGCCAAAATTTAAAATTGTTTGTTTTCAGAAAGTTTGTTGTGGGATGTTATTTTTAGTTGTGAATTTTTAAGTCAACATAAAAGCGTAAAAATTGATTTTGGTGAGCCTTAAATCACCATTAAAATTAGGAGCTTTGAGTAGATTTGGAAGTATAAAACCGTTGCGCTTGTTTGAACATCTTATCCCTAACATTCGCTCCATAGCAACTAAAAGACGCAATTATTCAAGTACGGACTTGAGTTTTATTAGCGGTAAAGTTTCCAGATTCCTTGTTGATAATATTATTGAACCTAGTCACTCGCCATGGCGGGCTCAGGTGGTGGAACGAAAAGTGAAAATCATAAAAAACATATGTGTGCTGATTGTGTTGACTGTAGTCAAACCATCACAAGTTCACGCGTTTGGATGCCTGTCCGCTTCTGTTTTCAGGAAGGTATCAAATTATAAATGTTTTCAAAACCAGACCTTCGAAGCGCTTATTATCAAGTTTCGTTGATACCTGAAAAATAAAGTTACACTGGCTTTGAGGCTGTCGAAGAACTATATGAATTCAAACGTATCCCTTTCTGTTTAAAGAATGGAGTCCTATGTTTTCAAAAAATGATAAATCAAATAATATTTGATTATAAATGTGTGCGGACATTTTCGCATCTTGATGATATAACAATATTTGGTAAAACAAGTGAAGAGCATGACAAGAATTTAAAAAGTTTTTTAAAGGTTATTTCTAATTGTAAATTAACTCTGAATGAAAATATGTGCATGTTTTCTACAAAAGGGTTGAAATTGCTTGAATACTATACTGTATATCCGACGGAGTTATGCACAGTCGTCGTCGTCGTCGTCGTCGTCGTCGTCGTTTGAAGGGTATCCACTCCAGGCCAGACACAAACAGGCCTGGGGCCGAGGGTTTATCCTTTTACTACCCCAGACTGTTGCACTGCCTGGATCAAATGCTGGCAGTGATGTCATTAAGCCAGCATCGAGTTTCATCATCCAAAACCGTCAGACCTCGTGCTCCATGTGGTGCCCGATGTATAAGGCACGCTGTTAGTATATGGTCTGTGGTTTGCTCAGAGCCGCCACACTCGCAATTCGGTGAAGGAGCGAGACCCCATTTGTTCATGGACGAATGGAATCGCCCAACACCAGTCCGCAGGCGGTTGGGCTTAACCCAAGCTGCTCGGGTTAACCCCATCTCAACAGGCCTGGCACTGGTCTCGAACACAAAAGCACGGAGCCTGGAAGCATTTTTACAGTACTCCGTTTTCCATTTGTGATTAGTCCATTCAGAGGCGCGGATGCCGGTTTCGGTCTGTCATTTTAAAATCAATGAACACACTTACTCACGGCCCAGGCTGCGTGAAAGCATCTACCATCTGGGCCAAGCACCGCGCAGTACTGCTTAAGTATGCAATATACTAACAAACCTCTTGTTAAATATGCTGTCTATCATCGTTCAAAAAGCCTGTTGACTAACTTCTAGTGAAGAATTCGGTTTTTCATCCATCAGATCTGGTAATTGATTTTAAAATTCAAAATTATTGCCGAGTTTAGAATACAATTAGTAGACCGAATAAGGATTGTAAACTGCATACTCCACCACATGGTAGACCGCATACGCCAAATAATCTGAATATTTAATTAATACCGTTATGGGGGGTGCCAGGCAGAAGGAAAAGAGGAAGGCCAAGGAGAAGGTGGATGGATTTGGTGAGAGAAGACATGGAAAGGGTTGGAGCTAGGGAAGGAGATGAAGTAGACCGAGTGAAATGGAGATTACTATCGCGCTGTGGCGACCCCGAGTAGGGAGAAGCCGAAAGAAGAAGAAGAAGAATGGGCGTAGATAACTAACTTGCCTAACCTAGGTTGCCGTACCGTTTTTTTTTCAGCAACTTTTCAATTTTTGGATGAAAATGAGCCATTTGTAGTAAAAACTGATTTATCAGACAATGCTATATCTGCATCACTAAATCAGCATAACCAACCTGTTGTCTTTTTCTCTAGAATGCTGACCGAAAATGAACGATATTATTCCTGAATGAAAAAAGAAGCCATAGCTATTGTGGAAGCAATTAGTAAATGGACAGAATTTTATCCGGTCAATATTTTACAGTGATTACCGAAAAACAATTTGTAGCATTTATGTACAGTACCAAAAATCATAGTAAAATTTATGATAACACGCTACGCAAAATGCACGAGTCGTTATGTCATCCGGGCGTTACACGTTTGCATTATTTTATTCGCGTAAAAATTTTATTGTGTTCCGGTAACAAAGTTCGTAATGTTGTTGCAAAACCCAACCTTTATAAATCAAAAGTGGCGATTGGCGCAAGTGGCAAGTGCCGAATCGACATTATCCCGTCCGTCGCCCGATGACCAATTTTTTGCTGGGTCTAAGCTTTTAATTTAAACAAGCAAGAATTAGCCAAACGTGAGCTAAAAGTTACAACAACGATAAACTTGTACCATTCTGTCCAGTCTTTTTTTATCTTGGGGTAAGACTGCATAGATTGCTCACGTTCGTCTCCAATAGACCACTTAAAAATTCTTTCAAACATCAAGTCAGTTGAACTTGGCCAAATAAAATCGAGATCATCTACTGCAAGCATCACCCCGACCTGCTTCCAAAGATCCCGAGATATTGCTGTCCAAGTGAAATCTTTTGTTATTTTTTAAGTTCTTTTTTAATGATTTTACTAAAATTTGAAGCTGCTTGCCAAGACGCCAAAGCCACACAACCATCTTCCAAAGAACAAAACAGAACAACGGGAGTATAATTTTTAAACCGCAATCGTGTCAATTGCTTCAATTAGAATACAAAATTATATATTTTATTTATTTTATCTCTATATTTATCCTCCTAATTTGCAGGAAAGCCACGGAGGCGCTAATACATAGGGTAGGCAATTACCCTGATCTGCTTCCGGAGATGCCAAGATATTGTTGTCCGCTTTTAATTTAATAGAGATATGACTTCAATTTAGAACTGTTTGCCAAGACCACCAAGCAGGGGAACGTGCCGTAAAATGTCTTTTCCAAGGACACAACAGAGTGGCGCGAGAGAGTTTTGAACCGAGGCCGTGTTGGTCACGAGCCCGGCGCTTTAACCAGTTGACCACGCTGCCAACGATATAGCCTATTATTTAAAAGGCAGTAGAACTATTGACTTGTGATATGCTGATTAAATTAAAATCTTTTTCAAATATCAATTTTTGTTTACAAATATAAAAAGCAAGACGTATGAGGTAAAGACTTTTATCTTCACTTTAATTTCGGAGTATATTTTACCAACGAAATTCCAAGATAACCAGAAATCGGATGTTAAATTTGATTGAAGACAATACAAAAGGTCTTCACTTTTATGAAACCGCTTTTATCAGCTGTCGTGATTCAACTGCAATTGAAGGACGTCCCAATTATTTTTAGATCACCTTACTCTACTAAGATTCGCAAATTCCTCCCTAAAAATTTTGATCGAATTCTTTCTTCGGGAACCAAGTGACTCACTTTGAGAAACACTGGTTAAGACTGTAAACAACGTAATTTGTAGCCTTATGCTTATGGTATCTTGCGTTGGGCATCCCCTGACACGTTTTGTTGAATGGGGCAAATACTCACCAACAGTTTTTTTTAATTATGTAAAAGATAAATCAATCCAACATTAGTAATCGTAAGCAACATATTTCAATTGTAAAATCGACTTTGTCGGCAGCGTGGTCGAGTGGTTAACGCACCGGACTGATGATCAACATGGTCTCGGTTCAAAACCCACTTGCGCCATTCTGTTGTGTTCTTGGGAAAAACACTTTACGGCACTTTCCCCTGCTTGGTGGTCTTGACAAGCAGTTCTAAATTACAGTAATATCTCTACTAAATTACAAGCGGACAGCAATATCTTGGCATCTCCGGAAGCAGGTCGGGGTAATTGCCTACCCTATGTATAGCGCCTCCGTCGCTTTCCTGCGAGTCAGGAGGATAAATATAGAGATTAAAATAAAATAAAAATAAATATTGGCCATATTTCAACAAAGTTGAATTAATATCTGGTAGGCCTAATGATTTTTGGAGCGCCAAAAGGCAAAGCGAAAATTTTTTATTATTTATTTTGATATTGAGCTTACTAGTGTTGAAGTCTGATATTGGATTACTAGTGTTGGACAATCAGCTTTCTAATTCATAACTTCTATAGAATTCGAACTCGCTCTCATCCCGGCCTTTGATCTCTGTCATAATAGTACGCGCCTTTATTTACATTCTTGTTTGATACATTTGGTTTAAAATAAGTAATTTTTTCCTTTGGTTATCGCTTTGGACTTCGTCTTCGTATTATCAATATTAACTTTAGTTGTCGTTTTGGTTGCCAGGAAGAGCCATCAATTTTTTGAATTTCCCAAACTGTACTGTATCTTAGCTCTGTCATGTTCTTTGTATTTACGTTTAACTTACGTTGAACTTGGAACAAAGATTTTAGTTTTGCTATCGTTGGTATTGCTTGGATGTGCAGTTGGTGAAGGCTTTGGAGTTCCCCCGAGCCACGTTGTAGTCAATTTTAGCTGATTGCAACATAAAAACTCAAAAAGTGATTATAAGAATTAAAATAGTGATCTATAAGAATTAAAGCGCTTGAAGTAATTTGCTACCATCTCTGTGCACGTGGATGTCTTTGGAATCTTCCTTCGAGTGCTTGAAATTTAGCTGAGTTAGCAGTCGATACGAGTTTTGTATTGTTTCTTGAGGTGCAGCCGCTGGAATTCACAACTGCCTTTTTGCTTGTTCGAAAGTCACCGACTTCGTTCTTTCCGTATCTGTGATTTCCCACTGGTGCCCTGTCCACTTGCTTTCGGCTCTTTGTCTTTGAAGAAGGACTGTTTTCGAAACCTCCATTAGTGATCTTTTCCTTCGAGTTCGAGAGTCATCGACTTCGTTCTTCCTGCTGATCCGTACATCGAGAACCCGTTCATCTACTACGGCTATTCTTCGTCAAAGTCTGGTTCAAAACAGTCATTGACCTCGTCTCCGTCGCAACCTTGATCTTTACGAGAGTTATCGACTTCGTCTTCTTGTCTTTCATTCCCGACGTGTGAGGAAATTTATCGAGAACTTCTCATCGGTGGTTAGAATATATGATTTATTGTATTACTTAATTTTTTGTATATACTTTATTGCTGTAGTTATTTTTTTAATAGTTTTCGTGCACTTACTATGGTCTTCACATCGCCTGAGCCTAGGGACAAACGGAATCGGTTTAATGTTGGGGTTAGTTCTGATAAGATTCAAGCTGCGCAAGTGTTGAGTGCTTCTACTTCCTCTGACCCTCTTGTAAAGGAGTCCTTAACAGGCCTAGTACCACGTAAAGTGTTAACTAATAAACGTTTAGTACTTGTGTTTGATATGAAGGCTTTGTCCTCTAGTTTGAAGAAATGTAAATCGAAAAAAGAGTTTCGTGAAATAGCGCCTAAATTTGATAAGATTAGTGCTTTATACAATAATTTTTGTAAGGCCCTTGATGAAGTCACTGACACTGAATTTGCAGCCGAGTTAGCTCGCCGCGCTCACGAGCCAGAACACCTCCTACAAGAAAGCTCCTGTCTCCGCTTAGCGGACAGCTGCGGCAACTTCAATCAAGACACCCATTTGCGCATGCTGAATTGCTCAATGACCCCGCCCAGTCAGGTATTGTTTTATTTTATTTATTTTATCTCTATATTTATCCTCCTGACTCGTAGGAAAGCGATGAAGGCGCTAATACGTACATAAAGTAGGCAATTACCCCGACCTGCTTCCAGAGATACCAAGATATTGCTGTCCGCTTGTAATTTAGTCAAGATATGACTGTAATTTAGAGCTGCTTGCCAGGACCACCAAGCAGGAGAACGTGCCGTAAAGTGTCTTTCCCAAGGACACAACAGAATGTGCGGAATATAAATGTATAGTACAATAAGTATAGCACAATGTGCGGAATATAAATGGAGCGTGGAGTGGCGGGAGAACACCTTTCGATTCCATAAGTTTATTAAGAATGTTAGCCCAATAGCCAACGCCACCGCGATTTAGTTTTCCCAAAACTGCATGGGTCAAACTTAATCGCCTCCGAACCAGCTTTAATTTATTCCGCTCAAAAACTCAAAAAAGCGACGGATAACAACTTTTTCTCGTTAGTTGTCAAATGCAAACAAGGATACCATTTCGTGCTTATTTCTGATACCTGTGCTTAATTTTATAGTCATTGTCTTAGAAAAGTTTAATGTGCTTATTTTACAATTAAGTGCTAATTTGTGCTTAATTTTTACTAATTTCTTTTAACTTTCCACAAAATTGCCAAACACCGTGTTTTTGACGATATTAACAAAAAAGCGATTGGATTGTTGTTTATAAAATTTAATTATTTGTTGGTGATCTTTTTGTTTTTTAAAAGTTGATTGCAATAACAACCTAAAACTAATCGAAGCATTGTGATGACGTCAAACAAACAGTTTTACTCTCAGTTTGTAAAATTTAATCAGTATGAAAATGCGCATGGCGTCCTCATGGTCTAGGACACGAGCATGTGAGCTGCCACACCAGGCTGCTGCGCAGTACCTAACTATAGACTGAAATAGTGCAGCTGTACGCAATGTTTTGGCACCAGCTTTCCATCCTGAACCCGCAAATTGCCTCGTTAGTGTGACGCGAGAAGATAAAATTTGAGCCGGCCAAAAGATACTTGTTGATGTTATTGTCCGGGACCTAATCGACATGCTGACAATTGAAGCGCGGAAGCATGGAGACGTTTTAATAGTTTTAATTATAGAATTTATTGTATGCAGTTTGGAGTTTGTCACACAGTTTGTTAAATTGTTCAGCAAAAACTTTGAAAACATGCTCATATTTTGTCATGGATAAGTTAATACAAAACTGACAATAATTGTTTAGTTTTATTCAATTGTTACACACTCTAGCAAATAAAGTTGGTGATTAATATCTTTTGACAAATTTGTTTTGCGAGCAGAAGGATGAGAGTTCATTTCTCAAGTTTCCCTGCCTCATTTCCATCTTGAATAAAAGCCACTTTATTTTTTTCACATACAAAAAATTTTTAAATCAAGTCAATCTGCTCATCTACAAAAATAATATTGTTTAAAATCAAAAGCAACAATAATAATATTTTTTGCTTTACCACGAAACAAACAAGCAGTTGCACAAGGGCCTTCTAAAGAAAGGTTGTAAAAACGGCCCGTTTAAGCAACAAGTGGCCCTCCTTTATATCAGCTCCATAACAACTTAATAGAACACCATTTCCGTGGGGTCCGATCAGTATTTATCCATTTATGATTAGTTTTGATTTCCACGAGACTAAGTAATAAATAAATAAATGTAATAAAAAGATCTTTGTTTTTCATTCCAATTTTAAAAAGTAGCCTTTTTTATTCTTTTGTATCTGACTATCACTGCAGGAAAATGACATGAAGCAAAACTATTCATTCATCGATTACGATATCGAATTTTATGATGTGAAACTTGCCAATAACGGACGTTATTTCAATTAAATGAATTTTCTTTTTTTTTTTAATTTGATTTCTGGAACAACTTGAAATTGATTAAAGCATTGTAATGACGTCATACAATGCTCTGATCAATTCCATTATTTTGTCGCCAACATTAGCTTAAACAACTATAAATTTTAAAATTTAAGAAAGACCGCAACGATAATGATGAGAAATGATTGGTCCATCTTGTGGAACTTATTAACACAAGATGGCAGATTACATTAGCATCTCGCGTCATGGTCATTTGCAAAAAAAGGAAAATTGTTAAACCGCCATTATGCAATTAAATGCTTTTTAATAAAGTAATAAGTAGTGTCTATACTGATAAATTAAAATATTTTAAGATATTGAATAGGAAATGAAAATTATACGTGGATAGATGATGGCGAATTTCATGCAGTGAAGCTTAATTGCCAATCACGGACATTTCCAAAATTAAATATTCCTGACATGAAACTAAAGTCAAATATCACTGAAGATTTTGTTCCTAATTAATACCGATAAACATTAAAAAATTTCCAGTTAGCACGGAAACTAAACTGTTCATGGATAGATGAAAGCAAACTTTCAGCGATGGAACTTTCCAATTAAAAACAAAATGCAAAACCTTCTAGTGCTGACGTGAAAATACAAACATTATCAAACAAAATCATTTTTGACCAATTATTCTCATATAAAGTTGTAATATTGTAGTAAAGGTTTGGAATGTACAGGGTCCTCCACCCAAGTGTAGACTAATTTTTAGTTATGTCGGAGTTGCGTCGAATGGTCTGAAAACTCTGTTAATTTTTGCTGTCGAAGATAGCGTAAAAGTCAATCTGCATGTTTACCTGAACATGTTGAAGAACACGTTTCTTCCATGGATAAATTGATTGCCTGGAAATCAAACGGTGACACTACAGCAGGATGGGGCAACCGCTCACACAGCCAAAATGGTTCAAGCCTGGTGCAAGGACAACTTTAAGTCCTTTTTGTTCAAAGAAACTCTGGCCCCCTTCTCCTGATCTGAATCCGATGGACTTGGGATATGATCCATCTTGGAGAGAAAGGCCTGCGCTGTGTTACATTCAAATGTGGAAAAATTGAAGAAATTGAAAGAATCTTGGGCGAAAATAGAAAGCGAAACTATTCCTGCCACGTGTGACCAAGTTATCTCTCACTTCTGCCGTGTTATCATTAAAAAGGGCGGATATATTGAATAAACTGAATTCAATATTGAAGATTATACATTTATCTTTAATTTTCTTCAAAAAAAATTTCACTACCCTTTTCGTTTTCAAATTAATGTAATATATAACAGTCTACACTTCGCTGGAGGACGCTGTACCAGAGCATTGCAATGACGTCACACAATGCTTTGATCTGTTCCAATTTGTCAACACAAAGTTTAACAAGTAATTTATTGATATCAATTTGAAAGCTAAAACTATTCATTTATAGATGATAGATAATCAGAGATGGATACCACGAGACACGGTCCTGTCTAGGTCTCGGACCACTGTGTCTCGAATCCAGGTCCGAGACAATGCAGCGAGGTGGAAAAAGCTCACAGATGTTGTAAATATTTCATGATATTTACAATCATGAACAAAAGTTTAAGACCACTATGCAAAAGTGACGATTTTCAACATTTAGCATGTGATTGCATCAGCCATATTTTATTGTTGCATCATAAGTTTGTTTTCTTCGTTGTGTTTCATTTTGCGCCAACTCTTACTTCTGTCCACATTTCCTGGTTAATTTTTTTGCTATTTACTGATTTTTTTCGGTGCCTAAAATGGGAAAGAAAAAATCTCTAAGCGAGGTTCAGAGGGCTCAGATAGTTGCCTTACACGGCCAAAATCTATTTGAAAGGCAAATATCTGCTCAAATGGGGTGCAGCAAGCCAGCAGTGCATCAAGCGATTGCGAAGTATCAACAGGATGGCTCCTATACCGATAAAAAAAGGACTGGATGACCGCGTGTCATCACTGCACGAGAAGACAACGTGATGAGGAAGATAGTTGTAAGGTCACCACGAATTCAATGAAGAAAATTAGGGCCGAATTGTTGAGCAGAGGTCCTCGAATTAGTCATATGACCGTTTCTAGACGTTTATCCAAAGAATTTAATCTGAAGTCATACAAACCGGCCAAAAAACCAAGGCTTACTGCGGCTATAAAAGCCAAGCGTCTACAGTTTGCTAATAATCATCAACATTGGACCGCCGAGCAATGGGAAAAATGGCTTTTTTCCGACGAATCAACCTTCCAACAGTTTGTGGTTAAAAAGAGGCACGTCCGTAGACCAACTGGAAAACGTTTTGATGAGAGATACACCATACCAACAGTGAAACACCCTCCTAGTCAGATAGTTTGGAGGGGCTATGTCCAGAAATGGTGTCGCTGCTCTCAGTTTCCTGCCTCCAGGAACCACTATGAATGGGCCAAAATACGTGCAAATGCTCTCAGAGAAGCTAAAACTTCACCTGCAAGTTCACAATTGTCAAATATTTATGCAGGATGGCGCCCTTTGCCACCGTTCCAAAGTTGCTAAAATTATCTGGATAGCAACAATATCGACCTTCTCGAGTGGCCAGAAAACAGTCCGAATTTAAATCCCATCGAGAATTTGTGGACCAACATGAAAAATAAAGTGTCGGAAAAGCAACCATTAAGTGGCGCAGAGTTGGTAAAAGCGATAAAGGAAGTCTGGGTAAAAGAAATATCCAAGGACTACTGCCAAAGTTTGATCGAAAGTATGCCAAGAAGAATCAAAGCTGTGATCAAAAACAGAGGAGGCCACACAAAATATTGAGAATGGGAACATTTTTTTGAATACGATTATTTAGACTGTGTGGTACTGTCTTCCATGTGTTTATGATTGATTAGGTGCGAAATAAAACAATTTGCCAAATGTAAATAAAGTGTTATACTACCTTGTGCTTATAAACTCGTAACAATTTCAAGTAATCTTAAACTTTTGTTCATGACTGTAGTAAAACTAGATATTTTTAGCCGTTCGGGCGTCATGGTCCATTTTAAATTTGCATTAATCTCAGTAGAATTGAACCATGGCAATCTTTATTAGGGTTGCGAAGTCAGAAAATTTAAGATCCAACTCCGACTCCTAGAAATTCTAGGATGCCGACCCCGAGTCCGACTTCAGCTTTTAGATTTTCAAGGATTCCGACACCCACTCGAACTTTAACTCCGACTCCGATTCCCACTCCAATTTTAACTCCGACTCCAGACTCTCTGTACTCTCAAAAGTCCGACTCCGACTTCTTCAAAAAACCTCCGATGCCATGCGACTCCGATTCCGACTTTGCAACCCCGATCTTAATGCATGGCAATCAAAACGCCTGTACACTGTATAGAGTGCTCGAGAAATTATAAAACTGATTTTATCAACATTTAAACGTCTTGCATTTCATATTTTTAATAACAAAATTTGCTATCTCAAAAAGCGGCTATATCACGATGCTTTTAATTGTAGCGAATATTGTTCTATGACATTATAATAAGTTGCATGTATGAGCATTAAGGAATTAATACGATTGCAGTTCAAATCCTATTCGCCGGTTCTATTGTGTACCCGTGGAAAGATACTTTACGACACAGTTTTTTGCTTTAAATGTCAGTCATTTTACATTATAGAAATTAAAAATATATATATATATCGAGCTAGAGCAGGGCTTCCTAAACTTTTTTGTTCCGCGACCACATTTTAAAAAATAAATTTTTGTGCGACCCAAATATGTGTAGGCTAATTTACGCTAACTTTTCCTATGGAAAACCATGCATGTGCATCCAAAAGCATGTAACATAGGGTGGCCATACGTTATGCTTTTTAGGCCTTGTCCCGGCGTCCCGCCCAGTTAACCTCCATGTCTCGTTATGTATTTCAATTTTAAGTAAACACCTATTTCTTAGAGAACGCTAAGATTATGAAGCGAAAATAGGGAAATGTGAGACTCATTTCAAGTAAAGACCTTTTTTTTATAGAACACTACTATTTTGGGACGAAAATTGGGAAATCTGAGACGGCTTTCAAATGAAGACCCTTTTTTTAGACAACACCATGATTTTGGGACGAAAATAGGAAAATCCCAGAATCTCAAAACAAATTTATTTTGTTCTAGAAAAATTTTTTTAGCTGGACCGCCGATGTCTGCAAGGAATTCTGCCTATTCAGATATGGCAACCGTACTTTTAACAAACGTCCCCATTTCATCACTTTTAAAATATGGCCACCCTAATGCAAAAGCAACGAGAAATGGAAACAGTAACCTGAAACTAAATAACAAAATTACAAAAACAGACTTTATTTCATAAACATCATCAAGCACATTTAATGGAATGGATGGTCAAATTATTTTACATACTTGCACAGCTTCCTTATCAAGAAAAATAAATAATTTAATGTATTTGCATTCATCTACAACAGGGGTGTCCAATCTTTTATTCGTGGCGGGTCAAATATTCGCCTGTAAGTTTACCTCGGGTCACAATCACTGCAGTAATCAAAGTGATGTTCTCATGTTAGATTTCCTTCTCCAAAATCAGTGTTCTCTAAAAAAAAATAAAAAAGGTCTTCACTTAGAATCAGGTTCTGATTTGCAATTTTCGTCTCCAAATGCAGGTGTTCTCTAAAAAAAAGATCTTTGCTCTGATTCAGGGTTTATTTTGTAAATTTGATGCCTTAAATGCCTACTAACCGCAGGTTGGTGATCGTTGGACTAGTGTTTTTTAAAACGATTTGCGGCACACTTGGAAATCTCTCGCGCAACACAGGTTGAGAAAGTTTAGACGCACTGCGGTAATTCATGATTGAGTATCTAATTAAAAACTCCTTGGCGGGCCGCACCAAAAGGCTTCGCGGGCCGCGGGTTTGACAATCTTAATCTATAAAAATCAATCTTGGCTTCAGACTCAGTAAGAAGATTTTTGCTTTTGTTTCTTGCAGTTTTCTTAATTACACCACATGGCTCAACTTTTGATCACGCCACCGTACTACTTTACGACGCAACAATCGTGTAATGAAACTTTATCAATTCTAGTTTTTGATTGTCAATAAAAATACAGTTTGAGAAGCCCTGAGCTAGAGGACAGATGGCACCAAAAACTACCATCTGTGGCACTGTGTATCACGCACGCCACACCCAAGCTCTCTGCCCAACCACGGTTTTTACATTTTAACCTCTCATCAGGGACAGTCTGCTCAAACAAAGTTTTATCACAGAGCTGGTCACATACTATATAAAAAAAAATTTACGATTTCTGAACTTCTACCAGATGCATTGCTGCACTAATAGAAACGGCTAAACCTGGATAAGCTGACTATTCCTGATGAGAGTCTAAAACTCGAAACTATGGTCGGGCAGTGAGCTCGGATTCGGCATGCATGATGCAGTATGATGCAGATGGTAGTTTTTAGTGTCATCTGTCCTCTAGCTCAATATATATATATATATTATTTTTTAATTTTAAATTTGTAATATGAATGACATTTAAAAAAAAAAACTGTGTGATCGGCGTGCGTAATGCGCAATGCCGCTTCTATCAGTGCATTAATCCACCTGGTAGAACCCCACAAGTCTTTGAAAAAACGATATAAGATTTCAAGCGGAGAGCAAAATCATGATATTTCAGGAAGCAAGTCGGATAAATTACTTGCAGAAGATGGTTAGGTTTCAATGTTTCACTGTTCAATTAGGAGAATTCCACTTTATATTGGCAAAGCGATGTAATCACTCCACCTGACACTGCAAAAACTCTATCGTTTAATTGGCATGCTTAGCAGTGGTAAAGCAAAACTTAATAATGGAAGTCTAATAGCCGATGATCAATGTTTAATTTGGGAAACTTTCTGGTGATTTATGGTAAAAATTTTTGAGGTCGTCATCGTTTAAAGGGTATCCACTCCAGGTCAGACACAAACAGGACTAGGACCGAGGGTTTATCCTTTTACTACCCCACACTGCTCTTCTGCCTGAATCAGATGCTGGCAATGGTTTTATTAAGCCAGCATCGAGTTTCGTTATCCAAAACCGTCAGACCTCGTGCTCCATGTGTTGCCCGATGTATAGAGCACGCTATTAAAACATGGTCAGCGGTTTGCTTAGAGGCGCCACACTTACAATTTGGTGAAGGAGCTTGGACCCCATTTGTGCATGGACGAATGAAATCGCCCAACACCAGTCCACAGGCGGTTGAGCTTAACCCAAGCTGCTCGGGGTAAGCCCATCCCAACACGCCTGGCACCGGTCCCGGGCACAAAAGCACGGAGCCTGAAAGCATTTTCACAGTACTCCGTTTTCCATTTGTGATTTGTCCATTCAGAGGCGCGGATGCCAAGTCTGGCAAGGTTGTCCAAACGACTCCGCGCACCTGGCACAAACGGGCGTCTGGATCTTAGTCTCAATTGGTAAGTATCTGAGGACCCACTTAAAAGACCATGCAAGATATGATCGGGGTCCAGAGATCCACGGTAAGCCAAGGAGAGTGTCGCGCCCAGTCGGCGAAACTCAGCTGGCTGGATCCCTGAGAGTACAGGTAGGTAGTCCGTTGGAGTGGGACAAAGGTATCCAGTAACTATGCGCAAGGCGTTGTTCAAGACACATTCGATGAGGCGAGTGTGAGCACTGCGACACCAGACTGGCGTACAGTACTCAACTGATGAGTAGACTAGAGATAAGGTGGCTATGCGTAGTGTTTTAGCAGCACCAGCACCCCATCCCGAGCCCACGAGTCGCCTCAGCAGTCTGACGCGCAAGGATAGTTTTTTGAGCAATGCCACTAAATGGTGACGAAACGTGAGCGATATGTCCAGTTTTACAACAAGATAAGTAGGGGTTGGACAGAACGGTAAAAGTCTACCGTTGTTGTAGACCTTTAGCTCACGTTTGGCCTCTCAGTTGTTTAATTAAAAGGCTGCCGTCTCCGTCTTAGTGTGACTGAGCTTCAACCTCCAAGTCTAGAGATACGCTGAAAGTGTAGACATGTCTTGGCTTGAAGTCCCCTCCAAGTCCTTACAGTTTCAAGTAGAGTGCAACAATGCTAGATCATCAGCATAAGCAAACTTTCTGGAAATCATAAAAGGAAGATTGTACGTATAGATGTTAAATAGGAAGGAAGCCAAGACCGATCTCTGAGGAACGTCGTTTTTAAGACGGCGTAGTCTGCTTTGCTTGCTGTCACCGGTGGTAAGGGTGAAACTTTAGTTTCGGACAAGCTCTATAATCATTCTGACCATGTGCTTATCCGGAAGTAGTCTCAGCAGCTTGCAGGTAAGGCCACGGTGCCAGACAGTGTTGTAAGCAGTTGTCATATCAACAAATACGGCACCGGCCTTCTTTTTAGCCTCAAAAGAATCCTCGATGTTCTGAGTTAGCAGAACAATTTGATCTACGGTTGACTTCCCGCGTCGGAACCCAGCCCACTCTTTTGGGAGCAGTGAATCGATTAATGATTTAACGCGGGCGTAGATAAGCCTCTCGAGGATCTTGTAGGGGACACAGAGCAGAGATATCGCTTGATAACTCTTTGGGTCCCCCACAGGCTTTTCTGGTTTTGGGATCGCGACCACAAGCGCTCTTCTCCAGATCTTGCGAATTTTGAGTCGAGCAAACAGGAAGAAAGAATGTCACGTAACCAGGACTTCAAAGCAGTTCCAGCATGGAGTATAAGCTCTGAGCAGATGGAATCAGGTCCCGGAGATTTAATTGGTTTTAAATGTTGGAGAGTAGAAGCAAACTTTCTCTGTGAAAAAATGTTAGAGATATTTACTGCGTCTGATGTTGTGGCCCTCCAAAGGTCTGACACTTCTTGAGAGACAAGTCGAGTTGACTTGCGGTCAACAGCCTCGTATTTTCCATTTCTAACTAGCTAAGATGCAATAGCATCGGCTGAAACGGGACAGTGATGAGGAAAGTGTCATGACCTACCAGTAAAGTTGTTCAAAATACTCCACGCTTTTCGACTAGAGTGTGAGAAGTCAATACTTCGAACTGCCTCGGAACATCGATCCCTCCGTTTTCTGTCAAGCTTGGCAAGCAGAGCTGTCTGTAGCAGCCAAACTTGAGTCGTCTCCCTGAGGACACTGCAGAACGGTTTCATAGAGGGATTCACACTCTGCATCCCAACACGGAATATAGTTAGTTCGATACCCGCGTGGGATAGTCTTTTTGGCTGCATTCTTAATGGTGTTACAGAAGTCCTGGTAAGCAGTTGGAGTCTCCTGAGTCGCATGTTTCAAATCGGAGTCGGAGTACTTTCTTTAGATTTGATGACGTCGGAGTCGAAAACTGGAGTCGATTTTTTAGATTTGGTGAAGTTAGGAATCGTATTTTTTTATTTTTATTTTTTTCATTTTTACTCACAATCAACTTGAAATTAATCAAAGTGCATGTAGAAATAAAGATTGTGAATAAGGAAACAGCGACTAAACGAAGTACGTTATTACATGCCGTATCTTTGAACAAAGCGATGTGATGTTAATAAGGAAAGCGAAAAGAAGATAATTAATACACACATCCGAGCCATATTCAGAGATTGTTGTATAATCATGGGTGGGAGAAACAATAAACTCAAAGACCAAAAGGGTCTGGACCAAAAAGGGTCAGGCAGGCAAAGAAACCCACCAAAAGAAATCCTGCCACGGTTCAAAAGGACCATTTCAAAAGCATATGGCTGGACAAAAAATTTATATACGTAAAACATACAAATAGCAAACAAGAATAGTTGCAAAAGAATTAAATTATATCAATTTTCATCGAACTGGACGGGCCGTAATGATCTGGATGTTGCCTTTGAAGTTGCATCGGGCATTTATCACCTTCAATTTCTTTGTCCAATTAGGTGGAGTTACCTGTAATAATAAAAACCAGCAGCAGATGTTTTAAAATTTGTAAAGTCTATTACCATTAAAAATTTCTTATTGTATTTACAGACTTCAACTGACGCTAAATTTTTTTACATTTTTAGATTTTATTTCGATATTTATCGTTTTGACTCGAAGGAAAGCGACGGAGCCGCCGTAAATAGGCAAGCTATTAAGCAATTATCCCAACCTGCTCCCGGAGATGTCAAGATATTGCTGTCCAATGGAAATTTTTTAGTTTGTAATTTAGTTTATAGAGATATGACTTAAATTTAGAACTGCTTGCTAAGACCTTCAAGCATGGGAAGTGCCATAAAAATGTCTTTTCTAAGGACACAACAGAATGACCCCATAGGTTTTTAATCGATATCATGTTGATCATAATCACGTTGTTTTAATGCGCTTCAAGCACTTGACAATTAGGCCAACATGGTTGTAAAATTGGAACCGCTGGAGTCCCAGGTTTAGGGATGAAGTCGGAATTGGGGTCAGAAAATATTTTTCTCCATATATGGAAAACGGAAGAAATTATTTTCACATCACAACCCTGGTTATAAGTCACACTTTGCGACCTGGGAGAATACAAAAAACAAGAAGCGACACGCCCTCAAAAAAAAATAGATTTTACTAATTGCAAAATTAGATTTTCATGATACCGTTTCTTGTCTGCAATTTAATCTACTCAAAATGAAAAAATTTTTTTTCTTACTTTGATTGCACTCAACCGCTGACCAAAGCACTTTTTATCTGTTAAGTTGATGCATATTATAAGTATTGGGAATGATAACAAATTACAAGCTGTAGCTTTAGACAAGTGCTCAAAATTCTTAAAAAACCTCGAGATTTTAGGGAGAGCTGAATTCAAATGAAGACTATCTTTTTATTTGTCACTTGACATTCAATAATCGATAAGCAATCAAAAAAAGTTTGACGCATTTTTTCCAACAAAAATCATTTTAATCATTGGTTGAATTTTTTAGAACAATTTTCAAACCGAAACTTAAGTTTAACTTTGCAAAAAACAGCCAAACTTGGCCGTCCATATAAAGCCAAAATAGTTTTTGGTTTACATTTAAAAATAAAGTCAAAAAGGTGACCCATCCAAGTAGCAGCCGTATTTTTGCTTGCTTATTTTCGAATCATTTCGATGATAAATATGACTATTTAGCAATTAACAAACATTGGAATGCAATGACGTCACACAATGCTTTGGTCTGTTCCAATTCGTGGACACAAATATTAACAAGTAATTTATTGATATGAATCCGAAAACTAAATCTATTCATTCATGGATGATCAATAACTTCATGCTTTGAAACTTGCCAATTACAGACGATATTGAAGCTAAACGTTCCGTTCTTGGTAGGTTTCATAACATGAAACTATAAAAACACGAGATTAAACGAATATTAATGAGACTTAATCGTTTGCATTGCCATAATACTTGTTGAATGTTGATTGCAGTTACGATTTGGAATGTACCAGAGCATTGCAATGACGTCACACAATGCTTTGGTCTGTTCCAATTCGTCGACACAAATATTAACAAGTAATTTAATGATATTAATTCGAAATCTATTCATTCATGGATGATCAATAACTTCATGCTTTGAAACTTGCCAATTACAGACGATATTGAAGCTAAACGTTCCGTTCTTGATAGGTTTCATAACATGAAACTATAAAAACACGAATATAAAACGAATATTAATGAGACTTAATGGTTTGTATTGCCATAATACTTGTTGAATGTTGATTGCAGTTACGATTTGGAATGTACCAGAGCATTGCAATGACGTCACACAATGCTTAGGTCTGTTCCAATTCGTCGACACAAATATTAACAAGTAATTTATTGATATGAATCCAAAAACTAAACCTATTCATTCATGGATGATCAATAACTTCATGCTTTGAAACTTACCAATTACAGACGATATTGAAGCTAAACGTTCCGTTCTTGGTAGGTTTCATAACATGAAACTATAAAAACACTAGTATAAAACGAATATTAATGAGACTTAATCGTTTGCATTGCCATAATACTTGTTGAATTTTGATTGCAGTTACGATTTGGAATGTACCAGAGCATTGCAATGACGTCACACAATGCTTTGGTCTGTTCCAATTCGTCGACACAAATATTAACTAGTAATTTAATGATATTAATTCGAAATCTATTCATTCATGGATGATCAATAACTTCATGCTTTGAAACTTGCCAATTACAGACGATATTGAAGCTAAACGTTCCGTTCTTGATAGGTTTCATAACATGAAACTATAAAAACACGAATATAAAACGAATGTTAATGAAACTTAATGGTTTGTATTGCCATAATACTTGTTGAATGTTGATTGCAGTTACGATTTGGAATGTACCAGAGCATTGCAATGACGTCACACAATGCTTTGGTCTGTTCCAATTCGTCGACACAAATATTAACTAGTAATTTATTGATATGAATCCGAAAACTATTCATTCATGGATGATCAATAACTTCATGCTTTGAAACTTGCCAATTACAGACGATATTGAAGCTAAACGTTCCGTTCTTGGTAGGTTTCATAACATGAAACTATAAAAACACTAGTATAAAACGAATATTAATGAGACTTAATCGTTTGCATTGCCATAATACTTGTTGAATTTTGATTGCAGTTACGATTTGGAATGTACCAGAGCATTGCAATGACGTCACACAATGCTTTGGTCTGTTCCAATTCGTCGACACAAATATTAACAAGTAATTTAATGATATTAATCCGAAATCTATTCATTCATGGATGATCAATAACTTCATGCTTTGAAACTTGCCAATTACAGACGATATTGAAGCTAAACGTTCCGTTCTTGATAGGTTTCATAACATGAAACTATAAAAACACGAATATAAAACGAATGTTAATGAAACTTACTGGTTTGTATTGCCATAATACTTGTTGAATGTTGATTGCAGTTACGATTTGGAATGTACCAGAGCATTGCAATGACGTCACACAATGCTTTGGTCTGTTCCAATTCGTCGACACAAATATTAACAAGTAATTTATTGATATGAATCCAAAAACTAAACCTATTCATTCATGGATGATCAATAACTTCATGCTTTGAAACTTACCAATTACAGACGATATTGAAGCGAAACGTTCCGTTCTTGGTAGGTTTCATAACATGAAACTATAAAAACATGAGTATAAAACGAATATTAATGAGACTTAATCGTTTGCATTGCCATAATACTTGTTGAATGTTGATTGCAGTTACGATTTGGAATGTACCAGAGCATTGCAATGACGTCACACAATGCTTTGGTCTGTTCCAATTCGTCGACACAAATATTAACAAGTAATTTATTGATATGAATCCGAAAACTAAACCTATTCATTCATGGATGATCAATAACTTCATGCTTTGAAACTTGCCAATTACAGACGATATTGAAGCTAAACGTTCCGTTCTTGATAGGTTTCATAACATGAAACTATAAAAACACAAATATAAAACGAATGTTAATGAAACTTAATGGTTTGTATTGCCATAATACTTGTTGAATGTTGATTGCAGTTACGATTTGGAATGTACCAGAGCATTGCAATGACGTCACACAATGCTTTGGTCTGTTCCAATTCGTCGACACAAATATTAACTAGTAATTTATTGATATGAATCCGAAAACTATTCATTCATGGATGATCAATAACTTCATGCTTTGAAACTTACCAATTACAGACGATATTGAAGCTAAACGTTCCGTTCTTGGTAGGTTTCATAACATGAAACTATAAAAACACTAGTATAAAACGAATATTAATGAGACTTAATCGTTTGCATTGCCATAATACTTGTTGAATGTTGATTGCAGTTACGATTTGGAATGTACCAGAGCATTGCAATGACGTCACACAATGCTTTGGTCTGTTCCAATTCGTCGACACAAATATTAACAAGTAATTTATTGATATGAATCCGAAAAGTAAACCTATTCATTCATGGATGATCAATAACTTCATGCTTTGAAACTTACCAATTACAGACGATATTGAAGCTAAACGTTCCGTTCTTGATAGGTTTCATAACATGAAACTATAAAAACATGAGTATTAAACGAATATTAATGAGACTTAATGGTTTGCATTGCCATAATACTTGTTGAATGTTGATTGCAGTTACGATTTGGAATGTACCAGAGCATTGCAATGACGTCACACAATGCTTTGGTCTGTTCCAATTCGTCGACACAAAAATTAACTAGTAATTTAATGATATGAATCCGAAAACTAAAACTATTCATTCATGGATGATCAATAACTTCATGCTTTGAAACTTACCAATTACAGACGATATTGAAGCTAAACGTTCCGTTCTTGGTAGGTTTCATAACATGAAACTATAAAAACATTAGTATAAAACGAATATTAATGAGACTTAATCGTTTGCATTGCCATAATACTTGTTAAATGTTGATTGCAGTTACGATTTGGAATGTACCAGAGCATTGCAATGACGTCACACAATGCTTTGGTCTGTTCCAATTCGTCGACACAAATATTAACAAGTAATTTAATGATATTAATCCGAAATCTATTCATTCATGGATGATCAATAACTTCATGCTTTGAAACTTGCCAATTACAGACGATATTGAAGCTAAACGTTCCGTTCTTGGTAGGTTTCATAACATGAAACTATAAAAACACGAATATAAAACGAATGTTAATGAAACTTAATGGTTTGTATTGCCATAATACTTGTTGAATTTTGATTGCAGTTACGATTTGGAATGTACCAGAGCATTGCAATGACGTCACACAATGCTTTGGTCTGTTCCAATTCGTCGACACAAATATTAACTAGTAATTTATTCATATGAATCCGAAAACTATTCATTCATGGATGATCAATAACTTCATGCTTTGAAACTTACCAATTACAGACGATATTGAAGCTAAACGTTCCGTTCTTGGTAGGTTTCATAACATGAAACTATAAAAACACTAATATAAAACGAATATTAATGAGACTTAATCGTTTGTATTGCCATAATACTTGTTGAATGTTGATTGCAGTTACGATTTGGAATGTACCAGAGCATTGCAATGACGTCACACAATGCTTTGGTCTGTTCCAATTCGTCGACACAAATATTAACAAGTAATTTATTGATATGAATCCGAAAACTAAACCTATTCATTCATGGATGATCAATAACTTCATGCTTTGAAACTTGCCAATTACGGACGATATTGAAGCTAAACGTTCCGTTCTTGATAGGTTTCATAACATGAAACTATAAAAACATGAGTATAAAACGAATATTAATGAGATTTAATCGTTTGCATTGCCATAATACTTGTTGAATGTTGATTGCAGTTACGATTTGGAATGTACCAGAGCATTGCAATGACGTCACACAATGCTTTGGTCTGTTCCAATTCGTCGACACAAAAATTAACAAGTAATTTATTGATATGAATCCGAAAACTAAAACTATTCATTCATGGATGATCAATAACTTCATGCTTTGAAACTTGCCAATTACAGACGATATTGAAGCTAAACGTTCCGTTCTTGATAGGTTTCATAACATGAAACTATAAAAATATAAAACGAATATTAATGAGACTTAATGGAATATTAATGAGACTTAATTTCATTATTTCATCGATATAGACAAAAATGACTTACTTGATGAGAAAACAAATTATAATTTACTTAAATTAGTTAAACGCTTGATCATGCAATCGCGTACTGACTTTGCGTAAGCTATCTCGACAACGATAGATATATACGCTACAATTCGAACTAGCCAAAACTAAATCACAAATCGTACTAAATCTTGAAAAATTTGAAACTTTCCTCAAAAAATAACACCGTTCGCCATCTTTCGTTTATTTATTTGATGTTGGTTGTAGGAACAATTTGGAATGCACCAAAACATTGCAATACTATCATGCAATGCTCTGGGCAGTTTCATTTAGTTGCCACAAGTTTTCATACGTTTAGCATGAATAAACGTGCTCGACTGATTTTGAACTCTCGATGCTCGGTATTTATAGACTTGATTGCCGATGTCGTAATACTAGTTTACTTAATTTGATTGGTCAATGTAAATCATGACCATTTTTGGCGAGTCTATTAGAAGTACGGACGATTTCATTTTATAACTTTTGTTTGGTAGAAACGATCTTCTACGATTTTGCCACTTTATCGAATTTAATCAGGTCACAATAACACACGTGGTACTGTTGTTTCAGATAATTACTTGAAATTGCTTTAATCAATAGCTACTTTTTTTCGACAATAGTTTTTTGCTTCAATTGTCTTCTTTTGAAATTTTTCATCGATTTAAATGTTTTAAAAAATCTTATTAAATTAAATCAAAGTATGTTTAAAACGTCTCCACCATAAATCTTAATTTTTTTTGCATTTTGTGTTTACTTTCCATAAAACAGACACTTTACGGCACCTTCTTTTGCTACGTGATCTGGAAAAACAGTTCTAAATTACACAGTTACAGCTTTATTAAATTACAAGCGGACAGCAATATCTTGGCATCTCCGGATGCAAATTGGGATGTTGACTTTCACTACGTATTAGTGCCTCCGTCGCCTTTTTGCTAATCGAAAAACTTAATATAAAAATAAAAAAATAATTGATATAAATATAAACAAATATTAATGAGACTTAAACGTTTGCATTGTCATAATATTTGTTCGAAGTCGATTGCAGTTACGATTTGGAATATACCAGAGCATTGAAATGACGTCACACAATGCTTTGGTCTGTTCCAATTCGTCGATACAATGATTAACAAGTAATTTATTGATATTAACATAAAAAGTAAAACTTTTCGATCAAGTATAATAAATAATTTTATGCTTTGAAACTTTCTAATTACAAATGATGGTTAAATTAATCGTACCGTACTTGGTCGCTTCCATAACATGAAACCAGAAAGTCGGAAGCATGGTCGAGTGGTCACAGCGCCGCTGGTGACACTTTCTTGATTCCTTAGAACAGACATTTTACGGCACCTTCTTTTGCTTCTTATTCTTGAAAATCAGTTCTAAATTACACAGTTATAGCTCTATTAAATTAAAAGGAGGCAACAATATCTTGGCATCTCTGGATGTAGGTTGGGATATTGCTTGCGCTACGTATATGCGGCTTCCTCGCTTTCTTGCTGGTCTGAAAAGTAAATATAAAAATAAAATAAATAAATGAAAAAAATATAAAGTAAACATTAATGAGACTTAAAGCTCATCCCAACAGGCCTGGCACCGGTCCCGGGCACAAAAGCACGGAGCCTGAAAGCATTTTCACAATAGTCCGTTTTTCATTTGTGGTTTGTCCATTCAAAAAAGCGGATGCCAAGTCTGGCAAGGTTGTCCAAATGACTCCGCGCAGCTGGCACAAACGGGCGTCTGGATCTTAGTCTCACTTGGTGAGTATCTGAGGACCCACTTAAAAGACCATACAAGATATGATTGGGGTCCAGAGATCCACGGTAAGCCAAGGAGAGTGTCGCGCCCAGTCGGCGAAACTCAGCTGGCTGGATCCCTGAGAGTACAGTGCGAGCACTGCGACTCCAGACTGGCGTACAGTACTCAGCTGTTGAGTAGACTAGAGATAAGGTGGCTATGCGTAGTGATTTAGCAGCACCAGCACCCCGTCCTGAGCCCACGAGTCGCCTCAACCGTGAGACGCATGAGGATAGTTTTTTGCGCAATGCCACTAAATGGTGACGAAACGTGAGCGATATGTCCAGTTTTACAACAAGATAAGTAGGGGTTAGACAAAACGGTAAAAGTCTACCGTTGTTGTAGACCTTTAGCTCAATGTTTGGCCTCTCGGTTGTTTAATTAAAAGGCTGCCGTCTCCGTCTTAGTGTGACTGAGTTTCAACCTCCAAGTCTGGAGATACGCTGAAAGTGTGAACATGTCTTGACTTAAAGTTCCTTCCAAGTCCTTACAGTTTCAAGTAGAGTGCAACAATGCTAGATCATTAGCATAAGCAAACTTTCTGGAAATCATAAAAGGAAGATTGTACGTATAAATGTTAAATAGGAAGGGAGCCAAGACCGATCTCTGAGGAACGTCGTTTTTAAGACGGCGTAGTCTGCTTTGCTTGCTGTCACCAGTGGTAAGGGTGAAACTTTAGTTTCGGACAAGCTCTATAATCATTCTGACCATATGCTTATCGGGAAATAGTTTCAGAAGCTTGTAGGTGAGCCCACGGTGCCAGACAGTGTTGTAAGCAGCTGTCAGATCGACAAATACGGCACCGGCCTTCGTTTTAGCCTCAAAAGAATCCTCGATGTTCTGGGTTAGCAGAACAATTTAATCTACGGTTGACTTCTCTGAACTCTGACTACATGAAACTATAGAAACACGAGTACAAAACGAATATTAATGAGACTTAATCGTTTGCATTGTCGTAATACTTGTTGAATGTTGATTGCAGTTACGATTTGGAACGTACCAGAGCATTGCAATGACGTCACACAATGCTTTGGTCTGTTCCAATTCGTTGACACAAATATTAACAAGTAATTTATTGATATTAATTCGAAAACTAAATCTATTCATTCATGGATGATCAATAACTTCATGATTTGAAACTTACCAATTACAGACGATATTGAAGCTAAACGTTCCGTTCTTGGTAGGTTTTATAACATGAAACTATAAAAACATGAGTAAAAAACGAATATTAATGAGACTTAATCGTTTGCATTGCCATAATACTTGTTGAATGTTGATTGCAGTTACGATTTGGAATGTACCAGAGCATTGAAATGACGTCACACAATGCTTTGGTCTGTTCCAATTCGTCGACACAAAAATTAACAAGTAATTTATTGATATTAATTCGAAACCTTAAACTATTCATTCATGGATGATCAATAACTTCATGATTTGAAACTTGCCAATTACGGACGATATTGAAGCTAAACGTTCCGTTCTTGATAGGTTTCATAACATGAAACTATAAAAACATAAGTACAAAACGAATATTAATGAGACTTAATCGTTTGCATTGCCATAATACTTGTTGAATTTTGATTGCAGTTACGATTTGGAATGTACCAGAGCATTGCAATGACGTCACACAATGCTTTGGTCTGTTCCAATTCGTCGACACAAATATTAACTAGTAATTTATTCATATGAATCCGAAAACTATTCATTCATGGATAATCAATAACTTCATGCTTTGAAACTTACCAATTACAGACGATATTGAAGCTAAACGTTCCGTTCTTGATAGGTTTCATAACATGAAACTATAAAAACACGAGTATAAAACGAATATTAATGAGACTTAATCGTTTGCATTGCCATAATACTTGTTGAATGTTGATTGCAGTTACGATTTAGAATGTACCAGAGCATTGCAATGACGTCACACAACGCTTTGGTCTGTTCCAATTCGTCGACACAAATATTAACTAGTAATTTAATGATATTAATTCGAAATCTATTCATTCATGGATGATCAATAACTTCATGCTTTGAAACTTACCAATTACAGACGATATTGAAGCTAAACGTTCCGTTCTTGATAGGTTTCATAACATGAAACTATAAAAACACGAATATAAAACGAATGTTAATGAAACTTAATGGTTTGTATTGCCATAATACTTGTTTAATGTTGATTGCAGTTACGATTTGGAATGTACCAGAGCATTGCAATGACGTCACACAATGCTTTGGTCTGTTCCAATTCGTGGACACAAATATTAACTAGTAATTTATTGATATGAATCCGAAAACTAAAACTATTCATTCATGGATGATCAATAACTTCATGCTTTGAAACTTGCCAATTACAGACGATATTGAAGCTAAACGTTCCGTTCTTGGTAGGTTTCATAACATGAAACTATAAAAACACTAGTATAAAACGAATATTAATGAGACTTAATCGTTTGCATTGCCATAATACTTGTTGAATTTTGATTGCAGTTACGATTTGGAATGTACCAGAGCATTGCAATGACGTCACACAATGCTTTGGTCTGTTCCAATTCGTCGACACAAATATTAACAAGTAATTTAATGATATTAATTCGAAATCTATTCATTCATGGATGATCAATAACTTCATGCTTTGAAACTTACCAATTACAGACGATATTGAAGCTAAACGTTCCGTTCTTGGTAGGTTTCATAACATGAAACTATAAAAACATGAGTATAAAACGAATATTAATGAGACTTAATCGTTTGCATTGCCATAATACTTGTTGAATTTTGATTGCAGTTACGATTTGGAATGTACCAGAGCATTGCAATGACGTCACACAATGCTTTGGTCTGTTCCAATTCGTCGACACAAAAATTAACAAGTAATTTAATGATATTAATCCGAAAACTAAAACTATTCATTCATGGATGATCAATAACTTCATGCTTTGAAACTTGCCAATTACAGACGATATTGAAGCTAAACGTTCCGTTCTTGATAGGTTTCATAACATGAAACTATAAAAATATAAAACGAATATTAATGAGACTTAATGGAATATTAATGAGACTTAATTTCATTATTTCATCGATATAGACAAAAATGACTTACTTGATGAGAAAACAAATTATAATTTACTTAAATCAGTTAAACGCTTGATCATGCAATCGCGTACTGACTTTGCGTAAGCTACTCTCGACAACGATAGATATACGCTACGATTACGAACTAGCAAAACTAAATCACAAATCGTACTAAATCTTGAAAAATTTGAAACTTTCTTCTAAAAATAACACCGTTCGCCATCTTTCGTTTATTTATTAGAAGTTGTTTGCAGGAACAATTTGAAATGCACCAAAACATTGCAATACTATCATGCAATGCTCTGGGCAGTTTCATTTAGTTGCCACAATTTTCATACGTTTAGCACGCATAAACGTGCTCGACTGATTTTGAACTCTCAATGCTCGGTATTTATAGACTTGAGTGCCGATGTCGTAATTCCTTTCACTTAATTTGATTGGTCAATGTAAATCATGACCATTTTTGGCGAGTCTATTAGAAGTACGGACGATTTCATTTTATAACTTTTGTTTGGTCGAAACGATCTTCTACGATTTTGCCACTTTATCGAATTTAATCAGGTCACAATAACACACATGGTACTGTTGTTTCAGATAATTACTTGAAATTGCTTTAATCAATAGCTACTTTTTTTCGACAATAGTTTTTTGCTTCAATTGTCTTCTTTTGAAATTTTTCATCGATTTAAATGTTTTAAAAAATCTTATTAAATTAAATCAAAGTATGTTTAAAACTTCTTCACCTTAAATCTTAAATTTTTTTGCATTCTGTGTTTATTTTCGATGCACAAAACTTTGTTTTGCCCGAATAATTCCATGTTGCTGCCATAAATTGCTGATTTTGGCCAAATGTTTCCTTTTCGCCGCTCGATTTATTGAGACTTGGGGAGGTAATTGCCCCCTTGCTTCCCGGCAGGTACGGTTATCTTTCTCACAACTTGTAAAAGTTTTTCAAGTTACTGCCAGTTAGTTTGTGAAATATGTTTTCAAAAACGTTTTACTTTATTAAATGTTACTCTATTGAACTGTTTGCTTAAAATAGTGTTTGTTGAAAACAAATTTAACTTAACAACTTCTTTTACATTACTGAAAATTAGGTTTCTATGTTTAAACTAAAACAGTTTTTTAATTCTATATTTATTATTACAACTCAATATTTGACAAGTAATCAGTAGATTCATTTCATTTACTCAGTTAAA
Organism: Diplosoma virens; assembly: GCA_963680785.1. NCBI lineage: Eukaryota > Metazoa > Chordata > Ascidiacea > Aplousobranchia > Didemnidae > Diplosoma > Diplosoma virens. The sequence goes on along the minus strand of OY796889.1, from coordinate 12,664,630 downwards.
TGCATTTTGTTTATAAAGAAAATTCAGCAATGACGTCATATATATCATATCATATCATTTGAGATACAACAATGTGCAGTTGTGAAAAGCGAAAATCAAAAATCCTGTCACTTTATAATTTTTTTCTAAACATTAAATTGTTTCTATCAGTTTGTCTATTATTTTTTTGACTAAGAATGATTTTAAGTTTCATTTTTGTTTTTGCCACTGCCCGATTTTAAAGTTTAATTCACGGTACACATTTCGAAGTTTAGTGGAAGCTAAAACATTCCACAAATCGTTTAGTTGTCTAATCAAAATCATTGTAAAATATTTTTACTCTATCTAGCAAACCTCGTGTTATTTATCAAATTATTTTGTCACATTAAAAATTGCAGCAAAACCTAAAAGAGTTAGAAAAGCTTTCAAAAACAAAATGGTTTTCTCTGATGATTACGAAATAATAAAATCACGTGATGCATAACAGATCTCGGTTCAAAACCTTTTCGCATGATACAATTAATCAACACCTGTGCATTTGCAAACGCTGAAAACTCTTCAAAAGCAAGTTGGTTTAGAAACCGATTCTTCACTTTATATTAAGATTTCAATTTCGGTCATTTACAAAATCTATCGATTGAAAGATTTTGTAAATTTTATTTTTGTTCGCCAGTGACAAAACAATAAAATTAGCAATATCTTGTTTGTTAACATCTTTTATTCTATAAACAACGGTTAAGTTATTTTCATTTTGTTTCATTTTTAAAAAAAAACAAAAAATTTTGTTGGATTATCATAAATCAGGGGTGTCCAACCCGCGGCCCGGAAAGAAAGTTTTAATCAGATGCCCAATCATCTTGAATTATTTTAGTGTTTAGTTCTTTCTGTATGGTTTGTGAAGTAAAAAAACAAATGTGTTTGAATTTTTATAATTTCCTTAACTTAATCAATCACACACTTGATCATTTTTGATCTATTTGAGGACTCTGTTGAGCTTCCGCAAATTAAAAAGTCCTTGTCACAGCGATTCCACAAAGAAATTAGCAATGATATTAAAGATACTAATAATAGTAATTGATTTTGATCATAGAGTTTATACGATATATGCTGAGCTCGTTTTTTGTTTTTAAGATATGAGCATAAATGTAAAAATAAATGTCTGGCTTCATTTCATTAACAATAATTGATCACATTTTTGATTTTTTTTTGTTTCTGTTATAAATCTAATGAATGTAGTTGAACATAACTTAGTTTTAGTGACCTCCTTCATTATGTTTGATCAAAAACATCAACTAAAATGCTGTTTTCCAGTGTTTATTTGTTTGCAATAAAATCGCAATTTAATCAGCTTATAACAGCAACGTAACCATTAACTGACCTACTATTGTTTTAGATAATTACTTTGACAGTTTTCAGCTGTCCGCCATTTGGTTTGAGTGATGGTTCTCGTGCGCTACTTCCTTATTTGGAGACATTTTCTTTTGTTTCAAAATAGCAAGACATGATTTGTTGATAAGATTTTATTCTCACAGCTGAAAACAATAAAATTTCTTAAAGTTTGCCTTAAAGCTTTGTGAAATGATTGTTAATAATTGTTTACTTGATCATGAATTTTGATTCGTTAAATTTTTAATTTTAAAATTAAGCGTTTTTGAAAATAATACGAACCAAAAATCATTTCACAATGTTATTTCTTTTCATGGGTAAATGGCTCTTTGTTTCAAATCAATTTAAAATTTTTATTTAAGGATAGTGTTTATTCACAAGCGAACTTTTAATCTGAACCAGTGTTTTAAAAAGTGATCCGTTTGGCTCCTTAAAGAGGAACTTGAAATCTCCGAAGAGGAAAAATCACTCGGGGAAGAGAATCAGGAAGGAATTTGATAATTTCACTACATTGTAAGTGAGGCAAAAAAATTGGTATTTTAAAGTGAAAAGTTTTTTTGGAATTACTTACTACTTTTTAAGGACGAAATAATCAGCAGTTTGGTCGATTGGTTAGAGCACTGTGATTGTGATCAACATGGTCTCGGTTCAAAACCTACTCGCGCCATTCTGTTGTCTTCTTGGGAAAAACACTTTACGACACTTTTCTTTGCTTGGCGGTCTTGGCAAGCAATTTCAAATTTCAGTCATATGTTTGTATAAGTAAAAAAACAAAAAAAAATGTCAACCCGACAGCAATATCTGGGCATTTCCAGAAACAGGTGGGTTAATTGCTTGCCCTATCTATTGTATTGTAATGCTTTCTGCGAGTCAGAAAGATAAATATAGAGATGAAATAAAATAAATAAAACTTGAGAAGTTCGAGAAAGATTCAAAATTGAATGTTAATTTTTGAACTTTCTGGCATAACTGAAAGTTGGGTCACAAATTTGGATGAAGACAAAAAAAACTTTGATCATCGAGGTATTTTTATTTAGAAGGGGGAAATAATGGAACCCAAGTCCTGAATGGGAGGAATGTAGCAAAAACTTTTGAGAACCACTGATCTAAATCTTGATTTCATTTTCTTTGTCCCAGTATTTGTTTCATAAAAATTTTGTTACTAATTTTGAATTTATAATTTCAGATTTTTGGAAAGTAAATTTCTTTCAAGACATTACCAAATAATTAAGACCTACACAATCTTAATAAAATCATGGATGTTTTAGCAATGATAAAGCTTGTAAGTGAAAATTAAAATTCAGCGCATTGAAAACCCAACTAAACTAGACAATTCACTATTCAAAAAACACTGGGTAACTGAAACAAAATATCTTACTTGTGTAAAATGTTACTTGTGTAAACTTGTGTAAAATGTTTTTATTTCGGTTTTACTTTCATTATCAATTGAAAGATGATGCAAGTTTTCACTGGCGATTAGTTATTTCATTTATACTCATCGTAGACACCGAGAATTTGTTGGGATGACTTGTGCATTTGTTAATCAGGTCATTGATTTTGATCGATTAGTTTTTGTTTTGAAATTTTTTGACTCAAGCTCTTTTATTAAACTAAGTAACTGTGTTGTAAATAAAGGCAATACAGCAATAAATATTTAGAGCAGAGTTTCCAAGGTTGTTGATATTGCCATAGCCGTACCTCCTGGGTAAGTAGATAGGCAATTGCACCCCAGTATCGGGATGCGACATAGAAATATTTGGGCAAAAACCAGAATTTTTTGAGTGGTGATACAAAAGATTTGCGACAAATCAGGAATTTTAGGACAAAGACAAGGATTTATTTGGGCAAAACAAATTTTTTGTTTGTCAAAAATGAACACAGAATGCAGAAAAAAGTTTAAAGTTTAAGGTAAAAGCTTTTTCTTTTTTTTGGTTTTCATCTTAAATTTTGTACAAAACGTTTTTTCATATTCGTAAAGTGATAGATAATTGAGATTCGGGGAAAAAGTCACAAATATTGTGCAAAACTGTATTGCGCAAACCACAGATTATTTCGGTTGTTACGGCTATGAATATTGCGCCCAGGAAACATTGAAACTTAACTAATTTATTAAGATGCTTTAAATAAAATCGATTAAAATTTTTAAAAACAGCAATTTACAATAGTTTGAAATATTTTATTGTAAGTTGAGATGTTAAATAAAATTGTCACTTTGACTTAGTTGTAAAGGCTCATAGATTTTTGTTAAAAAATCGTATCACACAAGGAAAAAAATACAAAACGCTCAAAAATATAATATCTTTTAAATCTTTTCGTATTTTGATCGAAAGCACCCTAGAATTTGTTTACTCATTTAAAATCTTTTTGGTTTAAAAGTATTTTTATTGAACATGTGCTTCGGTCAAACTTCTAACAAAATGACTTTCCTTTGATCATTGCGAAAGAGTAAAATCACGTGATGCGCAGAAGATCTTGCTTCCAAATATTTTCTCACGACACAAATAATTAACGCTTGTCAAACTTTACATGCTTAAAATTACCTAAGTTGTTTTTACTAAATATTACTTAACTTTTATTAAAACATTGTTTCTATTAACTAGAAAAATGAACTTGAACAATAGCTGCTAATTCCTATTCTGCGATTCAGTTTCAGTTTCAGTTCAGTCTATTTGTTTTGTGCTTCAAAACAAAAAATACACCAACATATAAATGTGACAAAAAAAGGCTCATTACACCTTCCAAACGTAGCGTAAACAATCAACAAGTTCTGTGTTTGTAATTCATTGCAAGATGTGTGCCAAGTGCATAAGTGCGTCAAAAGAAAATGCGGATGAATAGTAGAACCAGCATTGAAAGATGGCAGTGTGGGACACAACTTCGTCTGCATGGTTATCTACACGGTCAAATATCTACAACTTACTCACTGGCGACGTTCGTTTGAACTAAATCTTCAAAGTGTCCTTGCGTTGAGGAAACACATGAGATAGCCCTTATCTGCCAGTTTACATATTTAATACAATGCAGAATTCATATGATCGTGTAGAATTTCTTCGTTACACGTAGATAACAGCACTCAATGTGGTGTTGTCCAAATCAAATCACCGCAAATAACCTACTTAATAAGCCAAACGGTATAGGATCAGGGTACAGAGTGTTGCGCTTAACCAGAGCGAGTGTAATTCCTAGACAGCAAAGCTCAGTTGACTGGCTTTCTGATAGAATTGGTAAATGGTCAGTTGGAATCGGACACAGTCATCCGTTGATAAAGCGCAAGGCGTCGTCCCGGTACTGTCTATGAGACGAGTATGTGCGCTGCGACACCAGGCGGCTGCAGTATGCAGTACTTAACTATAGACCGAGATAGTTCAGCTGTACGCAATGTTTTGGCACCAGCTCTCCATCCTGAACCCGCAAATCGCCTCGTCAGTGTGACGCGACAAGATGAAATTTTTTGGGGAAAAACTACAAGATAGTTGTTGTCAATGACAATTCTCAATCGACAACTTTCAATCGACATGCTGACGATTGAAGCGCCGGGACATAGAAACGTTGTGGTTTTAATTAGTTTGCTATTCGTTGCGTAAACACAACCTTTTAAAGCTTTGAAGATCTTTTTTGCTCTAACTTCTCATAGAGTTTATCATAGCCAGCTTTGAGTTTGTCACACAGTTTGTTAAATTGTTTAGCAAAAGCTTTAAAAGCACGGTTTTACTCAGTTTGATTTAATTATTACATACTCCTCGTTGCCCTCTTGCGAGAAGAAGAACGCGAGTTCATTTCTTAAGCAATAGGTGGCCCATCTTATATTAGCACCATGAAGGTTTATAAAAACTGTTTAACTCAAATAAATTATTTTTTTATGTTTTTATATCTATCTAACACTGTTTTAATGTTTATTTTTTTGGTCACCACATGACACTAAAGAAAAAAACACAAGAACTCTTCACTTTGATTACATATCTTTTTTTCTTACATCATTACTTTAAAAATTGCCCGATTTCATTTCATGCACCAGGCCCTCCCATTTTCAAATATGTATTTTGTAAAGCCATCATTGGAGGTAAATGACATGAACCAAAACTATTCGTTCATCGATCATAGCAAAACCAGGTTTTTTTCATGACATTGAGTTTTAAAGGTACACAAATTGTGCATCACAAGAAAGTAACATCGGGCACCACAGGTTAAGCTCAATTGCCTGCGGACTAGTGTTTGGCGATTCCATGCGTCCATGCACAAATGGGATCTCGCTCCTTCACCGAATTGCGAGTGTGGCACCGCTGAACAAACTGCAGACATTGTTCTAACAGCGTGTTCTATACTTCGGGCACCACATGAAGCACGAGGTCTGACGGTTTTGGATGACGAAACCCAATACTGGCTTAATAACATTACTGCCAGCATCTGATTCAGGCAGTACAGCAGTTTCAGGAATTAAAAGGATAAACCCTCGGCCCCAGTCCTGTTTGTGTCTGACCTGGAGTGGATACCTCTTCAAACGACCACAACGACGACGACGACAAGAAAGTATATAGCATGAGCATTTCATAGTTACTTCTCGATGTAATCTCCCGTTTTTCAAACCGCCTTTTCCCACCTTTTAACAAGTGCACATATTCCTTCATTGTAAAAAATTCTATTGGCTGCGTTTTCAATCACTTCTTTACAGCAGTTTTAAGCTTTTCGTCAATGCAGAAATGTGGGCCCCTCAAACTTTCTTTGAGGGGCCCAAAGAAATGGAAGTCAGATGGTGCCAGGATTCCAGAAGTTCAGAACAATCTTCAAGGCGGGATTGTTTATGAGCCTCTGTGAGCTGCCTTGGGACTTATCTTGCACACACTTTTGAATATCTCAGGGTATCCTTGATCTTTACAGAACTCCCTGCAATTAATCTTAATGACTCAGCATGCTCATTAATAGTGATGCGTCTGATTTCCTTAATCAATGCATCAGCCTGATCAATGTTAGCAGAACTGTGAGCAGAAGATGACCTACCACTTCTTGGCCTATTGCAAAAATCGCTTTCAACAGGTTCTTGGCCTAAAGCACGATTACTATAAATAGTCATACTTATGAGCGAAAAACGTGTCCGAAATTACGTTTAAAAATAAAGTAGGCCTATTATGCTTTTAGAGCACTTTGCAGTGGCAGACATTTTTTGTCTAAACGCAACTATTAAATAACAATAAAAGTTTCCTTGAGTTAAGCTCACTTATATAATTGAATGAGTCCAAATTTATATTTAACTCAAATTTAAGCCAGCATCGACTTTCGTCATCCAAAAGCAGCTGCTCGGGATAAGCCCATCCCAACAGGCCTGGCACCGGTTCCGGGCACAAAATCACGGAGCTAGAAGCATTTTCACAATAGGCCGTTTTCCATTTGTGATTTGTCCATTCAGAAGCGCGGATACCAAGTCTGGCAAGGTTGTCCAAACGACTCCGCGCAGCTGGCACAAACGGACGTCTGATTATCTGAGGACCCACTTAAAAGACCATACAAGATATGATCGGGGTCCAAAGATCCACTGTAAGTCAAGGAGAGTGTTGCTCCCAGTCGGCAAAAATCAGCTGGCTGGATGCCTGAGGGTATAGTTAGGTAGTCCGTTGGAGTGGGATAAAGGTATCCAGTGACCATGCGTAAGGCGTCGTTCAAGACATTGTTGATGAGGCGAGTGTGAGCACTGCGACACCAGACTGGTGCACAGTACTCAGCTGTTGAGTAGACTAGAGATAAGGTGGCTATGCGTAGTGTTTTAGCACCAGCATCCCATCCCGAGCCCACGAGTCGCCTCAATAGTGTGACGCGCAAGGATATTTTTTACGGAATGCCACTAAATGGTGACGATACGTGAGCGATCTGTCCAGTTCTATTACAAGATAAGTAGGGTTTGGACAGAACGGTAAAAGTCTACCGTTGTTGTAGACCTTTAGCTCACGTTTGGCTTTTCCACTATTTTATGTAAAAGGCTGCCGTCACCGTTTTAGTGTGACTGAGCTTCAACCTCCAATTCTGGAGATACGCTGAAAGTGTGGACATGTCTTGGCTTAAAGTCCACTCTAGGTCCATGTTATGGATTTCATGTTATGGATATAGTCAGGGATGATAGTCAGGGATGAGGATATAGTCAGGAATGATCATTTGAGAATTAGGCCAACATGGTTGTAAAATTGGAACCGCTGGAGTCTCAGGTTTAGGGATAAAGTCGGAATTGGAGTCAGAAAATATTTTTCTCCATATATGGAAAACAAAAGAAATTATTTTCACATCACAACCCTAATTATAAGTCACACTTTGCGACCTGAAAGGATACAGCAAACAAGAAGCGACACGCCCTCAAATAAAAATAGCTTTTACTAATTGCAAAATTAGATTTTCATGATACCGTTTCTTGTCTGCAATTTAATCAAATTGAAAAATTTTATTTCTTACTTTGGTTGCACTCAACTGCTGACCAAAGCACTTTTTTTCTGTTAAGTTGATACATATTATAAGTATTGGGAATGATAAAAAATTACAAGCTGTAGCTTTAGACAAGTGCTCAAAATTCTTAAAAAACCTCGAGAATTTAGGTAGAGCTGAATTCAAATGAAGATTTTCTTTTTATTAGTCACTTGACATTCAAAACCGATAAGCAATCAAAAAAATTTTGACGCACTTTTTTCCAATAAAAATCTTTTTTAATCTTTAGTTGAATTTTTTAGAACAATTTCCAAACCGAAACTTAAGCTTAACTTTGCATAAAAACAGCCAAACTTGGCCGTCCATATCAAGCCAAAATCGTTTTTAGTTTACATTTCAAATTAAAGTCCAAAAGGTGACCTATCCAAGTACTAACCGTATCTTTGCTTGCTTATTTTCGAATCATTTCGATGATAAATATGACTATTTAGCAATTAACAAACATTGGAACAGGAGTCAGAAAAAAATTCGAATCCTACACCAGCTTTAGCACATCTAAAAAAGCGACTCCGGCTTCAGAATACCTAAAAAATCGCTTCGGTTTCGACTGCAATCAAAACATACGACACCGATTTCCGACTATGACTCCAAAACCCTGGCTTAAACCAAAACAACATACAGTATGTAAAGTCTCGTGTCTCGTCTCGGTTTTGATACTTCTAAGTCTCGTCTCGGTTCGTTGTTGGTTATTTCATACCATGAAACTATAAAAATACGAGTGTAAAACGAATATTTAAGAGACTTAATCGTTTGCATTGCCATAATACTTGTTGGAAGTTGATTGCAGTTACGATTTGGAACGTACCAGAGCATTGCAATGACGTCACACAATGCTTTGATCTGTTCCAATTCGTCGACACAAATATTAACAAGTAATTTATTGATATTAATCCGAAAACTAAATCTATTCATTCATAGATGATCAATAACTTCATGCTTTGAAACTTACCAATTACGGACGATATTGAAGCTAAACGTACCGTTCTTGGTGCGTTTCATAACATGAAACTATAAAAATATAAAACGAATATTAATGAGACTTAATCGTTTGCATTGCCATAATACTTGTTAGAAGTTGATTGCAGTTATGATTTGGAATGTACCAGAGCATTGCAATGACGTCACACAATGCTTTGATCTGTTTCAATTCGTTGACACAAATATTAACAAGTAATTTATTGATATTAATCCGAAAACTAAATCTATTCATTTATGGATGATCAATAACTTCATGATTTGAAACTTGCCAATTACGGACGATATTGAAGCTAAACGTTCCGTTCTTGGTAGGTTTCATAACATGAAACTATAAAAATATAAAACGAATATTAATGAGACTTAATCGTTTGCATTGCCATAATACTTGTTAGAAGTTGATTGCAGTTACGATTTGGAATGTACCAGAGCATTGCAATGACGTCACACAATGCTTTGATCTGTTCCAATTCGTTGACACAAATATTAACAAGTAATTTATTGATATTAATCCGAAAACTAAATCTATTCATTCATGGATGATCAATAACTTCATGATTTGAAACTTGCCAATTACGGACGATATTAAAGCTAAACGTTCCGTTCTTGGTGCATTTCATAACATGAAACTATAAAAATATAAAACGAATATTAATGAGACTTAATCGTTTGCATTGCCATAATACTTGTTGGAAGTTGATTGCAGTTACGATTTGGAATGTACCAGAGCATTGCAATGACGTCACACAATGCTTTGATTTGTTCCAATTCGTTGACACAAATATTAACAAGTAATTTATTGATATTAATCCGAAAACTAAATCTATTCACTCATGGATGATCAATAACTTCATGCTTTGAAACTTGCCAATTAAGGACGATATTGAAGCTAAACGTTCCGTTCTTGGTAGATTTTATAACATGAAACTATAAAAATACGAGTACAAAACGAATATTAATGAGACTTAATCATTTCTATTATCATAATACTTGTTGGATGTTGATTGCAGTTACGATTTGGAATGTACCAGAGCATTGCAATGACGTCACACAATGCTTTGGTCTGTTCCAATTCGTCGATACAATGATTAACAAGTAATATATTGATATTAATCCGAAAACTAAAACTATTCATTCATGGATGATCAATAACTTCATGCTGTCAAACTTGCCAATTACGGACGATATTGAAGCTAAACGTTCCGTTTTTGGCAGATTTCAAAACATGTAACTATAAAAACACGAGTATAAAACGAATATTAATTAGACTTAATCGTTTGCATTGCCATAATACTTGTTGAATGTTGATTGCAGTTACGATTTGGAATATACCAGAACATTGCAATGACGTCACACAATGTTTTGGTCTGTTCCAATTCGTCGACACAATGATTAACAAGTAATATTATGATATTAATCCGAAAACTAAAACTATTCATTCATGGATGATCAATAACTTCATGCGGACGATATTGAAGCTAAATGTTCCGTTTTTGATAGATTTATAACATGAAACTATAAAAACACGAGTATAAAACAAATATTAATGAGACTTAATCGTTTCTATTATCAAAATACTTGTTCGAAGTCGATTGCAGTTACGATTTGGAATATACCAGAGCATTGCAATGACGTTACACAATGTTTTGGTCTGTTCCAATTCGTTGACACAATAATTAACAAGTAATTTATTGATATTAATCCGAAAACTAAAACTATTCATTCATGGATGATCAATAACTTCATGCTTTGAAACTTGCCAATTACAGACGATATTGAAGCTAAACGTTCCGTTTTTGTTAGATTTCATAACATGAAACTATAAAAATACAAGTATAGAACGAATATTTAAGAGACTTAATCGTTTGCATTGCCATAATACTTGTTGGAAGTTGATTGCAGTTACGATTTGGAATGTACCAGAGCATTGCAATGACGTCACACAATGTTTTGGTCTGTTCCAATTCGTCGACACAAATATTAACAAGTAATTTATTGATATTAATCCGAAAACTAAAACTATTCATTTATGGATGATCAATAAATTCATGCTTTGAAACTTGCCAATTACGGACGATATTGAAGCTAAACGTACCGTTTTTGGTAGATTTCATAACATGAAACTATAAAAATACGAGTACAAAACGAATATTAATGAGACTTAATCATTTGCATTGTCATAATACTTGTTGAATGTTGATTGCAGTTACGATTTGGAATATACCAGAGCATTGAAATGACGTCACACAATGCTTTGGTCTGTTCCAATTCGTCGACACAAATATTAACAAGTAATTTATTCATATGAATCCGAAAACTAAAACTATTCATTCATGGATGATCAATAACTTCATGCTTTGAAACTTGCCAATTACAGACGATATTGAAGCTAAACGTTCCGTTTTTGTTCGTTTCATAACATGAAACTATAAAAATACGAGTATAAAACGAATATTAATGAGACTTAATCGTTTGCATTGTCGTAATACTTGTTGAATGTTGATTGCAGTTAGGATTTGGAATGTACCAGAGCATTGCAATGACGTCACACAATGTTTTGGTCTGTTCCAATACGTCGACACAAATATTAACAAGAAATATTATTAATATAAACACTGTTACCAGGGATATTACTTATTTTAATATTCATTTGTTCTTCTGGTAAAATCAAGTAAGACTTCAACAAATACAAAAGGCGTAATATTTATTAAAAAAGAACTCAACGACATTTCGTCCGTTACATTTATTATGAAGTCCGCCCGATGTAACGGACGAAACGTCGTTGAGTTCTTTTTTAATAAATATTACGCCTTTTGTATTTGTTAAAGTTTTACTTGATTTTACCAGAAGAACAAATGAATTTTAAACTAAGTAATATATTGATATTAATCCGAAAACTAAATCTATTCATTCATGGATGATCAATAACTTCATGCTTTGAAACTTGCCAATTACGGACGATATTGAAGCTAAACGTTCCGTTTTTGATAAATTTTATAACATGAAACTATAAAAATACGAGTATAAAACGAATATTAATGAGACTTAATCGTTTCTATTATCATAATACTTGTTCGAAGTCGATTGCAGTTACAATTTGGAATATACCAGAGCATTGCAATGACGTCACACAATGTTTTGGTCTGTTCCAATTCGTCGACACAATGATTAACAAGTAATTTATTGATATTAATCCGAAAACTAAAACTATTCATTCATGGATGATCAATAATTTCATGCTTTGAAACTTGCCAATTACGGACGATATTGAAGCTAAACGTTCCGTTCTTGGTAGGTTTCATAACATCAAACTATAAAAAATAAAACAAATATTAATGAGACTTAATTGTTTGTATTGTCATAATACTTGTTGAATGTTGATTGTAGTTACGATTTGGAATGTACCAGAGCATTGCAATGACGTCACACAATGCTTTGGTCTGTTCCATTTCGTCGACACAAATATTAATTTGCATTTCATCGATATAGACGAAAATGACTTACGTGATGAGAATACAAGTTTATAATTTACTTAAATCAATTAAACGCTTGATCATGCAATCGCGTAATGCCTTTGCGTAAGCTACTCCCGACAACGATAGATATAGGCTACGATTACGAACTATCAAAAACTAAATAACAAATCGTACTAAATCTTTAGAAATTTGAAACTTTCCTCAAAAATAACACCGTTCGCGATCTTTCGTTTATTTATTGGAAGTTGTTTGCAGGAACAATTTGGAATGCACCAAAACATTGCAATACTATCATGCAATGCTCTGGGCAGTCCCATTTTGTTGCCACAATTTTCATACGTTTAGCACGGATAAACGTGCTCGACTGATTTTGAACTCTCGATGCTCAGTATTTATAGACTTGAGTGCCGATGTCGTAATTCCTTTCACTTAATTTGATTGGTCAATGTAAATCATGACCATTTTTAGCGATTTTATTAGAAGTACCGACAATATCATTTTATAACTTTTGATTGCTCGAAATGATCTTCCACGTTTTTGCCACTTTATGGAATTTAATCAGGTCACAATAACACACGTGGTACTGTTGTTTCAGATAATTACTTGAAATTGCTTTAATCAATACTTACTTTTTTTCGACAATAGTTTTTTGCTTCAATTGTCTTGTTTCAAAATATTTTATCGATTTAAAATATGTTAATTCATCGATTTAAATGTTTAAAAAATCTTATTAAATAAAACAAAATATGTTTAAAACGTCTCCACCTTAAATCTTAAATTTTTTTGCATTTTGTGTTTATTTTCGATGCACAAAAACTTTGTTTTGCCCAAATAATTCCATGTGGGTGCCATAAATTGCTGATTTTGGCCAAATGTTTCCTTTTCGCCGCTCGATTTATTGAGACTTGGGGAGGCAATTGCCTCCTTGTTCCCAGCAGGTACGATTATGTTTCTCACAACTTTTGAAAGTTTTTTAAGTTACTGCCAGTTAGTTTGTGAAATATGTTTCCAAAAACGTTTTTTACTTTTCAAAAACGTTTTACTTTATTAAATGTTACTCTATTGAACTTTTTGCTTAAAATAGTGTTTGTTGAAAACGAATTTAACTTAACAACTTCTTTTACATTACTAAAAAATAGGATTCTATATTTAAACTAAAACAGTTTTTTTAATTCTACATTTATTATTGCAACTCAATCTTTGACAAGTAATCAGTAGATTAACATCATTAACTAAGTTAAAAGCATTTTATTTTATAAAGAAAATTTAGCTATTAGTTATAGCTTTGTTAAATTACAAGCGGACTGCAATATCTTGGCATCTACAGATGCAAATTGTGATATTGACTTGCGCTACGTATTACTGTCTCCGTCGCTTTTTTGCTGATCAGGAAAATTAATATAAAAATAAAAACATAAATGATAAAAATATAAAGTACTGTAAATATTAATGAGATTGCTTGTCATAATACTTGATTGAATTCGATTGCAGTCACAATTTGGAATATACCAGAGCATTGCAATGACGTCACACAATGCTTTGGTCTGTTCCAATTCGTCGACGCAAAGATTAACAAGTAATTTATTGATATTAATTTAAAAACTAAAACTTTTCGATCAGGGATGATATATAACTTTATGTTTTGTAACTGGCCAATTACAAACGATAGTTAAATTAAACGTACTGTACTTGGTCGCCTCCATAACATGAAACCAGATAGTCGGCTGCTTGGTTGAGTGGTCACAGCGCCGTGCTTATGATCAGCATAATTTCGCAACAAAAACCACTGGTGACATTTTGTTGATTTTTTCGAAAACACATTTTATGGCAATTTTCTTTGCTTCCTGATCGTGAAAAACAGTTCTAAATTGCAGTCATAGCTCCATTAAATTACAAACGGACAGCAACATCTTGCCATCTCCGGATGCAGGTTGGAATATTGACTTGCACTACGTGTTAGCACTTCCGTCGCTATTTTGCTGTTCAGGAAAATTAATATAAAAATAAAATGAATAAAGACCAAAAATATAAACAAATATTAATGAGACTTAAACGTTTGTACAGTATAATCATAATACTTGTTTGAAGTCGATTGCAGTTACGATTTGGAATATACCAGAGTATTGCAATGACGTCACACAATGCTTTGGTCTGTTCCAATTCGTCGACACAAAAATTAACAAGTAATTAATGATATTAAGATACAAATTAAAAGTTTTCAATCGGGGATCATAAATAACTTTATGTTTTGATACTTGCCAACTACAAACAATAGTTAAATTAAACGTACTGTACTTGGTCGCCTTTATAACGTGAAACCAGATAGTCGGCTGCTTGGTCGAGTGGTCACAGCGCCGTCCTTATGATCAGCATAATCTCGCATCAAAACCCACTGGTGACATATTGTTGATTTTTTCGAAAACACACATTATGGCAAGTTTCTTTTCTTCCTGATCGTGGAAAACAGTTCTAGATTACAATCATAACTGTATTAATTTACAAACGAACAGCAACATCTTGGCATCTCCGGATGCAGGTTGGGATATTGACTCGCTACGTATTAGCACTTCCGTCGCTATCCTGCTGTTCAGGAAAATTAATATAAAAATAAAATGAATAAAGACCAAAAATATAAACAAATATTTATAGGTGTTAAACGTTTCTATTATCATAATACTATTTTGAAGTCGATTGCAGTTACGATTTGGAATATACCAGAGCATTGCAATGACGTCACACAATGCTTTGGTCTGTTCCAATTCGTCGACACAAAGATTAACAACTAATTTATTGATATTAATTTAAAAACTAAAACTTTTTCATCAGGGATGATATATAACTTTATGTTTTGAAACTGGCCAATTACAAACGATAGTTAAATTAAACGTACCGTACTTGGTCGTCTCCATAACATGAAACCAGATAGTCGGCTGCTTGGTCGAGTGGTCACAGCGCCGTCCTTATGATCAGCATAATCTCGCATCAAAACCCACTGGTGACATTTTGTTGATTTTTTCGAAAACACATTTTATGGCAATTTTCTTTGCTTCCTGATCGTGGAAAACAGTTCTAGATTACAGTCATAACTCTATTAAATTACAAACGAACAGCAATATCTTGGCATCTACGGATGCAGATTGAGATATTGACTTGCACTACGTATTAGCACTTCCGTCGCTATCTTGCTGTTCAGGAAAATTAATATAAAAATAAAATAAATAAAGACCAAAAATATAAACAAATATTTATAAGACTTGAACGTTTCTATTATCATAATACTTGTTCGAAGTCGATTTCAGTTACGATTTGGAATATACCAGAGCATTGCAATGACGTCACACAATGCTTTGGTCTGTTCCAATTCGTCGACACAAAAATTAACAAGTAATTTATTGATGTTAATACAAAAATTAAAACTTTTCGATCGGGGATGATACTTAACTTTATGCTTTGATACTTGCCAATTACAAACGATAGTTAAATTAAACGTACTGTACTTGGTCGCCTTTATAACGTGAAACCAGATAGTCGGCTGCTTGGTCGAGTGGTCACAGTGCCGTGCTTATGATCAGCATTATTTCGGTTAAAAACCCACTTGTGACATATTGTTGATTTCTTCGAAAACACACTTTACGGCAATTTTCTTTGCTACGTGATCGTGAAAAACAGTTCTAGATTACAATCATAACTGTATTAATTTACAAACGGACAGCAACATCTTGGCATCTCCGGATGCAGGTTGGGATATTGACTTGATACGTATTAGCACTTCCGTCGCTATCCTGCTGTTCAGGAAAATTAATATAAAAATAAAATGAATAAAGACCAAAAATATAAACAAATATTTATAGGTGTTAAACGTTTCTATTATCATAATACTATTTTGAAGTCGATTGCAGTTACGATTTGGAATATACCAGAGCATTGCAATGACGTCACACAATGCTTTGGTCTGTTCCAATTCGTCGACACAAAGATTAACAACTAATTTATTGATATTAATTTAAAAACTAAAACTTTTCGATCAGGGATGATATATAACTTTATGTTTTGTAACTAGCCAATTACAAACGATAGTTAAATTAAACGTACTGTACTTGCTCGCCTCCATAACATGAAACCAGATAGTCGGCTGCTTGGTCGAGTGGTCACAGCGCCGTGCTTATGATCAGCATAATCTCGCATCAAAACCCACTGGTGACATTTTGTTGATTTTTTCGAAAACACATTTTATGGCAATTTTCTTTGCTTCCTGATCGTGGAAAACAGTTCTAGATTACAATCATAACTCTATTAAATTACAAACGAACAGCAATATCTTGGCATCTCCGGATGCAGGTTGAGATATTGACTTGCACTACGTATTAGCACTTCCGTCGCTATCTTGCTGTTCAGGAAAATTAATATAAAAATAAAATGAATAAAGACCAAAAATATAAACAAATATTTATAAGACTTGAACGTTTCTATTATCATAATACTTGTTTGAAGTCGATTGCAGTTACGATTTGGAATATACCAGAGCATTGCAATGACGTCACACAATGCTTTGGTCTGTTCCAATTCGTCGACACAAAAATTAACAACTAATTTATTGATGTTAATACAAAAACTAAAACTTTTTCATCAGGGATGATACTTAACTTTATGCTTTGATACTTGCCAATTACAAACGATAGTTAAATTAAACGTACCGTACTTGGTCGCCTCCATAACATAAAATCAGATAGTCGGCTGCTTCGTTGAATGATCACAGTGCCGTCCTTATGATCAGCGTTATCTTGGTTCAAATCCCACTCGTGACATATTGTTGATTTTTTCGAAAACACACTTTACGGCAATTTTTTTTGCTTTGTAATCTTGAAACACAGTTCTAGATTACAGTCATAACTCTATTAAATTACAAACGGACAGCAACATCTTGGCATCTCCGGATGCAAATTGGGATATTGATTTGCGCTACGTATTACCGCCTCCGTCCCTTTTTTGCTGATCAGGAAAATTAATATAAAAATAAAAAACTAATATTAATGAGACTAAAAAGTTTGTATAATCATAATACTTGTTCGAAGTCGATTGCAGTTCCGATTTGGAATATACCAGAGCATTGCAATGACGTCACACAATATTTTGGTCTGTTCCAATTTGTCGACACAAAAATTAACAACTAATTAATGATATTAAGATACAAATTAAAACTTTTGAATCAGGGATCATAAATAACTTTATGCTTTGATACTTGCCAATTACAAACGATAGTTAAATTAAACGTACTGTACTTGGTCGCCTCCATAACATGAAACCAGATAGTCGGCTGCTTGATCGAGTGGTCACAGTGCCGTGTTTATGATCAGCATTATTTCGGTTAAAAACCCACTTGTGACATATTGTTGATTTCTTCGAAAACACACTTTACGGCAATTTTCTTTGCTACGTAATCGTGAAAAACAGTTCTAAATTACAGTCATAGCTCTATTAAATTACAAACGGACAGCTTGGGATATTGACTTGCGCTATGTATTAGCACTTCCGTCGCCTTTTTGCTGTTCAAGAAAATTAATATAAAAATAAAATGAATAAAGACCAAAAATATAAACAAATATTTATAGGTGTTAAACGTTTCTATTATCATAATGCTTGTTTGAAGTCGATTGCAGTTACGATTTGGAATATACCAGAGCATTGCAATGACGTCACACAATGCTTTGGTCTGTTCCAATTCGTCGACACAAAGATTAACAAGTAATTTAATGATCTTAATACAAAAACTAAAACTTTTCGATCAGGGATGATATATAACTTTATGTTTTGTAACTAGCCAATTACAAACGATAGTTAAATTAAACGTACTGTACTTGCTCGCCTCCATAACATGAAACCAGATAGTCGGCTGCTTGGTCGAGTGGTCACAGCGCCGTCGTTATGATCAGCATAATCTCGCATCAAAACCCACTGGTGACATTTTGTTGATTTTTTCGAAAACACATTTTATGGCAATTTTCTTTGCTTCCTGATCGTGGAAAACAGTTCTAGATTACAATCATAACTCTATTAAATTACAAACGGATAGCAATATCTTGGCATCTACGGATGCAGATTGAGATATTGACTTGCGCTACGTATTAGCACTTCCGTCGCTATCTTGCTGTTCAGGAAAATTAATATAAAAATAAAATGAATAAAGACCAAAAATATAAACAAATATTTATAAGACTTAAACGTTTCTATTATCATAATACTTGTTTGAAGTCGATTGCAGTTACGATTTGGAATATACCAGAGCATTGCAATGACGTCACACAATGCTTTGGTCTGTTTCAATTCGTCGACACAATTATTAGCAAGTAATTTATTGATATTAATCCGAAAACTAAACTATTCATTCATGGATGATAAATAACTTTATGCTTTGAAACTTGACATTTACGGACGATATTGAAGCTAAACGTTCCGTTCTTGGTAGGTTTCATAACATCAAACTATAAAAATTTAAAACGAATATTTATGAGACTTTATCGATTGCATTGCCATAATACTTGTTGAATGTTGATTGCAGTTACGATTTGGAATGTACCAGAGCATTGCAATGACGTCACACAATGCTTCGGTCTATTCCATTTCGTCGACACAAATATTAATTTGCATTTCATCGATATAGACGAAAATGACTTACTTGATGAGAATACAAGTTTATAATTTACTTAAATCAATTAAACGCTTGATCATGCAATCGCGTAATGCCTTTGCGTAAGCTACTCCCGACAACGATAGATATAGGCTACGATTACGACTTAGTCAAAACTAAATGACAAATCGTACTAAATCTTTAGAAATTTGAAACTTTCCTCAAAAATAACACCGTTCACGATCTTTCGTTTATTTATTAGAAGTTGTTTGCAGGAACAATTTGGAATGCACCAAAACATTGCAATACTATCATGCAATGCTCTGAGCAGTTCCATTTTGTTGCCACAATTTTCATACGTTTAGCACGCATAAACGTGCTCGACTGATTTTGAAATCTCGATGCTCGGTATTTATAGACTTGAGTGCCGATGTCGTAATTCCTTTCACTTAATTTGATTGGTCAATGTAAATCATGACCATTTTTGGCGAGTCTATTAGAAGTACGGACGATTTCATTTTATAACTTTTGTTTGGTCGAAACGATCTTCCACGTTTTTGCCACTTTATCGAATTTAATCAGGTCACAATAACACACGTGGTACTGTTGTTTCAGATAATTACTTGAAATTGTTTTAATGAAGAGCTTTTTTTTTCGATAACAGTGTTTCGTTTCGATTGTCTTCTTTTAAGATATTTCATCAATTTAAAATATGTCAATTCATCGATTTAAATGTTTTAAAAAATCTTATTAAATTAAATTAAAATATTTTTTAAAAGTCTCCACCTTAAATCTTAAAACTTTTCAGTATTTTGTGTTTATTTTGGATGCACAAAACTTTATTTTGCCCAAATAATTCCATGTCGCTGTCATAAATTGCTGATTTTGGCCAAATATTTCCTTTTCACCGCTCGATTTATTGAGACTTGGGAGGGCAATTTGCCCTTGCTCGTCGGCAGATATGGTTATGTTTCTCACAACTTGTGAAAGTTTTTCAATTTACTTCGAGTTAATTTGTGAAATGTGTTGTCAAAAACGTTTTAGTTTATTAAATGTTACTTTATTAAAATTTTGCTTCAAAATAGTGTTTGTTGAAAACGAATTTAACTTAACAACTTCTTTTACATTACTAAAAAATAGGATTCTATGTTTAAACTAAAACAGTTTTTTTAATTTTACATTTATTATTACAACTCAATATTTGAAAAGTAATCAGCAGATTCACTTTATTTACTCAGTTAAAAGCGTTTTGTCTTATAAAGAAAATTCAGCAATGATGTCATATATACCAGTGGTCCCCAAACTTTTAAAGAAGTGACCCCAATTTTAAAAAATTAATCTGAAAGATATCGCGACCCCAATTATGTACAGACAGTTTGCAAAGAAATATATTTTAGGATGTTCTCTAAAAAAAAAAAAGGTCTTCACTTCGATTTCATCTCTGATTTCCCTATTTCCCTCCCAAAATCAGGATGTTCTCTAAAAAAAAAAAGGGGTCTTCACTTCAATTTCATCTCTGATGTTCTCTAAAAAAAAAAAAGGTCTTCACTTCGATTTCATCTCTGATTTCCCTATTTCCATCCCAAAATCAGGATGTTCTCTATACATTTTAGCTCAGGAATTTCAAGTGCAAAATTCCAGTAATAAAGCGACCCCACAAAATATTCAGACGACCCCATTTGGGGTCGCGACCTACAGTTTGACGAACACTGATATATACTATATCATTTGTGATACAACAAAGGCAGTTGTGAAAAGCAAAAATCAAACATCCTGTCGTTTTATAGAGAAATCCTTTTCAAAAATTAAACTGTTTTTATCAGTTCGTCTATTATTTTCTTGATTAAGAGCGATTTTAAGTTTCACTTTTGTTTTTGCCACTGCCCGATTTTAAAGTTTTATTTACGGTACACAATTCGAAGTTTAGTGGAAGCTAAAACATTCCACAAATCGTTTAGTTGTCTAATCAAAATCATTGTAAAATGTTTTTATCCTAGTAAACCTTGTGTTATTTTTCAAATTACTTTGTCACATTAAAAATTGCAGCAAAACCTAAGAGATTTAAAAAAGCTTTCAAAAACAAAATGGTTTCCTCTGATGATTGCAAAAGAATAAAACCACGTGATGCATTAAAGATCTCGGTTCAAAACCTTTTCGCATGACACAATTAATCAACACCTGTGCATTTGCAAACGCTGAAAACTCTTCAAAAGCAAGTTGGTTTAGAAACCAATTCTTCAGTTTATATTAAGCTTTTAATTTCGGTCCTTTAGAAAATCTATCGATTGAAAAATTTTGTAAATTTTATTTTTGTTCGCGAGTGACAAAACAATAAAATTAGCAATATCTTGTTTGTAAAGTTATTTTCATTTTGTTTCGTTTTCCAAAAAACAGCAAAATTTTGTTGGATTATCATAAATCAGGGTTGTCCAACCGCGGCTCGGAAAGGAAGTTTTAATCAAATGCGCAATCTCTTGAATTATTTCAGTGCTTTAAAACCTCCTCAACCTGTGTTAGTGAGAGATTCCCAAGTATGCCGTAAACCCTTTTGAGAAACATTAGCCCAGCGATCCTTAACATGGAGATAGTATTCATTTAATTGACAAAATAAAGCGCTTAAGCAGAGTGAAAACCTTTTTGGTTTGTTTTTTTTATAGAGAACACATGGATTTGGAGACGAAAACGACAAAACTTCCAAATCAAAGAATGATTTTTAGTGAAGACCTTTGTTTTTAGAGAACACCTGTTTTGGAGACGAGAATTTTTGAAGTAATTCGCATGAAAATATGATTTTGGTTACAGCAGCAATTGCGGCACGTGATAAACTTACACAAGAAAATTTGGCCCGCGATGTGTAAAAGGTTGGACACTTCTGTCATAACCAAACAGCGATGTATTTTTATGATGTTTTATTTGGTTTGGAAAAATCGAATTTTATTTTGAAACTCTAACCAGATCATACAAATTCGACACAAAATTATTTTCACATAAATTCGTTTAACAAACAAACTCATGCCGTCCAAACACAGATTTGTTGCTTTTTATCATAAACTTACTTGCTGTACTTGGTGTACTTGGTAGTTCTTTCTCATTGTTCCTTCAAATCTTAAAGTCTGCTTTAGTTTTTTGTAATTTTGGTGTAGATGTTAACGATAAAATCAACTTTTTTGTTACTTTTCAAGATCAATTTGGAAAAAAAGCCTGACACAAAATAATACCTAACCGACACGTTTCATCGGTCAAAAACAAAATGGCGGATGTTTAGTTCTTTAGAATTGCTTGTGAAGTAAAAAACAAACTTCTTTTGAATTTTTATAATTTTCATAACTTAATCAATCACACTCTTGACCATCTTTGATGTATTTAAGTATTTGAGGACTCTGTTGAGCTTTCGCAAATTAAGAAGTCCTTACCACAGCGATTCCACAAACAAATTAGCAATGATACAAAGATACCGGTAATAGTAATTTGTTTTTAATCATAGAGTTTATTGGATATTCGCTGAGCCTTTTTTTGTTGTTTAGATATAAGCATAAGTGTAAAAATAAACGTCTGGTTTAATTTTTATTAACAATAATTGATCAGATTTTCGTTTTTTTCTTCGTTTCTTTTACAAATCTTATGCATTTAATGGAGCATGACTTGATTTTAGTGACCTAGTTTATTATGTCTGGTCAAAATAATTACGTGAATTGTTGGTTTTCAGCGTTATTATAGTTGCAACGTAATCATTAACTGACCTGCTATTGTTTTAGATAATTACTTTGACAGTTTTCAGCTTTCTGTTAATTGTTTTGGGTGATTGTTCTCGTGTGGCATTTACTTATTTGCAGACATTTTCTTTTGTTTCAAAAAACGAGACTTGATTAATTGATGGTATTTTTTTCTCACAGCTGAAGACAATAAAATTTCTTAAAGTTTGCTTTAAAGCTTTGTAAAATGATTGTTAAAAATCATTTACTTGATCGTGACTTTTAATTCGTTAAAACTTTTATTTTTAAATTAAGTTTTTCAAAAATAATAATAACCAAAAATTATTTCACAACGTTATTTTCTTTTAAAGGCAAATTTCTCTTTATTTTAAATCAATTTAAAATTTTTTTATTTAAGAACAATGTTTATTTCCAAGCCGAATTCTTATCTAAACCTTGATTTTCTTTTCTTCGGCCAGTATTTGTTTTATAAAAAATTTTTTAAAAAGTTTTGATTTATAATTTCAGGTTTTCGGAAAGTGAATTTATTTGAAATAATTTTCAAATGATTAAGACTTACACAATCTTAATAAATCCTGTTACGGCTGTAAATATTGTGCCCAAGAAACATTGCCACTTGACTAATTTATTAAGTTTTTAAAAAAAACGGTTCAAACTTTTAAAAACAGCAATTTACAATAGTTTAAAATATTTTATTGCAAGTTGACAGGTTAAATAAAATTGTCACTTTGACTTAGTTGAAAAGGTTAATAGATTTTTGTTAAAAAATTATGTAACACAAGAAAAGAAACGAAAACGTTAAATAATGAAATATTTTTTTAATCAATTTGTATTTTGATCGAAAATATCGTAGAATTTTTTTACTCATTCAAAACTTATTTAATTGTTAAACTTAACTAACTTATTTAATTTTTACTCATTTAATTGAACAAGAGATTCGGTCAAACTTCTAACAAATTGGCTTCACTTTGATGATTGCGAAACAGTAGGATCATGTGATACGAAGAAGATCTTGCAATATTTTCTCGCGACACAAATAATCAACGCTTGTCAAACGTTATATGTTTAAAATTACTCAAGTTGTTTTTACTAAATATTTTTTAATTTTTTCAAAACATTGTTTGTGTTAATCAGAAAAGTGAACTTGGACAATTGTTGCTAATTACTATTCTGCGACTCATCACACCTTCCAAACGTAGCGTAAACAATCAACAAGTTTTGTGTTTGTAATTCATTGCAAGATGTGTGCCAAGTACGTGATGCGGATGAATAATAGAACCAGCATTGAAAAATGGCAGTGCGTGGCGCAACTTTGTCTGCATGGTTATCTACACGGTCAAGTACCTCCAGCCTACTCACTGGCGGCGTTTGTTAAAGTTAATCTCCAAATTATTCTTGTGTTTATAAAAACACGAGATAGCACTGAAATGCCAGTTTACCCATTTAATACAATGCTGAATTTGCACGATGTTGTAGAATTCATTCGTTACATATGAATGACATCACATATGTAGTTTCGTGACTTATAGATAGATAACTCAGTGTGGTTTTGTCAATCCAATTAAATGACCGCAAATCAAATCTTTGCAAAGCAAATCAAATCAAAAATCAAATCACATGAAAATTTTCCCCAGGTATATTTTGGTCATACAGTATAAGTTGATTAACAAAAAATACTATAAAATCTGGAACGCTTAACTAATTTCAGAATAAAAAGTATAGCCAATATATTTTGAAACATTGTTTTATTAAGGATGTTTCGGAATTACGTATAACTCATTTTTAATTTTATGCTTCGAGATTTATACCGAGCCATTATGAATCTGAGGCTAAAGTAGTTCTAAAAAGTTAGAGAGGCTAGTTTTTAAAATAGAAAAGGAAAGCAGACATAAAGTTTTTAAAATTTTGTCAGATATATAATCTTTGTCCTAAGTTCACCAAATATTTACGCAGTTTATAATGGAATGCGTTATAATTCCGAAACGTCCTTAATAAAACATGTTTCAAAATATTGTATATTGCTGATAAAATAAATGTTTCAAAATATATTGGATATACTTTTTATTCTGAAAAAATACTATAATTTAAACCTCGCAACACCATTCCGCAATGATTTAGTTTAATTCAAGCTGATCTGAGCAAGGCCTTTCCGACCGACCTAGTATTGATTTCAGGAATAAAAGCACGGAGTTGGATGTACTTGCACAGCATTGCGTGTTCCATTTCTTACACTGGCCAGCGTCGATGCCTAGTTCGGCGAAGCTATATAGTAGCTTAATCGCAGCTGACATAATTTGTTGTCTAGATTTTAGTCTCTATATTGACTGGCTTTTGATAACCCACTTAATAAACCACGTAGTAACACACTTAATAAGCTAAGAAGAAGGCCGGTGCCGTATTTGTCGATCTGACAGCTGATTATGACACTGTCTGACACCGTGGCCTTACCAGCAAACTGCTGAGACTTCTTCCGGATAAGCACATGGTCAAAATAATTATGGAGCTTGTCCGAAATCGAAGTTTCACCCTTACTACCAGTGAAAGCAAGCAAAGCAGGCTACGCCGTCTTAAAAACAGCGTTCCTCAGGGATCGGTCTTGGCTCCTCTTCTATTTAACATCTATACGTACGATCTGCCTTCCATTATTTCCAGAAAGATTGTTTATGCATTGTTGCAATCTTTTGGAAACTGAAAAGACTTGAAAGGGACTTTAAGCCAAGACATGTATACACATTCAGCGTATCTCCAGACTTGGAGGTTGAAGCTCAGTCACACTAAGACGGTGACGGCAGCTTTCACTTAAATAATCAAGAGGCTAAGGACTGCAACAAAGGTAGACTTTTACCGTTCTGTCCAAGTGGCATTACACAAAAACTATCCTCGCGCGTCACACTTCTGACGCGACTCGTGGGCTCGGGATGGGGTGCTGGTGCTAAAACACTACGCATAGCTACCTTATCTCTATTCTATTCAACAGCTGAGTACTGTGCGCCATTCTGGTGTCGCAGTGCTCACACTCGCCTCATTGACAGTGTCTTGAACGACGCCTTGCGCATAGTCACTGGATGCCTTCGTCCCACTCCAACGGACCACCTACCTATACTTTCAGGCACAACCAGCTGAGCTTCGCCGTCGGCGTTTGAAGGGTATCCACTCCAGGCCAGACACAAACAGGACTGGGGCCGAGGGTTTATCCTTTTACTACCCCAGACTGTTGCACTGCCTGGATCAGATGCTGGCAGTGATGTCATTAAGCCAGCATCAAGTTTCGTTATCCAAAACCGTCAGACCTCGTGCTCCATGTGGTGCCCGATGTACAAGGCACACTGTTAGTACATGGTCCGCGGTTTGCTCAGAGGCGCCGCACTCGCAATTCGGTGAAGGTGCGAGACCCCATTTGTGCATGGACGAATGGAATCGCCCAACACCAGTCCGCAGGCGGTTGAGCTTAACACAAGCTGCTCTGGTTAACCCCATCTCAACAGGCCTGGCACCGGTCTCGAACACAAAAGCACGGAGCCTGGAAGCATTTTTACAGTACTCAGTTTTCCATTTGTGATTAGTCCATTCAGAGGCGCGGATGCCAAATCTGACAAGGTTGTCTAAAAGATTCCGCGCACCTGGCACAAACCGGCGTCTGGATCTTAGTCTCACTTGGCGAGTATCTGAGGACCCACTTAAAAGATCATACAAGATATGATCGGGGTCCAAAGATCCACGGTATCCCAAGGAGAGTGTCGCTCCCACTCGGCGAAGCTCAGCTGGATGACTGAGAGTACAGGTAGGTGGTCGTTGGAGTGGGACGCAGGCATCCAGTAACTATGCGCAAGGCGTCGTTCAAGACACTGTCAATGAGGCGAGTGTGAGCACTGCGACACCATACTGGCGCACAGTACTCAGCTGTTGAGTAGACTAGAGACAAGGTGGCTATGCGTAGTGTTTTAGCACGAGAACCCCATCCCGAGCCCACGAGTCGCGTCAGAAGTGTGACGCGCGAGGATAGTTTTTTGCGCAATGCCACTAAATGGTGACGAAACGTGAACGATCTGTCCAGTTTTACCTCAAGGTAAGTAGAGGTTGGACATTAACAGCTTTCTTAATGGTGTCACAGAAGTCCTGGTAAGCCGCATCCACATCAACTGAATCAGGCGGCAACAAAGTCTTTGCCAATTTATTTGTCAAAGCAATGTAGTGACTCCATTTGGCCTTGCGGAAGTTCCATCGCTTAACAGGCATGCTTGGCACTGCCATAGCAAACCTTGGTCGTGTAATAAGCGAAGGTCGATGTTATGACCTGGGGAACTTCTCAAGGACACTTCTATCCGGTAAGCGACTGTTTCGACCTACGCTAGCGAAAGCTAGATCTGGATTGGTCCCAGTGTTCCAGCGGCCGAAATAAAAACTGGCAGCGTCCTTGGCATTATATAGCAGGGCAAGACAATTAATACTTGCCCAGCCAGCCAAGCACTCACCGTCCGGACTGTTGTCGTCGTAACCCCAGTCAGCATGACGACAGGTAAAATCGCCAGCATAAAGACAGGGGTGAGGAAACACTGGGAGATCCAGGGTTCGCAATCGCGTTGGTGGTGGTTTGTAGACGTTGACTATTTTATAACCATCAACGTTCACACATAGCCACTCGATTTCCGATGTCGGTCGAGATTGGTCCAAAAGCGTGTATCTCAGTCGCTCGTGAACAAACGTGGCAAGGCCATGCTTCCTGCTTAAAGAAGACCCAGCTAGTTGGTAATTTGGTAGCACCAAGTTCTCTGCATCAGTGCAGTGGGTCTCCTGCAGTAGAATGACGAGTGCCTCAGACTGCATAGCGAGGTGATGAAGAACGTTCATCTTGCTTGCAGTGAGGCCTTCGATGTTCAGCTGAAGAATAGTGGGTCTTCGGAACTTGTTGGCAATGTGCCCTAAAAAGGGCAGTTTTATCCTAGCATTTCCCCGTCCTGAAAAGGACGTTTTCCGATTAGCAGACCCACACAAAACATCGGAATGGGTGGATACCCTTCCCTTTTGGTAGGTTCGGTTTAGGTCTGTCATTTTTAAAATCAATGAACAGACTTACTCACGGCCCAGGCTGCGTGAAAGCACCTACCATCTGTGCCAAATCTGAGCTTCGCCGAATGGAAACGACACTTTCCTTGGCTCATCATGGATCTCTGGACCCTGATCATACTTTGTATGATCTTTTAAGTGGGTCCTTAGATGCTCACCAATGAGACTAAGATCCAGACGCCCGTTTGTGCCAGCTGCGCTGAGTCTTTCGGACAACCTTGCCAGACTTGGCATCCGCGCCTCTGAATGGACTAATCACAGATGGAAAACGGTGTACTGTGAAGGTGCTTCCAGGCTCCGTGCTTTTGTGCCCGGGACCGATGCCAGGCCTGTTGGGATGGGCTTAACCCGAGCGGCTTGGGTTAAGCTCAACCGCCTACGGACTGGTGTTGGGCAATCCCATTTGTCCATGCACAAATGGGGTCTCGCTCCTTCACCAAATTGCGAATGTGGCGCCTCTGAGCAAACCACAGACCATGTTCTAACAGTGTGCCTTGTACATCGGGCACCACATGGAGCACGAGATCTGACGGTTTTGGATGATGAAACTCCATACTGGCTTAATAACACCACTGCTAGCATCTGATTCAGGCAGTACAGCAGCCTGGGGAAGTTTTGGCCCCAGCATGTTTGTGTCTGACCTGTCCTGTTTATGTCCTGTAAAAGATAAACTGTAAAAGATAAACCCTCGGCCCCAGTCCTGTTTGTGTCTGACCTGGAGTGGATACCCTTCAAACGACGACGACGAGGAGCCACGTAGTATACTGTATACCAGGGTCCATAGGCTTGACCACAGATAGTGTTATTCTTAGTAAGCAAAACTCAGTTTGCTGGCTTCTTGGTAGAATTGAAAAATGATTTGTTGGAATCAAACACAGGCATCCGTTGATAATGCGCATGGCGTCGTTACGGTATTGTCTATGACACGATTATGTGCGCTGCGATACCAGGTGGCTGCAGCATGCAGTACTTAACCATTGATCGAAATAGTGCAGCTGTACGCAATGTTTTGACACCAGCTCTCCATCTTGAACACGCAAATCGCCTCATCAGTGTGACTCGAGAAGATGAGATTTTTGGGAAAAACATAGTTGATGTTGTAGGGGACCCATATAAACGTGCCCATTGTCTAGCAAACCAGCGCCTTTCTTACAAATGCAACCGATGTGCCATTTTGTAAAAATTTGCTTATCGTTGATTAAGAAAATCCCGAAGACGCTTGCGACAGTTCGCAAATACGAAGAAGAATACCTGTCCATAAGTGTTTTATACAACCTGATTAACGAGGGAAAGTTGTTTTGTGGATTAATAGAGTACAAACTAATTGTCTTATTGCTGCTGGTACAAAGTTTAATCATATAGATTCAGAATTTTATCAACGAGTTAAATTAGATTACGAGGAAAATAATAAGATTTTGAAACTGGAGTTAGCTGTGAAAAACTCGACCGTAAAAACTAAGGCGTTATGCTCTGCTTCTGTTGAATTTCAAAGCCAAAATTTAAAATTGTTTGTTTTCAGAAAGTTTGTTGTGGGATGTTATTTTTAGTTGTGAATTTTTAAGTCAACATAAAAGCGTAAAAATTGATTTTGGTGAGCCTTAAATCACCATTAAAATTAGGAGCTTTGAGTAGACTTGGAAGTATAAAACCGTTGCGCTTGTTTGAACATCTTATCCCTAACATTCGCTCCATAGCAACTAAAAGACGCAATTATTCAAGTACGGACTTGAGTTTTATTAGCGGTAAAGTTTCCAGATTCCTTGTTGATAATATTATTGAACCTAGTCACTCGCCATGGCGGGCTCAGGTGGTGGAACGAAAAGTGAAAATTATAAAAAACGTATGTGTGCTGATTGTGTTGACTGTAGTCAAACCATCACAAGTTCACGCGTTTGGATGCCTGTCCGCTTCTGTTTTCAGGAAGGTATCAAATTACAGTATAAATGTTTTCAAAACCAGACCTTCGAAGCGCTTATTATCAAGTTTCGTTGATACCTGAAAAATAAAGTTACACTGGCTTTGAGGCTGTCGAAGAACTATATGAATTCAAACGTATCCCTTTCTGTTTAAAGAATGGAGTCCTATGTTTTCAAAAAATGATAAATCAAATAATATTTGATTATAAATGTGTGCGGACATTTTCGCATCTTGATGATATAACAATATTTGGTAAAACAAGTAAAGAGCATGACAAGAATTTAAAAAGTTTTTTAAAGGTTATTTCTAATTGTAAATTAACTCTGAATGAAAATATGTGCATGTTTTCTACAAAAGGGTTGAAATTGCTTAAATACTATACTGTATATCCGACGGAGTTATGCACAGTCGTCGTCGTCGTCGTCGTCGTCGTCGTTTGAAGAGTATCCACTCCAGGCCAGACACAAACAGGACTGGGGCCGAGGGTTTATCCTTTTACTACCCCAGACTGTTGCACTGCCTGGATCAAATGCTGGCAGTGATGTCATTAAGCCAGCATCGAGTTTCATCATCCAAAACCGTCAGACCTCGTGCTCCATGTGGTGCCCGATGTATAAGGCACGCTGTTAGTATATGGTCTGTGGTTTGCTCAGAGCCGCCACACTCGCAATTCGGTGAAGGAGCGAGACCCCATTTGTTCATGGACGAATGGAATCGCCCAACACCAGTCCGCAGGCGGTTGGGCTTAACCCAAGCTGCTCGGGTTAACCCCATCTCAACAGGCCTGGCACTGGTCTCGAACACAAAAGCACGGAGCCTGGAAACGCCAAATAATCTGAATATTATACGCCAAATAATCTGAATATTTAATTAATACCGTTATGGGCGTAGATAACTAACTTGCCTAACCTAGGTTGCCGTACCGTTTTTTTTTCAGCAACTTTTCAATTTTTGGATGAAAATGAGCCATTTGTAGTAAAAACTGATTTATCAGACGATGCTATATCTGCATCACTAAATCAGCATAACCAACCTGTTGTCTTTTTCTCTAGAATGCTGACCGAAAATGAACGATATTATTCCTGAATGAAAAAAGAAGCCATAGCTATTGTGGAATCAATTAGTAAATGGACAGAATTTTATCCGGTCAATATTTTACAGTGATTACCGAAAAACAATTTGTAGCATTTATGTACAGTACCAAAAATCATAGTAAAATTTATGATAACACGCTACGCAAAATGCACGAGTCGTTATGTCATCCGGGCGTTACACGTTTGCATTATTTTATTCGCGTAAAAATTTTATTGTGTTCCGGTAACAAAGTTCGTAATGTTGTTGCAAAACCCAACCTTTATAAATCAAAAGTGGCGATTGGCGCAAGTGGCAAGTGCCGAATCGACATTATCCCGTCCGTCGCCCGATGACCAATTTTTTGCTGGGTCTAAGCTTTTAATTTAAACAAGCAAGAATTAGCCAAACGTGAGCTAAAAGTTACAACAACGATAAACTTGTACCATTCTGTCCAGTCTTTTCTTATCTTGGGGTAAGACTGCATAGATTGCTCACGTTCGTCTCCAATAGACCACTTAAAAATTCTTTCAAACATCAAGTCAGTTGAACTTGGCCAAATAAAATCGAGATCATCTACTGCAAGCATCACCCCGACCTGCTTCCAAAGATCCCGAGATATTGCTGTCCAAGTGAAATCTTTTGTTATTTTTTAAGTTCTTTTTTAATGATTTTACTAAAATTTGAAGCTGCTTGCCAAGACGCCAAAGCCACACAACCATCTTCCAAAGAACAAAACAGAACAACGCGAGTATAAATTTTAAACCGCAATCGTGTCAATTGCTTCAATTAGAATACAAAATTATATATTTTATTTATTTTATCTCTATATTTATCCTCCTAATTTGCAGGAAAGCCACGGAGGCGCTAATACATAGGGTAGGCAATTACCCTGATCTGCTTCCGGAGATGCCAAGATATTGTTGTCCGCTTTTAATTTAATAGAGATATGACTTCAATTTAGAACTGTTTGCCAAGACCACCAAGCAGGGGAACGTGCCGTAAAATGTCTTTTCCAAGGACACAACAGAGTGGCGCGAGAGAGTTTTGAACCGAGGCCGTGTTGGTCACAAGCCCGGCGCTTTCACCAGTTGACCACGCTGCCAACGATATAGCCTATTATTTAAAAGGCAGTAGACCTATTGACTTGTGATATGCTGATTAAATTAAAATCTTTTTGAAATATCAATTTTTGTTTACAAATATAAAAAGCAAGACGTATAAGGTAAAGACTTTTATCTTCACTTTAATTTTGGAGTATATTTTACCAACGAAATTCCAAGATAACCAGAAATCGGATGTTAAATTTGATTGAAGACAATACAAAAGGTCTTCACTTTTATGAAACCGCTTTTATCAGCTGTCGTGATTCAACTGCAATTGAAGGACGTCCCAATTATTTTTAGATCACCTTACTCTACTAAGATTCGCAAATTCCTCCCTAAAAATTTTGATCGAATTCTTTCTTCGGGAACCAAGTGACTCACTTTGAGAAACACTGGTTAAGACTGTAAACAACGTAATTTGTAGCCTTATGCTTATGGTATCTTGCGTTGGGCATCCCCTGACACGTTTTGTTGAATGGGGCAAATACTCACCAACAGCTTTTTTTAATTATGTAAAAGATAAATCAATCCAACATTAGCAATCGTAAGCAACATATTTCAATTGTAAAATCGACTTTGTCGGCAGCGTGGTCGAGTGGTTAACGCACCGGACTGATGATCAACATGGTCTCGGTTCAAAACCCACTTGCGCCATTCTGTTGTGTTCTTGGGAAAAACACTTTACGGCACTTTCCCCTGCTTGGTGGTCTTGACAAGCAGTTCTAAATTACAGTAATATCTCTACTAAATTACAAGCGGACAGCAATATCTTGGCATCTCCGGAAGCAGGTCGGGGTAATTGCCTACCCTATGTATAGCGCCTCCGTCGCTTTCCTGCGAGTCAGGAGGATAAATATAGAGATTAAAATAAAATAAAAATAAATATTGGCCATATTTCAACAAAGTTGAATTAATATCTAGTAGGCCTAATGATTTTTGGAGCGCCAAAAGGCAAAGCGAAAATTTTTTATTATTTATTTTGATATTGAGCTTACTAGTGTTGAAGTCTGATATTGGATTACTAGTGTTGGACAATCAGCTTTCTAATTCATAACTTCTATAGAATTCGAACTCGCTCTCATCCCGGCCTTTGATCTCTGTCATAATAGTACGCGCCTTTATTTACATTCTTGTTTGATACATTTGGTTTAAAATAAGTAATTTTTTCCTTTGGTTATCGCTTTGGACTTCGTCTTCGTATTATCAATATTAACTTTAGTTGTCGTTTTGGTTGCCGGGAAGAGCCATCAATTTTTTGAATTTCCCAAACTGTACTGTATCTTAGCTCTGTCATGTTCTTTGTATTTACGTTTAACTTACGTTGAACTTGGAACAAAGATTTTAGTTTTGCTATCGTTGGTATTGCTTGGATGTGCAGTTGGTGAAGGCTTTGGAGTTCCCCCGAGCCACGTTGTAGTCAATTTCAGCTGATTGCAACATAAAAACTCAAAAAGTGATTATAAGAATTAAAATAGTGATCTATAAGAATTAAAGCGCTTGAAGTAATTTGCTACGATCTCTGTGCACGTGGATGTCTTTGGAATCTTCCTTCGAGTGCTTGAAATTTAGCTGAGTTAGCAGTCGATACGAGTTTTGTATTGTTTCTTGAGGTGCAGCCGCTGGAATTCACAACTGCCTTTTTGCTTGTTCGAAAGTCACCGACTTCGTTCTTTCCGTATCTGTGATTTCCCACTGGTGCCCTGTCCACTTGCTTTCGGCTCTTTGTCTTTGAAGAAGGACTGTTTTCGAAACCTCCATTAGTGATCTTTTCCTTCGAGTTCGAGAGTCATCGACTTCGTTCTTCCTGCTGATCCGTACATCGAGAACCCGTTCATCTACTAGGGCTATTCTTCGTCAAAGTCTGGTTCAAAACAGTCATTGACCTCGTCTCCGTCGCAACCTCGATCTTTACGAGAGTTATCGACTTCGTCTTCTTGTCTTTCATTCCCGACGTGTGAGGAAATTTATCGAGAACTTCTCATCGGTGGTTAGAATATATGATTTATTGTATTACTTAATTTTTTGTATATACTTTATTGCTGTAGTTATTTTTTTAATAGTTTTCGTGCACTTACTATGGTCTTCACATCGCCTGAGCCTAGGGACAAACGGAATCGGTTTAATGTTGGGGTTAGTTCTGATAAGATTCAAGCTACGCAAGTGTTGAGTGCTTCTACTTCCTCTGACCCTCTTGTAAAGGAGTCCTTAACAGGCCTAGTACCACGTAAAGTGTTAACTAATAAACGTTTAGTACTTGTGCTTGATATGAAGGCTTTGTCCTCTAGTTTGAAGAAATGTAAATCGAAAAAAGAGTTTCATGAAATAGCGCCTAAATTTGATAATATTAGTGCTTTATACAATAATTTTTGTAAGGCCCTTGATGAAGTCACTGACAGTGAATTTGCAGCCGAGTTAGTTCATTGTTCTGCAACCTTTTCTTAGAATACACTACTTAGAAATTGTCGAATCTTTTTCACTTTTTTTTAAATAAACACTATTTTTTGTAGCAGTGCTCATAAACGCGATATCGATAAATCCATCCTTATTAACACAAGATCCATTAACGCTGACCGGATGCCTGCGTCCCACATCAACGGACAAACTTTTTATTTTAACAGGCTTTCAACCAACTGAGCTTTGCCGCCAAAATCAGTACTGTCTTTAGCTCGCCGCGCTCACGAGCCAGAACACCTCCTACAAGAAAGCTCCTGTCTCCGCTTAGCGGACAGCTGCGGCAACTTCAATCAAGACACCCATTTTCGCACCCATTTGCGCATGCTGAATTGCTCAATGACCCTGCCCAGTCAGGTATTGTTTTATTTTATTTCTTTTATCTCTATATTTATCCTCCTGACTCGTAGGAAAGCGATGAAGGCGCTAATACATAGGGTAGGCAATTACCCCGACCTGCTTCCAGAGATACCAAGATATTGCTGTCCGCTTGTAATTTAGTCAAGATATGACTGTAATTTAGAGCTGCTTGCCAGGACCACCAAGCAGGAGAACGTGCCGTAAAGTGTCTTTCCCAAGGACACAACAGAATGTGCGGAATATAAATGTATAGTACAATAAGTATAGCACAATGTGCGGAATATAAATGGAGCGTGGAGTGGCGGGAGAACACCTTTCGATTCCATAAGTTTATTAAGAATGTTAGCCCAATAGCCAACGCCACCGCGATTTAGTTTTCCCAAAACTGCATGGGTCAAACTTAATCGCCTCCGAACCAGCTTTAATTTATTCCGCTCAAAAACTCAAAAAAGCGACGGATAACAACTTTTTCTCGTTAGTTGTCAAATGCAAACAAGGATACCATTTCGTGCTTATTTCTAATACCTGTGCTTAATTTTATAGTCATTGTCTTAGAAAAGTTTAATGTGCTTATTTTACAATTAAGTGCTAATTTGTGCTTAATTTTTACTAATTTCTTTTAACTTTCCACAAAATTGCCAAACATCGTGTTTTTGACGATATTAACAAAAAAGCGATTGGATTGTTGTTTATAAAATTTAATTATTTGTTGGTGATCTTTTTGTTTTTTAAAAGTTGATTGCAATAACAACCTAAAACTAATCGAAGCATTGTGATGACGTCAAACAAACAGTTTTACTCTCAGTTTCTAAAATTTAATCAGGATGAAAATGCGCATGGCGTCCTCATGGTCTAGGACACGAGTATGTGCGCTGCCATACTAGGCTGCTGCGCAGTACCTAACTATAGACTGAAATAGTGCAGCTGTACGCAATGTTTTGGCACCAGCTTTCCATCCTGAACCCGCAAATTGCCTCGTTAGTGTGACGCGAGAAGATCAAATTTGAGCCGGCCAAAAGATACTTGTTGATGTTATTGTCGGGGACCTAATCGACATGCTGACAATTGAAGCGCGGAAGCATGGAGACGTTTTAATAGTTTTAATTATAGAATTTATCGTAGGCAGTTTGGAGTTTGTCACACAGTTTGTTAAATTGTTCAGCAAAAGCTTTGAAAACATGCTCATATTTGGTCATGGATAAGTTAATACAAAACTGACAATAATTGTTTAGTTTTATTCAATTGTTACACACTCTAGCAAATAAAGTTGGTGATTAATATCTTTTGACAAATTTGTTTTGCGAGCAGAAGGATGAGAGTTCATTTCTCAAGTTTCCCTGCCTCATTTTCATCTTGAATAAAAGCCACTTTATTTTTTTCACATACAAAAAATTTTTAAATCAAGTCAATCTGCTCATCTACAACAATGATACTGTTTAAAATCAAAAGCAACAATAATAATATTTTTTGCTTTATCACGAAATAAACAAGCAGTTGCACAAGGGCCTTCTAAAGAAAGGTTGTAAAAACGGCCCGTTTAAGCAACAAGTGGCCCTCCTTTATATCAGCTCCATAACAACTTAATAGAACACCGTTTCCGTGGGGTCCGATCAGTATTTATCTATTTATGATTAGTTTTGATTTCCACGAGACTAAGTAATAAATAAATAAATGTAATAAAAAGATCTTTGTTTTTCATTCCAATTTTAAAAAGTAGCCTTTTTTTATTCTTTTGTATCTGACTATCACTGCAGGAAAATGACATGAAGCAAAACTATTCATTCATCGATTACGATATCGAATTTTATGATGTGAAACTTGCCAATAACGGACGTTATTTCAATTAAATGAATTTTCTTTTTTTTTTTAATTTGATTTCTGGAACAACTTGAAATTGATTAAAGCATTGTAATGACGTCATACAATGCTCTGATCAATTCCATTATTTTGTCGCCAACATTAGCTTTAAACAACTATAAATTTTAAAATTTAAGAAAGACCGCAACGATAATGATGAAAAATGATTGGTCCATCTTGTGGAACTTATTAATACAAGATGGCAGATTACATTAGCATCTCGCGTCATGGTCATTTGCAAAAAAAGGAAAATTGTTAAACCGCCATTATGCAATTAAATGCTTTTTAATAAAGTAATAAGTAGTGTCTATACTGATAAATTAAAATATTTTAAGATATTGAATACGAAATGAAAATTATACGTGGATAGATGATGGCGAATTTCATGCAGTGAAGCTTAATTGCCAATCACGGACATTTCCAAAATTAAATATTCCTGACATGAAACTAAAGTCAAATATCACTGAAGATTTTGTTCCTAATTAATACCGATAAACATTAAAAAATTTCCAGTTAGCACGGAAACTAAACTGTTCATGGATAAATGAAAGCAAACTTTCAGCGATGGAACTTTCCAATTAAAAACAAAATGCAAAACCTTCTAGTGTTGACGTGAAAATACAAACATTATCAAACAAAATCATTTTTGACCAATTATTCTCATATAAAGTTGTAATATTGTAGTAAAGGTTTGGAATGTACAGGGTCCTCCACCCAAGTGTAGACTAATTTTTAGTTATGTCGGAGTTGCGTCGAATGGTCTGAAAACTCTGTTAATTTTTGCTGTCGAAGATAGCGTAAAAGTCAATCTGCATGTTTACCTGGACATGTTGAAGAACACGTTTCTTCCATGGATAAATTGATTGCCTGGAAATCAAACGGTGACACTACAGCAGGATGGGGCAACCGCTCACACAGCCAAAATGGTTCAAGCCTGGTGCAAGGACAACTTTAAGTCCTTTTTGTTCAAAGAAACTCTGGCCCCCTTCTCCTGATCTGAATCCGATGGACTTGGGATATGATCCATCTTGGAGAGAAAGGCCTGTGCTGTGTTACATTCAAATGTGGAAAAATTGAAGAAATTGAAAGAATCTTGGGCGAAAATAGAAAGCGAAACTATTCCTGCCGCGTGTGACCAAGTTATCTTTCACCTCTGCCGTGTTATCATTGAAAAGGGCGGATATATTGAATAAACTGAATTCAATATTGAAGATTATACATTTACCTTTAATTTTCAAAAAAAATTTCACTACCCATTTCGTTTTCAAATTAATGTAATATATAACAGTCTACACTTCGCTGGAGGACGCTGTATCAGAGCATTGCAATGACGTCACACAATGCTTTGATCTGTTCCAATTTGTCAACACAAAGTTTAACAAGTAATTTATTGATATCAATTTGAAAGCTGAAACTATTCATTTATACTGTAGATGATAGATAATCAGAGATGGATACCACGAGACACGGTCCTGTCTAGGTCTCGGACCACTGTGTCTCGAATCCAGGTCCGAGACAATGCAGCGAGGTGGAAAAAGCTCACAGATGTTGTAAATATTTCATGATATTTACAATCATGAACAAAAGTTTAAAACCACTATGCAAAAGTGACGATTTTCAACATTTAGCATGTGATTGCATCAGCCATATTTTATTGTTACATCATAAGTTCGTTTTCTTCGTTGTGTTTCATTTCGCGCCAACTCTTACTTCTGTCCACATTTCCTGGTTAATTTTTTTGCTATTTACTGATTTTTTTCGGTGCCTAAAATGGGAAAGAAAAAAATCTCTAAGCGAGGTTCAGAGGGCTCAGATAGTTGCCTTACACGGCCAAAATCTATTTGAAAGGCAAATATCTGCTCAAATGGGGTGCAGCAAGCCAGCAGTGCATCAAGCGATTGCGAAGTATCAACAGGATGGCTCCTATACCGATAAGAAAGGACTGGATGACCGCATGTCACCACTGCACGAGAAGACAACGTGATGAGGAAGATAGTTGTGAGGTCACCCACGAATTCAATGAAAAAAATTAGGGCCGAATTGTTGAGCAGAGGTCGTCGAATTAGTCATATGACCGTTTCTAGACGTTTATCCAAAGAATTTAATCTGAAGTCATACAAACCGGCCAAAAAATCAAGGCTTACTGCGGCTATAAAAGCCAAGCGTCTACAGTTTGCTAATAATCATCAACATTGGACCGCCGAGCAATGGGAAAAATGGCTTTTTTCCGACGAATCAACCTTCCAACAATTTGTGGTTAAAAAGAGGCACGTCCGTAGACCAACTGGAAAACGTTTTGATGGAGATACACTATACCAACAGTGAAACACCCTCCTAGTCAGATAATTTGGAGGGGCTATGTCCAGAAATGGTGTCGCTGCTCTCAGTTTCCTGCCTCCAGGAACCACTATGAATGGGCCAAAATACGTGCAAATGCTCTCAGAGAAGCTAAAACTTCACCTGCAAGTTCACAATTGTCGAATATTTATGCAGGATGGCGCCCTTTGCCACCGTTCCAAAGTTGCTAAAATTATCTGGATAGCAACAATATCGACCTTCTCGAGTGGCCAGAAAACAGTCCGAATTTAAATCCCATCGAGAATTTGTGGACCAACATGAAAAATAAAGTGTCGGAAAAGCAACCATTAAGTGGCGCAGAGTTGGTAAAAGCGATTAAGGAAGTCTGGGTAAAAGAAATATCCAAGGACTACTGCCAAAGTTTGATCGAAAGTATGCCAAGAAGAATCAAAGCTGTGATCAAAAACAGAGGAGGCCACACAAAATATTGAGAATCGGAACATTTTTTTGAATACGATTATTTAGACTGTGTGGTACTGTATTCCATGTGTTTATGATTGATTAGGTGCGAAATAAAACAATTTGCCAAATGTAAATAAAGTGTTATACTACCTTGTGCTTATAAACTCGTAACAATTTCAAGTAATCTTAAACTTTTGTTCATGACTGTAGTAAAACTAGATATTTTTAGCCGTTCGGGCGTCATGGTCCATTTTAAATTTGCATTAATCTCAGTAGAATTGAACCATGGCAATCTTTATTAGGGTTGCGTAGTCAGAAAATTTAAGATCCAACTCCGACTCCTAGAAATTCTAGGATGCCGACCCCGAGTCCGACTTCAGCTTTTAGATTTTCAAGGATTCCGACACCCACTCCAACTTTAACTCCGACTCCCACTCCAACTTTAACTCCGACTCCCGACTCTCTGTACTCTCAAAAGTCCGACTCCGACTTTTTAAAACCTCCGATGCCATGCGACTCCGATTCCATGCGATTCCGATTCCGACTTTGCAACCCCGATCTTAATGCATGGCAATCAAAACGCCTGTACACTGTATAGAGTGCTCGAGAAATTATAAAACTGATTTTATCAACATTTAAACGTCTTCAATTTCATATTTTTAATAACAAAATTTGCTATCTCAAAAAGCGGCTATATCACGATGCTTTTAATTGTAGCGAATATTGTTCTATGACATTATAATAAGTTGCATGTAATGAGCATTAAGGAATTAATACGATTGCGGTTCAAATCCTATTCGCCGGTTCTACTGTGTACCCGTGGAAAGATACTTTACGACACAGTTTTTTGCTTTAAATGTCAGTCATTTTACATTATAGAAATTAAAAATATATATATATCGAGCTAGAGCAGGGCTTCCTAAACTTTTTTGTTCCGCGACCACATTTTAAAAAATAAATTTTTGTGCGACCCAAATATGTGTAGGCTAATTTACGCTAACTTTTCCTATGGAAAACCACGCATGTGCATCCAAAAGCATGTAACATAAGGTGGCCATATGTCCCGCTTTTAGGCCTTGTCCCGGCGTCCCGCCCGGTTAACCTCCATGTCTCGTTTTTTTATTGTCTCGTTATGTATTTCAATTTTAAGTAAACACCTATTTCTTAGAGAACGCTAAGATTATGAAGCGAAAATAGGGAAATTTGAGACCGATTTCAAGTAAAGACCTTTTTTTTTATAGAACACTACTATTTTGGGACGAAAATTGGGAAATCTGAGACGGCTTTCAAATGAAGACCCTTTTTTTAGACAACACCATGATTTTGGGACGAAACTAGGAAAATCCCAGAATCTCAAAACAAATTTATTTTGTTCTAGAAAAAATTTTTTTAGCTGGACCGCCGATGTCTGCAAGGAATTCTGCCTATTCAGATATGGCAACCGTACTTTTAACAAACGTCCCCGATTCACCACTTTAAAATATGGACACCCTAATGCAAAAGCAACGAGAAATGGAAATAGTAACTTGAAACTAAATAACAAAATTACAAAAACAGACTTTATTTCATAAACATCATCAAGCACATTTAATGGAATGGATGGTCAAATTATTTTACATACTTGCACAGCTACCTTATCAAGAAAAATAAATAATTTAATGTTTTTGCATTCATCTACAACAGGGGTGTCCAATCTTTTATTCGTGGCGGGTCAAATATTCGCCTGTAAGTTTACCTCGGGTCACAATCACTGCAGTAATCAAAGTGATGTTCTCATGTTAGATTTCCTTCTCTAAAATCAGGTGTTCTCTAAAAAAAAATAAAAAAGATCTTCACTTACGTCGTAGAATCAGGCTCTGATTTGCAATTTTCGTCTCCAAATGCAGGTGTTCTCTAAAAAAAAGATCTTTGCTCTGATTAAGGGTTTATTTTGTAAATTTAATGCCTTAAATGCCTACTAACCGCAGGTTGGTGATCGTTGGACTAGTATTTTTTAAAACCTTTTGCGGCACACTTGAAAATCTCTCGCGCAACACAGGTTGAAAAAGTTTAGACGCACTGCGGTAATTCATGATTGAGTATCTAATTAAAAACTCCTTGGCGGGCCGCACCAAAAGGCTTCGCGGGCCGCGGGTTTGACAATCTTAATCTATAAAAATCAATCTTGGCTTCAGACTCAGTAAGAAGATTTTTGCTTTTGTTTCTTGCAGTTTTCTTAATTACACCACATGGCTCAACTTGTGATCACGCCACCGTACTACTTTACGACGCAACAATCGTGTAATGAAACTTTATCAATTCTAGTTTTTGATTGTCAATAAAAATACAGTTTGAGAACCCCTGAGCTAGAGGACAGATGGCACCAAAAACTACCATCTGTGGCACTGTGTATCACGCACGCCACACCCAAGCTCTCTGCTCAACCACGGTTTTTAAATTTTAAACTCTCATCAGGGACAGTCTGCTTAAACCAAGATTTATCGCAGAGCTGGTCACATAATGTATAAAAAAAAATTTACGATTTCTGAACTTCTACCAGATGCATTGCTGCACTAATAGAAACGGCTAAACCTGGGTAAGCTGACTATTTCTGATGAGAGTCTAAAACTCGAAACTATGGTCGGGCAGTGAGCTCGGATTCGGCATGCGTGATGCAGTATGACACAGATGGTAGTTTTTAGTGTCATCTGTTCTCTAGCTCAATATATATACATATATATATATATATATATATATTATTTTTTAATTTTAAATTTGTAATATGAATGACATTTAAAGAAAAAAACTGTGTGATCGGCGTGCGTGATGCGCAATTTGCCGCTTCTATCAGTGCATTAATCCACCTGGTAGAACTTCACAAGTCTTTAAAAATATGATAAAAGATTTCTAGCGGACAGCAAAATCATGATATTTCCGGAAGCAAGTCGGATAAATTACTTGCAGAAGATGGTTAGGTTTTAATGTTTCACTGTTCAATTAGGAGAATTCCACTTTATATTGGCAAAGCGATGTAATCACTCCACCTGACACTGCAAAAACTCTATCGTTTAATTGGCATGCTTAGCAGTGGCAAAGCAAAACTTAATATTGGAAGCCTAATATCCGATGATCAACGTTTAACTTGGAAAACTTTCTGGTGATTTATGGTGAAAATTTTTGAGGTCGTCATCGTTTGAAGGGTATCCACTCCAGGTCAGACACAAACAGGACTGGGACCGAGGGTTTATCCTTTTACTACCCCATACTGCTCTTCTGCCTGAATCAGATGCTGGCAATGGTTTTATTAAGCCAGCATCGAGTTTCGCCATTCAAAACCGTCAGACCTCGTGCTCCATGTGTTGCCCGATGTATAGGGCACGCTATTAAACCATGGTTTGCGGTTTGCTCAGAGGCGCCACACTTACAATTTGGTGAAGGAGCGAGACCCCGTTTGTGCATGGACGAATGAAATCGCCCAACACCAGTCAACAGGCGGTTGAGCTTAACCAAAGCTGCTCGGGGTAAGCCCATCCCAACAGGCCTGGCACCGGTCCCGAGCACAAAATCACGGAGCTGGAAGCATTTTCCCAATAGTCCGTTTTCCATTTGTGGTTTGTCCATTCAGAAAAGCGGATGCCAAGTCTGGCAAGGTTGTCCAAACGACTCCGTGCACCTGGCACAAACGGGCGTCTGGATCTTAATCTCAATTGGTGAGTATCTGAGGACCCACTTAAAAGACCATACAAGATATGATCGGGATCCAGAGATCCACGGTAAGCCAAGGAGAGTGTCGCTCCCAGTCGGCGAAACTCAGCTGGCTGGATCCCTGAGAATACAGTGTGAGCACTGCGACTCCAGACTGGCGTACAGTACTCAGCTGTTGAGTAGACTAGAGATAAGGTGGCTATGCGTAGTGTTTTAGCAGCACCAGCACCCCGTCCCTAGCCCACGAGTCGCCTCAACAGTGTGACGCGCGAGGATAGTTTTTTGAGCAATGCCACTAAATGGTGACGAAACGTGAGCGATATGTCCAGTTTTACAACAAGATAAGTAGGGGTTAGACAAAACGGTAAAAGTTTACCGTTGTTGTAGACGTTTAGCTCAACGTTTGGCCTCTCGGTTGTTTAATTAAAAGGCTGCCGTCACCGTCTTAGTGTGACTGAGTTTCAACCTCCAAGTCTGGAGATACGCTGAAAGTGTAGACATGTCTTGACTTAAAGTTCCCTCCAAGTCCTTACAGTTTCAAGTAGAGTGCAACAATGCTAGATTATTAGCATAAGCAAACTTTCTGGAAATCATAAAAGGAAGATTGTACGTATAAATGTTAAATAGGAAGGAAGCCAAGACCGTCGTTTTTAAGACGGCGTAGTCTGCTTTGCTTGCTGTCACCGGTGGTAAGGGTGAAACTTTAGTTTCGGACAAGCTCTATAATCATTCTGACCATGTGCTTATCTGGAAGTAGTTTCAGCAGCTTGCAGGTAAGGCCACGGTGCCAGACAGTGTTGTAAGCAGCTGTCAGATCGACAAATACGGCACCGGCCTTCGTTTTAGCCTCAAAATAATCCTCGCTGTTCTGGGTTAGCAGAACAATTTGATCTACGGTTGACTTTCCGCGTCGGAACCCAGCCTGCTCTTTTGGGAGCAGTGAATCGATTAATGGTTTAACGCGGGCGTAGATAAGCTTTTCGAGGATCTTGTAGGGGACACAGAGCAGAGATATCGCTTGATAACTCTTTGGGTCCCCCACAGGCTTTGCTGGTTTTGGGATCGCGACCACAAGCGCTCTTCTCCAGATCTTGCGAATTTTGAGTCGAGCAAACAGGAAGAAAGCATGTCACGTAACCAAGACTTCAAAGCAGCTCCAGCATGAGTATAAGCTCTGAGCAGATGGAATCAGGTCCCGGAAATTTAATTGGTTTTAAATGTTGGAGGGCAGCAGCAAACTTTCTCTGTGAAAAAATGTCAGAGATATTTACTGCGTCTGATGTTGTGGCCCTCCAAAGGTCTGACACTTCTTAAGAGACAAGTCGAGATGACTTGCGGTCAACCGCCTCGTATTTTCCATTTCTAACCAGCTAAGATGCAATAGCATTAGCTGAAACGGTACAGTGACGAGGAGAGTGTCATGACCTACCAGTAAAGTTGTTCAAAATA
Organism: Diplosoma virens; assembly: GCA_963680785.1. NCBI lineage: Eukaryota > Metazoa > Chordata > Ascidiacea > Aplousobranchia > Didemnidae > Diplosoma > Diplosoma virens. Next base: position 12,620,295 of record OY796889.1, on the reverse strand, counting down.
CTCCACGCTTTTCGACTAGAGTGTGAGAAGTCAATACTTCGAACTGCCTCGGAACATCGATCCCTCCGATTTCTGTCAAGCTTGGCAAGCAGAGCTGTCTGTAGCAGCCAAACTTGAGTCGTCTCCCTGAGAAAACTGCAGAAACGTTTTATAGAGGGATTCACACTCTGCACCCCAACACGAAATACAGTTAGTTCGATACCCGCGTGGGATAGTCTTTTTGGCTGCTTTCTTAATGGTGTTATAGAAGTCCTGGTAAGCAGTTGGAGTCTCCCGAGCCGCATGTTTTAAATCGGAGTCCAAGTACTTTCTTTAGATTTGATGACGTCGGAGTCGAAAACTGAAGTCCGTTTTTATATTTGGTGAAGTTCGGAATCGTATTCCTTATTGTATTTACAGACTTTAACGATAAATTTACAACTGACGCTAAATTTTTTTACATTTTTAGATTTTATTTCGATATTTATCGTTTTGACTCGCAGGAAAGCGACCGAGCCGCTGTAAATAGGCAAGCAATTAAGTAATTATCCCAACCTGCTCCCGGAGATGTCAAGATATTGCTGTCCAATGGAAATTTCTTAGTTTGTAATTTAGTTTGTAGAGATATGACTTAAATTTAGAACTGCTTGCTAAAACCGTCAAGCATGGAAAGTACCATAAAAGTGTCTTTTCTAAGGACACAACAGAATGGCTCCCATAGGTTTTTAATCGATATCATGTCGATCATAATCACGTTGCTTTAATGCGCTTTAAGCACTTGACAATTAGGCCAACATGGTTGTAAAATTGGAAGTGCTGAAGTCCCAGGATTAGTGATGAAGTCGGAATTGGAGTCAGAAAATATTTTTCTCCATATATGGAAAACGGAAGAAATTATTTTCACATCACAACCCTGGTTATAAGTCACACTTTGCGACCTGAGAGGATACAGCAAACAAGAAGCGACACGCCCTCAAATAAAAATAGCTTTTACTAATTGCAAAATTAGATTTTCATGATACCGTTTCTTGTCTGCAATTTAATCTACTCAAAATGAAAAAAATTTTTTTCTTACTTTGATTGCACTCAACCGCTGACCAAAGCACTTTTTATCTGTTAAGTTGATGCATATTATAAGTATTGGGAATGATAAAAAATTACAAGCTGTAGCTTTAGACAAGCGCTCAAAATTCTTAAAAAACCTCGAGATTTTAGGGAGAGCTGAATTCAAATGAAGACTATTTTTTTATTTGTCACTTGACATTCAATAATCGATAAGCAATCAAAAAAATTTTGACGCACTTTTTTCCAACAAAAATCATTTTAATCATTGGTTGAATTTTTTAGAACAATTTTCAAACCGAAACTTAAGTTTAACTTTGCAAAAAACAGCCAAACTTGGCCGTCCATATAAAGCCAAAATAGTTTTTGGTTTACATTTCAAAATAAAGTCAAAAAGGTGACCCATCCAAGTACCAGCCGTATTTTTGCTTGCTTATTTTTGAATCATTTCGATGATAAATATGACTATTTAGCAATTAACAAACATTGGAATGCAATGACGTCACACAATGCTTTGGTCTGTTCCAATTCGTCGACACAAAAATTAACAAGTAATTTATTCATATGAATCCGAAAACTAAAACTATTCATTCATGGATGATCAATAACTTCATGCTTTAAAACTTGCCAATTACGGACGATATTGAAGCTAAACGTTCCGTTCCTGATAAGTTTCATAACATGAAACTATAAAAACATGAGTATAAAACGAATATTAATGAGACTTATTTGTTTGTATTGTCATAATACTTGTTAAATGTTGATTGCAGTTACGATTTGGAATGTACCAGAGCATTGCAATGACGTCACACAATGCTTTGGTCTGTTCCAATTCGTCCACACAAAAATTAACAAGTAATTTATTGATATTTATCCAAAAGCTAAACCTATTCATTCATGGATGATCAATAACTTCATGCTTTGAAACTTGCCAATTACGGACGATATTGAAGTGCAATAAAATTGGAAGTGCTGAAGTCCCAGGATTAGTGATGAAGTCGGAATTGGAGTCAGAAAATATTTTTCTCCATATATGGAAAACGGAAGAAATTATTTTCACATCACAACCCTGGTTATAAGTCACACTTTGCGACCTGAGAGGATACAGCAAACAAGAAGCGACACGCCCTCAAATAAAAATAGCTTTTACTAATTGCAAAATTAGATTTTCATGATACCGTTTCTTGTCTGCAATTTAATCTACTCAAAGTGAAAAATTTTTTTTCTTACTTTGGTTACACTCAACCGCTGACCAAAGCACTTTTTATCTGTTAAGTTGATGCATATTATAAGTATTGGGAATGTTAAGAAATTACAAGCTGTAGCTTTAGACAAGTGCTCATAATTCTTAAAAAACCTCGAGATTTTAGGGAGAGCTGAATTCAAATGAAGACATTCTCTTTATTTGTCACTTGACATTCAAAACCGATAAGCAATAAAAAAAATTTTGACGCAATTTTTTCCAATAAAAATCTTTTTTAATATTTAGTTGAAGTTTTTAGAACAATTTTCAAACCGAAACTTCAGTTTAACTTTTCAAAACAACTTGTCCATCCATATCAAGCCAAAATCGTTTTTAGTTTACATTTCAAATTAAAGTCCAAAAGGTGACCTATCCAAGTACTAACCGTATTTTTGCTTGCTTATTTTCGAATCATTTCGATGATAAATATGACTATTTAGCAATTAACAAACATTGGAGCAGGAGTCGCAAAAAAAATTTGAATCCTACACCAGCTTTAGCACATCTAAAAAAGCGACTCCGGCTTCAGCATACTTAAAAACTCACTTGGATTTTGACTCCAATCAAAAACATACGAAACCGATTTCCGACAATGATTCCAAAACCCTAGCTTAAAGCAAAACAACATACAGTATGTAAAGTCTCGTGTTTCGTCTCTTTCTTAATGTTCCGATGTCCCGTTTAGGTCTTGATTTGTTGTTGGTCGTTTCATAACATGAAACTATAAAAACACGAGTATAAAACAAATATTAATGAGACTTAATCTTTTGCATTGCCATAATACTTGTTGGAAGTTGATTGCAGTTATGATTTGGAACGTACCAGAGCATTGAAATGACGTCACACAATGCTTTGGTCTGTTCCAATTCGTCCACACAAAAATTAACAAGTAATTTATTGATATGAATCCGAAACATAAAACTATTCATTCATGGATGATCGATAACTTCATGCTTTGAAACTTGCCAACTACAGACGATATTAAAAGTAAACGTTCCGTTCTTGGTAGGTTTCATAACATGAAACTATAAAAACACGAGTATAAAACAAATATGAATGAGACTTAATCGTTTGCATTGCCATAATACTTGTTGGAAGTTGATTGCAATTATGATTTGGAACGTACCAGAGCATCAAAATGACGTCACACAATGCTTTGGTCTGTTCCAATTCGTCCACACAAAAATTAACAAGTAATTTATTGATATGAATCCGAAAACGAAAACTATTCATTCATGGATGATCAATAACTTTATGTTCTGAAACTTGCCAATTACAGACAATATTAAAGCTAAACGTTTGTTTTTGTTCGTTTCATAACATGAAACTATAAAAACACGAGTATAAAACAAATATTAATGAGACTTAATCGTTTGCATTGCCATAATACTTGTTGGAAGTTGATTGCAGTTACGATTTGGAACGTACCAGAGCATTAAAATGACGTCACACAATGCTTTGGTCTGTTCCAATTCGTCCACACAAAAATTAACAAGTAATTTATTGATATGAATCCGAAACATAAAACAATTCATTCATGGATGATCGATAACTTCATGCTTTGAAACTTGCCAATTACAGACGATATTAAAGCTAAACGTTCCGTTCTTGGTAAGTTTCATAACATGAAACTATAAAAACACGAGTATAAAACGAATATTAATAAGACTTAATCGTTTGCATTGCCATAATACTTGTTGGAAGTTTATTGCAGTTACGATTTGGAACGTACCAGAGCATTGCAATGACGTCACACAATGCTTTGGTCTGTTCCAATTCGTCGACACAAAAATTAACAAGTAATTTATTCATATGAATCCGAAACATAAATCTATTCATTCATGGATGATCAATAACTTCATGCTTTGAAACTTGCCAATTACAGACGATATTAAAGCTAAACGTTCCGTTCTTGGTAGGTTTCATAACATGAAACTATAAAAACACGAGTATAAAACTGATATTAATGTGACTTAATCGTTTGCATTGCCATAATACTTGTTGGAAGTTGATTGCAGTTACGATTTGGAACGTACCAGAGCATTGCAATGACGTCACATAATGCTTTGGTCTGTTGCAATTCGTCCACACCAAAATTAACAAGTACAGTAATTTATTCATATGAATCCGAAATATAAAACTATTCATTCATGGATGATCGATAACTTCATGCTTTGAAACTTGCCAATTACAGACGATATTAAAGCTAAACGTTCCGTTCTTGGTAGGTTTCATAACATGAAACTATAAAAACACGAGTATAAAACAAATATTAATGAGACTTAATCGTTTGTATTGCCATAATACTTGTTGGAAGTTGATTGCAGTTACGATTTGGAACGTAACAGAGCATTGCAATGACGTCACACAATGCTTTGGTCTGTTCCAATTCGTCCACACAAAAATTAACAAGTAATTTATTGATATGAATCCGAAACATAAAACTATTCATTCATGGATGATCGATAACTTCATGCTTTGAAACTTGCCAATTACAGACGATATTAAAGCTAAACGTTCCGTTCTTGGTAGGTTTCATAACATGAAACTATAAAAACACGAGTATAAAACGAATATGAATGAGACTTAATCGTTTGCATTACCATAATACTTGTTGGAAGTTGATTGCAGTTACGATTTGGAACGTACCAGAGCATTGCAATGACGTCACACAATGCTTAGGTGTGTTCCAATTCGTCGACACAAAAATTAACAAGTAATATATTAATAATAATTCGAAAACTAAAACTATTCATTCATGGATGATCGATAACTTCATGCTTTGAAACTTGCCAATTACAGACGATATTAAAGTTAAACGTTCGGTTTTTGGTAGGTTTCAAAACATGAAACTATAAAAACACGAGTATAAAACAAATATTAATGAGACTTAATCGTTTGCATTGCCATAATACTTGTTGGAAGTTGATTGCAGTTACGATTTGGAACGTACAAGAGCATTGCAATGACGTCACACAATGCTTTGGTCTGTTCCAATTCGTCCACACAAAAATTAACAAGTAATTCATTCATATGAATCCGAAACATAAAACTATTCATTCATGGATGATCGATAACTTCATGCTTTGAAACTTGCCAATTACAGACGATATTAAAGCTAAACGTTCCGTTCTTGGTAGGTTTCATAACATGAAACTATAAAAACACGAGTATAAAACAAATATTAATGAGACTTAATCGTTTGCATTACCATAATACTTGTTGGAAGTTGATTGCATTTACGATTTGGAACGTAACAGAGCATTGAAATGACGTCACACAATGCTTTGGTCTGTTCCAATTCGTCGACACAAAAATTAACAAGTAATTTATTAATAATAATCCGAAAACTAAAACTATTCATTCATGGATGATCAATAACTTCATGCTTTGAAATTTGCCAATTACAGACGATATTAAAGCTAAACGTTCCGTTCTTGGTAGGTTTCATAACATGAAACTATAAAACACGAGTATAAAACAAATATGAATGAGACTTAATCGTTTGTATTGCCATAATACTTGTTGGAAGTTGATTGCAGTTACGATTTGGAACGTACCAGAGCATTGCAATGACGTCACACAATGCTTTGGTCTGTTCCAATTCGTCGACACAAAAATTAACAAGTAATTTATTCATATGAATCCGATAACTAAATCTATTCATTCATGGATGATCAATAACTTCAAGCTTTGAAACTTGCCAATTACAGACGATATTAAAGCTAAACGTTCCGTTCTTGGTAGGTTTCATAACATGAAACTATAAAAACACGAGTATAAAACGAATATTAATGAGACTTAATCGTTTGCATTACCATAATACTTGTTGGAAGTTGATTGCAGTTACGATTTGGAACGTACCAGAGCATTGCAATGACGTCACACAATGCTTTGGTCTGTTCCAATTCGTCCACACAAAAATTAACAAGTAATTTATTCATATGAATCCGAAACATAAATCTATTCATTCATGGATGATCGATAACTTCAAGCTTTGAAACTTGCCAATTACAGACAATATTAAAGCTAAACGTTCCGTTCTTGGTAGGTTTCATAACATGAAACTATAAAAACACGAGCATAAAACAAATATTAATGAGACTTAATCGTTTGCATTGCCATAATACTTGTTGGAAGTTGATTGCAGTTACGATTTGGAACGTAACAGAGCATTGAAATGACGTCACACAATGCTTTGGTCTGTTCCAATTCGTCGACACAAAAATTAACAAGTAATTTATTGATATGAATCCGAAACATAAAACTATTCATTCATGGATGATCGATAACTTCATGCTTTGAAACTTGCCAATTACAGACGATATTAAAAGTAAACGTTCCGTTCTTGGTAGGTTTCATAACATGAAACTATAAAAACACGAGCATAAAACAAATATTAATGAGACTTAATCGTTTGCATTACCATAATACTTGTTGGAAGTTGATTGCAGTTACGATTTGGAACGTAACAGAGCATTGAAATGACGTCACACAATGCTTTGGTCTGTTCCAATTCGTCCACACAAAAATTAACAAGTAATTTACTGATATGAATCCGATAACTAAATCTATTCATTCATGGATGATCAATAACTTCAAGCTTTGAAACTTGCCAATTACAGACGATATTAAAGCTAAACGTTCCGTTCTTGGTAGGTTTCATAACATGAAACTATAAAAACACGAGTATAAAACGAATATTAATGAGACTTAATCGTTTGTATTGCCATAATACTTGTTGGAAGTTGATTGCAGTTACGATTTGGAACGTACCAGAGCATTGAAATGACGTCACACAATGCTTTGGTCTGTTCCAATTCGTCCACACAAAAATTAACAAGTAATTTATTGATATGAATCCGAAAACTAAATCTATTCATTCATGGATGATCAATAACTTCATGCTTTGAAACTTGCCAATTACAGACAATACTAAAGCTAAACGTTCCGTTCTTGGTAGGTTTCATAACATGAAACTATACAAACACGAGTATAAAACAAATATGAATGAGACTTAATCGTTTGCATTGCCATAATACTTGTTGGAAGTTGATTGCAGTTACAATTTGGAACGTAACAGAGCATTGCAATGACGTCACACAATCCTTAAGTGTGTTCCAATTCGTCCACACAAAAACTAACAAGTAATTTATTGATATGAATCCGAAACATAAAACTATTCATTCATGGATGATCGATAACTTCATGCTTTGAAACTTGCCAATTACAGACGATATTAAAGCTAAACGTTCCGTTCTTGGTAGGTTTCATAACATGAAACTATAAAAACACGAGTATAAAACAAATATTAATGAGACTTAATCGTTTGCATTGCCATAATACTTGTTGGAAGTTGATTGCAGTTACGATTTGGAACGTACCAGAGCATTGCAATGACGTCACACAATGCTTTGGTCTGTTCCAATTCGTCCACACAAAAATTAACAAGTAATTTATTGATATGAATCCGAAAACTAAATCTATTCATTCATGGATGATCAATAACTTCATGCTTTGAAACTTGCCAATTACAGACGATATTAAAGCTAAACGTTCCGTTCTTGGTAGGTTTCATAACATGAAACTATAAAAACACGAGCATAAAACGAATATTAATGAGACTTAATCGTTTGTATTGCCATAATACTTGTTGGAAGTTGATTGCAGTTACGATTTGGAACGTACCAGAGCATTGCAATGACGTCACACAATGCTTTGGTGTGTTCCAATTCGTCCACACAAAAATTAACAAGTAATTTATTCATATGAATCCGAAACATAAAACTATTCATTCATGGATGATCAATAACTTCAAGCTTTGAAACTTGCCAATTACAGACAATACTAAAGCTAAACGTTCCGTTCTTGGTAGGTTTCATAACATGAAACTATAAAAACACGAGTATAAAACAAATATTAATGAGACTTAATCGTTTGCATTGCCATAATACTTGTTGGAAGTTGATTGCAGTTACGATTTGGAACGTAACAGAGCATTGCAATGACGTCACACAATCCTTAGGTGTGTTCCAATTCGTCCACACAAAAATTAACAAGTAATTTATTCATATGAATCCGAAACATAAAACTATTCATTCATGGATGATCGATAACTTCATGCTTTGAAACTTGCCAATTACAGACGATATTAAAGCTAAACGTTCCGTTCTTGGTAGGTTTCATAATATGAAACTATAAAAACACGAGTATAAAACAAATATTAATGAGACTTAATCGTTTGTATTGCCATAATACTTGTTGGAAGTTGATTGCAGTTACGATTTGGAACGTACAAGAGCATTGCAATGACGTCACACAATGCTTTGGTCTGTTCCAATTCGTCGACACAAAAATTAACAAGTAATTTATTCATATGAATCCGAAACATAAAACTATTCATTCATGGATGATCAATAACTTCATGCTTTGAAACTTGCCAATTACAGACGATATTAAAGCTAAACGTTCCGTTCTTGGTAAGTTTCATAACATGAAACTATAAAAACACGAGCATAAAACAAATATTAATGAGACTTAATCGTTTGCATTGCCATAATACTTGTTGGAAGTTGATTCCAGTTACGATTTGGAACGTAACAGAGCATTGCAATGACGTCACACAATGCTTTGGTCTGTTCCAATTCGTCCACACAAAAATTAACAAGTAATTTATTGATAATAATCCGAAAATTAAAACTATTCATTCATGGATGATCGATAACTTCATGCTTTGAAACTTGCCAATTACAGACGATATTAAAGCTAAACGTTCCGTTCTTGGTAGGTTTCATAACATGAAACTATAAAAACACGAGTATAAAACAAATATTAATGAGACTTAATCGTTTGTATTGCCATAATACTTGTTGGAAGTTGATTGCAGTTACGATTTGGAACGTACCAGAGCATTGCAATGACGTCACACAATGCTTTGGTCTGTTCCAATTCGTCCACACAAAAATTAACAAGTAATTTATTCATATGAATCCGAAAACCAAATCTATTCATTCATGGATGATCGATAACTTCATGCTTTGAAACTTGCCAATTACAGACGATATTAAAGTTAAACGTTCGGTTTTTGGTAGGTTTCATAACATGAAACTATAAAAACACGAGCATAAAACAAATATTAATGAGACTTAATCGTTTGCATTGCCATAATACTTGTTGGAAGTTGATTGCAGTTACGATTTGGAACGTACCAGAGCATTGCAATGACGTCACTCAATGCTTTGGTCTGTTGCAATTCGTCCACACAAAAATTAACAAGTACAGTAATTTATTCATATGAATCCGAAATATAAAACTATTCATTCATGGATGATCGATAACTTCATGCTTTGAAACTTGCCAATTACAGACGATATTAAAGCTAAACGTTCCGTTCTTGGTAGGTTTCATAACATGAAACTATAAAAACACGAGTATAAAACAAATATTAATTAGACTTAATCGTTTGCATTACCATAATACTTGTTGGAAGTTGATTGCAGTTACGATTTGGAACGTAACAGAGCATTGAAATGACGTCACACAATGCTTTGGTCTGTTCCAATTCGTCCACACAAAAATTAACAAGTAATTTATTCATATGAATCCGAAACATAAAACTATTCATTCATGGATGATCGATAACTTCATGCTTTGAAACTTGCCAATTACAGACGATATTAAAGCTAAACGTTCCGTTCTTGGTAGGTTTCATAACATGAAACTATAAAAACACGAGCATAAAACAAATATTAATGAGACTTAATCGTTTGCATTGCCATAATACTTGTTGGAAGTTGATTGCAGTTACGATTTGGAATGTACCAGAGCATTGAAATGACGTCACACAATGCTTTGGTTTGTTGCAATTCGTCCACACAAAAATTAACAAGTAATTTACTGATATGAATCCGAAATATAAAACTATTTATTCATGGATGATCGATAACTTCATGCTTTGAAACTTGCCAATTACAGACGATATTAAAGCTAAACGTTCCGTTCTTGGTAGGTTTCATAACATGAAACTATAAATACACGAGTATAAAACGAATATTAATGAAACTTAATCGTTTGCATTGCCATAATACTTGTTGGAAGTTGATTGCAGTTACGATTTGGAACGTACCAGAGCATTGCAATGACGTCACACAATGCTTTGGTCTGTTGGAATTCGTCGACACAAAAATTAACAAGTAATTTATTCATATGAATCCGAAATATAAAACTATTCATTCATGGATGATCGATAACTTCATGCTTTGAAACTTGCCAATTACAGACGATATTAAAGCTAAACGTTCCGTTCTTGGTAGGTTTCATAACATGAAACTATAAAAACACGAGTATAAAACAAATATTAATGAGACTTAATCGTTTGCATTGCCATAATACTTGTTGGAAGTTGATTGCAGTTACGATTTGGAACGTACCAGAGCATTGAAATGACGTCACACAATGCTTTGGTCTGTTCCAATTCGTCCACACAAAAATTAACAAGTAATTTATTCATATGAATTCGAAACATAAAACTATTCATTCATGGATGATCAATAACTTCAAGCTTTGAAACTTGCCAATTACAGACGATATTAAAGCTAAACGTTCCGTTCTTGGTAGGTTTCATAACATGAAACTATAAAAACACGAGCATAAAACGAATATTAATGAGACTTAATCGTTTGCATTGCCATAATACTTGTTGGAAGTTGATTGCAGTTACGATTTGGAACGTAACAGAGCATTGAAATGACGTCACACAATGCTTAGGTGTGTTCCAATTCGTCGACACAAAAATTAACAAGTAATTTATTCATATGAATCCGAAAATTAAAACTATTCATTCATGGATGATCAATAACTTCATGCTTTGAAACTTGCCAATTACAGACAATATTAAAGTTAAACGTTCCGTTCTTGGTAGGTTTCATAACATGAAACTATAAAAACACGAGTATAAAATAAATATTAATGAGACTTAATCGTTTGCATTGCCATAATACTTGTTGGAAGTTGATTGCAGTTACGATTTGGAACGTAACAGAGCATTGCAATGACGTCACACAATGCTTTGGTCTGTTCCAATTCGTCCACACAAAAATTAACAAGTAATTTATTCATATGAATCCGAAAACTAAATCTATTCATTCATGGATGATCGATAACTTCATGCTTTGAAACTTGCCAATTACAGACGATATTAAAGCTAAACGTTCCGTTCTTGGTAGGTTTCATAACATGAAACTATAAAAACACGAGTATAAAACAAATATTAATGAGACTTAATCGTTTGCATTGCCATAATACTTGTTGGAAGTTGATTACAGTTACGATTTGGAACGTACCAGAGCATTGAAATGACGTCACACAATGCTTTGGTCTGTTCCAATTCGTCCACACAAAAATTAACAAGTAATTTATTTATATGCATCCGAAAACTAAATCTATTCATTCATGGATGATCGATAACTTCATGCTTTGAAACTTGCCAATTACAGACGATATTAAAGCTAAACGTTCCGTTCTTGGTAGGTTTCATAACATGAAACTATTAAAACACGAGTATAAAACAAATATTAATGAGACTTAATCGTTTGCATTGCCATAATACTTGTTGGAAGTTGATTGCAGTTACGATTTGGAACGTACCAGAGCATTGAAATGACATCACACAATGCTTTGCTCTGTTGCAATTCGTCCACACAAAAATTAACAAGTAATTTATTCATATGAATCCGAAACATAAAACTATTCATTCATGGATGATCGATAACTTCATGCTTTGAAACTTGCCAATTACAGACGATATTAAAGTTAAACGTTCCGTTCTTGGTAGGTTTCATAACATGAAACTATTAAAACACGAGCATAAAACAAATATTAATGAGACTTAATCGTTTGCATTACCATAATACTTGTTGGAAGTTGATTGCAGTTACGATTTGGAACGTAACAGAGCATTGAAATGACGTCACACAATGCTTTGGTTTGTTGCAATTCGTCCACACAAAAATTAACAAGTAATTTACTGATATGAATCCGAAATATAAAACTATTTATTCATGGATGATCGATAACTTCATGCTTTGAAACTTGCCAATTACAGACGATATTAAAGCTAAACGTTCCGTTCTTGGTAGGTTTCATAACATGAAACTATAAATACACGAGTATAAAACGAATATTAATGAAACTTAATCGTTTGCATTGCCATAATACTTGTTGGAAGTTGATTGCAGTTACGATTTGGAACGTACAAGAGCATTGCAATGACGTCACACAATGCTTTGGTCTGTTGGAATTCGTCGACACAAAAATTAACAAGTAATTTATTCATATGAATCCGAAATATAAAACTATTCATTCATGGATGATCGATAACTTCATGCTTTGAAACTTGCCAATTACAGACGATATTAAAGCTAAACGTTCCGTTCTTGGTAGGTTTCATAACATGAAACTATAAAAACACGAGTATAAAACAAATATTAATGAGACTTAATCGTTTGCATTGCCATAATACTTGTTGGAAGTTGATTGCAGTTACGATTTGGAACGTACCAGAGCATTGAAATGACGTCACACAATGCTTTGGTCTGTTCCAATTCGTCGACACAAAAATTAACAAGTAATTTATTCATATGAATTCGAAACATAAAACTATTCATTCATGGATGATCGATAACTTCAAGCTTTGAAACTTGCCAATTACAGACGATATTAAAGCTAAACGTTCCGTTCTTGGTAGGTTTCATAACATGAAACTATAAAAACACGAGCATAAAACGAATATTAATGAGACTTAATCGTTTGCATTGCCATAATACTTGTTGGAAGTTGATTGCAGTTACGATTTGGAACGTAACAGAGCATTGAAATGACGTCACACAATGCTTAGGTGTGTTCCAATTCGTCGACACAAAAATTAACAAGTAATTTATTCATATGAATCCGAAAATTAAAACTATTCATTCATGGATGATCAATAACTTCATGCTTTGAAACTTGCCAATTACAGACAATATTAAAGTTAAACGTTCCGTTCTTGGTAGGTTTCATAACATGAAACTATAAAAACACGAGTATAAAATAAATATGAATGAGACTTAATCGTTTGCATTGCCATAATACTTGTTGGAAGTTGATTGCAGTTACGATTTGGAACGTAACAGAGCATTGCAATGACGTCACACAATGCTTTGGTCTGTTCCAATTCGTCCACACAAAAATTAACAAGTAATTTATTGATATGAATCCGAAAACTAAATCTATTCATTCATGGATGATCAATAACTTCATGCTTTGAAACTTGCCAATTACAGACGATATTAAAGCTAAACGTTCCGTTCTTGGTAGGTTTCATAACATGAAACTATAAAAACACGAGCATAAAACGAATATTAATGAGACTTAATCGTTTGTATTGCCATAATACTTGTTGGAAGTTGATTGCAGTTACGATTTGGAACGTACCAGAGCATTGCAATGACGTCACACAATGCTTTGGTCTGTTCCAATTCGTCCACACAAAAATTAACAAGTAATTTATTCATATGAATCCGAAACATAAAACTATTCATTCATGGATGATCAATAACTTCAAGCTTTGAAACTTGCCAATTACAGACAATACTAAAGCTAAACGTTCCGTTCTTGGTAGGTTTCATAACATGAAACTATAAAAACACGAGTATAAAACAAATATTAATGAGACTTAATCGTTTGCATTGCCATAATACTTGTTGGAAGTTGATTGCAGTTACGATTTGGAACGTAACAGAGCATTGCAATGACGTCACACAATCCTTAGGTGTGTTCCAATTCGTCCACACAAAAATTAACAAGTAATTTATTCATATGAATCCGAAACATAAAACTATTCATTCATGGATGATCGATAACTTCATGCTTTGAAACTTGCCAATTACAGACGATATTAAAGCTAAACGTTCCGTTCTTGGTAGGTTTCATAATATGAAACTATAAATACACGAGTATAAAACAAATATTAATGAGACTTAATCGTTTGTATTGCCATAATACTTGTTGGAAGTTGATTGCAGTTACGATTTGGAACGTACAAGAGCATTGCAATGACGTCACACAATGCTTTGGTCTGTTCCAATTCGTCGACACAAAAATTAACAAGTAATTTATTCATATGAATCCGAAACATAAAACTATTCATTCATGGATGATCAATAACTTCATGCTTTGAAACTTGCCAATTACAGACGATATTAAAGCTAAACGTTCCGTTCTTGGTAAGTTTCATAACATGAAACTATAAAAACACGAGCATAAAACAAATATTAATGAGACTTAATCGTTTGCATTGCCATAATACTTGTTGGAAGTTGATTCCAGTTACGATTTGGAACGTAACAGAGCATTGCAATGACGTCACACAATGCTTTGGTCTGTTCCAATTCGTCCACACAAAAATTAACAAGTAATTTATTGATAATAATCCGAAAATTAAAACTATTCATTCATGGATGATCGATAACTTCATGCTTTGAAACTTGCCAATTACAGACGATATTAAAGCTAAACGTTCCGTTCTTGGTAGGTTTCATAACATGAAACTATAAAAACACGAGTATAAAACAAATATTAATGAGACTTAATCGTTTGTATTGCCATAATACTTGTTGGAAGTTGATTGCAGTTACGATTTGGAACGTACCAGAGCATTGCAATGACGTCACACAATGCTTTGGTCTGTTCCAATTCGTCCACACAAAAATTAACAAGTAATTTATTCATATGAATCCGAAAACCAAATCTATTCATTCATGGATGATCGATAACTTCATGCTTTGAAACTTGCCAATTACAGACGATATTAAAGTTAAACGTTCGGTTTTTGGTAGGTTTCATAACATGAAACTATAAAAACACGAGCATAAAACAAATATTAATGAGACTTAATCGTTTGCATTGCCATAATACTTGTTGGAAGTTGATTGCAGTTACGATTTGGAACGTACCAGAGCATTGCAATGACGTCACTCAATGCTTTGGTCTGTTGCAATTCGTCCACACAAAAATTAACAAGTACAGTAATTTATTCATATGAATCCGAAATATAAAACTATTCATTCATGGATGATCGATAACTTCATGCTTTGAAACTTGCCAATTACAGACGATATTAAAGCTAAACGTTCCGTTCTTGGTAGGTTTCATAACATGAAACTATAAAAACACGAGTATAAAACAAATATTAATTAGACTTAATCGTTTGCATTACCATAATACTTGTTGGAAGTTGATTGCAGTTACGATTTGGAACGTAACAGAGCATTGAAATGACGTCACACAATGCTTTGGTCTGTTCCAATTCGTCCACACAAAAATTAACAAGTAATTTATTCATATGAATCCGAAAACTAAATCTATTCATTCATGGATGATCGATAACTTCATGCTTTGAAACTTGCCAATTACAGACGATATTAAAGCTAAACGTTCCGTTCTTGGTAGGTTTCATAACATGAAACTATAAAAACACGAGCATAAAACAAATATTAATGAGACTTAATCGTTTGCATTGCCATAATACTTGTTGGAAGTTGATTGCAGTTACGATTTGGAATGTACCAGAGCATTGAAATGACGTCACACAATGCTTTGGTCTGTTCCAATTCGTCCACACAAAAATTAACAAGTAATTTACTGATATGAATCCGAAATATAAAACTATTTATTCATGGATGATCGATAACTTCATGCTTTGAAACTTGCCAATTACAGACGATATTAAAGCTAAACGTTCCGTTCTTGGTAGGTTTCATAACATGAAACTATAAATACACGAGTATAAAACGAATATTAATGAAACTTAATCGTTTGCATTGCCATAATACTTGTTGGAAGTTGATTGCAGTTACGATTTGGAACGTACCAGAGCATTGCAATGACGTCACACAATGCTTTGGTCTGTTGGAATTCGTCGACACAAAAATTAACAAGTAATTTATTCATATGAATCCGAAATATAAAACTATTCATTCATGGATGATCGATAACTTCATGCTTTGAAACTTGCCAATTACAGACGATATTAAAGCTAAACGTTCCGTTCTTGGTAGGTTTCATAACATGAAACTATAAAAACACGAGTATAAAACAAATATTAATGAGACTTAATCGTTTGCATTGCCATAATACTTGTTGGAAGTTGATTGCAGTTACGATTTGGAACGTACCAGAGCATTGAAATGACGTCACACAATGCTTTGGTCTGTTCCAATTCGTCCACACAAAAATTAACAAGTAATTTATTCATATGAATTCGAAACATAAAACTATTCATTCATGGATGATCGATAACTTCAAGCTTTGAAACTTGCCAATTACAGACGATATTAAAGCTAAACGTTCCGTTCTTGGTAGGTTTCATAACATGAAACTATAAAAACACGAGCATAAAACGAATATTAATGAGACTTAATCGTTTGCATTGCCATAATACTTGTTGGAAGTTGATTGCAGTTACGATTTGGAACGTAACAGAGCATTGAAATGACGTCACACAATGCTTAGGTGTGTTCCAATTCGTCGACACAAAAATTAACAAGTAATTTATTCATATGAATCCGAAAATTAAAACTATTCATTCATGGATGATCAATAACTTCATGCTTTGAAACTTGCCAATTACAGACAATATTAAAGTTAAACGTTCCGTTCTTGGTAGGTTTCATAACATGAAACTATAAAAACACGAGTATAAAATAAATATTAATGAGACTTAATCGTTTGCATTGCCATAATACTTGTTGGAAGTTGATTGCAGTTACGATTTGGAACGTAACAGAGCATTGCAATGACGTCACACAATGCTTTGGTCTGTTCCAATTCGTCCACACAAAAATTAACAAGTAATTTATTCATATGAATCCGAAAACTAAATCTATTCATTCATGGATGATCGATAACTTCATGCTTTGAAACTTGCCAATTACAGACGATATTAAAGCTAAACGTTCCGTTCTTGGTAGGTTTCATAACATGAAACTATAAAAACACGAGTATAAAACAAATATTAATGAGACTTAATCGTTTGCATTGCCATAATACTTGTTGGAAGTTGATTACAGTTACGATTTGGAACGTACCAGAGCATTGAAATGACGTCACACAATGCTTTGGTCTGTTCCAATTCGTCCACACAAAAATTAACAAGTAATTTATTTATATGCATCCGAAAACTAAATCTATTCATTCATGGATGATCGATAACTTCATGCTTTGAAACTTGCCAATTACAGACGATATTAAAGCTAAACGTTCCGTTCTTGGTAGGTTTCATAACATGAAACTATTAAAACACGAGTATAAAACAAATATTAATGAGACTTAATCGTTTGCATTGCCATAATACTTGTTGGAAGTTGATTGCAGTTACGATTTGGAACGTACCCGAGCATTGAAATGACATCACACAATGCTTTGCTCTGTTGCAATTCGTCCACACAAAAATTAACAAGTAATTTATTCATATGAATCCGAAACATAAAACTATTCATTCATGGATGATCGATAACTTCATGCTTTGAAACTTGCCAATTACAGACGATATTAAAGTTAAACGTTCCGTTCTTGGTAGGTTTCATAACATGAAACTATTAAAACACGAGCATAAAACAAATATTAATGAGACTTAATCGTTTGCATTACCATAATACTTGTTGGAAGTTGATTGCAGTTACGATTTGGAACGTAACAGAGCATTGAAATGACGTCACACAATGCTTTGGTCTGTTCCAATTCGTCGACACAAAAATTAACAAGTAATTTATTAATAATAATCCGAAAACTAAAACTATTCATTCATGGATGATCAATAACTTCATGCTTTGAAACTTGCCAATTACAGACGATATTAAAGCTAAACGTTCCGTTCTTGGTAGGTTTCATAACATGAAACTATAAAACACGAGTATAAAACGAATATTAATGAGACTTAATCGTTTGCATTGCCATAATACTTGTTGGAAGTTGATTGCAGTTACGATTTGGAACGTACAAGAGCATTGAAATGACATCACACAATGCTTTGGTCTGTTGCAATTCGTCCACACAAAAATTAACAAGTAATTTATTGATATGAATCCGAAACATAAAACTATTCATTCATGGATGATCGATAACTTCATGCTTTGAAACTTGCCAATTACAGACGATATCAAAGTTAAACGTTCCGTTCTTGGTAGGTTTCATAACATGAAACTATAAAAACACGAGTATAAAACAAATATTAATGAGACTTAATCGTTTGCATTACCATAATACTTGTTGGAAGTTGATTGCAGTTACGATTTGGAACGTAACAGAGCATTGAAATGACGTCACACAATGCTTTGGTCTGTTCCAATTCGTCGACACAAAAATTAACAAGTAATTTATTAATAATAATCCGAAAACTAAAACTATTCATTCATGGATGATCAATAACTTCATGCTTTGAAACTTGCCAATTACAGACGATATTAAAGCTAAACGTTCCGTTCTTGGTAGGTTTCATAACATGAAACTATAAAAACACGAGTATAAAACAAATATTAATGAGACTTAATCGTTTGTATTGCCATAATACTTGTTGGAAGTTGATTGCAGTTACGATTTGGAACGTACCAGAGCATTAAAATGACGTCACACAATGCTTAGGTGTGTTCCAATTCGTCGACACAAAAATTAACAAGTAATTTATTCATATGAATCCGATAACTAAATCTATTCATTCATGGATGATCAATAACTTCAAGCTTTGAAACTTGCCAATTACAGACGATATTAAAGCTAAACGTTCCGTTCTTGGTAGGTTTCATAACATGAAACTATAAAAACACGAGTATAAAACGAATATTAATGAGACTTAATCGTTTGCATTACCATAATACTTGTTGGAAGTTGATTGCAGTTACGATTTGGAACGTACCAGAGCATTGCAATGACGTCACACAATGCTTAGGTGTGTTCCAATTCGTCGACACAAAAATTAACAAGTAATTTATTAATAATAATTCGAAAACTAAAACTATTCATTCATGGATGATCGATAACTTCATGCTTTGAAACTTGCCAATTACAGACGATATTAAAGTTAAACGTTCGGTTTTTGGTAGGTTTCAAAACATGAAACTATAAAAACACGAGTATAAAACAAATATTAATGAGACTTAATCGTTTGCATTGCCATAATACTTGTTGGAAGTTGATTGCAGTTACGATTTGGAACGTACAAGAGCATTGAAATGACGTCACACAATGCTTTGGTCTGTTCCAATTCGTCCACACAAAAATTAACAAGTAATTCATTCATATGAATCCGAAACATAAAACTATTCATTCATGGATGATCGATAACTTCATGCTTTGAAACTTGCCAATTACAGACGATATTAAAGCTAAACGTTCCGTTCTTGGTAGGTTTCATAACATGAAACTATAAAAACACGAGCATAAAACGAATATTAATGAGACTTAATCGTTTGTTATGCCATAATACTTGTTGGAAGTTGATTGCAGTTACGATTTGGAACGTACCAGAGCATTGCAATGACGTCACACAATGCTTAGGTGTGTTCCAATTCGTCGACACAAAAATTAACAAGTAATTTATTCATATGAATCCGAAACATAAATCTATTCATTCATGGATGATCAATAACTTCATGATTTGAAACTTGCCAATTACAGACGATATTAAAGCTAAACGTTCCGTTCTTGGTAGGTTTCATAACATGAAACTATAAAAACACGAGTATAAAACGAATATTAATGAGACTTAATCGTTTGTATTGCCATAATACTTGTTGGAAGTTGATTGCAGTTACGATTTGGAACGTACCAGAGCATTGCAATGACGTCACACAATGCTTTGGTCTGTTCCAATTCGTCCACACAAAAATTAACAAGTAATTTATTCATATGAATCCGAAAACTAAATCTATTTATTCATGGATGATCGATAACTTCAAGCTTTGAAACTTGCCAATTACAGACAATACTAAAGCTAAACGTTCCGTTCTTGGTAGGTTTCATAACATGAAACTATAAAAACACGAGTATAAAACAAATATTAATGAGACTTAATCGTTTGCATTGCCATAATACTTGTTGGAAGTTGATTGCAGTTACGATTTGGAACGTACCCGAGCATTGAAATGACATCACACAATGCTTTGCTCTGTTGCAATTCGTCCACACAAAAATTAACAAGTAATTTATTCATATGAATCCGAAACATAAAACTATTCATTCATGGATGATCGATAACTTCATGCTTTGAAACTTGCCAATTACAGACGATATTAAAGTTAAACGTTCCGTTCTTGGTAGGTTTCATAACATGAAACTATTAAAACACGAGCATAAAACAAATATTAATGAGACTTAATCGTTTGCATTACCATAATACTTGTTGGAAGTTGATTGCAGTTACGATTTGGAACGTAACAGAGCATTGAAATGACGTCACACAATGCTTTGGTCTGTTCCAATTCGTCGACACAAAAATTAACAAGTAATTTATTAATAATAATCCGAAAACTAAAACTATTCATTCATGGATGATCAATAACTTCATGCTTTGAAACTTGCCAATTACAGACGATATTAAAGCTAAACGTTCCGTTCTTGGTAGGTTTCATAACATGAAACTATAAAACACGAGTATAAAACGAATATTAATGAGACTTAATCGTTTGCATTGCCATAATACTTGTTGGAAGTTGATTGCAGTTACGATTTGGAACGTACAAGAGCATTGAAATGACATCACACAATGCTTTGGTCTGTTGCAATTCGTCCACACAAAAATTAACAAGTAATTTATTGATATGAATCCGAAACATAAAACTATTCATTCATGGATGATCGATAACTTCATGCTTTGAAACTTGCCAATTACAGACGATATCAAAGTTAAACGTTCCGTTCTTGGTAGGTTTCATAACATGAAACTATAAAAACACGAGTATAAAACAAATATTAATGAGACTTAATCGTTTGCATTACCATAATACTTGTTGGAAGTTGATTGCAGTTACGATTTGGAACGTAACAGAGCATTGAAATGACGTCACACAATGCTTTGGTCTGTTCCAATTCGTCGACACAAAAATTAACAAGTAATTTATTAATAATAATCCGAAAACTAAAACTATTCATTCATGGATGATCAATAACTTCATGCTTTGAAACTTGCCAATTACAGACGATATTAAAGCTAAACGTTCCGTTCTTGGTAGGTTTCATAACATGAAACTATAAAAACACGAGTATAAAACAAATATTAATGAGACTTAATCGTTTGTATTGCCATAATACTTGTTGGAAGTTGATTGCAGTTACGATTTGGAACGTACCAGAGCATTAAAATGACGTCACACAATGCTTAGGTGTGTTCCAATTCGTCGACACAAAAATTAACAAGTAATTTATTCATATGAATCCGATAACTAAATCTATTCATTCATGGATGATCAATAACTTCAAGCTTTGAAACTTGCCAATTACAGACGATATTAAAGCTAAACGTTCCGTTCTTGGTAGGTTTCATAACATGAAACTATAAAAACACGAGTATAAAACGAATATTAATGAGACTTAATCGTTTGCATTACCATAATACTTGTTGGAAGTTGATTGCAGTTACGATTTGGAACGTACCAGAGCATTGCAATGACGTCACACAATGCTTAGGTGTGTTCCAATTCGTCGACACAAAAATTAACAAGTAATTTATTAATAATAATTCGAAAACTAAAACTATTCATTCATGGATGATCGATAACTTCATGCTTTGAAACTTGCCAATTACAGACGATATTAAAGTTAAACGTTCGGTTTTTGGTAGGTTTCAAAACATGAAACTATAAAAACACGAGTATAAAACAAATATTAATGAGACTTAATCGTTTGCATTGCCATAATACTTGTTGGAAGTTGATTGCAGTTACGATTTGGAACGTACAAGAGCATTGAAATGACGTCACACAATGCTTTGGTCTGTTCCAATTCGTCCACACAAAAATTAACAAGTAATTCATTCATATGAATCCGAAACATAAAACTATTCATTCATGGATGATCGATAACTTCATGCTTTGAAACTTGCCAATTACAGACGATATTAAAGCTAAACGTTCCGTTCTTGGTAGGTTTCATAACATGAAACTATAAAAACACGAGCATAAAACGAATATTAATGAGACTTAATCGTTTGTTATGCCATAATACTTGTTGGAAGTTGATTGCAGTTACGATTTGGAACGTACCAGAGCATTGCAATGACGTCACACAATGCTTAGGTGTGTTCCAATTCGTCGACACAAAAATTAACAAGTAATTTATTCATATGAATCCGAAACATAAATCTATTCATTCATGGATGATCAATAACTTCATGATTTGAAACTTGCCAATTACAGACGATATTAAAGCTAAACGTTCCGTTCTTGGTAGGTTTCATAACATGAAACTATAAAAACACGAGTATAAAACGAATATTAATGAGACTTAATCGTTTGTATTGCCATAATACTTGTTGGAAGTTGATTGCAGTTACGATTTGGAACGTACCAGAGCATTGCAATGACGTCACACAATGCTTTGGTCTGTTCCAATTCGTCCACACAAAAATTAACAAGTAATTTATTCATATGAATCCGAAAACTAAATCTATTTATTCATGGATGATCGATAACTTCAAGCTTTGAAACTTGCCAATTACAGACAATACTAAAGCTAAACGTTCCGTTCTTGGTAGGTTTCATAACATGAAACTATAAAAACACGAGTATAAAACAAATATTAATGAGACTTAATCGTTTGCATTGCCATAATACTTGTTGGAAGTTGATTGCAGTTACGATTTGGAACGTAACAGAGCATTGCAATGACGTCACACAATCCTTAGGTGTGTTCCAATTCGTCGACACAAAAATTAACAAGTAATTTACTGATATGAATCCGAAACATAAAACTATTCATTCATGGATGATCGATAACTTCATGCTTTGAAACTTGCCAATTACGGACGATATTAAAGCTAAACGTTCCGTTCTTGGTAGGTTTCATAACATGAAACTATAAAAACACGAGTATAAAACGAATATTAATGAGACTTAATCGTTTGCATTGCCATAATACTTGTTGGAAGTTGATTGCAGTTACGATTTGGAACGTACCAGAGCATTGAAATGACGTCACACAATGCTTTGGTCTGTTCCAATTCGTCGACACAAAAATTAACAAGTAATTTATTCATATGAATCCGATAACTAAATCTATTTATTCATGGATGATCAATAACTTCATGCTTTGAAACTTGCCAATTACAGACGATATTAAAGCTAAACGTTCCGTTCTTGGTAGGTTTCATAACATGAAACTATAAAAACACGAGTATAAAACGAATATTAATGAGACTTAATCGTTTGTATTGCCATAATACTTGTTGGAAGTTGATTGCAGTTACGATTTGGAACGTACCAGAGCATTAAAATGACGTCACACAATGCTTTGGTCTGTTCCAATTCGTCCACACAAAAATTAACAAGTAATTCATTCATATGAATCCGAAACATAAATCTATTCATTCATGGATGATCAATAACTTCATGCTTTGAAACTTGCCAATTACAGACAATATTAAAGCTAAACGTTCCGTTCTTGGTAGGTTTCATAACATGAAACTATAAAAACACGAGTATAAAACAAATATTAATGAGACTTAATCGTTTGCATTGCCATAATACTTGTTGGAAGTTGATTGCAGTTACGATTTGGAACGTAACAGAGCATTGAAATGACGTCACACAATGCTTTGGTCTGTTCCAATTCGTCGACACAAAAATTAACAAGTAATTTATTGATATGAATCCGAAACATAAAACTATTCATTCATGGATGATCGATAACTTCATGCTTTGAAACTTGCCAATTACAGACGATATTAAAAGTAAACGTTCCGTTCTTGGTAGGTTTCATAACATGAAACTATAAAAACACGAGCATAAAACAAATATTAATGAGACTTAATCGTTTGCATTACCATAATACTTGTTGGAAGTTGATTGCAGTTACGATTTGGAACGTAACAGAGCATTGAATTGACGTCACACAATGCTTTGGTCTGTTCCAATTCGTCCACACAAAAATTAACAAGTAATTTACTGATATGAATCCGATAACTAAATCTATTCATTCATGGATGATCAATAACTTCAAGCTTTGAAACTTGCCAATTACAGACGATATTAAAGCTAAACGTTCCGTTCTTGGTAGGTTTCATAACATGAAACTATAAAAACACGAGTATAAAACGAATATTAATGAGACTTAATCGTTTGTATTGCCATAATACTTGTTGGAAGTTGATTGCAGTTACGATTTGGAACGTACCAGAGCATTGAAATGACGTCACACAATGCTTTGGTCTGTTCCAATTCGTCCACACAAAAATTAACAAGTAATTTATTGATATGACTCCGAAAACTAAATCTATTCATTCATGGATGATCAATAACTTCATGCTTTGAAACTTGCCAATTACAGACAATACTAAAGCTAAACGTTCCGTTCTTGGTAGGTTTCATAACATGAAACTATAAAAACACGAGTATAAAACAAATATTAATGAGACTTAATCGTTTGCATTGCCATAATACTTGTTGGAAGTTGATTGCAGTTACAATTTGGAACGTAACAGAGCATTGCAATGACGTCACACAATCCTTAAGTGTGTTCCAATTCGTCGACACAAAAATTAACAAGTAATTTATTCATATGAATCCGAAACATAAAACTATTCATTCATGGATGATCGATAACTTCATGCTTTGAAACTTGCCAATTACGGACGATATTAAAGCTAAACGTTCCGTTCTTGGTAGGTTTCATAACATGAAACTATAAAAACACGAGCATAAAACAAATATTAATGAGACTTAATCGTTTGTATTGCCATAATACTTGTTGGAAGTTGATTGCAGTTACGATTTGGAACGTAACAGAGCATTGCAATGACGTCACACAATGCTTTGGTCTGTTCCAATTCGTCCACACAAAAATTAACAAGTAATTTATTCATATGAATCCGAAACATAAAACTATTCATTCATGGATGATCAATAACTTCAAGCTTTGAAACTTGCCAATTACAGACAATACTAAAGCTAAACGTTCCGTTCTTGGTAGGTTTCATAACATGAAACTATAAAAACACGAGTATAAAACAAATATTAATGAGACTTAATCGTTTGCATTGCCATAATACTTGTTGGAAGTTGATTGCAGTTACGATTTGGAACGTAACAGAGCATTGCAATGACGTCACACAATCCTTAGGTGTGTTCCAATTCGTCGACACAAAAATTAACAAGTAATTTATTGATATGAATCCGAAACATAAAACTATTCATTCATGGATGATCGATAACTTCATGCTTTGAAACTTGCCAATTACAGACGATATTAAAGCTAAACGTTCCGTTCTTGGTAGGTTTCATAATATGAAACTATAAAAACACGAGTATAAAACAAATATTAATGATACTTAATCGTTTGTATTGCCATAATACTTGTTGGAAGTTGATTGCAGTTACGATTTGGAACGTACAAGAGCATTGCAATGACGTCACACAATGCTTTGGTCTGTTCCAATTCGTCGACACAAAAATTAACAAGTAATTTATTCATATGAATCCGAAACATAAAACTATTCATTCATGGATGATCGATAACTTCATGATTTGAAACTTGCCAATTACAGACGATATTAAAGCTAAACGTTCCGTTCTTGGTAGGTTTCATAACATGAAACTATAAAAACACGAGCATAAAACAAATATTAATGAGACTTAATCGTTTGCATTGCCATAATACTTGTTGGAAGTTGATTGCAGTTACGATTTGGAACGTACCAGAGCATTGCAATGACGTCACACAATGCTTTGGTCTGTTCCAATTCGTCCACACAAAAATTAACAAGTAATTTATTGATAATAATCCGAAAATTAAAACTATTCATTCATGGATGATCGATAACTTCAAGCTTTGAAACTTGCCAATTACAGACGATATTAAAGCTAAACGTTCCCTTCTTGGTAGGTTTCATAACATGAAACTATAAATACACGAGTATAAAACGAATATTAATGAGACTTAATCGTTTGCATTGCCATAATACTTGTTGGAAGTTGATTGCAGTTACGATTTGGAACGTACAAGAGCATTGCAATGACGTCACACAATGCTTTGGTCTGTTGCAATTCGTCGACACAAAAATTAACAAGTAATTTATTCATATGAATCCGAAACATAAAACTATTCATTCATGGATGATCGATAACTTCATGCTTTGAAACTTGCCAATTACAGACGATATTAAAGCTAAACGTTCCGTTCTTGGTAGGTTTCATAACATGAAACTATAAAAACACGAGTATAAAACAAATATTAATGAGACTTAATCGTTTGCATTACCATAATACTTGTTGGAAGTTGATTGCAGTTACGATTTGGAACGTACAAGAGCATTGCAATGACGTCACACAATGCTTTGGTCTGTTCCAATTCGTCGACACAAAAATTAACAAGTAATTCATTCATATGAATCCGAAACATAAAACTATTCATTCATGGATGATCGATAACTTCATGCTTTGAAACTTGCCAATTACAGACGATATTAAAGCTAAACGTTCCGTTCTTGGTAGGTTTCATAACATGAAACTATAAAAACACGAGTATAAAACGAATATTAATGAGACTTAATCGTTTGTTATGCCATAATACTTGTTGGAAGTTGATTGCAGTTACGATTTGGAACGTACCAGAGCATTGAAATGACGTCACACAATGCTTAGGTGTGTTCCAATTCGTCGACACAAAAATTAACAAGTAATTTATTCATATGAATCCGAAACATAAATCTATTCATGCATGGATGATCAATAACTTCATGATTTGAAACTTGCCAATTACAGACGATATTAAAGCTAAACGTTCCGTTCTTGGTAGGTTTCATAACATGAAACTATAAAAACACGAGTATAAAACGAATATTAATGAGACTTAATCGTTTGTATTGCCATAATACTTGTTGGAAGTTGATTGCAGTTACGATTTGGAACGTACCAGAGCATTGAAATGACGTCACACAATGCTTTGGTCTGTTCCAATTCGTCCACACAAAAATTAACAAGTAATTTATTTATATGAATCCGAAACATAAATCTATTTATTCATGGATGATCAATAACTTCAAGCTTTGAAACTTGCCAATTACAGACAATACTAAAGCTAAACGTTCCGTTCTTGGTAGGTTTCATAACATGAAACTATAAAAACACGAGTATAAAACAAATATTAATGAGACTTAATCGTTTGCATTGCCATAATACTTGTTGGAAGTTGATTGCAGTTACAATTTGGAACGTAACAGAGCATTGCAATGACGTCACACAATCCTTAAGTGTGTTCCAATTCGTCGACACAAAAATTAACAAGTAATTTATTCATATGAATCCGAAACATAAAACTATTCATTCATGGATGATCGATAACTTCATGCTTTGAAACTTGCCAATTACAGACGATATTAAAGCTAAACGTTCCGTTCTTGGTAGGTTTCATAACATGAAACTATAAAAACACGAGCATAAAACAAATATTAATGAGACTTAATCGTTTGTATTGCCATAATACTTGTTGGAAGTTGATTGCAGTTACGATTTGGAACGTAACAGAGCATTGCAATGACGTCACACAATGCTTTGGTCTGTTCCAATTCGTCCACACAAAAATTAACAAGTAATTTATTCATATGAATCCGAAACATAAAACTATTCATTCATGGATGATCAATAACTTCAAGCTTTGAAACTTGCCAATTACAGACAATACTAAAGCTAAACGTTCCGTTCTTGGTAGGTTTCATAACATGAAACTATAAAAACACGAGTATAAAACAAATATTAATGAGACTTAATCGTTTGCATTGCCATAATACTTGTTGGAAGTTGATTGCAGTTACGATTTGGAACGTAACAGAGCATTGCAATGACGTCACACAATCCTTAGGTGTGTTCCAATTCGTCGACACAAAAATTAACAAGTAATTTATTCATATGAATCCGAAACATAAAACTATTCATTCATGGATGATCGATAACTTCATGCTTTGAAACTTGCCAATTACAGACGATATTAAAGCTAAACGTTCCGTTCTTGGTAGGTTTCATAATATGAAACTATAAAAACACGAGTATAAAACAAATATTAATGATACTTAATCGTTTGTATTGCCATAATACTTGTTGGAAGTTGATTGCAGTTACGATTTGGAACGTACAAGAGCATTGCAATGACGTCACACAATGCTTTGGTCTGTTCCAATTCGTCGACACAAAAATTAACAAGTAATTTATTCATATGAATCCGAAACATAAAACTATTCATTCATGGATGATCGATAACTTCATGATTTGAAACTTGCCAATTACAGACGATATTAAAGCTAAACGTTCCGTTCTTGGTAGGTTTCATAACATGAAACTATAAAAACACGAGCATAAAACAAATATTAATGAGACTTAATCGTTTGCATTGCCATAATACTTGTTGGAAGTTGATTGCAGTTACGATTTGGAACGTACCAGAGCATTGCAATGACGTCACACAATGCTTTGGTCTGTTCCAATTCGTCCACACAAAAATTAACAAGTAATTTATTGATAATAATCCGAAAATTAAAACTATTCATTCATGGATGATCGATAACTTCAAGCTTTGAAACTTGCCAATTACAGACGATATTAAAGCTAAACGTTCCCTTCTTGGTAGGTTTCATAACATGAAACTATAAATACACGAGTATAAAACGAATATTAATGAGACTTAATCGTTTGCATTGCCATAATACTTGTTGGAAGTTGATTGCAGTTACGATTTGGAACGTACAAGAGCATTGAAATGACGTCACACAATGCTTTGGTCTGTTGCAATTCGTCGACACAAAAATTAACAAGTAATTTATTCATATGAATCCGAAACATAAAACTATTCATTCATGGATGATCGATAACTTCATGCTTTGAAACTTGCCAATTACAGACGATATTAAAGCTAAACGTTCCGTTCTTGGTAGGTTTCATAACATGAAACTATAAAAACACGAGTATAAAACAAATATTAATGAGACTTAATCGTTTGCATTACCATAATACTTGTTGGAAGTTGATTGCAGTTACGATTTGGAACGTACCAGAGCATTGCAATGACGTCACACAATGCTTTGGTCTGTTCCAATTCGTCGACACAAAAATTAACAAGTAATTCATTCATATGAATCCGAAACATAAAACTATTCATTCATGGATGATCGATAACTTCATGCTTTGAAACTTGCCAATTACAGACGATATTAAAGCTAAACGTTCCGTTCTTGGTAGGTTTCATAACATGAAACTATAAAAACACGAGTATAAAACGAATATTAATGAGACTTAATCGTTTGTTATGCCATAATACTTGTTGGAAGTTGATTGCAGTTACGATTTGGAACGTACCAGAGCATTGAAATGACGTCACACAATGCTTAGGTGTGTTCCAATTCGTCGACACAAAAATTAACAAGTAATTTATTCATATGAATCCGAAACATAAATCTATTCATGCATGGATGATCAATAACTTCATGATTTGAAACTTGCCAATTACAGACGATATTAAAGCTAAACGTTCCGTTCTTGGTAGGTTTCATAACATGAAACTATAAAAACACGAGTATAAAACGAATATTAATGAGACTTAATCGTTTGTATTGCCATAATACTTGTTGGAAGTTGATTGCAGTTACGATTTGGAACGTACCAGAGCATTGAAATGACGTCACACAATGCTTTGGTCTGTTCCAATTCGTCCACACAAAAATTAACAAGTAATTTATTTATATGAATCCGAAACATAAATCTATTTATTCATGGATGATCAATAACTTCAAGCTTTGAAACTTGCCAATTACAGACAATACTAAAGCTAAACGTTCCGTTCTTGGTAGGTTTCATAACATGAAACTATAAAAACACGAGTATAAAACAAATATTAATGAGACTTAATCGTTTGCATTACCATAATACTTGTTGGAAGTTGATTGCAGTTACGATTTGGAACGTAACAGAGCATTGCAATGACGTCACACAATCCTTAGGTGTGTTCCAATTCGTCGACACAAAAATTAACAAGTAATTTACTGATATGAATCCGAAACATAAAACTATTCATTCATGGATGATCGATAACTTCATGCTTTGAAACTTGCCAATTACGGACGATATTAAAGCTAAACGTTCCGTTCTTGGTAGGTTTCATAACATGAAACTATAAAAACACGAGTATAAAACGAATATTAATGAGACTTAATCGTTTGCATTGCCATAATACTTGTTGGAAGTTGATTGCAGTTACGATTTGGAACGTACCAGAGCATTGAAATGACGTCACACAATGCTTTGGTCTGTTCCAATTCGTCGACACAAAAATTAACAAGTAATTTATTCATATGACTCCGATAACTAAATCTATTCATTCATGGATGATCAATAACTTCAAGCTTTGAAACTTGCCAATTACAGACGATATTAAAGCTAAACGTTCCGTTCTTGGTAGGTTTCATAACATGAAACTATAAAAACACGAGTATAAAACGAATATTAATGAGACTTAATCGTTTGTATTGCCATAATACTTGTTGGAAGTTGATTGCAGTTACGATTTGGAACGTACCAGAGCATTAAAATGACGTCACACAATGCTTTGGTGTGTTCCAATTCGTCCACACAAAAATTAACAAGTAATTTATTCATATGAATCCGAAACATAAAACTATTCATTCATGGATGATCAATAACTTCATGCTTTGAAACTTGCCAATTACAGAAAATATTAAAGCTAAACGTTCCGTTCTTGGTAGGTTTCATAACATGAAACTATAAAAACACGAGCATAAAACAAATATTACTGAGACTTAATCGTTTGCATTGCCATAATACTTGTTGGAAGTTGATTGCAGTTACGATTTGGAACGTACCAGAGCATTGAAATGACGTCACACAATGCTTTGGTGTGTTCCAATTCGTCGACACAAAAATTAACAAGTAATTTATTGATATGAATCCGAAACATAAAACTATTCATTCATGGATGATCGATAACTTCATGCTTTGAAACTTGCCAATTACAGACGATATTAAAGCTAAACGTTCCGTTCTTGGTAGGTTTCATAACATGAAACTATAAAAACACGAGCATAAAACAAATATTAATGAGACTTAATCGTTTGCATTACCATAATACTTGTTGGAAGTTGATTGCAGTTACGATTTGGAACGTAACAGAGCATTGAAATGACGTCACACAATGCTTTGGTCTGTTCCAATTCGTCCACACAAAAATTAACAAGTAATTTACTGATATGAATCCGATAACTAAATCTATTCATTCATGGATGATCAATAACTTCAAGCTTTGAAACTTGCCAATTACAGACGATATTAAAGCTAAACGTTCCGTTCTTGGTAGGTTTCATAACATGAAACTATAAAAACACGAGTATAAAACGAATATTAATGAGACTTAATCGTTTGTATTGCCATAATACTTGTTGGAAGTGGATTGCAGTTACGATTTGGAACGTACCAGAGCATTGAAATGACGTCACACAATGCTTAGGCGTGTTCCAATTCGTCGACACAAAAATTAACAAGTAATTTATTCATATGAATCCGAAACATAAATCTATTCATGCATGGATGATCAATAACTTCATGATTTGAAACTTGCCAATTACAGACGATATTAAAGCTAAACGTTCCGTTCTTGGTAGGTTTCATAACATGAAACTATAAAAACACGAGGATAAAACAAATATTAATGAGACTTAATCGTTTGCATTGCCATAATACTTGTTGGAAGTTGATTGCAGTTACGATTTGGAACGTAACAGAGCATTGAAATGACGTCACACAATGCTTAGGTGTGTTCCAATTCGTCCACACAAAAATTAACAAGTAATTTATTGATATGAATCCGAAACATAAAACTATTCATTCATGGATGATCGATAACTTCATGCTTTGAAACTTGCCAATTACAGACGATATTAAAGCTAAACGTTCCGTTCTTGGTAGGTTTCATAACATGAAACTATAAAAACACGAGTATAAAACAAATATTAATGAGACTTAATCGTTTGCATTGCCATAATACTTGTTAGAAGTTGATTGCAGTTACGATTTGGAACGTACAAGAGCATTGCAATGACGTCACACAATGCTTTGGTCTGTTGCAATTCGTCGACACAAAAATTAACAAGTAATTTATTCATATGAATCCGAAACATAAAACTATTCATTCATGGATGATCAATAACTTCATGCTTTGAAACTTGCCAATTACAGACGATATTAAAGCTAAACGTTCGGTTCTTGGTAGGTTTCATAACATGAAACTATAAAAACACGAGCATAAAACGAATATTAATGAGACTTAATCGTTTGCATTGCCATAATACTTGTTGGAAGTTGATTGCAGTTACGATTTGGAACGTACCAGAGCATTGCAATGACGTCACACAATGCTTAGGTGTGTTCCAATTCGTCGACACAAAAATTAACAAGTAATTTATTGATAATAATCCGAAAATTAAATCTATTCATTCATGGATGATCGATAACTTCATGCTTTGAAACTTGCCAATTACAGACGATATTAAAGCTAAACGTTCCGTTCTTGGTAGGTTTCATAACATGAAACTATAAAAACACGAGTATAAAACGAATATTAATGAGACTTAATCGTTTGCATTACCATAATACTTGTTGGAAGTTGATTGCAGTTACGATTTGGAACGTACAAGAGCATTGCAATGACGTCACACAATGCTTTGGTCTGTTCCAATTCGTCGACACAAAAATTAACAAGTAATTCATTCATATGAATCCGAAACATAAAACTATTCATTCATGGATGATCGATAACTTCATGCTTTGAAACTTGCCAATTACAGACGATATTAAAGCTAAACGTTCCGTTCTTGGTAGGTTTCATAACATGAAACTATAAAAACACGAGTATAAAACGAATATTAATGAGACTTAATCGTTTGTATTGCCATAATACTTGTTGGAAGTTGATTGCAGTTACGATTTGGAACGTACCAGAGCATTGAAATGACGTCACACAATGCTTAGGTGTGTTCCAATTCGTCGACACAAAAATTAACAAGTAATTTATTCATATGAATCCGAAACATAAATCTATTCATGCATGGATGATCAATAACTTCATGATTTGAAACTTGCCAATTACAGACGATATTAAAGCTAAACGTTCCGTTCTTGGTAGGTTTCATAACATGAAACTATAAAAACACGAGTATAAAACGAATATTAATGAGACTTAATCGTTTGTATTGCCATAATACTTGTTGGAAGTTGATTGCAGTTACGATTTGGAACGTACCAGAGCATTGAAATGACGTCACACAATGCTTTGGTCTGTTCCAATTCGTCCACACAAAAATTAACAAGTAATTTATTTATATGAATCCGAAACATAAATCTATTTATTCATGGATGATCAATAACTTCAAGCTTTGAAACTTGCCAATTACAGACAATACTAAAGCTAAACGTTCCGTTCTTGGTAGGTTTCATAACATGAAACTATAAAAACACGAGTATAAAACAAATATTAATGAGACTTAATCGTTTGCATTGCCATAATACTTGTTGGAAGTTGATTGCAGTTACAATTTGGAACGTAACAGAGCATTGCAATGACGTCACACAATCCTTAAGTGTGTTCCAATTCGTCGACACAAAAATTAACAAGTAATTTATTCATATGAATCCGAAACATAAAACTATTCATTCATGGATGATCGATAACTTCATGCTTTGAAACTTGCCAATTACAGACGATATTAAAGCTAAACGTTCCGTTCTTGGTAGGTTTCATAACATGAAACTATAAAAACACGAGCATAAAACAAATATTAATGAGACTTAATCGTTTGTATTGCCATAATACTTGTTGGAAGTTGATTGCAGTTACGATTTGGAACGTAACAGAGCATTGCAATGACGTCACACAATGCTTTGGTCTGTTCCAATTCGTCCACACAAAAATTAACAAGTAATTTATTCATATGAATCCGAAACATAAAACTATTCATTCATGGATGATCAATAACTTCAAGCTTTGAAACTTGCCAATTACAGACAATACTAAAGCTAAACGTTCCGTTCTTGGTAGGTTTCATAACATGAAACTATAAAAACACGAGTATAAAACAAATATTAATGAGACTTAATCGTTTGCATTACCATAATACTTGTTGGAAGTTGATTGCAGTTACGATTTGGAACGTAACAGAGCATTGCAATGACGTCACACAATCCTTAGGTGTGTTCCAATTCGTCCACACAAAAATTAACAAGTAATTTATTGATATGAATCCGAAACATAAAACTATTCATTCATGGATGATCGATAACTTCATGCTTTGAAACTTGCCAATTACAGACGATATTAAAGCTAAACGTTCCGTTCTTGGTAGGTTTCATAATATGAAACTATAAAAACACGAGTATAAAACAAATATTAATGATACTTAATCGTTTGTATTGCCATAATACTTGTTGGAAGTTGATTGCAGTTACGATTTGGAACGTACAAGAGCATTGCAATGACGTCACACAATGCTTTGGTCTGTTCCAATTCGTCGACACAAAAATTAACAAGTAATTTATTCATATGAATCCGAAACATAAAACTATTCATTCATGGATGATCGATAACTTCATGATTTGAAACTTGCCAATTACAGACGATATTAAAGCTAAACGTTCCGTTCTTGGTAGGTTTCATAACATGAAACTATAAAAACACGAGCATAAAACAAATATTAATGAGACTTAATCGTTTGCATTGCCATAATACTTGTTGGAAGTTGATTGCAGTTACGATTTGGAACGTACCAGAGCATTGCAATGACGTCACACAATGCTTTGGTCTGTTCCAATTCGTCCACACAAAAATTAACAAGTAATTTATTGATAATAATCCGAAAATTAAAACTATTCATTCATGGATGATCGATAACTTCAAGCTTTGAAACTTGCCAATTACAGACGATATTAAAGCTAAACGTTCCCTTCTTGGTAGGTTTCATAACATGAAACTATAAATACACGAGTATAAAACGAATATTAATGAGACTTAATCGTTTGCATTGCCATAATACTTGTTGGAAGTTGATTGCAGTTACGATTTGGAACGTACAAGAGCATTGCAATGACGTCACACAATGCTTTGGTCTGTTGCAATTCGTCGACACAAAAATTAACAAGTAATTTATTCATATGAATCCGAAACATAAAACTATTCATTCATGGATGATCGATAACTTCATGCTTTGAAACTTGCCAATTACAGACGATATTAAAGCTAAACGTTCCGTTCTTGGTAGGTTTCATAACATGAAACTATAAAAACACGAGTATAAAACAAATATTAATGAGACTTAATCGTTTGCATTACCATAATACTTGTTGGAAGTTGATTGCAGTTACGATTTGGAACGTACCAGAGCATTGCAATGACGTCACACAATGCTTTGGTCTGTTCCAATTCGTCGACACAAAAATTAACAAGTAATTCATTCATATGAATCCGAAACATAAAACTATTCATTCATGGATGATCGATAACTTCATGCTTTGAAACTTGCCAATTACAGACGATATTAAAGCTAAACGTTCCGTTCTTGGTAGGTTTCATAACATGAAACTATAAAAACACGAGTATAAAACGAATATTAATGAGACTTAATCGTTTGTTATGCCATAATACTTGTTGGAAGTTGATTGCAGTTACGATTTGGAACGTACCAGAGCATTGAAATGACGTCACACAATGCTTAGGTGTGTTCCAATTCGTCGACACAAAAATTAACAAGTAATTTATTCATATGAATCCGAAACATAAATCTATTCATGCATGGATGATCAATAACTTCATGATTTGAAACTTGCCAATTACAGACGATATTAAAGCTAAACGTTCCGTTCTTGGTAGGTTTCATAACATGAAACTATAAAAACACGAGTATAAAACGAATATTAATGAGACTTAATCGTTTGTATTGCCATAATACTTGTTGGAAGTTGATTGCAGTTACGATTTGGAACGTACCAGAGCATTGAAATGACGTCACACAATGCTTTGGTCTGTTCCAATTCGTCCACACAAAAATTAACAAGTAATTTATTTATATGAATCCGAAACATAAATCTATTTATTCATGGATGATCAATAACTTCAAGCTTTGAAACTTGCCAATTACAGACAATACTAAAGCTAAACGTTCCGTTCTTGGTAGGTTTCATAACATGAAACTATAAAAACACGAGTATAAAACAAATATTAATGAGACTTAATCGTTTGCATTACCATAATACTTGTTGGAAGTTGATTGCAGTTACGATTTGGAACGTAACAGAGCATTGCAATGACGTCACACAATCCTTAGGTGTGTTCCAATTCGTCGACACAAAAATTAACAAGTAATTTACTGATATGAATCCGAAACATAAAACTATTCATTCATGGATGATCGATAACTTCATGCTTTGAAACTTGCCAATTACAGACGATATTAAAGCTAAACGTTCCGTTCTTGGTAGGTTTCATAACATGAAACTATAAAAACACGAGTATAAAACGAATATTAATGAGACTTAATCGTTTGCATTGCCATAATACTTGTTGGAAGTTGATTGCAGTTACGATTTGGAACGTACCAGAGCATTGAAATGACGTCACACAATGCTTTGGTCTGTTCCAATTCGTCCACACAAAAATTAACAAGTAATTTATTCATATGACTCCGATAACTAAATCTATTCATTCATGGATGATCAATAACTTCAAGCTTTGAAACTTGCCAATTACAGACGATATTAAAGCTAAACGTTCCGTTCTTGGTAGGTTTCATAACATGAAACTATAAAAACACGAGTATAAAACGAATATTAATGAGACTTAATCGTTTGTATTGCCATAATACTTGTTGGAAGTTGATTGCAGTTACGATTTGGAACGTACCAGAGCATTAAAATGACGTCACACAATGCTATGGTCTGTTCCAATTCGTCCACACAAAAATTAACAAGTAATTTATTCATATGAATCCGAAACATAAAACTATTCATTCATGGATGATCAATAACTTCATGCTTTGAAACTTGCCAATTACAGAAAATATTAAAGCTAAACGTTCCGTTCTTGGTAGGTTTCATAACATGAAACTATAAAAACACGAGCATAAAACAAATATTACTGAGACTTAATCGTTTGCATTGCCATAATACTTGTTGGAAGTTGATTGCAGTTACGATTTGGAACGTACCAGAGCATTGAAATGACGTCACACAATGCTTTGGTGTGTTCCAATTCGTCGACACAAAAATTAACAAGTAATTTATTGATATGAATCCGAAACATAAAACTATTCATTCATGGATGATCGATAACTTCATGCTTTGAAACTTGCCAATTACAGACGATATTAAAGCTAAACGTTCCGTTCTTGGTAGGTTTCATAACATGAAACTATAAAAACACGAGCATAAAACAAATATTAATGAGACTTAATCGTTTGCATTACCATAATACTTGTTGGAAGTTGATTGCAGTTACGATTTGGAACGTAACAGAGCATTGAAATGACGTCACACAATGCTTTGGTCTGTTCCAATTCGTCCACACAAAAATTAACAAGTAATTTACTGATATGAATCCGATAACTAAATCTATTCATTCATGGATGATCAATAACTTCAAGCTTTGAAACTTGCCAATTACAGACGATATTAAAGCTAAACGTTCCGTTCTTGGTAGGTTTCATAACATGAAACTATAAAAACACGAGTATAAAACGAATATTAATGAGACTTAATCGTTTGTATTGCCATAATACTTGTTGGAAGTTGATTGCAGTTACGATTTGGAACGTACCAGAGCATTGAAATGACGTCACACAATGCTTAGGCGTGTTCCAATTCGTCGACACAAAAATTAACAAGTAATTTATTCATATGAATCCGAAACATAAATCTATTCATGCATGGATGATCAATAACTTCATGATTTGAAACTTGCCAATTACAGACGATATTAAAGCTAAACGTTCCGTTCTTGGTAGGTTTCATAACATGAAACTATAAAAACACGAGGATAAAACAAATATTAATGAGACTTAATCGTTTGCATTGCCATAATACTTGTTGGAAGTTGATTGCAGTTACGATTTGGAACGTAACAGAGCATTGAAATGACGTCACACAATGCTTAGGTGTGTTCCAATTCGTCCACACAAAAATTAACAAGTAATTTATTGATATGAATCCGAAACATAAAACTATTCATTCATGGATGATCGATAACTTCATGCTTTGAAACTTGCCAATTACAGACGATATTAAAGCTAAACGTTCCGTTCTTGGTAGGTTTCATAACATGAAACTATAAAAACACGAGTATAAAACAAATATTAATGAGACTTAATCGTTTGCATTACCATAATACTTGTTAGAAGTTGATTGCAGTTACGATTTGGAACGTACAAGAGCATTGCAATGACGTCACACAATGCTTTGGTCTGTTGCAATTCGTCGACACAAAAATTAACAAGTAATTTATTCATATGAATCCGAAAACTAAATGTATTCATTCATGGATGATCAATAACTTCATGCTTTGAAACTTGCCAATTACAGACGATATTAAAGCTAAACGTTCGGTTCTTGGTAGGTTTCATAACATGAAACTATAAAAGCACGAGCATAAAACGAATATTAATGAGACTTAATCGTTTGCATTGCCATAATACTTGTTGGAAGTTGATTGCAGTTACGATTTGGAACGTACCAGAGCATTGCAATGACGTCACACAATGCTTAGGTGTGTTCCAATTCGTCCACACAAAAATTAACAAGTAATTTATTGATAATAATCCGAAAATTAAATCTATTCATTCATGGATGATCGATAACTTCATGCTTTGAAACTTGCCAATTACAGACGATATTAAAGCTAAACGTTCCGTTCTTGGTAGGTTTCATAACATGAAACTATAAAAACACGAGTATAAAACGAATATTAATGAGACTTAATCGTTTGCATTGCCATAATACTTGTTGGAAGTTGATTGCAGTTACGATTTGGAACGTACCAGAGCATTGAAATGACGTCACACAATGCTTTGGTCTGTTCCAATTCGTCGACACAAAAATTAACAAGTAATTTACTGATATGAATCCGATAACTAAATCTATTCATTCATGGATGATCAATAACTTCAAGCTTTGAAACTTGCCAATTACAGACGATATTAAAGCTAAACGTTCCGTTCTTGGTAAGTTTCATAACATGAAACTATAAAAACACGAGTATAAAACGAATATTAATGAGACTTAATCGTTTGTATTGCCATAATACTTGTTGGAAGTTGATTGCAGTTACGATTTGGAACGTACCAGAGCATTAAAATGACGTCACACAATGCTTTGGTCTGTTCCAATTCGTCCACACAAAAATTAACAAGTAATTTATCCATATGAATCCGAAACATAAATCTATTCATTCATGGATGATCAATAACTTCAAGCTTTGAAACTTGCCAATTACAGACGATATTAAAGTTAAACGTTCCGTTCTTGGTAGGTTTCATAACATGAAACTATAAAAACACGAGCATAAAACAAATATTAATGAGACTTAATCGTTTGCATTGCCATAATACTTGTTGGAAGTTGATTGCAGTTACGATTTGGAACGTAACAGAGCATTGAAATGACGTCACACAATGCTTTGGTCTGTTCCAATTCGTCCACACAAAAATTAACAAGTAATTTATTGATATGAATCCGAAACATAAAACTATTCATTCATGGATGATCGATAACTTCATGCTTTGAAACTTGCCAATTACGGACGATATTAAAGCTAAACGTTCCGTTCTTGGTAGGTTTCATAACATGAAACTATAAAAACACGAGTATAAAACAAATATTAATGAGACTTAATCGTTTGCATTGCCATAATACTTGTTGGAAGTTGATTGCAGTTACGATTTGGAACGTACCAGAGCATTGCAATGACGTCACACAATGCTTTGGTCTGTTCCAATTCGTCGACACAAAAATTAACAAGTAATTTATTCATATGAATCCGATAACTAAATCTATTCATTCATGGATGATCAATAACTTCAAGCTTTGAAACTTGCCAATTACAGACGATATTAAAGCTAAACGTTCCGTTCTTGGTAAGTTTCATAACATGAAACTATAAAAACACGAGTATAAAACGAATATTAATGAGACTTAATCGTTTGTATTGCCATAATACTTGTTGGAAGTTGATTGCAGTTACGATTTGGAACGTACCAGAGCATCAAAATGACGTCACACAATGCTTTGGTCTGTTCCAATTCGTCCACACAAAAATTAACAAGTAATTTATTCATATGAATCCGAAACATAAATCTATTCATTCATGGATGATCAATAACTTCATGCTTTGAAACTTGCCAATTACAGACGATATTAAAGCTAAACGTTCCGTTCTTGGTAGGTTTCATAACATGAAACTATAAAAACACGAGCATAAAACGAATATTAATGAGACTTAATCGTTTGCATTGCCATAATACTTGTTGGAAGTTGATTGCAGTTACGATTTGGAACGTACCAGAGCATTGAAATGACGTCACACAATGCTTTGGTCTTATCCAATTCGTCCACACAAAAATTAACAAGTAATTTATTCATATGAATCCGAAACATAAAACTATTCATTCATGGATGATCGATAACTTCATGCTTTGAAACTTGCCTATTACAGACGATATTAAAAGTAAACGTTCCGTTCTTGGTAGGTTTCATAACATGAAACTATAAAAACACGAGCATAAAACAAATATTAATGAGACTTAATCGTTTGCATTACCATAATACTTGTTGGAAGTTGATTGCAGTTACGATTTGGAACGTAACAGAGCATTGAAATGACGTCACACAATGCTTTGGTCTGTTCCAATTCGTCCACACAAAAATTAACAAGTAATTTACTGATATGAATCCGATAACTAAATCTATTCATTCATGGATGATCAATAACTTCAAGCTTTGAAACTTGCCAATTACAGACGATATTAAAGCTAAACGTTCCGTTCTTGGTAGGTTTCATAACATGAAACTATAAAAACACGAGTATAAAACGAATATTAATGAGACTTAATCGTTTGCATTGCCATAATACTTGTTGGAAGTTGATTGCAGTTACGATTTGGAACGTACCAGAGCATTGAAATGACGTCACACAATGCTTTGGTCTGTTCCAATTCGTCGACACAAAAATTAACAAGTAATTTATTCATATGAATCCGATAACTAAATCTATTCATTCATGGATGATCAATAACTTCAAGCTTTGAAACTTGCCAATTACAGACGATATTAAAGCTAAACGTTCCGTTCTTGGTAAGTTTCATAACATGAAACTATAAAAACACGAGTATAAAACGAATATTAATGAGACTTAATCGTTTGTATTGCCATAATACTTGTTGGAAGTTGATTGCAGTTACGATTTGGAACGTACCAGAGCATTAAAATGACGTCACACAATGCTATGGTCTGTTCCAATTCGTCCACACAAAAATTAACAAGTAATTTATTCATATGAATCCGAAACATAAATCTATTCATTCATGGATGATCAATAACTTCATGCTTTAAAACTTGCCAATTACAGACAATATTAAAGCTAAACGTTCCGTTCTTGGTAGGTTTCATAACATGAAACTATAAAAACACGAGCATAAAACAAATATTAATGAGACTTAATCGTTTGCATTGCCATAATACTTGTTGGAAGTTGATTGCAGTTACGATTTGGAACGTAACAGAGCATTGCAATGACGTCACACAATGCTTTGGTCTGTTCCAATTCGTCCACACAAAAATTAACAAGTAATTTACTGATATGAATCCGAAACATAAAACTATTCATTCATGGATGATCGATAACTTCATGCTTTGAAACTTGCCAATTACAGACGATATTAAAGCTAAACGTTCCGTTCTTGGTAGGTTTCATAACATGAAACTATAAAAACACGAGCATAAAACAAATATTAATGAGACTTAATCGTTTGCATTACCATAATACTTGTTGGAAGTTGATTGCAGTTACGATTTGGAACGTAACAGAGCATTAAAATGACGTCACACAATGCTTTGGTCTGTTCCAATTCGTCCACACAAAAATTAACAAGTAATTTACTGATATGAATCCGATAACTAAATCTATTTATTCATGGATGATCAATAACTTCAAGCTTTGAAACTTGCCAATTACAGACGATATTAAAGCTAAATGTTCCGTTCTTGGTAGGTTTCATAACATGAAACTATAAAAACACGAGTATAAAACGAATATTAATGAGACTTAATCGTTTGTATTGCCATAATACTTGTTGGAAGTTGATTGCAGTTACGATTTGGAACGTACCAGAGCATTGAAATGACGTCACACAATGCTTTGGTCTGTTCCAATTCGTCCACACAAAAATTAACAAGTAATTTATTCATATGAATCCGATAACTAAATCTATTCATTCATGGATGATCAATAACTTCAAGCTTTGAAACTTGCCAATTACAGACGATATTAAAGCTAAACGTTCCGTTCTTGGTAGGTTTCATAACATGAAACTATAAAAACACGAGTATAAAACGAATATTAATGAGACTTAATCGTTTGTATTGCCATAATACTTGTTGGAAGTTGATTGCAGTTACGATTTGGAACGTAACAGAGCATTGAAATGACGTCACACAATGCTTTGGTCTGTTCCAATTCGTCGACACAAAAATTAACAAGTAATTTATTCATATGAATCCGAAATAAAAAACTATTCATTCATGGATGATCGATAACTTCATGCTTTGAAACTTGCCAATTACAGACGATATTAAAGCTAAACGTTCCGTTTTTGGTAGGTTTCATAACATGAAACTATAAAACACGAGTTTAAAACAAATATTAATGAGACTTAATCGTTTGCATTACCATAATACTTGTTGGAAGTTGATTGCAGTTACAATTTGGAACGTACCAGAGCATTGCAATGACGTCACACAATGCTTTGGTCTGTTCCAATTCGTCCACACAAAAATTAACAAGTAATTTATTCATATGAATCCGATAACTAAATCTATTCATTCATGGATGATCAATAACTTCATGCTTTGAAACTTGCCAATTACAGACGATATTAAAGCTAAACGTTCCGTTCTTGATAGGTTTCATAACATGAAACTATAAAAACACGAGTATAAAACGAATATTAATGAGACTTAATCGTTTGCATTGCCATAATACTTGTTGGAAGTTGATTGCAGTTACGATTTGGAACGTACCAGAGCATTGCAATGACGTCACACAATGCTTTGGTCTGTTCCAATTCGTCCACACAAAAATTAACAAGTAATTTATTCATATGAATCGGAAAACTAAATCTGTTCATTCATGGATGATCGATAACTTCAAGCTTTGAAACTTGCCAATTACAGACAATATTAAAGCTAAACGTTCCGTTCTTGGTAAGTTTCATAACATGAAACTATAAAAACACGAGCATAAAACGAATATTAATGAGACTTAATCGTTTGCATTGCCATAATACTTGTTTGAAGTTGATTGCAGTTACGATTTGGAACGTACCAGAGCATTGAAATGACGTCACACAATGCTTTGGTCTGTTCCAATTCGTCGACACAAAAATTAACAAGTAATTTATTCATATGAATCCGAAACATAAATCTATTTATTCATGGATGATCGATAACTTCATGCTTTGAAACTTGCCAATTACAGACGATATTATAGCTAAACGTTCCGTTCTTGGTAGGTTTCATAACATGAAACTATAAAAACACGAGTATAAAACAAATATTAATGAGACTTAATCGTTTGCATTGCCATAATACTTGTTGGAAGTTGATTGCAGTTACGATTTGGAACATACCAGAGCATTGAAATGACGTCACACAATGCTTTGGTCTGTTCCAATTCGTCCACACAAAAATTAACAAGTAATTTATTCATATGAATCCGATAACTAAATCTATTCATGCATGGATGATCAATAACTTCAAGCTTTGAAACTTGCCAATTACAGACGATATTAAAGCTAAACGTTCCGTTCTTGGTAGGTTTCATAACATGAAACTATAAAAACACGAGTATAAAACGAATATTAATGAGACTTAATCGTTTGTATTGCCATATTACTTGTTGGAAGTTGATTGCAGTTACGATTTGGAACGTACCAGAGCATTAAAATGACGTCACACAAT
The DNA here is from genome assembly GCA_963680785.1 of Diplosoma virens. Taxonomy (NCBI): domain Eukaryota; kingdom Metazoa; phylum Chordata; class Ascidiacea; order Aplousobranchia; family Didemnidae; genus Diplosoma; species Diplosoma virens. Next base: position 12,575,505 of record OY796889.1, on the reverse strand, counting down.
GCTTTGGTCTGTTCCAATTCGTCCACACAAAAATTAACAAGTAATTTATTCATATGAATCCGAAACATAAATCTATTCATTCATGGATGATCAATAACTTCAAGCTTGGAAACTTGCCAATTACAGACGATATTATAGCTAAACGTTCCGTTCTTGGTAGGTTTCATAACATGAAACTATAAAAACACGAGCATAAAACAAATATTAATGAGACTTAATCGTTTGCATTACCATAATACTTGTTGGAAGTTGATTGCAGTTACGATTTGGAACGTACCAGAGCATTGAAATGACGTCACACAATGCTTTGGTCTGTTCCAATTCGTCGACACAAAAATTAACAAGTAATTTATTCATATGAATCCGAAACATAAATCGATTTATTCATGGATGATCGATAACTTCATGCTTTGAAACTTGCCAATTACAGACGATATTAAAAGTAAACGTTCCGTTCTTGGTAGGTTTCATAACATGAAACTATAAAAACACGAGTATAAAACGAATATTAATGAGACTTAATCGTTTGTATTGCCATAATACTTGTTGGAAGTTGATTGCAGTTACGATTTGGAACGTACCAGAGCATTGCAATGACGTCACACAATGCTTTGGTCTGTTCCAATTCGTCCACACAAAAATTAACAAGTAATTTATTCATATGAATCCGAAAACTAAATCTATTCATTCATGGATGATCAATAACTTCATGCTTTGAAACTTGCCAATTACAGACGATATTAAAGTTAAACGTTCCGTTCTTGGTAGGTTTCATAACATGAAACTATAAAAACACGAGCATAAAACAAATATTAATGAGACTTAATCGTTTGCATTGCCATAATACTTGTTGAAAGTTGATTGCAGTTACGATTTGGAACGTACCAGAGCATTGCAATGACGTCACACAATGCTTTGGTCTGTTCCAATTCGTCCACACAAAAATTAACAAGTAATTTATTCATATGAATCCGAAACATAAAACTATTCATTCATGGATGATCGATAACTTCATGCTTTGAAACTTGCCAATTACAGACAATATCAAAGCTAAACGTTCCGTTCTTGGTAGGTTTCATAACATGAAACTATAAAAACACGAGTATAAAACAAATATTAATGAGACTTAATCGTTTGCATTACCATAATACTTGTTGGAAGTTGATTGCAGTTACGATTTGGAACGTACCAGAGCATTGCAATGACGTCACACAATGCTTTGGTCTGTTCCAATTCGTCCACACAAAAATTAACAAGTAATTTATTCATATGAATCCGATAACTAAATCTATTCATTCATGGATGATCAATAACTTCAAGCTTTGAAACTTGCCAATTACAGACGATATTAAAGTTAAACGTTCCGTTCTTGGTAGGTTTCATAACATGAAACTATAAAAACACGAGTATAAAACGAATATTAATGAGACTTAATCGTTTGTATTGCCATATTACTTGTTGGAAGTTGATTGCAGTTACGATTTGGAACGTACCAGAGCATTGCAATGACGTCACACAATGCTTTGGTCTGTTCCAATTCGTCCACATAGAAATTAACAAGTAATTTATTCATATGAATCCGAAAACTAAATCTATTTATTCATGGATGATCGATAACTTCATGGTTTGAAACTTGCCAATTACAGACGATATTATAGCTAAACGTTCCGTTCTTGATAGGTTTCATAACATGAAACTATAAAAACACGAGTATAAAACGAATATTAATGAGACTTAATCGTTTGTATTGCCATAATACTTGTTGGAAGTTGATTGCAGTTACGATTTGGAACGTACCAGAGCATTGCAATGACGTCACACAATACTTTGGTCTGTTCCAATTCGTCCACACAAAAATTAACAAGTAATTTATTCATATGAATCCGAAAACTAAATCTATTCATTCATGGATGATCAATAACTTCATGCTTTGAAACTTGCCAATTACAGACAATATTAAAGTTAAACGTTCCGTTCTTGGTAGGTTTCATAACATGAAACTATAAAAACACGAGTATAAAACAAATATTAATGAGACTTAATCGTTTGCATTGCCATAATACTTGTTGGAAGTTGATTGCAGTTACGATTTGGAACGTACCAGAGCATTGCAATGACGTCACACAATGCTTTGGTCTGTTCCAATTCGTCCACACAAAAATTAACAAGTAATTTATTCATATGAATCCGAAACATAAAACTATTCATTCATGGATGATCGATAACTTCATGCTTTGAAACTTGCCAATTACAGACGATATTAAAGCTAAACGTTCCGTTCTTGGTAGGTTTCATAACATGAAACTATAAAAACACGAGTATAAAACAAATATTAATGAGACTTAATCGTTTGCATTACCATAATACTTGTTGGAAGTTGATTGCAGTTACGATTTGGAACGTACCAGAGCATTGAAATGACGTCACACAATGCTTTGGTCTGTTCCAATTCGTCCACACAAAAATTAACAAGTAATTTATTCATATGAATCCGAAACATAAATCTATTTATTCATGGATGATCGATAACTTCATGGTTTGAAACTTGCCAATTACAGACGATATTATAGCTAAACGTTCCGTTCTTGATAGGTTTCATAACATGAAACTATAAAAACACGAGTATAAAACGAATATTAATGAGACTTAATCGTTTGTATTGCCATAATACTTGTTGGAAGTTGATTGCAGTTACGATTTGGAACGTACCAGAGCATTGAAATGACGTCACACAATGCTTTGGTCTGTTCCAATTCGTCCACACAAAAATTAACAAGTAATTTATTCATATGAATCCGAAAACTAAATCTATTCATTCATGGATGATCAATAACTTCATGCTTTGAAACTTGCCAATTACAGACAATATTAAAGTTAAACGTTCCGTTCTTGGTAGGTTTCATAACATGAAACTATAAAAACACGAGCATAAAACAAATATTAATGAGACTTAATCGTTTGTATTGCCATAATACTTGTTGGAAGTTGATTGCAGTTACGATTTGGAACGTACCAGAGCATTGAAATGACGTCACACAATGCTTTGGTCTGTTCCAATTCGTCCACACAAAAATTAACAAGTAATTTATTTATATGAATCCGAAACATAAAACTATTCATTCATGGATGATCGATAACTTCATGCTTTGAAACTTGCCAATTACAGACGATATTAAAGCTAAACGTTCCGTTCTTGGTAGGTTTCATAACATGAAACTATAAAAACACGAGTATAAAACAAATATTAATGAGACTTAATCGTTTGCATTACCATAATACTTGTTGGAAGTTGATTGCAGTTACGATTTGGAACGTACCAGAGCATTGCAATGACGTCACACAATGCTTTGGTCTGTTCCAATTCGTCCACACAAAAATTAACAAGTAATTTACTGATATGAATCCGATAACTAAATCTATTCATTCATGGATGATCAATAACTTCAAGCTTTGAAACTTGCCAATTACAGACGATATTATAGCTAAACGTTCCGTTCTTGGTAGGTTTCATAACATGAAACTATAAAAACACGAGCATAAAACAAATATTAATGAGACTTAATCGTTTGCATTACCATAATACTTGTTGGAAGTTGATTGCAGTTACGATTTGGAACGTACCAGAGCATTGAAATGACGTCACACAATGCTTTGGTCTGTTCCAATTCGTCCACACAAAAATTAACAAGTAATTTACTGATATGAATCCGATAACTAAATCTATTCATTCATGGATGATCAATAACTTTATGCTTTGAAACTTGCCAATTACAGACGATATTATAGCTAAACGTTCCGTTCTTGGTAAGTTTCATAACATGAAACTATAAAAACACGAGCATAAAACAAATATTAATGAGACTTAATCGTTTGCATTACCATAATACTTGTTGGAAGTTGATTGCAGTTACGATTTGGAACGTACCAGAGCATTGCAATGACGTCACACAATGCTTTGGTCTGTTCCAATTCGTCCACACAAAAATTAACAAGTAATTTATTCATATGAATCCGAAAACTAAATCTATTCATTCATGGATGATCAATAACTTCATGCTTTGAAACTTGCCAATTACAGACAATATTAAAGTTAAACGTTCCGTTCTTGGTAGGTTTCATAACATGAAACTATAAAAACACGAGTATAAAACAAATATTAATGAGACTTAATCGTTTGCATTACCATAATACTTGTTGGAAGTTGATTGCAGTTACGATTTGGAACGTACCAGAGCATTAAAATGACGTCACACAATGCTTTGGTCTGTTCCAATTCGTCCACACAAAAATTAACAAGTAATTTATTCATATGAATCCGAAACATAAAACTATTCATTCATGGATGATCGATAACTTCATGCTTTGAAACTTGCCAATTACAGACGATATTAAAGCTAAACGTTCCGTTCTTGGTAGGTTTCATAACATGAAACTATAAAAACACGAGTATAAAACAAATATTAATGAGACTTAATCGTTTGCATTACCATAATACTTGTTGGAAGTTGATTGCAGTTACGATTTGGAACGTACCAGAGCATTGCAATGACGTCACACAATGCTTTGGTCTGTTCCAATTCGTCCACACAAAAATTAACAAGTAATTTATTCATATGAATCCGAAACATAAATCTATTCATTCATGGATGATCGATAACTTCATGCTTTGAAACTTGCCAATTACAGACGATATTAAAGCTAAACGTTCCGTTCTTGATAGGTTTCATAACATGAAACTATAAAAACACGAGTATAAAACGAATATTAATGAGACTTAATCGTTTGTATTGCCATAATACTTGTTGGAAGTTGATTGCAGTTACGATTTGGAACGTACCAGAGCATTGAAATGACGTCACACAATGCTTTGGTCTGTTCCAATTCGTCCACACAAAAATTAACAAGTAATTTATTCATATGAATCCGAAAACTAAATCTATTCATTCATGGATGATCAATAACTTCATGCTTTGAAACTTGCCAATTACAGACAATATTAAAGTTAAACGTTCCGTTCTTGGTAGGTTTCATAACATGAAACTATAAAAACACGAGTATAAAACGAATATTAATGAGACTTAATCGATTGCATTGCCATAATACTTGTTGGAAGTTGATTGCAGTTACGATTTGGAACGTACCAGAGCATTGAAATGACGTCACACAATGCTTTGGTCTGTTCCAATTCGTCCACACAAAAATTAACAAGTAATTTATTCATATGAATCCGAAACATAAAACTATTCATTCATGGATGATCGATAACTTCATGCTTTGAAACTTGCCAATTACAGACGATATTAAAGCTAAACGTTCCGTTCTTGGTAGGTTTCATAACATGAAACTATAAAAACACGAGTATAAAACAAATATTAATGAGACTTAATCGTTTGCATTACCATAATACTTGTTGGAAGTTGATTGCAGTTACGATTTGGAACGTACCAGAGCATTGCAATGACGTCACACAATGCTTTGGTCTGTTCCAATTCGTCCACACAAAAATTAACAAGTAATTTACTGATATGACTCCGAAAACTAAATCTATTCATTCATGGATGATCAATAACTTCAAGCTTTGAAACTTGCCAATTACAGACGATATTATAGCTAAACGTTCCGTTCTTGGTAGGTTTCATAACATGAAACTATAAAAACACGAGTATAAAACAAATATTAATGAGACTTAATCGTTTGCATTACCATAATACTTGTTGGAAGTTGATTGCAGTTACGATTTGGAACGTACCAGAGCATTGAAATGACGTCACACAATGCTTTGGTCTGTTCCAATTCGTCCACACAAAAATTAACAAGTAATTTACTGATATGAATCCGATAACTAAATCTATTCATTCATGGATGATCAATAACTTCAAGCTTTGAAACTTGCCAATTACAGACGATATTATAGCTAAACGTTCCGTTCTTGGTAAGTTTCATAACATGAAACTATAAAAACACGAGCATAAAACAAATATTAATGAGACTTAATCGTTTGCATTACCATAATACTTGTTGGAAGTTGATTGCAGTTACGATTTGGAACGTACAAGAGCATTGCAATGACGTCACACAATGCTTTGGTCTGTTCCAATTCGTCGACACAAAAATTAACAAGTAATTTATTCATATGAATCCGAAAACTAAATCTATTCATTCATGGATGATCAATAACTTCATGCTTTGAAACTTGCCAATTACAGACAATATTAAAGTTAAACGTTCCGTTCTTGGTAGGTTTCATAACATGAAACTATAAAAACACGAGCATAAAACAAATATTAATGAGACTTAATCGATTGCATTGCCATAATACTTGTTGGAAGTTGATTGCAGTTACGATTTGGAACGTACCAGAGCATTGCAATGACGTCACACAATGCTTTGGTCTGTTCCAATTCGTCCACACAAAAACTAACAAGTAATTTATTCATATGAATCCGAAACATAAAACTATTCATTCATGGATGATCGATAACTTCATGCTTTGAAACTTGCCAATTACAGACGATATCAAAGCTAAACGTTCCGTTCTTGGTAGGTTTCATAACATGAAACTATAAAAACACGAGTATAAAACAAATATTAATGAGACTTAATCGTTTGCATTACCATAATACTTGTTGGAAGTTGATTGCAGTTACGATTTGGAACGTACCAGAGCATTGCAATGACGTCACACAATGCTTTGGTCTGTTCCAATTCGTCCACACAAAAATTAACAAGTAATTTACTGATATGAATCCGATAACTAAATCTATTCATTCATGGATGATCAATAACTTCAAGCTTTGAAACTTGCCAATTACAGACGATATTAAAGCTAAATGTTCCGTTCTTGGTAGGTTTCATAACATGAAACTATAAAAACACGAGCATAAAACAAATATTAATGAGACTTAATCGTTTGCATTGCCATAATACTTGTTGGAAGTTGATTGCAGTTACGATTTGGAACGTACCAGAGCATTGCAATGACGTCACACAATGCTTTGGTCTGTTGCAATTCGTCCACACAAAAATTAACAAGTAATTTATTTATATGAATCGGAAAACTAAATCTATTCATTCATGGATGATCGATAACTTCATGCTTTGAAACTTGCCAATTACAGACGATATTAAAGCTAAACGTTCCGTTCTTGGTAGGTTTCATAACATGAAACTATAAAAACACGAGTATAAAACAAATATTAATTAGACTTAATCGTTTGCATTGCCATAATACTTGTTGGAAGTTGATTGCAGTTACGATTTGGAACGTACCAGAGCATTGCAATGACGTCACACAATGCTTTGGTGTGTTCCAATTCGTCGACACAAAAATTAACAAGTAATTTATTGATAATATTCCGAAATATAAAACTATTCATTCATGGATGATCGATAACTTCATGCTTTGAAACTTGCCAATTACAGACGATATTAAAGCTAAACGTTCCGTTCTTGGTAGGTTTCATAACATGAAACTATAAAAACACGAGTATAAAACGAATATTAATGAGACTTAATCGTTTGCATTGCCATAATACTTGTTGGAAGTTGATTGCAGTTACGATTTGGAACGTACAAGAGCATTGAAATGACGTCACACAATGCTTTGGTCTGTTCCAATTCGTCCACACAAAAATTAACAAGTAATTTATTTATATGAATCCGATAACTAAATCTATTCATTCATGGATGATCAATAACTTCAAGCTTTGAAACTTGCCAATTACAGACGATATTAAAGTTAAACGTTCCGTTCTTGGTAGGTTTCATAACATGAAACTATAAAAACACGAGTATAAAACGAATATTAATGAGACTTAATCGTTTGCATTGCCATAATACTTGTTGGAAGTTGATTGCAGTTACGATTTGGAACGTACCAGAGCATTGAAATGACGTCACACAATGCTTTGGTCTGTTCCAATTCGTCGACACAAAAACTAACAAGTAATTTATTGATATGAATCCGAAACATAAAACTATTCATTCATGGATGATCGATAACTTCATGCTTTGAAACTTGCCAATTACAGACGATATTAAAGCTAAACGTTCCGTTCTTGGTAAGTTTCATAACATGAAACTATAAAACACGAGCATAAAACAAATATTACTGAGACTTAATCGTTTGCATTACCATAATACTTGTTGGAAGTTGATTGCAGTTACGATTTGGAACGTACCAGAGCATTGAAATGACGTCACACAATGCTTTGGTCTGTTCCAATTCGTCCACACAAAAATTAACAAGTAATTTACTGATATGAATCCGAAAACTAAATCTATTCATTCATGGATGATCAATAACTTCATGCTTTGAAACTTGCCAATTACAGACGATATTAAAGCTAAACGTTCCGTTCTTGGTAGGTTTCATAACATGAAACTATAAAAACACGAGCATAAAACAAATATTAATGAGACTTAATCGTTTGTATTGCCATAATACTTGTTGGAAGTTGATTGCAGTTACGATTTGGAACGTACCAGAGCATTGCAATGACGTCACACAATGCTTTGGTCTGTTCCAATTCGTCCACACAAAAATTAACAAGTAATTTATTCATATGAATCGGAAAACTAAATCTATTCATTCATGGATGATCGATAACTTCAAGCTTTGAAACTTGCCAATTACAGACAATATTAAAGCTAAACGTTCCGTTCTTGGTAAGTTTCATAACATGAAACTATAAAAACACGAGCATAAAACGAATATTAATGAGACTTAATCGTTTGCATTGCCATAATACTTGTTGGAAGTTGATTGCAGTTACGATTTGGAACATACCAGAGCATTGAAATGACGTCACACAATGCTTTGGTCTGTTCCAATTCGTCGACACAAAAATTAACAAGTAATTTATTCATATGAATCCGAAACATAAATCTATTCATTCATGGATGATCGATAACTTCATGCTTTGAAACTTGCCAATTACAGACGATATTAAAGCTAAACGTTCCGTTCTTGGTAGGTTTCATAACATGAAACTATAAAAACACGAGTATAAAACAAATATTAATGAGACTTAATCGTTTGCATTGCCATAATACTTGTTGGAAGTTGATTGCAGTTACGATTTGGAACGTACCAGAGCATTGAAATGACGTCACACAATGCTTTGGTCTGTTCCAATTCGTCGACACAAAAATTAACAAGTAATTTATTCATATGAATCCGAAACATAAATCTATTTATTCATGGATGATCGATAACTTCATGCTTTGAAACTTGCCAATTACAGACGATATTAAAGCTAAACGTTCCGTTCTTGGTAGGTTTCATAACATGAAACTATAAAAACACGAGTATAAAACAAATATTAATGAGACTTAATCGTTTGCATTGCCATAATACTTGTTGGAAGTTGATTGCAGTTACGATTTGGAACGTACCAGAGCATTGAAATGACGTCACACAATGCTTTGGTCTGTTCCAATTCGTCCACACAAAAATTAACAAGTAATTTATTCATATGAATCGGAAAACTAAATCTATTCATTCATGGATGATCGATAACTTCATGCTTTGAAACTTGCCAATTACAGACGATATTAAAGCTAAACGTTCCGTTCTTGGTAAGTTTCATAACATGAAACTATAAAAACACGAGCATAAAACGAATATTAATGAGACTTAATCGTTTGCATTGCCATAATACTTGTTGGAAGTTGATTGCAGTTACGATTTGGAACGTACCAGAGCATTGAAATGACGTCACACAATGCTTTGGTCTGTTCCAATTCGTCCACACAAAAATTAACAAGTAATTTATTCATATGAATCCGAAACATAAATCTATTTATTCATGGATGATCGATAACTTCATGCTTTGAAACTTGCCAATTACAGACGATATTAAAGCTAAACGTTCCGTTCTTGGTAGGTTTCATAACATGAAACTATAAAAACACGAGTATAAAACAAATATTAATGAGACTTAATCGTTTGCATTGCCATAATACTTGTTGGAAGTTGATTGCAGTTACGATTTGGAACATACCAGAGCATTGAAATGACGTCACACAATGCTTTGGTCTGTTCCAATTCGTCCACACAAAAATTAACAAGTAATTTATTCATATGAATCCGATAACTAAATCTATTCATTCATGGATGATCAATAACTTCAAGCTTTGAAACTTGCCAATTACAGACGATATTAAAGCTAAACGTTCCGTTCTTGGTAGGTTTCATAACATGAAACTATAAAAACACGAGTATAAAACGAATATTAATGAGACTTAATCGTTTGTATTGCCATAATACTTGTTGGAAGTTGATTGCAGTTACGATTTGGAACGTACCAGAGCATTGCAATGACGTCACACAATGCTTTGGTCTGTTCCAATTCGTCGACACAAAAATTAACAAGTAATTTATTCATATGAATCCGAAACATAAAACTATTTATTCATGGATGATCGATAACTTCATGCTTTGAAACTTGCCAATTACAGACGATATCAAAGCTAAACGTTCCGTTCTTGGTAGGTTTCATAACATGAAACTATAAAAACACGAGCATAAAACAAATATTAATGAGACTTAATCGTTTGCATTACCATAATACTTGTTGGAAGTTGATTGCAGTTACGATTTGGAACGTACCAGAGCATTGCAATGACGTCACACAATGCTTTGGTCTGTTCCAATTCGTCGACACAAAAATTAACAAGTAATTTACTGATATGAATCCGAAAACTAAATCTATTCATTCATGGATGATCAATAACTTCAAGCTTTGAAACTTGCCAATTACAGACGATATTAAAGCTAAACGTTCCGTTCTTGGTAGGTTTCATAACATGAAACTATAAAAACACGAGCATAAAACGAATATTAATGAGACTTAATCGTTTGCATTGCCATAATACTTGTTGGAAGTTGATTGCAGTTACGATTTGGAACGTACCAGAGCATTGCAATGACGTCACACAATGCTTTGGTCTGTTGCAATTCGTCCACACAAAAATTAACAAGTAATTTATTTATATGAATCGGAAAACTAAATTTATTCATTCATGGATGATCGATAACTTCATGCTTTGAAACTTGCCAATTACAGACGATATTAAAGCTAAACGTTCCGTTCTTGGTAGGTTTCATAACATGAAACTATAAAAACACGAGTATAAAACAAATATTAATGAGACTTAATCGTTTGCATTGCCATAATACTTGTTGGAAGTTGATTGCAGTTACGATTTGGAACGTACCAGAGCATTGCAATGACGTCACACAATGCTTTGGTCTGTTCCAATTCGTCGACACAAAAATTAACAAGTAATTTATTGATAATAATCCGAAATATAAAACTATTCATTCATGGATGATCGATAACTTCATGCTTTGAAACTTGCCAATTACAGACGATATTAAAGCTAAACGTTCCGTTCTTGGTAAGTTTCATAACATGAAACTATAAAAACACGAGTATAAAACAAATATTAATGAGACTTAATCGTTTGCATTGCCATAATACTTGTTGGAAGTTGATTGCAGTTACGATTTGGAACGTACCAGAGCATTAAAATGACGTCACACAATGCTTTGGTCTGTTCCAATTCGTCCACATAAAAATTAACAAGTAATTTATTCATATGAATCCGATAACTAAATCTATTCATTCATGGATGATCAATAACTTCAAGCTTTGAAACTTGCCAATTACAGACGATATTAAAGCTAAACGTTCCGTTCTTGGTAGGTTTCATAACATGAAACTATAAAAACACGAGTATAAAACGAATATTAATGAGACTTAATCGTTTGTATTGCCATAATACTTGTTGGAAGTTGATTGCAGTTACGATTTGGAACGTACCAGAGCATTGAAATGACGTCACACAATGCTTTGGTCTGTTCCAATTCGTCGACACAAAAACTAACAAGTAATTTATTGATTTGAATCCGAAACATAAAACTATTCATTCATGGATGATCGATAACTTCATGCTTTGAAACTTGCCAATTACAGACGATATTAAAGCTAAACGTTCCGTTCTTGGTAAGTTTCATAACATGAAACTATAAAACACGAGTATAAAACAAATATTACTGAGACTTAATCGTTTGCATTACCATAATACTTGTTGGAAGTTGATTGCAGTTACGATTTGGAACGTACCAGAGCATTGAAATGACGTCACACAATGCTTTGGTCTGTTCCAATTCGTCCACACAAAATTTAACAAGTAATTTACTGATATGAATCCGATAACTAAATCTATTCATTCATGGATGATCAATAACTTCATGCTTTGAAACTTGCCAATTACAGACGATATTAAAGCTAAACGTTCCGTTCTTGATAGGTTTCATAACATGAAACTATAAAAACACGAGTATAAAACAAATATTAATGAGACTTAATCGTTTGTATTGCCATAATACTTGTTGAAAGTTGATTGCAGTTACGATTTGGAACATACCAGAGCATTGAAATGACGTCACACAATGCTTTGGTCTGTTCCAATTCGTCCACACAAAAATTAACAAGTAATTTATTCATATGAATCCGATAACTAAATCTATTCATTCATGGATGATCAATAACTTCAAGCTTTGAAACTTGCCAATTACAGACGATATTAAAGCTAAACGTTCCCTTCTTGGTAGGTTTCATAACATGAAACTATAAAAACACGAGTATAAAACGAATATTAATGAGACTTAATCGTTTGTATTGCCATAATACTTGTTGAAAGTTGATTGCAGTTACGATTTGGAACGTACCAGAGCATTGCAATGACGTCACACAATGCTTTGGTCTGTTCCAATTCGTCCACAGAAAAATTAACAAGTAATTTATTCATATGAATCCGAAACATAAATCTATTCATTCATGGATGATCAATAACTTCAAGCTTTGAAACTTGCCAATTACAGACGATATTATAGCTAAACGTTCCGTTCTTGGTAGGTTTCATAACATGAAACTATAAAAACACGAGCATAAAACAAATATTAATGAGACTTAATCGTTTGCATTACCATAATACTTGTTGGAAGTTGATTGCAGTTACGATTTGGAACGTACCAGAGCATTGCAATGACGTCACACAATGCTTTGGTCTGTTCCAATTCGTCGACACAAAAATTAACAAGTAATTTATTCATATGAATCCGAAACATAAATCTATTTATTCATGGATGATCGATAACTTCATGCTTTGAAACTTGCCAATTACAGACGATATTAAAGCTAAACGTTCCGTTCTTGATAGGTTTCATAACATGAAACTATAAAAACACGAGTATAAAACGAATATTAATGAGACTTAATCGTTTGTATTGCCATAATACTTGTTGGAAGTTGATTGCAGTTACGATTTGGAACGTACCAGAGCATTGCAATGACGTCACACAATGCTTTGGTCTGTTCCAATTCGTCCACACAAAAATTAACAAGTAATTTATTCATATGAATCCGAAAACTAAATCTATTCATTCATGGATGATCAATAACTTCATGCTTTGAAACTTGCCAATTACAGACAATATTAAAGTTAAACGTTCCGTTCTTGGTAGGTTTCATAACATGAAACTATAAAAACACGAGCATAAAACAAATATTAATGAGACTTAATCGTTTGCATTGCCATAATACTTGTTGGAAGTTGATTGCAGTTACGATTTGGAACGTACCAGAGCATTGCAATGACGTCACACAATGCTTTGGTCTGTTGCAATTCGTCCACACAAAAATTAACAAGTAATTTATTCATATGAATCCGAAACATAAAATTATTCATTCATGGATGATCAATAACTTCATGCTTTGAAACTTGCCAATTACAGACGATATCAAAGCTAAACGTTCCGTTCTTGGTAGGTTTCATAACATGAAACTATAAAAACACGAGTATAAAACAAATATTAATGAGACTTAATCGTTTGCATTACCATAATACTTGTTGGAAGTTGATTGCAGTTACGATTTGGAACGTACCAGAGCATTGCAATGACGTCACACAATGCTTTGGTCTGTTCCAATTCGTCCACACAAAAATTAACAAGTAATTTACTGATATGAATCCGATAACTAAATCTATTCATTCATGGATGATCAATAACTTCAAGCTTTGAAACTTGCCAATTACAGACGATATTAAAGCTAAACGTTCCGTTCTTGGTAGGTTTCATAACATGAAACTATATAAACACGAGCATAAAACAAATATTAATGAGACTTAATCGTTTGCATTGCCATAATACTTGTTGGAAGTTGATTGCAGTTACGATTTGGAACGTACCAGAGCATTGCAATGACGTCACACAATGCTTTGGTCTGTTGCAATTCGTCCACACAAAAATTAACAAGTAATTTATTTATATGAATCGGAAAACTAAATCTATTCATTCATGGATGATCGATAACTTCAAGCTTTGAAACTTGCCAATTACAGACGATATTAAAGCTAAACGTTCCGTTCTTGGTAGGTTTCATAACATGAAACTATAAAAACACGAGTATAAAACAAATATTAATGAGACTTAATCGTTTGCATTGCCATAATACTTGTTGGAAGTTGATTGCAGTTACGATTTGGAACGTACCAGAGCATTGCAATGACGTCACACAATGCTTTGGTGTGTTCCAATTCGTCGACACAAAAATTAACAAGTAATTTATTCATATGAATCCGAAATATAAAACTATTCATTCATGGATGATCGATAACTTCATGCTTTGAAACTTGCCAATTACAGACGATATTAAAGCTAAACGTTCCGTTCTTGGTAGGTTTCATAACATGAAACTATAAAAACACGAGTATAAAACAAATATTAATGAGACTTAATCGTTTGCATTGCCATAATACTTATTGGAAGTTGATTGCAGTTACGATTTGGAACGTACCAGAGCATTGAAATGACGTCACACAATGCTTTGGTCTGTTCCAATTCGTCCACACAAAAATTAACAAGTAATTTATTCATATGAATCCGATAACTAAATCTATTCATTCATGGATGATCAATAACTTCAAGCTTTGAAACTTGCCAATTACAGACGATATTAAAGCTAAACGTTCCGTTCTTGGTAGGTTTCATAACATGAAACTATAAAAACACGAGTATAAAACGAATATTAATGAGACTTAATCGTTTGTATTGCCATAATACTTGTTGGAAGTTGATTGCAGTTACGATTTGGAACGTACCAGAGCATTGAAATGACGTCACACAATGCTTTGGTCTGTTCCAATTCGTCGACACAAAAACTAACAAGTAATTTATTGATTTGAATCCGAAACATAAAACTATTCATTCATGGATGATCAATAACTTCATGCTTTGAAACTTGCCAATTACAGACGATATTAAAGCTAAACGTTCCGTTCTTGGTAAGTTTCATAACATGAAACTATAAAACACGAGCATAAAACAAATATTAATGAGACTTAATCGTTTGCATTACCATAATACTTGTTGGAAGTTGATTGCAGTTACGATTTGGAACGTACCAGAGCATTGAAATGACGTCACACAATGCTTTGGTGTGTTCCAATTCGTCCACACAAAAATTAACAAGTAATTTACTGATATGAATCCGAAAACTAAATCTATTCATTCATGGATGATCAATAACTTCATGCTTTGAAACTTGCCAATTACAGACGATATTAAAGCTAAACGTTCCGTTCTTGATAGGTTTCATAACATGAAACTATAAAAACACGAGTATAAAACAAATATTAATGAGACTTAATCGTTTGTATTGCCATAATACTTGTTGGAAGTTGATTGCAGTTACGATTTGGAACATACCAGAGCATTGAAATGACGTCACACAATGCTTTGGTCTGTTCCAATTCGTCCACACAAAAATTAACAAGTAATTTATTCATATGAATCCGATAACTAAATCTATTCATTCATGGATGATCAATAACTTCAAGCTTTGAAACTTGCCAATTACAGACGATATTAAAGTTAAACGTTCCTTTCTTGGTAGGTTTCATAACATGAAACTATAAAAACACGAGTATAAAACGAATATTAATGAGTCTTAATCGTTTGTATTGCCATATTACTTGTTGGAAGTTGATTGCAGTTACGATTTGGAACGTACCAGAGCATTGCAATGACGTCACACAATGCTTTGGTCTGTTCCAATTCGTCCACATAAAAATTAACAAGTAATTTATTCATATGAATCCGAAAACTAAATCTATTCATTCATGGATGATCAATAACTTCAAGCTTTGAAACTTGCCAATTACAGACGATATTATAGCTAAACGTTCCGTTCTTGGTAGGTTTCATAACATGAAACTATAAAAACACGAGTATAAAACGAATATTAATGAGACTTAATCGTTTGCATTACCATAATACTTGTTGGAAGTTGATTGCAGTTACGATTTGGAACGTACCAGAGCATTGCAATGACGTCACACAATGCTTTGGTCTGTTCCAATTCGTCGACACAAAAATTAACAAGTAATTTATTCATATGAATCCGAAACATAAATCTATTTATTCATGGATGATCGATAACTTCATGGTTTGAAACTTGCCAATTACAGACGATATTAAAGCTAAACGTTCCGTTCTTGATAGGTTTCATAACATGAAACTATAAAAACACGAGTATAAAACGAATATTAATGAGACTTAATCGTTTGTATTGCCATAATATTTGTTGGAAGTTGATTGCAGTTACGATTTGGAACGTACCAGAGCATTGCAATGACGTCACACAATGCTTTGGTCTGTTCCAATTCGTCCACACAAAAATTAACAAGTAATTTATTCATATGAATCCGAAAACTAAATCTATTCATTCATGGATGATCAATAACTTCATGCTTTGAAACTTGCCAATTACAGACAATATTAAAGTTAAACGTTCCGTTCTTGGTAGGTTTCATAACATGAAACTATAAAAACACGAGTATAAAACAAATATTAATGAGACTTAATCGTTTGCATTGCCATAATACTTGTTGGAAGTTGATTGCAGTTACGATTTGGAACGTACCAGAGCATTGAAATGACGTCACACAATGCTTTGGTCTGTTCCAATTCGTCCACACAAAAATTAACAAGTAATTTATTGATATGAATCCGAAACATAAAACTATTCATTCATGGATGATCGATAACTTCATGCTTTGAAACTTGCCAATTACAGACGATATTAAAGCTAAACGTTCCGTTCTTGGTAGGTTTCATAACATGAAACTATAAAAACACGAGTATAAAACAAATATTAATGAGACTTAATCGTTTGCATTACCATAATACTTGTTGGAAGTTGATTGCAGTTACGATTTGGAACGTACCAGAGCATTGCAATGACGTCACACAATGCTTTGGTCTGTTCCAATTCGTCCACACAAAAATTAACAAGTAATTTATTCATATGAATCCGAAACATAAATCTATTTATTCATGGATGATCGATAACTTCATGGTTTGAAACTTGCCAATTACAGACGATATTAAAGCTAAACGTTCCGTTCTTGATAGGTTTCATAACATGAAACTATAAAAACACGAGTATAAAACGAATATTAATGAGACTTAATCGATTGTATTGCCATAATACTTGTTGGAAGTTGATTGCAGTTACGATTTGGAACATACCAGAGCATTGCAATGACGTCACACAATGCTTTGGTCTGTTCCAATTCGTCCACACAAAAATTAACAAGTAATTTATTCATATGAATCCGAAAACTAAATCTATTCATTCATGGATGATCAATAACTTCATGCTTTGAAACTTGCCAATTACAGACAATATTAGAGTTAAACGTTCCGTTCTTGGTAGGTTTCATAACATGAAACTATAAAAACACGAGCATAAAACAAATATTAATGAGACTTAATCGTTTGCATTACCATAATACTTGTTGGAAGTTGATTGCAGTTACGATTTGGAACGTACCAGAGCATTGAAATGACGTCACACAATGCTTTGGTCTGTTCCAATTCGTCCACACAAAAATTAACAAGTAATTTATTCATATGAATCCGAAACATAAAACTATTCATTCATGGATGATCGATAACTTCATGCTTTGAAACTTGCCAATTACAGACGATATTAAAGCTAAACGTTCCGTTCTTGGTAGGTTTCATAACATGAAACTATAAAAACACGAGTATAAAACAAATATTAATGAGACTTAATAGTTTGCATTACCATAATACTTGTTGGAAGTTGATTGCAGTTACGATTTGGAACGTACCAGAGCATTGCAATGACGTCACACAATGCTTTGGTCTGTTCCAATTCGTCCACACAAAAATTAACAAGTAATTTACTGATATGAATCCGATAACTAAATCTATTCATTCATGGATGATCAATAACTTCAAGCTTTGAAACTTGCCAATTACAGACGATATTATAGCTAAACGTTCCGTTCTTGGTAGGTTTCATAACATGAAACTATAAAAACACGAGCATAAAACAAATATTAATGAGACTTAATCGTTTGCATTACCATAATACTTGTTGGAAGTTGATTGCAGTTACGATTTGGAACGTACCAGAGCATTGAAATGACGTCACACAATGCTTTGGTCTGTTCCAATTCGTCCACACAAAAATTAACAAGTAATTTACTGATATGAATCCGATAACTAAATCTATTCATTCATGGATGATCAATAACTTCATGCTTTGAAACTTGCCAATTACAGACGATATTATAGCTAAACGTTCCGTTCTTGGTAAGTTTCATAACATGAAACTATAAAAACACGAGCATAAAACAAATATTAATGAGACTTAATCGTTTGCATTACCATAATACTTGTTGGAAGTTGATTGCAGTTACGATTTGGAACGTACCAGAGCATTGCAATGACGTCACACAATGCTTTGGTCTGTTCCAATTCGTCCACACAAAAATTAACAAGTAATTTATTCATATGAATCCGAAAACTAAATCTATTCATTCATGGATGATCAATAACTTCATGCTTTGAAACTTGCCAATTACAGACAATATTAAAGTTAAACGTTCCGTTCTTGGTAGGTTTCATAACATGAAACTATAAAAACACGAGTATAAAACAAATATTAATGAGACTTAATCGTTTGCATTACCATAATACTTGTTGGAAGTTGATTGCAGTTACGATTTGGAACGTACCAGAGCATTGCAATGACGTCACACAATGCTTTGGTGTGTTCCAATTCGTCCACACAAAAATTAACAAGTAATTTATTCATATGAATCCGAAACATAAAACTATTCATTCATGGATGATCGATAACTTCATGCTTTGAAACTTGCCAATTACAGACGATATTAAAGCTAAACGTTCCGTTCTTGGTAGGTTTCATAACATGAAACTATAAAAACACGAGTATAAAACAAATATTAATGAGACTTAATCGTTTGCATTGCCATAATACTTGTTGGAAGTTGATTGCAGTTACGATTTGGAACGTACCAGAGCATTGAAATGACGTCACACAATGCTTTGGTCTGTTCCAATTCGTCCACACAAAAATTAACAAGTAATTTATTCATATGAATCCGAAACATAAATCTATTTATTCATGGATGATCGATAACTTCATGGTTTGAAACTTGCCAATTACAGACGATATTAAAGCTAAACGTTCCGTTCTTGATAGGTTTCATAACATGAAACTATAAAAACACGAGTATAAAACGAATATTAATGAGACTTAATCGTTTGTATTGCCATAATACTTGTTGGAAGTTGATTGCAGTTACGATTTGGAACGTACCAGAGCATTGAAATGACGTCACACAATGCTTTGGTCTGTTCCAATTCGTCCACACAAAAATTAACAAGTAATTTATTCATATGAATCCGAAAACTAAATCTATTCATTCATGGATGATCAATAACTTCATGCTTTGAAACTTGCCAATTACAGACAATATTAAAGTTAAACGTTCCGTTCTTGGTAGGTTTCATAACATGAAACTATAAAAACACGAGTATAAAACGAATATTAATGAGACTTAATCGTTTGCATTGCCATAATACTTGTTGGAAGTTGATTGCAGTTACGATTTGGAACGTACCAGAGCATTGAAATGACGTCACACAATGCTTTGGTCTGTTCCAATTCGTCCACACAAAAATTAACAAGTAATTTATTCATATGAATCCGAAACATAAAACTATTCATTCATGGATGATCGATAACTTCATGCTTTGAAACTTGCCAATTACAGACGATATTAAAGCTAAACGTTCCGTTCTTGGTAGGTTTCATAACATGAAACTATAAAAACACGAGTATAAAACAAATATTAATGAGACTTAATCGTTTGCATTACCATAATACTTGTTGGAAGTTGATTGCAGTTACGATTTGGAACGTACCAGAGCATTGCAATGACGTCACACAATGCTTTGGTCTGTTCCAATTCGTCCACACAAAAATTAACAAGTAATTTACTGATATGAATCCGAAAACTAAATCTATTCATTCATGGATGATCAATAACTTCAAGCTTTGAAACTTGCCAATTACAGACGATATTAAAGCTAAACGTTCCGTTCTTGGTAGGTTTCATAACATGAAACTATAAAAACACGAGTATAAAACAAATATTAATGAGACTTAATCGTTTGCATTACCATAATACTTGTTGGAAGTTGATTGCAGTTACGATTTGGAACGTACCAGAGCATTGAAATGACGTCACACAATGCTTTGGTCTGTTCCAATTCGTCGACACAAAAATTAACAAGTAATTTACTGATATGAATCCGATAACTAAATCTATTCATTCATGGATGATCAATAACTTCAAGCTTTGAAACTTGCCAATTACAGACGATATTATAGCTAAACGTTCCGTTCTTGGTAGGTTTCATAACATGAAACTATAAAAACACGAGCATAAAACAAATATTAATGAGACTTAATCGTTTGCATTACCATAATACTTGTTGGAAGTTGATTGCAGTTACGATTTGGAACGTACAAGAGCATTGCAATGACGTCACACAATGCTTTGGTCTGTTCCAATTCGTCGACACAAAAATTAACAAGTAATTTATTCATATGAATCCGAAACATAAAACTATTCATTCATGGATGATCAATAACTTCATGCTTTGAAACTTGCCAATTACAGACGATATTAAAGCTAAACGTTCCGTTCTTGGTAAGTTTCATAACATGAAACTATAAAACACGAGCATAAAACAAATATTAATGAGACTTAATCGTTTGCATTACCATAATACTTGTTGGAAGTTGATTGCAGTTACGATTTGGAACGTACCAGAGCATTGAAATGACGTCACACAATGCTTTGGTGTGTTCCAATTCGTCCACACAAAAATTAACAAGTAATTTACTGATATGAATCCGAAAACTAAATCTATTCATTCATGGATGATCAATAACTTCATGCTTTGAAACTTGCCAATTACAGACGATATTAAAGCTAAACGTTCCGTTCTTGATAGGTTTCATAACATGAAACTATAAAAACACGAGTATAAAACAAATATTAATGAGACTTAATCGTTTGTATTGCCATAATACTTGTTGGAAGTTGATTGCAGTTACGATTTGGAACATACCAGAGCATTGAAATGACGTCACACAATGCTTTGGTCTGTTCCAATTCGTCCACACAAAAATTAACAAGTAATTTATTCATATGAATCCGATAACTAAATCTATTCATTCATGGATGATCAATAACTTCAAGCTTTGAAACTTGCCAATTACAGACGATATTAAAGTTAAACGTTCCGTTCTTGGTAGGTTTCATAACATGAAACTATAAAAACACGAGTATAAAACGAATATTAATGAGTCTTAATCGTTTGTATTGCCATATTACTTGTTGGAAGTTGATTGCAGTTACGATTTGGAACGTACCAGAGCATTGCAATGACGTCACACAATGCTTTGGTCTGTTCCAATTCGTCCACAAAAAAATTAACAAGTAATTTATTCATATGAATCCGAAAACTAAATCTATTCATTCATGGATGATCAATAACTTCAAGCTTTGAAACTTGCCAATTACAGACGATATTATAGCTAAACGTTCCGTTCTTGGTAGGTTTCATAACATGAAACTATAAAAACACGAGCATAAAACAAATATTAATGAGACTTAATCGTTTGCATTACCATAATACTTGTTGGAAGTTGATTGCAGTTACGATTTGGAACGTACCAGAGCATTGCAATGACGTCACACAATGCTTTGGTCTGTTCCAATTCGTCGACACAAAAATTAACAAGTAATTTATTCATATGAATCCGAAACATAAATCTATTTATTCATGGATGATCGATAACTTCATGGTTTGAAACTTGCCAATTACAGACGATATTAAAGCTAAACGTTCCGTTCTTGATAGGTTTCATAACATGAAACTATAAAAACACGAGTATAAAACGAATATTAATGAGACTTAATCGTTTGTATTGCCATAATATTTGTTGGAAGTTGATTGCAGTTACGATTTGGAACGTACCAGAGCATTGCAATGACGTCACACAATGCTTTGGTCTGTTCCAATTCGTCCACACAAAAATTAACAAGTAATTTATTCATATGAATCCGAAAACTAAATCTATTCATTCATGGATGATCAATAACTTCATGCTTTGAAACTTGCCAATTACAGACAATATTAAAGTTAAACGTTCCGTTCTTGGTAGGTTTCATAACATGAAACTATAAAAACACGAGTATAAAACAAATATTAATGAGACTTAATCGTTTGCATTGCCATAATACTTGTTGGAAGTTGATTGCAGTTACGATTTGGAACGTACCAGAGCATTGAAATGACGTCACACAATGCTTTGGTCTGTTCCAATTCGTTGACACAAAAATTAACAAGTAATTTATTGATATTAATCCGAAACATAAAACTATTCATTCATGGATGATCAATAACTTCATGATTTGAAACTTGCCAATTACAGACGATATTAAAGCTAAACGTTCCGTTCTTGGTAGGTTTCATAACATGAAACTATAAAAACACGAGTATAAAACAAATATTAATGAGACTTAATCGTTTGCATTACCATAATACTTGTTGGAAGTTGATTGCAGTTACGATTTGGAACGTACCAGAGCATTGAAATGACGTCACACAATGCTTTGGTCTGTTCCAATTCGTCCACACAAAAATTAACAAGTAATTTATTCATATGAATCCGAAACATAAATCTATTTATTCATGGATGATCGATAACTTCATGGTTTGAAACTTGCCAATTACAGACGATATTAAAGCTAAACGTTCCGTTCTTGATAGGTTTCATAACATGAAACTATAAAAACACGAGTATAAAACGAATATTAATGAGACTTAATCGTTTGTATTGCCATAATACTTGTTGGAAGTTGATTGCAGTTACGATTTGGAACGTACCAGAGCATTGAAATGACGTCACACAATGCTTTGGTCTGTTCCAATTCGTCCACACAAAAATTAACAAGTAATTTATTCATATGAATCCGAAAACTAAATCTATTCATTCATGGATGATCAATAACTTCATGCTTTGAAACTTGCCAATTACAGACAATATTAAAGTTAAACGTTCCGTTCTTGGTAGGTTTCATAACATGAAACTATAAAAACACGAGTATAAAACGAATATTAATGAGACTTAATCGTTTGCATTGCCATAATACTTGTTGGAAGTTGATTGCAGTTACGATTTGGAACGTACCAGAGCATTGAAATGACGTCACACAATGCTTTGGTCTGTTCCAATTCGTCCACACAAAAATTAACAAGTAATTTATTCATATGAATCCGAAACATAAAACTATTCATTCATGGATGATCGATAACTTCATGCTTTGAAACTTGCCAATTACAGACGATATTAAAGCTAAACGTTCCGTTCTTGGTAGGTTTCATAACATGAAACTATAAAAACACGAGTATAAAACAAATATTAATGAGACTTAATCGTTTGCATTACCATAATACTTGTTGGAAGTTGATTGCAGTTACGATTTGGAACGTACCAGAGCATTGCAATGACGTCACACAATGCTTTGGTCTGTTCCAATTCGTCCACACAAAAATTAACAAGTAATTTACTGATATGAATCCGAAAACTAAATCTATTCATTCATGGATGATCAATAACTTCAAGCTTTGAAACTTGCCAATTACAGACGATATTAAAGCTAAACGTTCCGTTCTTGGTAGGTTTCATAACATGAAACTATAAAAACACGAGTATAAAACAAATATTAATGAGACTTAATCGTTTGCATTACCATAATACTTGTTGGAAGTTGATTGCAGTTACGATTTGGAACGTACCAGAGCATTGAAATGACGTCACACAATGCTTTGGTCTGTTCCAATTCGTCCACACAAAAATTAACAAGTAATTTACTGATATGAATCCGATAACTAAATCTATTCATTCATGGATGATCAATAACTTCAAGCTTTGAAACTTGCCAATTACAGACGATATTATAGCTAAACGTTCCGTTCTTGGTAGGTTTCATAACATGAAACTATAAAAACACGAGTATAAAACAAATATTAATGAGACTTAATCGTTTGCATTACCATAATACTTGTTGGAAGTTGATTGCAGTTACGATTTGGAACGTACAAGAGCATTGCAATGACGTCACACAATGCTTTGGTCTGTTCCAATTCGTCGACACAAAAATTAACAAGTAATTTATTCATATGAATCCGAAACATAAATCTATTTATTCATGGATGATCAATAACTTCATGCTTTGAAACTTGCCAATTACAGACGATATTAAAGCTAAACGTTCCGTTCTTGGTAGGTTTCATAACATGAAACTATAAAAACACGAGTATAAAACGAATATTAATGAGACTTAATCGTTTGTATTGCCATAATACTTGTTGGAAGTTGATTGCAGTTACGATTTGGAACGTACCAGAGCATTGAAATGACGTCACACAATGCTTTGGTCTGTTCCAATTCGTCCACACAAAAATTAACAAGTAATTTATCCATATGAATCCGAAAACTAAATCTATTCATTCATGGATGATCAATAACTTCATGCTTTGAAACTTGCCAATTACAGACAATATTAAAGTTAAACGTTCCGTTCTTGGTAAGTTTCATAACATGAAACTATAAAAACACGAGCATAAAACAAATATTAATGAGACTTAATCGATTGCATTGCCATAATACTTGTTGGAAGTTGATTGCAGTTACGATTTGGAACGTACCAGAGCATTGCAATGACGTCACACAATGCTTTGGTCTGTTCCAATTCGTCCACACAAAAATTAACAAGTAATTTATTCATATGAATCCGAAACATAAAACTATTCATTCATGGATGATCGATAACTTCATGCTTTGAAACTTGCCAATTACAGACGATATCAAAGCTAAACGTTCCGTTCTTGGTAGGTTTCATAACATGAAACTATAAAAACACGAGTATAAAACAAATATTAATGAGACTTAATCGTTTGCATTACCATAATACTTGTTGGAAGTTGATTGCAGTTACGATTTGGAACGTACCAGAGCATTGCAATGACGTCACACAATGCTTTGGTCTGTTCCAATTCGTCCACACAAAAATTAACAAGTAATTTACTGATATGAATCCGATAACTAAATCTATTCATTCATGGATGATCAATAACTTCAAGCTTTGAAACTTGCCAATTACAGACGATATTAAAGCTAAACGTTCCGTTCTTGGTAGGTTTCATAACATGAAACTATAAAAACACGAGCATAAAACAAATATTAATGAGACTTAATCGTTTGCATTGCCATAATACTTGTTGGAAGTTGATTGCAGTTACGATTTGGAACGTACCAGAGCATTGCAATGACGTCACACAATGCTTTGGTCTGTTGCAATTCGTCCACACAAAAATTAACAAGTAATTTATTTATATGAATCGGAAAACTAAATCTATTCATTCATGGATGATCGATAACTTCATGCTTTGAAACTTGCCAATTACAGACGATATTAAAGCTAAACGTTCCGTTCTTGGTAGGTTTCATAACATGAAACTATAAAAACACGAGTATAAAACAAATATTAATTAGACTTAATCGTTTGCATTGCCATAATACTTGTTGGAAGTTGATTGCAGTTACGATTTGGAACGTACCAGAGCATTGCAATGACGTCACACAATGCTTTGGTGTGTTCCAATTCGTCGACACAAAAATTAACAAGTAATTTATTGATAATATTCCGAAATATAAAACTATTCATTCATGGATGATCGATAACTTCATGCTTTGAAACTTGCCAATTACAGACGATATTAAAGCTAAACGTTCCGTTCTTGGTAGGTTTCATAACATGAAACTATAAAAACACGAGTATAAAACGAATATTAATGAGACTTAATCGTTTGCATTGCCATAATACTTGTTGGAAGTTGATTGCAGTTACGATTTGGAACGTACAAGAGCATTGCAATGACGTCACACAATGCTTTGGTCTGTTCCAATTCGTCCACACAAAAATTAACAAGTAATTTATTTATATGAATCCGATAACTAAATCTATTCATTCATGGATGATCAATAACTTCAAGCTTTGAAACTTGCCAATTACAGACGATATTAAAGCTAAACGTTCCGTTCTTGGTAGGTTTCATAACATGAAACTATAAAAACACGAGTATAAAACGAATATTAATGAGACTTAATCGTTTGTATTGCCATAATACTTGTTGGAAGTTGATTGCAGTTACGATTTGGAACGTACAAGAGCATTGAAATGACGTCACACAATGCTTTGGTCTGTTCCAATTCGTCGACACAAAAACTAACAAGTAATTTATTGATATGAATCCGAAACATAAAACTATTCATTCATGGATGATCGATAACTTCATGCTTTGAAACTTGCCAATTACAGACGATATTAAAGTTTAACGTTCCGTTCTTGGTCGTTTCATAACATGAAACTATAAAACACGAGCATAAAACAAATATTACTGAGACTTAATCGTTTGCATTACCATAATACTTGTTGGAAGTTGATTGCAGTTACGATTTGGAACGTACCAGAGCATTGAAATGACGTCACACAATGCTTTGGTCTGTTCCAATTCGTCCACACAAAAATTAACAAGTAATTTACTGATATGAATCCGAAAACTAAATCTATTCATTCATGGATGATCAATAACTTCATGCTTTGAAACTTGCCAATTACAGACGATATTAAAGCTAAACGTTCCGTTCTTGGTAGGTTTCATAACATGAAACTATAAAAACACGAGTATAAAACAAATATTAATGAGACTTAATCGTTTGTATTGCCATAATACTTGTTGGAAGTTGATTGCAGTTACGATTTGGAACGTACCAGAGCATTGAAATGACGTCACACAATGCTTTGGTCTGTTCCAATTCGTCCACACAAAAATTAACAAGTAATTTATTCATATGAATCGGAAAACTAAATCTATTCATTCATGGATGATCGATAACTTCAAGCTTTGAAACTTGCCAATTACAGACAATATTAAAGCTAAACGTTCCGTTCTTGGTAAGTTTCATAACATGAAACTATAAAAACACGAGCATAAAACGAATATTAATGAGACTTAATCGTTTGCATTACCATAATACTTGTTGGAAGTTGATTGCAGTTACGATTTGGAACATACCAGAGCATTGAAATGACGTCACACAATGCTTTGGTCTGTTCCAATTCGTCGACACAAAAATTAACAAGTAATTTATTCATATGAATCCGAAACATAAATCTATTTATTCATGGATGATCGATAACTTCATGCTTTGAAACTTGCCAATTACAGACGATATTAAAGCTAAACGTTCCGTTCTTGGTAGGTTTCATAACATGAAACTATAAAAACACGAGTATAAAACAAATATTAATGAGACTTAATCGTTTGCATTGCCATAATACTTGTTGGAAGTTGATTGCAGTTACGATTTGGAACGTACCAGAGCATTGAAATGACGTCACACAATGCTTTGGTCTGTTCCAATTCGTCCACACAAAAATTAACAAGTAATTTATTCATATGAATCGGAAAACTAAATCTATTCATTCATGGATGATCGATAACTTCAAGCTTTGAAACTTGCCAATTACAGACGATATTAAAGCTAAACGTTCCGTTCTTGGTAGGTTTCATAACATGAAACTATAAAAACACGAGCATAAAACGAATATTAATGAGACTTAATCGTTTGCATTGCCATATTATTTGTTGGAAGTTGATTGCAGTTACGATTTGGAACATACCAGAGCATTGAAATGACGTCACACAATGCTTTGGTCTGTTCCAATTCGTCGACACAAAAATTAACAAGTAATTTATTCATATGAATCCGAAACATAAATCTATTTATTCATGGATGATCGATAACTTCATGCTTTGAAACTTGCCAATTACAGACGATATTAAAGCTAAACGTTCCGTTCTTGGTAGGTTTCATAACATGAAACTATAAAAACACGAGTATAAAACGAATATTAATGAGACTTAATCGTTTGCATTGCCATAATACTTGTTGGAAGTTGATTGCAGTTACGATTTGGAACGTACCAGAGCATTGAAATGACGTCACACAATGCTTTGGTCTGTTCCAATTCGTCCACACAAAAATTAACAAGTAATTTATTCATATGAATCCGAAACATAAAACTATTCATTCATGGATGATCGATAACTTCATGCTTTGAAACTTGCCAATTACAGACGATATTAAAGCTAAACGTTCCGTTCTTGGTAGGTTTCATAACATGAAACTATAAAAACACGAGTATAAAACAAATATTAATGAGACTTAATCGTTTGCATTACCATAATACTTGTTGGAAGTTGATTGCAGTTACGATTTGGAACGTACCAGAGCATTGAAATGACGTCACACAATGCTTTGGTCTGTTCCAATTCGTCCACACAAAAATTAACAAGTAATTTACTGATATGAATCCGATAACTAAATCTATTCATTCATGGATGATCAATAACTTCAAGCTTTGAAACTTGCCAATTACAGACGATATTATAGCTAAACGTTCCGTTCTTGGTAGGTTTCATAACATGAAACTATAAAAACACGAGCATAAAACAAATATTAATGAGACTTAATCGTTTGCATTACCATAATACTTGTTGGAAGTTGATTGCAGTTACGATTTGGAACGTACAAGAGCATTGCAATGACGTCACACAATGCTTTGGTCTGTTCCAATTCGTCG
Source organism: Diplosoma virens (assembly GCA_963680785.1). Taxonomy (NCBI): domain Eukaryota; kingdom Metazoa; phylum Chordata; class Ascidiacea; order Aplousobranchia; family Didemnidae; genus Diplosoma; species Diplosoma virens. The sequence goes on along the minus strand of OY796889.1, from coordinate 12,546,303 downwards.
ACACAAAAATTAACAAGTAATTTATTCATATGAATCCGAAACATAAATCTATTTATTCATGGATGATCAATAACTTCATGCTTTGAAACTTGCCAATTACAGACGATATTAAAGCTAAACGTTCCGTTCTTGGTAGGTTTCATAACATGAAACTATAAAAACACGAGTATAAAACGAATATTAATGAGACTTAATCGTTTGTATTGCCATAATACTTGTTGGAAGTTGATTGCAGTTACGATTTGGAACGTACCAGAGCATTGAAATGACGTCACACAATGCTTTGGTCTGTTCCAATTCGTCCACACAAAAATTAACAAGTAATTTATTCATATGAATCCGAAAACTAAATCTATTCATTCATGGATGATCAATAACTTCATGCTTTGAAACTTGCCAATTACAGACAATATTAAAGTTAAACGTTCCGTTCTTGGTAGGTTTCATAACATGAAACTATAAAAACACGAGCATAAAACAAATATTAATGAGACTTAATCGATTGCATTGCCATAATACTTGTTGGAAGTTGATTGCAGTTACGATTTGGAACGTACCAGAGCATTGCAATGACGTCACACAATGCTTTGGTCTGTTCCAATTCGTCCACACAAAAATTAACAAGTAATTTATTCATATGAATCCGAAACATAAAACTATTCATTCATGGATGATCGATAACTTCATGCTTTGAAACTTGCCAATTACAGACGATATCAAAGCTAAACGTTCCGTTCTTGGTAGGTTTCATAACATGAAACTATAAAAACACGAGTATAAAACAAATATTAATGAGACTTAATCGTTTGCATTACCATAATACTTGTTGGAAGTTGATTGCAGTTACGATTTGGAACGTACCAGAGCATTGCAATGACGTCACACAATGCTTTGGTCTGTTCCAATTCGTCCACACAAAAATTAACAAGTAATTTACTGATATGAATCCGATAACTAAATCTATTCATTCATGGATGATCAATAACTTCAAGCTTTGAAACTTGCCAATTACAGACGATATTAAAGCTAAACGTTCCGTTCTTGGTAGGTTTCATAACATGAAACTATAAAAACACGAGCATAAAACAAATATTAATGAGACTTAATCGTTTGCATTGCCATAATACTTGTTGGAAGTTGATTGCAGTTACGATTTGGAACGTACCAGAGCATTGCAATGACGTCACACAATGCTTTGGTCTGTTGCAATTCGTCCACACAAAAATTAACAAGTAATTTATTTATATGAATCGGAAAACTAAATCTATTCATTCATGGATGATCGATAACTTCATGCTTTGAAACTTGCCAATTACAGACGATATTATAGCTAAACGTTCCGTTCTTGGTAGGTTTCATAACATGAAACTATAAAAACACGAGTATAAAACAAATATTAATTAGACTTAATCGTTTGCATTGCCATAATACTTGTTGGAAGTTGATTGCAGTTACGATTTGGAACGTACCAGAGCATTGCAATGACGTCACACAATGCTTTGGTGTGTTCCAATTCGTCGACACAAAAATTAACAAGTAATTTATTGATAATATTCCGAAATATAAAACTATTCATTCATGGATGATCGATAACTTCATGCTTTGAAACTTGCCAATTACAGACGATATTAAAGCTAAACGTTCCGTTCTTGGTAGGTTTCATAACATGAAACTATAAAAACACGAGTATAAAACGAATATTAATGAGACTTAATCGTTTGTATTGCCATAATACTTGTTGGAAGTTGATTGCAGTTACGATTTGGAACGTACAAGAGCATTGAAATGACGTCACACAATGCTTTGGTCTGTTCCAATTCGTCGACACAAAAACTAACAAGTAATTTATTGATATGAATCCGAAACATAAAACTATTCATTCATGGATGATCGATAACTTCATGCTTTGAAACTTGCCAATTACAGACGATATTAAAGTTTAACGTTCCGTTCTTGGTCGTTTCATAACATGAAACTATAAAACACAAGCATAAAACAAATATTAATGAGACTTAATCGTTTGCATTACCATAATACTTGTTGGAAGTTGATTGCAGTTACGATTTGGAACGTACCAGAGCATTGAAATGACGTCACACAATGCTTTGGTCTGTTCCAATTCGTCCACACAAAAATTAACAAGTAATTTACTGATATGAATCCGAAAACTAAATCTATTCATTCATGGATGATCAATAACTTCATGCTTTGAAACTTGCCAATTACAGACGATATTAAAGCTAAACGTTCCGTTCTTGGTAGGTTTCATAACATGAAACTATAAAAACACGAGTATAAAACAAATATTAATGAGACTTAATCGTTTGTATTGCCATAATACTTGTTGGAAGTTGATTGCAGTTACGATTTGGAACGTACCAGAGCATTGAAATGACGTCACACAATGCTTTGGTCTGTTCCAATTCGTCCACACAAAAATTAACAAGTAATTTATTCATATGAATCCGAAAACTAAATCTATTCATTCATGGATGATCGATAACTTCAAGCTTTGAAACTTGCCAATTACAGACAATATTAAAGCTAAACGTTCCGTTCTTGGTAAGTTTCATAACATGAAACTATAAAAACACGAGCATAAAACGAATATTAATGAGACTTAATCGTTTGCATTGCCATAATACTTGTTGGAAGTTGATTGCAGTTACGATTTGGAACATACCAGAGCATTGAAATGACGTCACACAATGCTTTGGTCTGTTCCAATTCGTCGACACAAAAATTAACAAGTAATTTATTCATATGAATCCGAAACATAAATCTATTTATTCATGGATGATCGATAACTTCATGCTTTGAAACTTGCCAATTACAGACGATATTAAAGCTAAACGTTCCGTTCTTGGTAGGTTTCATAACATGAAACTATAAAAACACGAGTATAAAACAAATATTAATGAGACTTAATCGTTTGCATTGCCATAATACTTGTTGGAAGTTGATTGCAGTTACGATTTGGAACGTACCAGAGCATTGAAATGACGTCACACAATGCTTTGGTCTGTTCCAATTCGTCCACACAAAAATTAACAAGTAATTTATTCATATGAATCGGAAAACTAAATCTATTCATTCATGGATGATCGATAACTTCAAGCTTTGAAACTTGCCAATTACAGACGATATTAAAGCTAAACGTTCCGTTCTTGGTAAGTTTCATAACATGAAACTATAAAAACACGAGTATAAAACGAATATTAATGAGACTTAATCGTTTGCATTGCCATATTACTTGTTGGAAGTTGATTGCAGTTACGATTTGGAACATACCAGAGCATTGAAATGACGTCACACAATGCTTTGGTCTGTTCCAATTCGTCGACACAAAAATTAACAAGTAATTTATTCATATGAATCCGAAACATAAATCTATTTATTCATGGATGATCGATAACTTCATGCTTTGAAACTTGCCAATTACAGACGATATTAAAGCTAAACGTTCCGTTCTTGGTAGGTTTCATAACATGAAACTATAAAAACACGAGTATAAAACAAATATTAATGAGACTTAATCGTTTGCATTGCCATAATACTTGTTGGAAGTTGATTGCAGTTACGATTTGGAACGTACCAGAGCATTGAAATGACGTCACACAATGCTTTGGTCTGTTCCAATTCGTCCACACAAAAATTAACAAGTAATTTATTCATATGAATCGGAAAACTAAATCTATTCATTCATGGATGATCGATAACTTCATGCTTTGAAACTTGCCAATTACAGACGATATTAAAGCTAAACGTTCCGTTCTTGGTAAGTTTCATAACATGAAACTATAAAAACACGAGCATAAAACGAATATTAATGAGACTTAATCGTTTGCATTGCCATATTACTTGTTGGAAGTTGATTGCAGTTACGATTTGGAACATACCAGAGCATTGAAATGACGTCACACAATGCTTTGGTCTGTTCCAATTCGTCGACACAAAAATTAACAAGTAATTTATTCATATGAATCCGAAACATAAATCTATTTATTCATGGATGATCGATAACTTCATGCTTTGAAACTTGCCAATTACAGACGATATTAAAGCTAAACGTTCCGTTCTTGGTAGGTTTCATAACATGAAACTATAAAAACACGAGTATAAAACAAATATTAATGAGACTTAATCGTTTGCATTACCATAATACTTGTTGGAAGTTGATTGCAGTTACGATTTGGAACGTACCAGAGCATTGAAATGACGTCACACAATGCTTTGGTCTGTTCCAATTCGTCCACACAAAAATTAACAAGTAATTTATTCATATGAATCCGATAACTAAATCTATTCATTCATGGATGATCAATAACTTCATGCTTTGAAACTTGCCAATTACAGACGATATTAAAGCTAAACGTTCCGTTCTTGGTAGGTTTCATAACATGAAACTATAAAAACACGAGTATAAAACGAATATTAATGAGACTTAATCGTTTGTATTGCCATATTACTTGTTGGAAGTTGATTGCAGTTACGATTTGGAACGTACCAGAGCATTGAAATGACGTCACACAATGCTTTGGTCTGTTCCAATTCGTCCACACAAAAATTAACAAGTAATTTATTTATATGAATCCGAAAACTAAATCTATTCATTCATGGATGATCGATAACTTCATGCTTTGAAACTTGCCAATTACAGACGATATTAAAGCTAAACGTTCCGTTCTTGGTAGGTTTCATAACATGAAACTATAAAAACACGAGTATAAAACAAATATTAATGAGACTTAATCGTTTGCATTGCCATAATACTTGTTGGAAGTTGATTGCAGTTACGATTTGGAACGTACCAGAGCATTGCAATGACGTCACACAATGCTTTGGTCTGTTCCAATTCGTCCACACAAAAACTAACAAGTAATTTATTGATATGAATCCGAAACATAAAACTATTCATTCATGGATGATCGATAACTTCATGCTTTGAAACTTGCCAATTACAGACGATATTAAAGCTAAACGTTCCGTTCTTGGTAAGTTTCATAACATGAAACTATAAAACACGAGCATAAAACAAATATTACTGAGACTTAATCGTTTGCATTACCATAATACTTGTTGGAAGTTGATTGCAGTTACGATTTGGAACGTACCAGAGCATTGAAATGACGTCACACAATGCTTTGGTCTGTTCCAATTCGTCCACACAAAAATTAACAAGTAATTTATTCATATGAATCGGAAAACTAAATCTATTCATTCATGGATGATCGATAACTTCAAGCTTTGAAACTTGCCAATTACAGACGATATTAAAGCTAAACGTTCCGTTCTTGGTAAGTTTCATAACATGAAACTATAAAAACACGAGTATAAAACGAATATTAATGAGACTTAATCGTTTGCATTGCCATATTACTTGTTGGAAGTTGATTGCAGTTACGATTTGGAACATACCAGAGCATTGAAATGACGTCACACAATGCTTTGGTCTGTTCCAATTCGTCGACACAAAAATTAACAAGTAATTTATTCATATGAATCCGAAACATAAATCTATTTATTCATGGATGATCGATAACTTCATGCTTTGAAACTTGCCAATTACAGACGATATTAAAGCTAAACGTTCCGTTCTTGGTAGGTTTCATAACATGAAACTATAAAAACACGAGTATAAAACGAATATTAATGAGACTTAATCGTTTGTATTGCCATATTACTTGTTGGAAGTTGATTGCAGTTACGATTTGGAACGTACCAGAGCATTGAAATGACGTCACACAATGCTTTGGTCTGTTCCAATTCGTCCACACAAAAATTAACAAGTAATTTATTTATATGAATCCGAAAACTAAATCTATTCATTCATGGATGATCGATAACTTCATGCTTTGAAACTTGCCAATTACAGACGATATTAAAGCTAAACGTTCCGTTCTTGGTAGGTTTCATAACATGAAACTATAAAAACACGAGTATAAAACAAATATTAATGAGACTTAATCGTTTGCATTGCCATAATACTTGTTGGAAGTTGATTGCAGTTACGATTTGGAACGTACCAGAGCATTGCAATGACGTCACACAATGCTTTGGTCTGTTCCAATTCGTCCACACAAAAACTAACAAGTAATTTATTGATATGAATCCGAAACATAAAACTATTCATTCATGGATGATCGATAACTTCATGCTTTGAAACTTGCCAATTACAGACGATATTAAAGCTAAACGTTCCGTTCTTGGTAAGTTTCATAACATGAAACTATAAAACACGAGCATAAAACAAATATTACTGAGACTTAATCGTTTGCATTACCATAATACTTGTTGGAAGTTGATTGCAGTTACGATTTGGAACGTACCAGAGCATTGAAATGACGTCACACAATGCTTTGGTCTGTTCCAATTCGTCCACACAAAAATTAACAAGTAATTTATTCATATGAATCGGAAAACTAAATCTATTCATTCATGGATGATCGATAACTTCAAGCTTTGAAACTTGCCAATTACAGACGATATTAAAGCTAAACGTTCCGTTCTTGGTAAGTTTCATAACATGAAACTATAAAAACACGAGTATAAAACGAATATTAATGAGACTTAATCGTTTGCATTGCCATATTACTTGTTGGAAGTTGATTGCAGTTACGATTTGGAACATACCAGAGCATTGAAATGACGTCACACAATGCTTTGGTCTGTTCCAATTCGTCGACACAAAAATTAACAAGTAATTTATTCATATGAATCCGAAACATAAATCTATTTATTCATGGATGATCGATAACTTCATGCTTTGAAACTTGCCAATTACAGACGATATTAAAGCTAAACGTTCCGTTCTTGGTAGGTTTCATAACATGAAACTATAAAAACACGAGTATAAAACAAATATTAATGAGACTTAATCGTTTGCATTGCCATAATACTTGTTGGAAGTTGATTGCAGTTACGATTTGGAACGTACCAGAGCATTGAAATGACGTCACACAATGCTTTGGTCTGTTCCAATTCGTCCACACAAAAATTAACAAGTAATTTATTCATATGAATCGGAAAACTAAATCTATTCATTCATGGATGATCGATAACTTCATGCTTTGAAACTTGCCAATTACAGACGATATTAAAGCTAAACGTTCCGTTCTTGGTAAGTTTCATAACATGAAACTATAAAAACACGAGCATAAAACGAATATTAATGAGACTTAATCGTTTGCATTGCCATATTACTTGTTGGAAGTTGATTGCAGTTACGATTTGGAACATACCAGAGCATTGAAATGACGTCACACAATGCTTTGGTCTGTTCCAATTCGTCGACACAAAAATTAACAAGTAATTTATTCATATGAATCCGAAACATAAATCTATTTATTCATGGATGATCGATAACTTCATGCTTTGAAACTTGCCAATTACCGACGATATTAAAGCTAAACGTTCCGTTCTTGGTAGGTTTCATAACATGAAACTATAAAAACACGAGTATAAAACAAATATTAATGAGACTTAATCGTTTGCATTACCATAATACTTGTTGGAAGTTGATTGCAGTTACGATTTGGAACGTACCAGAGCATTGAAATGACGTCACACAATGCTTTGGTCTGTTCCAATTCGTCCACACAAAAATTAACAAGTAATTTATTCATATGAATCCGATAACTAAATCTATTCATTCATGGATGATCAATAACTTCATGCTTTGAAACTTGCCAATTACAGACGATATTAAAGCTAAACGTTCCGTTCTTGGTAGGTTTCATAACATGAAACTATAAAAACACGAGTATAAAACGAATATTAATGAGACTTAATCGTTTGTATTGCCATATTACTTGTTGGAAGTTGATTGCAGTTACGATTTGGAACGTACCAGAGCATTGAAATGACGTCACACAATGCTTTGGTCTGTTCCAATTCGTCCACACAAAAATTAACAAGTAATTTATTTATATGAATCCGAAAACTAAATCTATTCATTCATGGATGATCGATAACTTCATGCTTTGAAACTTGCCAATTACAGACGATATTAAAGCTAAACGTTCCGTTCTTGGTAGGTTTCATAACATGAAACTATAAAAACACGAGTATAAAACAAATATTAATGAGACTTAATCGTTTGCATTGCCATAATACTTGTTGGAAGTTGATTGCAGTTACGATTTGGAACGTACCAGAGCATTGCAATGACGTCACACAATGCTTTGGTCTGTTCCAATTCGTCCACACAAAAACTAACAAGTAATTTATTGATATGAATCCGAAACATAAAACTATTCATTCATGGATGATCGATAACTTCATGCTTTGAAACTTGCCAATTACAGACGATATTAAAGCTAAACGTTCCGTTCTTGGTAAGTTTCATAACATGAAACTATAAAACACGAGCATAAAACAAATATTACTGAGACTTAATCGTTTGCATTACCATAATACTTGTTGGAAGTTGATTGCAGTTACGATTTGGAACGTACCAGAGCATTGCAATGACGTCACACAATGCTTTGGTCTGTTCCAATTCGTCCACACAAAAATTAACAAGTAATTTATTGATATGAATCCGAAAACTAAATCTATTCATTCATGGATGATCAATAACTTCATGCTTTGAAACTTTCCAATTACAGACGATATTAAAGCTAAACGTTCCGTTCTTGATAGGTTTCATAACATGAAACTATAAAAACACGAGTATAAAACAAATATTAATGAGACTTAATCGTTTGTATTGCCATAATACTTGTTGGAAGTTGATTGCAGTTACGATTTGGAACGTACCAGAGCATTGAAATGACGTCACACAATGCTTTGGTCTGTTCCAATTCGTCCACACAAAAATTAACAAGTAATTTATTCATATGAATCCGATAACTAAATCTATTCATTCATGGATGATCGATAACTTCAAGCTTTGAAACTTGCCAATTACAGACAATATTAAAGCTAAACGTTCCGTTCTTGGTAAGTTTCATAACATGAAACTATAAAAACACGAGCATAAAACGAATATTAATGAGACTTAATCGTTTGCATTGCCATAATACTTGTTGGAAGTTGATTGCAGTTACGATTTGGAACGTACCAGAGCATTGCAATGACGTCACACAATGCTTTGGTCTGTTCCAATTCGTCGACACAAAAATTAAAAAGTAATTTATTCATATGAATCCGAAACATAAATCTATTTATTCATGGATGATCGATAACTTCATGCTTTGAAACTTGCCAATTACAGACGATATTAAAGCTAAACGTTCCGTTCTTGGTAGGTTTCATAACATGAAACTATAAAAACACGAGTATAAAACAAATATTAATGAGACTTAATCGTTTGCATTGCCATAATACTTGTTGGAAGTTGATTGCAGTTACGATTTGGAACGTACCAGAGCATTGAAATGACGTCACACAATGCTTTGGTCTGTTCCAATTCGTCCACACAAAAATTAACAAGTAATTTATTCATATGAATCCGATAACTAAATCTATTCATTCATGGATGATCAATAACTTCAAGCTTTGAAACTTGCCAATTACAGACGATATTAAAGCTAAACGTTCCGTTCTTGGTAGGTTTCATAACATGAAACTATAAAAACACGAGTATAAAACGAATATTAATGAGACTTAATCGTTTGTATTGTCATATTACTTGTTGGAAGTTGATTGCAGTTACGATTTGGAACGTACCAGAGCATTGCAATGACGTCACACAATGCTTTGGTCTGTTCCAATTCGTCCACACAAAAATTAACAAGTAATTTATTCATATGAATCGGAAAACTAAATCTATTCATTCATGGATGATCAATAACTTCAAGCTTTGAAACTTGCCAATTACAGACGATATTATAGCTAAACGTTCCGTTCTTGGTAGGTTTCATAACATGAAACTATAAAAACACGAGCATAAAACAAATATTACTGAGACTTAATCGTTTGCATTACCATAATACTTGTTGGAAGTTGATTGCAGTTACGATTTGGAACGTACAAGAGCATTGCAATGACGTCACACAATGCTTAGGTGTGTTCCAATTCGTCCACACAAAAATTAACAAGTAATTTATTCATATGAATCCGAAACATAAATCTATTTATTCATGGATGATCGATAACTTCATGCTTTGAAACTTGCCAATTACAGACGATATTAAAGCTAAACGTTCCGTTCTTGATAGGTTTCATAACATGAAACTATAAAAACACGAGTATAAAACGAATATTAATGAGACTTAATCGTTTGCATTGCCATAATACTTGTTGGAAGTTGATTGCAGTTACGATTTGGAACGTACAAGAGCATTGCAATGACGTCACACAATGCTTTGGTCTGTTCCAATTCGTCCACACAAAAATTAACAAGTAATTTATTTATATGAATCCGATAACTAAATCTATTCATTCATGGATGATCAATAACTTCAAGCTTTGAAACTTGCCAATTACAGACGATATTAAAGCTAAACGTTCCGTTCTTGGTAGGTTTCATAACATGAAACTATAAAAACACGAGTATAAAACGAATATTAATGAGACTTAATCGTTTGTATTGCCATAATACTTGTTGGAAGTTGATTGCAGTTACGATTTGGAACGTACAAGAGCATTGAAATGACGTCACACAATGCTTTGGTCTGTTCCAATTCGTCGACACAAAAACTAACAAGTAATTTATTGATATGAATCCGAAACATAAAACTATTCATTCATGGATGATCGATAACTTCATGCTTTGAAACTTGCCAATTACAGACGATATTAAAGTTTAACGTTCCGTTCTTGGTCGTTTCATAACATGAAACTATAAAACACGAGCATAAAACAAATATTACTGAGACTTAATCGTTTGCATTACCATAATACTTGTTGGAAGTTGATTGCAGTTACGATTTGGAACGTACCAGAGCATTGAAATGACGTCACACAATGCTTTGGTCTGTTCCAATTCGTCCACACAAAAATTAACAAGTAATTTACTGATATGAATCCGAAAACTAAATCTATTCATTCATGGATGATCAATAACTTCATGCTTTGAAACTTGCCAATTACAGACGATATTAAAGCTAAACGTTCCGTTCTTGGTAGGTTTCATAACATGAAACTATAAAAACACGAGTATAAAACAAATATTAATGAGACTTAATCGTTTGTATTGCCATAATACTTGTTGGAAGTTGATTGCAGTTACGATTTGGAACGTACCAGAGCATTGAAATGACGTCACACAATGCTTTGGTCTGTTCCAATTCGTCCACACAAAAATTAACAAGTAATTTATTCATATGAATCGGAAAACTAAATCTATTCATTCATGGATGATCGATAACTTCATGCTTTGAAACTTGCCAATTACAGACAATATTAAAGCTAAACGTTCCGTTCTTGGTAAGTTTCATAACATGAAACTATAAAAACACGAGCATAAAACGAATATTAATGAGACTTAATCGTTTGCATTACCATAATACTTGTTGGAAGTTGATTGCAGTTACGATTTGGAACATACCAGAGCATTGAAATGACGTCACACAATGCTTTGGTCTGTTCCAATTCGTCGACACAAAAATTAACAAGTAATTTATTCATATGAATCCGAAACATAAATCTATTTATTCATGGATGATCGATAACTTCATGCTTTGAAACTTGCCAATTACAGACGATATTAAAGCTAAACGTTCCGTTCTTGGTAGGTTTCATAACATGAAACTATAAAAACACGAGTATAAAACAAATATTAATGAGACTTAATCGTTTGCATTGCCATAATACTTGTTGGAAGTTGATTGCAGTTACGATTTGGAACGTACCAGAGCATTGAAATGACGTCACACAATGCTTTGGTCTGTTCCAATTCGTCCACACAAAAATTAACAAGTAATTTATTCATATGAATCGGAAAACTAAATCTATTCATTCATGGATGATCGATAACTTCAAGCTTTGAAACTTGCCAATTACAGACGATATTAAAGCTAAACGTTCCGTTCTTGGTAGGTTTCATAACATGAAACTATAAAAACACGAGCATAAAACGAATATTAATGAGACTTAATCGTTTGCATTGCCATATTACTTGTTGGAAGTTGATTGCAGTTACGATTTGGAACATACCAGAGCATTGAAATGACGTCACACAATGCTTTGGTCTGTTCCAATTCGTCGACACAAAAATTAACAAGTAATTTATTCATATGAATCCGAAACATAAATCTATTTATTCATGGATGATCGATAACTTCATGCTTTGAAACTTGCCAATTACAGACGATATTAAAGCTAAACGTTCCGTTCTTGGTAGGTTTCATAACATGAAACTATAAAAACACGAGTATAAAACGAATATTAATGAGACTTAATCGTTTGCATTGCCATAATACTTGTTGGAAGTTGATTGCAGTTACGATTTGGAACGTACCAGAGCATTGAAATGACGTCACACAATGCTTTGGTCTGTTCCAATTCGTCCACACAAAAATTAACAAGTAATTTATTCATATGAATCCGAAACATAAAACTATTCATTCATGGATGATCGATAACTTCATGCTTTGAAACTTGCCAATTACAGACGATATTAAAGCTAAACGTTCCGTTCTTGGTAGGTTTCATAACATGAAACTATAAAAACACGAGTATAAAACAAATATTAATGAGACTTAATCGTTTGCATTACCATAATACTTGTTGGAAGTTGATTGCAGTTACGATTTGGAACGTACCAGAGCATTGAAATGACGTCACACAATGCTTTGGTCTGTTCCAATTCGTCCACACAAAAATTAACAAGTAATTTACTGATATGAATCCGATAACTAAATCTATTCATTCATGGATGATCAATAACTTCAAGCTTTGAAACTTGCCAATTACAGACGATATTATAGCTAAACGTTCCGTTCTTGGTAGGTTTCATAACATGAAACTATAAAAACACGAGCATAAAACAAATATTAATGAGACTTAATCGTTTGCATTACCATAATACTTGTTGGAAGTTGATTGCAGTTACGATTTGGAACGTACAAGAGCATTGCAATGACGTCACACAATGCTTTGGTCTGTTCCAATTCGTCGACACAAAAATTAACAAGTAATTTATTCATATGAATCCGAAACATAAATCTATTTATTCATGGATGATCAATAACTTCATGCTTTGAAACTTGCCAATTACAGACGATATTAAAGCTAAACGTTCCGTTCTTGGTAGGTTTCATAACATGAAACTATAAAAACACGAGTATAAAACGAATATTAATGAGACTTAATCGTTTGTATTGCCATAATACTTGTTGGAAGTTGATTGCAGTTACGATTTGGAACGTACCAGAGCATTGAAATGACGTCACACAATGCTTTGGTCTGTTCCAATTCGTCCACACAAAAATTAACAAGTAATTTATTCATATGAATCCGAAAACTAAATCTATTCATTCATGGATGATCAATAACTTCATGCTTTGAAACTTGCCAATTACAGACAATATTAAAGTTAAACGTTCCGTTCTTGGTAGGTTTCATAACATGAAACTATAAAAACACGAGCATAAAACAAATATTAATGAGACTTAATCGATTGCATTGCCATAATACTTGTTGGAAGTTGATTGCAGTTACGATTTGGAACGTACCAGAGCATTGAAATGACGTCACACAATGCTTTGGTCTGTTCCAATTCGTCCACACAAAAATTAACAAGTAATTTATTCATATGAATCCGAAACATAAAACTATTCATTCATGGATGATCGATAACTTCATGCTTTGAAACTTGCCAATTACAGACGATATTAAAGCTAAACGTTCCGTTCTTGGTAGGTTTCATAACATGAAACTATAAAAACACGAGTATAAAACAAATATTAATGAGACTTAATCGTTTGCATTACCATAATACTTGTTGGAAGTTGATTGCAGTTACGATTTGGAACGTACCAGAGCATTGCAATGACGTCACACAATGCTTTGGTCTGTTCCAATTCGTCCACACAAAAATTAACAAGTAATTTACTGATATGAATCCGATAACTAAATCTATTCATTCATGGATGATCAATAACTTCAAGCTTTGAAACTTGCCAATTACAGACGATATTAAAGCTAAACGTTCCGTTCTTGGTAGGTTTCATAACATGAAACTATAAAAACACGAGCATAAAACAAATATTAATGAGACTTAATCGTTTGCATTGCCATAATACTTGTTGGAAGTTGATTGCAGTTACGATTTGGAACGTACCAGAGCATTGCAATGACGTCACACAATGCTTTGGTCTGTTGCAATTCGTCCACACAAAAATTAACAAGTAATTTATTTATATGAATCGGAAAACTAAATCTATTCATTCATGGATGATCGATAACTTCATGCTTTGAAACTTGCCAATTACAGACGATATTATAGCTAAACGTTCCGTTCTTGGTAGGTTTCATAACATGAAACTATAAAAACACGAGTATAAAACAAATATTAATTAGACTTAATCGTTTGCATTGCCATAATACTTGTTGGAAGTTGATTGCAGTTACGATTTGGAACGTACCAGAGCATTGCAATGACGTCACACAATGCTTTGGTGTGTTCCAATTCGTCGACACAAAAATTAACAAGTAATTTATTGATAATATTCCGAAATATAAAACTATTCATTCATGGATGATCGATAACTTCATGCTTTGAAACTTGCCAATTACAGACGATATTAAAGCTAAACGTTCCGTTCTTGGTAGGTTTCATAACATGAAACTATAAAAACACGAGTATAAAACGAATATTAATGAGACTTAATCGTTTGTATTGCCATAATACTTGTTGGAAGTTGATTGCAGTTACGATTTGGAACGTACAAGAGCATTGAAATGACGTCACACAATGCTTTGGTCTGTTCCAATTCGTCGACACAAAAACTAACAAGTAATTTATTGATATGAATCCGAAACATAAAACTATTCATTCATGGATGATCGATAACTTCATGCTTTGAAACTTGCCAATTACAGACGATATTAAAGTTTAACGTTCCGTTCTTGGTCGTTTCATAACATGAAACTATAAAACACAAGCATAAAACAAATATTAATGAGACTTAATCGTTTGCATTACCATAATACTTGTTGGAAGTTGATTGCAGTTACGATTTGGAACGTACCAGAGCATTGAAATGACGTCACACAATGCTTTGGTCTGTTCCAATTCGTCCACACAAAAATTAACAAGTAATTTACTGATATGAATCCGAAAACTAAATCTATTCATTCATGGATGATCAATAACTTCATGCTTTGAAACTTGCCAATTACAGACGATATTAAAGCTAAACGTTCCGTTCTTGGTAGGTTTCATAACATGAAACTATAAAAACACGAGTATAAAACAAATATTAATGAGACTTAATCGTTTGTATTGCCATAATACTTGTTGGAAGTTGATTGCAGTTACGATTTGGAACGTACCAGAGCATTGAAATGACGTCACACAATGCTTTGGTCTGTTCCAATTCGTCCACACAAAAATTAACAAGTAATTTATTCATATGAATCGGAAAACTAAATCTATTCATTCATGGATGATCGATAACTTCAAGCTTTGAAACTTGCCAATTACAGACAATATTAAAGCTAAACGTTCCGTTCTTGGTAAGTTTCATAACATGAAACTATAAAAACACGAGCATAAAACGAATATTAATGAGACTTAATCGTTTGCATTGCCATAATACTTGTTGGAAGTTGATTGCAGTTACGATTTGGAACATACCAGAGCATTGAAATGACGTCACACAATGCTTTGGTCTGTTCCAATTCGTCGACACAAAAATTAACAAGTAATTTATTCATATGAATCCGAAACATAAATCTATTTATTCATGGATGATCGATAACTTCATGCTTTGAAACTTGCCAATTACAGACGATATTAAAGCTAAACGTTCCGTTCTTGGTAGGTTTCATAACATGAAACTATAAAAACACGAGTATAAAACAAATATTAATGAGACTTAATCGTTTGCATTGCCATAATACTTGTTGGAAGTTGATTGCAGTTACGATTTGGAACGTACCAGAGCATTGAAATGACGTCACACAATGCTTTGGTCTGTTCCAATTCGTCCACACAAAAATTAACAAGTAATTTATTCATATGAATCGGAAAACTAAATCTATTCATTCATGGATGATCGATAACTTCAAGCTTTGAAACTTGCCAATTACAGACGATATTAAAGCTAAACGTTCCGTTCTTGGTAAGTTTCATAACATGAAACTATAAAAACACGAGCATAAAACGAATATTAATGAGACTTAATCGTTTGCATTGCCATATTACTTGTTGGAAGTTGATTGCAGTTACGATTTGGAACATACCAGAGCATTGAAATGACGTCACACAATGCTTTGGTCTGTTCCAATTCGTCGACACAAAAATTAACAAGTAATTTATTCATATGAATCCGAAACATAAATCTATTTATTCATGGATGATCGATAACTTCATGCTTTGAAACTTGCCAATTACAGACGATATTAAAGCTAAACGTTCCGTTCTTGGTAGGTTTCATAACATGAAACTATAAAAACACGAGTATAAAACAAATATTAATGAGACTTAATCGTTTGCATTGCCATAATACTTGTTGGAAGTTGATTGCAGTTACGATTTGGAACGTACCAGAGCATTGAAATGACGTCACACAATGCTTTGGTCTGTTCCAATTCGTCCACACAAAAATTAACAAGTAATTTATTCATATGAATCGGAAAACTAAATCTATTCATTCATGGATGATCGATAACTTCATGCTTTGAAACTTGCCAATTACAGACGATATTAAAGCTAAACGTTCCGTTCTTGGTAAGTTTCATAACATGAAACTATAAAAACACGAGCATAAAACGAATATTAATGAGACTTAATCGTTTGCATTGCCATATTACTTGTTGGAAGTTGATTGCAGTTACGATTTGGAACATACCAGAGCATTGAAATGACGTCACACAATGCTTTGGTCTGTTCCAATTCGTCGACACAAAAATTAACAAGTAATTTATTCATATGAATCCGAAACATAAATCTATTTATTCATGGATGATCGATAACTTCATGCTTTGAAACTTGCCAATTACAGACGATATTAAAGCTAAACGTTCCGTTCTTGGTAGGTTTCATAACATGAAACTATAAAAACACGAGTATAAAACAAATATTAATGAGACTTAATCGTTTGCATTACCATAATACTTGTTGGAAGTTGATTGCAGTTACGATTTGGAACGTACCAGAGCATTGAAATGACGTCACACAATGCTTTGGTCTGTTCCAATTCGTCCACACAAAAATTAACAAGTAATTTATTCATATGAATCCGATAACTAAATCTATTCATTCATGGATGATCAATAACTTCATGCTTTGAAACTTGCCAATTACAGACGATATTAAAGCTAAACGTTCCGTTCTTGGTAGGTTTCATAACATGAAACTATAAAAACACGAGTATAAAACGAATATTAATTAGACTTAATCGTTTGTATTGCCATATTACTTGTTGGAAGTTGATTGCAGTTACGATTTGGAACGTACCAGAGCATTGAAATGACGTCACACAATGCTTTGGTCTGTTCCAATTCGTCCACACAAAAATTAACAAGTAATTTATTTATATGAATCCGAAAACTAAATCTATTCATTCATGGATGATCGATAACTTCATGCTTTGAAACTTGCCAATTACAGACGATATTAAAGCTAAACGTTCCGTTCTTGGTAGGTTTCATAACATGAAACTATAAAAACACGAGTATAAAACAAATATTAATGAGACTTAATCGTTTGCATTGCCATAATACTTGTTGGAAGTTGATTGCAGTTACGATTTGGAACGTACCAGAGCATTGCAATGACGTCACACAATGCTTTGGTCTGTTCCAATTCGTCCACACAAAAACTAACAAGTAATTTATTGATATGAATCCGAAACATAAAACTATTCATTCATGGATGATCGATAACTTCATGCTTTGAAACTTGCCAATTACAGACGATATTAAAGCTAAACGTTCCGTTCTTGGTAAGTTTCATAACATGAAACTATAAAACACGAGCATAAAACAAATATTACTGAGACTTAATCGTTTGCATTACCATAATACTTGTTGGAAGTTGATTGCAGTTACGATTTGGAACGTACCAGAGCATTGCAATGACGTCACACAATGCTTTGGTCTGTTCCAATTCGTCCACACAAAAATTAACAAGTAATTTACTGATATGAATCCGAAAACTAAATCTATTCATTCATGGATGATCAATAACTTCATGCTTTGAAACTTTCCAATTACAGACGATATTAAAGCTAAACGTTCCGTTCTTGATAGGTTTCATAACATGAAACTATAAAAACACGAGTATAAAACAAATATTAATGAGACTTAATCGTTTGTATTGCCATAATACTTGTTGGAAGTTGATTGCAGTTACGATTTGGAACGTACCAGAGCATTGAAATGACGTCACACAATGCTTTGGTCTGTTCCAATTCGTCCACACAAAAATTAACAAGTAATTTATTCATATGAATCCGATAACTAAATCTATTCATTCATGGATGATCGATAACTTCAAGCTTTGAAACTTGCCAATTACAGACAATATTAAAGCTAAACGTTCCGTTCTTGGTAAGTTTCATAACATGAAACTATAAAAACACGAGCATAAAACGAATATTAATGAGACTTAATCGTTTGCATTGCCATAATACTTGTTGGAAGTTGATTGCAGTTACGATTTGGAACGTACCAGAGCATTGCAATGACGTCACACAATGCTTTGGTCTGTTCCAATTCGTCGACACAAAAATTAAAAAGTAATTTATTCATATGAATCCGAAACATAAATCTATTTATTCATGGATGATCGATAACTTCATGCTTTGAAACTTGCCAATTACAGACGATATTAAAGCTAAACGTTCCGTTCTTGGTAGGTTTCATAACATGAAACTATAAAAACACGAGTATAAAACAAATATTAATGAGACTTAATCGTTTGCATTGCCATAATACTTGTTGGAAGTTGATTGCAGTTACGATTTGGAACGTACCAGAGCATTGAAATGACGTCACACAATGCTTTGGTCTGTTCCAATTCGTCCACACAAAAATTAACAAGTAATTTATTCATATGAATCCGATAACTAAATCTATTCATTCATGGATGATCAATAACTTCAAGCTTTGAAACTTGCCAATTACAGACGATATTAAAGCTAAACGTTCCGTTCTTGGTAGGTTTCATAACATGAAACTATAAAAACACGAGTATAAAACGAATATTAATGAGACTTAATCGTTTGTATTGTCATATTACTTGTTGGAAGTTGATTGCAGTTACGATTTGGAACGTACCAGAGCATTGCAATGACGTCACACAATGCTTTGGTCTGTTCCAATTCGTCCACACAAAAATTAACAAGTAATTTATTCATATGAATCGGAAAACTAAATCTATTCATTCATGGATGATCAATAACTTCAAGCTTTGAAACTTGCCAATTACAGACGATATTATAGCTAAACGTTCCGTTCTTGGTAGGTTTCATAACATGAAACTATAAAAACACGAGCATAAAACAAATATTACTGAGACTTAATCGTTTGCATTACCATAATACTTGTTGGAAGTTGATTGCAGTTACGATTTGGAACGTACAAGAGCATTGCAATGACGTCACACAATGCTTAGGTGTGTTCCAATTCGTCCACACAAAAATTAACAAGTAATTTATTCATATGAATCCGAAACATAAATCTATTTATTCATGGATGATCGATAACTTCATGCTTTGAAACTTGCCAATTACAGACGATATTAAAGCTAAACGTTCCGTTCTTGGTAGGTTTCATAACATGAAACTATAAAAACACGAGCATAAAACAAATATTAATGAGACTTAATCGTTTGCATTGCCATAATACTTGTTGGAAGTTGATTGCAGTTACGATTTGGAACGTACCAGAGCATTGAAATGACGTCACACAATGCTTTGGTCTTTTGCAATTCGTCGAACCAAAAATTAACAAGTAATTTATTCATATGAATCCGAAACATAAAACTATTCATTCATGGATGATCAATAACTTCAGGCTTTGAAACTTGCCAATTACAGACGATATTAAAGCTAAACGTTCCGTTCTTGGTAGGTTTCATAACATGAAACTATAAAAACACGAGTATATGCTGTCAAACGTGCCAATTACGGACGATATTGAAGCTAAACGTTCCGTTCTTGGTGCATTTCATAACATGAAACTATAAAAATATAAAACGAATATTAATGAGACTTAATCGTTTGCATTGTCGTAATACTTGTTGAATGTTGATTGCAGTTAGGATTTGGAATGTACCAGAGCATTGCAATGACGTCACACAATGTTTTGGTCTGTTCGAATACGTCGACACAAATATTAACAAGAAATATTATTAATATAAACACTGTTACCAGGGATATTACTTATTTTAAAATTCATTTGTTCGTCTGGTAAAATCAAGTAAAACTCAACAAATACAAAAGGCGTAATATTTATTAAAAAAGAACTCAACGACATTTCGTCCGTTACATCTTTTATGAAGTCCGCCCGATGTAACGGACGAAACGTCGTTGAGTTCTTTTTTAATAAATATTACGCCTTTTGTATTTGTTAAAGTTTTACTTGATTTTACTAGAAGAACAAATGATTTTTAAACTAAGTAATATATTGATATTAATCCGAAAACTAAATCTATTCATTCATGGATGATCAATAACTTCATGCTTTGAAACTTGCCAATTACGGACGATATTGAAGCTAAACGTTCCGTTTTTGATAAATTTTATAACATGAAACTATAAAAATACGGGTATAAAACGAATATTAATGAGACTTAATCGTTTCTATTATCATAATACTTGTTCGAAGTCGATTGCAGTTACAATTTGGAATATACCAGAGCATTGCAATGACGTCACACAATGTTTTGGTCTGTTCCAATTCGTCGACACAATGATTAACAAGTAATTTATTGATATTAATCCGAAAACTAAAACTATTCATTCATGGATGATCAATAATTTCATGCTTTGAAACTTGCCAATTACGGACGATATTGAAGCTAAACGTTCCGTTCTTGGTAGGTTTCATAACATCAAACTATAAAAAATAAAACAAATATTAATGAGACTTAATTGTTTGTATTGTCATAATACTTGTTGAATGTTGATTGTAGTTACGATTTGGAATGTACCAGAGCATTGCAATGACGTCACACAATGCTTTGGTCTGTTCCATTTCGTCGACACAAATATTAATTTGCATTTCATCGATATAGACGAAAATGACTTACTTGATGAGAATACAAGTTTATAATTTACTTAAATCAGTTAAACGCTTGATCATGCAATCGCGTAATGCCTTTGCGTAAGCTACTCCCGACAACGATAGATATAGGCTACGATTACGAACTATCAAAAACTAAATAACAAATCTTACTAAATCTTTAGAAATTTGAAACTTTCCTCAAAAATAACACCGTTCGCGATCTTTCGTTTATTTATTGGAAGTTGTTTGCAGGAACAATTTGGAATGCACCAAAACATTGCAATACTATCATGCAATGCTCTGGGCAGTCCCATTTTGTTGCCACAAACTTTCATACGTTTAGCACGGATAAACGTGCTCGACTGATTTTGAAATCTCGATGCTCGGTATTTATAGACTTGAGTGCCGATGTCGTAATTCCTTTCACTTAATTTGATTGGTCAATGTAAATCATGACCACTTTTAGCGATTTTATTAGAAGTACCGACGATATCATTTTATAACTTTTGATTGCTCGAAATGATCTTGCACGTTTTTGCCACTTTATGGAATTTAATCAGGTCACAATAACACACGTGGTACTGTTGTTTCAGATAATTACTTGAAATTGCTTTAATCAATACTTACTTTTTTTCGACAATAGTTTTTTGCTTCAATTGTCTTGTTTCAAAATATTTTATCGATTTAAAATATGTTAATTCATCGATTTAAATGTTTAAAAAATCTTATTAAATAAAACAAAATATGTTTAAAACGTCTCCACCTTAAATCTTAAATTTTTTTGCATTTTGTGTTTATTTTCGATGCACAAAAACTTTGTTTTGCCCAAATAATTCCATGTGGGTGCCATAAATTGCTGATTTTGGCCAAATGTTTCCTTTTCGCCGCTCGATTTATTGAGACTTGGGGAGGCAATTGCCTCCTTGTTCCCAGCAGGTACGATTATGTTTCTCACAACTTTTGAAAGTTTTTTAAGTTACTGCCAGTTAGTTTGTGAAATATATTTTCAAAAACGTTTTTTACTTTTCAAAAACGTTTTACTTTATTAAATGTTACTCTATTGAACTTTTTGCTTAAAATAGTGTTTGTTGAAAACGAATTTAACTTAACAACTTCTTTTACATTACTAAAAAATAGGATTCTATGTTTAAACTAAAACAGTTTTTTTAATTCTACATTTATTATTGCAACTCAATCTTTGACAAGTAATCAGTAGATTAACATCATTTACTAAGTTAAAAGCATTTTATTTTATAAAGAAAATTTAGCTATTAGTTATAGCTTTGTTAAATTACAAGCGGACTGCAATATCTTGGCATCTACAGATGCAAATTGGGATATTGACTTGCGCTACGTATTACTGTCTCCGTCGCTTTTTTGCTGATCAGGAAAATTAATATAAAAATAAAAACATAAATGATAAAAATATAAAGTACTGTAAATATTAATGAGATTGCTTGTCATAATACTTGATTGAATTCGATTGCAGTCACAATTTGGAATATACCAGAGCATTGCAATGACGTCACACAATGCTTTGGTCTGTTCCAATTCGTCGACACAAAGATTAACAAGTAATTTATTGATATTAATTTAAAAACTAAAACTTTTCGATCAGGGATGATATATAACTTTATGTTTTGTAACTGGCCAATTACAAACGATAGTTAAATTAAACGTACCGTACTTGGTCGCCTCCATAACATGAAACCAGATAGTCGGCTGCTTGGTTGAGTGGTCACAGCGCCGTCCTTATGATCAGCGTAATCTCGCAACAAAACCCACTGGTGACATTTTGTTGATTTTTTCGAAAACACATTTTATGGCAATTTTCTTTGCTTCCTGATCGTGAAAAACAGTTCTAAATTGCAGTCATAGCTCCATTAAATTACAAACGGACAGCAACATCTTGCCATCTCCGGATGCAGGTTGGAATATTGACTTGCACTACGTGTTAGCACTTCCGTCGCTATCTTGCTGTTCAGGAAAATTAATATAAAAATAAAATGAATAAAGACCAAAAATATAAACAAATATTAATGAGACTTAAACGTTTGTACAGTATAATCATAATACTTGTTTGAAGTCGATTGCAGTTACGATTTGGAATATACCAGAGCATTGCAATGACGTCACACAATGCTTTGGTCTGTTCCAATTCGTCGACACAAACATTAACAAGTAATTAATGATATTAAGATACAAATTAAAAGTTTTCAATCGGGGATCATAAATAACTTTATGTTTTGATACTTGCCAACTACAAACAATAGTTAAATTAAACGTACTGTACTTGGTCGCCTTTATAACGTGAAACCAGATAGTCGGCTGCTTGGTCGAGTGGTCACAGCGCCGTCCTTATGATCAGCATAATCTCGCATCAAAACCCACTGGTGACATATTGTTGATTTTTTCGAAAACACACATTATGGCAAGTTTCTTTTCTTCCTGATCGTGGAAAACAGTTCTAGATTACAATCATAACTGTATTAATTTACAAACGGACAGCAACATCTTGGCATCTCCGGATGCAGGTTGGGATATTGACTCGCTACGTATTAGCACTTCCGTCGCTATCCTGCTGTTCAGGAAAATTAATATAAAAATAAAATGAATAAAGACCAAAACTATAAACAAGTATTTATAGGTGTTAAACGTTTCTATTATCATAATACTTGTTCGAAGTCGATTGCAGTTACGATTTGGAATATACCAGAGCATTGCAATGACGTCACACAATGCTTTGGTCTGTTCCAATTCGTCGACACAAAGATTAACAACTAATTTATTGATATTAATTTAAAAACTAAAACTTTTTCATCAGGGATGATATATAACTTTATGTTTTGTAACTAGCCAATTACAAACGATAGTTAAATTAAACGTACCGTACTTGGTCGCCTCCATAACATGAAACCAGATAGTCGGCTGCTTGGTCGAGTGGTCACAGCGCCGTGCTTATGATCAGCATAATCTCGCATCAAAACCCACTGGTGACATTTTGTTGATTTTTTCGAAAACACATTTTATGGCAATTTTCTTTGCTTCCTGATCGTGGAAAACAGTTCTAGATTACAGTCATAACTCTATTAAATTACAAACGGACAGCAATATCTTGGCATCTCCGGATGCAGATTGAGATATTGACTTGCACTACGTATTAGCACTTCCGTCGCTATCTTGCTGTTCAGGAAAATTAATATAAAAATAAAATGAATAAAGACCAAAAATATAAACAAATATTTATAAGACTTAAACGTTTCTATTATCATAATACTTGTTTGAAGTCGATTGCAGTTACGATTTGGAATATACCAGAGCATTGCAATGACGTCACACAATGCTTTGGTCTGTTCCAATTCGTCGACACAAAGATTAACAAGTAATTTATTGATGTTAATACAAAAATTAAAACTTTTCGATCAGGGATGATACTTAACTTTATGCTTTGATACTTGCCAATTACAAACGATAGTTAAATTAAACGTACTGTACTTGGTCGCCTTTATAACGTGAAACCAGATAGTCGGCTGCTTGGTCGAGTGGTCACAGTGCCGTGCTTATGATCAGCGTTATTTCGGTTAAAAACCCACTCGTGACATATTGTTGATTTCTTCGAAAACACACTTTACGGCAATTTTCTTTGCTACGTGATCGTGAAAAACAGTTCTAGATTACAGTCATAACTGTATTAATTTACAAACGGACAGCAACATCTTGGCATCTACGGATGCAAATTGGGATATTGACTTGCACTACGTATTAGCACTTCCGTCGCTATCCTGCTGTTCAGGAAAATTAATATAAAAATAAAATGAATAAAGACCAAAAATATAAACAAATATTTATAGGTGTTAAACGTTTCTATTATCATAATACTATTTTGAAGTCGATTGCAGTTACGATTTGGAATGTACCAGAGCATTGCAATGACGTCACACAATGCTTTGGTCTGTTCCAATTCGTCGACACAAAGATTAACAAGTAATTTATTGATATTAATTTAAAAACTAAAACTTTTCGATCAGGGATGATATATAACTTTATGTTTTGTAACGAGCCAATTACAAACGATAGTTAAATTAAACGTACCGTACTTGCTCGCCTCCATAACATGAAACCAGATAGTCGGCTGCTTGGTCGAGTGGTCACAGCGCCGTCCTTATGATCAGCATAATGTCGCATCAAAATCCACTGGTGACATTTTGTTGATTTTTTCGAAAACACATTTTATGGCCATTTTCTTTGCTTCCTGATCGTGGAAAACAGTTCTAGATTACAGTCATAACTCTATTAAATTACAAACGGACAGCAATATCTTGGCATCTCCGGATGCAGGTTGAGATATTGACTTGCACTACGTATTAGCACTTCCGTCGCTATCTTGCTGTTCAGGAAAATTAATATAAAAATAAAATGAATAAAGACCAAAAATATAAACAAATATTTATAAGACTTAAACGTTTCTATTATCATAATACTTGTTCGAAGTCGATTGCAGTTACGATTTGGAATATATCAGAGCATTGCAATGACGTCACACAATGCTTTGGTCTGTTCCAATTCGTCGACACAAAAATTAACAAGTAATTTATTGATGTTAATACAAAAACTAAAACTTTTTCATCAGGGATGATACTTAACTTTATGTTTTGAAACTTGCCAATTACAAACGATAGTTAAATTAAACGTACCGTACTTGGTCGCCTCCATAACATAAAATCAGATAGTCGGCTGCTTCGTTGAATGATCACAGTGCCGTCCTTATGATCAGCGTTATCTTGGTTCAAATCCCACTCGTGACATATTGTTGATTTCTTCGAAAACACACTTTATGGCAATTTTCTTTGCTTCGTGATCTTGAAAACAGTTCTAAATTACAGTCATAACTCCATTAAATTACAAACGGACAGCAACATCTTGGCATCTCCGGATGCAAATTGGGATATTGATTTGCGCTACATATTACCGCCTCCGTCGCTTTTTTGCTGATCCGAAAAATTAGTATAAAAATAAAAAACTAATATTAATGAGACTAAAAAGTTTGTATAATCATAATACTTGTTCGAAGTCGATTGCAGTTACGATTTGGAATATACCAGAGCATTGAAATGACGTCACACAATGTTTTGGTCTGTTCCAATTCGTCGACACAAAAATTAACAACTAATTAATGATATTAAGATACAAATTAAAACTTTTGAATCAGGGATCATAAATAACTTTATGCTTTGATACTTGCCAATTACAAACGATAGTTAAATTAAACGTACCGTACTTGGTCGCCTCCATAACATGAAACCAGATAGTCGGCTGCTTGGTCGAGTGGTCACAGTGCCGTGCTTATGATCAGCATTATTTCGGTTAAAAACCCACTTGTGACATATTGTTGATTTCTTCGAAAACACACTTTACGGCATTTTTCTTTGCTACGTAATCGTGAAAAACAGTTCTAAATTACAGTCATAGCTCTATTAAATTACAAACGGACAGCTTGGGATATTGACTTGCGCTAAGTATTAGCACTTCCGTCGCCTTTTTGCTGGTCAAGAAAATTAATATAAAAATAAAATGAATAAAGACCAAAAATATAAACAAGTATTTATAGGTGTTAAACGTTTCTATTATCATAATACTATTTTGAAGTCGATTGCAGTTACGATTTGGAATATACCAGAGCATTGCAATGACGTCACACAATGCTTTGGTCTGTTCCAATTCGTCGACACAAAGATTAACAAGTAATTTATTGATATTAATTTAAAAACTAAAACTTTTCGATCAGGGATGATATATAACTTTATGTTTTGTAACTAGCCAATTACAAACAATAGTTAAATTAAACGTACTGTACTTGGTCGCCTCCATAACATGAAACCAGATAGTCCGCGGCTTGGTCGAGTGGTCACAGCGCCGTCCTTATGATCAGCATAATCTCGCATCAAAACCCACTGGTGACATTTTGTTGATTTTTTCGAAAACACATTTTATGGCAATTTTCTTTGCTTCCTGATCGTGGAAAACAGTTCTAGATTACAGTCATAACTCTATTAAATTACAAACGGATAGCAATATCTTGGCATCTCCGGATGCAGGTTGAGATATTGACTTGCACTACGTATTAGCACTTCCGTCGCTATCTTGCTGTTCAGGAAAATTAATATAAAAATAAAATGAATAAAGACCAAAAATATAAACAAATATTTATAAGACTTAAACGTTTCTATTATCATAATACTTGTTCGAAGTCGATTGCAGTTACGATTTGGAATATACCAGAGCATTGCAATGACGTCAGACAATGTTTTGGTCTGTTCCAATTCGTCGACACAAAGATTAACAAGTAATTTATTGATGTTAATACAAAAACTAAAACTTTTCCATCAGGGATGATATATAACTTTATGCTTTGAAACTGGCCAATTACAAACGATAGTTAAATTAAACGTACCGTACTTGGTCGCCTCCATAACATAAAATCAGATAGTCGGCTGCTTCGTTGAATGGTCACAGTGCCGTGCTTATGATCAGCATAATTTCGGTTCAAAACCCACTCGTGACATATTGTTGATTTCTTCAAAAACACACTTTACAGCAATTTTCTTTGCTTCGTGATCTTGAAAACAGTTCTAGATTACAATCATAACTCTATTAAATTACAAACGGACAGCAATATCTTGGCATCTCCGGATGCAAATTGGGATATTGATTTGCACTACGTATTACCGACTCCGTCGCTTTTTTGCTGATCAGAAAAATTAATATAAAAATAAAATGAATAAAGACCAAAAATATAAACAAATATTAATGAGACTTAAACGTTTCTATTATCATAATACTTGTTCGAAGTCGATTGCAGTTACGATTTGGAATATATCAGAGCATTGCAATGACGTCACACAATGCTTTGGTCTGTTCCAATTCGTCGACACAAAAATTAACAAGTAATTTATTGATGTTAATACAAAAACTAAAACTTTTCGATCAGGGATGATACTTAACTTTATGCTTTGATACTTGCCAATTACAAACGATAGTTAAATTAAACGTACCGTACTTGGTCGCCTCCATAACATAAAATCAGATAGTCGGCTGCTTCGTTGAATGATCACAGTGCCGTCCTTATGATCAGCGTTATCTTGGTTCAAATCCCACTCGTGACATATTGTTGATTTCTTCGAAAACACACTTTACGGCAATTTTCTTTGCTTCGTGATCTTGAAAAACAATTCTAAATTACAGTCATAACTCTATTAAACGTTTCTATTATTATAATACTCGTTCGAAGTCGATTGCAGTTACGATTTGGAATATACCAGAGTATTGCAATGACGTCAGACAATGCTTTGGTCTGTTCCAATTCGTCGACACAAAGATTAACAAGTAATTAATGATATTAAGATGCAAACTAAAACTTTTCGATCAGGGATGATAAACAACTTTGATAAATAACCATACATAGATAAATAACCATATATTAAACCACTTTGATAAATTGATAAATAACCAGATATGTTTTGAAATTTGCCAGTTACGGACGATAGTTAAGCTAAAAGTTTGGTACTTGGTCGCTTCCCTTACATGTAACCAGATAGTCGGAAGCTTGGTCGAGTGGTCACAGCGCCGCTGGTGACACTTTTGGTTTGTTTAGAACAGCCACTTTACGGCACCTTCTTTTGCTTCGTGATCTTGAAAAACAGTTCTAAATTACACAGTTACAGCTTTATTAAATTACAAGCGGACAGCAATATCTTGGCATCTCCGGATGCAGGTTGAAATATTGACTTGCATTACGTATTAGTGCTTCCGTCGCTTTTTTGCTAATCAAAAAACTTAATATAAAAATTAAAAAATAAATTATAAAAATATAAGCAAATATTAATGAGACTTAAACGTTTCTATTATTATAATATTTGTTCGAAGTCGATTGCAGTTACGATTTAGAATATACTAGAGCATTGCAATGACGTCACACAATGCTTTGGTCAGTTCCAATTCGTCGACACAAATATTAACAAGTAATTAATGATATTAACATAAAAACTAAAACTTTTCGATAAGGTTTGATAAATAATTTTATGCTTTGAAACTTGCCAATTACAAACGATAATTAAAGTAAACGTACCGTACTTGGTCGCCTACATAACATGAAACCAGATAGTCAGAAGCATGGTCGTGTGGTCACAGCGCCGCTGGTGACACTTTCTTTATTCCTTAGAACAGACACTTTACGGCACCTTCTTTTGCTTCGTGATCTTGAAAAACAGTTCTAAATTACACAGATGTAGCTCTATTAAATCATAAGCGGACAACAATATCTTGGCATCTCTGGATGTAGGTTGGGATATTGCTTGCGCTACGTATATGCGGCTCCGTCGCTTTCTTGCCGGTCTGAAAAGTAAATATAAAAATAAAATAAATAAATGAAAGAAATCTAAAGTAAATATTAATGAGACTTAAACGTTTGTATTGTCAAAATACTTGTTTGAAGTCGATTGCAGTTACGATTCGGAATGTACCAGAGCATTTCAATGACGTCACACAATGCTTTGGTCTGTTTCAATTCGTCGACACAATTATTAACAAGTAATTTATTGATATTAATTCATGGATGATAAATAACTTTATGCTTTGAAACTTGACATTTACGGACGATATTGAAGCTAAACGTTCCGTTCTTGGTAGGTTTCATAACATCAAACTATAAAAACTTAAAACGAATATTTATGAGACTTTATCGATTGCATTGCCATAATACTTGTTAGAAGTTGATTGCAGTTACAATTTGGAATGTACCAGAGCATTGCAATGACGTCACACAATGCTTCGGTCTATTCCATTTCGTCGACACAAATGTTAATTTGCATTTCATCGATATAGACAAAAATGACTTACTTGATGAGAATACAAGTTTATAATTTACTTAAATCAGTTAAACGCTTGATCATGCAATCGCGTAATGCCTTTGCGTAAGCTACTCCCGACAACGATAGATATAGGCTACGATTACGACTTAGTCAAAACTAAATGACAAATCGTACTAAATCTTGACAAATTTGAAACTTTCCTCAAAAATAACACCGTTCGCGATCTTTCGTTTATTTATTAGAAGTTGGTTGCAGGAACAATTTGGAATGCACCAAAACATTGCAATACTATCATGCAATGCTCTGGGCAGTCCCATTTTGTTGCCACAAACTTTCATACGTTTAGCACGCATAAACGTGCTCGACTGATTTTGAAATCTCGATGCTCGGTATTTATAGACTTGAGTGCCGATGTCGTAATTCCTTTCACTTAATTTGATTGGTCAATGTAAATCATGACCATTTTTGGCGAGTCTATTAGAAGTACGGACGATTTCATTTTATAACTTTTGTTTGGTCGAAACGATCTTCCACGTTTTTGCCACTTTATCGAATTTAATCAGGTCACAATAACACACGTGGTACTGTTGTTTCAGATAATTACTTGAAATTGTTTTAATGAAGAGCTTTTTTTTTCGATAACAGTGTTTCGCTTCAATTGTCTTCTTTTAAGATATTTCATCGATTTAAAATATGTCAATTCATCGATTTAAATGTTTTAAAAAATCTTATTAAATTAAATTGAAATATTTTTTAAAAGTCTCCACCTTAAATCTTAAAACTTTTCAGTATTTTGTGTTTATTTTGGATGCACAAAACTTTATTTTGCCCAATTAATTCCATGTCGCTGTCATAAATTGCTGATTTTGGCCAAATATTTCCTTTTCACCGCTCGATTTATTGAGACTTGGGAGGGCAATTTGCCCTTGCTCGTCGGCAGATATGGTTATGTTTCTCACAACTTGTGAAAGTTTTTCAATTTACTCCGAGTTAATTTGTGAAATGTGTTGTCAAAAACGTTTTAGTTTATTAAATGTTACTTTATTAAAATTTTGCTTCAAAATAGTGTTTGTTGAAAACGAATTTAACTTAACAACTTCTTTTACATTACTAAAAAATAGGATTCTATGTTTAAACTAAAACAGTTTTTTTAATTCTACATTTATTATTACAACTCAATATTTGACAAGTAATCAGCAGATTCACTTTATTTACTCAGTTAAAAACGTTTTGTCTTATAAAGAAAATTCAGCAATGATGTCATATATACCAGTGGTCCCCAAACTTTTAAAGAAGTGACCCCAATTTTAAAAAATTAATCTGAAAGATATCGCGACCCCAATTATGTACAGACAGTTTGCAAAGAAATATATTTTAGGATGTTCTGTAAAAAAAAAAAAGGTCTTCACTTCGATTTCATCTCTGATTTCCCTATTTCCCTCCCAAAATCAGCATGTTCTCTAAAAAAAAAAGGGGTCTTCACTTCAATTTCATCTCTGATGTTCTCTAAAAAAAAAAAGGTCTTCACTTCGATTTCATCTCTGATTTCCCTATTTCCATCCCAAAATCAGGATGTTCTCTATACATTTTAGCTCAGGAATTTCAAGTGCAAAATTCCAGTAATAAAGCGACCCCACAAAGTATTTAGGCGACCCCATTTGGGGTCGCGACCTACAGTTTGACGAACACTGATATATACTATATCATTTGTGATACAACAAAGGCAGTTGTGAAAAGCAAAAATCAAACATCCTGTCGTTTTATAGAGAAATCCTTTTCAAAAATTAAACTGTTTTTATCAGTTCGTCTATTATTTTCTTGATTAAGAGCGATTTTAAGTTTCACTTTTGTTTTTGCCACTGCCCGATTTTAAAGTTTTATTTACGGTACACATTTCGAAGTTTAGTGGAAGCTAAAACATTCCACAAATCGTTTAGTTGTCTAATCAAAATCATTGTAAAATGTTTTTATCCTAGTAAACCTTGTGTTATTTTTCAAATTACTTTGTCACATTAAAAATTGCAGCAAAACCTAAGAGATTTAAAAAAGCTTTCAAAAACAAAATGGTTTCCTCTGATGATTGCAAAAGAATAAAATCACGTGATGCATTAAAGATCTCGGTTCAAAACCTTTTCGCATGACACAATTAATCAACACCTATGCATTTGCAAACGCTGAAAACTCTTCAAAAGCAAGTTGGTTTAGAAACCAATTCTTCAGTTTATATTAAGCTTTTAATTTCGGTCCTTTAGAAAATCTATCGATTGAAAAATTTGGTAAATTTTATTTTTGTTCGCGAGTGACAAAACAATAAAATTAGCAATATCTTGTTTGTAAAGTTATTTTCATTTTGTTTCGTTTTCCAAAAAACAGCAAAGTTTTGTTGGATTATCATAAATCAGGGGTGTCCAACCGCGGCTTGGAAAGGAAGTTTTAATCAAATGCCCAATCTCTTGAATTATTTCAGTGCTTTAAAACCTCCTCAATCTGTGTTAGTGAGAGATTCCCAAGTATGCCGTAAACCCTTTTGAGAAACATTAGCCCAGCGATCCTTAACATGGAGATAGTATTCATTTAATTGACAAAATAAAGCGCTTAAGCAGAGTGAAAACCTTTTTGGTTTGTTTTTTTTATAGAGAACACATGGATTTGGAGACGAAAACGACAAAACTTCCAAATCAAAGAATGATTTTTAGTGAAGACCTTTGTTTTTAGAGAACACCTGTTTTGGAGACGAGAATTTTTGAAGTAATTCGCATGAAAACATGATTTTGGTTACAGCAGCAATTGCGGCACGTGATAAACTTACACAAGAAAATTTGGCCCGCGATGTGTAAAAGGTTGGACACTTCTGTCATAACCAAACAGCGATGTATTTTTATGATGTTTTATTTGGTTTGGAAAAATCGAATTTTATTTTGAAACTCTAACCAGATCATACAAATTCGACACAAAATTATTTTCACATAAATTCGTTTAACAAACAAACTCATGCCGTCCAAACACAGATTTGTTGCTTTTTATCATAAACTTACTTGCTGTACTTGGTGTACTTGGTAGTTCTTTCTCATTGTTCCTTCAAATCTTAAAGTCTGCTTTAGTTTTTTGTAATTTTGGTGTAGATGTTAACGATAAAATCAACTTTTTTGTTACTTTTCAAGATCAATTTGGAAAAAAAGCCTGACACAAAATAATACCTAACCGACACGTTTCATCGGTCAAAAACAAAATGGCGGATGTTTAGTTCTTTAGAATTGCTTGTTAAGTAAAAAACAAACGTCTTTTGAATTTTTATAATTTTCATAACTTAATCAATCACACTCTTGACCATCTTTGATGTATTTAAGTATTTGAGGACTCTGTTGAGCTTTCGCAAATTAAGAAGTCCTTACCACAGCGATTCCACAAACAAATTAGCAATGATACAAAGATACCGGTAATAGTAATTTGTTTTTAATCATAGAGTTTATTGGATATTCGCTGAGCCTTTTTTTGTTGTTTAGATATAAGCATAAGTGTAAAAATAAACGTCTGGCTTCATTTTTATTAACAATAATTGATCAGATTTTTGTTTATTTCTTCGTTTCTTTTACAAATCTTATGCATTTAATGGAGCATGACTTGATTTTAGTGACCTAGTTTATTATGTCTGGTCAAAATAATTACGTGAATTGTTGGTTTTCAGCGTTATTATAGTTGCAACGTAATCATTAACTGACCTGCTATTGTTTTAGATAATTACTTTGACAGTTTTCAGCTTTCTGTTAATTGTTTTGGGTGATTGTTCTCGTGTGGCATTTACTTATTTGCAGACATTTTCTTTTGTTTCAAAAAACGAGACTTGATTAATTGATGGTATTTTTTTCTCACAGCTGAAGACAATAAAATTTCTTAAAGTTTGCTTTAAAGCTTTGTAAAATGATTGTTAAAAATCATTTACTTGATCGTGACTTTTAATTCGTTAAAACTTTTATTTTTAAATTAAGTTTTTCAAAAATAATAATAACCAAAAATTATTTCACAACGTTATTTTCTTTTAAAGGCAAATTTCTCTTTATTTTAAATCAATTTAAAATTTTTTTATTTAAGAACAATGTTTATTTCCAAGCCGAATTCTTATCTAAACCTTGATTTTCTTTTCTTTGGCCAGTATTTGTTTTATAAAAAATTTTTTAAAAAGTTTTGATTTATAATTTCAGGTTTTCGGAAAGTGAATTTATTTGAAATAATTTTCAAATGATTAAGACTTACACAATCTTAATAAATCCTGTTACGGCTGTAAATATTGTGCCCAAGAAACATTGCCACTTGACTAATTTATTAAGTTTTTAAAAAAATCAGTTCAAACTTTTAAAAACAGCAATTTACAATAGTTTAAAATATTTTATTGCAAGTTGACAGGTTAAATAAAATTGTCACTTTGACTTAGTTGAAAAGGTTAATAGATTTTTGTTAAAAAATTATGTAACACAAGAAAAGAAACGAAAACGTTAAATAATGAAATATTTTTTTAATCAATTTGTATTTTGATCGAAAATATCGTAGAATTTTTTTACTCATTCAAAACTTATTCAATTGTTAAACTTAACTAACTTATTTAATTTTTACTCATTTAATTGAACAAGAGATTCGGTCAAACTTCTAACAAATTGGCTTCACTTTGATGATTGCGAAACAGTAGGATCATGTGATACGAAGAAGATCTTGCAATATTTTCTCGCGACACAAATAATCAACGCTTGTCAAACGTTATATGTTTAAAATTACTCAAGTTGTTTTTACTAAATATTTTTTAATTTTTTCAAAACATTGTTTGTGTTAATCAGAAAAGTGAACTTGGACAATTGCTGCTAATTACTATTCTGCGACTCATCACACCTTCCAAACGTAGCGTAAACAATCAACAAGTTTTGTGTTTGTAATTCATTGCAAGATGTGTGCCAAGTACGTGATGCGGATGAATAATAGAACCAGCATTGAAAAATGGCAGTGCGTGGCGCAACTTTGTCTGCATGGTTATCTACACGGTCAAGTACCTCCAGCCTACTCACTGGCGGCGTTTGTTAAAGTTAATCTCCAAATTATTCTTGTGTTTATAAAAACACGAGATAGCACTGAAATGCCAGTTTACCCATTTAATACAATGCTGAATTTGTACGATGTTGTAGAATTCATTCGTTACATATGAATGACATCACATATGTAGTTTCGTGACTTATAGATAGATAACTCAGTGTGGTTTTGTCAATCCAATTAAATCACCGCAAATCAAATCTTTGCAAAGCAAATCAAATCAAAAATCAAATCACATGAAAATTTTCCCCAGGTATATTTTGGTCATACAGTATAAGTTGATTAACAAAAAATACTATAAAATCTGGAACGCTTAACTAATTTCAGAATAAAAAGTATAGCCAATATATTTTGAAACATTGTTTTATTAAGGATGTTTCGGAATTACGTATAACTCATTTTTAATTTTATGCTTCGAGATTTATACCGAGCCATTATGGATCTGAGGCTAAAGTAGTTCTAAAAAGTTAGAGAGGCTAGTTTTTAAAATAGAAAAGGAAAGCAGACATAAAGTTTTTAAAATTTTGTCTGATATATAATCTTTGTCCTAAGTTCACCAAATATTTACGCAGTTTATAATGGAATGCGTTATAATTCCGAAACGTCCTTAATAAAACATGTTTCAAAATATTGTATATTGCTGATAAAATAAATGTTTTAAAATATATTGGATATACTTTTTATTCTGAAAAAATACTATAATTTAAACCTCGCAACACCATTCCGCAATGATTTAGTTTAATTCAAGCTGATCTGAGCAAGGCCTTTCCGACCGACCTAGTATTGATTTCAGGAATAAAAGCACGGAGTTGGATGTACTTGCACAGCATTGCGTGTTCCATTTCTTACACTGGCCAGCGTCGATGCCTAGTTCGGCGAAGCTATATAGTAGCTTAATCGCAGCTGACATAATTTGTTGTCTAGATTTTAGTCTCTATATTGACTGGCTTTTGATAACCCACTTAATAAGCCACGTAGTAACACACTTAATAAGCTAAGAAGAAGGCCGGTGGCGTATTTGTCTATCTGACAGCTGCTTATGACACTGTCTGACACCGTGGCCTTACCAGCAAACTGCTGAGACTTCTTCCGGATAAGCACATGGTCAAAATAATTATGGAGCTTGTCCGAAACTAAAGTTTCACCCTTACTACCAGTGAAAGCAAGCAAAGCAGGCTACGCCGTCTTAAAAACAGCGTTCCTCAGGGATCGGTCTTGGCTCCTCTTCTATTTAACATCTATACGTACGATCTGCCTTCCATTATTTCCAGAAAGATTGTTTATGCATTGTTGCAATCTTTTGGAAACTGGAAAGACTTGAAAGGGACTTTAAGCCAAGACATGTATACACTTTCAGCGTATCTCCAGACTTGGAGGTTGAAGCTCAGTCACACTAAGACGGTAACGGCAGCTTTCACTTAAATAATCAAGAGGCTAAGGACTGCAACAAAGGTAGACTTTTACCGTTCTGTCCAAGTGGCATTACACAAAAACTATCCTCGCGCGTCACACTTCTGACGCGACTCGTAGGCTCGGGATGGGGTGCTGGTGCTAAAACACTACGCATAGCTACCTTATCTCTATTCTATTCAACAGCTGAGTACTGTGCGCCATTCTGGTGTCGCAGTGCTCACACTCGCCTCATTGACAGTGTCTTAACCGACGCCTTGCGCATAGTCACTGGATGCCTTCGTCCCACTCCAACGGACCACCTACCTATACTTTCAGGCACAACCAGCTGAGCTTCGCCGTCGGCGTTTGAAGGGTATCCAGGCCAGACACAAACAGAACTGGCACCGAGGGTTTATCCTTTTACTACCCCAGACTGCTGCACTGCCTGGATCAGATGCTGGCAGTGGTGTTATTAAGCCAGCATCAAGTTTCGTTATCCAAAACCGTCAGACCTCGTGCTCCATGTGGTGCCCGATGTACAAGGCACACTGTTAGTACATGGTCCGCGGTTTGCTCAGAGGCGCCACACTTGCAATTCGGTGAAGGTGCGAGACCCCATTTGTGCATGGACGAATGAAATCGCCCAACACCAGTCCGCAGGCGGTTGTGCTTAACCCAAGCTGCTTGGGACAAGCCCATCCCAACAGGCCTGGCACCGGTCTCGAGCACAAAAGCACGGAGCCTGGAAGCATTTTCACAATATTCCATTTTCCATTTGAGATTTGTCCATTCAGAGGCGCGGATGCCAAGTCTGGCAAGGTTGTCCAAAAGATTCCGTGCACCTGGCACAAACGGGCGTCTGGATCTTAGTCTCACTTGGCGAGTATCTGAGGACCCACTTAAAAGACCATGCAAAATATAATCAGGGTCCAGAGATCCACGGTATCCCAAGGAGAGTGTCGCTCCCACTCGGCGAAGCTCAGCTGGATGCCTGAGAGTACAGGTAGGTGGTCCGTTGGAGTGGGACGCAGGCATCCAGTAACTATGCGCAAGGCGTCGTTCAAGACACTGTCAATGAGGCGAGTGTAAGCACTGCGACACCAGACTGCCGCACAGTACTCAGCTGTTGAGTAGACCAGAGACAAGGTAGCTATGCGTAGTGTTTTAGCACCAGCAACCCATGCCAAGCCCACGAGTCGCCTCAGAAGTGTGACGCGCGAGGATAGTTTTTTGCGCAATGCCACTAAATGGTGACGAAACGTGAGCGATCTGTCCAGTTTTACCTCAAGATAAGTAGAGGTTGGACAGAACGGTAAAAGCCTACCGTTGTTGTAGACCTTTAGTTCACGCTTGGCCTCTCGGTTATTTAAGTAAAAGGCTGTCGTCACCGTCTTAATGTGACTGAGCTTCAACCTCCAAGTCTGGAGATACGCTGAAAGTGTATACATGTCTTAGCTTAAGATGCCCTCCAAGTTCTTCCAGTTTCCAGAAGAGTGCAACAATGCTAGATCATCAGCATAAGCAAACTTTCTGGAAATCATGGAAGGAAGATCGTATGTATAGATGTTAAATAGGAGGAGAGCCAAGACCGATCCCTGAGGAACGTCGTTTTTAAGACGAAGTAGCCTGCTTTGTTTGCTGTCACCGGTGGTAAGGGTCAAACTTCGATTTCGGACAAGCTCCATGATCATTTTGACCATGTGCTTATCCTGAAGTAGTCTCAGCAGCTTGCAGGTAAGGCCACGGTGCCAGATAGTGTCATAAGCAGCTGTCAGATTGATAAATACGGCACCGACCTTCTTTTTAGCCTCAAAAGAATCCTCGATGTTCTGGGTTAGCCGAACAACTTGATTTACGGTTGACTTTCCGCGTCGGAGCACAACCTGCTCTTTAGGGAGCAGTGGATCGATTAATGGTTCAACGCGGGCGTAGATAAGCCTCTCGAGGATCTTGTAGGGGACACACAGCAGAGATATCGGTCGATAACTCTTTGGGTCCCCCACGGGTTTTTCTGGTATTGGGATCGCGACCACAAGAGCTCTTCTCCAGATCTTGAGAATTTTTAGTCGGCGCAAACAGGAAGAAAGAAGTCACGTAACCAGGACTTCAAAGCAGCTCCGGCATGGAGTATAAGCTTGGGGCAGATGAAATTAGGTTCTGGAGCTTTACCTGGTTTTAAGTGTTGAAGGGCAGCAGCAAACTCTCTCTGTAAAGAATTGTCAGAGATATTTACTGCGTCTGATGTTGTGGCCCTCCAAAGGTCAGACACTTCTTGAAAGACAAGTCGAGATGATTTGCGATCAACAGCCTCGTATTTTCCATTTCTAACCAGCTGAGATGCAATAGCATCGGCTGAAACGAGACAGTGACGAGGAGAGTGTCGTGACCTACCAGTAAAGTTGCTTAAAATACTCCACGCTTTTCGACTAGAGTGTGAGAAGTCAATGGTCCGAACTGCCTCAGACCATCGATCCCTCCACTTTCTGTCAAGCTTGTCAAGCAGAGCTGTAGCAGCCAAACTTGAGTCGTCTTCCCTGAGGAGACTACAGAAAGGTTTTATAAAGGGATTCACACTCTGCATCCAAACACGGAATATATTTAGTTCGATACCCGCGTGGGATAGTCTATTTGGCTGCTTTCTTAATGTCAATCGTCGTCGTTTGAAGGGCATCCACTCCAGGCCAGACACAAACAGGACTGGGGCCGAGGGTTTATCCTTTTACTACCCCAGACTGCTGCACTGCCTGGATCAGACGCTGGCAGTGGTGTCATTAAGCCAGCATCAAGTTTCGTCATCCAAAACCGTCAGACCGCGTGCTCCATGTGGTGCCCGATTTATAGGGCACGCTGTTAGTACATGGTCTGCTGTTTGCTAAGAGGCGCCGCACTCGCGATTCGGTGAAGGTGCGAGACCCCATTTGTGCATGGACGAATGGAATCGCCCAACACCAGTCCGCAGGCGGTTGAGCTCAACCCAAGCTGCTCGGGTTAAGCCCATCCCAACAGGCCTGGCACCGGCCTCGAGCACAAAAGCACGGAGCCTGGAAGCATTTTTACAGTACTCCGTTTTCCATTTGTGATTTGTCCATTTAGAGGCGCGGATGCCAAGTCTGGCAAGGTTGTCCAAAAGATTCCGCGCACCTGGCACAAACCGGCGTCTGGATCTTAGTCTCACTTGGCGAGTATCTGAGGACCCACTTAAAAGACCATACAAGATATGATCGGGGTCCAAAGATCCATGGTAAGCCAAGGAAAGTGTCGCTCCCACTCGGCGAAGCTCAGCTGGATGGATGCCTGAGAGTACAGGTAGGTGGTTGTTGGAGTGGGACGCAGGCATCCAGTAACTATGCGCAAGGCGTCATTCAAGACACTGTCAATGAGGCGAGTGTGAGCACTGCGACACCAGACTGGCGCACAGTACTCAGCTGTTGAGTAGACTAGAGACAAGGTGGCTATGCGTAGTGTTTTAGCACGAGAACCCCATCCCGAGCCCACGAGTCGCGTCAGAAGTGTGACGCGCGAGGATAGTTTTTTGAGCAATGCCACTAAATGGTGACGAAACGTGAACGATCTGTCCAGTTTTACCTCAAGGTAAGTAGAGGTTGGACAGAACGGTAACAGCTTTCTTAATGGTGTCACAGAAGTCCTGGTAAGCCGCATCCACATCAACTGAATCAGGCGGCAACAAAGTCTTTGCCAATTTATTCGTCAAAGCAATGTAGTGACTCCATTTGGCCTTGCGGAAGTTCCATCGCTTAACAGGCATGCTTGGCACTGCCATAGCAAACCTTGGTCGTGTAATAAGCGAAGGTCGATGTTGTGACCTGGGGAACTTCTCAAGGACACGTCTATCCGGTAAGCGACTGTTTCGACCTACGCTAGCG
Source organism: Diplosoma virens (assembly GCA_963680785.1). Classification (NCBI taxonomy): domain Eukaryota; kingdom Metazoa; phylum Chordata; class Ascidiacea; order Aplousobranchia; family Didemnidae; genus Diplosoma; species Diplosoma virens. Next base: position 12,505,742 of record OY796889.1, on the reverse strand, counting down.
AAAGCTAGATCTGGATTGGTCCCAGTGTTCCAGCGGCCGGAATAAAAACTGGCAGCGTCCTTGGCATTATATAGCAGGGCAAGACATTTAATACTTGCCCAGCCAGCCAAGCACTCACCGTCCGGACTGTTGTCGTCGTAACCCCAGTCAGCATGACGACAGTTAAAATCGCCAGCATAAAGACAGGGGTGAGGAAACACTGGGAGATCCAGGGTTCGCAATCGCGTTGGCGGTGGTTTGTAGACGTTGACTATTTTATAGCCATCAACGTTCACACATAGCCACTCGATTTCCGATGTCGGTCGAGATTGGTCCAAAAGCGTGTATCTCAGTCGCTCGTGAACAAACGTGGCAAGGCCATGCTTCCTACTTAAAGAAGACCCAGCTAGTTGGTAGTTTTGGTAGCACCAACTTCTCTGCATCAGTGCAGTGGGTCTCCTGCAGTAGAATGACGAGTGCCTCAGACTGCATAGCGAGGTGATGAAGAACATTCATATTGCTTGCAGTGAGGCCTTCGATGTTCAGCTGAAGAATAGTGGGTCTTCGGAATTTGTTGGCAATGTTTCCTAAAAAGGGCAGTTTTATCTTAGCATTTCCCCGTCCTGAAAAGGACGTTTTCCGATTAGCAGACCCACACAAAACATCGGAATGGTTGGATACCCTTCCGTTTTGGTAGGTTCGGTTTAGGTCTGTCATTTTTAAAATCAATGAACAGACTTACTCACGGCCCAGGCTGCGTGAAAGCACCTACCATCTGTGCCAAATCTGAGCTTCGCCGAATGGAAGCAACACTTTCCTTGGCTCATCATGGATCTCTGGACCCTGATCATACTTTGTATGATCTTTTAAGTGGGTCCTTAGATGCTCACCAATGAGACTAAGATCCAGACGCCCGTTTGTGCCAGCTGCGCTGAGTCTTTTGGACAACCTTGCCAGACTTGGCATCCGCGCCTCTGAATGGACTAATCACAAATGGAAAACGGTGTACTGTGAAGGTGCTTCCAGGCTCCGTGCTTTTGTGCCCGGGACCGATGCCAGGCCTGTTGGGATGAGCTTAACCCGAGCAGCTTGGGTTAAGCTCAACCGCCTACGGACTGGTGTTGGGCAATCCCATTCGTCCATGCACAAATGGGGTCTCGCTCCTTCACCAAATTGCGAATGTGGCGCCTCTGAGCAAACCACAGACCATGTTCTAACAGTGTGCCTTGTACATCGGGCACCACATGGAGCACGAGATCTGACGGTTTTGGATGACGAAACTCCATACTGGCTTAATAACACCACTGCTAGCATCTGATTCAGGCAGTACAGCACCCTGGGGAAGTTTTGGCCCCAGCATGTTTGTGTCTGACCTGTCCTGTTTATGTCCTGTAAAAGATAAACCTGTAAAAGATAAACCCTCGGCCCCAGTCCTGTTTGTGTCTGACCTGGAGTGGATACCCTTCAAACGACGACGACGAGGAGCCACGTAGTATACTGTATACCAGGGTCCATAGGCTTGACCACAGATAGTGTTATTTTTAGTAAGCAAAACTCAGTTTGCTGGCTTCTTGGTAGAATTGAAAAATGATTTGTTGGAATCAAACACAGGCATCCGTTGATAATGCGCATGGCGTCGTTACGGTATTGTCTATGACACGATTATGTGCGCTGCGATACCAGGTGGCTGCAGCATGCAGTACTTAACCATTGATCGAAATAGTGCAGCTGTACGCAATGTTTTGACACCAGCTCTCCATCTTGAACACGCAAATCGCCTCATCAGTGTGACTCGAGAAGATGAGATTTTTGGGAAAAACATAGTTGATGTTGTAGGGGACCCATATAAACGTGCCCATTGTCTAGCAAACCAGCGCCTTTCTTACAAATGCAACCGATGTGCCATTTTGTAAAAATTTGCTTATCGTTGATTAAGAAAATCCCGAAGACGCTTGCGACAGTTCGCAAATACGAAGAAGAATACCTGTCCATAAGTGTTTTATACAACCTGATTAACGAGGAAAAGTTGTTTTGTGGATTAATAGAGTACAAACTAATTGTCTTATTGATGCTGGTACAAAGTTTAATCATATAGATTCAGAATTTTATCAACGAGTTAAATTAGATTACGAGGAAAATAATAAGATTTTGAAACTGGAGTTAGCTGTGAAAAACTCGACCATAAAAACTAAGGCGTTATGCTCTGCTTCTGTTGAATTTCAAAGCCAAAATTTAAAATTGTTTGTTTTCAGAAAGTTTGTTGTGGGATGTTATTTTTAGTTGTGAATTTTTAAGTCAACATAAAAGCGTAAAAATTGATTTTGGTGAGCCTTAAATCACCATTAAAATTAGGAGCTTTGAGTAGACTTGGAAGTATAAAACCGTTGCGCTTGTTTGAACATCTTATCCCTAACATTCGCTCCATAGCAACTAAAAGGCGCAATTATTCAAGTATGGACTTGAGTTTTATTAGCGGTAGAGTTTCCAGATTCCTTGTTGATGATATTATTGAACCTAGTCACTCGCCATGGCAGGCTCAGGTTGTGGAACGAAAAGTGAAAATCATAAAAAACGTATGTGTGCTGATTGTGTTGACTCTAGTCAAACCATCAACAAGTTCACGCATTTGGATGCCTGTCCGCTTCTCTCAGGAAGGTATCAAGTTATAAATGTTTTCAAAACCAGACCTTCGAAGCGCTTATTATCAATGAACAGACTTACTCACGGCCCAGGCTGCGTGAAAGCATCTACCATCTGGGCCAAGCACCGCGCAGTACTGCTTAAGTATGCAAAATACTAACAAACCTCTTGTTAAATATGCGGTCTATCATCGTTCAAAAAGTCTGTTGACTAACTTCTAGTGAAGAATTCGGTTTTTCATCCATCAGATCTGGTAATTGATTTTAAAATTCAAAATTATTGCCGAGTTTAGAATACAATTAGTAGACCGAATAAGGATTGTAAACTGCATACTCCACCACATGGTAGACCGTATACGCCAGGTAATCTGAATATTTAATTAATACCGTTATGGGCGTAGATAACTAACTTGCCTAACCTAGGTTGCCGTACCGTTTTTTTTTTTCAGCAACTTTTCAATTTTTGGATGAAAATGAGCCATTTGTAGTAAAAACTGATTTATCAGACAATGCTATATCTGCATCACTCGTCGTCGTCGTCGTCGTCGTCGTCATCGTTTGAAGGGCATCCACTCCAGGCCAGACACAAACAGAACTGGGGCCGAGGGTTTATCCTTTTACTACCCCAGACTGCTGCACTGCCTGGATCAGATGCTGGCAGTGATGTTATTAAGCCAGCATCGAGTTTCGTCATCCAAAACCGTCAGACCGCGTGCTCCATGTGGTGCCCGATGTATGGGGCACATTGTTAGTACATGGTCTGCGGTTTGCTCAGAGGCGCCACACTCGCAATTCGGTGAAGGAGCGAGACCCCATTTGTGCATGGACGAATGGAATCGCCCAACACCAGTCCGCAGGCGGTTGAGCTTAACCCAAGCTGTTCGGGGTAAGCCCATCCCAACAGGCCTGACACTGGTCCCGGGCACAAAAGCACGGAGCCTGGAAGCACTTTCACAGTACTCCGCGTTCCATTTATGATTTGTCCATTCAGAGGCGCGGATGCCAAGTCTGGCAAGGTTGTCCAAGAGATTCCGCGCACCTGGCACAAACCGGCGTCTGGATCTTAGTCTCACTTGGCCAGTATCTGAGGACCCATTTAACAGACCATGCAAAATATGATCGGGGTCCAGAGATCCACGGTAAGCCAAGGAGAGTGTCGCTCCCAGTCGGCGAAGCTCAGCTGGCTGGATGCCTGAAAGTACAGGTAGGTGGTCCGTTGGAGTGGGACGCAGGCATCCAGTAACTATGCGCAAGGCGTCATTCAAGACACTGTCAATGAGGCGAGTGTGAGCACTGCGACACCAGACTGGCGCACAGTACTCAGCTGTTGAGTAGACTAGAGACAAGGTGGCTATGCGTAGTGTTTTAGCACCAGCACCCCATCCCGAGCCCACGAGTCGCCTCAACAGTGTGACGCGCGATGATAGTTTTTTGCGCAATGCCACTAAATGGTGACGAAACGTGAGCGATCTGTCCAGTTTTACCCCAAGGTATGTAGGGGTTGGACAGAACGGTAAAAGTCTACTATTGTTGTAGACCTTTAGCTCACGCTTGGCCTCTCGGTTGTTTAAGTGAAAGGCTGTCGTCACCGTCTTAGTGTGACTGAGCTTCAACCTCCAAGTCTGGAGATACGCTGACAGTGTGGACATGTCTTGGCTTAATGTCCCCTCCAAGTCCTTCCAGTTTCCAGAAGAGTGCAACAATGCTAAATCATCAGCATAAGCAAACTTTCTGGAAATCATGGAAGGAAGATCGTACGTATAGATGTTAAATAGGAGGGGAGCCAAGACCGATCCCTGAGGAACGCCGTTTTTAAGACGGCGTAGTCTGCTTTGCTTGCTGTCACCGGTGGTAAGGGTGAAACTTCGATTTCGGACAAGCTCCATGATCATTTTGACCATGTGCTTATCTGGAAGTAGTCTCAGCAGCTTGCAGGTAAGGCCACGGTGCCAGACAGTGTCATAAGCAGCTGTCAGATCGATAAATACGGCACCGGCCTTCTTTTTAGCCTCGAAAGAATCCTCGATGTTCTGGGTTAGAAGAACAACTTGATCTACGGTTGACTTCCCGCGTCGGAACCCAGCCTGCTCTTTAGGGAGCAGTGGATCGATTAATGGTTCAACGCGGGCGTAGATAAGCCTCTCGAGGATCTTGTAGGGGACACAGAGCAGAGATATCGGTCGATAACTCTTTGGGTCCCCCACGGGCTTTCCTGGTTTTGGGATCGCGACCACAAGCGCTCTTCTCCAGATCTTGGGAATTTTGAGTCGGCGCAAACAGGAAGAAAGGAAGTCACGTAACCAGGACTTCAAAGCAGCTCCAGCATGGAGTATAAGCTCGGGGCAGATGGAATCAGGACCCGGAGCTTTACCTGGTTTTAAATGTTGAAGGGCAGCAGCAAATTCTCTCTGTGAAAAAATGTCAGAGATATTTACTGCATCTGGTGTTGTGGCCCTCCAAAGGTCAGACACTTCTTAAGAGACAAGTCGAGATGACTTGCGATCAACAGCCTCGTATTTCCCATTTCTAACCAGCTGAGATGCAATAGCATCGGCTGAAACGGGACAATGACGAGGAGAGTGTCGTGACCTACCAGTAAGGTTGTTCAAAATACTCCACGCTTTTCGACTAGAGTGTGAGAAGTCAATGCTCCGAACTGCTTCGGACCATCGATCCCTCCGTTTTCTGTCAAGCTTGTCAAGCAGAGCTGTAGCAGCCAAACTTGAGTCGTCTCCCTGAGGAGACTGCAGAAAGGTTTTATAGAGGGATTCACACTCTGCATCCCAACACGGAATATAGTTATTTCGATACCCGCGTGGGATAGTCTTCTTGGCTGCTTTCTTAATGATGTTACAGAAGTCCTGGTAAGCCGCATCCACATCAAGTGAATCAGGCGGCAACAAAGTCTTTGCGAATTTATTCGTCAAAGCAATGTAGTGACTCCAATTGGCCTTGCGGAAGTTCCATCGCTTAACAGGCATGCTTGGCACTGCCATAGCAAACCTTGGTCGTGTAATAAGCGAGGGTCAATGTTGTGACCTGGGAAACTTCTCAAGGACACGTCTATCCGGTAAGCGACTGTTTGGACCTACGCTAGCGAAAGCTAGGTCTGGATTGGTGCCAGTGTTCCAGCGGCCGGAATAAAAACTGGCAGCGTCCTTGGCATTATATAGCAGGGCAAGACATTTAATACTTGCCCAGCCAGCCAAGCACTCACCATCCGGACTGTTGTCATCATAACCCCAGTCAGCATGACGACAGTTAAAATCGCCAGCGTACAGACAGGGGTGAGGAAACACTGGGAGATCCAGGGTTCGCAATCGCGTTGGCGGTGGTTTGTAGACGTTGACTATTTTATAGCCATCAACGTCCACACACAGCCACTCGATCTCCGATATCGGTCGAGATTGGTCCAAAAGCGTGTATCTCAGTCGCTCGTGAACAAACGTGGCAAGGCCATGCTTCCTGCTTAAAGAAGACCCAGCTAGTTGGTAGTTTTGGTAGCACCAACTTCTCTGCATCAGTGCAGTGGGTCTCCTGCAGTAGGATGACGAGTGCCTCAGACTGCATAGCGAGGTGATGAAGAACATTCATCTTGCTTGCAGTGAGGCCTTCGATGTTCAGCTGAAGAATAGTGGGTCTTCGGAACTTGTTGGCAATGTGCCCTGAAAAGGGCAGTTTTATCCTGACATTGCCCCGTCCTGAAAAGGACGTTTGCCGATTAACAGACCCACACTGAACATCGGAATGGGTGGATATCTGCATCACTAAATCAGCATAACTAACCTGTTGTCTTTTTCTCTAGAATGCTGACCGAAAATGAACGATATTATTCCTGAATGAAAAAAGAAGCCATAGCTATTGTGGAAGCAATTAGTAAATGGACAGAATTTTATCCGGTCAATATTTTACAGTGATTACCGAAAAACAATTTGTAGCGTTTATGTACAGTACCAAAAATCATAGTAAAATTTATGATAACACGCTACGCAAAATGCACGAGTCGTTATGTCATCCGGGCGTTACACGTTTGCATTATTTTATTCGCGTAAAAATTTTATTGTGTTCCGGTAACAAAGTTTGTAATGTTGTTGCAAAACCCAACCTTTATAAATCAAAAGTGGCGATTGGCGCAAGTGGCAAGTGCCGAATCGACATTATCCCGTCCGTCGCCCGATGACCAATTTTTTGTTGGGTCTAAGCTTTTAATTTAAACAAGCAAGAATTAGCCAAACGTGAGCTAAAAGTTACAACAACGATAAACTTGTACCATTCTGTCCAGTCTTTTCTTATCTTGGGGTAAGACTGCATAGATTGCTCACGTTCGTCTCCAATAGACCACTTAAAAATTCTTTCAAACATCAAGTCAGTTGAATTTGGCCAAATAAAATCGAGATCATCTACTGCAAGCATCACCCCGACCTGCTTCCAAAGATCCCGAGATATTGCTGTCCAAGTGAAATCTTTTGTTATTTTTTAAGTTCTTTTTTAATGATTTTACTAAAATTTGAAGCTGCTTGCCAAGACGCCAAAGCCACACAACCATCTTCCAAAGAACAAAACAGAACAACGGGAGTATAAATTTTAAACCGCAATCGTGTCAATTGCTTCAATTAGAATACAAAATTATATATTTTATTTATTTTATCCCTTTATCCTCCTAATTTGCAGGAAAGCCACGGAGGCGCTAATACATAGGGTAGGCAATTACCCTGATCTGCTTCCGGAGATGCCAAGATATTGTTGTCCGCTTTTAATTTAATAGAGATATGACTTCAATTTAGAACTGCTTGCCAAGACCACCAAGCAGGGGAACGTGCCGTAAAATGTCTTTTCCAAGGACACAACAGAGTGGCGCGAGAGAGTTTTGAACCGAGGCCGTGTTGATCACGAGCCCGGCGCTTTAACCAGTTGACCACGCTGCCAACGATATAGCCTATTATTTAAAAGGCAGTAGACCTATTGACTTGTGATATGCTGATTAAATTAAAATCTTTTTGAAATATCAATTTTTGTTTACAAATATAAAAAGCAAGACGTATGAGGTAAAGACTTTTATCTTCACTTTAATTTCGGAGTATATTTTACCAACGAAATTCTAAGATAACCAGAAATCGGATGTTAAATTTGATTGAAGACAATACAAAAGGTCTTCACTTTTATGAAACCGCTTTTATCAGCTGTCGTGATTCAACTGCAATTGAAGGACGTCCCAATTATTTTTAGATCACCTTACTCTACTAAGATTCGCAAATTCCTCCCTAAAAATTTTGATCGAATTCTTTCTTCGGGAACCAAGTGACTCACTTTGAGAAACACTGGTTAAGACTGTAAACAACGTAATTTGTAGCCTTATGCTTATGGTATCTTGCGTTGGGCATCCCCTGACACGTTTTGTTGAATGGGGCAAATACTCACCAACAGTTTTTTTAATTATGTAAAAGATAAATCAATCCAACATTAGTAATCGTAAGCAACATATTTCAATTGTAAAATCGACTTTGTTATTGGCCATATTTCAACAAAGTTGAATTAATATCTAGTAGGCCTAATGATTTTTGGAGCGCCAAAAGGCAAAGCGAAAATTTTTTATTATTTATTTTGATATTGAGCTTACTAGTGTTGAAGTCTGATATTGGATTACTAGTGTTAAAGAATCAGCTTTCTAATTCATAACTTCTATAGAATTCGAACTCGCTCTCATCCCGGCCTTTGATCTCTGTCATAATAGTACGCGCCTTTATTTACATTCTTGTTTGATACATTTGGTTTAAAATAAGTAATTTTTCCTTTGGTTATCGCTTTGGACTTCGTCTTCGTATTATCAATATTAACTTTAGTTGTCGTTTTGGTTGCCGGGAAGAGCCATCAATTTTTTGAATTTCCCAAACTGTACTGTATCTTAGCTCTGCCATGTTCTTTGTATTTACGTTTAACTTACGTTGAACTTGGAACAAAGATTTTAGTTTTGCTATCGTTGGTATTGTTTGGATGTGCAGTTGGTGAAGGCTTTGGAGTTCCCCCGAGCCACGTTGTAGTCAATTTTAGCTGATTGCAACATAAAAACTCAAAAAGTGATTATAAGAATTAAAATAGTGATCTATAAGAATTAAAGCGCTTGAAGTAATTTGCTACGATCTCTGTGCACGTGGATGTCTTTGGAATCTTCCTTCGAGTGCTTGAAATTTAGCTGAGTTAACAGTCGATACGAGTTTTGTATTGTTTCTTGAGGTGCAGCCGCTGGAATTCACAACTGCCTTTTTGCTTGTTCGAAAATCACCGACTTCGTTCTTTCCGTATCTGTGATTTCCCACTGGTGCCCTGTCCACTTGCTTTCGGCTCTTTGTCTTTGAAGAAGGACTGTTTTCGAAACCTCCATTAGTGATCTTTTCCTTCGAGTTCGAGAGTCATCGACTTCGTTCTTCCTGCTGATCCGTACATCGAGAACCCGTTCATCTACTACGGCTATTCTTCGTCAAAGTCTGGTTCAAAACAGTCATTGACCTCGTCTCCGTCGCAACCTTGATCTTTACGAGAGTTATCGACTTCGTCGTCTTGTCTTTCGTTCCCGACGTGTGAGGAAATTTATCGAGAACTTCTCATCGGTGGTTAGAATATATGATTTATTGTATTACTTAATTTTTTGTATATACTTTATTGCTGTAGTTATTTTTTTAATAGTTTTCGTGCACTTACTATGGTCTTCACATCGCCTGAGCCTAGGGACAAACGCAATCGGTTTAATGTTGGGGTTAGTTCTGATAAGATTCAAGCTACGCAAGTGTTGAGTGCTTCTACTTCCTCTGACCCTCTTGTAAAGGAGTTCTTAACAGGCCTAGTACCACGTAAAGTGTTAACTAATAAACGTTTAGTACTTGTGCTTGATATGAAGGCTTTGTCCTCTAGTTTGAAGAAATGTAAATCGAAAAAAGAGTTTCGTGAAATAGCGCCTAAATTTGATAAGATTAGTGCTTTATACAATAATTTTTGTAAGGCCCTTGATGAAGTCACTGACACTGAATTTGCAGCCGAGTTAGTTCATTGTTCTGCAACCTTTTAGAATATACTACTTAGAAATTGTCGAATCTTTTTCACTTTTTTTTAAATAAACACTATTTTTTGTAGCAGTGCTCATAAACGCGATATCGATAAATCCATCCTTATTAACACAAGATCCATTAACGCTGACCGGATGCCTGCGTCCCACATCAACGGACAAACTTTTTATTTTAACAGGCTTTCAACCAACTGAGCTTTGCCGCCAAAATCAGTACTGTCTTTAGCTCGCCGCGCTCACGAGCCAGAACACCTCCTACAAGAAAGGCTCCTGTCTCCGCTTAGCGGACAGCTGCGGCAACTTCAATCAAGACACCCATTTTCGCACCCATTTGCGCATGCTGAATTGCTCAATGACCCTGCCCAGTCAGGTATTGTTTTATTTTATTTATTTTATCTCTATATTTATCCTCCTGACTCGTAGGAAAGCGATGAAGGCGCTAATATATAGGGTAGGCAATTACCCCGACCTGCTTCCAGAGATACCAAGATATTGCTGTCCGCTTGTAATTTCAAGATATGACTGTAATTTAGAGCTGCTTGCCAGGACCACCAAGCAGGAGAACGTGCCGTAAAGTGTCTTTCCCAAGGACACAACAGAATGTGCGGAATATAAATGTATAGTACAATAAGTATAGCACAATGTGCGGAATATAAATGGAGCGTGGAGTGGCGGAAGAACACCTTTCGATTTCATAAGTTTATTAAGAATGTTAGCCCAATAGCCAACGCCACCGCGATTTAGTTTTCCCAAAACTGCATGGGTCGGACTTAATCGCCTCCGAACCAGCTTTAATTTATTCCGCTCAAAAACTCAAAAAAGCGACGGATAACAACTTTTTCTCGTTAGTTGTCAAATGCAAACAAAGATACCATTTCGTGCTTATTTCTGATACCTGTGCTTAATTTTATAGTCATTGTCTTAGAAAAGTTTAATGTGCTTATTTTACAATTAAGTGCTAATTTGTGCTTAATTTTTACTAATTTCTTTTAACTTTCCACAAAATTGCCAAACATCTTGTTTTTGACGATATTAACAAAAAAGCGATTGGATTGTTGTTTATAAAATTTAATTATTTGTTGGTGATCTTTTTTGTTTTTTAAAAGTTGATTGCAATAACAACCTAAAACTAATCGAAGCATTGTGATGACGTCAAACAAACAGTTTTTTTCTCAGTTTGTAAAATTTAATCAGGATGAAAATGCGCATGGCGTCCTCATGGTCTAGGACACGAGTATGTGCGCTGCCCTACCAGGCTGCTGCGTAGTACCTAACTATAGACTGAAATAGTGCAGCTGTACGCAATGTTTTGGCACCAGCTTTCCATCCTGAACCCGCAAATTGCCTCGTTAGTGTGACGCGAGAAGATCAAATTTGAGCCGGCCAAAAGATACTTGTTGATGTTATTGTCGGGGACCTAATCGACATGCTGACAATTGAAGCGCGGAAGCATGGAGACGTTTTAATAGTTTTAATTATAGAATTTATCGTAGGCAGTTTGGAGTTTGTCACACAGTTTGTTAAATTGTTCAGCAAAAGCTTTTGAAAACATGCTCATATTTTGTCATGGATAAGTTAATAAAAAACTGACAATAATTGTTTAGTTTTATTCAATTGTTACACACTCTAGCAAATAAAGTTGGTGATTAATATCTTTTGACAAATTTGTTTTGCGAGCAGAAGGATGAGAGTTCATTTCTCAAGTTTCCCTGCCTCATTTCCATCTTGAATAAAAGCCACTTTATTTTTTTCATATACAAAAAATTTTTAAATCAAGTCAATCTGCTCATCTACAACAATAATACTGTTTAAAATCAAACAACAATAATAATATTTTTTGCTTTACCACGAAACAAGCAAGCAGTTGCACAAGGGCCTTCTAAAGAAAGGTTGTAAAAACGGCCCGTTTAAGCAACAAGTGGCCCTGCTTTATATCAGCTCCATAACAACTTAAATAGAATACCGTTTCCGTGGGGTCCGATCAGTATTTATCCATTTATGATTAGTTTTGATTTCCACGAGACTAAGTAATAAATAAATAAATGTAATAAAAAGATCTTTGTTTTTCATTCCAATTTTAAAAAGTAGCCTTTTTTTATTCTTTTGTATCTGACTATCACTGCAGGAAAATGACATGAAGCAAAACTATTCATTCATCGATTACGATATCGAATTTTATGATGTGAAACTTGCCAATAACGGACGTTATTTCAATTAAATAAATTTTCTTTTTTTTTTTAATTTGATTTCTGGAACAACTTGAAATTGATTAAAGCATTGTAATGACGTCATACAATGCTCTGATCAATTCCATTATTTTGTCGCCAACATTAGCTTTAAACAACTATAAATTTTAAAATTTAAGAAAGACCGCAACGATAATGATGAGAAATGATTGGTCCATCTTGTGGAACTTATTAACACAAGATGGCAGATTACATTAGCATCTCGCGTCATAGTCATTTGCAAAAAAAGGAAAATTGTTAAACCTCCATTATGCAATTAAATGCTTTTTAATAAAGTAATAAGTAGTGTCTATACTGATAAATTAAAATATTTTAAGATATTGAATACGAAATGAAAATTAGTGGATAGATGATGGCGAATTTCATGCAGTGAAGCTTAATTGCCAATCACGGACATTTCCAAAATTAAATATTCCTGACATGAAAATAAAGTCAAATATCACTGAAGATTTTGTTCCTAATTAATACCGATAAACATTAAAATTTCCAGTTAGCACGGAAACTAAACTGTTCATGGATAGATGAAAGCAAACTTTCAGCGATGGAACTTTCCAATTAAAAACAAAATGCAAAACCTTCTAGTGCTGACGTGAAAATACAAACATTATCAAACAAAATCATTTTTGACCAATTATTCTCGTATAAAGTTGTAATATTGTAGTAAAGGTTTGGAATGTACAGGGTCCTCCACCCAAGTGTAGACTAATTTTTAGTTATGTCGGAGTTGCGTCGAATGGTCTGAAAACTCTGTTAATTTTTGCAGTCGAAAATAGCGTAAAAGTCAATCTGCATGTTTACCTGGACATGTTGAAGAACACGTTTCTTCCATGGATAAATTGATTGCCTGGAAATCAAACGGTGACACTACAGCAGGATGGGGCAACCGCTCACACAGCCAAAATGGTTCAAGCCTGGTGCAAGGACAACTTTAAGTCCTTTTTGTTCAAAGAAACTCTGGCCCCCTTCTCCTGATCTGAATCCGATGGACTTGGGATATGATCCATCTTGGAGAGAAAGGCCTGTGTTACATTCAAATGTGGAAAAATTGAAGAAATTGAAAGAATCTTGGGCGAAAATAGAAAGCGAAACTATTCCTGCCACGTGTGACCAAGTTATCTCTCACCTCTGCCGTGTTATCATTGAAAAGGGCGGATATATTGAATAAACTGAATTCAATATTGAAGATTATACATTTACCTTTAATTTTCTTCAAAAAAAAATTTCACTACCCTTTTCGTTTTCAAATTAATGTAATATATAACAGTCTACACTTCGCTAGAGGACGCTGTACCAGAGCATTGCAATGACGTCACACAATGCTTTGATCTGTTCCAATTTGTCAACACAAAGTTTAACAAGTAATTTATTGATATCAATTTGAAAGCTAAAACTATTCATTTATAGATGATAGATAATCAGAGATGGATACCACGAGACACAGTCCTGTCTAGGTCTCGGACCACTGTGTCTCGAATCCAGGTCCGAGACAATGCAGCGAGGTGGAAAAAGCTCACAGATGTTGTAAATATTTCATGATATTTACAATCATGAACAAAAGTTTAAAACCACTATGCAAAAGTGACGATTTTCAACATTTAGCATGTGATTGCATCAGCCATATTTTATTGTTGCATCATAAGTTCGTTTTCTTCGTTGTGTTTCATTTCGCGCCAACTCTTACTTCTGTCCACATTTCCTGGTTAATTTTTTTGCTATTTACTGATTTTTTTCGGTGCCTAAAATGGGAAAGAAAAAATCTCTAAGCGAGGTTCAGAGGGCTCAGATAGTTGCCTTACACGGCCAAAATCTATTTGAAAGGCAAATATCTGCTCAAATGGGGTGCAGCAAGCCAGCAGTGCATCAAGCGATTGCGAAGTATCAACAGGATGGCTCCTATACCGATAAGAAAAGGACTGGATGACCGCGTGTCACCACTGCACGAGAAGACAACGTGATGAGGAAGATAGTTGTGAGGTCACCCACGAATTCAATGAAAAAAATTAGGGCCGAATTGTTGAGCAGAGGTCGTCGAATTAGTCATATGACCGTTTCTAGACGTTTATCCAAAGAATTTAATCTGAAGTCATACAAACCGGCCAAAAAATCAAGGCTTACTGCGGCTATAAAAGCCAAGCGTCTACAGTTTGCTAATAATCATCAACATTGGACCGCCGAGAAATGGGAAAAATGGCTTTTTTCCGACGAATCAACCTTCCAACAGTTTGTGGTTAAAAAGAGGCACGTCCGTAGACCAACTGGAAAACGTTTTGATGAGAGATACATCATACCAACAGTGAAACACCCTCCTAGTCAGATAGTTTGGGGGGGCTATGTCCAGAAATGGTGTCGCTGCTCTCAGTTTCCTGCCTCCAGGAACCACTATGAATGGGCCAAAATACGTGCAAATGCTCTCAGAGAAGCTAAAACTTCACATGCAAGTTCACAATTGTCCAATATTTATGCAGGATGGCGCCCTTTGCCACCGTTCCAAAGTTGCTAAAATTATCTGGATAGCAACAATATCGACCTTCTCGAGTGGCCAGAAAACAGTCCGAATTTAAATCCCATCGAGAATTTGTGGACCAACATGAAAAATAAAGTGTCGGAAAAACAACCATTAAGTGGCGCAGAGTTGGTAAAAGCGATAAAGGAAGTCTGGGTAAAAGAAATATCCAAGGACTACTGCCAAAGTTTGATCGAAAGTATGCCAAGAAGAATCAAAGCTGTGATCAAAAACAGAGGAGGCCACACAAAATATTGAGAATCGGAACATTTTTTTGAATACGATTATTTAGACTGTGTGGTACTGTCTTCCATGTGTTTATGATTGATTAGGTGCGAAATAAAACAATTTGCCAAATGTAAATAAAGTGTTATACTACCTTGTGCTTATAAACTCGTAACAATTTCAAGTAATCTTAAACTTTTGTTCATGACTGTAGTAAAACTAGATATTTTTAGCCGTTCGGGCGTCATGGTCCATTTTAAATTTGCATTAATCTCAGTAGAATTGAACCATGGCAATCTTTATTAGGGTTGCGTAGTCAGAAAATTTAAGATCCAACTCCGACTCCTAAAAATTCTAGGATGCCGACCCCGAGTCCGACTTCAGCTTTTAGATTTTCAAGGATTCCGAGACCCACTCCAACTTTAACTCCGACTCCCACTCCAACTTTAACTCCGACTCCCGACTCTCTGTACTCTCAAAAGTCCGACTCCGACTTCTTAAAACCTCCGATGCCATGCGACTCCGATTCCGACTTTGCAACCCCGATCTTAATGCATGGCAATCAAAACGCCTGTACACTGTATAGAGTGCTCGAGAAATTATAAAACTGATTTTATCAACATTTAAACGTCTTCAATTTCATATTTTTGATAGCAAAATTTGCTATCTCAAAAAGCGGTTATATCACGATGCTTTTAATTGTAGCGAATATTGTTCTATGACATTATAATAAGTTGCATGTAATGAGCATTAAGGAATTAATACGATTGCGGTTCAAATCCTATTCGCCGGTTCTACTGTGTACCCGTGGAAAGACACTTTACGACACAGTTTTTTGCTTTAAATGTCAGTCATTTTACATTATAGAAATTAAAAATATATATATATCGAGCTAGAGCAGGGCTTCTTAAACTTTTTTGTTCCGCGACCACATTTTAAAAAATAAATTTTTGTGCGACCCAAATATGTGTAGGCTAATTTACGCTAACTTTTCCTATGGAAAACCACGCATGTGCATCCAAAAGCATGTAACATAAGGTGGCCATATGTCCCGCTTTTAGGCCTTGTCCCGGCGTCCCGCCCGGTTAACCTCCATGTCTCGTTTTTTTATTGTCTCGTTATGTATTTCAATTTTAAGTAAACACCTATTTCTTAGAGAACGCTAAGATTATGAAGCGAAAATAGGGAAATTTGAGACCGATTTCAAGTAAAGACCTTTTTTTTTATAGAACACTACTATTTTGGGACGAAAATTGGGAAATCTGAGACGGCTTTCAAATGAAGACCCTTTTTTTAGACAACACCTGATTTTGGGACGAAACTAGGAAAATCCCAGAATCTCAAAACAAATTTATTTTGTTCTAGAAAAAATTTTTTTAGCTGGACCGCCGATGTCTGCAAGGAATTCTGCCTATTCAGATATGGCAACCGTACTTTTAACAAACGTCCCCGATTCACCACTTTAAAATATGGCCACCCTAATGCAAAAGCAACGAGAAATGGAAATAGTAACTTGAAACTAAATAACAAAATTACAAAAACAGACTTTATTTCATAAACATCATCAAGCACATTTAATGGAATGGATGGTCAAATTATTTTACATACTTGCACAGCTTCCTTATCAAGAAAAATAAATAATTTAATGTTTTTGCATTCATCTACAACAGGGGTGTCCAATCTTTTATTCGTGACGGGTCAAATATTCGCCTGTAAGTTTACCTCGGGTCACAATCACTGCAGTAATCAAAGTGATGTTCTTATGTTAGATTTCCTTCTCTAAAATCAGGTGTTCTCTAAAAAAAAAGAAAAAAGATCTTCACTTAGAATCAGGCTCTGATTTGCAATTTTCGTCTCCAAATGCAGGTGTTCTCTAAAAAAAAGATCTTTGCTCTGATTAAGGGTTTATTTTGTAAATTTAATGCCTTAAATGCCTACTAACCGCAGGTTGGTGATCGTTGGACTAGTATTTTTTAAAACAATTTACGGCACACTTGAAAATCTCTCCCGCAACACAGGTTGAAAAAGTTTAGACGCACTGCGGTAATTCATGATTGAGTATCTAATTAAAAACTCCTTGGCGGGCCGCACCAAAAGGCTTCGCGGGCCGCGGGTTTGACAATCTTAATCTATAAAAATCAATCTTGGCTTCAGACTCAGTAAGAAGATTTTTGCTTTTGTTTCTTGCTGTTTTCTTAATTACACCACATGGCTCAACTTGTGATCACGCCACCCTACTACTTTACGACGCAACAATCGTGTAATGAAACTTTATCAATTCTAGTTTTTGATTGTCAATAAAAATACAGTTTGAGAACCCCTGAGCTAGAGGACATATGGCACCAAAAACTACCATCTGTGGCACTGTGTATCACGCACGTCACACCCAAGCTCTCTGCCCAACCACGGTTTTTAAATTTTAACCTCTCATCAGGGACAGTCTGCTTAAACCAAGTTTTATCGCAGAGCTGGTCACATACTGTATAAAAAAAAATTTACGATTTCTGAACTTCTACCAGATGCATTGCTGCACTAATAAAAACGGCTAAACCTGGATAAGCTGACTATTCCTGATGAGAGTCTAAAACTCGAAACTATGGTCGGGCAGTGAGCTCGGGTTCGGCATGCGTGATGCAGTATAACACAGATGGTAGTTTTTAGTGTCATCTGTTCTCTAGCTCAATATATATACATATATATATATATATATATATATTATTTTTTAATTTTAAAATTGTAATATGACTGACATTTAAAGAAAAAACGGTGTCATCGGCGTGCGTGATGCGCAATGCCGCTTCTATCAGTACATTAATGCACCTGGTAGAACTTCACAAGTCTTTAAAAATATGATAAAAGATTTCTAGCGGACAGCAAAATCATGATATTTCCGGAAGCAAGTCGGATAAATTACTTGCAGAAGATGGTTAGGTTTCAATGTTTCACTGTTCAATTAGGAGAATTCCACTTTATATTGGCAAAGCGATGTAATCACTCCACCTGACACTGCAAAAACTCTATCGTTTAATTGGCATGCTTAGCAGTGGCAAAGCAAAACTTAATAATGGAAGCCTAATATCCGATGATCAACGTTTAACTTGGAAAACTTTCTGGTGATTTATGGTGAAAATTTTTGAGGTCGTCATCGTTTGAAGGGTATCCACTCCAGGTCAGACACAAACAGGACTAGGACCGAGGGTTTATCCTTTTACTACCCCATACTGCTCTTCTGCCTGAATCAGATGCTGGCAATGGTTTTATTAAGCCAGCATCGAGTTTCGCCATTCAAAACCGTCAGACCTCGTGCTCCATGTGTTGCCCGATGTATAGGGCACGCTATTAAACCATGGTTTGCGGTTTGCTCAGAGGCGCCACACTTACAATTTGGTGAAGGAGCGAGACCCCGTTTGTGCATGGACGAATGGAATCGCCCAACACCAGTCAACAGGCGGTTGAGCTTAACCAAAGCTGCTCGGGGTAAGCCCATCCCAACAGGCCTGGTACCGGTCCCGAGCACAAAATCACGGAGCTGGAAGCATTTTCCCAATAGTCCGTTTTCCATTTGTGGTTTGTCCATTCAGAAAAGCGGATGCCAAGTCTGGCAAGGTTGTCCAAACGACTCCGTGCACCTGGCACAAACGGGCGTCTGGATCTTAATCTCAATTGGTGAGTATCTGAGGACTCACTTAAAAGACCATACAAGATATGATCGGGATCCAGAGATCCACGGTAAGCCAAGGAGAGTGTCGCTCCCAGTCGGCGAAACTCAGCTGGCTGGATCCCTGAGAATACAGTGTGAGCACTGCGACTCCAGACTGGCGTACAGTACTCAGTTTTGAGTAGACTAGAGATAAGGTGGCTATGCGTAGTGTTTTAGCAGCACCAGCACCCCATCCCGAGCCCACGAGTCGCCTCAACAGTGTGACGCGCGAGGATAGTTTTTTTGCGCAATGCCACTAAATGGTGACGAAACGTGAGCGATATGTCCAGTTTTACAACAAGATAAGTAGGGGTTAGACAAAACGGTAAAAGTTTACCGTTGTTGTAGACGTTTAGCTCAACGTTTGGCCTCTCGGTTGTTTAATTAAAAGGCTGCCGTCATTGTCTTAGTGTGACTGAGTTTCAACCTCCAAGTCTCGAGATACGCTGAAAGTGTAGACGTGTCTTGACTTAAAGTCCCTTCCAAATCCTTACAGTTTCAAGTAGAGTGCAACAATGCTAGATCATTAGCATAAGCAAACTTTCTGGAAATCATAAAAGGAAGATTGTACGTATAAATGTTAAGTAGAAAGGGAGCCAAGACCGATCTCTGAGGAACGTCGTTTTTAAGACGGCGTAGTCTGCTTTGCTTGCTGTCACCGGTGGTAAGGGTGAAACTTTAGTTTCGGACAAGCTCTATAATCATTCTGACCATGTGCTTATCTGGAAGTAGTTTCAGCAGCTTGCAGGTAAGGCCACGATGCCAGACAGTGTCATAAGCAGCTGTCAGATCGACAAATACGGCACCGGCCTTCGTTTTAGCCTCAAAAGAATCCTCGATGTTCTGGGTTAGCAGAACAACTTGATCTACGGTTGACTTCCCGCATCGGAACCCAGCCTGCTCTTTTGGGAGCAGTGAATCGATTAATGGTTTAACGCTTGCGTAGATAAGCCTCTCGAGGATCTTGTAGGGGACACAGAGCAGAGATATCGCTTGATAACTCTTTGGGTCCCCCACAGGCTTTTCTGGTTTTGGGATCGCGACCACAAGCGCTCTTCTCCAGATCTTGCGAATTTTGAGTCGAGCAAACAGGAAGAAAGCATGTCACGTAACCAAGACTTCAAAGCAGCTCCAGCATGGAGTATAAGCTCTGAGCAGATGGAATCAGGTCCCGAAAATTTAATTGGTTTTAAATGTTGGAGGGCAGCAGCAAACTTTCTCTGTGAAAAAATGTCAGAGATATTTACTGCGTCTGATGTTGTGGCCCTCCAAAGGTCTGACACTTCTTAAGAGACAAGTCGAGATGACTTGCGGTCAACCGCCTCGTATTTTCCATTTCTAACCAGCTAAGATGCAATAGCATTAGCTGAAACGGTACAGTGACGAGGAGAGTGTCATGACCTACCAGTAAAGTTGTTCAAAATACTCCACGCTTTTCGACTAGAGTGTGAGAAGTCAATACTTCGAACTGCCTCGGAACATACATCCCTCTGATTTCTGTCAAGCTTGGCAAGCAGAGCTGTCTGTAGCAGCCAAACTTGAGTCGTCTCCCTGAGAAAACTCCAGAAACGTTTTATTGAGGGATTCACACTCTGCATCCCAACACGAAATACAGTTAGTTCGATACCCGCGTGGGATAGTCTTTTTGGCTGCTTTCTTAATGGTGTTATAGAAGTCCTGGTAAGCAGTTGGAGTCTCCCGAGCCGCATGTTTTAAATCGGAGTCCAAGTACTTTCTTTAGATTTGATGACGTCGGAGTCGAAAACTGAAGTCCGTTTTTATATTTGGTGAAGTTCGGAATCGTATTCCTTATTGTATTTACAGACTTTAACGATAAATTTACAACTGACGCTAAATTTTTTTACATTTTTAGATTTTATTTCGATATTTATCGTTTTGACTCGCAGGAAAGCGACGGAGCCGCTGTAAATAGGCAAGCAATTAAGCAATTATCCCAACCTGCTCCCGGAGATGTCAAGATATTGCTGTCCAATGGAAATTTTTTAGTTTGTAATTTAGTTTGTAGAGATATGACTTAAATTTAGAACTGCTTGCTAAAACCGTCAAGCATGGAAAGTACCATAAAATTGTCTTTTCTAAGGACACAACAGAATGGCTCCCATAGGTTTTTAATCGATATCATGTCGATCATAATCACGTTGCTTTAATGCGCTTTAAGCACTTGACAATTAGGCCAACATGGTTGTAAAATTGGAACTGCTGGAGTCCCAGGATTAGTGATGAAGTCGGAATTGGAGTCAGAAAATATTTTTCTCCATATATGGAAAACGGAAGAAATTATTTTCACATCACAACCCTGGTTATAAGTCACACTTTGCGACCTGAGAGGATACAGCAAACAAGAAGCGACACGCCCTCAAATAAAAATAGCTTTTACTAATTGCAAAATTAGATTTTCATGATACCGTTTCTTGTCTGCAATTTAATCTACTCAAAGTGAAAAATTTTTTTTCTTACTTTGGTTACACTCAACCGCTGACCAAAGCACTTTTTATCTGTTAAGTTGATGCATATTATAAGTATTGGGAATGTTAAGAAATTACAAGCTGTAGCTTTAGAGAAGTGCTCATAATTCTTAAAAAACCTCGAGATTTTAGGGAGAGCTGAATTCAAATGAAGACATTCTCTTTATTTGTCACTTGACATTCAAAACCGATAAGCAATAAAAAAAATTTTGACGCAATTTTTTCCAATAAAAATCTTTTTTAATATTTAGTTGAAGTTTTTAGAACAATTAACTTAAGTTTAACTTTTCAAAACAACTTGTCCGTCCATATCAAGCCAAAATCGTTTTTAGTTTACATTTCAAATTAAAGTCCAAAGGGTGACCTATCCAAGTACTAGCCGTATATTTGCTTGCTTATTTTCGAATCATTTCGATGATAAATATGACTATTTAGCAACTAACAAACATTGGAGCAGGAGTCGCAAAAAAAAATTCGAATCCTACACCAGCTTTAGCACATCTAAAAAAGCGACACCGGCTTCAGCATACTTAAAAACTCACTTGGATTTTGACTCCAATCAAAAACATACGACACCGATTTCCGACACTGATTCCAAAACCCTAGCTTAAAGCAAAACAACATACAGTATGTAAAGTCTCGCGTTTCGTCTCACTCTTGATGTTCCGATGTCCCGTTTAGGTCTTGATTTGTTGTTGGTCGTTTCATAACATGAAACTATAAAAACACGAGTATAAAACGAATATTAATGAGACTTAATCGTTTGTATTGCCATAATACTTGTTGGAAGTTGATTGCAGTTACGATTTCGAACGTAACAGAGCATTGCAATGACGTCACACAATGCTTTGGTCTGTTCCAATTCGTCGACACAAAAATTAACAAGTAATTTATTCATATGAATCAGAAAATTAAAACTATTCATTCATGGATGATCAATAACTTCATGATTTGAAACTTGCCAACTACAGACGATATTAAAGTTAAACGTTCCGTTCTTGGTAGGTTACATAACATGAAACTATAAAAACACTAGTATAAAACAAATATTAATGAGACTTAATCGTTTGCATTGCCATAATACTTGTTGGAAGTTGATTGCAATTATGATTTGGAACGTAACAGAGCATTGCAATGACGTCACACAATCCTTTGGTCTGTTCCAATTCGTCGACACAAAAATTAACAAGTAGTTTATTGATATGAATCCGAAAACTAAATCTATTCATTCATGGATGATCAATAACTTCATGTTTTGAAACTTGCCAATTACAGACGATATTAAAGCTAAACGTTTGTTTTTGTTCGTTTCATAACATGAAACTATAAAAACACGAGTATAAAACGAATATTAATGAGACTTAATCGTTTGCATTGCCATAATACTTGTTGGAAGTTGATTGCAGTTACGATTTGGAACGTACCAGAGCATTGCAATGACGTCACACAATGCTTTGGTCTGTTCCAATTCGTCGACACAAAAATTAACAAGTAATTTATTCATATGAATCCGAAACATAAAACTATTCATTCATGGATGATCAATAACTTCATGCTTTGAAACTTGCCAATTACGGACGATATTAAAGTTAAACGTTCCGTTCTTGGTAGGTTTCATAACATGAAACTATAAAAACACTAGTATAAAACAAATATTAATGAGACTTAATCGTTTGCATTACCATAATACTTGTTGGAAGTTGATTGCAGTTACGATTTGGAACGTACCAGAGCATTGCAATGACGTCACACAATGCTTTGTTCTGTTCCAATTCGTCGACACAAAAATTAACAAGTAATTTACTCATATGAATCCGAAAACTAAATCTATTCATTCATGAATGATCAATAACTTCATGATTTGAAACTTGCCAATTACAGACGATATTAAAGCTAAACGTTTCTTTTTGGTCGTTTCATAACATGAAACTATAAAAACACTAGTATAAAACAAATATTAATGAGACTTAATCGTTTGCATTGCCATAATACTTGTTGGAAGTTGATTGCAGTTACGATTTGGAACGTAACAGAGCATTGCAATGACGTCATACAATGCTTTGGTCTGTTCCAATTCGTCGACATAAAAATTAACAAGTAATTCATTCATATGAATCCGAAAACTAAATCTATTTATTCATGGATGATCAATAACTTCATGATTTGAAACTTGCCAATTACAGACGATATTAAAGCTAAACGTTCCGTTCTTGGTAGGTTTCATAACATGAAACTATAAAAACACGAGTATAAAATAAATATTAATTAGACTTAATCGTTTGCATTGCCATAATACTTGTTGGAAGTTGATTGCAGTTACGATTTGGAACGTACCAGAGCATTGCAATGACGTCACACAATGCTTTGGTCTGTACCAATTCGTCGACACAAAAATTAACAAGTAATTTACTGATATAAATCCGAAACATAAAACTATTCATTCATGGATGATCAATAACTTCATGCTTTCAAACTTGCCAATTACAGACGATATTAAAGCTAAACGTTCCGTTCTTGGTAGGTTTCATAACATGAAACTATAAAAACACGAGTATAAAACAAATATTAATGAGACTTAATCGTTTGCATTGCCATAATACTTGTTGGAAGTTGATTGCAGTTACGATTTGGAACGTACCAGAGCATTGAAATGACGTCACACAATGCTTTGTTCTGTTCCAATTCGTCGACACAAAAATTAACAAGTAATTTATTGATAATAATCCGAAACATAAAACTATTCATTCATGGATGATCGATAACTTCATGATTTGAAACTTGCCAATTACGGACGATATTAAAGCTAAACGTTCCGTTCTTGGTAGGTTTCATAACATGAAACTATAAAAACACGAGTATAAAACAAATACGAGGGTCAGTCAAAAAGTAATGAGCCCTGTTAACTTTAACCGCTTTAACCTTCATATTTTTTCTAGAAATTTTAAGGGTGTTTAGTAAATTTACTGCTTTAAAGATAAATTGTAAAAAAAAATTGTTTCAACGTGTCCACTTTTGGTATTGTGTTTTGGAAATGACGTCATCACTGGATGTCCGTCAGAAGCAGAGAGCTGTGATTGAATTTCTTGTTTCGGAAGGGGAGCCACCAAAACAAATTTTCGAAAGATTGGTAAATGTTTATGGAGATGCTTCATTAGCCTACAGCACTGTGAAAAAGTGGGTATCCAGGATTAAACACGAAGAAGATGATCCAAGTTTGAGTAGCCTCCAGGACTGACCAAGAAGTGGAAGACCATCTTCTGCAGTCAATCCTGGAAACAATGATAAGGTTGAGAAATTGATTAGAGATGATCGCAGAATCACTATTGATGACATTGCTGAACGTGTTGGAGTTAGCCATGGAAGTGCTGTGAATATTGTTAATGAGCTAGGCTTTGCAAAGGTTTGCGCCAGATGGGTTCCGAGGAAACTTTTGGATTTTCACAAGCAAGCCCGTTTTGAAGCTTGTTCGGAGCTTATTGAGTGTCACAGAAGTGACAAAACTTTTCTCAGCCGTATAGTGACAGGAGATGAAACCTGGGTTCATCATTATGAACCTCTGTCGAAAAGATCATCCATGGAATGGCGTCACCCCACGTCCCCAAGAGCCAAGAAATTCAAAAGTCAACGTTCAGCTGGAAAAATTATGGCGACTGTGTTTTGGGACATTGAAGGAGTGATATTGGTAGATTTTATGCCTAAAGGTACTACCATCAACTCAGATGCTTACATTGACACTTTACGCAAACTGAAAGCGAAACTGAGAAGAGTACGACCTCACCTGGACATGTCTAAGGTCTTGCTGCAACACGATAACGCCAAGCCCCATACCAGTCTCAAAACTCGTGAAGTGATTGCTTCTTTTGGATGGACGACGGTAACCTATCCCCCATACTCACCCGACCTGGCACCATCTGACTATCATCTTTTTGGACCATTGAAAGAAGGAGTTAGGGGGCAGCACTTCACTAGTGATCAAGAAGTCAAGCACGCTGTAAGAAACTGGTTAAAAATGCAGCCTGCTGACTTTTACAAGGCTGGCATAGTGTCCCTTGTTCATCGATAAACAGTTGGAATTGAAAAGTGCGGAGATTACATTGAAAAGTAGAACTGAGATCTCCTATCCCTGGGCTTTCTTTTGATGTATGACTTTTGATTTTATTGCAACAAATATGGCCAGGAGAGACTTGGGCTCATTATTTTTTGACTGACCCTCGTATTAATTAGACTTAATCGTTTGCAATGCCATAATACTTGTTGGAAGTTGATTGCAGTTACGATTTGGAACGTACCAGAGCATTGAAATGACGTCACACAATGCTTTGGTTTGTTCCAATTCGTCGACACAAAAATTAACAAGTAATCTATTCATATGAATCCGAAACATAAAACTATTCATTCATGGATGATCGATAACTTCATGATTTGAAACCTGCCAATTACGAACGATATTAAAGTTAAACGTTCCGTTCTTGGTAGGTTTCATAACATGAAACTATACAAACACGAGTATAAAACAAATATTAATTAGACTTAATCGTTTGCATTGCCATAATACTTGTTGGAAGTTGATTGCAGTTACGATTTGGAACGTACCAGAGCATTGCAATGACGTCACACAATGCTTAGGTGTGTTTCAATTCGTCGACACAAAAATTAACAAGTAATTTATTCATATGAATCCGAAACATAAAACTATTCATTCATGGATGATCGATAACTTCATGATTTGAAACTTGCCAATTACAGACGATATTAAAGCTAAACGTTCCGTTTTTGGTAGGTTTCATAACATGAAACTATAAAAACACGAGTATAAAACGAATATTAATTAGACTTAATCGTTTGCATTGCCATAATACTTGTTGGAAGTTGATTGCAGTTACGATTTGGAACGTACCAGAGCATTGCAATGACGTCACACAATGCTTAGGTGTGTTCCAATTCGTCGACACAAAAATTAACAAGTAATTTATTGATAATAATCCGAAAACTAAAACTATTCATTCATGAATGATCGATAACTTCATGCTTTGAAACTTGCCAATTACGGACGATATTAAAGCTAAACGTTCCGTTCTTGGTAGGTTTCATAACATGAAACTATAAAAACACTAGTATAAAACAAATATTAATGAGACTTAATCGTTTGCATTGCCATAATACTTGTTGGAAGTTGATTACAGTTACGATTTGGAACGTAACAGAGCATTAAAATGACGTCACACAATGCTTTGGTCTGTTCCAATTCGTCGAACCAAAAATTAACAAGTAATTTATTCATATGAATCCGAAAACTAAATCTATTCATTCATGAATGATCGATAACTTCATGATTTGAAACTTGCCAATTACAGACGATATTGAAGCTAAACGTTCCGTTCTTGGTAGGTTTCATAACATGAAACTATAAAAACACGAGTATAAAACAAATATTAATTAGACTTAATCATTTGCATTGCCATAATACTTGTTGGAAGTTGATTGCAGTTACGATTTGGAACGTACCAGAGCATTCCAATGACGTCACACAATGCTTTGGTCTGTTCCAATTCGTCGACACAAAAATTAACAAGTAATTTATTGATATGAATCCGAAACACAAAACTATTCATTCATGGATGATCAATAACTTCATGCTTTGAAACTTGCCAATTACAGACGATATTAAAACTAAACGTTCCGTTCTTGGTAGGTTTCATAACATGAAACTATAAAAACACGAGTATAAAACAAATATTAATTAGACTTAATCGTTTGCATTGCCATAATACTTGTTGGAAGTTGATTGCAGTTACGATTTGGAACGTACCAGAGCATTGCAATGACGTCACACAATGCTTAGGTCTGTTCCAATTCGTCGACACAAAAATTAACAAGTAATTTATTGATATGAATCCGAAAACTAAATCTATTCATTCATGGATGATCAATAACTTCATGATTTGAAACTTGCCAATTACAGACGATATTAAAACTAAACGTTCCGTTCTTGGTAGGTTTCATAACATGAAACTATAAAAACACGAGTATAAAACAAATATTAATGAGACTTAATCGTTTGCATTGCCATAATACTTGTTGGAAGTCGATTGCAGTTACGATTTGGAACGTAACAGAGCATTGCAATGACGTCACACAATGCTTTGGTCTGTTCCAATTCGTCGACATAAAAATTAACAAGTAATTTATTGATAATAATCCGAAACATAAAACTATTCATTCATGGATGATCAATAACTTCATGATTTGAAACCTGCCAATTACGGACGATATTAAAGCTAAACGTTCCGTTCTTGGTAAATTTCATAACATGAAACTATAAAAACACGAGTATTAAACATATATTAATGAGACTTAATCGTTTGCATTGCCATAATACTTGTTGGAAGTTGATTGCAGTTACGATTTCGAACTTACCAGAGCATTGCAATGACGTCACACAATGCTTTGGTCTGTTCCAATTCGTTGACACAAAAATTAACAAGTAATTTATTGATAATAATCCGAAAATTAAATCTATTCATTCATGGATGATCGATAACTTCATGATTTGAAACTTGCCAATTACAGACGATATTAAAGCTAAACGTTCCGTTCTTGGTAGGTTTCATAACATGAAACTATAAAAACACGAGTATAAAATAAATATTAATTAGACCTAATCGTTTGCATTGCCATAATACTTGTTGGAAGTCGATTGCAGTTACGATTTGGAACGTACCAGAGCATTGCAATGACGTCACACAATGCTTAGGTGTGTTCCAATTCGTCGACACAAAAACTAACAAGTAATTTATTGATAATAATCCAAAAACTAAATCTATTCATTTATGGATGATCAATAACTTCATGATTTGAAACTTGCCAATTACGGACGATATTAAAGCTAAACGTTCCGTTCTTGGTAGGTTTCATAACATGAAACTATAAAAACACGAGTATAAAACAAATATTAATGAGACTTAATCGTTTGCATTGCCATAATACTTGTTGGAAGTTGATTACAGTTACGATTTGGAACGTAACAGAGCATTGCAATGACGTCACACAATGCTTTGGTCTGTTCCAATTCGTCGACACAAAAATTAACAAGTAATTTATTGATAATAATCCAAAAACTAAATCTATTCATTCATGAATGATCGATAACTTCATGCTTTGAAACTTGCCAATTACAGACGATATTAAAGCTAAACGTTCCGTTCTTGGTAGGTTTCATAACATGAAACTATAAAAACACGAGTATAAAACGAATATTAATGAGACTTAATCGTTGGCATTGCCATAATACTTGTTGATTGATGATTGCAGTTACGATTTGGAACGTACCAGATGAAAAATAGTTCTAAATTACACAGTCGTAGCTTTATTAAATTACAAGCGGACAGCAATATTTTGGCATCTCCGGATGTAGGTTGGGATATTGGCTTCCACTACGTATTAGCGCCTCAGTCGCTTCCTGCTGGTCAAAAAATTAATATAAAAATAAAATGAATAAATACCAAAAATATAAAGAATTTATTGATTAGATTTAAACGTTTGTATTATCATAATACTTGTTCAAAGTCGATTGCAGTTACGATTTTGAATATACCAGAGTATTGCAATGACGTCAAACAATGCTTTGGTCTGTTCCAATTCGTCAACACAAAGATTAACAAGTAATTTACTAACATAAACATAAAAATTAAAACTTTTCGATCATGGATAATAAATAACTTTATGATTTGAAACTTGCCAATTACGGACGATAGTTAAGCTAAAAGTTCAATACTTGGTCGCCTCCATAACATGAAACCAGAAAGTGGGCAGCGTGATGCAGTGGTCACAGCGCCGCTGTTGACACTTTTTTGATTCTTGGAATAGACACTTTACGGCACCTTCTTTTGCTTCGTAATCTTGAAAAACAGTTCTAAATTACACAGTTATTGCTCTATTAAAATACAAGCGGACAGCAATAACTTGGCATCTCCGATTGTAGGTTAAGATATTGAAGTCCACTACATATTACCGCCTCAGTCGCTTTCCTGCTGGTCAAAAAAATTACTGTAAAAATAAAATGAACAAAAATTAAAAATATAAAGTAAATATTAATGAGTCTTAATCGTTTGTATTGCCATAATACTTGTTGGAAGTTGATTGCAGTTACGATTTCGAACGTACCAGGGCATTGCAATGACGTCACACAATGCTTTGGTCTGTTCCAATTCGTTGACACAAAAATAAACAAGTAATTTATTGATATTAATCCGAAAACTAAATCTATTCATTTATGTATGATCAATAACTTCATGATTTGAAACTTGCCAATTACGGACGATATTAAAGCTAAACGTTCCGTTCTTGGTAGGTTTCATAACATGAAACTATAAAAACACGAGTATAAAACAAATATTAATTAGACTTAATCGTTTGCATTGCCATAATACTTGTTGGAAGTTGATTGCAGTTACGATTTGGAACGTAACAGAGCATTGCAATGACGTCACACAATGCTTAGGTGTGTTCCAATTCGTCGACACAAAAATTAACCAGTAATTTATTTATTGTAATCCGAAAACTAAATCTATTCATTCATGGATAATCAATAACTTCATGCTTTGAAACTTGCCAATTACAGACGATATTAAAACTAAACGTTCCGTTCTTGGTAGGTTTCATAACATGAAACTATAAAAACACGAGTATAAAACAAATATTAATGAGACTTAATCGTTTGCATTGCCATAATACTTGTTGGAAGTTGATTGCAGTTACGATTTGGAACGTACCAAAGCATTGAAATGACGTCACACAATGCTTTGTTCTGTTCCAATTCGTCGACACAAAAATTAACCAGTAATTTACTGATATGAATCCGAAAACTAAATCTATTCATTCATGGATGATCAATAACTTCATGATTTGAAACCTGCCAATTACAGACGATATTAAAACTAAACGTTCCGTTCTTGGTAGGTTTCATAACATGAAACTATAAAAACACGAGCATAAAACAAATATTAATGAGACTTAATCGTTTGTATTGCCATAATACTTGTTGGAAGTTGATTGCAGTTACGATTTCGAACGTACCAGGGCATTGCAATGACGTCACACAATGCTTTGGTCTGTTCCAATTCGTTGACACAAAAATAAACAAGTAATTTATTGATATTAATCCGAAAACTAAATCTATTCATTTATGTATGATCAATAACTTCATGATTTGAAACTTGCCAATTACGGACGATATTAAAGCTAAACGTTCCGTTCTTGGTAGGTTTCATAACATGAAACTATAAAAACACGAGTATAAAACAAATATTAATTAGACTTAATCGTTTGCATTGCCATAATACTTGTTGGAAGTTGATTGCAGTTACGATTTGGAACGTAACAGAGCATTGCAATGACGTCACACAATGCTTAGGTGTGTTCCAATTCGTCGACACAAAAATTAACCAGTAATTTATTTATTGTAATCCGAAAACTAAATCTATTCATTCATGGATAATCAATAACTTCATGCTTTGAAACTTGCCAATTACAGACGATATTAAAACTAAACGTTCCGTTCTTGGTAGGTTTCATAACATGAAACTATAAAAACACGAGTATAAAACAAATATTAATGAGACTTAATCGTTTGAATTGCCATAATACTTGTTGGAAGTTGATTGCAGTTACGATTTGGAACGTACCAAAGCATTGAAATGACGTCACACAATGCTTTGTTCTGTTCCAATTCGTCGACACAAAAATTAACCAGTAATTTACTGATATGAATCCGAAAACTAAATCTATTCATTCATGGATGATCAATAACTTCATGATTTGAAACCTGCCAATTACAGACGATATTAAAACTAAACGTTCCGTTCTTGGTAGGTTTCATAACATGAAACTATAAAAACACGAGCATAAAACAAATATTAATGAGACTTAATCGTTTGCATTGCCATAATACTTGTTGGAAGTTGATTGCAGTTACGATTTGGAACCTAACAGAGCATTGCAATGACGTCACACAATGCTTTGATCTGTTCCAATTCGTCGACACAAAAATTAACAAGTAATTTATTGATATGAATCCGAAAACTAAATCTATTCATTCATGGATGATCGATAACTTCATGCTTTGAAACTTGCCAATTACGGACGATATTAAAACTAAACGTTCCGTTCTTGGTAGGTTTCATAACATGAAACTATAAAAACACGAGTATAAAACAAATATTAATGAGACTTAATCCTTTGTATTGCCATAATACTTGTTGGAAGTTGATTGCAGTTACGATTTGGAACGTACCAGAGCATTCCAATGACGTCACACAATGCTTTGGTCTGTTCCAATTCGTCGACACAAAAATTAACAAGTAATTTATTGATATGAATCCGAAACATAAAACTATTCATTCATGAATGATCGATAACTTCATGCTTTGAAACTTGCCAATTACGGACGATATTAAAGCTAAACGTTTCGTTCTTGGTAGGTTTCATAACATGAAACTATACAAATATGAGTATAAAACGAATATTAATTAGACTTAGTCGTTGGCATTGCCATAATACTTGTTGGAAGTTGATTGCAGTTACGATTTGGAACGTACCAAAGCATTGCAATGACGTCACACAATGCTTTGGTCTGTTCCAATTCGTCGACACAAAAATTAACAAGTAATTTATTGATAATGATCCGAAAATTAAATCTATTCATTCATGAATGATCAATAACTTCATGATTTGAAACTTGCCAATTACAGACGATATTAAAACTAAACGTTCCGTTCTTGGTAGGTTTCATAACATGAAACTATAAAAACACGAGTATAAAACGAATATTAATTAGACTTAATCTTTTGCATTGCCATAATACTTGTTGGAAGTCGATTGCAGTTACGATTTGGAACGTACCAGAGCATTGCAATGACGTCACACAATGGTTAGGTCTGTTCCAATTCGTCCACACAAAAATTAACAAGTAATTTATTCATATGAATCCGAAACATAAAACTATTCATTCATGGATGATCAATAACTTCATGATTTGAAACTTGCCAATTACAGACGATATTAAAACTAAACGTTCCGTTCTTGGTAGGTTTCATAACATGAAACTATAAAAACACGAGTATAAAACAAATATTAATGAGACTTAATCGTTTGTATTGCCATAATACTTGTTGGAAGTTGATTACAGTTAGAATTTGGAATGTAACAGAGCATTGCAATGACGTCACACAATGCTTTGGTCTGTTCCAATTCGTTGACACAAAAATTAACAAGTAATTTATTGATAATAATCCAAAAACTAAATCTATTCATTCATGAATGATCAATAACTTCATGCTTTGAAACTTGCCAATTACGGACGATATTAAAGCTAAACGTTCCGTTCTTGGTAGGTTTCATAACATGAAACTATAAAAACACGAGTATAAAACGAATATTAATGAGACTTAATCGTTAGCATTGCCATAATACTTGTTGATTGATGATTGCAGTTACGATTTGGAACGTACCAGATGAAAAATAGTTCTAAATTACACAGTCGTAGCTTTATTAAATTACAAGCGGACAGCAATATTTTGGCATCTCGGGATGTAGGTTGGGATATTGGCTTCCACTACGTATTAGCGCCTCAGTCGCTTCCTGCTGGTCAAAAAATTAATATAAAAATAAAATGAATAAATACCAAAAATATAAAGAATTTATTGATTAGATTTAAACGTTTTTATTATCATAATACTTGTTCAAAGTCGATTGCAGTTACGATTTTGAATATACCAGAGCATTGCAATGACGTCAAACAATGCTTTGATCTGTTCCAATTCGTCAACACAAAGATTAACAAGTAATTTACTAACATAAACATAAAAATTAAAACTTTTCGATCATGGATAATAAATAACTTTATGATTTGAAACTTGCCAATTACGGACGATAGTTAAGCTAAAAGTTCA
The DNA here is from genome assembly GCA_963680785.1 of Diplosoma virens. NCBI lineage: Eukaryota > Metazoa > Chordata > Ascidiacea > Aplousobranchia > Didemnidae > Diplosoma > Diplosoma virens. The sequence goes on along the minus strand of OY796889.1, from coordinate 12,472,959 downwards.
ATACTTGGTCGCCTCCATAACATGAAACCAGAAAGTGGGCAGCGTGATGCAGTGGTCACAGCGCCGCTGGTGACATTTTTTTGATTCCTTGGAATAGACACTTTACGGCACCTTCTTTTGCTTCGTGATCTTGAAAAACAGTTCTAAATTACACAGTTATTGCTCTATTAAAATACAAGCGGACAGCAATAACTTGGCATCTCCGATTGTAGGTTAAGATATTGAAGTCCACTACATATTACCGCCTCAGTCGCTTTCCTGCTGGTCAAAAAAATTACTGTAAAAATAAAACGAACAAAGATTAAAAATATAAAGTAAATATTAATGAGTCTTAATCGTTTGTATTGCCATAATACTTGTTGGAAGTTGATTGCAGTTACGATTTGGAACGTACCAGAGCATTGCAATGACGTCACACAATGCTTTGGTCTGTTCCAATTCGTCAACACAAAGATTAACAAGTAATTTACTAACATAAACATAAAAATTAAAACTTTTCGATCATGGATAATAAATAACTTTATGATTTGAAACTTGCCAATTACGGACGATAGTTAAGCTAAAAGTTCAATACTTGGTCGCCTCCATAACATGAAACCAGAAAGTGGGCAGCGTGATGCAGTGGTCACAGCGCCGCTGGTGACACTTTTTTGATTCCTTGAAATAGACACTTTACGGCACCTTCTTTTGCTTCGTGATCTTGAAAAACAGTTCTAAATTACACAGTTATTGCTCTATTAAAATACAAGCGGACAGCAATAACTTGGCATCTCCGATTGTAGGTTAAGATATTGAAGTCCACTACATATTACCGCCTCAGTCGCTTTCCTGCTGGTCAAAAAAATTACTGTAAAAATAAAATGAACAAAGATTAAAAATATAAAGTAAATATTAATGAGTCTTAATCGTTTGTATTGCCATAATACTTGTTGGAAGTTGATTGCAGTTACGATTTGGAACGTACCAGAGCATTGCAATGACGTCACACAATGCTTTGGTCTGTTCCAATTCGTGGACACAAAAATTAACAAGTAATTTATTGATAATAATCCAAAAACTAAATCTATTCATTCATGAATGATCAATAACTTTATGTTTTGAAACTTGCCAATTGCAGACGATATTAAAGCTAATAATTCCGTTCTTGGTAGGTTTCATAACATGAAACTATAAAAACACGAGTATAAAACAAATATTAATGAGACTTAATCGTTTGCATTGCCATAATACTTGTTGGAAGTTGATTGCAGTTACGATTTGGAACGTAACAGAGCATTGCAATGACGTCACACAATGCTTAGGTCTGTTTCAATTCGTCGACACAAAAATTAACAAGTAATTTATTGATAATAATCCAAAAACTAAATCTATTCATTCATGAATGATCAATAACTTTATGTTTTGAAACTTGCCAATTACAGACGATATTAAAGCTAAACGTTCCGTTCTTGGTAGGTTTCATAACATGAAACTATAAAACACGAGTATAAAACAAATATTAATGAGACTTAATCGTTGGCATTGCCATAATACTTGTTGGAAGTTGATTGCAGTTACGATTTGGAACGTACCAGATGAAAAACAGTTCTAAATTACACAGTCGTAGCTTTATTAAATTACAAGCGGACAGCAATATTTTGGCATATCCGGATGTAGGTTGGAATATTGGCTTCCACTACGTATTAACGCCTCAGTCCCTTCCTGCTGGTCAAAAAATTAATATAAAAATAAAATGAATAAATACCAAAAATATAAAGAATTTATTGATTAGATTTAAACGTTTGTATTATCATAATACTTGTTCAAAGTCGATTGCAGTTACGATTTTGAATATACCAGAGTATTGCAATGACGTCAAACAATGCTTTGGTCTGTTCCAATTCGTCAACACAAAGATCAACAAGTAATTTACTAACATAAACATAAAATTTAAAACTTTTCGATCATGGATAATAAATAACTTTATGATTTGAAACTTGCCAATTACGGACGATAGTTAAGCTAAAAGTTCAATACTTGGTCGCCTCCATAACATGAAACCAGAAAGTGGGCAGCGTGATGGAGTGGTCACAGCGCCGCTGGTGACACTTTTTTGATTCTTTGGAATAGACACTTTACGGCGCCTTCTTTTGCATCGTGATCTTGAAAAACAGTTCTAAATTACACAGTTATTGCTCTATTAAAATACAAGCGGACAGCAATAACTTGGCATCTCCGGATGTAGGTTAAGATATTGAAGTCCACTACATATTACCGCCTCAGTCGCTTTCCTGCTGGTCAAAAAAATTACTGTAAAAATAAAATGAACAAAGATTAAAAATATAAAGTAAATATTAATGAGTCTTAATCGTTTGTATTGCCATAATACTTGTTGGAAGTTGATTGCAGTTACGATTTGGAACGTAACAGACCATTGAAATGACGTCACACAATGCTTTGGTCTGTTCCAATTCGTCGACACAAAAATTAACAAGTAATTTATTGATATTAATCCGAAACATAAAACTATTCATTCATGGATGAGCAATAACTTCATGATTTGAAACCTGCCAATTACAGACGATATTAAAACTAAACGTTCCGTTCTTGGTAGGTTTCATAACATGAAACTATAAAAACACGAGTATAAAACGAATATTAATGAGACTTAATCGTTTGCATTGCCATAATACTTGTTGGAAGTTGATTGCAGTTACGATTTGGAACGTACCAGATGATTGCAATGACGTCACACAATGCTTTGGTCTGTTCCAATTCGTCGACACAAAAATTAACAAGTAATTTATTCATATGAATCCGAAACATAAAACTATTCATTCATGGATGATCAATAACTTCATGCTTTGAAACTTGCCAATTACGGACGATATTAAAGCTAATAATTCCGTTCTTGATAGGTTTCATAACATGAAACTATAAAAACACGAGTATAAAACAAATATTAATGAGACTTAATCGTTTGCATTGCCATAATACTTGTTGGAAGTTGATTACAGTTAGGATTTGGAACGTAACAGAGCATTGCAATGACGTCACACAATGCTTTGGTCTGTTCCAATTCGTCGACACAAAAATTAACAAGTAATTTATTGATAATAATCCAAAAACTAAATCTATTCATTTATGGATGATCAATAACTTCATGATTTGAAACTTGCCAATTACAGACGATATTAAAGCTAAACGTTCCGTTCTTGGTCGTTTCATAACATGAAACTATAAAAACACGAGTATAAAACGAATACTAATTAGACTTAATCGTTAGCATTGCCATAATACTTGTTGATTGATGATTGCAGTTACGATTTGGAACGTACCAGATGAAAAACAGTTCTAAATTACACAGTCGTAGCTTTATTAAATTACAAGCGGACAGCAATATTTTGGCATCTCCGGATGTAGGTTGGAATATTGGCTTCCACTACGTATTAGCGCCTCAGTCGCTTCCTGCTGGTCAAAAAATTAATATAAAAATAAAATGAATAAATACCAAAAATATAAAGAATTTATTGATTAGATTTAAACGTTTTTATTATCATAATACTTGTTCAAAGTCGATTGCAGTTACGATTTTGAATATACCAGAGCATTGCAATGACGTCAAACAATGCTTTGGTCTGTTCCAATTCGTCAACACAAAGATTAACAAGTAATTTACTAACATAAACATAAAAATTAAAACTTTTCGATCATGGATAATAAATAACTTTATGATTTGAAACTTGCCAATTACGGACGATAGTTAAGCTAAAAGTTCAATACTTGGTCGCCTCCATAACATGAAACCAGAAAGTGGGCAGCGTGATGCAGTGGTCACAGCGCCGCTGGTGACACTTTTTTGATTCCTTGGAATAGACACTTTACGGCACCTTCTTTTGCATCGTGATCTTGAAAAACAGTTCTAAATTACACAGTTATTGCTCTATTAAAATACAAGCGGACAGCAATAACTTGGCATCTCCGATTGTAGGTTAAGATATTGAAGTCCACTACATATTACCGCCTCAGTCGCTTTCCTGCTGGTCAAAAAAATTACTGTAAAAATAAAACGAACAAAGATTAAAAATATAAAGTAAATATTAATGAGTCTTAATCGTTTGTATTGCCACAATACTTGTTGGAAGTTGATTGCAGTTACGATTTCGAACGTACCAGAGCATTGCAATGACGTCACACAATGCTTTGGTCTGTTCCAATTCGTTGACACAAAAATAAACAAGTAATTTATTCATATGAATCCGAAACATAAAACTATTCATTTATGTATGATCAATAACTTCATGATTTGAAACTTGCCAATTACAGACGATATTAAAACTAAACGTTCCGTTCTTGGTAGGTTTCATAACATGAAACTATAAAAACACTAGTATAAAACAAATATTAATGAGACTTAATCGTTTGCATTGCCATAATACTTGTTGGAAGTTGATTGCAGTTACGATTTGGAACGTAACAGAGCATTAAAATGACGTCACAAATGCTTAGGTGTGTTCCAATTCGTCGACAAAAAATTAACAAGTAATTTATTTATATGAATCCGAAAACTAAATCTATTCATTCATGGATGATCAATAACTTCATGCTTTGAAACTTGCCAATTACAGACGATATTAAAACTAAACGTTCCGTTCTTGGTAGGTTTCATAACATGAAACTATAAAAGCACCAGTATAAAACAAATATTAATGAGACTTAATCGTTTGTATTGCCATAATACTTGTTGGAAGTTGATTGCAGTTACGATTTGGAACGTAACAGAGCATTGCAATGACGTCACACAATGCTTTGTTCTGTTCCAATTCGTCGACACAAAAATTAACAAGTAATTTATTGATAATAATCCAAAAACTAAATCTATTCATTCATGAATGATCAATAACTTCATGATTTGAAACCTGCCAATTACAGACGATATTAAAGCTAAACGTTCCGTTCTTGGTAGGTTTCATAACATGAAACTATAAAAACACGAGTATAAAACAAATATTAATGAGACTTAATCGTTGGCATTGCCATAATACTTGTTGATTGATGATTGCAGTTACGATTTGGAACGTACCAGATGAAAAACAGTTCTAAATTACACAGTCGTAGCTTTATTAAATTACAAGCGGACAGCAATATTTTGGCATCTCGGGATGTAGGTTGGGATATTGGCTTCCACTACGTATTAGCGCCTTAGTCGCTTCCTGCTGGTCAAAAAATTAATATAAACATAAAATGAATAAATACCAAAAATATAAAGAATTTATTGATTAGATTTAAACGTTTTTATTATCATAATACTTGTTCAAAGTCGATTGCAGTTACGATTTTGAATATACCAGAGTATCGCAATGACGTCAAACAATGCTTTGGTCTGTTCCAATTCGTCAACACAAAGATTAACAAGTAATTTACTAACATAAACATAAAAATTAAAACTTTTCGATCATGGATAATAAATAACTTTATGATTTGAAACTTGCCAATTACGGACGATAGTTAAGCTAAAAGTTCAATACTTGGTCGCCTCCATAACATGAAACCAGAAAGTGGGCAGCGTGATGCAGTGGTCACAGCGCCGCTGGTGACACTTTTTCGATTCCTTGGAATAGACACTTTACGGCGCCTTCTTTTGCTTCGTGATCTTGAAAAACAGTTCTAAATTACACAGTTATTGCTCTATTAAAATACAAGCGGACAGCAATAACTTGGCATCTCCGATTGTAAGTTAAGATATTGAAGTCCACTACATATTACCGCCTCAGTCGCTTACCTGCTGGTCAAACAAATTACTGTAAAAATAAAATGAACAAAGATTAAAAATATAAAGTACATATTAATGAGTCTTAATCGTTTCTATTGCCATAATACTTGTTGGAAGTTGATTGCAGTTACGATTTGGAACGTACCAGAGCATTGAAATGACGTCACACAATGCTTTGGTCTGTTCCAATTCGTTGACACAAAAATTAACAAGTAATTTATTGATATTAATCCGAAACATAAAACTATTCATTCATGGATGATCAATAACTTCATGATTTGAAACTTGCCAATTACAGACGATATTAAAGCTAAACGTTCCGTTCTTGGTAGGTTTCATAACATGAAACTATAAAAACACTAGTATAAAACATATATTAATGAGACTTAATCGTTTGCATTGCCATAATACTTGTTGGAAGTTGATTGCAGTTACGATTTGGAACGTACCAGAGCATTGAAATGACGTCACACAATGCTTTGGTCTGTTCCAATTCGTGGACACAAAAATTAACAAGTAATTTATTGATAATAATCCAAAAACTAAAACTATTCATTCATGGATGATCAATAACTTCATGCTTTCAAACTTGCCAATTACAGACGATACTAAAACTAAACGTTCCGTTCTTGGTAGGTTTCATAACATGAAACTATAAAAACACTAGTATAAAATAAATATTAATGAGACTTAATCGTTTGCATTGCCATAATACTTGTTGGAAGTTGATTGCAGTTACGATTTGGAACGTAACAGAGCATTGCAATGACGTCACACAATGCTTTGGTCTGTTCCAATTCGTCGACACAAAAATTAACAAGTAATTTATTGATATGAATCCGAAAACTAAATCTATTCATTCATGGATAATCAATAACTTTTTGATTTGAAACTTGCCAATTACAGACGATATTAAAACTAAACGTTCCGTTCTTGGTAGGTTTCTTAACATGAAACTATAAAAACACGAGCATAAAACAAATATTAATGAGACTTAATCGTTTGTATTGCCATAATACTTGTTGGAAGTTGATTACAGTTACGATTTGGAACGTAACAGAGCATTGCAATGACGTCACACAATGCTTAGGTCTGTTCCAATTTGTCGACACAAAAATTAACAAGTAATTTATGATATGAATCCGTAAACTAAATCTATTCATTCATGGATGATCGATAACTTCATGCTTTGAAACTTGCCAATTACAGACGATATTAAAACTAAACGTTCCGTTCTTGGTAGGTTTCATAACATGAAACTATAAAAACACTAGTATAAAATAAATATTAATTAGACTTAATCGTTTGCATTGCCATAATACTTGTTGGAAGTTGATTGCAGTTACGATTTGGAACGTAACAGAGCATTGCAATGACGTCACACAATGCTTTGGTCTGTTCCAATTCGTCGACAAAAAATTAACAAGTAATTTATTGATATGAATCCGAAAACTAAATCTATTCATTCATGGATGATCAATAACTTCATGATTTGAAACTTGCCAATTACAGACGATATTAAAGCTAAACGTTCCGTTCTTGGTAGGTTTCATAACATGAAACTATAAAAAGATGAATATAAAACGAATATTAATTAGACTTATTCGTTTGCATTGCTATAATACTTGTTGGAAGTTGATTGCAGTTACGATTTGGAACGTAACAGAGCATTGCAATGACGTCACACAATGCTTTGGTCTGTTCCAATTCGTCGACACAAAAATTAACAAGTAATTTATTGATATGAATCCGAAAACTAAAACTATTCATTCATGGATGATCAATAACTTCATGATTTGAAACTTGCCAATTACAGACGATATTAAAGCTAAACGTTCCGTTCTTGGTAGGTTTCATAACATGAAACTATAAAAACACTAATATAAAACAAATATTAATGAGACTTAATCGTTTGCATTGCCATAATACTTGTTGGAAGTTGATTGCAGTTACGATTTGCAACGTAACAGAGCATTGCAATGACGTCACACAATGCTTAGGTCTGTTCCAATTCGTCGACACAAAAATTAACAAGTAATTTATTCATATGAATCCGAAACATAAAACTATTCATTCATGGATGATCGATAACTTCATGATTTGAAACTTGCCAATTACGGACGATATTAAAGTTTAACGTTCCGTTCTTGGTAAGTTTCATAACATGAAACTATAAAAACACGAGTATAAAACGAATATTAATGAGACTTAATCGTTGGCATTGCCATAATACTTGTTGGAAGTTGATTGCAGTTACGATTTGGAACGTAACAGAGCATTGCAATGACGTCACACAATGCTTAGGTGTGTTCCAATTCGTCGACACAAAAATTAACAAGTAATTTATTGATATGAATCCGAAAACTAAAACTATTCATTCATGGATGATCGATAACTTCATGCTTTGAAACTTGCCAATTACAGACGATATTAAAACTAAACGTTCCGTTCTTGGTAGGTTTCATAACATGAAACTATACAAACACGAGTATAAAACAAATATTAATGAGACTTATTCGTTTGCATTGCCATAATACTTGTTGGAAGTTGATTGCAGTTACGATTTGGAACGTAACAGAGCATTGCAATGACGTCACACAATGCTTTGGTCTGTTCCAATTCGTCGACACAAAAATTAACCAGTAATTTATTGATATGAATCCGAAAACTAAATCTATTCATTCATGGATGATCAATAACTTCATGCTTTGATACTTGCCAATTACAGACGATATTAAAACTAAACGTTCCGTTTTTGGTAGGTTTCATAACATGAAACTATAAAAACACTAGTATAAAACAAATATTAATTAGACTTAATCGTTTGCATTGCCATAATACTTGTTGGAAGTTGATTGCAGTTACGATTTGGAACGTAACAGAGCATTGCAATGACGTCACACAATGCTTAGGTCTGTTCCAATTCGTCGACACAAAAATTAACAAGTAATTTATGATATGAATCCGAAAAATAAAACTATTCATTCATGGATGATCGATAACTTCATGCTTTGAAACTTGCCAATTACAGACGATATTAAAGCTAATAATTTCGTTCTTGGTAGGTTTCATAACATGAAACTATACAAACACTAGTATAAAACAAATATTAATGAGACTTATTCGTTTGCATTGCCATAATACTTGTTGGAAGTTGATTGCAGTTACGATTTGGAACGTAACAGAGCATTGAAATGACGTCACACAATGCTTTGGTCTGTTCCAATTCGTCGACACAAAAATTAACAAGTAATTTATTGATAATAATCCGAAAACTAAATCTATTCATTCATGGATGATCAATAACTTCATGATTTGAAACCTGCCAATTACAGACGATATTAAAGCTAAACGTTCCGTTCTTGGTAGGTTTCATAACATGAAACTATAAAAACACGAGTATAAAATAAATATTAATTAGACCTAATCGTTTGCATTGCCATAATACTTGTTGGAAGTTGATTGCAGTTACGATTTGGAACGTAACAGAGCATTGAAATGACGTCACACAATGCTTTGGTCTGTTCCAATTCGTCGACACAAAAATTAACAAGTAATTTATTCATATGAATCCGAAAACTAAATTTATTCATTCATGGATGATCAATAACTTCATGCTTTGAAACTTGCCAATTACAGACGATATTAAAGCTAAACGTTCCGTTCTTGGTAGGTTTCATAACATGAAACTATAAAAACACTAGTATAAAACAAATATTAATTAGACTTAATCGTTTGCATTGCCATAATACTTGTTGGAAGTTGATTGCAGTTACGATTTGGAACGTACCAGAGCATTGCAATGACGTCACACAATGCTTTGGTCTGTTCCAATTCGTCCACACAAAAATTAACAAGTAATTTATTCATATGAATCCGAAAATTAAATCTATTCATTCATGGATGATCGATAACTTCATGCTTTGAAACTTGCCAATTACGGACGATATTAAAACTAAACGTTCCGTTCTTGGTAGGTCTCATAACATGAAACTATACAAACACGAGTATAAAATAAATATTAATGAGACTTAATCGTTTGTATTGCCATAATACTTGTTGGAAGTTGATTGCAGTTACGATTTGGAACGTAACAGAGCATTGCAATGACGTCACAAAATGCTTTGGTCTGTTCCAATTCGTCGACACAAAAATTAACAAGTAATTTATTGATATGAATCCGAAAACTAAATCTATTCATTCATGGATGATCGATAACTTCATGCTTTGAAACTTGCCAATTACAGACGATATTAAAGCTAAACGTTCCGTTCTTGGTAGGTTTCTTAACATGAAACTATAAAAACACTAGTATAAAACAAATATTAATTAGACTTAATCGTTTGCATTGCCATAATACTTGTTGGAAGTTGATTGCAGTTACGATTTGGAACGTAACAGAGCATTGCAATGACGTCATACAATGCTTAGGTCTGTTCCAATTCGTCGACACAAAAATTAACAAGTAATTTATTCATATGAATCCGAAAACTAAATCTATTCATTCATGGATGATCGATAACTTCATGCTTTGAAACTTGCCAATTACAGACGATATTAAAGCTAAACGTTCCGTTCTTGGTAGGTTTCATAACATGAAACTATAAAAACAGAGTATAAAATAAATCTCAATTAGACTTAATCGTTTGCATTGCCATAATACTTGTTGGAAGTTGATTGCAGTTACGATTTGGAACGTAACAGAGCATTGAAATGACGTCACACAATGCTTTGGTCTGTTCCAATTCGTCGACACAAAAATTAACAAGTAATTTATTCATATGAATCCGAAAACTAAATCTATTCATTCATGGATGATCAATAACTTCATCATTTGAAACCTGCCAATTACAGACGATATTAAAGCTAAACGTTCCGTTCTTGGTAGGTTTCATAACATGAAACTATAAAAACACTAGTATAAAACAAATATTAATGAGACTTAATCGTTTGCATTGCCATAATACTTGTTGGAAGTTGATTGCAGTTACGATTTGGAACGTAACAGAGCATTGCAATGACGTCACACAATGCTTTGGTCTGTTCCAATTCGTCGACACTAAAATTAACAAGTAATTTATTCATATGAATCCGAAACATAAAACTATTCATTCATGGATGATCGATAACTTCATGATTTGAAACTTGCCAATTACGGACGATATTAAAGCTAAACGTTCCGTTCTTGGTAGGTTTCATAACATGAAACTATACAAACACGAGTATAAAATAAATATTAATGAGACTTAATCGTTTGCATTGCCATAATATTTGTTGGAAGTTGATTGCAGTTACGATTTGGAACGTAACAGAGCATTGAAATGACGTCACACAATGCTTTGGTCTGTTCCAATTTGTCGACACAAAAATTAACAAGTAATTTATGATATGAATCCGATAACTAAAACTATTCATTCATGGATGATCGATAACTTCATGATTTGAAACTTGCCAATTACAGACGATATTAAAACTAAACGTTCCGTTCTTGGTAGGTTTCATAACATGAAACTATAAAAACACGAGTATAAAACGAATATTAATTAGACGTAATCGTTTGCATTGCCATATTACTTGTTGGAAGTTGATTCCAGTTACGATTTGGAGCGTACCAGACTATTGAAATGACGTCACACAATGCTTAGGTCTGTTCCAATTCGTCGACACAAAAATTAACAAGTAATTTATTCATATGAATCCGAAAAATAAATTTATTCATTCATGGATGATCAATAACTTCATGATTTGAAACTTGCCAATTACAGACGATATTAAAGCTAAACGTTCCGTTCTTGGTAAGTTTCACAACATGAAACTATAAAAACACGAGTATAAAACAAATATTAATTAGACTTAATCGTTTGCATTTCCATAATACTTGTTGGAAGTTGATTGCAGTTACGATTTGGAACGTAACAGAGCATTGAAATGACGTCACACAATGCTTTGGTCTGTTCCAATTCGTCGACACAAAAATTAACAAGTAATTTATTCATATGAATCCGAAAACTAAAACTATTCATTCATGGATGATCAATAACTTCATGATTTGAAACTTGCCAATTACAGACGATATTAAAGCTAAACGTTCCGTTCTTGGTAGGTCTCATAACATGAAACTATAAAAACACGAGTATAAAACAAATATTAATTAGACTTAATCGTTTGCATTGCCATAATACTTGTTGGAAGTTGATTGCAGTTACGATTTGGAACGTACCAGAGCATTGCAATGACGTCACACAATGCTTAGGTCTGTTCCAATTCGTCGACACAAAAATTAACAAGTAATTTATGATATGAATCCGAAACATAAAACTATTCATTCATGAATGATCAATAACTTCATGATTTGAAACTTGCCAATTACAGACGATATTAAAGTTTAACGTTCCGTTCTTGGTAAATTTCATAACATGAAACTATAAAAAGATGAATATAAAACGAATATTAATTAGACTTAATCGTTTGCATTGCTATAATACTTGTTGGAAGTTGATTGCAGTTACGATTTGGAACGTAACAGAGCATTGAAATGACGTCACACAATGCTTTGGTTTGTTCCAATTCGTCGACACAAAAATTAACAAGTAATTTATTCATATGAATCCGATAACTAAATCTATTCATTCATGGATGATCAATAACTTCATGATTTGAAACCTGCCAATTACAGACGATATTAAAACTAAACGTTCCGTTCTTGGTAGGTTTCATAACATGAAACTATAAAAACACTAATATAAAACAAATATTAATTAGACTTAATCGTTGGCATTGCCATAATACTTGTTGGAAGTTGATTGCAGTTACGATTTGGAACGTAACAGAGCATTGAAATGACGTCACACAATGCTTTGGTCTGTTCCAATTCGTCGACACAAAAATTAACAAGTAATTTATTCATATGAATCCGAAACATAAAACTATTCATTCATGGATGATCGATAACTTCATGATTTGATACTTGCCAATTACGGACGATATTAAAGCTAAACATTCCGTTCTTGGTAAGTTTCATAACATGAAACTATAAAAACACGAGTATAAAACGAATATTAATGAGACTTAATCGTTTGCATTGCCATAATACTTGTTGGAAATTGATTGCAGTTACGATTTGGAACGTAACAGAGCATTGCAATGACGTCACACAATGCTTAGGTGTGTTCCAATTCGTCGACACAAAAATTAACAAGTAATTTATTGATATGAATCCGAAAACTAAAACTATTCATTCATGGATGATCGATAACTTCATGCTTTGAAACTTGCCAATTACAGACGATATTAAAACTAAACGTTCCGTTCTTGGTAGGTTTCATAACATGAAACTATACAAACACGAGTATAAAACAAATATTAATGAGACTTAATCGTTTTCATTGCCATAATACTTGTTGGAAGTTGATTGCAGTTACGATTTGGAACGTAACAGAGCATTGAAATGACGTCACACAATGCTTTGGTCTGTTCCAATTCGTCGACACAAAAATTAACAAGTAATTTATTCATATGAATCCGAAAAATAAAACTATTCATTCATGGATGATCGATAACTTCATGCTTTGAAACTTGCCAATTACAGACGATATTAAAGCTAAACGTTCCGTTCTTGGTAGGTTTCATAACATGAAACTATACAAACACGAGTATAAAACAAATATTAATGAGACTTAATCGTTTGCATTGCCATAATACTTGTTGGAAGTTGATTGCAGTTACGATTTGGAACGTAACAGAGCATTGAAATGACGTCACACAATGCTTTGATCTGTTCCAATTCGTCGACACAAAAATTAACAAGTAATTTATTGATATGAATCCGAAACATAAAACTATTCATTCATGGATGATCAATAACTTCATGATTTGAAACTTGCCAATTACAGACGATATTAAAGCTAAACGTTCCGTTCTTGGTAGGTTTCATAACATGAAACTATAAAAACACTAGTATAAAACAAATATTAATGAGACTTAATCGTTTGCATTGCTGTTATACTTGTTGGAAGTTGATTGCAGTTACGATTTGGAACGTAACAGAGCATTGCAATGACGTCACACAATGCTTTGGTCTGTTCCAATTCGTCGACACAAAAATTAACAAGTAATTTATTCATATGAATCCGAAAACTAAATCTATTCATTCATGGATGATCAATAACTTCATGCTTTGAAACTTGCCAATTACAGACGATATTAAAACTAAACGTTCCGTTCTTGGTAGGTTTCATAACATGAAACTATAAAAACACGAGTATAAAACAAATATTAATGAGACTTAATCGTTTGCATTGCCATAATACTTGTTGGAAGTTGATTGCAGTTACGATTTGGAACGTAACAGAGCATTGAAATGACGTCACACAATGCTTTGGTCTGTTCCAATTCGTCGACACAAAAATTAACAAGTAATTTATTCATATGAATCCGAAAACTAAAACTATTCATTCATGGATGATCAATAACTTCATGATTTGAAACTTGCCAATTACAGACGATATTAAAGCTAAACGTTCCGTTCTTGGTAGGTCTCATAACATGAAACTATAAAAACACGAGTATAAAACAAATATTAATTAGACTTAATCGTTTGCATTGCCATAATACTTGTTGGAAGTTGATTGCAGTTACGATTTGGAACGTACCAGAGCATTGCAATGACGTCACACAATGCTTTGGTCTGTTCCAATTCGTCGACACAAAAATTAACAAGTAATTTATGATATGAATCCGAAACATAAAACTATTCATTCATGAATGATCAATAACTTCATGATTTGAAACTTGCCAATTACAGACGATATTAAAGTTTAACGTTCCGTTCTTGGTAAATTTCATAACATGAAACTATAAAAAGATGAATATAAAACAAATATTAATTAGACTTAATCGTTTGCATTGCTATAATACTTGTTGGAAGTTGATTGCAGTTACGATTTGGAACGTAACAGAGCATTGAAATGACGTCACACAATGCTTTGGTTTGTTCCAATTCGTCGACACAAAAATTAACAAGTAATTTATTCATATGAATCCGATAACTAAATCTATTCATTCATGGATGATCAATAACTTCATGATTTGAAACCTGCCAATTACAGACGATATTAAAGCTAAACGTTCCGTTCTTGGTAGGTTTCATAACATGAAACTATAAAAACACTAGTATAAAACAAATATTAATGAGACTTAATCGTTTGCATTGCCATAATACTTGTTGGAAGTTGATTGCAGTTACGATTTGGAACGTAACAGAGCATTGCAATGACGTCACACAATGCTTTGGTCTGTTCCAATTCGTCGACACTAAAATTAACAAGTAATTTATTCATATGAATCCGAAACATAAAACTATTCATTCATGGATGATCGATAACTTCATGATTTGAAACTTGCCAATTACGGACGATATTAAAGCTAAACGTTCCGTTCTTGGTAGGTTTCATAACATGAAACTATACAAACACGAGTATAAAATAAATATTAATGAGACTTAATCGTTTGCATTGCCATAATATTTGTTGGAAGTTGATTGCAGTTACGATTTGGAACGTAACAGAGCATTGAAATGACGTCACACAATGCTTTGGTCTGTTCCAATTTGTCGACACAAAAATTAACAAGTAATTTATGATATGAATCCGATAACTAAAACTATTCATTCATGGATGATCGATAACTTCATGATTTGAAACTTGCCAATTACAGACGATATTAAAACTAAACGTTCCGTTCTTGGTAGGTTTCATAACATGAAACTATAAAAACACGAGTATAAAACGAATATTAATTAGACGTAATCGTTTGCATTGCCATATTACTTGTTGGAAGTTGATTCCAGTTACGATTTGGAGCGTACCAGACTATTGAAATGACGTCACACAATGCTTAGGTCTGTTCCAATTCGTCGACACAAAAATTAACAAGTAATTTATTCATATGAATCCGAAAAATAAATTTATTCATTCATGGATGATCAATAACTTCATGATTTGAAACTTGCCAATTACAGACGATATTAAAGCTAAACGTTCCGTTCTTGGTAGGTTTCACAACATGAAACTATAAAAACACGAGTATAAAACAAATATTAATTAGACTTAATCGTTTGCATTTCCATAATACTTGTTGGAAGTTGATTGCAGTTACGATTTGGAACGTAACAGAGCATTGAAATGACGTCACACAATGCTTTGGTCTGTTCCAATTCGTCGACACAAAAATTAACAAGTAATTTATTCATATGAATCCGAAAACTAAAACTATTCATTCATGGATGATCAATAACTTCATGATTTGAAACTTGCCAATTACAGACGATATTAAAGCTAAACGTTCCGTTCTTGGTAGGTCTCATAACATGAAACTATAAAAACACGAGTATAAAACAAATATTAATTAGACTTAATCGTTTGCATTGCCATAATACTTGTTGGAAGTTGATTGCAGTTACGATTTGGAACGTACCAGAGCATTGCAATGACGTCACACAATGCTTAGGTCTGTTCCAATTCGTCGACACAAAAATTAACAAGTAATTTATGATATGAATCCGAAACATAAAACTATTCATTCATGAATGATCAATAACTTCATGATTTGAAACTTGCCAATTACAGACGATATTAAAGTTTAACGTTCCGTTCTTGGTAAATTTCATAACATGAAACTATAAAAAGATGAATATAAAACGAATATTAATTAGACTTAATCGTTTGCATTGCTATAATACTTGTTGGAAGTTGATTGCAGTTACGATTTGGAACGTAACAGAGCATTGAAATGACGTCACACAATGCTTTGGTTTGTTCCAATTCGTCGACACAAAAATTAACAAGTAATTTATTCATATGAATCCGATAACTAAATCTATTCATTCATGGATGATCAATAACTTCATGATTTGAAACCTGCCAATTACAGACGATATTAAAACTAAACGTTCCGTTCTTGGTAGGTTTCATAACATGAAACTATAAAAACACTAATATAAAACAAATATTAATTAGACTTAATCGTTGGCATTGCCATAATACTTGTTGGAAGTTGATTGCAGTTACGATTTGGAACGTAACAGAGCATTGAAATGACGTCACACAATGCTTTGGTCTGTTCCAATTCGTCGACACAAAAATTAACAAGTAATTTATTCATATGAATCCGAAACATAAAACTATTCATTCATGGATGATCGATAACTTCATGATTTGATACTTGCCAATTACGGACGATATTAAAGCTAAACATTCCGTTCTTGGTAAGTTTCATAACATGAAACTATAAAAACACGAGTATAAAACGAATATTAATGAGACTTAATCGTTTGCATTGCCATAATACTTGTTGGAAATTGATTGCAGTTACGATTTGGAACGTAACAGAGCATTGCAATGACGTCACACAATGCTTAGGTGTGTTCCAATTCGTCGACACAAAAATTAACAAGTAATTTATTGATATGAATCCGAAAACTAAAACTATTCATTCATGGATGATCGATAACTTCATGCTTTGAAACTTGCCAATTACAGACGATATTAAAACTAAACGTTCCGTTCTTGGTAGGTTTCATAACATGAAACTATACAAACACGAGTATAAAACAAATATTAATGAGACTTAATCGTTTTCATTGCCATAATACTTGTTGGAAGTTGATTGCAGTTACGATTTGGAACGTAACAGAGCATTGAAATGACGTCACACAATGCTTTGGTCTGTTCCAATTCGTCGACACAAAAATTAACAAGTAATTTATTCATATGAATCCGAAAAATAAAACTATTCATTCATGGATGATCGATAACTTCATGCTTTGAAACTTGCCAATTACAGACGATATTAAAGCTAAACGTTCCGTTCTTGGTAGGTTTCATAACATGAAACTATACAAACACGAGTATAAAACAAATATTAATGAGACTTAATCGTTTGCATTGCCATAATACTTGTTGGAAGTTGATTGCAGTTACGATTTGGAACGTAACAGAGCATTGAAATGACGTCACACAATGCTTTGATCTGTTCCAATTCGTCGACACAAAAATTAACAAGTAATTTATTGATATGAATCCGAAACATAAAACTATTCATTCATGGATGATCAATAACTTCATGATTTGAAACTTGCCAATTACAGACGATATTAAAGCTAAACGTTCCGTTCTTGGTAGGTTTCATAACATGAAACTATAAAAACACTAGTATAAAACAAATATTAATGAGACTTAATCGTTTGCATTGCTGTTATACTTGTTGGAAGTTGATTGCAGTTACGATTTGGAACGTAACAGAGCATTGCAATGACGTCACACAATGCTTTGGTCTGTTCCAATTCGTCGACACAAAAATTAACAAGTAATTTATTCATATGAATCCGAAAACTAAATCTATTCATTCATGGATGATCAATAACTTCATGCTTTGAAACTTGCCAATTACAGACGATATTAAAACTAAACGTTCCGTTCTTGGTAGGTTTCATAACATGAAACTATAAAAACACGAGTATAAAACAAATATTAATGAGACTTAATCGTTTGCATTGCCATAATACTTGTTGGAAGTTGATTGCAGTTACGATTTGGAACGTAACAGAGCATTGAAATGACGTCACACAATGCTTTGGTCTGTTCCAATTCGTCGACACAAAAATTAACAAGTAATTTATTCATATGAATCCGAAAACTAAAACTATTCATTCATGGATGATCAATAACTTCATGATTTGAAACTTGCCAATTACAGACGATATTAAAGCTAAACGTTCCGTTCTTGGTAGGTCTCATAACATGAAACTATAAAAACACGAGTATAAAACAAATATTAATTAGACTTAATCGTTTGCATTGCCATAATACTTGTTGGAAGTTGATTGCAGTTACGATTTGGAACGTACCAGAGCATTGCAATGACGTCACACAATGCTTTGGTCTGTTCCAATTCGTCGACACAAAAATTAACAAGTAATTTATGATATGAATCCGAAACATAAAACTATTCATTCATGAATGATCAATAACTTCATGATTTGAAACTTGCCAATTACAGACGATATTAAAGTTTAACGTTCCGTTCTTGGTAAATTTCATAACATGAAACTATAAAAAGATGAATATAAAACAAATATTAATTAGACTTAATCGTTTGCATTGCTATAATACTTGTTGGAAGTTGATTGCAGTTACGATTTGGAACGTAACAGAGCATTGAAATGACGTCACACAATGCTTTGGTTTGTTCCAATTCGTCGACACAAAAATTAACAAGTAATTTATTCATATGAATCCGATAACTAAATCTATTCATTCATGGATGATCAATAACTTCATGATTTGAAACCTGCCAATTACAGACGATATTAAAACTAAACGTTCCGTTCTTGGTAGGTTTCATAACATGAAACTATAAAAACACTAATATAAAACAAATATTAATGAGACTTAATCTTTGGCATTGCCATAATACTTGTTGGAAGTTGATTGCAGTTACGATTTGGAACGTAACAGAGCATTGAAATGACGTCACACAATGCTTTGGTCTGTTCCAATTCGTCGACACAAAAATTAACAAGTAATTTATTCATATGAATCCGAAAAATAAAACTATTCATTCATGGATGATCGATAACTTCATGCTTTGAAACTTGCCAATTACGGACGATATTAAAGCTAAACGTTCCGTTCTTGGTAGGTTTCATAACATGAAACTATACAAACACGAGTATAAAACAAATATTAATGAGACTTAATCGTTTGCATTGCCATAATACTTGTTGGAAGTTGATTGCAGTTACGATTTGGAACGTAACAGAGCATTGAAATGACGTCACACAATGCTTTGATCTGTTCCAATTCGTCGACACAAAAATTAACAAGTAATTTATTGATATGAATCCGAAAAATAAAACTATTCATTCATGGATGATCAATAACTTCATGATTTGAAACTTGCCAATTACAGACGATATTAAAGCTAAACGTTCCGTTCTTGGTAGGTTTCATAACATGAAACTATAAAAACACTAGTATAAAACAAATATTAATGAGACTTAATCGTTTGCATTGCTGTTATACTTGTTGGAAGTTGATTGCAGTTACGATTTGGAACGTAACAGAGCATTGCAATGACGTCACACAATGCTTTGGTCTGTTCCAATTCGTCGACACAAAAATTAACAAGTAATTTATTCATATGAATCCGAAAACTAAATCTATTCATTCATGGATGATCAATAACTTCATGCTTTGAAACTTGCCAATTACAGACGATATTAAAACTAAACGTTTCGTTCTTGGTAGGTTTCATAACATGAAACTATAAAAACACTAGTATAAAACAAATATTAATTAGATTTAATCGTTTGCATTGCCATAATACTTGTTGGAAGTTGATTGCAGTTACGATTTGGAACGTACCAAAGCATTGCAATGACGTCACACAATGCTTTGGTCTGTTCCAATTCGTCGACACAAAAATTAACAAGTAATTTATGATATGAATCCGAAAAATAAAACTATTCATTCATGGATGATCAATAACTTCATGATTTGAAACTTGCCAATTACGGACGATATTAAAGCTAATAATTTCGTTCTTGGTAGGTTTCATAACATGAAACTATAAAAACACTAGTATAAAACAAATATTAATGAGACTTATTCGTTTGCATTGCCATAATACTTGTTGGAAGTTGATTGCAGTTACGATTTGGAACGTAACAGAGCATTGCAATGACGTCACACAATGCTTTGGTCTGTTCCAATTCGTCGACACAAAAATTAACAAGTAATTTATTCATATGAATCCGAAACATAAAACTATTCATTCATGGATGATCAATAACTTCATGATTTGAAACCTGCCAATTACAGACGATATTAAAGCTAAACGTTCCGTTCTTGGTAGGTTTCATAACATGAAACTATAAAAACACGAGTATAAAACAAATATTAATTAGACCTAATCGTTTGCATTGCCATAATACTTGTTGGAAGTTGATTGCAGTTACGATTTGGAACGTAACAGAGCATTGCAATGACGTCACACAATGCTTTGGTCTGTTCCAATTCGTCGACACAAAAATTAACAAGTAATTTATTGATATGAATCCGAAAACTAAATCTATTCATTCATGGATGATCAATAACTTCATGCTTTGAAACTTGCCAATTACAGACGATATTAAAACTAAACGTTCCGTTTTTGGTAGGTTTCATAACATGAAACTATAAAAACACTAGTATAAAACAAATATTAATTAGACTTAATCGTTTGCATTGCCATAATACTTGTTGGAAGTTGATTGCAGTTACGATTTGGAACGTACCAGAGCATTGCAATGACGTCACACAATGCTTTGGTCTGTTCCAATTCGTCGACACAAAAATTAACAAGTAATTTATTCATATGAATCCGAAAATTAAAACTATTCATTCATGGATGATCGATAACTTCATGCTTTGAAACTTGCCAATTACGGACGATATTAAAGCTAATAATTTCGTTCTTGGTAGGTTTCATAACATGAAACTATAAAAACACTAGTATAAAACAAATATTAATGAGACTTAATCGTTTGCATTGCCATAATACTTGTTGGAAGTTGATTGCAGTTACGATTTGGAACGTAACAGAACATTGAAATGACGTCACACAATGCTTTGGTTTGTTCCAATTCGTCGACACAAAAATTAGCAAGTAATTTATTCATATGAATCCGAAAACTAAATCTATTCATTCATGGATGATCGATAACTTCATGATTTGAAACTTGCCAATTACAGACGATATTAAAACTAAACGTTCCGTTCTTGGTAGGTTTCTTAACATGAAACTATAAAAACACGAGTATAAAACAAATATTAATGAGACTTAATCGTTTGCATTGCCATAATACTTGTTGGAAGTTGATTGCAGTTACGATTTGGAACGTAACAGAGCATTGCAATGACGTCATACAATGCTTAGGTCTGTTCCAATTCGTCGACACAAAAATTAACAAGTAATTTATTCATATGAATCCGAAAAATAAAACTATTCATTCATGGATGATCAATAACTTCATGCTTTGAAACTTGCCAATTACGGACGATATTAAAACTAAACGTTCCGTTCTTGGTAGGTTTCATAACATGAAACTATAAAAACACGAGTATAAAACAAATATTAATTAGACTTAATCGTTTGCATTGCCATAATACTTGTTGGAAGTTGATTGCAGTTACGATTTGGAACGTAACAGAGCATTGCAATGACGTCACACAATGCTTTGATCTGTTCCAATTCGTCGACACAAAAATTAACAAGTAATTTATTCATATGAATCCGAAAAATAAAACTATTCATTCATGGATGATCGATAACTTCATGCTTTGAAACTTGCCAATTACAGACGATATTAAAGCTAAACGTTCCGTTCTTGGTAGGTTTCATAACATGAAACTATACAAACACTAGTATAAAACAAATATTAATTAGACTTAATCGTTTGCATTGCCATAATACTTGTTGGAAGTTGATTCCAGTTACGATTTGGAACGTACCAGAGCATTGAAATGACGTCACACAATGCTTTGGTCTGTTCCAATTCGTCGACACAAAAATTAACAAGTAATTTATTCATATGAATCCGAAACATAAAACTATTCATTCATGGATGATCGATAACTTCATGCTTTGAAACTTGCCAATTACAGACGATATTAAAGCTAAACGTTCCGTTCTTGGTAGGTTTCATAACATGAAACTATACAAACACGAGTATAAAATAAATATTAATGAGACTTAATCGTTTGCATTGCCATAATACTTGTTGGAAGTTGATTGCAGTTACGATTTGGAACGTAACAGAGCATTGAAATGACGTCACACAATGCTTAGGTTTGTTCCAATTCGTCGACACAAAAATTAACAAGTAATTTATTGATATGAATCCGAAAACTAAAACTATTCATTCATGGATGATCGATAACTTCATGCTTTGAAACTTGCCAATTACAGACGATATTAAAACTAAACGTTCCGTTCTTGGTAGGTTTCATAACATGAAACTATAAAAACACTAGTATAAAACAAATATTAATTAGACTTAATCGTTTGCATTGCCATAATACTTGTTGGAAGTTGATTGCAGTTACGATTTGGAACGTACCAGAGCATTGAAATGACGTCACACAATGCTTAGGTCTGTTCCAATTCGTCGACACAAAAATTAACAAGTAATTTATTCATATGAATCCGAAACATAAAACTATTCATTCATGGATGATCAATAACTTCATGATTTGAAACTTGCCAATTACAGACGATATTAAAACTAAACGTTCCGTTCTTGGTAGGTTTCATAACATGAAACTATATAAACACTAGTATAAAACAAATATTAATGAGACTTAATCGGTTGCATTGCCATAATACTTGTTGGAAGTTGATTGCAGTTACGATTTGGAACGTAACAGAGCATTAAAATGACGTCACACAATGCTTAGGTGTGTTCCAATTCGTCGACACAAAAATTAACAAGTAATTTATTCATATGAATCCGAAAACTAAATCTATTCATTCATGGATGATCAATAACTTCATGATTTGAAACTTGCCAATTACAGACGATATTAAAGCTAAACGTTCCGTTCTTGGTAGGTTTCATAACATGAAACTATAAAAACACGAGTATAAAACAAATATTAATTAGACTTAATCGTTTGCATTGCCATAATACTTGTTGGAAGTTGATTGCAGTTACGATTTGGAACGTAACAGAGCATTGCAATGACGTCACACAATGCTTTGGTCTATTCCAATTCGTCGACACAAAAATTAACCAGTAATTTATTCATTTGAATCCGAAAACTAAATCTATTCATTCATGGATGATCAATAACTTCATGATTTGAAACTTGCCAATTACGGACGATATTAAAACTAAACGTTCCGTTTTTGGTAGGTTTCATAACATGAAACTATAAAAACACTAGTATAAAACAAATATTAATTAGACTTAATCGTTTGCATTGCCATAATACTTGTTGGAAGTTGATTGCAGTTACGATTTGGAACGTACCAGAGCATTGCAATGACGTCACACAATGCTTAGGTCTGTTCCAATTCGGCGACACAAAAATTAACCAGTAATTTATTCATATGAATCCGAAAAATAAATCTATTCATTCATGGATGATCGATAACTTCATGCTTTGAAACTTGCCAATTACAGACGATATTAAAACTAAACGTTCCGTTCTTGGTAGGTTTCATAACATGAAACTATAAAAACACGAGTATAAAACAAATATTAATGAGACTTAATCGTTTGCATTGCTATAATACTTGTTGGAAGTTGATTGCAGTTACGATTTGGAACGTAACAGAGCATTGCAATGACGTCACACAATGCTTTGGTCTGTTCCAATTCGTCGACACAAAAATTAACAAGTAATTTATTCATATGAATCCGAAACATAAAACTATTCATTCATGGATGATCGATAACTTCATGATTTGAAACTTGTCAATTACGGACGATATTAAAACTAAACGTTCCGTTCTTGGTAGGTCTCATAACATGAAACTATACAAACACGAGTATAAAATAAATATTAATGAGACTTAATCGTTTGTATTGCCATAATACTTGTTGGAAGTTGATTGCAGTTACGATTTGGAACGTAACAGAGCATTGAAATGACGTCACACAATGCTTAGGTCTGTTCCAATTCGTCGACACAAAAATTAACAAGTAATTTATTGATATGAATCCGAAAACTAAAACTATTCATTCATGGATGATCGATAACTTCATGCTTTGAAACTTGCCAATTACAGACGATATTAAAGCTAAACGTTCCGTTCTTGGTAGGTTTCATAACATGAAACTATAAAAACACTAGTATAAAACAAATATTAATGAGACTTAATCGTTTGCATTGCCATAATACTTGTTGGAAGTTGATTGCAGTTACGATTTGGAACGTAACAGAGCATTGCAATGACGTCACACAATGCTTTGGTCTGTTCCAATTCGTCGACACAAAAATTAACAAGTAATTTATTCATATGAATCCGAAAACTAAAACTATTCATTTATGTATGATCAATAACTTCATGATTTGAAACTTGCCAATTACAGACGATATTAAAGCTAAACGTTCCGTTCTTGGTAGGTTTCATAACATGAAACTATAAAAACACTAGTATAAAACAAATATTAATGAGACTTAATCGTTTGCATTGCCATAATACTTGTTGGAAGTTGATTGCAGTTACGATTTGGAACGTAACAGAGCATTGATATGACGTCACACAATGCTTTGGTCTGTTCCAATTCGTCGACACAAAAATTAACAAGTAATTTATTCATATGAATCCGAAAACTAAATCTATTCATTCATGGATGATCAATAACTTCATGATTTGAAACTTGCCAATTACGGACGATATTAAAGCTAAACGTTCCGTTCTTGGTAGGTTTCATAACATGAAACTATAAAAACACTAGTATAAAACAAATATTAATTAGACTTATTCGTTTGCATTGCCATAATACTTGTTGGAAGTTGATTGCAGTTACGATTTGGAACGTAACAGAGCATTGCAATGACGTCACACAATGCTTTGGTCTGTTCCAATTCATCGACACAAAAATTAACAAGTAATTTATTGATATGAATCCGAAACATAAAACTATTCATTCATGGATGATCGATAACTTCATGATTTGAAACTTGCCAATTACAGACGATATTAAAGTTAAACGTTCCGTTCTTGGTAGGTTTCATAACATGAAACTATAAAAACACTAGTATAAAACAAATATTAATTAGACTTAATCGTTTGCATTGCCATAATACTTGTTGGAAGTTGATTGCAGTTACGATTTGGAACGTACCAAAGCATTGCAATGACGTCACACAATGCTTTGGTCTGTTCCAATTCGTCGACACAAAAATTAACAAGTAATTTATGATATGAATCCGAAACATAAAACTATTCATTCATGGATGATCAATAACTTCATGATTTGAAACTTGCCAATTACAGACGATATTAAAGTTTAACGTTCCGTTCTTGGTCGTTTCATAACATGAAACTATAAAAAGATGAATATAAAACGAATATTAATTAGACTTATTAGTTTGCATTGCCATAATACTCGTACTTGTTGGAAGTTGATTGCAGTTACGATTTGGAACGTACCAGAGCATTGCAATGACGTCACACAATGCTTTGGTCTGTTCCAATTCGTCGACACTAAAATTAACAAGTAATTTATTCATATGAATCCGAAAATTAAATCTATTCATTCATGGATGATCGATAACTTCATGCTTTGAAACTTGCCAATTACGGACGATATTAAAGCTAATAATTTCGTTCTTGGTAGGTTTCATAACATGAAACTATAAAAACACGAGTATAAAACAAATATTAATGAGACTTAATCGTTTGCATTGCCATAATACTTGTTGGAAGTTGATTGCAGTTACGATTTGGAACGTAACAGAGCATTGCAATGACGTCATACAATGCTTTGGTCTGTTCCAATTCGTCGACACAAAAATTAACAAGTAATTTATTGATAATAATCCGAAAACTAAAACTATTCATTCATGGATGATCAATAACTTCATGATTTGAAACCTGCCAATTACAAACGATATTAAAGCTAAACGTTCCGTTCTTGGTAGGTTTCATAACATGAAACTATAAAAACACTAGTATAAAACAAATATTAATTAGACTTAATCGTTTGCATTGCCATAATACTTGTTGGAAGTTGATTGCAGTTACGATTTGGAACGTACCAGAGCATTGCAATGACGTCACACAATGCTTAGGTGTGTTCCAATTCGTCGACACAAAAATTAACAAGTAATTTATTCATATGAATCCGAAACATAAAACTATTCATTCATGGATGATCAATAACTTCATGCTTTGAAACTTGCCAATTACGGACGATATTAAAGTTTAACGTTCCGTTCTTGGTCGTTTCATAACATGAAACTATAAAAAGATGAATATAAAACGAATATTAATGAGACTTATTCGTTTGCATTGCCATAATACTTGTTGGAAGTTGATTGCAGTTACGATTTGGAACGTACCAGAGCATTGCAATGACGTCACACAATGCTTTGGTCTGTTCCAATTCGTCGACACAAAAATTAACAAGTAATTTATTGATATGAATCCGAAAAATAAAACTATTCATTCATGGATGATCAATAACTTCATGCTTTGAAACTTGCCAATTACGGACGATATTAAAGCTAAACGTTTCGTTCTTGGTAGGTTTCATAACATGAAACTATAAAAACACTAGTATAAAATAAATATTAATGAGACTTATTCGTTTGCATTGCCATAATACTTGTTGGAAGTTGATTGCAGTTACGATTTGGAACGTACCAGAGCATTGCAATGACGTCACACAATGCTTTGGTCTGTTCCAATTCGTCGACACAAAAATTAACAAGTAATTTATTGATAATAATCCGAAAACTAAAACTATTCATTCATGGATGATCAATAACTTCATGATTTGAAACCTTCCAATTACAGACGATATTAAAGCTAAACGTTCCGTTCTTGGTAGGTTTCACAACATGAAACTATAAAAACACTAGTATAAAACAAATATTAATGAGACTTAATCGTTTGCATTGCCATAATACTTGTTGGAAGTTGATTGCAGTTACGATTTGGAACGTACCAGAGCATTGCAATGACGTCACACAATGCTTAGGTCTGTTCCAATTCGTCGACACTAAAATTAACAAGTAATTTATTGATATGAATCCGAAACATAAAACTATTCATTCATGGATGATCAATAACTTCATGATTTGAAACTTGCCAATTACGGACGATATTAAAACTAAACGTTCCGTTCTTGGTAGGTTTCATAACACAAAACTATAAAAACACTAGTATAAAACAAATATTAATGAGACTTAATCGTTTGCATTGCCATAATACTTGTTGGAAGTTGATTGCAGTTACGATTTGGAACGTAACAGAGCATTGCAATGACGTCACACAATGCTTTGGTCTGTTCCAATTCGTCGACACTAAAATTAACAAGTAATTTATTGATATGAATCCGAAAACTAAATCTATTCATTCATGGATGATCGATAACTTCATGATTTGAAACTTGCCAATTACAGACGATATTAAAACTAAACGTTCCGTTCTTGGTAGGTTTCTTAACATGAAACTATAAAAACACGAGTATAAAACAAATATTAATGAGACTTAATCGTTTGCATTGCCATAATACTTGTTGGAAGTTGATTGCAGTTACGATTTGGAACGTACCAGGGCATTGCAATGACGTCACACAATGCTTTGGTCTGTTCCAATTCGTCGACACAAAAATTAACAAGTAATTTATTGATATGAATTCGAAAACTAAATCTATTCATTCATGGATGATCGATAACTTCATGCTTTGAAACTTGCCAATTACAGACGATATTAAAACTAAACGTTCCGTTCTTGGTAGGTTTCATAACATGAAACTATAAAAACACGAGTATAAAACAAATATTAATTAGACTTAATCGTTTGCATTGCCATAATACTTGTTGGAAGTTGATTGCAGTTACGATTTGGAACGTAACAGAGCATTGCAATGACGTCACACAATGCTTTGGTCTGTTCCAATTCGTCGACACAAAAATTAACAAGTAATTTATTCATATGAATCCGAAAAATAAAACTATTCATTCATGGATGATCAATAACTTCATGCTTTGAAACTTGCCAATTACGGACGATATTAAAGCTAAACGTTCCGTTCTTGGTAGGTTTCATAACATGAAACTATACAAACACGAGTATAAAACAAATATTAATTAGACTTAATCGTTTGCATTGCCATAATACTTGTTGGAAGTTGATTGCAGTTACGATTTGGAACGTAACAGAGCATTGCAATGACGTCACACAATGCTTAGGTGTGTTCCAATTCGTCGACACAAAAATTAACAAGTAATTTATTCATATGAATCCGAAAACTAAATCTATTCATTCATGGATGATCAATAACTTCATAATTTGAAACCTGCCAATTACAGACGATATTAAAGCTAAACGTTCCGTTCTTGGTAGGTTTCATAACATGAAACTATAAAAACACGAGTATAAAACAAATATTAATTAGATTTAATCGTTTGCATTGCCATAATACTTGTTGGAAGTTGATTGCAGTTACGATTTGGAACGTAACAGAGCATTGCAATGACGTCACACAATGCTTAGGTGTGTTCCAATTCGTCGACACAAAAATTAACAAGTAATTTATTCATATGAATCCGAAACATAAAACTATTCATTCATGGATGATCGATAACTTCATGATTTGAAACTTGCCAATTACGGACGATATTAAAGCTAAACGTTCCGTTCTTGGTAGGTCTCATAACATGAAACTATACAAACACGAGTATAAAATAAATATTAATTAGACTTAATCGTTTGCATTGCCATAATACTTGTTGGAAGTTGATTGCAGTTACGATTTGGAACGTAACAGAGCATTGAAATGACGTCACACAATGCTTTGATCTGTTCCAATTCGTCGACACAAAAATTAACAAGTAATTTATTGATATGAATCCGAAACATAAAACTATTCATTCATGGATGATCGATAACTTCATGCTTTGAAACTTGCCAATTACAGACGATATTAAAGCTAAACGTTCCGTTCTTGGTAGGTTTCATAACATGAAACTATAAAAACACGAGTATAAAACAAATATTAATGAGACTTAATCGTTTGCATTGCCATAATACTTGTTGGAAGTTGATTGCAGTTACGATTTGGAACGTAACAGAGCATTGCAATGACGTCACACAATGCTTAGGTGTGTTCCAATTCGTCGACACAAAAATTAACAAGTAATTTATTGATATTAATCCGAAACATAAAACTATTCATTCATGGATGATCGATAACTTCATGATTTGAAACTTGCCAATTACAGACGATATTAAAGCTAAACGTTCCGTTCTTGGTAGGTTTCATAACATGAAACTATAAAAACACGAGTATAAAACGAATATTAATGAGACTTAATCGTTTGCATTGCTGTTATACTTGTTGGAAGTTGATTGCAGTTACGATTTGGAACGTAACAGAGCATTGAAATGACGTCACACAATGCTTTGGTCTGTTCCAATTCGTCGACACAAAAATTAACAAGTAATTTATTGATATGAATCCGAAAACTAAAACTATTCATTCATGGATGATCAATAACTTCATGATTTGAAACTTGCCAATTACAGACGATATTAAAACTAAACGTTCCGTTCTTGGTAGGTTTCATAACATGAAACTATAAAAACACTAGTATAAAACAAATATTAATGAGACTTAATCGTTTGCATTGCCATAATACTTGTTGGAAGTTGATTGCAGTTACGATTTGGAACGTAACAGAGCATTGAAATGACGTCACACAATGCTTTGGTCTGTTCCAATTCGTCGACACAAAAATTAACAAGTAATTTATTGATATGAATCCGAAAACTAAATCTATTCATTCATGGATGATCGATAACTTCATGCTTTGAAACTTGCCAATTACAGACGATATTAAAGCTAAACGTTCCGTTCTTGGTAGGTTTCATAACATGAAACTATAAAAACACGAGTATAAAACAAATATTAATGAGACTTAATCGTTTGCATTGCCATAATACTTGTTGGAAGTTGATTGCAGTTACGATTTGGAACGTACCAGGGCATTGCAATGACGTCACACAATGCTTTGGTCTGTTCCAATTCGTGGACACAAAAATTAACAAGTAATTTATTCATATGAATCCGAAAAATAAAACTATTCATTCATGGATGATCGATAACTTCATGCTTTGAAACTTGCCAATTACGGACGATATTAAAACTAAACGTTCCGTTCTTGGTAGGTTTCATAACATGAAACTATACAAACACGAGTATAAAATAAATATTAATGAGACTTAATCGTTTGCATTGCCATAATACTTGTTGGAAGTTGATTGCAGTTACGATTTGGAACGTAACAGAGCATTGCAATGACGTCACACAATGCTTTGGTCTGTTCCAATTCGTCGACACAAAAAGTAACAAGTAATTTATTGATATGAATCCGAAAACTAAATTTATTCATTCATGGTTGATCAATAACTTTATGATTTGAAACTTGCCAATTACAGACGATATTAAAGCTAAACGTTCCGTTTTTGGTAGGTTTCATAACATGAAACTATAAAAACACGAGTATAAAACAAATATTAATTAGATTTAATCGTTTGCATTGCCATAATACTTGTTGGAAGTTGATTGCAGTTACGATTTGGAACGTAACAGAGCATTGCAATGACGTCACACAATGCTTTGGTCTGTTCCAATTCGTCGACACTAAAATTAACAAGTAATTTATTTATATGAATCCGAAACATAAAACTATTCATTCATGGATGATCGATAACTTCATGATTTGAAACTTGCCAATTACGGACGATATTAAAGCTAAACGTTCCGTTCTTGGTAGGTTTCATAACATGAAACTATAAAAACACGAGTATAAAACAAATATTAATTAGATTTAATCGTTTGCATTGCCATAATACTTGTTGGAAGTTGATTGCAGTTACGATTTGGAACGTAACAGAGCATTGAAATGACGTCACACAATGCTTAGGTCTGTTCCAATTCGTCGACACAAAAATTAACAAGTAATTTATTCATATGAATCCGAAACATAAAACTATTCATTCATGGATGATCGATAACTTCATGATTTGAATCTTGCCAATTACGGACGATATTAAAGCTAAACGTTCCGTTCTTGGTAGGTCTCATAACATGAAACTATACAAACACGAGTATAAAATAAATATTAATGAGACTTAATCGTTTGCATTGCCATAATACTTGTTGGAAGTTGATTGCAGTTACGATTTGGAACGTAACAGAGCATTGAAATGACGTCACACAATGCTTTGATCTGTTCCAATTCGTCGACACAAAAATTAACAAGTAATTTATTCATATGAATCCGAAACATAAAACTATTCATTCATGGATGATCGATAACTTCATGATTTGAAACTTGCCAATTACAGACGATATTAAAGCTAAACGTTCCGTTCTTGGTAGGTTTCATAACATGAAACTATAAAAACACGAGTATAAAACAAATATTAATGAGACTTAATCGTTTGCATTGCCATAATACTTGTTGGAAGTTGATTGCAGTTACGATTTGGAACGTAACAGAGCATTGCAATGACGTCACACAATGCTTAGGTGTGTTCCAATTCATCGACACAAAAATTAACAAGTAATTTATTGATATTAATCCGAAACATAAAACTATTCATTCATGGATGATCGATAACTTCATGATTTGAAACTTGCCAATTACAGACGATATTAAAGTTAAACGTTCCGTTCTTGGTAGGTTTCATAACATGAAACTATAAAAACACGAGTATAAAACGAATATTAATGAGACTTAATCGTTTGCATTGCCGTAATACTTGTTGGAAGTTGATTGCAGTTACGATTTGGAACGTACCAGAGCATTGCAATGACGTCACACAATGCTTTGGTCTGTTCCAATTCGTCGACGCAAACATTAACAAGTAATTTATTGATATTAAGAAACAAACTAAAACTATTCGATCAAGGATGATAAATAACTTCATGATTTGAAACTTGCCAATTACAAATGATACTTAAATTAAACCTACCGTACTTGGTCGCCTCCATAACATGAAACCAGATAGTCGGCAGCTTGATTGAGTGGTCACAGCGCCATGCTTATGATCAGCATAAGCTCGGTTCAAAACCAATTTGTGACATTTTGTTGATTCCTTTGAAAAGACACTTTACGGCAGTTTTCATTCCTTCGTGCTCTTGGAAACCAGTTCTAAGTTACAGTCATAGCTTTATTAAATTACAAGCGGACAGCAATATTTTAGCATCTTCGTATGTAGGTTGGGATATTGACTTGCGCTACGTATTAGCACCTTCGTCGTTTCCTGCTGGTCAGGAAAGTTAATATAAAAATAAAATGAATAAAGACCAAAATTATCAACAAATATTAATGAGACTTAAACATTAGTATTATTATAATACTTGTTTGAAGTCGATTGCAGTTACGATTTGAAATATATCAGAGGGTTGCAATGACGTCACACAATCTTTTGGTCTGTTCCAATTCGTCAACACAAAGATTAACAACTAATCTATTGATATTGAGATACAAACTAAAACTTTTCGATCCGAGATGATAAGTAACTTTATGATTTGAAACTTTCGAATTACAAACAATAGTTAAATTAAACGTATCGTACTTGGTCGCCTCCATAACATGAAACCAGATAGTCAGTGGCGTGGTGGAGTGGTCACAGCACCGTGTTTATGATCAGCATAATCTAAGTTCGAAACCCACTCGTGACATTTTGTTGATACCTTCGAAAACACACTTTACGGCACCTTCTTTTGCTTCGTGATCTTGAAAAACAGTTCTAAGTTACAGTCATAGCTCTATTAAATAACAAGCGGACACCAATATTTTGGCATCTCCGGACGTAGGTTGGGATATTGGCTTGCACCACGTAGTAGCGCCTCAGTCGCTTTTCTGCTGGTCAAAAAAATTAATATAAAAATAAAATCAATAAAAGCCAAATATATAAAGTAAATATTAATGAGACTTAAACGTTTGTATTATCATAATACTTGTTCGAAGTCGATTGAAGTTACAATTTGCAATATACCAGAGCATTGCAATGACGTCACACAATGCTTTGATCTGTTCCAATTTCTCGACACAATGATTAACAAGTAATTTATTGATAATAAGATACAAATTAAAACTTTTCGATCAAGGATGGTAAGTAACTTTATGATTTGAAACTTGCCAATTACAAACCGTAGTTAAAGTAAACGTACCGTACTTGGTCCCCTCCATTACATGAAACCAAATAGTCGGCAGCTTGGTTGAGTGGTCACAGCGCCGTGCTTATGATCAGCATAATCTCGGTTCAAAACCCACTCGTGACATTTTGTTGATTCTTCCGAAAAGATACTTTACGTCAATTTTCTTTGTTTCGTGATCTTGAAAGCCAGTTCTAAATTACAGTCATAGCTCTATTAAATTACACGCGGACAGCAATATCTTGGCATCTCGGAATGCAGGTTGGGATATTGGCTCTCGCTACGTATTAGCGCCTCCGTCGCATTTTTGCTGGTCAGGAAACTTAATATAAAAATAAAATGAATAAAGACCAAATATATAAAGTAAATATTAATGAGACTTAAACGTTTGTATTATCATAATACTTGTTCGAAGTCGATTGCAGTTACGATTTGGAATATACCAGAGTATTGCAATGACGTCACACAATGCTTTAGTCTGTTCCAGTTCGTCGACACAAAGATTAACAAGTAATTTATTGATATTAAGATGCAAACCAAAACTTTTCGATCAGGGATGATAAGTAACTTTATGATTTGAAACTTGCCAATTACAAACGATAGTTAAATTAAACGTACCATACTTGGTCGCCTCCATAACATGAAACCAGATAATCGGCAGCTTCGTTGAGTGGTTACAGGGCCGTGCTTATGATCAGCATAATCTCGGTTCAAAACCCATTCTTGACATTTTGTTGATTTCTACAAAAAGACACTTTACGGCAATGTTTTTTCTTCGTGATCTTGAGAAACAGTTCTAAATTACACTCATACCTCTATTAAATTACAAGCGGACAGCAATATTTTGGCATCTCCGGATGCATGTTGGGATATTGACTTGCGCTACGTATTAGCGCTTCAGTCGCTTTATTGCTGATCAGGAAAACTAATATAAAAATATAATGAATAAAGACCAAAATTATCAACAAATTTCAATGAGACTTAAACGTTTGTATTATCGTAATACTTGTTTGAAGTCGATTGCAGTTACGATTTGGAATATACCAGAGCATTGCAATGACGTCACACAAGGCCTTGGTCTGTTCCAATTTGTCAACACAAAGATTAACAAGTAAGTTATTGATATTAAGATATAAATTAAAACTTTTCCATCAAGGATGATAAATAACTTTATGATTTGAAACTTGCCAATTACGGACGATAGTTAAGCTAAAAGTTCGGTACTTGGTCGCTTTCATAACACGAAACCAAAAAGTGGACAGAGTGGTCGAGTGGTCACAGCGCCGTTGATGACACTTTTTGATTCCTTAGAAAAGACACTTTACGGCACCTTCTTTTGCTCCGTTATCTTGAAAAACAGTTCTAAACGACACAGTTATTCCTCTATTAAAATACAAGCGGACACCAATATTTTGACATTTCCGGATCTAGTTTGGGTTATTGGCTTGCACTACGTATTTCCGCGTCCGTCGCTTTCCTGCTGGTCAAAAAAATTACTGTAAAAATAAAATGAATAAAGACCAAAAATATAAAGTAAATATTAATAAAACTTAAACGTTTGTATTATCATAACACTTGTTCGAAGTTGATTGCAGTTACGATTTGGAATATACCAGAGTATTGCAATGACGTCACACAATGCTTTGGTCTGTTCCAATTCGTCGACACAAAGATTAAGAAGTAATTTATTCATATTAAGATACAAACTAAAACTTTTCGATCAGGGATGATAAATAACTTCTTAATTTGAAACTTGCCAATTACAAACCATAGTTAAATTAAACCTACTGTACTTGGTCGCCTCCATAACATGAAACCAGAGAGTCGGCAGCTTGGTTGAGTGGTTGCAGCGCCGTGCTTATGATTAGCATACTCTCGGTTCAAAGCCCACTCGTGACATTTTGTTGATTCCTTCGAAAAGACACTTTACGGCAATTTTCTTTGTTTCGTGATCTTGAAAAACAGTTCTAAATTACACAGTTATAGCTTTATTAAATTACAAGCGGACAGCAATATTTTAGCATCTCCGGATGTAGGTTGGGATATTGGCTTCCACTACATATTAGCGCCTCAGTCGCTTCCTGCTGGTCAAAAAATTAATATAAAAATAAAATGAATAAAAACCAAAAATATAAAAAATAATTATTAATGAGACTTAAACGTTTGTATTATCGTAATACTTGTTCAAAGTTGATTGCAGTTACGATTTGGAATATACCAGAGCATTGCAATGACGTCACACAATGCTTTGGTCTGTTCCAATTCGTCAACACAAAATTTAACAAGTAATTTACTAACATAAACATAAAAATTAAAACTTTTCGATCATGGATAATAAATAACTTTATGATTTGAAACTTGCCAATTACGGACGATAGTTAAGCTAAAAGTTCAATACTTGGTCGCCTCCATAACATGAAACCAGAAAGTGGGCAGCGTGATGGAGTGGTCACAGCGCCGCTGGTGACACTTTCTTGATTCCTTAGAAACACATTTTACGGCACCTTCTTTTGCTTTGTGATCTTGAGAAACAGTTCTAAATTACACAGTCGTAGCTCTATTAAATTACAAGCGGACAGCAATAACTTGGCATCTCCGGATGTAGGTTAAGATATTGAAGTCCACTAAGTATTACCGCCTCCGTTGCTTTCCTGCTGGTCAAAAAAATTACTGTAAACATAAAATGAATAAAAACCAAATATATAAAGTAAATATTAATGAGACTTAAACGTTTGTATTAGCATAATACTTGTTCAAAGTTGATTGAGTTACGATTTGGAATATACCAGAGCATTGCAATGACGTCAAACAATGCTTTGGTCTGTTCCATTTCGTCGACACAAATATTAATTTGCATTTCATCGATATAGACGAAAATGACTTACTTGATGAGAATACAAGTTTATAATTTACTTAAATCAGTTAAACGCTTGATCATGCAATCGCGTAATGCCTTTGCGTAAGCTACTCCCGACAACGATAGATATAGGCTACGATTACGAACTATCAAAAACTAAATAACAAATCTTACTAAATCTTTAGAAATTTGAAACTTTCCTCAAAAATAACACCGTTCGCGATCTTTCGTTTATTTATTGGAAGTTGTTTGCAGGAACAATTTGGAATGCACCAAAACATTGCAATACTATCATGCAATGCTCTGGGCAGTCCCATTTTGTTGCCACAAACTTTCATACGTTTACCACGGATAAACGTACTCGACTGATTTTGAAATCTCGATGCTCGGTATTTATAGACTTGAGTGCCGATGTCGTGATACTTTTTTTTAATTTGATTGGTCAATTAAATCATGACCATTTTTGGCAAGTTTATCAGAAGTACCGATGATTTCATTTTATAACTTTGATTGGTCGAAACGATCTTCCACGTTTTTGCCACTTTATCGTATTTATTCAGGTCACAATAACACACGTGGTATTGTTGTTTCAGATAATTACTTAAAATTGTTTTAATGAATAACTACTTTTTTTCGATAACAGTGTTTCGCTTTGATTGTCTTCTTTTAAGCTTTTGATCAATTTAAAATATGTCAATTCATCGATTTAAATGTTTTAAAAATTCTCATTAAATTAAATTAAAATATGTTTAAAAAGTCTCCAACTTAAATCTTAAACTTTTTTCAGTATTTTGGGTTTATTTTGGATGCACAAAACTTTGTTTTGCCCAAATAATTCCATGTCGCTGCCATAAATTGCTGGTTTTTCCCAAATGTTTCTTTTTCGTCGCTTGATTTTATTGAGATTTGTGGAGGGCAATTGCCCTTTGCTCCTCGGCAGGTACGGTTATGTTTCTCACAACTTGTAAAAATTTTTCAATTTACTCCAATTTAATTTGTGAAATGTGTTTTCAAAAACGTTTTAGTTTATTAAATGATACTTTATTGAAATTTTGCTTCAAAATAGTGTTTGTTGAAAATGAATTTAACTAAACAAATTCTTTTACATTACTAAAAAATAGGTTTCTATGTTTAAACTAAAACAGTTTTTTTTAATTCTACATTTATTATTGCAACTCAATATTTGACAAGTAATCAGCACAATCACTTTATTTACTCAGTTAAAAGCATTTTTGTCTTATAAAGAAAATTCAGCAATGACGTCATATATATTATATCATTTGTGATACAACAAAGGCAGTTGTGAAAAGCGAAAATCAAAAATCCTGTCACTTTACAGAGAAATTCTTTTCAAAAATTAAACTGTTTTTATCAGTTTGTCTACTATTTTCATGATTAAGAGCGATTTTAAGTTTCACTTTTGTTTTTGCCACTGCCCGATCTTAAAGTTTTATTTACGGTACACACTTCGAAGTTTAGTGGAAGCTAAAACATTCCACAAATCGTTTAGTTGTCTAATCAAAATCATTGTAAAATGTTTTTATTCTATCTAGCAAACCTTGTGTTATTTTTCAAATTACTTTGTCACATTAAAAATTGCAGCAAAACCAAAGAGATTTAAAAAAGCTTTTAAAAACAAAATGGTTTTCTCTGATGATTACAAAAGAATAAAATCACGTGATGCATAAAAAATCTCGGTTCAAAACCTTTTCGCATGACACAATTAATCAACACCTGTGCATTTGCAAACGCTGAAAACTATTCAAAAGCAAGTTGGTTTAGAAACCGATTCTTCACTTTATATTAAGATTTCAATTTCGGTCATTTACAAAATCTATCGATTGAAAGATTTTGTAAATTTTATTTTTATTCACGAGTGACAAAACAATAAAATTAGCAATATTTTGTTTGTAAACATTTTTTATTCTATAAACAACGGTTAAGTTATTTTCATTTTGTTTCATTTTCCAAAAAACAGCAAAGTTTTGTTGGATTATCATAAATCAGGGGTGTCCAATCCGCGGCCCGGAAAGGAAGTTTCAATCAGATGCCCAATCATCTTGAATTATTGCAGTGCCTTGAACCTCCTCAACCTGTGTTAGCCAGAGATTCCCAAGTACGCCGTAAACCCTTTTGAGAAACATTAGCCCAGCGATCCTCAACATGGAGATAGTATTCATTTAATCGACAAAATGAAGCGCTTAAGTAGAGTGAAAATCTTTTTGTTTTGTTTTTTTATAGAGAACACATGGATTTTGAGACGAAAATAACAAAAATTTCAAATCAAAGGATGATTTTTAGTGAAAACCTTTTTTTTAGAAAACATCCGTTTTGGAGACGAGAATTTTTGAAGTAACTCGCATGAAAACATCATTTTAATTACTGTAGCAATTGCGGCCCGTGATAAACTTACACATGAAAATTTGGCCCGCGACGTGTAAAAGGTCATAAATCAACAGTGTTGTATTTTTATGATAATCTTTATTAGTTTTTGAAAAATCGAATTTTATTTCGAAACTCTAACCAGATCATACAAATTCGACACAAAATTATTTTCACATAAATTCGTTTAATAAACAAACTCATGCCGTCCAAACATAGATTTGTTTCTTTTTATCATAAACTTACTTGCTGTACTTGGTGTACTTGGTAGTTGTTTCTCATTGTTCCTTCAAATGTTAAAGTCTATTTTAGTTTTTTTAGTAGTTTGTGTAGATATTAACGATAAAATCAACTTTTTTGTTACTTTTCAAGATCAATTTGGAAAAAAAGCCTGACACAAAATAATACCTAACCGACACGTTTCATCGGTCAAAAACAAAATGGCGGATGTTTAGTTCTTTAGAATTGCTTGTGAAGTAAAAAACAAGCGTCTTTTGAATTTTTATAAATTTCGTAACTTAATCAATCACACTCTTGGCCATCTTTGATGTATTTAAGTATTTGAGGACTCTGTTGAACTTTTGCAAATTAAGAAGTCCTTACCACAGCGATTCCACAA
Organism: Diplosoma virens; assembly: GCA_963680785.1. Lineage (NCBI taxonomy): Eukaryota > Metazoa > Chordata > Ascidiacea > Aplousobranchia > Didemnidae > Diplosoma > Diplosoma virens. Next base: position 12,433,400 of record OY796889.1, on the reverse strand, counting down.
ACAAATTAGCAATGATACAAAGATACCGGTAATAGTAATTTGTTTTTAATCATAGAGTTTATTGGATATTCGCTGAGCCTTTTTTTGTTGTTTAGATATGAGCATAAGTGTAGAAATAAACGTCTGGCTTCATTTTTATTAACAATAATTGATCAGATTTTCGTTTTTTCTTCGTTTCTTTTACAAATCTTATGAATTTAATGGAGCATGACTTGATTTTAATGACCTAGTTTATTATGTCTGGTCAAAATAATTACGTGAATTGTTGGTTTTCAGCGTTATTATAGTTGCAACGTAATCATTAACTGACCTGCTATTGTTTTAGATAATTACTTTGACAGTTTTCAGCTTTCTGTTAATTGTTTTGGGTGATCGTTCTCGTGTGGTATTTACTTATTTGCAGACATTTTCTTTTGTTTCAAAAAACGAGACTTGATTAATTGATGGTATTTTTTTCTCACAGCTGAAGACAATAAAATTTCTTAAAGTTTGCTTTAAAGCTTTGTAAAATGATTGTTAAAAATCGTTTACTTGATCATGACTTTTAATTCGTTAAAACTTTTATTTTTAAATTAAGTTTTTCAAAAATAATAATAACCAAAAATTATTTCACAACGTTATTTTCTTTTAAAGGCAAATTTCTCTTTATTTTAAATCAATTTAAAATTTTTTTATTTAAGGACAATGTTTATTTCCAAGCCGAATTCTTATCTAAACCTTGATTTTCTTTTCTTTGGCCAGTATTTGTTCTATAAAAAAATTGTTTACAAATTTTTGATTTATAATTTCAGGTTTTCGGAAAGTGAATTTATTTGAAAAAATTTTCAAATGATTAAGACTTACACAATCTTAATAAATCCTGTTACGGCTGTAAATATTGCGCCCAGGAAACATTTAAACTTGACTAATTTATTAAGATTTTAAAATAAAATCGGTTAAAACTTTTACAAACAGCAATTTACAATAGTTTCAAATATTTTATTGCAAGTTGACATGTTAAATAAAATTGTCACTTTGACTTAGTTGAAAAGGCTAATAGATTTTTGTTAACAAATTATACAACATAAGAAAAGAAACGAAAACGTTAAAAAATGAAATATTTTTTTAATCATTTTGTATTTTGATCGAAAACATCGTAGAATTTTTTTACTCATTCAAAACTTATTTAATTGTTAAATTTAACTAACTTATTTAACTTTTACTCATTTACTTGGCCCAGATGGTAGGTGCTTTTACGCAACCTGGGCCGTGAATAAGTCTGTTCATTGATTTTAAAATGACAGACCGAAACCGAACCTACCAAAACGGAAGGGTATCCACCCATTCCGATGTTCAGTGTGAGTCTGCTAATCGGCAAACGTCCTTTTCAAAACGGGGCAATGCCAGGATAAAACTGCCCTTTTTAGGGCACATTGCCAACAAGTTCCGAAGACCCACTATTCTTCAGCTGAACATAGAAGGCCTCACTGCAAGCAAGATGAATGTTCTTCATCACCTCGCTATGCAGTCTGAGGCACTCGTCATCCTACTGCAGGAGACCCACTGCACTGATGCAGAGAAGTTGGTGCTACCAAACTAATAACTAGCTGGGTCTTCTTTAAGTAGGAAGCATGGCCTTGCCACGTTTGTCCACGAGCGACTGAGATACACGCTTTTGGACCAATCTCCACCGACATCGGAGATCGAGTGGCTGTGTGTGGACGTTGATGGCTATAAAATAGTCAACGTCTACAAACCACCACCAACGCGATTGCGAACCCTGGATCTCCCAGTGTTTCCTCACCCCTGTCTGTACGCTGGCGATTTTAACTGTCGTCATGCTGACTGTGGTTATGACGACAACAGTCCGGATGGTGAGTGCTTGGCTGGCTGGGCAAGTATTAATTGTCTTGCCCTCCTATATAATGCCAAGGACGCTGCCAGTTTTTATTCCGGCCGCTGGAACACTGGCACCAATCCAGACCTAGCTTTCGCTAGCGTAGGTCCAAACAGTCGCTTACCGGATAGACGTGTCCTTGAGAAGTTTCCCAGGTCACAACATCGACCCTCGCTTATTACACCACCAAAGTTTGCTATGGCAGTGCCAAGCATGCCTGTTAAGCGATGGAACTTCCGCAAGGCCAATTGGAGTCACTACATTGCTTTGACGAATAAATTGGCAAAGACTTTGTTGCCGCCTGATTCACTTGATGTGGATGCGGCTTACCAGGACTTCTGTAACATCATTAAGAAAGCAGCCAAAAAGACTATCCCACGCGGGTATCGAAACAACTATATTCCGTGTTGGGATGCAGAGTGTGAATCCCTCTATAAAACCTTTCTGCAGTCTCCTCAGGGAGACGACTCAAGTTTGGCTGCTACAACTCTGCTTGCCAAGCTTGACAGAAAACGGAGGGATCGATGGTCCGAAGCAGTTCGGAGCATTGACTTCTCACACTCTAGTCGAAAAGCGTGGAGTATTTTGAACAACCTTACTGGTAGGTCACGACACTCTCCTCGTCATTGTCCCGTTTCAGCCGATGCTATTGCATCTCAGCTGGTTAGAAATGGGAAATACGAGGCTGTCGATCTCAAGTCATCTCGACTTGTTTTTCAAGAAGTGTCTGACCTTTGGAGGGCCACAAGACCAGACGCAGTAAATATCTCTGACAATTTTTCACAGAGAGAATTTGCTGCTGCCCTTCAACATTTAAAACCAGGTAAAGCTCCGGGTCCTGATTCCATCTGCCCTGAGCTTATACTCCATGCTGGAGCTGCTTTGAAGTCCTGGTTACGTGACTTCATTTCTTCCTGTTTGCGCCGACTCAAAATTCCCAAGATCTGGAGAAGAGCGCTTGTGGTCGCGATCCCAAAACCAGGAAAGCCCGTGGGGGACCCAAAGAGTTATCGACCGATATCTCTGCTCTGTGTCCCCTACAAGATCCTCGAGAGGCTTATCTACGCCCGCGTTGAACCATTAATCGATCCACTGCTCCCTAAAGAGCAGGCTGGGTTCCGACGCGGGAAGTCAACCGTAGATCAAGTTGTTCTGCTAACCCAGAACATCGAGGATTCTTTCGAGGCTAAAAAGAAGGCCGGTGCCGTATTTATCGATCTGACAGCTGCTTATGACACTGTCTGGCACCGTGGCCTTACCTGCAAGCTGCTGAGACTACTTCCGGATAAGCACATGGTCAAAATGATCATGGAGCTTGTCCGAAATCGAAGTTTCACCCTTACCACCGGTGACAGCAAGCAAAGCAGACTACGCCGTCTTAAAAACGACGTTCCTCAGAGATCGGTCTTGGCTCCCCTCTTATTTAACATCTATACGTACGATCTTCCTTCCATGATTTCCAGAAAGTTTGCTTATGCTGATGATTTAGCATTGTTGCACTCTTCTGGAAACTGGAAGGACTTGGAGGGGACATTAAGCCAAGACATGTCCACACTGTCAGCGTATCTCCAGACTTGGAGGTTGAAGCTCAGTCACACTAAGACGGTGACGACAGCCTTTCATTTAAACAACCGAGAGGCCAACCGTGAGCTAAAGGTCTACAACAATAGTAGATTTTTACCGTTCTGTCCAATCCCTACATACCTTGGGGTAAAACTGGACAGATCGCTCACGTTTCGTCACCATTTAGTGGCATTGCGCAAAAAACTATCATCGCGCGTCACACTGTTGAGGCGACTCGTGGGCTCGGGATGGGGTGCTGGTGCTAAAACACTACGCATAGCCACCTTGTCTCTAGTCTACTCAACAGCTGAGTACTGTGCGCCAGTCTGGTGTCGCAGTACTCACACTCGCCTCATTGACAGTGTCTTGAATGACGCCTTGCGCATAGTTACTGGATGCCTGCGTCCCACTCCAACGGACCACCTACCTGTACTTTCAGGCATCCAGCCAGCTGAGCTTCGCCGACTGGGAGCGACACTCTCCTTGGCTTACCGTGGATCTCTGGACCCCGATCATATTTTGCATGGTCTGTTAAATGGGTCCTCAGATACTGGCCAAGTGAGACTAAGATCCAGACGCCCGTTTCTGCCAGGTGCGCGGAATCTCTTGGACAATCTTGCCAGACTTGGCATCCGCGCCTCTGAATGGACAAATCACAAATGGAACGCGGAGTACTGTGAAAATGCTTCCAGGCTCCGTGCTTTTGTGCCCGGGACCAGTGTCAGGCCTGTTGGGATGGGCTTACCCCGAGCATCTTGGGTTAAGCTCAACCGCCTGCGGACTGGTGTTGGGCGATTCCATTCGTCCATGCACAAATGGGGTCTCGCTCCTTCACCGAATTGCGAGTGTGGCGCCTCAGAGCAAACCGCAGACCATGTACTAACAGCGTGCCCCATACATCGGGCACCACATGGAGCACGCGGTCTGACGGTTTTGGATGACGAAACTCGATGCTGGCTTAATAACATCACTGCCAGCATCTGATCCAGGCAGTGCAGCAGTCTGGGGTAGTAAAAGGATAAACCCTCGGCCCCAGTTCTGTTTGTGTCTGGCCTGGAGTGGATGCCCTTCAAACGATGACGACGACGAACGGTAGACTTTTACCGTTATGTCCAACCCCTACTTATCTTGGTGTAAAACTGGACAGATCGCTCACGTTTCGTCACTATTTAGTGGCATTGCGCAAAAAACTATCATCGCGCGTCACACTGCTGAGGCGACTCGTGGGCTCGGGATGGGGTGCTGGTGCTAAAACACTACCCATAGCTACCTTGTCCCTAGTCTACTCAACAGCTGAATACTGTGCGCCAGTCTGGTGTCGCAGTGCTCACATTCGCCTCATTGACAGTGTCTTGAATGACGCCTTGCGCATAGTTATTGGATGCCTGCGTCCCACTCCAACGGACCAACTACCTATACTCTCAGGCATCCAGCCAGCTGAGCTTCGCCGACTGGGAGCGACACTCTCCTTATCTTACCGTGGATCTCTGGACCCCGATCATATCTTGCATGGTCTTTTAAGTGGATCCTCAGATACTGGCCAAGTGAGACTAAGATCCAGACGCCCGTTTCTGCCAGGTGCGCGGAATCTCTTGGACAACCTTGCCAGACTTGGCATCCGCGCCTCTGAATGGACAAATCACAAATGGAAAACGGAGTATTGTGAAAATGCTTCCAGGCTCCGTGCTTTTGTGCCCGGGACCAGTGCCAGGCCTGTTGGGATGGGCTTACCCCGAGCAGCTTGGGTTAAGCTCAACCGCCTGCGGACTGGTGTTGGGCGATTCCATTCGTCCATACACAAATGGGATCTCGCTCCCTCACCGAATTGCGAGTGTGGCGCCTCTGAGCAAACCGCAGACCATGTACTAACAGCGTGCCCTATACATCGGGCACCACATGGAGCACGAGGTCTGACGGTTTTGGATGACGAAACTCGATGCTGGCTTAATGACATCACTGCCAACATCTGATCCAGGCAGTGCAGCGGTCTGGGGTAGTAAAAGGATAAACCCTCGGCCCCAGTCCTGTTTGTGTCTGGCCTGGAGTGGACGCCCTTCAAACGACGACGACGATTTACTTGAACAAGAGATTCGGTCAAACTTCTAACAAATTGGCTTCACTTTGATGATTGCGAAACAGTAGGATCATGTGATACGAAGAAGATCTTGCAATATTTTCTCATGACACAAATAATCAACGCTTGTCAAACTTTATATGTTTAAAATTACTCAAGTTGTTTTTACTAAATATTTTTTAATTTTTTCAAAACATTGTTTCTATTAATCAAAAAAGTGAACTTGAACAATTGCTGCTAATTACTATTCTGCGACTCATCACACTTTCCAAACGTAGCGTAAACAATCAACAAGTTTTGTGTTTGTAATTCATTGCAAGATGTGTGCCATGTACGTAATGCAGATGAATAATAGAACCAGCATTGAAAGATGGCAGTGTGTGGCGCAACTTTGTCTCCATGGTTATCTACACGGTCAAGTATCTCCAACCTACTCACTGACGGCGTTTGTTAAAGTTAACCTCCAAATTATTCTTGTGTTTATAAAAACACGAGATAGCTCTTAAATACCAGTTTACCCACTTAATACAATGCTGTATTTGCACGATGATGTAGAATTCATTCGTTACATATGAATGACATCACATATATAGTTTCGTGACTTATAGATAGATAACTCAGTGTGGTTTTTGTCAATCCAATCAAATCATCGCAAATCAAATCTTTGAGACATCATGAAAATTTTCCCCAGGTATGTTTTGGTCATACAGTACAAGTTGATTAACAAAAAATACTATAAAATTTGGAACGCTTAACTAATTTCAGAATAAAAAGTATAGCCAATATATTTTGAAACATTGTTTTATGAAGGATGTTTCGGAATTACGTATAAAGGCCTGTTTCCACTACGAGCGTGGAAAAAAGCATTCTTTGTTTGTTTTATTGCTTTTTTTGCGCTCGCTTCAATTTTAACTGCTCGCTTCAATCCAAGATCTATAAAAGAGAGAAAGAATGCTCTTTTCCACGCTCGTAGTGGAAACGGGCCTTAACTCATTTTAAATTTTATGCTCCGAGATTTATACCGAGCCATTATGGATCTGAGGCTAAAGTAGTTCTAAAAAAGTTAGAGAGGCTAGTTTCCAAAATAGAAAAAAGGAAAGCAGACATAAAGTTTTTGAAATTCTGTCTGATATATCAACTTTGTCCTAAGTTCACCAAATATTTATGCAGTTTATAATGGAATGAGTTATAATTTCGAAACGTCCCTAATAAAACATGTTTCAAAATATTGTATATTGCTGATAAAATAAATGTTTCAAAATATATTGGATATACTTTTTATTCTGAAAAAATACTATAATTTAAACTTCGCAACACCATTCCGCAGTGATTAAGTCTAACCCAAGCTGATCTGAGCAAGCCCATTCCGACCGACCTAGTATTGATTTCAGGAATAAAAGCACGGACCTGGATGTACTTGCACAGCATTGCGTGTTCCATTTCTAACACTGGCCAGCGTCGATGCCTAGTTCGACGAAGTTATATAGTAGTTTCATTGCAGCTGACATAATTTGTTGTCTAGATTTTAGTCTCTATATTGACTGGCATTTGATAACCCACTTAATAAGCCACGTAGTAACCCGCTTAATAAGCCAAGAAGAAGGCCGGTGCCGTATATGTCGATCTGACAGCTGCTTATGACATTGTCTGACACCATGGCCTTACCTGCAAGCTGTTGATACTTCTTCCGGATAAGCACATGGTTAAAATAATTATGGAGCTTGTCCAAAACTAAAGTTTCATCTTTACTACCAGTGAAAGCAAGCAAAGCGAGCTACGCCGTCTAAAAAACGGCGTTCCTCAGGGATCGGTCTTGGCTCCCTCCTATTTAACATCTATACGTACGACTGCCTTCCATAATTTCCAGAAAGTTTGCTTATGCATTGTTGCAATTTTTGGAAACTGGAAGGACTTGAAAGGGACTTTAAGCCAAGACATGTATGCACTTTCAGCGTATCTCCAGACTTGGAGGTTGAAGCTCAGTCACACTAAGACGGTGACGGCAGCTTTCACTTAAATAACCGAGAGGCTAAGCGTGAGCTGAAGGTCTACAACAACGGTAGACTTTTACCGTTATGTCCAAGTGGCATTACGCAAAAAATTATCCTCGCGCGTCACACTGCTGAGGCGACTCGTGGGCTCGGGATGGGGTGCTGGTGCTAAAACACTACGCATAGCTACCTTATCTCTAGTCTACTCAACAGCTGAGTACTGTGCGCCAGTCTGGTGTCGCAGTGCTCACATTCGCCTCATTGACAGTGTCTTGAACGACGCCTTGCGCATAGTCACTGGATGCCTTCGTCCCACTCCAACGGACCAACTACCTATACTCTCAAGCATCCAACCAGCTGAGCTTCGCCGAATGGGAGCGACACTCTCCTTGGCTCACCGTGGATCTTTGGACCCTGATCATACTTTGTATAATTTTTTAAATGGATCCTCAGATGCTCACCAATGAGACTAAGATTCAGACGCTTGTTTGTGCCAGCTGCGCAAAGTCGTTTGGACAATCTTGCCAGACTTGACATCCGCGCTTCTGAATGGACAAATCACAAATGGAAAACGGTGTACTATGAAGTATACCGTTTTCCAAAAGCTCGGTTTGCTGGTTTCTTGGTAGAATTGAAAATTGATTTGTTGGAATCAAACACAGGCATCCGTTGATAATGCACATGGCGTCGTTACGGCACTGTCTATGACACGAATATGTGCGCCGCGACACCAGGTGGCTGCAGCATGCAGTACTTAACTATTGATCGAAATAGTGCAACTGTACGCAATGTTTTGACATCAGCTCTCCATCCTGAACCCGCAAATCGCCTCATCAGTGTGACTCGAGAAGATGAGATTTTTGGGAAAAACTACAAGATAGTTGTTGTAGTTGTTGTAGGGGACCCAATCAACATGCTTACAGTTGAAGCCCCGGGACATAGAGACGTTTTGGTAGTTTTGGTTTTAATCAGTTTCTTATTTGTCGCGTAAAAAAAACATTTTACAGCTTTTTAAGATTTCTTTGCTGTAACTTCTCATAGAGTTTATCGTAGCCAGTTTTGAGTATGTCATACAGTTTGTTAAATTGTTTAGCAAAAGCTTTAAAAACATGGTTTGATTCAGCTTGGTTTAGTTATTAAATACTCCTAGCTGCCCTCTTGCGAGCACAAGAACGCGAGTTTGTTTTTTTAACAATAAATGATCCCCCTTATATCAGCACCCTGACAGCTAACAAAAGTTGTTCAATTCAAATGAATTATTTTTTTATGTTTTCATATATATCTAACATTGTTTTAGTGGGGTCCACTCTGTCTTTTTGTATTTATTTTTGTTTATTTTTGGTCGCCACATGGCACTAAAAAAAAAAAGACAAAAACTTTTCAATTTTATTACGCATTTTCTTTTCTTCCATCATTTTATTTCTTGCACCAGGCCATCCCAATTGCAAAGGAGCTTTTTGTAAAGCTATCCCTGCAGATGAATGACATGAAGCAAACCATTCATTCATCGATCATAGTGGATTCATGATGTGAAACTTGGCGATAACGGAGGTTTACTTTCGCCCTGAACAAGCTGGAACGTGCTTATGTCTATCCAGTGAATAAAAATTATGCCAGATACCGTCTTAATACAAGCGGACACAACAAAAGTGAATCTCTTGAAGACTTTCTGCAAAGACTGAAGATATTGAGCAATGATTGAAATTTCGTAGATGTTACAGCGTCGCAATGCAAAGAAGGTGCTTTAAAAAATATATTCATTACGGGATTTGGTTTGCCATACATAAGCAAAGTTTTCTAAAAAATAACAAGTTCCTATAAACAATGTATTCAACAAAGCAAGTTTCTTATATGAAGTCCAAAAAAATGCTTAATCTTATGAAGTTCGACATGCCGAGAGACTAGCGACAGTCGCATTTGATAATACCAAAAATTACAACAGCAGGAAGAGAACGAGAAAAGGCCAAGCGAATTTGCTAGCATTAAATACAAAAGTTCCAAGTTTCGTGCTAGTCTTTGGCATATAAACGTGCCCATTGTCTAGCAAACCAGCGCCTTTCTTACAAATGCAACCGATGGGCCATTTTGCAAAAGTTTGCTTATCGTAGATTAAAAAAATCCCGACGACGCTTGCAACAGTTCGCAAATACGAAGAAGAATACCTGTCCATAAGTGTTTTATACAACCTGATTGGCGAGGAAAAGTTGTTTTGTTCATTAATAGAGTACAAACTAATTGTCTTATTGATGCTGGTGTAAAGTTTAATCATATAGATTCAGAATTTTATCAACGAGCTAAATTAGATTACGAGGAAAATAATAAGATTTTGAAACTGGAGTTAGCTGTGAAAAACTCGACCGTAAAAACTAAGAGGTTATGCTGAATTTTCTGAAAGCCAATTTGTTCTGTTGAATTTCAAAGCCAAAATTTAAAATTGTTTGTTGTCAGAAAGTTTGTTGTGGGATGTTATTTTTGGTTGTGAATTTTTAAGTCAACATAAAAGCGTAAAAATTGATTTTGATGAGCCTTAAATCACCATTAAAATTAGGAGCTTTGAGTAGACTTGGAAGTATAAAACCGTTGCGCTTGTTTGAACATCTTATCCCTAATATTCGCTCCATAGCAACTAAAAGGCGCAATTATTCAAGTATGGACTTGAGTTTTATTAGCGGTAAAGTTTCCAGATTCCTTGCTGATAATATTATTGAACCTAGTCACTCGCCATGGCGGGCTCAGGTGGTGGAACGAAAAGTGAAAATTATAAAAAACGTATGTGTGCTGATTGTGTTGACTGTAGTCAAACCATCAACAAGTTCACGCGTTTGGATGTTTGTCCACTTCTCTCAGGAAGGTATCAAATTATAAATGTTTTCAAAACCAGACCTTCGAAGCGCTTATTATCAAGTTTCGTTGATACCTGAAAAATAAAGTTACACTGGCTTTGAGGCTGTCGAAGAACTATATCAATTCAAACGCATCCCTTTCTGTTTAAAAAATGGAGTCCTATGTTTTCAAAAAATGATAAATCAAATAATATTTGATTATAAATGTGAACGGACATTTTCGTATCTTGATGATATAACAATATGTGGTAAAACAAGTGAAGAGCATGACAAGAATTGAAAAAGTTTTTTAAAGGCTACCTCTAATTGTAACTTAACTCTGAATGAAAATATGTGCATGTTTTCTACAAAAGGGTTGAAATTGCTTGGATACTATACTGTATATCCGACGGAGTTATGCACAGTCCTGCTTAAGTATGCAAAATACTAACAAACCTCTTGTTAAATATGCGGTCTATCATCGTTCAAAAAGCCTGTTGACTAACTTTTAGTGAAGAATCCGGTTTACCATCCATCAGATCTGGTAATTGATTTTAAAATTCAGAATTATTGCCGAGTTTAGAATACAATTAGTAGACCGAATAAGGATTGTAAACTGCATACTCCACCACATGGTAGACCGCATACGCCAGGTAATCTGAATATTTAATTAATACCGTTATGGGCGTAGATAACTAACTTGCCTAACCTAGGTTGCCATACCGTCCGGAATTTAGTATAAACTTCTTTAATGTAGGGAATTTTAGAGTATTAAAAGAAAGATTTTAAAATGACTTGAAATGGACATGAAACTCGTTTGTTTGTTACATTTGGTTGATTGAAGACCTTTATTTTTTTTTTTTAAAGAACACCATGATTGTCACGAAAATTGAAAAATCCGAGACTGATTGTAAGTGAAGACCTTTTTTTTTGGTCATCATCTTAGAATCTCAGACAATTTTATTTTGTCCGCCCCTCCTAAAATTTTTTTGGCTGGTACGCCTATATCTGTCCGGAATTCCGCCTATTCAGATATGGTACCCTAGCCTAACCCAACTAACAAAAAAGAGCTTCAACGAGTAATCGGTATGTTTTTTTATTATGCACAATAGTTACCCAATTTTTGAAAAAATAAAACCTTTGATATTGGAAAAATAATTTTCTATGCGTAAAAAAGCTCTGAAAGCTTTAAGTGACTTAAAAATGAATCAACTTCATCAACTTTTCAATTTATGGATGAAAATGAGCCATTTGTAGTAAAAACTGATTCATCAGACAATGCTATATCTGCATCACTAAATCAACATAACCAACCTGTTGCTTTTTCTCTAAAATGCTGACCGAAAATGAACGGTATCATTTGTGAATGAAAAAAGAAGCCATAGCTATTGTGGAAGCAATTTGTAAATGGACAGAATTTTATCTGGTCAATATTTTACAGTGATTACTGAAAAACAATTTGTAGTATTTATGTGCAGTACCAAAAATCATAGTAAAATTTACGATAATCTGCTATGCAAAATGCACGAGTCGTTATGTCATCCGGGCGTTACACGTTTGCATTATTTTATTTGCGTAAAAATTTTGTTGTGTTCCTGTAACAAAGTTTGTAATGTTGTTGCAAGACCTAACTTTTATAAACCAAAAGTGGCGATTGGTGCAAGTGGCAAGTGCCGAATTGACATCGGCCCGTCCGTTGCCCGATGACCAATTTTTTGCTGGGTCTAAGCTTTTAATTTAAATAAGCAAGAATTAGCCAAACGTGAGCTAAAAGTTACAACAACGATAAACTTGTACCATTCTGTCTAGTCTTTTCTTATCTTGGAGTAAGACTGAATAGATTGCTCACGTTTGTCAACATCTTGTGGTATTGCCCAAAAAAGATATCCAGTGATGGCCTCACAAGAAGCGGGGCCCGGTGCAAGAAAAGTCAGGGGGCCACTATTTAGTGTTCCAAGGCAAAGCAATTCCTAAAAAAAAGGCTATTGTCAGAGGGGGAGCCACTTTTTAGTGTATCAAAACAAAGTGATCTCTAAAAAAAAGTCTTTAGTTTAGACATGTCACGGTCCTGGCGCTACAATGAAGAAATAGAACAATATCTTGTGTAGGGCGGCCCACTTTTTTAAGTTTTTAGGGGGGCAGTGCGACCGCTCGTTTGCACCCTATTAAAGCCATCACTGAAGATATCCTTGTGCATCACGCTGCTAAGCCTATTTAAGGATTGGGATAAAGTGCTGACGCCGTAACACTGCTTACAGCTGCCCTATCTTTGGTCGACTTAACATCTGAATACTTTGTAGCGTACATGTTTGCTTCATGGATAGAGTTTTGAATGAAGCCTTGCTTATTGTGTCCCACTCCAACAGACCACTTAACAATTATTTCAAACATCAAGCCAGCTGAACTTGGCCAACTAAAATCGAGATCATCTACTGCAAGAATTACCCCGGCCTGCTTCCAAAGATCCCGAGATATTTCTGTCCAATTGAAATCTTTTGTTGTTTTTTTAGTTCTTATTTAATGATTTTACTAAATTTTGAAGCTGCTTGCCAAGACGCCAAAGCAATAAAACCATCTTCCAAAGGACACAACAGAACAACGCGAATATAAATTTTAATCCACAATCGTGTCAATTGCTTCAACTAGAATGCAAAATTATATAGCCTATTAGTTAAAAGGCGGTAGACCTACTGACTACAATTAAAATCATTGTGATATAATTAAATTAAAATCATTTTGAAATATCAATTTTTGTTTACAAATATAAAAAGCAAGACGTATGAAGTAAAGACTTTTATCTTCATTTTAATTTTGGCGTATATTTTACCAACAAAATTCCAAGATAACCAGAAATCGGATGTTAAATTTGATTGAAGACAATAAAAAGGTCTTCACTTTTATGAAACCGCTTTTATCAGTTGTCATGATTCAACTGCAATTGAAGGACGTCCCAATTCTTTTTTAGATCACTACTGTACTAAGATTCGCAAATTCCTCCCTAAAAATTTCCAATTCTTCCTTCGGGAGCCAAGTGATTCACTTTGAGAAACACTGGTTTAGACTGTAAACGTAATTTGTAGCCTCATGCTCATGATATCTTGTGTTGGGCATCCCCTGACACGTTTTGTTGAATGGAGCAAATAGTCACAAACAGTTTTTATAAAAAATTATGTAAAAGATAAATCCAACATCAGTAATCGTAAGCCACAGATTTCAAATGTAAAGCCAACTTTGTTATTGGCCATATTTCAACAAAGTTGAATTTATGTGTAGTAGGCCTAATGATTTTTGGAGCGCAGAAAGGAAAAGCGAAAATTTTGTATTATCTGTTTTTGATGTTGAGCATTTGTAATTACTAGTTATTAGATCTTAAAAGATTCCCATGAATAGATGGTGTGCGTAGTGTGCATGCGCTAATTAGATTCCTCTTGGACAAGCACTGACTCATCTACCCAAAAAAGTTCAAAATTTTCACTGGAGGCTCCATTAATTACTGTAACGTAATTTGCTTTACGTAGAAATTCCCTTTTGTTCTACAAGACAACGATGTAAAGTTAACCAATTAGGCCTAGTCCCAACCTGCTTTGGGAGATGCCAAATTGCCTTCTGGTTGAAAGTTTTTTATTTGTATGATAACTGAAATTTAGAGCTATTTGTCAACGCTACCAAGCAGAAAAAGTGACGTAATATGTCTTTCTCTGGAAAGTAACAGAATGACGAGACTAACAGTTGAACCGAGATTATTTCGATTGTGGTCGCCATTCAAAGCCGTATTCTCATGTACTTAGCCACGACTGTTGCATTTATCGCGTTTCCCTTATATACTCAAAAAACTGGTTGGGTTGCACTATAATCTGAAAAAGAACATTGCGTTTACCGGTTTCGCTTAATTTAAAAATCACGTTACGCAACTCCAAATACAGTTTTAAAATACATTTCGCTTATTGTGCTGCACTTTATATGATTTCAAAATCACATTGTTGCAATCGTAGTAAGTGAGTTTTTCTTCGTACCCCAACCTACGGATAACTTTTAGCAATTAAGTAAAATAACCACTAAAGGACCAGTTGAGCTAGGTAACCCGAATACCTGCGCTGAAACAAAGCTGTGTCTAAATTTTATTTTATTCCGGCTCAAGAAGTAGTCTTACTATGAGCCAGAAGCTTTTATACAGTTGGTTTAATGAAAGCTCGGATTGGTTTCGTTGAAGACTCTTCTTCACAACAAACAGAGATCATTGTCTCTAATAAGAACGAATGTATTACAAAAATCACGTCCGACGAAACTTCTATTCCACGCTTTGCCAAACTGCAAAGCGAACTCAACGCTATAACTTGATTCAATCAACACAGATAATTCTACCTCTGTAGAACACAACTCCAACCATTGGCGCAAAATAAATTCAACAATCGTCAACCGACACAAAATCTAACGGTCCACCTCCTGTGGCCAACCAAAATCACTTTCATTCGAGCCGCCCCTCGAGTCGCTTTAAATTACTTCACAATAATAATAATAATAATCTCTCGCTACGCAGCGGCTTTATATAGAAAAAGATCACGTGACGTAAATTTGCTCGTAAACGCTAGACAGTTCTACAACTCTCCAAAGAGATCGTTGTGCTCGAATCAAGTAGCATATACGCAAAGATTCTACAAGCATCGAGCTGTAGTGGCGCTTGGGCAAAAACATATTACGTCAATCTGTCGAAAAGAGAAAAAGGACAAGAAATAAATCAAGCGAATCGGGGCACTATACAATAAAAGACTAGCGCTGCACGGCGGCGTGATTATTAATTCATAATAAAACTTCGAATTACTTATAACGGGAATAAATTACATCGTTATGATTAAAATTATGAAAGAAGTGTGACATGGCGCTGCGCTTAAAATGATTTGAAAGAGGCATTGCCCAAGTTGCGCTACGTTTTTATGAAATAACAAAAAAATCCCCAGTTCTGTCTTTGTAGTACCTATATTCGGTACAATTAAGGTTAATTTGTACCCTGCTGTCTGCTGTTATTGACGTTATCAAGCCGTTTTAAGCTTTAAATTATACTGACCAGTGTCTATCCGCCCCCATAGATCCTTCAGTAACCTTTAGTCATAATGAGCTAGCATATCCGCCTCTATTTTATTGGAGTTCCAGCTGATATATCTGCCTCTATTTTTTGTTTTTAGTCTTCAATTCAGTTACAAGGACAGAAATCGTTTTGTTTTTAAAAAATTCATAAAAAACAATGATGTGATTCCACTGTTGGGTGCACTTCTGTCAGCCCCTAAAAAAATTGGGTGTACCCGGTTGAATGTTTAAAAAATTAAAATATCAATAAAAGTTTTCAATCTAACAGAAATTACCTTGGTCTCGAAAATCAGACAAAGACTCATGGTAATTGCTTGATTGTTTTTATTGCCAGGTGTACGGCAGTACCTGCCGGAGGGCAGGGGGGGAAATTACCTTCCCAAGTTTTCAGAATTTAGGCAAAATCATAATTTTTCGTTCAGTGACAAGGAAATATTTGGGCAAAATCAGGATTTTTAGGGCAGTGACGACAATCAAATGCAGAAATAGTTACCAAATTTAAGTGAAGACTTTTTTTAGAGGACACCATGATTTTGGGACGAAAACCGAGAAATCTGAGAAAGATTTAAAGTGAAGAGCTTTTTTTTTAGTCTTCATCCTAGAATCTCAGACAATCTTCTTATCATATCCGTAAAGTACTAGAAAATCATGATTCGGGAAAATGTGGCAAAACTTGGGAAAACTCTATCGTCTCCTCAAATTTTTTTGGCTGGTACGGCTATAGGTCTATTCAGGCGGACCTACACTGGTCTAGCCGACACAACGCATTTTCAATCTCAAACCAAAACGAAACTTTGTTTCGTTATTTTATTTGGTCGCAGGCGCAAGCCAAGCTGCTTTATCGTATTTAAGCAAGAATGGCTTTTGTTATGAGTTTCATTAATATCTGAAGTTAGCTCTTTCATTTACACGGAGTTACACGATAGTTATACGATTAAATCTATACATAAAAGAATGAAAGTTACCACACTTATCAAACCATAGAGAAGAAGGCAGTAGAGCCGTGAGCTATGACGTTACATACTGTAACAGTTTTTGCTTTTGCTTGAATGGTTTTTTCATGCTTAAGCAAGAATGGTTTTTGCTGGAAGAGCAAAAATCCAAGTAGGCCTACCTGAAACGAGCAGTGAGTGTGACAAAGCAATTAGCTAATAGCTTTTTTGAACAACAAAAAACTTAAAAGCTGTTATAAATTTAAGGGAAATTTTTCAATAGCTGTAATATTTTTTAAATGTTTGCCATAAAATTGGGTGGAAAATATGTTTCTGAAAAACAATACAACAAGTTTACTTTTAATCAGTCATTCAAAAATTTTACTGAATAGTCAGTAAACAGTTTTAAGAATACCAAGCAATTTTTTAATTAAACATAAAAATTATTTTGTTAATAAAAGTGTAGGCTATTTGGTAAAAAATATCAAAAAAACATAAAACAGATATATTGGTTTTTTAAAAAACAGTAAATAAACACTTTTAAATACCAAAAAATATTTAAATGCCACACTTTTTAAAAAACTATTGGAATTGTGCACTCTTTTAATAAGCTTAAATGCTTTTTTGCGCTGATATGAGCATTTCTTCTACTTAGTTACAAAGCAATTTTACCTATTGCTGTTTTGTGACTAATCTACAGCAACAATTGGTCCTACAAAAACAAAGTGGTCTGCGTAGAGCAGTGTTTCCCAACCAGTGTCCCGCGACACACTAGTGTACCGCGAGAGATTTCCAGATGTGCCGCGAAAGATTTCGGAAAAAAATTATTTAGGGACGTCGATTTTTGCGGTTTTTGTATGTGAAATAAGTGAGATTCGAAGCGAAGACGGGTTTTTTTAGAAACAACCAATTTTGGGAAGGAAATTTACAAGAAAGAGCGTGAATTCAGGTGAAGTTTTTTTTTGTTTAGAACAAGATGGTCGAAACCGCGAAGTGAAGACCTTTTTTTTTGGGGGGGGATCATTATGATTTTGGGGAAAATAAGGAAAATACGAGATCAAATGGAAGTGAAGACTTTTTTTTTTAGATATCGCCTCATTTTGGGAACAAAAATTAATAAGAACGGTCTAAAGGTCCCGCAATTTTTGATGGGTTTCAAAAATGTGCCGCAAACGGAAAAAGGTTGAAAAACACTGGTGTAGAATATAGGATATCTATGGTGTATACTGTTTACGCTTGAATGCTTGCGGTCGCAGCTTAACCATAGATATCCTATATAACTATAGGATATCTATGAGCTTAACAGATCGCAGCTTCGCACCTGCGATATTGTCCTATGATTCAGTAAAATAATTAATTAAATATGTAGGCTACTATCAATGAATGAATGAGTAATTGCTTTTTGAAAAAACTTTTAGAAGAAAAAAATTTAGAAAAAGGAAAACGACTAAGGCTTTCCCAAAGGCACCATATCGCGACAAGGACAGGAGTTACTAACTTAATTCAAGATCATTTCAACCAAAGTGTCATCAGTAGAATAAAGCTTTTTAAATTTGTAGCGAGAAACAGAACCTCTTGTACAGGAAGAAAAGAGCTATACTGTAAGCATAGATTTGAAACCGAATTTTTATCGATATTTTTTTTAGTTTTTAAAAGTGCTAAGGTTTTTAGTTGTTGAAATTCTATTTACTACTATACCTTAAATACTATCTTGTAGAAAAAAGTATTAGTACTATAAATATACCTGAGCACTTGTAATTTTAGGTCTCAAAGAAATAAACTAATTCTTTATACGTGATAAATTGAATAAATAAGAAATGTCTGTAAAAGATCCTTTACATAATTTAAGAGCTGAAGAAAGTGACAGTGATGAACCATTGTTTGATGATGATAATGATGAAGAATCAAAAACTATTGCTAGTATTAGTGATAAACATTTGGATAATGACTTGTTTGTTTCTGTATCTGATCCAAATAAAGAAGTTTTCACAATGGAAACTTATATTTCTTACAAAGTGACTACGAACACAACAAGGTCTTCATATGATGCTAGTCAATTCATTGTTAAACGAAGATATCAAGATTTTGTTTGGTTGAAAGAAAAGTTAGAAGAAGAGTTCCCAACTTATATATTGCCTCCACTTCCATCAAAATTTGTTGTCAAAGGCGTTTTAGATCGCTTTTCTATAGAATTTACTGAGACTCGATGTAGAGCTTTAAACAAATTTTTGCAACGTTTAGCAAAGCATTCTGTTATTTCGTTTAGTGATCATTTAAAAACCTTTTTAACATCTGAAAATTTCAGTGCTTCTGGTAAATATGGTTTATTGGCCCGAATGAGTGGTTCGTTTAAATGGTCAAATGTTAATAATTCTGAATTTCAATGTATTAATGATTCAGTTGGATTATTTGGTGAACAAATGGCTGCTATTGATAGAGTTAATGAAAGATTAATTTTAGAAAAAAAAGAAGTTTTTAATGAAATAAAGGAACTTGCTCCAACATTTAGTGTTTGGGGAAGCTCTGAAGATCAATCTACTGAATCAATTATGACTTCCATCAATAATTGCATTGAGCTGTGTGCTGGAGAGATTGAAAACAACTTAAAAGTAGATGAACAAGAAATTGGACCTACATTAAAAGAATATGTTCTGTACAGTGAGAACATCAAACAGGCTTTAAAAAGAAGAGATAACTTTCAATATCAATTTGAAAAAGTTGATGCTGAATTAAAAACAAAAAAAGAAGAAAAAGAAACTATTGCAAAACCTAATCAATCTTATTCTATTGGTTCATTGATGGGAAAGACTCTTGAACAAAAAGAAGATAAATTAAACCAGCTAATCAAAGATCTCTCTTCTCAGAGGGAAAAACATAATGATGATTTGGCAAAAGCTAATGCTAATTTTCAGGTGGATTTTGAAAGATGGAAGAATGAAAAAGTAAAAGATAGCGCTGCAATGTTGGCAAAACTTGCTTCAGCACAAGTTACTTATCATAATAATTGTGTTTCTGCATGGGAGCAAATCTTACCTACATTGAAAAAATCTTTAAAGGCATAAAGTTATATTTGATTTCTTTTTTGCATTTTTTACATTACACTTGTGGAGTATATTTGATTTTATACCATTGCTAAGTATATTAAAAAAATGTTAAATGATGATAATTTGCATGCAATTTCAATTGCACAACTTTTAATATATGTTAGAACTAGTGATTTTCAAGTGCTTTATTAATGTGCAATATAAAATTTTTGATTTTTTGCATATTGCTTGAAGTTGTGATGCAACTTGTACATAGATTATAAATTATAGTTATATGTTTTATTGTATTCAACACATAATTGGTGCTGATGAATTTTAGGATATTTTTTGGAATTTGAAAGGTTATTTTGAATTATAAAATCATGTTAAAATTTGTAAGTTTATTGATGTTATTTTTAAACAATGTTGATTACGTAGAAATGATTCGCAAATATTTGTTAAATTACTTGAATTGTGTCAAATCCATTTTTGTTTTCTTGGTGAAAACTTTTATATTGTGTGTTGTAATAAAATTTTTGTGGTTACTTTTTAGTATTTCTTCATATGGTTAATTTTTGTTTAAGGAAAAATTGTGTTTTTTAGAATTAAGTCTGTATATTTGTTTTTTGAAAAAAAACTTCTAAATTGTTCAAACTGTTCCAATCATAAACATAATACCAAATTTTACAGCAGATAAAGTAGATAATACCCTGAATGATTTGTTCATCTTTCCATTAATTAGGAGTTGATGTTTATATAATTACTTATTAATTTTTGTTGAGCTGTGGCTAGAAATCAGGTATCTGATCTTTTGTTTTTCAACTTAAATATTCATTAATGACTTTTATTGCTTCAATTCATATGCTACACTTTTTTGTTTAATGTAACTAGAGTTGCTGTAAGGTGTCAGAGTTTGAATGATACAAAAGAAAAAACTTAAATTCTTGGGTTCGTTTCTTGCTGAAATTTAAAAAAACTTCCCTTAACTTTAAACACTAGCTTGACATTATTAAGAAAGGTTTAAAGCTTTCAACCTTGTAGCCCAATTATTAATTAACCTAATCTAGCCTACCTAATGTATTCCTGAAACATTTAAATAAAAATTGCCCTCAAATATATTACTAACTGGAAATTAAACCTACACTCTGTGTTTCTTTGATTAACATTTGAATTATTGTCCCATATGAGTGTTGGCAAAAATAATAGAAGTAGCAATGTAAACATTTTAAGTTTATACTTGCAAATTGTAAAACTAGTGAATACTTTAATTTTTTTTCATAATGTTACTAGAACCATTATAAATTTAAAAAATTGTTTAAACTTAAAGCAGTCTTTGGAATTTAATTTTTATTATTGATACAAAATTTCATTTGGTTTTCAATTCTCATTAATTAAGACTTCATTAACATCTCTGCAAGCAAGTTGGGATAATTTCTTAAAAATTTCTTAAAATTTAATATCTTGAACCTTGTACTGCAAGTCAAGAGATTAGACAGTTATTATTTTTTAAAGCTTTGCTTAGAAAATTTTTTTTACTTTATTATTGTGATTTTGGTCACTAGATACCACAATACAGATCTATAAAATTGATTCATTTGTAATTAAAAGATGTTAAATTTTGACCAGCTAGATACTTAGAATTATTATGAGTGGCTTAATACATTTAATGTTTGTTAAAAAGCTTTGATTCTTAGTCTTATTCTTTTAACTTTTTTGTACTTATTTTTCATTATCATAATGATTACAAATCTTTGATATGACTAAATATGAAATTAATTCATTTTCCAAAAATTAAAAAACTTTTCACTGTTAATTTTGTTTTTGTCATTATTTACCTTTTTGTTTTGAATCATTTGCTTGTTGTATTATTGCTGTTTTGTTTAGTGTTGATTTTGAAATTAACTTAATGACTTCATTTCTTAAAAATTACTTTTGTATTTATGTTTCAAACTGCTTTTTGACCTCATATAAAGGTATTCTTTTTGTTAAAGTTAAGCTTAATGCAATTGCCTTTCAATAATGTGATACAAAATTTCAAACTATTATTTAGCTTTAAATTTATTTGATTTAAGTTTTTTTGTCAGTGTTTGATACCAATAAAGTAACCCCGTCATATTTTTTTTAAATGAAATTCAATGAGATAGTTTGGTATCTAGAAAATAGACTTGTCATATAGTTAGCCAATGCTTATAGTTACTTTTTCATTTTATTTAAATTTTTTTGTTTTGATTAAATTGATATTCATTAGTCATCGTCCAGGATGATTTTTATAAAAACTAAACTGTAAAATATTAATGTTTTCTATTTTGCACAAACACTACTATGGAAAAGAATCAATCTTTTACATATGAAGACACACAAAAGAAGTTGGAAGCTCATTATAGAACAATAAAAAAGTTAATTTTTTATCTGATTTTTGAAATTGCAACTAACTTGCTATCAATTAAATGCAACTGAAATTAATTTTTGTATCAGGCAAAAGCTAGGTCTACTTTACTCATAAAAACTATTTTAAGGCTAAGTTTGGTTGCTTTGTATTTTTGTATTAGGTGAAAGTTTTCTCTTAATGATTTTCAATTTTATTTTATAGTTGGGTAGTGTTTAAAATGTGTGAGTGTATATTAAAATTAGGGATGTGCCAAAGCCAGAATTTTGCCAAAGCTTTGGCTTGCCAACAAATTCTTTTTCAAAGTATGCAGAAGGCTTTTCTAACATCCTCATTACTTATTTTGAAGTAATCCTGTAAAGGATTTTCACCTTGTTTAGGCATTATCAATAATGATTAGCTTAGTTTTCCATATCATTAATGCTAAGATCTAAAACATCAATGATCAACATGAAGATATTTATACACTTAAAAAGATGCATTGTTTATAACAATCATATAATACAGTATACACCTTTGCAATGTAATTAAGCAGCTAATGTCTAATTATAAAACAGCATTATTTGCAATACACGTTTTTTGAGCATTCAGACACATGAGAAGGTTTTTAATTTTATATTAAAACCACAAAAAGTTACAAATTGAAAGTTTAAACAGTGATAATACTGCACACACTACAATTGATCTGAAGGTCAGGCATCTTACTGCCATACTCCTTGCTTAGTGCTAGCACAACAGAAGGTAAGATGAAACAAAGTGGGTTCATTGTAAGTCAGTGTAAACACATGTTTTAAAACAGATGAATAACACATCACAGTGGCAATAGCATGTGATTTTTGTAATAAGCTTTGTATTTGATATAATAATTGAATTATATCAGCTATCAGGTGTAAGGATTAATAATGGAAAATTGTTGGCTGAAGCCAAAGCTTCAACAAAAATTATCTTTGGCTTTGGCCAAAGCTTTAGCACATCCCTAATTAACATACTGCAAATTCACAAAATTTTTTTACTTTGGGACAATATCTTCAGCTCCCAGATTTCTTTTTTTATGAATTTTCCCACATAATCATATCATACTTAAAACCAATATATATATACAAAACAAACTTGTTTGTATTTAGATATTTAATACCATACCAAAGCCCTTCAACTGGACTTTTTTCTTGCAATTCTGAATCTTTTGTTAGAGACAGTGTATATTGCAGTGCTGCTGTGTGGTCACTTGCACTTGCCTATCGCAGGTAAAAATGTTTATTTTCAACTGTTTTTAAACTTGTACATACCATTAAAATTTACACTTTTTTTTATCTCTGGCATTTTTTTTGTCAAAGCCAAAATTTGATTAGTATTTATTTATTTATTTTTTTTATTTCATCTCTATATTTATCCTCCTGACTTGCAGGAAAGCAATGGAGGCACTAATACATAGGGTAGGCAATTACGTGTTTTACATAGGGTAGGCAATTATAAGTGTTTTTCCCAAGGACACAAAAGAATGGTGCAAGTGGGTTTTGAACCAAGACTGTGTTGGTCACAAGCCCAGCACTTCAACCACTCAACCACGCTGCCAACAATAAAATATAATATATTTTGTTATATAATATATTGCCAACAGTAAAATGATTAGTAAAAATATATTTTGCCAATTACAAGAAGTTGCAATTGAAATTTCAAAATTAACTTGCAGATGAAAAATAGTAGTGCAAAAACTTAAAAATGTAATTAAAACTAATATTTTAGTAAATATTTAATCAAGTCAATATATATCTAACAAAAAAACAGAAAAAATGTCCCAACCTATTGCTGGGATTTACAGTAAAAATTAATTTGTTATATTTACATTTTGACACTTTTGTATTGGTTAGCCTTGGTTAGCTTTTGTATCTGCTTCTGTTTCATTGCATATAGGCTTAGTCTGCATAAGCATACAATTTAGCCTTGATTTGTGCTGTGTACAATTACATATTTTTTCTTTGGGATGTTTTGATAGCCCATTATTTTTATAAATAGCTTTTTGTTGTTTTTAATATCTGCACATCTGTAATAAGTGATTTTGAAGTCAAAATTTTGATTTATATTAACTCCTTGAAAAAAGCCTTTCAGACTAGTTTTCATTTTCATGTTGAAAAGTTTGATTTGGATATTTTAAATGTTTTGTATGCTAATTTTATTTAAGTGCATTTAAATTAAAATATTATCTTTTAGGTTTCTGTCATATAATCAAAATCTTTTTGAATCACTAAATCTGAGCAATTTTGATTCAAATGTTGTATGCTATATTCCTGTTAAAGTGTTTTTATTAATTATTCTTAATACAGAGTTGACAATGATTATGGAAGAACATACGAATTAGAACATTCAGTTGTGAAATGCATGAGAGGCATTTTGTTTTGTTATATGAGACAAGCCTCAAAGGTATTTTCTTAAAAGAGTTTGAATTGATCTTTAAAACTCTTTTTGTTAACTTTTACTTAAATTTATGGTGTCAATTCATCATTTAAACCAATAACAATTAAAGTACCTTATAAAAGCTTATATAAAAAACTGGTATAATATTTTTTGAGAATGACATAAAATAACTATCGTAGTTAGTATTGCTTTTCAAGAAGCTGAATGAATAACGTTCTTTTAATGTACTTTTAAACACTCATCCAAGCTGCAGCAATTAATGTTTTGACTAAAGTATACAGTACTTGCAAAAACGGTTAATTAACTTTGTGAACTGATTTTAGAAACGGCTATAAACTAAATTGTTTCTCTCTTTTTAAGTTTGTTTTTTTGTTTTTGTTTTTTGTCATGGAGTATATTATTTGTCAATTCAATTTCTTCCATGTCATGTTGTCAGCCTATTTTTTGAAAACTTGATACTGTTCTATTTTTTTGAACTACCATTTCTGGCTTTGAACGTTTTAGATTTTTTAAAGAGATTATTTATTATTTTTGTTTTCATAGGTTGAGAGTTTCAAAAACAACCAAACAGTTTATACTGCTCTTCACTCCAAATTTAATTTTTCTTCCGGTGATCCTGGCAATGATGAACAATATCATCATCTTCAATTGGATGTTGTTGCACTTTTTGTACTTTATCTTGTTCAAATGACGGAGTCTGGTTTACAAATAATTTTCAACACTGATGAAGTGGCATTTGTTCAAAATTTAATTTATTATCTCGAACGATCATACAGGTAGGTTTTAATAATATGATATAAATTTTGAGTGATGCAGTGCATATTTAGAGTGTATTTTGGACAATATTCATTTTTAAAAGATTTATTCCTGTTCTAACTGTGTATTACTGATTTGGTTTTGAATTTTAAAAACTGAAACATCGGTAGTAGTTTATTACAGTTTGAAAGACATCGTTTTATGTTGTCATAATACTGTACTTGTATTCCCAATCAGTTACTCCTTTTCTAAACATTTTATTAGCCAATTATGTAGACATCTGCAGTTGTTTTTAGCTTAAAATCTTGAACGCAAATTTATAGAGTTCCCGATTTCGGTATGTGGGAACGCGGTAGTAAGTATAACAGTGGAAGCTCCGAGCTGCATGCCAGTTCTATTGGAGCTGCGAAGGCTGCTCTTGAATCAGCAAACGGTTTTAACTTGTTTGGTAAGCAAAAGGGTGCACCGTGGTCGGTTTTGTGGGTGGACATTGATGCTCACAACCGAAACCGGACTGTTTTGGATTCCTTATTACCCCGTGAATCAAATTCAAAAAACACAGGTATTTAAAGATTGAAAATTTTATTGTTAGTTTAATAACTATCAATTATAGTATTTAACCTCTTATTACTTTCTGAAGATGATATGCTAAGATAAAGCTATATTGTAATTTCTTGCTTAGATATATTGAACTTCCAATTAGGCAAATGTTGGGTATTTTTTAAGCCCTGACGTATGATGTAATTAGAAATACTATCCCAAGGTTTTCAACTGCAAGAAAATATAGAAAGTGAATTTCTCGTGCACGTTTGACCAACATGTTGTATCTTGTACTTTGTACAAAATCGTCAACGAACAAGCCCGCTCGTAAATTTAAAAATACTTTGTTAAACTGCAGAGAAACTGCGGCTGATTGTACAATCACCAAGTGTTTGCACAAGAGTCGCAACAATACTTATACAACCAAAAATTATTTTTACCCCTGAAGGTCCCGGCATATTGAGCTGTCTATTTTAAAGAACTTCTACTATCAATTTTAATTGCTTTGTTTCTTTTGTCGTAGATATGGCGTTGCTTCCAATGGTATCTTTCCCTTTCTTTGCTCTTGATGAAGACCAACTCCGAGAAAAAGTAATGAAGAGGTTGACCGACGACCTTGAAGGAAGCTGCGGATTTAAGAGGTTTTATGTTAGTATCTATATATCTATATATCTCTCTCTTGATATCTTGGCATTTCCGGAAGCAGGTCGGGGTAATTGCTTCATATTAGCGCCTTCGTCGGTTTTCTGCGGGTCAGAAAGATAAATATAGAGATAAAATAAAATAAAAAAATTTATTTATCATTGCTTGTTATTGTCACTTTTATCTACCAAGTGTTTTTGCGTCCCGATTGAAAAGGCACAAGTACATTGCTCATTGAATAATCAAGACCATGACGTACTTCAGCATTTCTCAAATGATGTGCTGCTATTAAGAATCGAGCTTGCAAGTACTGATCACCTAGCCAGTAACGAACAGTTTCGCTTAAATAATTAGCTTGGTTAGCTTATAAGTAGTTGTTTAATTTTTGCATTGAATTCCTGGTTTTTAGCATTTAAAGCAGCTTTCAATATGGGGATTGTCAGGGTTGCCAAGTATTTTCATATGAATTATTCAAATCTATATCTGTGATAAACAGAGTGCAAAGGGTATATGAAAATCGTAAAAGGGGTTGCATATCACAAAAATCGCAAAGTTTGAGAAACACTTGTTTAAGAGTTCATACCTTAAATACCTTATTTTAAGAACATGTTAAAAGTCTTCTATCAGAAGTCTATTACCCTTTTTCCAGTAAAGTCACATTGACGATTTTATTCAATTGATCGAATTGCGATGCATGAATTTATTAATAAAATCGGTCAAATTTTAATTTATATAGAAAATACAAGTTAAAAATTTAAAACCAACTATATCATTACGAAAAATCGATTTCGACCTTTAAAAGTCATCATCAGTTTCTTATTCAAATAGAATCTTTAACTTGTATTTTCTATATTAAATTGAAATTTGACCGATTTTGTTAGTAAATTCATGCATCGCAACTTATTTCAAGAAGCTAGAAAACAAACGATTGCTACCTGACCCTAAACAGAGGCGTGGGGCGATGCTGGGCCAAAAACCGTTTGTAAAATAAAGCTCAATCGTGGGTTGAAATAGTTTCAAACTACAAGATAGTAGCCGAATGTTATGAAATTTTTTTACAAGATTATATGCTGCCACTGATTGTAACTATTTAATATTTAATTACATATTAATATTTATGTGCTTTGAAATTGTTTTGAGCTTTTGTTTTATTACATTTTTTTATGTAATCAGCTACTAAAAATTCGAAGGGTGATGGATATGGAACTGCTGTTGAGGAAAAAAACCGTCGCTATTATCAACCCTCTGAAATAAAGCTGTTCACCGGTATCGAGTGTGAATGGCCCTTGTTTTATTTATACTTGATTCTTGATGGGTTTTTCAATGGCAACTCTGAGCAAGTAAGTATGCAATCTAGTGTACTTTTTTCGTATTGATTAGTTTATATTGGCGATCACGTAATTTTTGAATTTATTCAAAAGTGTCACTGAAAAATATAGTTTGGCGTCAATTTTTTTTCTGTATTCGTTTTGGGTGAACTATGAACATACGTAGGAACGGGCGCGCCGGTATTACAAATGCTTACAAAAGCAAGTCATTTTAAATATTCCCGCCAGTTAATTTTTCTTGTTTAAAAGTAAGTTTGCATTTTGTTATAATTCAAGGAAGTTGTGAGCATTCTATATGCAGAGCGAAACAACTGCTAGTACTATATTTAACAAACAACAAAAGAATAAAAAGATTTTGCTAAAACATAGCTCTAGTCGGAGATCTAGTGACTTGGCTAGATTGCCCCATATTTTATAGATTGGGAAGTTCGAGTAGAATTTTGTTATAAGATTTCTGAAGCTCGCCTGTTTATATTGAGTGTGAATAATACTGTTTCTAAATATTATTTTCTTCAAATAATTTCCTGGTACAGTATAAAAAAGTCCCTTCATCCCCGTGCCAGGTTAATTGGCATTTACAATGTACAATGCACTTGTCTAAATGTACACTGGATTGCTGTAGATAAGCTTAATGAAATGAAACTCTGTTTAAAATTTTAAGGTCCAAAAATACACCCAAAAGTTAGAGCCTTTGATCATCCATCGGGATGGGTACGATTTGCTCCCTCGGTTTTATTTTGTTCAAAAGCAAGATGTCGACAAAGAGCGCTCCTGCCCTGGATCAGTTGAAAGAGCTTGCAGTTTTGTTTTAATGGATGAACCTCCCGTATTCCTTTGGGGACAAGCCCTCTACATCATTTACAGGTTTGAGTATGCTTTGATTTTTTTCTATACGCCAGTTACGAGTTACGTTTCTTTTATTCTCGTTTTTTTGCAATCTTGATCAGCGTTTCCCAAACTGTGGTACGCGAAGGATTTACAGGTGGTGCGCCTAACATTCAGAAATTGATTTATTTTTTTATCAATATAGATGAATGTAAAATGTAAAGTCATTTCCATTAAATTTTTCATAAAAATAAAAATTTTGCGTAACAATTTTGATTTATTATGTTTGTTTTTATACTGTTACGGCACAATGCCCTTTGCGTCCACGCAGCATGTGGGTGCTTAATATACGGTTTGTTTTTATATTGTTACGACACAATGCCCTTTACGTCCACGCAGCATGTGGGTGCTTGATGTACGGTACACTTAAAACTTAGTTTTGGTTGTGAGTAAGTATGGATAAGTGGTTGGGACTATCTTCTTCATCAGCTGCAAGCACCAGTTCAGGTGAACAGGAAATCTGCAAAAAGCATAAGTCACAGCCCATTCGAAAATATAGTAAAGAGTACCTTCAATATGGGTTTACCTTTACTATGGACGAAAACGCAGAGGCTAAGCCACAATGTTTAGTTTGCAATGAGGTTCTGACGAACCATTCGATGAAACCTTCTTTGTTGAAGCGCCATTTTTTAGGTAAGCACAACTCTTTGAAAGACAAACCTGTAACTTACTTTGAAGAAATTCTTGCAAATATGCAACAGTCACGTAAGCTCATCAGAAAATTTAGCACTTCGAATGAAAAATCTTTAAAAGCCTCATATCTTGTTAGTTTACGAATAGCAAAAACTGCTCAACCTCACACAATTGCAGAAAGATTATTTCTTCCCGCGGCCAAGGACTTAGTTGAGAATCTTATTGGAGAAGCACAAGCTCGAAAATTAGATGAAGTTCCAGTTTCTAACAACACAGTTTGCAGGCGTATTCAGGACATGGCAGATTATTCAAAATCGCAGCTTGTGAGACGAGTAGCCGAAAGTCATGCAATTCAGCTCGAT
Organism: Diplosoma virens; assembly: GCA_963680785.1. Taxonomy (NCBI): domain Eukaryota; kingdom Metazoa; phylum Chordata; class Ascidiacea; order Aplousobranchia; family Didemnidae; genus Diplosoma; species Diplosoma virens. Next base: position 12,404,093 of record OY796889.1, on the reverse strand, counting down.
GAAAGCACAGTTGTGACAAATTTTCCTCAATTACTAGTATATGTTCGATATGTATATGATTTTGAAATGATTGAAGACTTCTTTTTTTGCAAACCTCTTGAAGGGCGAACTACGAGTGTTGAAATATTCAAAGTATTAAATGATTTTATTGAACAAAATGGAATTTCATGGGAAAAATGTGTTGGGGTTTGTTCAGACGGTGCTCGCGCGATGACACGGAGACACGGTAGTGTAGTTACGCGAATACAATCTGTTACTCTAAATGCAGTCTTTACACACTGCAGCATCCACAGAGAAGCTTTAGCTGCAAAAACGCTACAATCTTCATTTAAAGACGTGTTGGATAACGCCATCAAAGTTGTGAATTTGATTAAAGCAAGAGCATTAAACTCCCGCATGTTTACAATTATGTGCAACGATATGGGCGCTAAGCATGATAAACTTCTTCTACACACAGAAGTGCGATGCTTATCAAGGGGGAAAGTGCTTTTCCGTTTGTTTGAACTCCGTGCTGAAGTTCGTCTTTTCCTGATTGATATCAATTCTCCTTTTCAAAACTTGTTCTGTGACGATGTGTGGCTGTCGAAACTAGCTTATCTGGCAGATGTTTTCAGATTTCTAAATGAGCTGAATATAAGCCTTCAAGGAGCAACAGTTGATATATTAATATTTCAAGTCAGTGACAAAATTAATAGCACTGTTAGAAAACTACAGCTAAGACTCGGAGATATTGAAAAAAATAATCTGGCTGCATTTCCACTTCCGTGCGAATTTATTTCAGAAAATGATTTGCATATCGACAGTCAATTGAAGTCGGATATTGCTCAGCATTGTCGGCAGTTAAATAGAAAAATTTCATTTGTATTTTCCAAAAAATTATGAAGAATTTGATTGGATTCGTTTTCCATTTTCAACTACTGTCGATCTTCCTGATGATTTTTCCACTCATGAAAAGGATTCTTTTTCTGATCTTTCTTGTGATGGTGGATTGAAAAATAAATTTGAAACATTAACCCTGTCCAGTTTCTGGCTTCACTGCCAAAGTGACTTCCCAAAAATTTTCTACTCGAGCCACAAAATTTCTTTTGCCTTTTTGCACGTCTTATTTGTGTGAATGTGGTTTCTCAGCAATGCTTGCCATCTAATCTAAATACAGAAGCCGTTTGGAACTGGAGCCAAATCTTCGTCTCAATCTGACAAAAATTCACATTAACATTGACGACCTTGTTGCGTAGAAGCAAGCGCATCCATCTCATTGAATACGAAATGGAAATGATAATTTAATAAATTGCCTTTTTTCTTTCATTAAACAAACATGTCATAAAATACATTGTGCGAGTGTTATTGTAGTTGAGGGTTTTTTCGTAAGCATCTTTAATTTTTATGCTGAAGTGGTGCTGTGAGTTTTTGAAATTGTTTTAGTGGTACATTCATAAAAAAGTTTTGGAAACCCTGATCTAAATTATTTCAGATAAAAATATAATCGCCATCTTTTTACCTAAAATAAAACCAACATTGTTTGAAGTTTCCGTCACAACTCACTTTGGTTTAAATCTTATGTACTCGTTCTCGTAAACGCTTGCTTTCTTTTTGTCTCTACAATTTTTACGAAATCTCAGAAACAAAATATTATAAATTTTTAATAGACATCGTAAAACAAATTGAATTTACAAATTGGCGAAGTTAGCATGCGAGCTTGTATTACGACACTGAATCAAAGACACCTTTAAATAGCAAGAATCTAATACTTCTTCGTTTTCATCCTTAAAAAATGATATTATTCCTTCAAATTGTTCCAACAATTTCTTGCTGCTGTGACGATTTTCAGGTCACATCATCAGCCAATGTTGCCAGTTTTTTTGTTTTTTTTTTATGTTAACACGTACTTACAAGTCTTCGCGAATTGTGCATCTATTTTAGAAACCTCAAATATTTTGGAAACTGATTTGAATAGAGTAATGCAAAATATCAGCAACGTAAATATACAAATATATTGCATTTACACCTAATCATGTGATCACGTTCTTATTGTTTTCGTAATCGCATTGCTTTGTATTACTTATTTAAAGTTTGCCCTACAGTTATCGCTGCTAAATGCAATCTCTCAGGCACAGATTTTTTAACCATTAAGATTTGATAAGGTGCATTTTTTTCGTAACAACGTGAAATTTGTTTAAATTAATAATTGCATTGAAACATACATGGGATGATACCTTTGTTTGCATGTGGGGGCAAAATATGCTTTCCAAAGCCCGGGTACAAACCCCAGAAAAAGTTCTAAAAGAATAAAAATCATTTTGCAACAAAATTCTCTGTTAATTAAAAAAGCTTTGCGTTGCTTAGATTTTCTATTAACAGTCTACATTTAAAAAAAAACTTTTTTTATTCGATTTTGTCAATGTTAATGCATGAGTAGTATAAAGAAGAGTTAGCCATTATTGAGATATGTTCATATGATATGACATGATATGTTCATGCGATTGATTTACCAAGCCGAAAAAGCGAATAGAATTTCCTCTTTGACAATAATTGGCTCATTACTTCGTTTATTGGTTTCTTTATTTTACAAACTAATAAAGTGATTATAATTGACTGTGTTTATGGTAACCGCCAAGCACGTTTCTTTAAAGCCGCATTTTCGACATTTCGTGATCTCAGATTTACAATTAAGTTGCGAAACCGTATCAATTGCCTGCTTTTTGATCGACGCCGGGAGCAATGGCGAAGGCTCTGCTTAACTTTTCGTTTTCATTTTTTAATTCGGCGTATTTACATATTTAACGATTGAACTAACGTAAATTTTTATCCGATTTTAAGTATCTGCAAATAGTCCCAGTGATCGAGATGCAATGTTTGAAAAAGTCTACTTATTTACTCAATCATTTCGAAGTAGATGCACTTGCTTTATTTTTTAGATTGCTGAATGATAAACTTGTCAGAGCACGTGATCTCGATCCAGTCAAGCGTTACGTTCCGTTGCATGAACGTCACAAAGTCAGCATGAGATATTCCACTTTTACTGGTGTTTTGTCAGACACCATTATACAGGTTTGTTCGATGCTTTTATTCTAATTAACTCATAAAAATTTAATGGTTACAGCGTCGGCATTTGATTGCATTGTACAGCGCATTGACTGAAAACCCTTGAATTTAGTCTCAAGAATATACGTACTTATAATTGTACGTTAAAATGCAACTTGAACGTAGTAACATTGCAAATATTATTTTATAGAACAGTGCGGTTTGTAAATTTGAGTTCGATTTTTGGGTCGACCGAATAGTGTTGCCCACGAATCACCGCTGTTCTGACGGCTCTAGGTAAATTCCACCCGGTCACGTGCATTTCAAAGTTCAATCGGAAACTGTGGGGTTTCTCTTCGTCGACGAAGACCACAACTCTAATTCTAACCCTTAACTTACAGCAAAATTTACAGGAGTGGAATTTACCGGTCGCCATTATGACAGCAGAGTACCAAGTGACTGTGTTATCCTGGCGCAATATAAGTACCCCGAACTTTAAAACTTTCATTCTAGGAAACGATTTTAATAAAAGATTTGATTTTGGAAGGTTTGAGATTCTGGTCGGTTGCTACTGATATGTGAACCACATGCATACTTATGGTCGTTAAGTTGCTGTCATATAATTATAAAAAATAAATTAATCCCTCAACCATAGCGCTTTATGCCGCTGTTAATGGCTGAAAATTACTGCAATGATTGCTTTGTATAATATTTTTAAAAAACCTTAGTTTTCAACAGGTTTCGCTTATTGCTGAAAGCAAAACCTTAAAGACGATCTTGTCCACGTATGGATTTGCGACCGAGACTCCGGATGAGATCGAGCCGATCGAAATCTGGCCATCTCAGGAACTAGTCAAAGTATTTCGCTATCTTGGATCCAATAAAAAGCTGGGGCTGTCTGGGAGACCAAAAAGACCCATCGGAAGCCTTGGAACAAGTAAAATCTACAGGTAAAGCTGCCATAGAAGATACATAATGAATTAAACCCGGGCTTGATGGGTTTAATGGATCATTTTTGTTTTATTTGCTTCTCTAAATCTACAACTTTTTCAATGCGCATTATCGCACTTTTTTTTACTTTTTATGTTTGTTACATTCGAATCTTCTTGACTGTTCCCTACCAAAGGCAGCGTTTAAATTTTGCAACTACTTTGGTTAAATAAATTTGTCTTTAACTGAGTTTTATTGAACAAATCGCTCCTGAATATATTTTAGCCAAACATGTTTAATTTTCAATCATGCTACAATAGTCATAAATTTCAGCGTTCATGGTCGTACTGTGGTTTGCTATCCTCTGATGTTTGACGTCGGCGATTTCTACATGGCTTACGACACCCAGACGCTCTTAGACGAATTGCAACAAACCTTGCAATTTATCGCCACCTACTGGAGGATGAAAATGCGACCACTCTTCATCTTTCTTCTTCGTGAGGATGACATTCAGGAGGATCGGAAAGCAACCATGCTAGGAGTATGAAGTTGCAAGTTGTTTCCGTCTTTTTTTTTTGTTTGAAGCTGCCTGTGTCGTTAATCTCTTAGTGTCGGTAACATGGTTGCCATTTGTACATTTTTCAACATAGGCATACCTATATACTTACGTTTCTGTTTTCATACAACGCCTAAAACGTTAAATTAGAGCAATTGCTGGCAAATTATATTTGACCTCTTTTCAAAGATGTTATTGCTTTGCTGTCCCGTTCCATTTAAATATAAAATTCAGATTCGTCAAGCAAAAATGTCAACAATACAGCAGCACGCGCTTTATGCGTGGATCGAACTCGCAACCTAGCGATTGCGATTTGAACGTGCGTTTGAAAATTTCGATTAGCTTAGATTGAAAGGAGGCATATGAGTGACGATCGTGCCGTCATCAGGTTTTGAGCGCCTTCAAGCAAGGATCGTGGCAAGGACTCCAGATACGACTCGGCCGCGTCCAGTCCTTCATTGCCTCCTCTGTCATGGAGAAGTTGGAATTTACCAGGTTGGTGTTGGTCAGTTTGAATAGCTTGTTTTAAGTTTGTGGACGTTCTTTCAAATGCTGTTGCTATATCTCGAATTGACGGGTGTTTCCCAGCATTTTCCGATATCTTATTTCAACTTGTTTTAATATATTATTTTTAACAACTTCTGGTAATTTATTTTTTTAAATTAAGGGTCAGAGTTCATACAGAACGGGGGCAAAACATATACAACGCCCCTCACTTCCGCGCATCTTTTACAAAGACATAAAACGCGAAAATCAGGGTTGCTACCTGATTTATACAAAAAGCAACCCTGATTTTCGCGTCTTATGTCTTTGTAAAAGATGCGCGGAAGTGAGGGGCGTCATATATATATAACGCCCCTCACTTCCGCGCATCTTTTACAAAGATAAGACACGAAAATCAGGGTTGCCAGAATTTTTGTGAGATTTTCTTTTTTAGACAAGACCATGTGTCGGAAGTGGAATGCCAGAACATCCAGAAGCTGATCGTAAAGGGAAATGACGTGTATGGGGAGGTCTGCAAGTTGAAGCGCAGTGCCAGTTCAGTGTCCAACCTGACCAAGATCACCGACAACGTAGACGAGGTACGCGTTGGAGGTTTTCCTTTTTTCGAGCTTAAATGTAGCTTTTAATTGATTTGCTTCACTTTTAACTGTTAAATAAACGGGGCATGCGTCAGATTTGTTTCGAAAGTTTTCGCTGTTGCCAGTATTATTAATCACGAACTAACACATCTTAACATGGTGTGAACGAAAGTTTTCTTTCGGAGGAACCTATTATAACACTCATGGAAAATCTTCATCCAATAGCATTAAACTCATGGAAAATTACTTCATCCAATAGCATTAAGTACTTCATCCAATTTTAATTAAAATCTTCATCCAATAGCATTAAACTCATGGAAAATTACTTAAGTCTTAAAATTTTACTTTTTTTGATATTCCTCAACCGGATTTTGTTGTAGGAGTTGGATCGAGCCAACTCAATCCGGAACCACTCGAGCCAGGACATCCTAGACCAACTGCCCGACTTCACCGGCGGAGCGGCACAGGCTTTGCTGTTCGGTGAAATCAGTAAGCGCGAAGGTCTTGAGTTCGAAACCGGCAACGGCACTTGCTACGACCGACTCAATTCTCTGTGCAGGTTGCTTGTTGCTTTGAAGTTTTTCTCTTGAATTTTAATTAATCTTGTTATTGTTTGGTCTTCGCCCTCAATTTAGAAATTCTGCATTCGAACATCTTGACATCTGCGATCTATTTATTCACTTCAAATGTATTAATAGATGTTTTGCGATTTGACGTCATGAAGTTGCAATATTCTAAAATCAACTCTGAACCGCCCGATGAATGATGTTTGAATCTCATGGTAACAGTTAAATCGTTTATGACGACGCAATGCATTTTGTAGACGTGCCGCTCTTCAAGAAATGTGGAGTTTGGTGCGTTACACGGCCAGCTTATGCCACAAAGTGGTGGACAGTCTCGCCCCTTCCATCACCTCGGTCCTCGTCCACGGAAAACACGTGACACTAGGCGTGTTTGGGCACGATGAGGTGATTTTTGTTTGCGCTGTTTTACTTTTTTTGGTTTTGAAGTTTTTTTTCCTTTTCTGAATTTGGCGCCCCTGAAGTGGCTTGAGGGCGCTGATTTAGAACTTTTAAGTTTATTCTATCGCACCAATGCAAGACACGTTTATGTTATTATCAAACAAAGTAATATTTTGACTGTATCGTTGTAGCATTGGTAGGCTTTTTCAAAACGTTCCGTGAAACCACCGTAATTATTCAGAACTCTTTTTGCCAAAATCAATCACAGTTCGATTGTTTTTTAAAACTTTTCTCAGGCAATAATCAACAACCCGTTGCCGCCATCGACGATCAAAGAAATCGTGTACAACCTTTGTGTGCCGCACGACGAGAGGGAGGCATGTCTGCAGCAGGAGCTAGTCTTGCACGTCGGTGCTGCAATCAACAAACAGCCGAGCTTGTTCGATGGTAAGCTTGTTTAAAAATTCGAGTTTTGAAAAACGATTGTTTTTTTGCCGTCTTTAAGATTCGAACTCACCTCCTATGACGTATAGCCACGTCATAAAGTGTATTTTTAGTAGTGTGCAGTGGATTGTATAAGTCAAAACTCATGTTTGAATAAAAAATTTTTGAAGAATATGAGTTGGTTTTTTCGCTATTTTGCAAGTGTTTATCGTCGATTATCATGTTAAGATCAGTGCGCATGCGCAAAGATTTATTTTCACATTCTCTTAATTGCTGCTTCTCAGGAATGCTTCAGATTCGCATCGGCTGGCTCGCCCACGCCATGCGCTTGCTGTTGCGTCACAAGTCACGTGATTGCAAGGACGCGCATGAGTGCGATATACACGACCTCTCCCCGAGCGGCATAAAGCTCCTGATGCACGAGGCGCTCACGTTCGAGCAGCACCAGGATCTGACCTGGCTGCAGCAGAAGCAAATCGCAGGAGCCTTGAACAGGGTGAGAAGTGTTTTGTTTGGAGCTGTTTTGATTGGTTGTAAATCTTTTATTATTGGCGACAGGGTCTTTTTAAACTGTTTTGGGGGTTTAAAACAGTCTCCCAAGTTTCTTTCAACGATCTCGAAATGTATTCTTAGAACCGTGGTTATTTTCACATATTTAGCTAAAATAACTTTCGAACTTAAAAAATTTATTCGCAGTCTCATAAGCGGGTCATGAAGTTTTTATCTTTTGCAGCTTGCTTATTAAATCACAGCGATAACTTCGTGTTCTATTTTCTTTCCAACGGCATGACTATTGACCAACTTATTTCAATTTTTTAGACAAGATTAACACAACTGACGATAATGTTTAGACTCCTTCGGACTTCTATAAAAAGGTTTGGCTCATACTGGAGCGCAGTCCTGACGGCTTCATTATCAACGGCCACCATCTGCCCCAGCAGCCAACTCTCTCGGACATGGGTAAAAACTCCGTTTGTTATTTCATCGAAAATAATTAATCCTTCTTCTTACAGAGTACCATGTCTATATTTGTCTCTGTATTAAATCACTTCTGGGGAGTAAAACCTTCTTTTATGACTTTTTAAAAACTTGACGAAAAAGTGACTGGCCCCCAGCGTTTATATCGAGAACTGAAAGTCGTGCGCTCGCTGCTTTATCGTTGCAAATTTATGTACAAATCGATTTAATTTTCCTCGTGAAACCAACCTTCGTGAAAGGTCACACTTAGTTCAAATGTAAGAGTTCAGAGGTCACAGTGCTAAGGACCTTTTGTCGCCAGGCAACGAGGAAGTTGGCTGGTGGATTGAAGTCGGCCAAATGTTCGTTGGCCTGTACCGGCCCGAGTTTCGCCATCTAGTGGTCGAGGTTTTGATGGCCACCGCGACCTTGCTGGAACGGAACCCGGAAGTGTCGTTCCGGTCCCCCACCGACATCGATGCCGTCGTTAAAGCTGCGATTGATTTTTATAAGAAAGTAAGTTGTCGGTGTTACCCTTTGGTTTTAATGTTCGTTTTTACTGCGAGCGTGGAATGGAGCATTCTTTCAAAATAAAAAGTGAAGCCAATATATTTTAAAACATTGTTTTATTCAGCACGTTTCGGAATTATAACTTATTCCATCGTAAGCTTTAGTTTAACGCAGTTGATGATGGAATGAGTTATAATTCCGAAACGTCCTGAATAAAACAATGTTTCAAAATATATTAGCTTCACTTTTTATTTTGAAATTAGTTAAGGCCCTTTTCCACTACGAGCGTGGAAAAAAGCATTCTTTGTTTGTTTTATTGCTTTTTTTTTGCGCTCGCTTCAATTTTAACTGCTCGCTTCAATCGAAGATCAATAAAAGAGAGAAAGAATGCTCTTTTCCACGCTCGTAGTGGAAACGGGCTTTTAAAGCGTTCCAAATTTTATGCTCGGGAGCATTCTTTGTTTCTCTTATAGATATTTTTTCCTTCGCTAAGCAGTTTAAGCGCGGAAAGAAATATAAAAATCAATAGAACAAACAAAGAATACTCCACTCCACGCTCGTAGTGGAAACGAGCCCTGATTCAATTGTTGATTTCGTTTGTTTATGGCTTTCTATTATGTGTTTTTGCGTTGAGTACGTTTTTAAACTTTCAGTGCGATTGCGGTGGTGCTTATGTCATCCTATAGTTATGGAACTGTACTTTTAACCTGGCATGGTTTTTCTCAGTTGCATTTTTTGTATTCTGCTATTTTGCAAAGTTTAAGGTTTTAAATTTTAAACTTTTTACAATGACCGGGCTTTTTTATTAAGAAATTAAACTGACACTTAAACCTTAGTTTGTAGATAACGTGATCATGCTTGTATCTGAGTATTAATGACCAAGTTTTATTTAACAACAGAAGCAACGACTTCGCAATGAATTTCAGATTTCAACTTAATTATTATAACAGGCAAAAGTAAAGTGCGCAATACAAGAGGGAGGAGGAGAAGGTTTCCATCAGGTTTTTCTACGGGCGCCGCAGGGTAAAGCAGCCAGTTCAGTCGCTTCTGCCTTGCTGTCCTTTCTTGATGAAAACTGAAAAGATTGCTGGTCCGAAGTTGTCAATAACGTCGACTTTACACACTCCAGTCGGCTGGCATGAAATATACTCAACAACTTGACCTTCTGAACCAGACACACACGCCACCTCTGCCTCATTACCGCCAATTCGATTGCCTCGTAGTTTGTTAAAAATAGAGAATACAAAACAACGGACCGTGAGTCAGCCAGACTTGTCGTTAAAGAGGTGTCTGGAAAAGCTTCAGGCCCTTACGCCCTATGTCCAGAGCTTATGCTCCATGCCGGCTCAGCTTTGAAGTTCTGGTAAAAAACAAGTTTCTGTTTTCCTGCATGCCCCATCTTACGCTTCTAAACTTGGAGGAGAGCATTAGTGGCTGCCATCCCAAAGCCGAATAAGCCATTAGAGAGCCCAAAGAGCAATAGACTCGCCCGTACTTAGAGAGCAAGCTGGATTTCGGTGCTGAAGGTTGACCGTAGATCAAGTCACTCTTCTAACTCAAGAAATTGAGGATAACTTTTCGGCCAAAAAGAAGGCCGGTGCTGTGTTTATCGACCTCACTGCAGCCTGCAATACTGTATGGCACCGCGGACTCATCTCAAACTACTTCGTCTTCTTCCGGACTGGCACATGACCAGTGGTGAAAGTAAGCCGGAACGGTCCGGTGCGCCGTTCCGGTAAAAGATTTGCTGCCGAAACGCCGTACCGGTAAAAGAATGGAAGTTATCAAGTTCAATTTATCGCGTTACGTACTCTTATCTTGAAACTGTGTTGACACAATACATTTTAACACAATAGGTTTTATTTTATCACAATTACAAAGTTACTTAAAATTCTCAATTCATCGACCCATCGCAATAAGTACAGTAACTTGAACCCAGCAATAAGTACAGTAACTTTTAACACAATAGGGAATGATTGAGCTCAGACTCGATTAAAATAGAAAGCAGTGTTGTGGAGACAACAGTTTAGTAGTGAGTCTTCTACTGACAGAGGTTGTTTTAGATTTTTATGGATTTCAAGTTATTGATTCCTGTTAAAAGAATATCAAATAAATGATAAAACATAGCGAGTATTATATTTTAAAAGTTTGATTTTTAGGAATATTTCCAGCCTAAATAATAAACCTTTATAAAATGCAAAGAAAAATTAATCATTATTGGAAGAGAAAAGAGACCAGTGATGAGACTTTGAGTTCAGTAGCAACTAAAGTTCAAAGAACGGAGAGCAATGTTAGTAGGCCTACCCAAAGTGGTGCAATCAGCGATCCTCTACCTGTGCATCAAGATCAAGTTGAGGAAAAATGTTCCACTGTTTATCCGTTAATATGGACTGAACAACAATATGAGGAATTTAAGCAAAAAAACAGTTGGATGTACGCTAGTGATGGTAAAGTAGGATGTACTCCGTGTCATGAAGTCAATAATTTGGGAGTAAGAGCATCTCGTGGTGTTAATATTTCCACTCAATGGGCAGATGGCAATGTCACTTTTTATGGTAGCACAAGAACGGTTCAACTTTCATCACTTTGAAAAAAAATCTGTGAGCACAGAAACTCAAAAGCGCACCAAGATGCTATTAATATTCTAGAGACGGCAAAGAAAGATGTACTCCTTAATTTAAATGCACAGAGTGAGCAAAGTGCGTTTCAATCCACAGCGCGAGCGTTCAGGACAGCTTATTATGTGGCAAAAAATAGCAAACCTTTTACAGACTTTGAAAAATTGATTAACCTTCAGCAAGCCAATTCTATAGACATGGGACGTGTCTTACACAGTAAAACTGTAGCTGTTGACATAATTGAACATATATCTTCCCATATGAAGAAAAAAACTTTAACCAAAATTATAGAGAGCAGAAGTAAGATAAATGTTTTAGCGGATGAATCAACTCGCGTGGGTGACAAATCAACTTTAATCGTGTTTCTAAGAGCTAGTATTGATGGCAAAGCGGCGCCTGTTACCTTTCCGCTAGATTTAGTAGAATTGGAAAGTCTGTGCGCTTCTCATATTGCTGACAAAATTGTGGACTGTTTGCTCAAAAACGGCTACTCCATCGAGTTACTCCAAGAAGTAATCATCGGATTTTGCAGTGATGGAGCTAGCGTGATGCTGGGGACAAAGTCAGGAGTCGGAAAGTTGCTTAAAGACAAATTTCCTGATATAATATTGTGGCATTGTCTTAATCACAGACTTGAGCTTGCTGTAGGAATTGCACTAGAAATTATCGGTGGTACAAATGACTTTCAGTCATTTCTTGAACATTTATATTCGCTGTACAGCCAGTCACCAAAGAACAAGCGTGAACTTGACCAATGTTCCCATGATTTGCAAACGACCCTCAAAAGGTGTTTACTATTCGCTGGGTCGCTTCATCCTTCAGGGCAGTATCAGCAGTCTGGCATTCTTTCCCAGCTTTGGCGTAACATTTTGATAAAGCTTCAAATGACGAAACGAGGCAAAGCACAGAAAAGGCCAGATTTCGAGGCATACTGTCCAAATTTTGCACAATAAATTTTGTTAAAAATTTATCGCTGATGGCGGATGTCTTGAACGAATTAACAAATTTATCAGAAACACTGCAAAGCCGAAATACCACGCTGCCAAAAGCCCACACTTTACTCAATGCGTATACAAAACGTATAGAAAGCCTTATTGCTTCCCCGGGGAAACATTCCATCATGGCTGAACAAGCAGAAAAAGCAATGTCATGTTAACAAGTAGAACTGAGAGAAGGAAGAAGCCCAGTAATAAATCAGGCTCAATTTATTCGGGCTGTAGCTGACTTGACATGAAAGAAAGGCTCTTCACGACTGCATCAAGCAGAGCACAGCCTAGCGTTCATGCAACTCGAAGAGAGAACTACAAAACCCTTGTTGGTCAAATTGATTTGTTAGATCCACAAAAGATTGATCATGAAAATCCTCGTTTTGGAGAAGATGAAGTGAAAAGTTTATGTGGCACCCTTCGTCTCAACAAGCAACAAACTCATCTTGCGTATATTGAATTTAAGGCAAGTGGAGGAAGAAGCATTCCTGACCAACTAAATAAGTTGATGGTGGCCGTTGACACCCTTCCACCAAGTAACGCCGACTGTGAGCGCGGGTTCAGCGCTATGAACAACATCATCACTGACAGCAGAAATGCAATCACCATGAACAATGCCGAGAAGCAGCTCTTTGTCAGTACTGTGGGGCCACCGTGCGAGAAGTGGAATCCAGAGCCATACGTAAGAACTTGGCTTGGAAAGGGAAGAAGAGCAGCTCATGCAACAAGCGGCATGGCTGGACAACAAAACTTGAAAAAAGCTAACTACTATGAACCTTTATGAAAAGTTTTTAAATAATTGAATGTTTGATTTGAATTATGTGGTTATGTGCTTGGTTGAAAATGTATCGTTATGTTAATGGTTGCAAACTTACAATAATGAGCCAAAAGTAACTTCGGTTTTGGGGATCTTTTGACTTATCCCCCAAAATAGGCTATTTCAAATCGTGTCAATATAGTTCTCTGGCAAACCTTTTACTCTCCAATTTGCAGGCAACAGTACTACAAGACATTGTTTCGAGTCTCAGATTAGCGATTCATTCTAATCCAGAAACAATTAGTTATTTGGGTTTTAGCCATTCTCGGATTATCTAATATTTTATAGTTCGTTAAAATTTAAAGTGTTAGGTATATCTAAGGCGTTTAGGATTTCGTGACTGGATAAGTGGATGTCTAAGACCCATTTGCCTTTTTTGATCAGCAACCACAAAAAAATTATTTTACTTCCACCACTGTTATGAGCTTCTGGCATGCATAGTACCGGTAAGAAAAATTTTCTACTTTCACCACTGCACATGACCTCATTAATTATGGGACTTAATCGAAGTTTTACTCTCACCACCGGTGCCGGAAAGCAGGTTACGACATCTTAGGAATGGCGTACCCAAGGATCAATCCTAGCTCCCTTTTCGTTTAATATCTATACATATGACCTGCCAGTGACAATCGGCAGAAAATTTGCTTATGCTGATGACCCAATATCTTGCACTATGCAAGCGACTGACAGGCGTTGAAAGGACTCTTACTTAAAACATAGCGACCCTATCCTTCTACTTTTACAAATGGAAGCTTAAGCTCAGTACAAGAAAAACTGTTATTTTATAAAACAAGAACCTGGCAACCTGGCTGATGGAAACATGTCCGGCCATTTAGTGGACCATTCATCTCCCGACTATCTTTCCCAAACGAAGAAGTGCACAATCGCACGTGGCCTAGTTATAGCTCATACTATGAATGGAAAATTACGAGCAATTCAATCCAGCATCACTTGTTGGTTTGCACCTGTTTCATCAAAAAATGAATTGATGTTCTAGTATTAATTTTCTTTTTAGGCCAAAGTAATAATGTTTTAAACCTACTGCAATGTAAGTGCTGTTTGCGGCTTCTTTACATTTTATCAAGAGTTGCCAATTTTACTGATATGATGTGATTTTTTCATCACCATAGAAACTATCTTCAACATTTAACTGTTTGTACACTCACACAAAAAACTTTTATTCGTAGAAACGTTTCCGTTACACGCCGCAAAACCATTACGAAGACAACGCCAAAATTACTTTTTAATTAATCTTTTGTTAATTTTCTTTCAGGATCCCAAATACAATGATCATAAATCAAAAGAAGATTCTAGTTTGGATGACATCAGCTTATTCTGCAGTCTTCCTCCAGAACTTTCGATCCGCTTTATGATGGAAAGTATAATAAAGTGTCTCCTGCAAGGACAGATCAAATTCACCACCAACCAATCTTGTGCTATAAGTTGATTAAAATGAGCATGGTACATTCTCTCGCATTCAGAGTAAGGCGTATTTATTGTTTGTCAAAATCATGTTACGAACTTTCGTTTTACGTTCAAATCAAACTTCTTATGTGAAGCAAGTTGCTTTTGTGTTTTTAAACTAATGAATATTTTACTGTCAATTAGCGTATTGTACGTATAAGCCATACTTTCGTGGTGCAGCATTTTCGTGAAACAATCAGTAGCGCTTTATAGAAAGTTTATTTAAAGTTATAAGCGCGGTTCAGTATATTTAAAAGTAACTTCCTTGTTAAATACGCGAAAGAACAAATCCTTTGTCATAAATACAACTTTTATATGGAAGCTATCTTTTTTTACTACCGATTGTTTTTTACAGCATTGATTTTGAAAACCGCGCACACCAGTGCGAGTTTGTGTTTCGGTAGCCTTGAAGTTTACAAACTATTTCCTAAGAGAACTTTTATATTTGTCACCAATTGAACGTTGCTTTTTTAACGAAAACAAAATAAATTAGCTTCCTTTTACACTTGCCATATTCATTAGATTTTTGTTCATTAAGGGTGTGAATATGACGAAAACGTTTTTAGACAATGTCAAATATACGGCTTTTAATGCGTAGTTGCCATCATGGCTGATTTAAATGATTTTTTGCACATTTGTGGTCAGTGTTTCCTTTAAGAAAGCTTTATATTGCGCAAATATTTTTTTAGCGAGCACGAATAATTAAATGCTGCAATAGCAAATCGAAATCAGGGTTACATAAATCCAAAGTGATGACCTTTTTTTCGTTTTTTTGTCTTCACCTAAATTACAATGTGATATTTTCGAATTATCCTACCAAGACCAAAAAAATCACTTTTATTTGTTAAGCAAATGTATATTACAATTAATCAAAAGGAATCATATTCCAGATAAAGTCATTAGCGGTACAATTCCGGAATAAAAACGAGACAGCCACGGCATTTTAACCTTTGAATAGACGAAATTAACATTTTCTACTTCAAACATTGCTATGTTTGTAGTCCGCAAAAACAAGATTTTAGTGCGCAAATAGTCTGATGGCATTGCGCACCTTGTGTGACAATTTTGAAAATTTAAGTAACCAAGTCTTTTCCTGTACATTAGTCGCTCGTTTGTAAAAGAAAAAACGAAGGCAAGAGGCAAAGAGATGAAAGGATTTATACACACATCGGTTTATTTCAGTTGGTTTTTTTGAAGTCGGTGTAATCGCATGAAGGTTGCCCTTGGTATAACTCCTTCGATGTTTTCCTCTGGGTTTGGAAGATAAATAATTGAATAGAGGACAAAAATAAAGAGTGCTGAACATTTACTTTGTTGAGATTAATTCACAATAAATTTTAATCAAAATATTAAGGTGCGAAGTTTTTAGCACCTAACCAGCGAAATTCACCCCTTGATGTTTTTAATTTTGTAACAACCTACTCAGAGATAAGAGTTTTACCAAGTAAATTTTTTTTGTACACAAATGTATAATACAGTAGTAGTACGAAAAAGCTTTAATAGTTGCAATGAGGAATACAGCGAGAGAAAGTGAGAAAACCAAAGCGGTAATTGGAGAATGTGCGAGAAGCTACGAAATGATGTGTCAAAAAGAAGCACAGAAAAAGTGCTCTGTATCGGCAAAAAAACACATTACACTTCTGAAGTAGGGCTTCTCAAAAGTTTTTGCCATATTTCTCCCCTTTGGGGCTTGGGTAATGTCCTTCTCCCAAAAGTTAAGAAAAACTCTTTTGATATTCAGTGTGATGACTTTTGTCTTCAGCCCTCTTCAGTGATCAAAATTTTGTTGGTACAAGTTGTATTATATTCACATTAAAGTAAAGACAAAAAAGTTCTTTAATTTATTGAAAAAAACTTTATCAGCTTTTGTGTTTCAATTGTGAAAGTCGTGCCGATTTTTTTTTGGGTCAACTTACATTGTACTTAAGATTCTCAAATTCTTCCCTCAGCGATTTTTCCTCCAAGATATTTCGATTTTTCCTTAAGAAGCCAGGAGGCTTACTTTGAGACACAACAGTTTAGTCTAAAGGCTGATTTAGATTGAGTGTTCGCAGAAAAAACAAACAAAAAACGTATTTTCCGCTTTCCGTTTGCTTTTTTACATCGCTTCGCAATTTCGCTTTCACTTCTAGTCCGAACAGCTTTTTTTATTTCGTATCTTGGCGGTTTTATTTTACATAGCAAGATTTCAATGATACCACTTGCTTATCGATAATCAAAGGCGCAATGAGGTTGCTCATACGAATACAATCAGCACCATTAGAAGCCGCGAATACAACTCAAGGGTAGGTTCTGCTCAAAGGAAAAAACGCCTTGTCCAATATTCCGGAAAGAAAGCGTCTAAAAGAGACTCCTAAACTAAAAAGCTTTGCACGATACTCGTCCGAGAAGCTCGGCTAACTTATCATCTTAATTCCAAACACAATTGAAATGAATGAACACTGATTGTTTTCGTTTAAATGTAATTTAATAAATATTATAGTACGACCACAACATCAAGGTTATAACAAGGAAGCAGCAGCGAAACTAAAAAATTAATTGTAAAAAAAGAAACAAAATAGCAAAGCCCGCAAAACAATTCTATTTTTATTAACATATGGTCTACAAATTAAATATGGCAACTTCTTAAAATTGAGAAACTCGATATAAGAAAAAGAGCACGATATTGTATTAAGGTCGTTACTTAGGATCACTAATGAAGTCAATTCGGGGGTTATAAATAAAAATGCAAAGCTACGATAAAAAACTAAATATCACATTTTTTTTGACGAAGAGCGCATTGCATCAATGTGCGCTATTTTATACGTGTGTCATACTACCAAGCGACAAAAAGACGGTTTCTCAAATTAAATTTCTTCAAGCGGCAACGATATCGATACCGTTCAAGTATCGATCCCGGTTTACAATTGATTTTAATTTGAAAATGTTCGGGTTTCTTCTTTTAAACCTCAATTTCTAATTTGGATCATAGGAAAAAATCCGCGTCACTTCACGAGATTCAGAAAACAAACTGCATCGCTAGAAAAACTTCACGTCGGTTACCGACTTCGTTATAATCTTGACTTTTTTTATTCTCGAATCAATGACTCTTTACACGGACGGGTGAGGAGTGGAAAGAGGAGTTGGAATAGGATTGGTTTGCATCCGCTTCATCTTGAAGAACTTCGATTCTCTGTTGCAGCGATTTGATCTAAATCGAAAATCGAAACCGGAAACTCGTAAGCAGCGTTGATTTCAAAATTGATTATTTTTAACTTTTATTTTACTTGCAGTATTGTAATTGGGATCATGTTTGGGACATCTCGAGAGAATGAATGTGGAGGATTTGACAAAAAGAGTTTACGAAAAGAGAATAGAGAGAAATACGAGAAGAGGAAGACCTAAGAAAACTTAGAAGATATGAGAAGAAACTTGTCTATTGAAGATGTTTACGACCGAGAAAAGTGGAGGCGTTGCTGCAGACAACTGGACGAACCTAATATTTCAGAATAAAGTACAGGTCTCAACAGACGAATGCAAGATGACGACGATGATAGCAGTGTAGTAATTAGAAACTAAATAAAGTGATTATAAACTTTATCCGACTTTCAAAAACACCAATTGACAATTTCAATGCTGTAACTTAATGATAAACTTATGTTACGTACAATTCGTATATGTTGTTTCATAACAAAGCCTCTATTTTTTTCCTAACAAACACCTGAACACTGCAGTGATTCTGATTCCAAGCCATAAAACAACACACTGCAGCAAATTTTGAAATTATTACATTCTTATTGGAATTTCTAAAAAGTCAATTTTAATAATAGGCTTTTTGATTATATTAAAACTTACCTGAGATCTTAAACAAGAAATTGTGTCTTCTAAATCGACTTTGAGAGCTTTTGGAATCAATCCTTTGAGCTTTTCTTCACATTCCAATTTGACACGAGACAACTGAAAAGTGTTAAAACATGAGGCCGTGGATAAATTACAAGTTTATTTGTAATGTTGTACAATCAAACAAAAATAGACATTTTATGGGGTTAAAACAATGTACACTGTGATTTTGCTGTTAGTAAATTGGGAAATTGATTGGTCCTTTTTTTGGTCGAAAATACAATCAATATTGAAGTTCACTGCCTGAGTTAACTTAAGTAAATTTGATTTAAAATTATAGTGAACTAGTCTAAGTAAATTAAAACTTTTTTTTTAAATTAAACTAAAATTTTTTTCCAAAATCAACTAAGTTACAAAACATTAGTGAACAGAACAAGTTGATTTCGAGTAAAGCCAACACCGACCTCGTTTCTCATGTTGAATTCAACTTGTTGATGTTGTCGTTGCAGCTGTCTCTGTTCTTCTTTGCTTTGTTCAAGATCGAACTGAACAGACTGCGGAAAAAGAACAGGGCAGTTAATGAATTAAAATCAAAAAAACTACTGAAGGCAAATTGCTTTGACGCTTAGTTTGTTACAATGATTGCGACGGACAGAAAAACTAGAATTTTGATAAATCTCTAATCGATCAATTCAATTAAGGTTTAAACCGGAATAGATGAAGCACAAGTGCCCTTAAAATAAAAAAAGTTTTTCAACAAACGTATCACAAAACTTTGCAAAACCGAGTCAAAATTTATAAAATTAGTTTTCATAACAATTACGCAGTAACCACAAAACAAGTTGAAAGACTATATGTCCCCCTCCTCCTGAATGAGCCACTGGATATTAAAAAGGATGAAGAAATATCATAGAAAAGTGTGTCACGTAAAAAAACAAAAAACCAGCAAAGGCAACAAAATTAACCATCAGTAGAGAGTTTTGCTGTGCTTTAAAATTGTTGTTTTCTTCCTCCGTCTTTGCGCGGAGTTGAAGGAGCTGCTCTTCCGCATCGTTCTTGCTCTGGATCATCAACTCGCGAATAGATGCTTCCTTGTTTTGAGCATCCAGGAGTCGCTCGTGCGATCTTTCCAATCTCAGACGATACTCTTCTTCCAGCTGCTCCGTCTTCGCTTTGAACTGGAAAACCACGTGACTTAAATTACGTATTTTCCGATTTCCAAAAGTACCAAGACGCTTATAGAAAAAAATATTGTTAAAAAAAAAACCGGAACACATGTAATAAGGTTTTAATGATTGTTTGTCGGCCGTGTGGTCGAGTTTTAGGAATCGCCGCTTCTACGGCGCCGCATCGACTATTTGACTCCTATCGCTGTCATGCTGCTTGTCTACTTGATAGTTGTAATTCGTTGCAATGAATTACTGTGGTATTACTTTATAAAAAATACGAGTTCTTCACTTATACAAGACACGTTTCAAAAATGCAAGTCTCGCTGCCATGATACTGATGGTGCTGATACTGATGTTGATACGGATGGTTCACAACCGCAAAACTGATCAGTAAAAAATAACTTTTCACTTCACAACAATGGTTGAAAGGTACAGTGCATGTCGACCACCCACCGGACATCAGTTGAGAAATCTTAAGCGGTTTTAAAAGCCCCTTTAGCCTTTACCCTGTTAAAATTTTAAACCAACACACAAATTTCGTTTCGTTTCACCTTCTGTGTGATCCTTTCTATTTCAGCAGCATTTTGCTGATGAAGTTCCATTCTCTGACGATCAATTTCGGCTTCCAATTTTGCTATAGCGATGTCGTGTTCACGAGAAGCCTTCTGCCTCTCTTCCTCCCTCAAGAGACCAAGCTCCACCAACTGCTGTCGCCGCAAAGCGTTAGTAGAAACTAATTCTTCACGCAACTCCCGAATTTGCTGCTCCAACCCCACGACAACCTAATATTGCGAAAACATTTAAATGATTTGTAAAATTTAAATAGTCCACATTACTTTCTTAGTTTTAAATCAAACAAGCACAACTACGATTTCAATAAGCATACTTTCGAATATATTTTCATACTGTTCAACTACAATAAAACCTTAGTTGTGCTTATATAAAACTTAATATTTTTCATTAACAAATGAAACCAATAATTTGACGCTTGCAAAGAACTCTAAATACATTTAAACTCAAAGATTAAGGATAAGAGTCAGTCCATGAGCCAGAACCACAGCGTAACACTAATTGCTCAGAAGAAAGCATAAAAAAATTTACGTTCAACCAGGTAATACAATTTCAGCTTTATATTAAAACGAGTAATAATTGTAAACCAAAAATTCTCAAGTGAAATAGTTTTAAACGCCGATTGTGAGCATTTTTTGGCTGAGAAACCGCTGAAGATTTTTAAAGTTAGCAGCTTATTTTGCCTGAAGATATGAAAACAACTGTAGTTTAAAAAATATTTTAAAAATCTATCGAAGATTGAGAGACGGCTTCGGACCCTTAAATGGGCTAACAAAAATCCTGATGACGTGGTCAGCACTCGTCTACGATAAGCTTATGGACCAACGATCTTTCTTGACAGCGAAACACGTAAATTTAATGCTCAGTTTGTGTAATGATTTCGTTGTCTACGTGATACTCTTTGGTGAAGGGTGTATTTATTCATTATAGGTTTTTATATTTATTCAACTTTAATCAGAAAGAAAAAAAATATAAGTGAGAAAAAAATAATAAATTTCTTTAAATAGAAAGTAACTTTTGGCCCACCTTGTAGTATCAATCAGGCGCGCTAACCCTAACCCTAAAGAAATCTACTAGTCCAGAGCGCAATTCGCACCAAGAGCAACGCAGTTGTCTCCTATTAAAGTTTCACAGCAAAGTTGCAAGAATTTAATTTTCACCCACAACAATGCAGATATAGTTCAAGACTACAAAGTTACACGAATGAGTTTAACTCTCACCAACAACAACAACGATGTTGCTTCTAAAGAGTTCGATTCCCACTCAGAGCAATAAAGTTACAGTTAAGTACATTGCCACACTTCAGTTTACCCAGAAGCTATGACGTTGCCATTCTACGTATAGTTTATCTAGAAGCTATGACGTTGCCATCCTACAGTTTGACGTTGCCATCCTTCAGTTTACCCAAAAGCTATGACGTTGCTATCCTTCAGTTTACCCAGAAACTATGACGTTGCCATCCTTCAGTTTACCCAAAAGCTATGACGTTGCTATCCTTCAGTTTACCAAGAAACTATGACGTTGCCATCCTTCAGTTTACCCAGAAGCTACGATGTTGCTATTCTACAGTTTACCCAGAAGCTATGACGTTGCCACTATACAGTTTACCCAGAAGCTTTGATGACGTTGCTATTCTTCAGTTTACCCAAAAGCTATGACGTTGCCATTCTTCAGTTTACCCAGAAGCTATGACGTTCCATTCTACATTTTACCCAAAAGCCATGATGACGTTCCATTCTACAGTTTACCCAGAAGCCATGACATTGCCATTCTTCAGTTTACTCAGAAGCTATGACGTCGCCATTATACATTTTACCCAGAAGCTATGATAACTTTGCCATTCTTCAGTTTACCTAAAAGCTATGACGTTGGCATCCTTTAGTTTACCCAGAAACCATGACGTTGCCACTATACAGTTTACCCAGACGCTATGACGTTGCCACTCTACAGTTTACCCAAACGCTATGACGTTGCCACTCTACAGTTTACCCAGACGCTATGACGTTACCATCCTACAGTTTACCAGAAACTATGACGTTGCCACTCTACAGTTTACCCAGAAACTATGACGTTGCCATTCTACAGTTTACCCAGAAACTTATGACGTTGCCACTCTACAGTTTACCCAGAAGCTATGACGTTGCCATTCTACTGTTTACCAGAAGCTACGACGTTGCCATTCTACTGTTTACCCAGAAGCCATGACGTTGCCATTCTTCAGTTTACCCAGAAGCTATGACGTTACCATCCTACAGGACAACCTTTTAAGTTTAATTCCCAACCAAAACAGTTTTTCTTTTTAAGTTGAAATGTTCTGTAATAGACCATCCAAGATAATTTTCCTATTAGTTATTTTCTAGGTAAGTTTGATTTTGTTTTACTGATGGGATGCCTATGTAAAATTTTTAAAACAGATGTTTCATATTTTAAACAGTTTGGTATTTATTTATTTAATTTTTTTCAGCAAGCTTGATTTTTTTTAAATGTTTTACTTTTTTGTATTATTTAGTTAACCACATGGATTCGATTTTAAACGTAGTTATTAATTCAATACTTGTTTTATTTTGATTTTTTTATGATGTATGAATATTAATTCGTTTTTTAGTAGTAACTTTACAAAAATTATTTGTTTTAAACATTAATTCAGTTTTAAATATAAGTTCTAACTATTTTCAATCTTGAAGCACGAGCACTATAACTATGACAATATGTTTCGATAATCGTGACAAGACCTTCTTTGTCCAGAAGCTTATAATCGTATCCTGTTCGGAGTGTACCACGTTTTCTGTTCAAAAAAGCTTGTCATATTCAAGACTGGAATGTACAATCTTGTGGTTTTAACTGAGCTCCAATCAGTTCATAGTCAAATGTAAAATATAGTTTAAAATAGAGTAGTCTATATGAAAAAAATACACTTTATTTTTAATTTCTAAAATCTACTGTATCTTGAATTTTATATTTTCCCGTTTTGAAAACGAATTTTAAAATGAAATTTTATTACATTTCAATTTTTGGCATGACCAAAAGATTTGTACGAGATTTCTAAACACTACTTAATTTTAGCAGCAAGTTCCATTTTCACTCCTGTGTAAAAACACTTTACTAGTGTAAATGACAGGAAAATTTTAGAAGTTTTACATTTTCTTAAATACTAACTTTAATTTTTTTGTTTTTAAAAACGAAATTCAATATAAAAAATGTTTTTTCAAAATACATTTTAATCTACCCCGTATTTGCAATTTTTATCAACTAAGTTTTCTTCTAAAAACTTTTAAAACTTCCAACTTGTTTAATACTACAATAATCTTTAAAACAGATGTTTTACAGTATTTAAAGTTTTATTTTCTCTATTTTAATATTTAGTTAACCACATGGATTCGATTTTAAACGTGGTTATTAATTTAATACTTGTTTTATTTTGATTTTGTTATGATGTATGAATATTAATTCGTGTTTTAGTGGTAACATTATAAACATTATTTGTTTCAAACATTAATTCAGTTTCAAATCCAATTCTAACTATTTCAATCTTGAAGCACGTGTATTATAAGTGTGAAAATATGTTTCGATAATCGTGACAAGAACTTCTTTTGTCCAAAAGCTTAATCGTATCCTGTTCGGAGTGTACCACGTTTCCTGTTCAAAAACGCGTGTCATATTTACGACTGGAGTGTACAATCGTGTGAGATTAACTAAACTCTAATCAATTCCCAGTCAAGGGTAAAAATAGTTTAAAATAGATTATGTAAAAAATTACCTTCGTTATTAATTTTTTTAAATCTGCCTTGAATATCATAGTTTTTCCGTTTCAAAAATAAATTGTAAAACAAAATTTTATTTTATTGCAAGTTTTGACTTGACCAAAAGATTTGTACAAGATTTCTAAACTTAATTTTAGCTGCAAGCTTGATTTCCAGTCAAGCGTGACGACAACATTAACTTCATTATCTATTAATTTTTAAAATTTTAATTCAAACTTGGCAACGTAAAACCGTTTAACCTTCCAAAAACTTTCTCAAAAAAATTTTATACAAGAACTAATAGGTTAACTCCAAGAAAACTTTGTTGTATTTTAAAAACATTGCACAGTAACAAGAATAATACCGGCAAGCGTACATCAACAATCAATACTTTAAGATCACAGTCAGTTATTTTCTTAACTCAACAGCAACCATTAAAACAAACTGAGTAAATATCGTTAAGTCAAATTATACACTTTCCGTTTTTGTGCTTGTTAGCAGGGGCGTAAACAAAAAAAATTAAGAAGGGAGGCAAATTTCATGCAAAAATACATCAAAAACAAACGAAAATCGACATAAAGCAATCATAATTTGACCTTAAAAAAGCAAACTTTTTTGTAGATGATAAGTATGTTTATAATAAATAATTAAAAGTTAAAGATTAACAACAGAAAAATAAACTACAGTAACTACAGGGTACACAATATCAGTTTTATGAATTGGTTTTACAGTTTGTAGCAGAGTAAGGATTTCAAGACATCAATCATGAACAGATCCTACTTGTTTCCACATCTCCAAAACTTTATTGTCCTTCTTGCTATGTTTGTCGAGCACAAATAGATATCTATTGTGAGAAAATTTGGGTTTGCTTTTCTTACTTAGAATACGTTTAGCCATTTCTGTGGATGAGTTTTACACAATTATTTATATATTTTTTTTGAAAGAACCGTTAACGCCTAAAGAGAGTTTTCGCGAACCTACTTTTAAGGGTCTGGTCCTTTTTGGCATTAGGGATAGAGTTAAGGTTTTACTGAGTTTTAAGTATTGTTTTGTGTTTATTTTGATTTTAATTTAATGACAAATTGTAAGAAGTCAAAAGCATCAGTGCCAAAAAACAGTGCCCCTTTATTGGGGTCAAAAAAGTGGCGCCAAGAAGCATCAAACCCAAATAAAACAGTTATAGATATTGAAAATTGGTTTATGAATATAAATTCATTTAACGTTTTGTTTTCCCAGATTTTTGTGATCAAATTCTTAAAATTACTGCGTAAAACTTTTAACCTAATCGGCAATATTTGAAAACGTTCCAAGAGTCTCACCTTTTTAAGTTTTTCGAGTAAAAACGCTAGATTGCTTTTGCTGTGAAAAATCAAAAAACACTAACTTTTTTTTCTACAAAGCCTTGATTTTCCAAAGGTTGTAAATTTGTCAAACATTCAAACAAGCAGTCGTAAATTGTTAAATAATACAAATATTCGACTTTTAAACAACTCAATTTTTTTCTTTTTTTTTTAAAGTGAAAAGAGTCGTTTCTAAGGTTCAAAACACCATAGTTTAATTAAATTTCAGTTGATCTGTTTACAAGTTATCGTTTAACTTTACCACCAAACAACAAAAACTTTCAAAGACTATTTTTAAGAAGTATCTTCAGCTATCGAAAAAAAGATTTCACAGGAGTATTTAGATTCAACTTATAAAAATTAATATTGCTTGTGTCAAAAATTTTTCAAAAAAAGAGCGACATGACTTGCATTTTTCAGGATTGATCAAAACAAAATTTTCAAGTTTCAATGTCCTGCATAAATGATTGCAATCGGAGTAAAAATCAAAAAAATTGTATTCAACCTTTTGACTTATTCCGTATCATATAAGTCACATTTTTAAAACACGCACCAATGTGTGAAAAGTAAGTTTTCAACCAGCTAGTCACAATGTATTGTATCTAATCAATTTTTCAAAAACTAAGCTTTCAAGCTTTCAAGTAAAATCAGTTATTAGCTACACCTTGCCCAATTATTAACTACATGTATGCCAAAAGCCTTGCCTACACTAGTATTCGAACCCAAGGAACGCGATGGAATACAGTAGTCCATAGATCGATTCCAGAGCAACGCAGTTACAGCAGAAAAGTTGTTTCAACGAGTTTATTCCCTAAGCACTGCGTTGCCACCTTGCAGCGAAGCTGCTACTCTACAGAATACAGTAGTCCAGAGATCAATCCCCGAGCAACGCAATCGCCGCAGCGAAGCTGTTTTTCGGTTTTATCGCAGTTTGTGCAGAAGGGCAGGTTTTGAGGCATTTGTTGCAATAGAGAACAACGGTTTTTCATGGGAAATTCCCAAGGTACTTATAGAGTTTGTGCAGACCTACTTGCGGGTGAATTATAAAAACCGACACAATGTATGCAATTGAGTGTATAAAGCAGAGTTGTTTTGCTTTTTCTATCAATCTAAAAATTATGGACCAAGATTGTGTCGATGCTACAATTGTGTCAAATGCTCTTCTTCAAGACACTGAAGCTCTCGAGAGTTTGAAGCTAAAATGTTTCGTTGTTCATTCTCGCAAAACTCATTCATGTGTGACGAATAGGATTGTACGGGCACCTTTCCAAAATCTTGATACGATCAGGAACGCCCAACAGCACGCAAAATGGTGGATGCAGACTTCTATTGTGTAGATTCTGACGGTGTTTGTTGTTTTTATTGTGGTGGACGATTGTTTCGTTGGAAACCGCGTGACAATCCGTGGTACGAGCACGCAAAGTGGTTCCCTTTATGCGAATTTGTTTTGAAAAAACAAGGAGTACAATACGTGGAAACATTCGGATTTACATCGACCAGACATAAAGAACCCAACTCGTTCCGTTGCAGCAAACCACTTACGTAACATTTTGCTCCAACAAATGCGAAACACGGTTGCAGCAGTACAAAGAAATCAAAGATTGGAGCAAATCATGTTATTTGATGAGCAAGTAAAATACGCAAAAAGCATTGGAATAGAAGACAACAAGATTTGTTATGTTCTGTGGAAACAAATGGAAAAAACAATTGCAACTTTCTAATTGGCGAAATTCCTCGACGCTATTTTAGTTTTAACAAACGCGTAAAAAACATATGTTGATCGCTTTCAAGGAAAAAGTTGGCCAAGAATAGAAACATTCCTCCTGGCCTGAACAGGAAATTATAAACATTACCTCCGAACTAGAAACCATGAACATGGCGTCTTTTTAGTTTCCTAAATGACGCTACGATTCGCAAAGTATCGATATCCTAACTTCCTTTATTGAGTGCGAAAATAAAACATTGCTGATTTTAATTTCATATTAGAACCACGTTTCACGAAAAACCAAAACAAACGTATTGCTTCGTTCCATTATGAAATCACGAATTGATAAAAATCGAACGTAACGTGTCGTGGTTTGAGCGATTGGATTCTAACCCAACGAAAAATTGTAAACTCCGCCTCTTTTTAACTTCCACCTTTAAAACGTTCTGTGGTATTTCAAAACACTACGGGTAATCGGGCGTATCTACAGAGGCGTGACATCATACGTTCCTCAAGACTTCTCGTTCACAACATTATGCAACAAACTTTTTTCTTTTTGTATTCATAAATAAGGGTGCAGTTGCGAACATTCAGTCTCTTACGAATTACTTCGAAAGTTTAAGAAAATGGAAAGCGTAAACAGTCGAAAATGTTTAAAAAAGTCAATGTTTCATGTATTCCCTCGAGGTCGTTGATGCGGAAAGTTAGACTTGACGTCGGAAGACGGAAAGCTCTTGCAATCGTCGATGTGTTAGTGGGGGATCTCCCTTATATTCTGTTTCAATCAAAATCAAGCAAGAAAAATTACGTGATTGTCTTGTTCTGGGATGTAGACGTTAAAGTTTGTGAAATTTCAGAACAAATTCAAACTACGTACGTGTATCCGACGACGAACTTCAGAGGAATTTTAAGATTGAAAACGTTACAAAACCCCAACTTGAAGTTGCCCATATAATCAACAAATTTCAATGTATTAAAAAAGCAAATGACGACGTCTGCCGCCTACGAACCGACGATCGCCAAGTACTCGGAGTCGATTCTTAATTTGTTGAGAGCGAGAGAGAAAAATTTTTTTGGTATAACCATAGCACGACATATTAACAACAAACTTTCTAATTAGAACAAAAATCTTATTGATTGAAAATTGTGCACGCAAGTTACACCATGGAGGCATCGAAAGAATCATACGCTTATCAAATCAAGGTGCCTCCATTTTTTCATGAAGTAACATGAAGTTAATTTGAAAGGGCAAGAAATACTAGACATGAAATACTGGTGCTGATTATAAAAGAAAAAAACAAAAAACAAAACAAAATATAAATAATCAAAAGCAAAGAAAGAAAGCACAGAATTGATACAATAATTCTAAAGTAATATAATTTTTTCTAAAAATATGAAACTTTTTGTACATATTCCAACTAAATCAGGTTTATGTTGAATGTGATTGATTCGCATATTTTGTAAATTGTATTTATGCTTTTATTGAAAATAAACGAATTGCATGACAATAGGTTTCAACAAGGTGAGAGATAAAAAATAGAGACAATATAAAATACATCTTAAGAACAGCTGTGGTTTTTCTAGAAACTGTCTTAATTTTAGCTGCACGTTAGAGTGTAAGATTGTTTACTTTAAAAGTTTCCTTTAAATTTGAATTTTTTTTTTTTTATTTTAAATTTTTTTCGAAAATTTGCAACTTAACAGACATTTTAAGATTACTGTAACTAATTTTTTTCAAAATTAAACTTTACAACTTTTTAATTCGAACTTATAATAGGTCAACGTAAACTTCTCAAAAAATTCTTAAATGACATATAATACAGAAACTTATTGATTGTTTTTAAAAATTGGTAATAAAAAATATACAAACAAACTTCAATACTTTAAGCTCGCAATCAGTCATTTTCGAAATTCAACAAAAAACTGAGTAAAAATCGTTAAAAAAAATTTCTATCTTTACCACTCGCATGCAGGGTGTAAACAAAAAAAATTGAGGATATCCAAAATATCATGCAAACCTCAAAAAGAAATGACAGATAGCAATCATAATTTCTTTAATGCAAACTGTTTTTGTCAACAGTGCGTTCATATTGTGTAATGAAAAATAAAAACAATAACCCTGTAAAAATAACCATGAATATTAAAAATTGATTTACGAATTGGTTAAACATATTGTTTTCCCAGAATTTTTGTCGCCAAGTTCTTTCAACCTAATTTTTGTTAAAACTTCTCCCAAGAGTTTCACGTTTTAAATTTTTGGTACGGAAACACTTCTTAAAATCCAAAAACGTCAACTTGTTTTCGAAAAGTCTACATTTCTTCCAAGTGTTGCTGAAGCTTGCAAAAAAATATTAGTTTTAGAACAAAAAATCATCAGGATCCTAAAAAATTCTAGATTTTCGCTGTTCTTGAACATTTTTCAACGCATAACCACAACAAAAATTCAAAAGTTCGCGTTGTTTTTGCTGAAAAATATTAATTTTTTCAAAGTTTTGTCAAACATGGGAGTTTTATGAACAAATTGTCTTGTTAAATAATGACAACTTTTGTATAGTTATTTTACTGAATTTCTTTCATAAAGGGCGGTTGCAAAAGTTTAAAACAACACTCAGAAAATATTGATTGAACTGTTCAATTCATAAAAACAATTGTTTGTGTCGAAATATTTTAATAAGATCGATGTCAAACAAACAACTTTTTGCTGTTGATCAAATTTTTAAATAACAATGCCCTGCGTAAATAAGAGTTAAAAAATTTGCTAAAATCGAAAGTATGCATCAAGACCGATGTAAATATTGTTTATTGCGATGTTAAGGATGTGCTGATAGAAACATAAGAGAACCGAAACAAAAATTTATCGGTTCAACACGTAAGTGACTTCGCGTCTAATGACGTTTTTTTCGAATTGACCGTCTTATTTGAAAAACTCGTTTCGTTTGCAAATATCTGTGTTTAGCCACTTTTTATTGACTTAAATAAGATGTTTGAAATCGGCTTTGTAATAACAGTCAGCAGTTTAACTAGTGTTTTTCTAACCGCCTTGACAACATTTTGTGCATCAGAAACAAGATTTTTCATCGTAAGATTTATTTCGCTATTCCACAAGCAAACTTCTAGTGAATAACATGCATTTGATTTCAACAGAGAAGTTTTTGCAAAGCTAATAGTCGGAAAAGTTTTTACAACTTGCGTATTGAACAAAATACTTTGCTTGCCCTAAAACAAAAATTACGATTTTAAGCAATGGCTTCCAACCTTTCTTACCAGTGGACCGGTAAAATTTTTTTTAATGTTCACACACGTGTTCACACCGTCAACAAAAGATCGTTTAGAAACTAATATTTGAAATCTTTTTGACATTCGTGTAAAAGTGACGAGCGAGTTTGCAAGGTCTTTTGGAATGCAGCGTTCTTCTGTAACTGCTAGGAAACTCTGTTTGAACAAAGACTTTGAACGCGAACAACTAACTGACAGTATCAATAAAACAAGGCAAGGTTGCATTATGACATTATGACATCATACGAACATTATGACATCACAATACTCTATAATAGTTTGCTCTACGCTACCAGTAGGTCTAGCGATGCTTGCTTCGTTTTGAGAATTACTTGTTTCAGAAGTCTTACTTTTGTCCTCCTGGTTAAAATGCACAATAATACCTTGTTGTTTCATTGTTTCCATAAAACTTTTCTGTGGTTTAACAAGACTATCTAACTCCTCAAAAGTGAAGAATGACTTTGTATTTAACTTTTTGAGAATTAAGGCCCGTTTCCACTACGAGCGTGGAAAAGAGCATTCTTTGTTTGTTTTATTGATTTTTTTTTGCGCTCGCTTCAATTTTAACCGGTCGCTTCAATCGAAGATCAATAATAGAAACAAAGAATGCTCTTTTCCACGCTCGTAGTGGAAACGGGCCTTTAGACGCAATTTACGATAAAACAATCGTACCGACACAAAACTCAGGTCATTGGAAGGTTCGTTGTGCAACAATTTTACGTTATCAAGACGAGATGTACTGTTGTAAACCGAGGTTTTTACAGAAAGTAACAGCTTTATGATGTTTACAATTCCGTATTAAAGTTAGTTTGGCAGAAAGAAAAACACGTAACGGGTGGCGGTTGGGAACCACTGATTTAAAGAGCGTTCAGTTTTTTGATATCGTTGCAACCAAGCTGCTATATTTTATTTCCTTGACTCTACGTATGGCTGTTTTTAGACTTTTAAAAATTTAGTACATTTTGTTAAAAATTTCTTTAATCAAGACTTATAGGTAAAATTTTGTTGGACGGTGTTAGTCGTAACGCGCAAAAATTGCATTTTATTTTGATTTGGATTTTGAAAGCGAAACATCCTTAAAAATACTCTTATTTATGAAAAACGACCAAAGTGTTGCCACCAACATCATGACAACGAAAAATCTATCTCTAAAATCGAAGATATCAAACGTGAGTTTTGATTCTTTTTCATATTGCGTCAAGACAAGACGCGATCTACCGCGCTTTGGTGCGATTAAACTAGATTGAACGCTACTTGCGTCATCATGTTCGATATACCTCGAATTTATTAATTTTTTTCACATTCAGTTTTAGTTAACTAAAAACAGAAAACTTGCAGGTTTAAAAAGAAATTGGTCTCTACAACGAAATTGAATGCTTGAACAAAAGTAAGTCACCCACAAAAATAGAAAATCTAAATAATTATAATTATAATTAATTTCACAAACAACCAAATAGACAATCGAAAACATTAACTGTTAAATTTATAGTTAATTTTACCTGTTTTAACAAATTGAATTTTTCCAGGTACCGTCAAATCAAATCGACATTCATCTTTTTTAGCGTCCATGGATTTCTATATTGTAGGTAGACTCACGTTTTAAGATATGTTGTCGCCGATTTCTTTTTTCCAACCTATGGTGTGAGTGAACATTTGTTGTTTTATCCGCAAAAACTGTTAAACTAACAGTAAAATTCTTGGATTTTTCCTTCTTGCGTCATCCCAACACACCTTCTTACTGTTATTCTTGTTTTTAACGCTATCTTTGTGTTTTTCGAATTCATTTCACTTGTCTTTTTTACTCAATGTCACCATCACCAACTCATATTTTACAATTATTTAGTTTATTTTTGTTAACATTCATTCCACTTGTCTTTTTTCTTTTTAAAAAATTGCTTATAATTGCTGCACGTTTTAAAAGTGAGATTTTGACAGTTTTTTTCTTGGTTTGTCGCTCTGATAACGTTTCAATCGAATGCGGTTTGCTTAGGATTCAAAATTTTTGAAAAACTAGCAAGAAAACAAACGCTCGTAGAGTGAAAGCACGTTGAATGTTAAGATTTCTTATACCAGCTGCTAACTGAACTGCTGGGTTGAGTGAAAAATTGTTTGGATTTTGAACAAAATTGTTA
The DNA here is from genome assembly GCA_963680785.1 of Diplosoma virens. NCBI lineage: Eukaryota > Metazoa > Chordata > Ascidiacea > Aplousobranchia > Didemnidae > Diplosoma > Diplosoma virens. Next base: position 12,371,995 of record OY796889.1, on the reverse strand, counting down.
TAAAAAACAAATAGATATGACACCTGTTTAAAAATTATTGTTTCACTTTAGAATCATATTTCTTGTTAGATAGAAATTAGTTTTAAGCAAAGAAACTTTTTTCGTTACAATAAACGAAGCTTTAGCAAACGTTCTATCGTGCGAGGTCGCACGTGACTGGTTCAGACACAAACAGAACTGGGACCGACAGTTTATGCGTTTACTACCCTAAAATGCTGTACTGCCCGGATCAGTTTAAAATCAAAGAGTAAAATTTGTCATGCTGACTTTTTTTCTTATCACCAAATCGATTTAAATCATAAAATTTAGAACAAATAAAAAAAGTAAATTTTGTGGTTTGAAATTATTTTGAAGTAAAAAATAATGAAGGTAATACTGTCGTTACGCTTGACTGGAAATCAAGCTTGCAGCTAAAATAAGTTTAGAAATCTTGTACAAATCTTTTGGCAAAGCTAAAACTTGCAATAAAATAAAATTTTGTTTTATAACTTGTTTTGAAAACAAGAAAAATATGATATTCAAGATAGATTATAAAAATTTAAAAATAAAGGTAATTTTGTTATTAAAGTTTATTAATTATTTTAAGCTAATTTTGCACTTGACTGGGAATTAATTAGAATTCAGTTAATCTCACACGATTGTACACTCCAGTCGTAAACATGACACCTTTTTTGAACAGGAAACGTGGTACACTCCGAACAGGATACGATTAAGCTTTTGGACAAAGAAGGTCTTGTCACGATTATCGAAACATATTTTCACACTTATAGTGCTCGTATTTCAAGATTAAAATAGATAGAACTTATATTTGAAACTGAATTAATGTTTGAAACAAATAATGTTTATAATATTACCACTTAAACACGAATTCATACATCATAACAAAATCAAAATAAAACATACTACGCATGAAATCGAATCCATGTGGTTAACTAAACATTAAAATAGAGAAAAGTAAATTTTTTTTTAATTTTTAAATTTTTAAAATTTTTAAATATAATTTTTATAATCTTTAAATAATTAAATTTTTAAATTAAAATTTTTTAAAAATTAAATTTAACTAAGTCCTTGCAAGTACAAAACTTTTAAAAAATCAAGTTTGCTTAAAAAAAGTGAATAAATAGATCCCAAACTGTTTAAAATATGAAACATCTGTTTTAAAAATTTAACCTAGGCATCCTATAAATAAAGCAAAATCAAACTTACCTAAAAAGTAACTAATAAAAGAATCATCTTAGATAATTTATTACAGAACATTCCAACTTAATAAGAAAAATTCTTCTAGTTGGGAATTGAACACATAAAAACAACTTTGTTGTCCAGTAGAATGGCAACGTCATAGCTTCTGGGTAAACTGAAGGATGCCAACGTCATTGTCTTTAACTGTAACTTTATTGCTCTGAATGGGAATTTTTTTATTTACTTTTATCTGTATATTTATCCGCCTGACACGCAAAAAAGCGACGGAGGCGCAAATACATAGGGTAAGCAATTACCCCGACCTGCTTCCGGAGATGCCAAGATATTGCTGTCCGCTTGTAATTTAATAAAGATATGGCTGTAATTTAGAACTGCTTGCCAAGACCATCAAGCAGAAGAAAGTGCCGTAAAGCGTCTTTCCCATAGACACAAAAGAATGGCGAGAATGGGTTTTGAACCAAGACCATGTTGATCATAAACACGGCGTTTTAACCACTCAACCACGCTGCCGACAATCGAACTCTTTAAAAGCAATTCGCTCCTGGGTGGCAATTTTGTTGCTGTGAGTAGGAATTGAACTCATTGGGGAGACTTTGTAGTCTTCAACTGCAACTGCGTTGCTCTGGGTGAAAATTGAACTCTTGTAACTTTGTTGTCAAGCTTTAATAGGAAGCAACTGCGTTGCTCTCGGTGGGAATTAAACTCAGGAATTCAATTCTTTTACACTTGAGCTTTCATTTGCAAACTGAAAGCTTCGTTAGATCATATTATGTCTTGCGACATTTGTGTTAATACCAAATATAATATAAATTCGTTTAAGAAATTAAAAAATGCAATTCTAATTTTTAAACTAAAATTTACGAAGTTTTATTAACTAAAAAAACATAATTTGGACTTCATCGATAATTATTTGCAAATAGATCAAAGTTTTTGTTAAATTTATTTTAGATTGTTATTTCTATTTGGAATTTGCGTGTTGTATCGGCTTTGCGGTTATTATTTTGTTATTATTGTATTTTTTAATCAATTATTTACCAATTTTCCTTTATGAAAACCTCGTGTGACCAATTTGATAAACAACTACGTAATCAGGCCATTGACCTCATTTTTAAATTTGATGGCAAAATTTCTTAATAGTTTATTAATCTGAGAGCCTATGTAAGCCGAAAACGTTTATGGATTTATTTTTGTTTTATTTCATATATTTTAATTCTGGTATGAATGGATCAGTGTTGCTGTATATAATTGCGGTATGATTGAATAAAACAGAAAGCAGCAACTAGGTGAATGACAATATGAATAAGAGAAATGCCATAGAAAAAAATCAAATGAAGAAGTGCCAACCTGCTGATGTTGCGATCTCCGCTCCTCTGCCAGCTTCTCCTGTTGTTCGAGATTCTCACGCAGACGAGTCTCAGAGTTGGAAAGTTGCTCTTCGTAATTCTTCACCAGCTTGTCGCGCTCCATTGCGAACCTCTGCGAAACTAACTCGTTCTCGTGCTCCAATGAAGTTCGGTATTCGTTCAACTGAAAATTATACGAGTTTCTTGAATCGTTTTAAAAATATTCAAAAAAAAATATGTAAATGCTATTGTTTGAATAAATACTCTAACGTCAGGCAATACATGAGTGACGTAAAATATGTGTTTTTACGAAAATTTTAAGCCAGAAACGGAATTTATGAAATTCTCTAATAAACCTCAACGTAAATGATTCTACCGAATAAACTTTTTCTATAATGCTTTTGTTTTGTTTTTCTTTTCCGACCACATACAAACACTAAATTTATTTTTTTTATTTCTTGCAGAATTTTAGGTTTTCATCTAACTGTTTAATATGTTTTAATAATGTGAAATAACAACTACAGTAGACTCGGTTAATCGGGATTCGATTTGACAGATAAAATCATCCGAATTAGGCGAAGTCCAGATAATTCGAAGCTTTTTACTGTATTAAGAATTACAGTATAGGAAATCATTTGTTTTATCAGAGTTAAGAAAAATTCCGCATTAACCGAATCCGGATTAACCGAGGTATACTGTAGTGTTTTTAGTGCTCACTTGTCAGCCTCTATATCCAGGGATATTTTTAACCCAGCAGTTCGAATTTACAAAGAAAAATTAGATGATGATTATATTGGGGCAGTCAGATAGTTCATGGTTATATGACGTAGACAAAGAGGAGCCGCTTGCAACAACCGCAGCGAATCTCAAATTTTGCCTTTTGGGCTATTTTTTTCTTGTATTAAATATACTTGAAGATATCTCATCACGCTATATTAACTTGATGTTACGCCGGCTCTTGGCTATTGATGTTTGTAGTTAAGAGAATCAATGTCACTTTTCTTTTATCACCAGCTCATGCATCTGACTGCAGATCAATATAAGTCCCACCAACGATGGATCGGCACCCGTGGTGATGGGTGGGCCTTGTATTTTTACAAGGATCGAAATGACCATCAACTTCCCAGATCGTTCTATGCCAGTGGTATTTTGCGGAGCAAGATTCTTGCTTCACCTCTGGATGTGTCCGGGCATTGGCACTTTGTTTAAGAAATTGGAGATGCTTGTGTCTGGCTATTCTTAGGTGTTTCAGCGGGCTCTTGCTTACTGCTCAAGTACCAAGAATCATGTCCTTGCATTCTATTGAGCAATGCAAGAAGCTCCAATCCCTAAGTGTGAGCCGGGTAAGTTTAACAACAACAACAACAACAATCTCAAATTTGCTTCACAAAAGCAAGTGAGCCACAACTTAACCAGGAAAAGCGCGTTTTGCGAAAACTAACATTCAAACTGTTTCACGAACGAAACTTACGTCTTCGTTGTGCTTCTCATTCAGTTCTTCCAATTGCTTCTCGTATTCTTGCTGAAGTCTTTCTCTGGTCAGTTTGCTCTGCTCCAGATCAGTCTCCAGGTTTTCCAATTGAGAACGCATGTCAGCGTAAACCTTTTGCTGGGCTTCGGATACCTTAAAAAATCGCATTTCTGTTTTTGATAAAAGATTGTTATTTCATATATTTCAAACGGGTATAAGTGGGTATTTCTGTTCGTGTCTAATGGGAAAAATATAATGATGAAGAAGGATTACACTGATTCCTCAATCAAAGCTCAACGTACAAAAAGGACTAATCCGTAGAGGCCTGGACTGGTATTGGGAGGTCCATAAGCTTGAATACAGGCCAGGAGTTCGGGAGGGCTGCATATAAAAATGAGAGGGATGCAAGTCATTTTCAAAACAATAAACGCGCCTTATTTTTCAAGTTTTTCATCTTTAATTCTGTTTTTATATTTTAAGCCAAATCAAGAGAAAGCATGATGATTCCGATTAGATGCCAGCGGTTACATACAGCAAAATTTCCAACTTTAACCTGTCGTTAAACTGACCTGTTTCTTGTAAGTCTCAATCGCATTTTCAGCGTCGGCCATGCACTGCTTCTGTGTCACCGTCAACTTCACAATTTGATCGTCCTTGTCTCTGTGACGTAACAAACGATGAATTGAAGTTGAAGCATTTAATACAACTTTATAGTCGAGTTTAAGTTTTGTCTAGGTTAAGAGTTTCACGTTTGTTCCATTTATTAACTCAAATCTTTATTGTTATTCTTTTTGTGTTGCTGTTAAACTGCGTTAAACTGAAATTTAGTTGTTAGACTGAAATTTAGCCTTTTTTCAATCAAGACCGTCCGTCTAAAGCAGGGGTGTTCAAACTTTTTTTCAAGAGGGCCAGATTGATAATGTGAAAGTGACCAAGGGCCAAGAACGATCTCTAAAAGAACGATCTCTAAAAAAAAGGTCTTCACCTCGATTTCATTTCAAATTTCGCTACATTTTTCCCAGAGTCATTGTGATCTCTAAAAAAAAAAAAGTCTTCACTTTGATTTCATTTCAAATTTCGCTATATTTCTCCCAGAATCGTTTTTACCTCTAAAAAAAAAAAAAAGGTCTTCACTTCGATTTGATCTCTAGTTTGATTATTATTCCCCAAAATTGTGGTGATCTTTAAAAAGAAGTAATTAACATGGTAAAATCGGTTATTTCGGACATAATTCTATCCAACTATGGTTCAAAGTGAGTGCATATCACCACATCTATTCCGTGGGCCGTATGAAAACTCATCGCGGGCCGGACTTTGGACACCCTTGGTCTAAAGCTATCAGTTTGATGAATAAAATTCTGGAAAAAAAATTTGCTACAATTCAGAACATTTGTATTGAAATGCATTCAAATATTGGTTTTCATAAAGTGGTTGATAAAAATCTTTATTTAATAAATTTTAATGCATTCAAAAATATCGGGTCCTTTCATATTCGATTAAATTTACCGTCGAAGTAAATGATATTAACTTCCAATGAGTAAAATTATCCCCGGGTTGGGCATCTTTGATCAATATCACTGGTTCCGAAAGTGTGGGTCGCGACCCGAAATTGGCCCGTCTGAAAATTTTACCGGGTCGCTTTTTTTCTAAAAAGGAAAATGAAAAATGTATCTTTTAATATAAGTACGTCTTATTTGGGATGAAGTTGATGTCTACAAATGGGTCATAAAGATTTGGAATTCGATAAATCTGCATTTTGTTCTATCTCCACCATCTTCGATTGTAGAAGACGGTTGTAGTATATGAAAGGAATTTTGCTTGGTGTCCGGTGGCGCTGGCGGTGGCGCGATGGCGCACTGACGTCATCAGTGCACCTACGGTTCCGAACCCTAGGTTTCCTGATCCTGAGTCCCCAAAAAATAAACTTTAAGTTAAAAATTTGGTCTAAAACTTATCTTTTAATCCGAAGACAATAGTCTTGATTTTCGTTGATCGCGAAAGAAGATCCTAGATTACTAACCCTAGTCTTGTAACCCTAAGTCTTGAGTTCCACTGTTGTTGTCAAAGTTGAATACGCTATAAATTGTATGTTTTCTAGGTAAGTTTGATGTTCTATCTTGAAATAGTTCATAATAATATTTTCACCAGTATATCACACAAATTATTAATTTTATTTTTACTTTGTAGTGTTAATAAAAATGACAATAGTCTTGATTTTTGTTGTAGACTATTAATTTTTACTTTCTAGTGTTTCTAAAAATGACAGTAGAAGACCATTAATTTTTATTTTCTAGGATGTATACGTTTCAAATCGATTTAGTTTAAAAAAGCTATTTTAGTCTTACTTGGTGTTATGCAGCTGTAAGATTGAAAAGATTTATTGAAAACGATTTATAAAGTTTATAAAGTCTTGATTTTTGTGGTAGACCATTAATTTTTACTTTCTAGTGTTTCTAAAAAGACAGTAGAAGACTATTCATTTTACTTTCTAGGGTGTATTTGTTTCAAGTCTATTTAGTTCAAAAAAGTATTTTAGTCTTACCTGATGTTATGCAGCTTTAAGATTGATAAGTTCTATTGGAAATGACTTTGTACAGTTTATGCGGTAAACAATTTCACGTATTTCCTTTTCAGAAGCTGAATCGTGTTGATTTGATTTTAAGTAACCGTCTTTAAAAAGAATCAATGTACCATGTGTTTTTCGCTAACTTTTAATCAATATTTATGTACATACAAAAAGACTTATCGCCAAGTGTAATGCGAGCAACCCTATGAAACAATTCAACGTCTGTTTCAAGATTTTAGAATACAATATGTGAAAAGAAAAATTGGACATAGTAAGAAAGCTATCTCAACAGACTTCCTGTTACAGAACTCTGTTTTTCACCAACCGTTTTCCCCGTGGGGATTTTCCTAGGTGTTTTCAGAAGAATATCGCGAAAATCTGGGGCAATCCATTACTAAAAATACCACAGACAAGGCAGGACACGCCCGATAGTTGTTGTTGCGCAATAACTTTCCACAGGTATATAAGCAGATGGTTCTGGTGAATTGATTATTCTACTTTAAAGTCATCGAAGAAAGAACTGTTCGAGATGTTCAAGTGTGATATTCGTGAAAATACTTTTACAAGAGAGCGTGATATGCGCCGTGATAAGAAAAATGTTCATGAAAAAGGAACCGGGGTTCAACGTCAAAAGCGCAAAAAAAGCTTACGCAAAAAACGCAAACGCAAACGCTTACGCAAACGCAAAAAAGATAGTTTAAAAAGACACGAAGAATTGTGTTGTAAGTGTAGTCGTTGTGCTAAACAGCTTGAGACCTTGAACTGTTTGAACAATCATCGTTGCTTCACCAACGTTTCCAAGGAAGCACCCCCAACACAAAAATTAAAAAGCAACTCTGTTGCAGCCAGCCACGGTAAGTTCATACTCAATAATCAGTTTGTTTGTAACCTAAAGATTGTTGTTTCTCGTAGATAGTGGAGAAGCACCCCCAACCAAAAAGGTAAAAATCGTTTTTTCTAAGAATACCAATGGTAAGTTTTTATGAAAAGCGAGTTAACTTTTAAATAATTCTTGTCTTTGTTGTAGAACCCCAGAATTCTACTAAGGATTCAGTTAAAGTTGTTCAACTAAATTCAAATGGTAAGTTTTGATAAAAAATTTTTGTTTTAAAACTAACTTTGGTTTTTGTTAGATCGGTCACAAACCGATATCTTGCCGAAAAATTTGTCAAAAATTCAAGCTGAAAACGACAATTTGCTCGAAGTTGCAAACAGTAAGTCTATTTTCACAGTTTGATTTTGAGATACTATAAATTTTATTTTTTGCAGAAATCATAGAGCTCCCAATGAAGAAATTTAAAACCAAACCTGTTGAAATTACCGATGTTACGTTTTTGTATAAAAGAGTTTGATTTGAAATTAATTTTGTTTTTTCTCAGAAACGCAAAACAACTCAATCAACAAAAAGAGTTTAAAACAAGACCAAGGAAATTTTTCCGAATCAGATGGGGAAATCAACACTTTTATACAAAAACATTGAAGATCTAAAACTACTAATTTCGAAAATTGGCAATCAAATTTTAAAATTTCAATCTAATCGTTTTAAATTAAATTATAGTTTCGGTTTTATTTTGAAAAACATTAATAATGTAGAATTGCATCACTACCATGCGTCTTACAACAATAATGTAATGATGGAAACTGCTCGTTTGATCAGCAACCGTCAAGAATTAATTCAATTTTTAAATGCTCTGGCTTAAGAAATGTTTTTCGATAAAATTAACCGCCCTGATACCAAATAGAAAATTGTAAATATCACTAATATTACATTTTATGTTAATCATGTAAAAGACGCCCCTCTTGGCGCTCCAGTTGATTTACCCGATTGCATTAAAAACAACCGTGGTTTGCAAAATGTAAGTTCTGGTGACAACTTGTGTTTTTTTCGTTGTTTGGCAGTGCACCGAGGTGCAAATCCTCACTGGTGCGAACAACCCGCCAAAAATTTATTTCGTGCGTACTGTGACCGCTTTGATGTCGCGCCTGAACATTTTGCAGGCGTTCAACTTTTTGATTTTCTGCACTCAGAGGATTTTTTTGAACTGAATCTCATTGCGTATGAACTTGACGGCAAAGTCGCCAAACTTGTCCAATTGGCAAGTCGCGAGTCGCGAGTTCTACTAGGAGACAATGCGATTGAACGTTTACGAAAATCATCTAAGTGTTATTGCAGATTTCGAACAATATTGTCGTGTGTACGAATGCATCCATTGCGATAAGTTGTGGTATAATGTCAAACATTATAATCAACACACCAAAAACTGTACCACCAACGGTGCGTGAGGTTTTTCCGGGGGGTATTCACAAAAATCCCGCCACTATTTTTGAAAAATTAGAGGAAATAGGAATCGTTGTACCCCACTGTGACCGTCATTTTCCCGTCTTTGCGTGTTACGATTTTGAGGCGTATTTTTCCAAAAAACAAATTTGTAATAGTTCCATGTTGACTTTGGATGCTTGTCACAAATCTTTGAGCGTTGCAGTAGCGAGCAACGTTCCTGGCTACAAATCGGGTGTTTGTTTTGTCATGGAAAGGAGTGAAGAAGAGTTGGTACAAAAGTTAGTCGATTATTTGGAGAGCCTATCAGAAGTTGCTTCTACAAAAATTTGATTACGTGTTTGAGCAGTTGGAAAGGAGTGAAAATGTAAGAAAATAAAAAATTTTAAACGAATTTAACGCTTATTGTAAGGAATTGGTTGTGCTTGGTTTCGATTCGGTTTCCTACGATAAAAACCTTATCAAACCCACATTAATTAAAATTCTTTAAAAGATATTCAATTTGTAATTAAAAGAACCAACAGTTATCTTTGTTTGAAAACATCCAAATTACGATTTTTAGACATCAAAACCTTTTTCGCTACCGGTTTTAGTTATCGCAAATTTTTGGTAGCTTATGGGGCAGAACTCAGAAAGTTTTATTTTCCGTATGAATTTGGGATTGATCTTGATAAATTAAAAAGTGGATTGCCCGAACACGGTGCTTTTTATTCCGCTCTATCCAAATCGAACATCACCCAAGAATACAATCTTGTGGTAAAAACTTGGATGGAAAACGGTTGGAGCTCCCTACATGAGATTCTTATTTATTACAATGTTCTGGATTGTGTCCCTTTTGTACAAGCGTTCAAAATCTTTAAAACGTCTTTTTCTGTTAGTGGGGTAGCTAAACTTTAAATGATGAAAATTCAAAAAAAAGCATTCTTTTGTCTCTTCCCAAAGCGAAGAAAATTTGTTTTTGGGTCAATTGCCCACACGAATGGTGGTCGGTGTAGTGGACAATGACGCTTACAACGGTGTCATCACCAAATCTCCTTTTAATTTCAAACACAACCACATCAATTTCATGACGATTTACCGCGACGGAGTTCAAATCCCTTCCAAGCCACTGCAACCAGATTTTGACAATGATCGTTTTGTGCGAAGTTACGTTCGTTTGTTTACACAAACGGGTCAATATTATCGTGACACAGGAAATGCTATTTCGCGAGAACAGTACAAAGACGGTTGTGCTTTGTTTGCTTTTGATCTCACACCTCTCAAATGGATTCAAGCGAGGTCGGTTTTGAATTGATAAAGCATGGCAACATACGCATCGAAATTCATTTTGCTACTGCTACTGCACGTACTCTTACAGTCATTGTGTTTGCCGAACACGACAACCTGCTGGAGATTGATCAAGACAGAAACGTTGCTTTTGACTATACAGCATGAACACGTTGCAAATCGAACGCTTGCTCAAGAAAGATTTGAAAAGCAAAACCATCTTTAAAAAAGTCTGTGCATATCACTGGTCTGTTTGGATCATGATGATGATGATGATGATGATGATGATATTTTATTCATGCTTAGTAACAATATTTAAGTATATGCAGTGTACATTAAGCAAAGCATGAAAAGGAAACGCGACACAACGACGAACGTTAAACATGCAGAAAGTATAGAGAGAGTTGAGAAAGAAAAAAAAATAAGAAGCACGGTCGCGTCACCTAATTCAAACTAAATATTATTATTTAAAAAGACAAAAAAATGACAAAAATGTGCAGTGCAGGAACGGTTATGTAATTATCAGTTGGAAAAACCTACTTTTCCGTCTGCTTACGTCATCAACTCGGACCCGAGTAGTGAACCTGGAGAACATCGGGTTGCGGTTTATTATGACAAACGTGGACAAGGAGAATATTTCGACAGCTATGGATTATCCCCTACATTGGTCGGTCTCAAGTCTTACATGGATACCTACTCCTTATCGGGTTGGATTTACAATCGTAAAACCTTAAAAGCGTACTTTTCAAGTTTTTGTGGTCACTATTGTGTTTATTTTATTTCATTTCGTTGTTGCGGCGTATCTTTGCATGCTATTGTATCTGATTTTACGTCAAACCTAACTGAAAACGATCGCTCTATTTCTCGCTTTATTCATGATATATCACAACATTGATTGTACGTGTATCGTTTGTTAATAAAACACAAAAAGTAAAATCAAGACGTCTTTGGGTTAGAAGGTAGGGTTTCGATCAAAGTTTTGACAGATTTTGAGATTAAGAGCTAGCAACATAGTAAACTGATTCTTTTTAAAGACGGCTACTTAAGGTCAAATCAATACCATTCAGCTTCTGAAAAGACGTTCGCGCTTCTGGAAATACGTAGTAACTGTCCACGTCATAAACTTTACAAAATCATTTTCAATAGAATTAATCTTAAAGCTGCATAACACCAGGAAAGATTAAAATACTTTTTTAAACTAAATCGACATGAATTATATACACCCTAGAAAATAAAAATTAATGGTCTTCTATTACCATTTTTTTGAAACACCAAAACAAAATCAAGACGTCTTGGGGTTAGAAGGTAGGATTTCGATCAAAGTTTTGACAGATTTTCAGATTACGAGCTCGCAACATAGTAAACTGATTCTTTTTAAAGACGATTACTTAAGGTCAAATCAATACCACTCATCTTCTGAATAGACTTTCGCGCTTCAGGAAATACGTGAAATTGTTTGCCGCACAAACTTTATAAAGTCATTTCCAATAAAACTTTTCAATCTTACAGCTGCATAACACCAAGCAAGACTAAAACAATCTTTAAACTAAATCAATTTGAAGCTTTATACACCCTAGAAAATAAAAATTAATGTCTTCTACTGTCATTTTTAGAAACACTAGAAAGTAAAAATTAATAGTCTACAACAAAAATCAAGACTATTGTCATTTTTATTAACACTACAAAGTAAAAATAAAATTAATAATTTGTGTGATATACTGGTGAAAATATTATTATGAACTATTTCATGATAGAACATCAAACTTACCTAGAAAACATACAATTTATAGCGTATTCAACTTCGACAACAACAGTGGAACTCAAGACTTAGGGTTACAAGACTAGGGTTAGTAATCTAATAGGATCTTCTTTCGCGATCAACGAAAATCAAGACTATTGTCTTCGGATTAAAAGATAAGTTTTAGACCAAAGTTTTAACTTAAAGTTTATTTTTTGGGGACTCAGGATCAGGAAACCTAGGGTTCGGAACCGTAGGTGCACTGATGACGTCAGTGCGCCATCGCGCCACCGCCAGCGCCACCGCCACCGCCAGCGCCACCGGACACCAAGCAAAATTCCTTTCATATACTACTGACGGCGTCATCTTCATCTCACCTGACAGTATCTTCCAACGATTTGATGCTCTTGTTCTGCTGAACTCTATCTTGATCCCATTCAGCTCGAATGTTGTGGAGTTGCTTCTCGTGGAGATGCTGCAAGCTCATCACATCTTGTTGATGAAGAGAATCTTTTTCCTGGAGGAAATCAGCTTGAGTTTAGATCAAAACAACGCACATCATTTATGTACACTAGAGGTCATCAAACCGGCCGGTGAGTTAAATTTGTCGGCGCGCCTGACGCCGGTGCAAATCATCTTCAGTCGATTTCTTCTTGGCCACAGCATTTTCGACATTAAAGAAAAGAGTTTTTTGCTAGGTAAGCTGTTATCGAAAAGCGGCACCCAACGAAGAGCAGTGAAGATTGCAGGCAGAATTCTGGCTAGCTATACAGTTTCCAAAGAAAACAGTTTTTATCTAAAAAAAGCTAGGAAAGGAGTAAAAAACAAACTTTTTCTGCGGCTGTTTTTCCCTATGTGGCCCTTTTCGAAAAAAGTTTGTTTACCCTTGATGACGTAAGAATAAGATCAAGTGAAAATAATGAAACACTTAAAATAATATAAATAACAAATTAGAAAATAGAATCAACAACTTATTGATGATGCATGTTTACATTTTAATCTTTATCAAAATGGATTGAAAATTTGTAAAGTTATTAAGACAGTTTTGCCAGTTCATTTAGAAAATCAATGTAGGATCGCTCACTCTTAATTCTCTGGTCCTTTGTTGATCGCTATCTTGTAAAGCGTGCTTCAAAGTTTGTAGCTGATCTTCTAAATCTCGAACCGTTTCTTGCGACTGAAATATGTGCGACATTAAATATTTTTCAAAAAAACGATGTTTACGTTGCATTTACAGTATAAACCAAAATTTAAAAAATTTTTTGACAAAACTACTAAACCCTTTACACTACACTTAACCTTTTACATTTACAGTACACTGCAAAACCCAAAAGACAGCATTAGGAGAAAAACTCACTCGAGACACTGAGACTTTCTGCTCTTGTTTGAGGTATTCAATGGTCGCATCGTGCTTATTCTGCATGTTTTTCACGGTTGATTGAAACTCGTCACGTGCGCTTGATAATTCATGACGCAATTCCTCCAATCTAAAAATGAAACAGCGGAAAAATTAGTAAATTGCGAGCCACGGTGGAGTGAAGCGAAAGTTTTCGACTATGCGAGATTAAGATTACGGTGAGTTGATCGAGGTGGTGCAAGTTCGGCCCTCACAAGCAATAGACCATCGAGGATGGTCGCACTCAAAAAAGTGAGAAGTAGCAAGTCGCAGATGGTCTAGAACCGTCCGAATAAATCGGTAAAAACTAAAAAAAAGGCCTTCACTTTCAAACAATGGTCCAAATGTCATTTGAATGCCTTTTTTCATCGTTGTATGGCCGTATTGGCTTGCATGCTGCTTTCTGTTTGAAGTGGAGCCACCATTGTAGGAGCAGGGTGACTCCATAGATGAATTTGTCGTGAAGAGTCTTTCTAAGTGGACAAGAGGAGTCACTCAGATAGACTGAGCATCGAACTCGTGCCTTTTGCTTGTACTGTTAGCCTGAATGCTTGTTTCTGTTTGAAGTGGAGCCACCATTGTAGTAAGCGGCGTGGCTCCATAGATGAATTTGTCGTGAAGGCTCTTTCTAAGTGGACAAGAGTCACTCAGGTAGACTGAGCTGTTATTGTTTTGTTTTGTGTGCGTTATATATTAATACGGAATTGTATGAAATAAACTTGTCTGTCTGTCTGTCTGTCTGTCTCGTGACTTTTGCTTGTACTGTTAGCCTGAATGCTTGCTTCTGTTTGAAGTGACTAACAGCGCTAACAGGCTAACAGTGCATTGTAGTAAGCGGCGTGGCTCCATAGATGAATTTGTCGTGAAGTGCTTTTTTAAGGACACAACAGAAATTACATAGGTAGATTAAGCATCGAACTTTCACTGAAGTTCTACCTGCTACGTTTTTAATGAAGGTAGCATAGACCTAATAATCCATTTACAGAGGTTTAATAAAGCTAATATTACAAAAAAATAGTAATAAGTGCTTGAATGGTCGACACCCTTACAAATTTTGTAATTAATTTTCAAAAAGATAAATTAGATAATAGTTTAGAGCAAGGTTTCTCTAATTTTTCTCAAAAAAGGTCAAATAATCGATAAATAATCGATAAACCGCCATTCGAGGGCAAGATTTTATAAGTGCATAAAGACCGAAAAACAGGTCTTTACTTAAATTTACATATGGGTCTTGACATCTCGATTCTAGAAAAAAGAATATAGCTGGTTGTGGTTTGTTGACCCGATTCATACTTTTCGATTTCATTTTATTGGAAACAAGATTCTGCTGATTGAATCCCGCCTGGGGTCATTGGTTCGATGGCCTGGGGTCATTGGTTCGATGGCCATTGTAAAAGAGGAAAAACGTTTTATAAAAACAATTATTCTAAACTGAAATTAGAAAACCAAGCGTTTGGGATAAAAGTAGGCCAGAAAAAATAAAGACACACAAAAGGCGCAGGTTTACTTTTTGTTAAGCAGCTTCACTTCAGCGCTGGAACGGTTGTTTTCGCTTTTTAATTGCTGATTTTCGGCTATTAAAAGCTGTTTGTTATTTGCCATCACTTCGGTTTCTTGTGTCAGCTGAGTAACGTGATGTTCCAGTTCACTAATCACAACTTTCTGAAAAAATAATTAAAGCATAAATCAATACTATCTTTCGTATGGTTTCACACGAAAAGATCAAGGTTCAACGAAACGGTTAAAAAATAGCGTTTGGCAAGCAATAGTTGTCTGCTGGTCTGTAGAACTTTACGATTAGGTTTCACTATAGATCTATTTTCACAACGAGCGTGGAATGGAGCATTCTTTGTTTGTTTTATTGATTTTTTATTTCTTTCCGCACTAAAGCGCTAAGCAAAGCAAAAAAAAGAACAAAGAATGTTCCATTCCACGCTCGTAGTGGAAACGAGCCTTAATAAACTCTAGTACGGTAAAACGCTTTATTTCAAGAAAGGACTTTTTTAAAAAGGCCTTCGAAAAGCATCCACAATATCACGCAAACATATCACCGACCGTGGCTTGTGTCTGCGAGTTGTACTCCTCCTCCATGCTCGTCAATCTTCGGTTCGTATCATCGAGGAGCTCCTGGATGTTTTGCGTGTGGAGTTTTTGGAGCTCGTACTTCTCCTTTTCCACCTCGCTCATCGCGTCATTGAACTAAAAAGATGTTTTGTTGAGGATGATGAAACTCGATGTTGTTTCTTCGAGAACTCTCTTTCGAACAATAAAACGAGTCACGCGGTTAAAGAAGTTTAAAGCTCGAATCAAGATGCAATGACGTAATACCAGCAACCACGAGTTGATTATCGATTTTTCGAGATCAAACAAACGATGAACTTCCTCGCGGGACTCGATCGCTGCTTCTGCATTAACCGAAGCCGCAAAGAAACGGGAAACCCCATTTATTTGTCGTGAAAAGACTTTTCCAAAACAGCGGAAACAACTCAGGTAGACTGAGCAGCGAACTCGCATCCTTTTGCTCGGAAGTCAGAGTGTTATCACACTGATTCATGATGCCGACACACAGATAGCTCAGTGTGATCGTCAATAGAATAAAATGTTTTGTTAAGCTTAGAGCCTTAAACCATGCTCGGTGGCATTTAAAATAGGAAAAGTTTGAGATTCTCCAAAAAATAAAGAAAAAAATTATATCAACTAAAAAAGTGTTTCAAAATTATCCAAGTGTTTCAAAAAAATTTTTTAAGTGATCGTTTCAAAAAAGAAAACACGAGAAAAAATTTTCACCTTTGTCTCGAATTCAACTTGTAGAGACCGACGCGTTTCATCGACCATCATATTCAAGTCTTCAATTTGCTGATCTTTTACTTCTCTTTCTGATTGGGAATCTTTCTGGACGATTTGGACTAAACAAAAAACTTTCTGTTTAAATCGCGAGAGTTCGTTATTGCAAGGCTGAGACGTCACAACATTTAGACGTCACAACATTGAGACGTCACCACATTGAGACGTCACAACATTGTTTATTAACATTCAGTTACATGAATGACACGGCGTACTAAGCATAAACGACAAAATTAAAAGTTTGCATCATTCAAATCGTGATTTTTTCCTAATATAGATTAGTTTTTTTAATTTTTCTAAAAAATAAAACCGTATAGACCTTGCTTTTCTTTCGAAAAAGCAAGAAATTATCCAAGAATTTCAGGAGTTATTTTGTGATGAAATTATAAAAAAATGCAATCAGTTGATGTTTAGTTTTTTAGTTTCAGAATTTCGATACATATTGTAAGTCGAAGACAAAAAACCTTTGCTTATATGCAATGCCCACCCATGCAGGCGCAGATAGGAAACGATTTGATGCAGAAAGGTCATCTTGGGTCAAGATTAAGGTCAGAAAGGTCAAGATACAAAAAATATCTTTGTAGTTATGATGATGGAGGGGCAATTATAAAGAATTTTCGAAGACTTACAGACTTTGCAAAATAAATCAACTTCAGTTGTACGGCAATTTTTTAAAATCTATCTTTCGGATTTCCAGTTAAATATAATTCTATAGCAGCAAACAATATATAACTATCTGTGGTAAATAAAAAAAAAAATTGCTTTTAATTAAGTATTAGGCAGTATTTAAACATACACTTTCTAGAATATTCTTACTTTTTTTCTCCAGTTTTCTTTTCACTTCTTCATTTTCTTTTTCTTTTGCTTTGTAATGTCGTTTTAAGTCTTCAATCTCAGCATTCTTTCTGTTAAGCACCTACACAACGAAAATGAGGCTAATTAAAAGAAAATATATGGCTTCAATATTTTACAGCAGGTTAAATCATGTAATCCAGTAATTCCCAAGCTGCAATACGCGTACCGCTAGTGATAGGCGAGAGTCTTCCAGGCGGTATGAGAGCAACTTCAGTTGGTAGGAGCAAAAACAAAAGACAAAAATTTAGAAGAACTTCCAAGTTACGCAAAATGCACTATTTAAAAATACTTTAAGCGTTTATACAGAAGCAACGCTGTTTTTCGGCATTGATTTTCCCATCTACTTCAAAATGAGAATGGGGTTCTTAACTTTATTGGCCGTTAAGTTGAAAAATCGAAACAGATATGATATTCGATGTTATTCCTCGCATCGAACAACTTGAGAAAAGGCAATTACGTGCATCTCATTAAAACTATTTTTTACTTTTTTATTTTTCTTTTAACCCTGATCTAATGTTGGTTTTAAAAGAATGTGTTATACTTTTTGGTTTTGTATATATTAGTGATTATCTCTGATATAGGCCTAACTGGTACACAAACAATGTACAAAGCAGGTGATCTGCGGATCACGAGAGGTAGAAAGAGGGGTAGGCGACATTTTGGCGGGAGACAATTTGTCGGGACAAATTTGTCGGCAAGCCAATTCGGCGGCGAGCAAATTTGGCGGCGATCCAATTTGACGGGAAAATAAATAAAAATAATTTACCTTCACTAGCGTTGAAACGACGGCAAAAAAATTTTGTTATGAAACATAGGCAATTGTAATTCTTCAGCTGATAAGAGTGAAAGTTTTAATTTAAAGTTGTTAAATGCGTTAAATTTAGGGATGTTCCCAGCTGAATATTTATCTATTTCAATTTACAATAGCTTAATTTCCAATATTTAAATTAAAAAAGGTACTTCAATAGTTAAATTTTTGAATCACGGTCGTTTAGCACAGGGCTCTTCAAACTGGGGGTCG
The DNA here is from genome assembly GCA_963680785.1 of Diplosoma virens. Lineage (NCBI taxonomy): Eukaryota > Metazoa > Chordata > Ascidiacea > Aplousobranchia > Didemnidae > Diplosoma > Diplosoma virens. Next base: position 12,354,017 of record OY796889.1, on the reverse strand, counting down.
CGAGATTTTAAATTTTAGATTTTTAGAGATTACGATGATTTTGGAAGAAAAGTAGGGAAATACAAGATTAATTCGAAGTAAAAACCTTTTTTCTTTTTTTTGTTTAGAGCAGCGGTTTCCAAACTTTTTTTTTTCACGGCGCCCTTTGAAGACTTAAAAATACTCGCGGCGCCGTAATGAAAAAAGGTATTCAGTTCCATTACTTCTTTGAACAATCTTTTTTCTCCGAAAATCAGGGTGTTCTCTAAAAAAAAAAAAAAAAAAAGTCTTCACTTCGATTTTATATTCGATTTCCTTATTTTTCTCTGAAAATCAGGGTGTTCTCTAAAAAAAGAAAAGGTCTTCACTTCGATTTATATCCGATATCCTTATTTTTCTCACCAGGGGGTCGCGACCCCCAGTTTGAAGAGCCCTGGTTTAGAGAACACCTTGATTTTTGGGCAAAGATAGCGGAATGAGAGATCGATTCTAGTTGAAGACTTTTTTTTTTTTAGAGAACACCTTGATGTCAGGGGAAAAATGGCAGAATCAGAAATCGATTTTTAGTGAAGACCTTTTTTTTTTAGAGAACACCTTGATGTCGGGGAAAAAATAACAGAATCAGAAATCGATTTTAGGTGAAGACCTTTTTTTAGGGGTCGCGAAAAAATTTGGCTGTGCAAAATGGGTCTCGATGAAAAAAGTTTGAAGAACACTGGTTTAGCATATACCTTTTACAAAAAAGTACAAGAATGTAGCTTACTACAAAGACGACAGGTTTGAAGTTTTACGGGCGTACGAAGTTATGACGTCATAATAAGCATTTTATTATACCTAAACAAATCTATTTGGTTGGCACGCATAAACAATTTTATTTTAACTTTTTTTTTTTTTTTTTTAGTTCTAACAGTTTGTTTTGTAGGTAGGGTTCGTCAGAAACCAATCAAAAATTTAAAAACAAATACAAAAAGTAAAGCTTAACAAAGCGATAAAAAGTCGGCAAAAGAACTTAAAATAAAAAGAAAATTACGGCAATTACGGCAGTGATTAAAAAGTTAAACTGGTTACAATTTGTTTAAATTAAACTTCAATGTGTGAAGTTTTTTCCGTTGCTTACGCTAATGTTCCCAAATTTGAATTTATTATAGCTAATATCATGATTAATGATTCTAGAATTGTGAGTAAAGATAAACGGTGAAATTTGGCGGGATAAATGTGTATTTAATCTTTGCGTAATATAACTGAACGAAATTATTTTAGTGCGAATTTGAAGTCGCCATGCTTATTTGTTACCTACGTGCTGACCATAAACGCCAATATTTTGTGATGTCACAAAATTCACGCGCTTGCGAAAACTTAGAACAATTCCGTTGCATTAATGGCAGCTGCGCAATTAACGACTTCTAAAAAACACTGATTACCGGTATGAGAGTCGTTTAAAACGGGAACAAGTCTAAACAAAAGATACAAAAATTTAATCAGGTTTGTACAATAGAATAATAGAACGCATAAAAATCTTTAAAAAAATCTCTCTTTTGTTCCAATAAATTCGTTCGTTATTTGGAAACTTTAGCGTAAGCAAAGGAAAAAACTTTACACATTGAAATTTAGTCAAAAATGATTTATAACCGCCTTATATACTCTTCTGTAAGCTTTGCTATTTGGCTTGATCTTATCTTCTGTCTTGAGTCTAGACAATTTTAATCACTGCCGTAATTTTTTTTTTTGTTTTAAGTTCTTTTGCCGACTTTTTATCGCTTTGTTAAGCTTTACTTTTTGTATTTGTTTTCAAATTTTTGATTGCTTTTTGACGAACCCTATAGACCAGTGGTTCTCAAAGTGGGGGCTACCGCCCCCCAGGGGGCGTTGGCGCGATTTAGGGGGGCGTTAAGAAGAAAGGGGGCGATTGGGGGCGGTAAGACAACAAGGGGGCGATAGGAAACAATGAGAAGAAATATACATGAAGGACGATTAATACAAGATTGATTCAGGGTGAAGACCTTTTTTTATTTTTTAGAGATCACCACAATTTTGGGAGAAAAATAGCAAAATCACAGATTTTGAAATAAATATTTTCTATCTAATATTCTTTTCACTTAAAAAAGAAGCGAGTGGGCGCTGGGAATCGAGCTGGAAACCAAGGGGGCGCCTGACCGAATTTGACTGAAAAAGTTTGAGAAACACTGCTATAGAAAAAACAAACTGTTAGAACTAAAAAAAAAATGGTTAAAATAGAACTGTTTATTCGTGCCGCTCAGAATAGATTTGTTTAGGTATAATAAAATGCTTATTATGACGTCATAACCTCGTACGCCCGTAAAACTTCAAACCTGTCGTCTTTGTAGTAAGCTACATTATTGTACTTTTTTGTAAAAGATATATGCTAAACGACCGTGATTCAAAAATTTAACTATTGAAGTACCTTTTTTAATTTAAATATTGGAAATTAAGCTATTGTAAATTGAAATAGATAAATATTCGGCTAGGAACATCCCTAAATTTAACGCATTTAACAACTTTAAATTAAAATTTTCACTTTTATCAGCTTAAAAATTACAATTGCCTATGTTTCATAACAGAACTTTTTTGGCGTCGTTTCGACGCTAGTGAAGGTAAATCATTTGTCCCGACAAATTGTCTCCCGCCAAATTGTCTTGCTTCGTAGAAAGAGTTTAGAAATCACCGATGTAATTAACACTCGTGACGTCGTATTTGTGATACAGCGAGTTCATCTATTTTTTTTTCTAACAAAATAGTGTCAATAAAGCGAAAAAAACAAATGGAGAAATTTTAAGAAATGTACTTTGACAAAACCATAAATTTGAACAAATTTTTATTTTATAAACACTCGCTCCAGACGTCAATCATTTCATCTTACATTTGAGCAAAACAAATTATTGCGGACAAACAAAAAACGCAACGAATAGAGTATTTTCAATTAACAAACGAACTTACTTTCTGCAGGGCAAGATCGTGTTTATGCTGGAGGTTCAGCTTTTCCTCGTGAAATTCCGCTTCCATTAATTTGATCTTGATTTCTGCCTACGTTCACACACATTTTAAATATTAATCTATTTTTAATATCCAATTCATAGAATTTCTTTTTTTTCGTATGGCCGTATTGGCCTTTATGCTGCTTCTGTGTCAAGCGGAGCCATCGTTGTAAATAAGCAGCGTGAATCTATTGAGGAATTTTATTGTGAAGGGCCTTTTTTAAGGGCACAACAGAAATCAGTCAAGTAGACTGAGGATCGAACACGCGTCCTTCAGCTCGCAGGTCAGAGTGTTATCACACTCAGCTACCCGGCCCACATAAAACTATGGTTTTAAAACGTTTATTAATAATAAATAATTACTAAAAGGGTATGAAAACATAATTTGCTAGTTTATCATAAACAATAACACAATAAACTTAATTCTGAGAACTAGAAAAGCACGTAAGCATAAGAATTTAAGGTTTTTGGTATTAAGACATAAAAAGTTATCTAACAACTAATTGGAATATGTACAAAAAGTTTTATATTTTTTGAACAAATTATACTACTTCAGAATTATTGTATCAATTATGTGCTTTTTTTTCTTTGCTTTTGTTTGTTTTTATTTTGTTTTTTTCTGTTTTTTTCTCTTGTAATCAGCACCAGTATTTCATGCTTAGTATTTCTTGCCCTTTCAAATTAATTTCATGTTATATAATACTTTATGAAAGAATGAAAGCACCTTGACCTTGAAAAGCGTATGGTTTTTTCGATGCCTCCGTGGTGTAACTTATATTTACAATCAACTAGATTTTCGATAATATACATTTTTTTAAACCAAATCCCATATGATCGAAAATAAATTATTTTGTTTAAGAGAGATTTGCTTGTAAAACGTAAAATTCAAATTGTGAATTTCAACAGAAAGACGACATGAACAAAAAGTTTTACCTCTTTTCCGTGAAGTCGGTAAAGATCCTTGTCATCTTTTAAACCTAGAAGTTGATTAAAAATTATATTAAAGACAATATAACAATAAATAAAAGAGCTGCAAATGGTAGAGCAAAACTTGATTCTTCTTAATCATAGCTTGACGCATAGAACAGCATTTTTCTCAAGTTGTTGTCAAAAACAATACGCAAAAGAAACTTTAGAATCATATAATCAAACTTTCAAGTTTGTGATCAATTATCCCAACGTTTAACAATAGATCAATGGTTAATTGCTCAATGTAAAAGCATCAAAAGTCAACAAGTTTCCAACCAGCTAAGTTAACAACGTAAACTTATATGCCATTTATAAATAAATATGTAGGTCTTACAATTGATTAAATTGCATTGTACTCGTACACTGTTACACATTAATAAGTTTAAAGCACTATGAAAAGCTTTACAAAAAAAACACATTAATAATTTGTCTAAACAGACAAAATTTGTTATTGAGTAATTAAGGTTTCTAAAATTCATCACAAAAAAAGTTTTTTGTTTTTTTTTATACAGAATAGCCATATAAAAACAGTATAACTTTAACAGAGCAAAATTTTTCAATCACAATTTTATAAGGACGTAAAAGATAGTGGTACTATTGGTTTAAATAAAATTTATTGGTACTATTAGTTAAAGTACAATTTACTAACACATGAAGTTAGCCTTGTATGACAAATAAAACTTATAGAAAACTACGCATAAAATAGTGACAAAACAGTATGTAAAAATGTACTTAAATTTTGCTTTAACATTTTTTAACTTACCAACTTTTGCTTTTCTTTCATCTAAAACTTGATGATTCTAAAAAAGACAGATTATTTTAAGTTATTTTTTAAATTACGTCTTTACAACATTGTATTTTTGATTTTAAAAAGTAGATAAAAGGACTTACCAATGAATAGCTTTTTAATCGTGGAGATATAACATCACTTTCAAATGGAGATATATTATCCTCTCTTCCTATATCAATATTATTATTATTTTTTTCAAAAATTTATAACATAAACAATTCTGAATTGTAGCTTTAAACAAAAATGGAAAGTAATTTTAACAAGTCAGCAATGTACAAATAATTTTGTTGCTAATCTTTAAATATATTAATGAATAGTATGAAAGAGTAGAAAAAATTTTGGTGAAACAAGTATAATCAAACAAAACAAAAAAACAGCATTTTAACTATGTAACATTGTAATTGAAATATTTTTATTTCACCAAAAATACAGAAAAAAATTAACCCAATATATTTCAAACAAGATAATAAAGTTAAAGTTAAACAAAAAGTTAATGAGTATACAGCAGTAATTGCCAAACGGTGTGCAGTAAAAATTCAGTGAAACTCTTTTAACCTGAGCAATTATGGGACCACAGTCAAACAAAGACAGTGCTATGTGATTGTGTTAGCAAATTTTGCTTTTTTAGTATAACGTTTGCAATAGTCAAATATGTCTCCTTAATGGTACTAAGACAATTCACCAAACAACAGTTGATACATTTACAGGACATTATGCCTTTCTTCATAAAAGAAGATTAAAAAACTGCAGAAAAGAAACTGAATACAAGTTAAATTTGCATTGGGATTTTTGAAATCTTATATGGAAAACTGGAGAGTTATTTTAATTACATGCAATACTAATTCTATATATAAATCACTTATGCAGTAATAAATTTGAATGTAAATGCATAAAGTGCAATAGTAGTCAGTTTGGCAGGGTTCAATTTGCAACCTCAGACCAACTAGATCAGTGATTCTAATCAGTAATCTTTTTGCACATTTTACATATTTATAAAACAAGTTTACCAGATTCACTCCTTATCACAAAAAATTGTACATGTAAAATTTGAATTCAAAATTACAACTGATTAATCTGATTATTTTGACTCCAAATTCAATGCACCACTCTGCTGTTAATTTATCAGCTTGTGTTGCCAAAATAAAAATTAATTTAGAAAGAAAATGCACTGCAGTTGAGTATTTTCCAGCGACTAAAAAATAGTTTTTCCTAAAAGATCAAGAACTTTTTCCTGGTTAAGAAATGTCAAATTAGATGGTGGTTATAGTTTGGAAACCAAAGCAGTAGTATTCTCAAACATGCTTTTAATTCAAAGAATCTTTTTTGTCTTCAATTTATTTTCATGCAACAAAATACTTCTGTCAAACTTCTTTGGTGGTGGTCCACTGATTTTTTATGTGAATTATATGCAATAGACCAAAAAAGCTTGAAAACCATAATTAATGAAAATTTATTGATAAAAAAAACAAATACCAAGTTCACGTTGTCTTTCAAAAGGAAGTTCTTCCTTAATCCACTCTGGGTGAAAAGGAGTTTTAGATTCACTACTACGAGAATCAAAATCAAAATTTTTGTGGTAAAATCCGCTTGAAGTATTGGTTTCATCCAAAAAAACACACTAAGCACAATGGAATTATTATCCTATTTTAGTATTTGCAAGGTATATTACCAAGTAAAAAGCAAAGAAGGCAATCTTACCAAGTAAGAAGGTAAGCTTTTTAAAGGACCTGAATCAGGACGAGCAGCAAATGGTCCTTCAAGATTCCCCCGTTTTAGCATTCGTAGCAGCAATTGTGCATACTGATTTCTATTTTTTCTGAAAAATATTATTTGCATTTGATTCACATAAGACAAGCTATAAAAGGATACAAGTAATGCACAGCTAAAAATAGCACATACAGTATCTTGACAAACTTTAATTTTTAAAAATTTTTAATATAAAAATTTTACTACCGCATACAGTTAAAGTTTAAAGTTTACTCAAGTCATAATTTAAAGGAGTGGAAATTAATAACAAAAAAACTAAAACTATTAATGTAAATACACTTTTAAAAGTTAATTTAAGCTATGATTAAAAAAACAAATATTAAGTAATATACAACTGCATAAGGCATACTTCCAGCATAACTACTTAAAGAATACACCTAAGCCAAAGGCATACTAACAATAGTTTTAATATCCAAACTACAGTGAGTCAGATAGGACAGATTGAGAAAAGAACAAGCAGACATAGTATGCCTTTTAAGGTTACCAGTTGTTTGTGGACTTATTGATTTTTTTTGCTGACAGAACATGTCTGGCCACTACATGGACCATCCAGCTCCCTTCCATCTTTTCCAAACAAAGAAAAAGTAGCAGTTGATTTACACTGCTATGCTGAAGTCTTTTTTTCATTGTATACAAGGTGTGTTCAAAAAATAATGAGACTGGTGTTATAAAAACTTTATTGAAAAATATTGAAATATACCAAAGTCAAATTCCTTCAAATTAATCCCCTTCCACTTGAAAACACATGTGCATTCACCTTTTCCACAATTCAAAACATTCTTGGAAATCATTTTCTGGGATCTTTTTGAGCTCCACTGTCGCAGCCATTTTGATGGAAATGATTTCAGAAAAATGGGTTTTCTTAAGATCAGATTTGATCTTAGGGAAGAGAAAAAATTCCTACCCCAAGGCCAAACAGTGAACCAAATCGTCTATAAAGAGATTCTTTGGCACCTCATAAGATCAGTGCGGGAGAGGCAGAGCCTTTGGGAAACCCACACATGGGTGCTCCATCACAATAAACATAATAAAAACTTTGAAAACATAATAAAACCTTTTCCAGACAGAATTTTTCTATCCAAGAAAAAGATTAATTTCTTTCCATAAATTAACTTAAAAGAATCTTTGAAATGCATTCACAAAAAGAAGAGTAAATAAACACTTAAGTCATAAATCAATGAGTTGTTTTGGTAAAATTTGCTTTTTAGACACTAATAATCAGGACATTTTTATGATAAAATATTTACACTCTTTTGTAAAACAAAAATGTCACTAAGAAATTGTGGTTGACAAAAAAATGTTAAACCCAAGAAAATTCTAAGAAACATGGTATCAGTAATTAATTAATTTTTGTTTTATGGACCAAAATTAAAACTAAAATAAAAGAATTAAAATAATAGTTGAAGATTATGTCTAAGCTTTCTTGGACAAAACTGCCAAGTTTTAAAAGTGCAATGAATTTACATCCATTCAAATTTTTGTCACAAAACAAAATTTATTTCACAAAATCAAAAACAATTCTGGAAAAAACAATTAGCCAGAAATTTAAATGGCAGTAATTCAAACTTAGTAGTTAGGAAATAAACAGGTAAGCTTATGACAAACAAAATACAGTAAATACAGTATATATAAAATTATGTTTTTTAGGCGTAACATGAAAAACAAACACTACACAATTGATGCTAAGTTTGGTTGAAATTTCTGGAAAATGTTACAATACATTAAAAAATAGGCTTCAGAATGGAAAAGTTTTTTTAATTACCTTTCTGTAGATGAACTTAATGGCTCACATAATTTCTTCACCCATAGAGCACAACGCTGTCTTTCTGTAATTTATTGAAAATAACCCCTTGGTTGATTACAAAATTAAATCTAATTAACATTTAACTACAGCATAAAGATAAGAAAACAAAAAAGACTAATACTCCTAATTCAAAGCATTTAATTATAAAGCTGCTTCGAAATGTGTCAGTCCTATGTGTAAGTTAGTTTCTACATGAATAAAAATGTCCAACTAAAAGATATCCACTTGAAATGTCTCACATACAGAAAGTGGTTGGCAGAAAATGCTAGGCAAAATGGTAAAACATGCAAAATGCTACAATATAAAAATTAGCACTGTTAAAACTAAAATAGTAAAGGTCATAAAAAAAAGGAAAAACAACCTCAAAATATATATAAAAGGCAAACAAATAGAGGTGGCTAGCTTCAGATATCTAAGAAGATATAATAGGACATGTGCAAAAAAAAAATCAAAGCTAGATATCAAAAGATCTCAAAAGATATAAGGAGAACTAAGCCAGCTATTGAGAACAGTGCTCCACAACTGGTATACTGCAGCACAGTGGTATGCAAATGCAAAATGCAAAATGCAAAATGATGCTAGGCATACTGCCAGATAATGATAAAAACCCAACTATACTTTTTTAAAAAAAGCTTTATTTTTTTTAAATTTAAGCTTTACAACTGCAAGACAACTTGCCAAATGAAGTTCTAGCAAGACTTTCTAACTCATTTAATTAAATCATAAAACAATTTTGTGTTTAAACGGATTAAATTTTTTACAGTTTGTATCAAAGTGTCTAAAAGCCATTAATTTTTGACAGAACAACAAGAATTGATTCTCTATAGGAGAATACTATGTATGTGTTGGCAGGATAGAATCAGCAGTAAAAAACTACAACTACAAAAAAAATAAAATACAAACTAATGCAAAGCACTTAATATAAAAAAATAGATCAAGAATACAATTAAGCAAAGAAAACTAATAAAGTTAATTCTAAAAAGCAAAATAGTTGAAAAAAGAGTCTGGGATAGACTATGAATAAAAATACCATATAATCTTGGTAGTTATTATAGGCTTAAAAGAAATGCATTACAATCAGTTTATGATTAAGGCTTGTTAGTTTCCACTATGAGCATGGAATGGAGTATTCTTTGTTTATTGATTTTTTTTTGCTTCGCTTAGCACTCACTTAGATTTTAAATGTGGAAAGAACTACAAAAACAAACAAAGAATGCTCCATTCCACACTCATAGGAGAAATGAGCCATTATGGTTGAAGCCTGACCAAGAACAAATATATTTGAAATTCATTTACACAAAAAAATTGTGCTTTAAAAAAACAAACAAATTAAATACTGGACCACTCAAAAGACATGTTTATTTATAGAGCAATTGATAATTTTTTTTAATTTATTTTGTTTGAATTAAAAAGTTTTTTGTTGGTACAAAACTTTAAAATAGCTTTTAACAACAAATGCTTCATTTAAAGCTCTTTTGTTAATTACGTAGCCTTAAAAAAGGCTGTTTTGAAAACTCGAACGTTTTCGTCTAGCTCTTTTCAGGAGGTTTCACTAGAATGAATTGCAGAACTGAATGTAGTATTTCAGAAGTTTTAAAGCTGATTCTGATTGGATAAAAATTAAGGTTAATAATAGTTATCATAATAATTGAAAAGTATTAATAAATAAAATCACGTTTCGTCAGCATAAGAAATTTTTTGGCAAAAAAAGGAACAAAATTATGCAAGCTTTGTGTTAAAATTTGGAACTAAAAAAGAAAATTTTTACAATTATGCTAACAATCTTTATAATTAACAAAGAATACTTCATTCCATGCTCATAGTGGAAACTAACAAGCCTTAATCATAAACTGATTGTAATGCATTTCTTTTAAGCCTATAATAACTACCAAGATTATTAGGTATTTTTATTCTTAGTCTATCCCACAGTATATTACTTCAAAACATAAATTGTTAGCATAATCATAAAAATTTTCTTTTTTAGTTCCAAATTTTAACACAAAGCTTGCATAATTTTGTTCCTTTTTTTTTGCCAAAAAATTTCTTACGCTGACAAAATGTGATTTTATTTATTAATACTTTTCAATTATTATGATAACTATTATTAACCTTAATTTTTATCCAATCAGAATCAGCTTTAAAACTTTTGAAATACTACATTCAGTTCTGCAATTCATTCTAGCGAAACCTCCTGAAGAGAGCTAGACGAAAACATTCAAGTTTTCAAAACAGCCTTTTTTAAGGCTACGTAATTAACAAAAGAGCTTTAAATGAAGCATTTGTTAAAAGCTATTTGTTTGAATTTCAATACAAAGCTTCAATAAAACATTTAAATTCATACTATAATATTTTTAGATAAGTTAAGCTGTATTTCTTGCAAAAAAAACACACAAAAACTTTATATATCAACCAAAGTCATGAAAGCACAAAAAAAAAGGATCATGATAGTAAAGCTAAAACCTAAAAATGTAAATATAGTGCTTCCTCAATTACCCATGCCTTGTTTATCCAGCATTCAATTATTCAGTGACTACATTTTGTACAATATATTTTGGTACATCACAGAAGTAGTGCATACCACAGTATATTACTTCAATACTATTTCAAAAGCAACTGAAAAAACACGAATCTACTTGCAAACATTCCAAAATTAATTCATTTTTAAGTACAGTGCAGATCTAAACAATAAACATATATGGTACTGTACACTTTTGTTGGTTTGACTATAAGAATTCAATTAACCAGCTTTTTTGCTTATTCGTTAATACATTTAAAAGTGACCCAACTAGACTGGATAATCAAGGAAGCACTGATAGCAAAACTGTTTTAAAATCAACCAAAATATTATTACCAGATTTGAGAGGTAAGTTTAAAAGAAACGGTTTTATTTCTGTCAGATGATCATCAAATTCACTATCCAGTCTCACAATTCGTAAATCCATTAAATTATGACCTTTTCATTAAAAGGCTACTCCAAAATTTAAACTTAAAAATAATCTTTATAAAAATAAAAGTTAAATTCATATTGAAATCAGAAAAATATCAAATGCAATATTTAAATAAAATTGTTATGGGATAAAATAAACAATCAAGTTAATAATTCTATATGGAACAAAACCTTTTTAAAAAATAATATATTTATTAAATAAAAAAAAACATTGTTGACTACAGCTATTATTATCTATAATCTTGTATTCTTTTCTTTACTGTTTAAAAATGGTTTTGTTCAACAACACTTATATATTTCTATTGGGTTGAGAAATATGTTCATAGAGTTTTTATATTTTCTTTTACTTTACAATGATTTTTTACTACTTGGCAAAATGTATATATTCATTCGATAAAGCTCTTTCTACTGTAAAAAACTGTGCTGATGGTCTTTTTGAGTATTTTAAGATTTTACTATTTGTGAGATTTACATATGGAATATCCAGTGGGTAAAAAGCAACATTTTCAACACCTGCTATTCTTCGCTTTTCATCGAGGCCAAAAAGCTGCTGAAGCAGCCCAGGACATTTGCATGGTATATGGGGAAGGCATCATAGGCAAATCTACAGCAAGGAAATGGTTTGTGAAGTTCAAAAGTGGCAATTTTGACATCGACAACACGCCTTGCAGTGGAAGATCTTCTGAATTTGACAAAGACCATCTCAAAGCACTTTTAAAAGAGGAAAGTCATCAAATAAGTTATAAATTGGCCAAAAAAATGAACTGCGATAAAAAAATGATTCTCAATCATCTTCATTCAATGGGATTTGCCGAAAAATTGGGAGTCTGGGTAGCTCATAAGCTTAGTGAAAACAACAAAGAAAATCGCCTTCAAATTGCTTCTCAACATCTCACTTCCCATCGAGCAACATGCAGTCACAAACAGCACTTTTTGTACTGAATCGTCACAGATGAGAAATGGTGCCTATATATAAATATGAAGCAAAGAAAGGAATGGGTGGCTCCTGGAGATATGCCAAAGCTGAGAGTTAAGCCTGACCTTCATCCAAGAAAGACCATGATCTGTGTTGGTTGGGACTGGGAAGGCATGGTGCACTGGGAAATGCTTGAAAGGAATGCCACAGTCAACAAGGAGCTTTACATAGCCCAGCTACATCGCGTGAATGAGGCTATTCAACTGAAAAGACCCCATCAACAAGGCCAAACCATACTTCTTCACAACAATGCCAGGTTGCATGTTGCACAAGTCATCAAAACTGCACTCCAAGAGCTCGAATGAGAGGTCCTTCAGCATCCGCTATATTCTCCGGACCTTGCACCCACAGATTACTATCTTTTCTGCTTTTTGTTAAACCATATGAGGGGTGTTACCTTTGACAATGAAAAGGACCTTAAAAACTGGCTCAACAAATTCTTCGATATCAGACCCAGAGATTTTTGGCGGAACAGCATCGACAAATTGGTCGAGAGGTGGGAGGAGGTCATAAACAGCAACAGAAAATACATAATTTATTAATTTATAGCCATAACTTCTCATTTTTGTTTAAATAAAGATCTTTGATAAAAATACTATGAACATATTCCTCAACTTAATATGATGCTTTATCAACTACATGGAATTCTGTCCTGACTACCCATTAAGCTAGGAAAAAATTTACAACCCTTACTTACGAAAACAAAACTGCCATACACTTACAACTACAGATGACAGCAAGCTCATTAATTTACAATCAACATTGGCTCAACACAACATTAAAAAAGACTGACAGTTAAAACAGGCAGAAAATTACAGTTCAGATAAATAGTTCAAATTAGCTTAACAATCAGCAGACTAGGCTGGTGGAATGGGTTAAGACTACAGTCCTGATTAGGCTGTATTGCAACCCTAAAAGCTGGCACTAAATCTGCTGGTCATTGCAGGTACAGTTTCCAATCCTGCCTTTAGTAACTGTTTTCAATAAATCAAATTTAAAGTTTATAAACTAGTACATCATCATACAGTGTATGTAAAAAATCTTTCAATAAAATTGGAATTAATTTGCAATAAAATATGATTTGTAAATTGATTTTGGGCACCATTTTATCCTTATTAACCAAAAATGACCATTGTTAAATTCTGGTGGTAATCAGGCATATCACAATTTTGTGAATGCTGTTTGATAAAATAACAAAAAAACAAAAGGCTTAACTTAATTGTTGTAAAGCTGGAGGATATTGATAATTTTGCGACACAAGCAAGTTGGAGTTGCATCAATAAGCACACCTGTTTAATAAAATGCAAATACCTTGAAAACCCTAGAGATCCCACTTTGATTTTTGGTATACTGATAGTCTTTTATATGAGAAACATAATATTGAAATTTTTTTTGTCTAGAGTGTGGTTTTGGGGTCATGCAAGGTCAAGGTCACAAGGCTATGTCAAAAGTAATTTTTTTTATTTATATAGCTACATTAGAGATATGGATATCATTAGAAAGCTCTCTCAAGCTGATGGAAAAAGCTTTCCAATGATATTAACATCTTTGAAATCAAATTATAAATTTAGGCAAAAGGGTTATATTTGCTCATCAGAGATGTTCAAACAGCCATTTTGTGTCTTACTTTCAACCTTCATATATCGAAAACTATTTGATCTAGAAACTTGAAATTTGGTGTAAAACATTTTCTTATCCAACCTTACAAACATGCCAAATTTAAACAAAATCAAAAATGGTCAGGAAATAATGCTTAAAATGGTGTGAGTTGACATGGAATGTCCTTGTTACTAACCTTACAAGCTTAGAAAATTCTTTAAAAATTAAAGGTAATCAACTAAACTAGGTAAATAGTACATTAGAAGCATAAAATCAATCTATACTTTGATAACATTATTTCAAAAAATTACAAATTAAATATGTAACTCAAAAACTTTGAGTTTTGTTCACCTTTTGCTGTTATTAACCTTGCAGCATTTGGAGAATCCCCAAAATTGAAAAGTTTATTAAGTTAGCATGACAAATAGCAAACCAAAACCAAAACTTCTAAAGATGATTAAAAAGCAACTCATACTTTTTTTTAATATTAGTTATCAATAGATCATGCAAGCAATGTATACAAGATGAAAGTTTAAGCAACTTAATATAAAATTGAATAATTCCATCAATATAATGAAATTGCTAATTCTAAAAATATACACAAATTATCATATATTTTTAAATGAAAACACATTGATTCTTTGCAATAAAAATGAATTCTTTAGGTTATTGTTTGTTGTTTGTTGATGAAACTAAACCATAATCTCCCCTACAGCACTAAGAGGCAATAAAAAAGAGCAAGAGAAAAAGGATCTTTCAAGAAACTATAGTAACCACAGGGGGATTCCGGGTTAGTTTTACTAACAAGAATTACTCACGGTCACTTATTGAAGAGACCCTAGTTGAGTTACCAATTTGTAGTCAAATACAAAACGCTAATTCCGGTAAGCTACAGTTGGAAAGTAAATAAATTTGTATTGCATGTCCTATTTTTATTTACTACCAAACGTGATTATTTTTTCAAAAAATGTTTTTAGCTGCCCATATTTACTTACAATGCTGCTTAACCATATCTTGACTACAGTACGGTATCGACAGTTAAATCTGGTAACTTTATACAACCGTAAAATAATGTAAATAATTTCTCTTCTTTTACATCTTACCAATCTAGAACTTAAAACAGGTTAAAAATTAAATCCAACAATGAAAGATACTATAATTTTGACCATACCACAATTATATGTAGTAAAAATAATACCAAAATAAAACAAAAAGAAACCATAATCTATAATTTGATTATTTTTGAAGTGGTAAAAAAATATTTATTATTTAAATCAAGCTGTTTTATTAAAATTAAATCTGCTCATAATTTAATCATAGATATCTTATATAACTCCTAAATTGCGCATTCCGGTAAAAAGCTGATCTAAAATTGAAGTCAATTAAAATATCGTTGAAGTACCCAACTGAAGTTATATGAAATATTTATGAGTTTAATGTATATTTCTTTGTTTTTATACTAAATCAAACGAGGCTTATTAGTGACCAGCAGCGTGGGTATCCAGAAAAGTTTTTAAAAGTCAACACCTTTTATGAATTATTGATTAGAGAAAAGTATTGCTCAATTCAGTTTATCGCTAACAATTAATTGGTAATAAACTTTTAATGTTGCCCCTTTGACCTTTGCCTGCATTGTTATTGGGTTGGTAAGAGTGCTGTTTTTATTATGACTGTGATTATGGTTTTGGTCAACCTTGAACATTTGTTATGCTTTTATGTATCTTTTGGAAAAGTACTTTATGACATTTTTAACTGATTAGCGGCGTAAAGAAGCAGTAGGCTATAATTTACAATCATGTTGGTTACATCGGTTTTTAGTTTAAAAACTAGAAAAAATTGTCATTTTCAAAACCGAGCTGTGGTAATTGCTTGCGGATTGCCATAAAATAAACGCCCACGAGGTTATTCTGCGAGTCATAAAGATATTTAAATATTGGTTCTAAAGTTACCGGCCAGGTTGAATCACAAAATTTTTTAAGGCAAAAAACTTCACATTAAAAACTGTTAAAAAATTTCAAGTTTTTCCATTTCTACAATGTTAAGTATACCATTATAAGATTGTCAAGACTTTTTTGTTGTAAAAGACAGCAAAACTACAAGGCCACCTAAACTAAAATCCGCAGATCAAAGTGGTTATTCGTGATTAAGTCCGTAAGAAAAGTCTAACTTTTTTCACCAAAAAGGTAGCCACAACGTCTTAGCTCTAACGAATAATTAAAACTGTTTCAAATTTGCGTAAAACAACAATGCTCTTTTAAAACCAAAATTTAACATGGAAAAAACCGAAAAAACAGTATTTTTAAAAATATTGGTCTAAACCTAACATGAACATAGCTTATGCAGCACTCAACAGAAGTTTTAACTGCAATAAAACAAATAGCAGAGATCTAAGAGCCAAAACAAAGATAGAGACTAAAAAAAATAAAAAATAAAATTTAAATATGAGAAATGAAGTAATTGGAAAAGCAATCTGCAGAATCGCAATTGTTTTTGATACGTTAAGCTAAGATTTTTACTATAAATCAGTTACTTATACAAAAATATTCAAAACTTCTAAATAAACTTTATTTCAAAATTTTAGTAAATGTGAACAAGTTAAAGCAGTCGTAAATATAGACATAGGACATTTTTTTGGTGGGAAGGGCAAAAATTGGAGAAAAGGCACTTTTTAGAGTGAAAAGGTACTCTGAACAAACATTTTTTGCGTATTAGTGAAAAGTTTTACTTAAAACAGGAATATCTAGATATTCATATCTTAGCTAAAAAATTTACTGAAGACCAAAAAAAGCTCTTTACTTGTAAAAGTCGGTTGCATTATTTTAATTACTTGACCAGTAAATACTTTTTACCAGCCAAAATAGTTTTTGGCTTGGAAAGATTGAATGTTTTGAATGCAAATTCTTTTTTTGGTTTGGTCTTTAATTGTAGGCTTACAAAATCAGATTTTCAACTTTAAATTCAAGTAAAGACCTTTTTTGTTTTTACTAAGTTTTAGTAAAAGTTTTCTCCATTACGCTAAAACTTAGAGAAAGTGAAGCAAAACCAGATGCGGCGCAACTGGAAATGTCAATTTTGTTTACGTTTACCTTTAAGCGCCCTCTTACTTACAAAAGTTGTGCAAATTTTTTACGTTTTATTTATTTAATTTTTTAATTTCTGTATCTATCTTCCTGACTTGCAGTTACAGGAAGCGTCAGTAGCGCTCTACACAGGGTAGTTGTAAAGTGATAATCCCGAGTTGCTTCTAAAGGTACCGAGACACTTGCTGTCCGGTTGAAATTTTTTTGTTTGTTAGTCTTAATTTAAGATTCGAATAAAATTTAAAGCGGCTTACCAAGACCACCAAAACGTTGTTTTACAACAATGGCCAAAGAAAAAGCAACAGCTTTTTTTCGAATGCTTTATTAACATATTTTTGAGGTTTGTTATTTTTGATCACTTTATGTTAATAAATTATTTAAAAATGTAAATTTGGGGCGAAGGTCAATAAAGGCTGATTTGTGAGTATATGTAGGCAAGTTATGAGCAAATGATGACATAAACGAATTTCATGACATAAACGAAATTTAGAAACCGGGTTATATTACAGTTTTGCTGCATTTGGTATTTGTTTATTCTAGTTTTTTGGGACAAAATTGGAAAAATTTTTGCCTTTGTCCGGTTGCCTTTATACATGCGCTTAGTTAACTGCATGCTTATTTGGTATAAAAATATCAAATTGGCAACTTCTGGGTTGTTTGAACTTGATCGTTTGGAATTTATAAACTGAAATAGGCAAACAATATTTCAATTAAATTTAAGATTTTTTTTTTAATTGGAAAAATAAATTTGACATCATGCTTAAAAATCTTTAGTTTAAAAACTGGCTTTAATACTTTCTCTTTACTACTCTACTACGGCTTCTCTTTAATCGTATGATGTTTTACCACAAAGTTTTGTTTTCAATGTCCTTCTCCTTCGCATTAACTTCCCCCTATTCTCCTTCACTACATCCACAAATCTCTTTGACCTCCCTCTTTTCCTCTTTCCCGGTAACTTCATTTCCATCATATTTTTTCCTACATACTCCTTGTCTCTCCTCATGACGTGTCCATACCGCCTCAACCGATCTCCCTCATCTTCATTTCTATTGCTCT
The DNA here is from genome assembly GCA_963680785.1 of Diplosoma virens. Lineage (NCBI taxonomy): Eukaryota > Metazoa > Chordata > Ascidiacea > Aplousobranchia > Didemnidae > Diplosoma > Diplosoma virens. Next base: position 12,336,057 of record OY796889.1, on the reverse strand, counting down.
ACCTTAACTGCACCCCTGATGTAGGCCTACTTGTTTCTAATCTTGTCTTTGCTCGTCACTCCCGTAACAAACCTCAACATTTTCATCTCTGCCACTTCCAACTCTTCCACTTGTTTCTTTCTGACCGCCACCATCTCAAGTCCATATACCATTGCTGGTCTCACCACTAAACTGTACACTTTTCCTTTTAATCTAGCTCGTAACCTCCTGTCACAGACTACTCCCGATACTTTTCTCTATTCGTTCCATTTTGCCTGCACTCTCCTCTTTATCTCCCTCTCATAACTACCACTTTCTTGTACCGTTGATTCCAAACACTTAAATTTCTTTACTCTTGGCATTTTTGTGTCCTCCATCTTTACTGCTTCTCGGTCACTTCCTCCATTTACGCACAGATATTTGGTCTTTGGCCTACTTACTTTCATCCCTCTTCTTTCCAATGCATACCTCAAGGATTCTAACCTCCGCTTCACTTCTTTCCTGGTTTCTTCGCAATTCACAATATCATCAGCAAACAGCATCGTCTACGTTAGTTCTCTCCTTACTTCATCCGTTAGCCTATCCATAATCACAGCAAATAGGGACGGACTAAACGCTGATCCCTGGTGCAGTCCAACCTTGACCTTGAAGCTTTCTGTAGTTTCCTACTGCACACAGTATTGCGCTTTTGCAAAATAGGACTATAAAAAGCGGAAGTAGTCTTTTTACTTCTCGGTGCGCATCGCAATTAAGCGCAACTACTGATTCTCTAACCAATAGCGCAGCGCAACTTCCGCCATTACGCTTCAAGTTACGCTCTGCCCACCTCTGGGTCAGATCTACATGTAGATATAAATGCTACGTTGCTCTAAATGCATATTGTTACCCTCTAGTATGCTTTGCATTGTATTTTGGATATAGACTACATCCTGATTATTATAGCAGGTTTTAGAGTTAAATCTAATTTTGATTTGATACTACAATTTTAGAATTATATCTTAGAAAAACCCATGAGTTTAATGGTCAAAAAGAAATGAAACAAGGTTTGGCTGGTGTAAAGAACAAAGCAAAGCTGCTGATACCTACAAAATACCACGAAGCAATTTTTATCAACACTCGAAACTTTGGGACCAGGCAAAGCAGTGCTTGATCAGTTTCGACAAGAATTTGGAAAAGCAAAGCGTTAATCATGAATAAAAATATCTAGGATACCTTGAAGTCTGTCTAGAAACGGCTTTCCTGCACATTAGGCAAATCGGACTTTTTTCTAAAATCTATGAGAAATATTCCAACATTTTTATTCTTGGTTATTAATGAAGCCTTGAAAATGAAGATACTTTGAAAACATCCTAAATTCCCTATTTTATTGCATGGTATGGTGGTTTCTACATTGGGCAAAAATTATAACTTTAACCATAGCCAGTTTATTGCTTTTAATAAACAAAGACTAGTTGTAATAACGAAAAATTCCTTCAGCCGATTTCTTAAATTATTAAAGCATTGCAATGGTTTCTCAAACAAATAGAATTTGCGACCCGTGTTCGGGGTTTATAAGTTGAACAAAATGCTTCCGCAGTAAGGGACATTAAATATAGAATTTCTTTAGAGCAGAATTAATTGAATTTTACAAGAAAATAATTTCTAAGCTGAAACTCCAACTAACCTTCGAACAAAACATTTTGGTAGTACTCGTTTTTATTGACGTTATTAAAAACAGAAAACACTTACTTCTGCAACAATTGCAGTCTATACAAGCACACCTGTATGATTCATGGCAATCAAATCGAATTTGTTTTAATCAAGATTATTTTTCTCACTAAGACAACGACTTTCATGCTTGTTTAAGTAACTGGGACACAGAAACCCTTTATCACACTTCGAACACTTATAACGATACTCTTTAGTGTGCATACGAATCACGTGGAAATTTAAATTCGACTTGTCGGTAAAATCAGCTGAACATTGTTTACATTTGAACGGTCTTTCTCCGGTATGACGTCGTTCGTGTTTCTTAACAGTCGTATGTGTAGCAAATGTCTTATCACAATATTGACATTTGTATTTCCGTTCACCAGTATGTACCGACATGTGAGCATTTAAGTTTCTGTAGCCTACACCACAAACCTTGCAAATACGCAATTTACGGTTCTCATGAGCAGTAAGTATGTGGTTTTTCAAGGATGAGTATCGGGTGTAATCTTTTTCACACTTATCACATTTATAAGGTCGTTCTTTAGTGTGTGTTCGAACGTGGCGAACTAGATTTGCTCTTGTAGGAAACAATTTATCACAATATGGACAGTCAAATGGTTTTTCTTTGGTGTGAGTTTGTATATGAAGTCTAACTCTAGTTCTTGAATCACTCGAATACGGGCAAAAATCACACTTGTATTGTTTTATAATACTTCTGTCGGGATGTCTTGCTTTGAAATGTCTTTGTAATGCTTCGTCGTCAGCAAACAAGTCTCCACATTTCGTACACTTTCGATATTCTTCAAAAACAATATCCAGTATCATTCTATACGTATCACCAAAAAAATCAAATATCAAACATGGTTGTTGATATTTACTCACCTGAAAACGTGCGACAAATGTTCTCTGAATTTTCTGTTTCAGTTTTCGAATTAAAACCAATCTGTTCAGCATATTGATTACTACACCAAACCAACAACTCCGTTTCTTTTTTAATCTTTTTATAAGCCCGATAATAAATGTGTCCTTTATATTGATAAGCTACAAGGTTTTGTTCTTTTCTATTCCTGTAAAACAAATTGAACGTAAGCATTGACAAATGTCAAAAAATGTTTGAACTTTATAGGTTTTTATAAATTAAGGGTTTCAAACGTATAGATATCGTTTATCTGATTTGGTAAAATTGTGACAATTATCAATGAACTCATTGATGTTGGTAGTAGGTTTACCAGAGCTGTTTCTAGGAATAAGGGCGGAAATCAAGTAGTGCCAGTGTGGAGTGCGGAGTGCGGAGAAATAAGTGCGGAGTGCCAATCATCTGGTAACCCCATGGGTGGTGACAACATTTGCTGACCCTCCATGGGTGGGACCACGCAGAATGATAAGGAAATGGTAGGCGCAAAGAGTCAAAATAAAAGATTTCCAGTGAAACAGAACCACAATTGGTGCACAAAACGTCTCATCTCAAAATTTTTTTGTAAAAATATGAAGGGTGCTCTGTTCATTGCAACGTAAACATGACAAGGTAGAACAATAAAATAAAGAAATTCTGAAAAGACACAGCAAGGACTGGATGGTGGAAAAACCAGATTGGATACCGCGTCTTCAGCTGATGAAGAAGGATAGGCATTAGGAGGAACCGATTGTGGGAGGATCATACGGACATCGGCTTCAGCGAAAGCTTTCGCTAAGTCATTTCCGCAAAGAGAAACGTGACCAGGCATCCACTAAAGATTAACTGCCTTTGACTCAGTAGAGAGTGTAGAAGAGTGTGGATTTGGTTGAGAGATTTGGGACATAGGTAGGAAAATGGTACAGACAGTTGACAAAGCCGATTCAGAATATAAGTACCAGGTGGCAGATTGATAGTCACAATACAAGAAATGAAAGATGCAATTTTTGGACATGAAGAATGAAATAGATCTTAGCACTGTAACTGGTGGTCCTGAGAGTTGTTTGACTGAGAAGGAAAAAAGGTAAGAGTTACATTTTGAAAACTTGATATAAATCCCTGCTCTCCCTCCGTGATCTGCTATGCACATAACCATCAGTCCTCACAGTGATGTCAATAAGGGAAACAGTAGTATCATAATAATAATCTTAGTTATGTTTTGGTACATACGAGAAGTCGTAATTAATGTCTATCTGTGCAGTCTTAGTGGCCTATTAAATTTTGAGTCTGCGGTATAAACTCATTTTTTAGTTTTAAATGCACCTGTTTGGTTTCTCACATTTCGTGCCGCAATTGTTGCCTGATCATTGCTTTTCAAAATTTAGCTTCCCCTCATTTCTTTAATTCGAATTTCCCTTGTTCTTGTATTAGATTGCAATTAACTCGATTCATTGTTGCAAACACAGACCGCCATTTTTCACAATTCTTCTAGGCATCATAAAATTAAGGTTAATTGTATGTGATGATTATGTTAACAATCGTTCTTTGTATTTGGTAAATTGCTTTTAGAGTTCACTACAAATTTGGGAGAAAAATAGCGAAATTAGAGATTGAATTAAAGTGAAGACCTTTTTTTCTCTTGCTTTGGCCTAAGAAGGTCCAAAAAATCTACACACGGCCCCCTGCTCGTAAAGTTTGGAGACCACTGATGAAAAGGATGTGTTTGAGTCATTTGTTTAAGTTGAGTAGCATGAAGTTTGAGATAGGTGTCCATTTGTAGGATCTTGGTTTCATGGTGTAAGTGTTGCAGAAGTGGTTTTAGAATGTTAAGCATTTGTTTTGTTTTAGTGATAATGCCATTGATACATGTTGTAAAAATGTCAGTTTTGGGTCAAGAGTGAAACAAAGAATTTTTGGGTGTTTTGTTATTGGTAGTGTTTGATTGTATAATTTAAGAGATCGAATTATGCTATATTCAGCTGGGTCTGGTGTAAAAAGTATGGTGGTAGTTTTGTCTGTGTTTATATGAAGAATATAAGTGGTGGCCCAATTATATATTTTTTGAAGATATGATTGAATGATTCGTTGGGCCTTGCAGTGTTTGGTGTAAGATGCTGTAACTGTTATGTCATCAGCATATGTTGTGATATGTGACAGAACTCCACCTTGTGGTACTCCAGTGTTGATTTATTTGAGTTTTGAGAGTGTGCCATTGTATTGAGTGCATGCTTGTCATCCTTTTATGTAGTTGCTATGAACTTGATGATGATAATGTTAGGAATGTTTGTTAGTGTGAGTTTGTGTATAAGTTTGTGTATGCTCACTGTATCGAACGCCTTGCTTATGTTCAAAGCTACAGCTACAATGCGTTGTGGAGGCCTTGGATTGTGGAAGCCATTTGTGTTTTGGTGGCAGATGTTGTGCAAAGCAGTATGGTTTAAATGTTTATGTTTGAATGCATGTCAATAAAAATGAATACAATGTTTTCTGTTATGTATGGTAATAGTGTTTTCTCTAGTGCTGATAGTTTGTGTTAGTGTTGTGGTCTTTGCTTGGTTTTAGAATGGGGATGATTGTGGCATGCACAGGAAGATAGGATATTGTGTTAGTGTTGAGGGAATGTTGTACATGTTTGTAAAGTATTTGATGTTGGCAGCGTGGTCAAGTGGTTAAAGCCCCATGCTCGTGACCAACATGGCCTCAGTTGAAAACCCACTTGTGTCATTCTGTTGTGTCCTTGGGAAAGACAGTTTATGGCACTTTTCCCTGCTTGGTGGTCTTTGCAAGCAGCTCTAAATTACAGTCATATCTCTATTAAATTACAAGTGGACAGCAATATCTTGGCATCTCCAGAAGCAGGTCGGGGTAATTGCTTACCCTATGTATTAGTGCCTCTGTTGCTTTCCTACAAGTCAGGAGGATAAATATAAAGATAAAATAAAAACAAAATGACAAATATTTGATGTTTGAGGTATCTAATGTTTATGTCATCACACCCAGTGGAATTGTTGTTTGTGCTGTTTGAGATAGCTAATTGCACTTGTGTAGTAGTAAGTTGTATTGCCCGGGTGAAGGTTCTTGATTGTATGGTCTATGTGTTGGTTGCTTTTGCTTGTGCTATATGGAGTGACGTTTGTGAATATCAGTGATGGCTGTCTTAGTTATGTTCTTATTATTTCCAAAGAAAATGCTTATGTTCTGTTGTGTGGATTGTGTTTGTGATTAATTTTGTCAAAATGTTGTTGCAGGTCTTTGTTTTGTGTTCATGTATTTGTTTGTTTATGTGATTGTTAAGAGTAATAATTTGTGGGAATGATCTGTTTTGTTTGCATATATGGTTACAATGATGGAGAAGTTTGCAGATATGCATGGGTGAGTGCGATTTGTGCTGTTGTGATTTCCTCTAATAATGAAGAGTCTATCTGCATCCAAAATTGGCTTAAGTAATAAGGTGTTTGTTTGCCTCATAAGCATTTGTGCTGGGGGTCTGTAGGAGATGAGATCTCAACATGTTGTTCAGATCAGGGCTTCTCAAACTGTGGTTTGCAAACCCAAATGGGGTAGTGTAAAAAAATTTGGGGTTTCCAAAACAAATTGGCATTTTGTGCTTTGTGCTGCAAAACTTTGAAAATCCCAGTAGTGATGTGAAACTTTTTTAAAAAATATATAGTTATTTCACATGTAATTGACAAATCAAAGAATTAGGGGCAAAAATTGACAAATCGGAGCTTAATTCTGAGTGGGGACTTTTTTTAGAGGACACCTAAAGTTGGCGAGAAAAACAGATAAATTGCAGCATGAAAACACCTAAAGTTGGGGACAAAAATCAAGATATCTCTCTAAATGCCCTGAAAATTTTAAAAGTCCCAAAATTTTCTGTAGGTTTAAAATGGGGTTGCAAAACAAAACTGTGGTTTGTGAAATTTTGGGATTACAAAACAAATTAGCTTTTTGTACTTATGAAATTGGCTTTTTTACAATAATATTTATTGTCAATCAAAAACTAGAAAAAAATAAAGCATCATTACACCATTGTTGCTTAAGGTTTGTAGGCATTTTAATTGACAAAATAAAGTCTAAATCAGAACGAAGACGTTTTTTTTAGAGAACACTTGGTTTTTGTAATTTTGTTAATTCACTTCAGGTTACCATTTCCATTTTTAGTTCTTATTACATGGTTTTTCGTGCACACATCAATCAGCCTTTAGGTAGTTTGCTATTGTTTTAATTAAATGAAAACAAGTTATTTTGGTCTTGTGATGTATACTGAGGGTAGTGAGAAAAGGTAAGTGATCAGATGCAAGGGAATGGATGGTCTGCCAGCTGGTGCGATCATGCAAGTCTCCTGAAGCAGTGGTGATGTCTAGTCAAGTAGGGTGTTGCGTTTGATTGGGTGGTAGATGTGTTTGAGTGTTTGCGTTTAGTGTGATGTGATTGGAGTCAAGCAGGATGTCTTCAATCAGTTCTCCTCTATGTCCTTTCAATTATTTTGCTTTATTTATCCACTAATGTCACCTGCCAGAAACGCTGCTGAACCTTGTGGCATAGATAAATGCACAGCCAAGTCACTAAAAAAACCATGCAGAGGGCCGAAGATAAAGATTGCAAGAGATGCAAAAAAGATTAGGAGATTGTGGCACAGTGGCCAAGAAGAACAAAAGTGTTGAAATTGAGAATCGTCTGACGTTGAATTGCTTAATGCATCTGTATTTTGATATATGTTAGTATTAGGGTTGACAATTAACTATAAAAAAACAAACTTTTTGGAAGAACTTTGAGCAATTGTAAACATATATGCATTCTTTTAGATTGTTTAGCATCTAAATTGTTTAGCAACTGTTTAGCATCTAAATCAGTGTTTTCCTGACAGATCATACTATTTTTTTCTGTTGACAAGCACCCTTCAGCTTGTTAGCTGAATAACCTTTTCCCTGTAAGAATAAAGTTGCTGGTTTTAGCTTAAAAGGAGCATGACAGGTAGAAAGTTGGAGAGGGCAACTTCATTATGGCAAGCAATGTACAGATCACTTAAAAAGATTGGATAGGGAGATAAAAAAAAATTGGGATGGGGTAGACCAAGGAGGTTTAGGAGGATAGAGGATCACAAGAGAACAAAAAATTAAGTAGGGGTGAATTGTGAGAATGATCTCCAAGATTTTTTTTAAAGGTTTGAGAATAATTATGAGGAAGAGCAGGTAGAGGAAAGATGGTGTTTTTTGCCACTGCTCCTCCTTCATGGCTATCTTGGAAAAGTCATCTCTTAATTTTCTAAAAGCTAATCTAGACTCTGCACCTGGATGACCTCTGCTGCTTGTAAAGGTTTCTTCCAAAGACTAATGTTGTGGTTGTGACTTTGCTACAGTAAAAGAAGTGACAAGAGATTAAAGAAATAAGATTAGTAACTGACTTATTTTTTCTAGAAACCAAGGCATTGCTAGGTGACACTAGTGTGAATGTATCTGAGTGTTATATGAAGGAAGGGTTTAAAAAGAAGCAAAATTGGGATTAGCCCAAGTGTGTCTGAGTGAAATTTTTAAATAGAATATAAGATAGAGGAGGTATGGTGTATCCTGAGAGAATAATCTGATTTTCCAGCAACAAAACAAGGGTGGCCATTTTTCTCTGCTTATTGGTCTTGACAATTAGCATTAAATTTTGGTATCTCTGAAAGAAGATTGAAATAGCTATTTGGTGTTATGTTATAAAACAGTAGTTCATGAACCAAACATGGCTTGCAAATTTTTATTGCTATCATTAATTTTGCCATCAACATGATAACATTGAATCCATGGTGCTTAACATGGCAAAGGCATTGTTTGATGTGGAAACAAAAAGAGAAAGCTTTTAGCAGGTGGCCTACTTAAAAAATGCCATCATAAATCTGTTTTGGAGGTAATTTACTTTTTGCTTTTTCTAAGTTTTTCTCTTTTCTTTGCTTGTCGGACTTCATTCATAATTTTAATCTTAATCTCACAACTTTGTAGTTAATTTTCAGTCTTTTAAAGTAATTTAAGTTTTTGACTAAGGCATAATCTTTTTCATAGTAATTGTGTATTTGATATACCATCTCCCACTTAATTTATTTTGTCTGTAAGTTGTTTGTTTTTGTTTTACAGTTTTATTCATAGAGTGGATAGATAGTGGTTTTAACCCTATAATGACCAATTTATTTTTTTCAAAGAAAAAAATTTTTTGATGTTTGTTTCATATTATTAGGATGTTATAAACATATTAAATTCATTTTCATACAAATTAATTTACCAAGTTCAAAGTTATTTCATTGTAACTAAATCGTCACATTCGGCGTTTAAGAAGTTTTGCATTGTGCTGTAAATGTAACTAATTAGTAATGTTTGGCATTTAAGACTGACATAATTATCTATTCTTCTGTTTTCAAAAGTGCTACATAAATGTGCTTTTTTACAACAAAAGTAAACAATTTGTGTTTTTTTGTGTGTTCTGGCAAGTTCAAAAACAAAACAAAATCATAACACCGCAAACAGCACTCACTAAAAAAAAATAAGCACTTTACTTAGTATGAAAGTGAAGGAAGCAATTCTTATCTTTTGTGATGCACAAATGCACTTTGCATTCTTGACAAAAATAGACAGGGGCAGTTTTGCATCCTGGATTTTTGCAGCGTCCATGAGAAACCACAATCGGAAAATGATTGAAGCCATCTGTTCCGACTTCTGCCGAAGGAATTGCTTTTGTTGCTGGTGAACTTTTCTGTTTTTTATCAAATTGAAACAGAACAGATTCCCCAGCTGATGGCCAGCCTCTTTTTTTGCTGCTGGGTTTTTTTCCTTTCATTAACAAGCATTTGGCGATTTTGAGTTTAAACTCTTGCAGCATCATTACATTTTTTCGTGGTATTTCAAGAGATTGACAGTCTCTTTAATAAAGAAGCCAACAGTTCACAACAGTAACATCCAAAAAGTGGTCACGATAAAATTTTTTTGATCGAGCGTGAATTCTGTAAAGAGCCACAAGTGCATCCATCAAATCCACACCCCCATGTTTTTGTTGTACTCTTGCACAATTGAAGGACATGCAACCATAATTGTACATTTTCTTTTTTTCTCGTATCGCTTGCATTCACTCAAAGGTTTAGCGAAAGCAAAGGTTGAAAGAAGCACAACAGGCCTACTGTCCATCCATTTTACTGCTCTTATTTCTACGTTATCTATCACAGCACATTTTTCCTGGTATGTTCACTGACCAGTCTTTGCAAAATCTTTGTTGCTGGCCAAACCAACACCTGGAAGCCGGTTGAGACTGATCATTCCCAAACAATGAATGCCTTTGCTTGCAAGATATGTTTGTAAGGCAATTGATGTGAACCATCTATCAAAGTAAGGAAGATGGTTCAGATTGCTTGGTATTGTTTAGTTGAAGTTAACAACAGCGTTTGAGCTAGCTCCCAGATCTGGTTCATAAGATAAGTGCTCAATTTTGCCATTGTAGATGAAAAAGTCATACATAACTCCTCCATCTGCTCCACATAAACAATAAACTTTGTAACCCCATTTAGAAGGTTTTAATGGTAAATATTGCTTTAGTGGAGAGACGCCTTTAAACAGTATCATCTGCTTGTCTATACAGAGTCTCTGCAATTTCCGAATTTCTTGAAATTTTTCAGCAAGATGAGCAATCAAAGGGCTGACTTTGAAGAGAGTATCATAGTCCGGATGCTTTTTGTCAGTCACAAGATTTTTGTTGTTATTGAAGTGAATCATGGCTTTTATTTGCTCCCAGTGATCATGAGAAAAAAAACTTGGGTTACAAGAGGGCAGTTTAGTTTTCCACTCCAATATTTTCATGAATTGCAAAGCTTAACCAATGACATTGCTAGCAGTGATCCAATGAATTGTTTTAATTCCAAACAATTTAAATTCAAGTTTGACAAAATTTTTTGAACAGAATAAAGATTGCTTTGATCAACCACGTGTTTAAGCAAATCAGAGGAAAAAAACATTTGGAAATATTCTACCGGAGTTTTTATACTTGTTGCAGGCTCTAAACTCCCAAGCCAATCAGGTGTTGTCCATGTAGAACCAGTTCTGTTTTGACGCCATTTAACAGACGATTTTTTGGACTTTTTTGCCTTTTTCGAATTTTGAGCTTGGGATGAATCAGGAGCTGTCGATGTTGTAGCTGGAGGATCAGAAACAAGGTCATCATTGGTAACAAATTGTTCTTCATCACAGTCTTCTAAAGTATCACTGCCTAAAAGCAATTTACAATAAGAAATAGGACCTAGTTCTGACATTTTTTTTGTAATTATTGCATACATTTTTTTTGTGGGTTAATTTTAAACCATGCTTGAGTAATATTTAAAAAACTCAAACAACAATTAATTAAACAAAAATCTGTAGCTAATTGTTGACATATTGCTTTACTCAAAAATTGCACAAAAATCTATAGTTTACTTTATAAGAAAAAAAAAGTTATTTACACTCGTACCGTAAACAGGGCAATCATCATCCATGTCACTAAGCAAAAGCTCTTCTTCTTCAAATAGTTTATTTTGTAGTTTTTGCCAAACACCATAAAATCTAATTGCATCTGTATCTACTGTAAATCTACTCAACTATAATTATCACCTAAAGGACGAAGTTAACAAAATAGTTATGTTTAAATAACTTAGTATATTTTAAAAATCTAAAAGCCTAACTACTCAAGTTTCTGTCATTTAACACTTGACATAACTTTCTAATTTTTCAACTTAAAAATTTTGTAAAGGTTTTAAGAAAGTTGTCTTTGATCTTTTTTAAACCTACCAAGCTGCTACTTAACATGCTGTCTGAATAAAAGACAAAGAAACAAAAGTAATCACGTGATGTGAGCATGTGTTGATTGTGCAACTTCTAAAACAGTTAGTTACAAATTTGTCAATCTTGGCATTGTAGAAAAAAATAGAATTTACAGACAATTTACAGCCATTCATTTAAATGTAACTAAAAAGTCACGCTTGTCATTATAGGGTTAAAAGCATAATGACCTTTGCTACATTTCTACAAATTTTTTTCCTTTCTCTCTTTTTATTTCTTTTTATTCTGAATGTACAAGAAATGCTGACTGGAATTTTATACTATTTTTGAGCTGAACTGAAATTACAAGTAACGTAACTTTCAGTTGCATTGTGACATCATAAACTGCTTTGTCCAATAGTGAATTTGACATGGTAATTATTTTAGGAATTTTGGACAAAGCTTGTAACTTTGATTTTTATCTGGTGATGTTGCCTGATTAATAACAATAAAGGCTCGTTTCCACTACGAGTGTGGAAAAGAGCATTTTTTCTTTCTTTTATTGATCTTTGATTGAAGCAAGCAATTAAAATTGAAGCGACCAAAAAAAATCAATAAAACAAACAAAGAATGCTCTTTTCCACGCTCGTAGTGGAAACAGGCCTTAATGTTGCAATTTTTATTCATTCATTTAATTGCTATAATGTTGAGAAACGTTTCATGTTATAGTTGCCAGTGTTTACGCTGGTTGAAGGTCAGTGTTGATGCCTTGAAAGTTGATTCTATAGTGAGATAAAATTGATTTAGCCCATGTGACAGGCAAATCATTAAGTCTAATATTAGCCATTAGAGTGCTAATTTATTCTAATTGTTAGTCAGTACAAAGTTGTTGGTACATGATATGCTTTCAAGCTTGGAAGCCAATATTTTATGAGAATTGTTCAAGTTCTTTTGATTTTGTAAACATCCTTTATAGTTAGAAACCATGGTTTCTTTCTATCTGTCACACTTCATTCCTAATAATTTTTATCATGGCAATATAGCTTATTTTCCGCCTTAAAATAATTCAAAGTTTTGCTATAATATAGAAATCACTTGGGCAAAAGGTAATCACTTTTGTACTGTGTTTTTTATTTATCTGCATGCGATTGTTCCAATGCAACTTTCTTTCTTTTTTGCCAGACAGTGGTGACGTAATAAGTTTTGTCTGTATTGCATGACCGAGATAAGTCTTCTGAAATGTTCTCACCATGGAAAATGCATTCTAATTTTAACTGGCGTGACCAAAGTGTTCAAGATAGTTCCAGCAATTTGCATCTTGTGACCTTTTGTCTATATATATGTGCACTCGACATGTGACTGATAAGGGTGAAGCAAGAGACAACAATGAAAGAGAGACGCATAAAGCGAAAAGTGCCGGTTTGAGAGAAAGTAGAATTTGTGGCGAGTGTTGAAGTTATTCTGTGCCAGTGTTTTGAAGTTGCGTTCTATGGAGGTAGAATTATTTGTGTTGGATGAATCAAGTTATAGCATTGATTTCACTTTGCAGTTTGGCAAAACGTGAAATAGAATTTTTGTTGGTCATGAATTTTGTAATATATTCGTTCTTATTAAAGACAGTGGTCTCTGTTTGTCTGTGAAGAAGAGTCTTCAACAAACCAATCCAAGCTTTTGTTCAAATCAACTGTATAAAAGCTTCAGGCTCATAACAAAACTACTTCTTGAGCCAGAATAAAATAAAATTAGACACAGCTTTGTTTCAGCGCAGGTATTTGGGTTACCTAGCTCAACTGGTCCTTTAGGATTCCCAAACAAAGTACGTGACACTATCTGCAGAGAAAAGTTTCTAGCAAATCTATTCATACTTAGTCAGGACTAACTGTTTTAAAGAACTTTAGTCTCGTGGCAAACTATTTCTAGAGCCAGCATAAATCAAAAATATATATGTACAGCTTTACTTCAGCACAGGTATTTGGGTTATTTCGTTCAACTGGTCCTTTCAAATTTTCAAGTAAAGTTGTGACATCACTGTTTACGTGTATATTAAAGTTAGATTAAATTGAGCAAAAAGCCTCAATATTATCATAAATTTTTTCATGCTAAAATACATTCTTTGAAGCTTGGGTGATGAGTTATGCACCAAACTCAGATTTGGATAGCATTTTAAAAAGTTAGGATCCTACTGCCTTAAGGTTGTTGTCTTTAATACCATAATACATGAATACAATGATGGATGTATTTAAATTTTAAATTACCTAGTACAATTGACAGATCGAAGCCAGTTACTTTTATCATCATCAGATCCATCAATATAATGAGATAAATTTCCATTTCTATAAATCTAAAAAATCATGAAACAAACAACTTTTATAACTTTTAAATAGTTGTTATTAATTGCTTAATAATAATTGAACAACCCAAGAAATATAAATAGTAAAACAAAGGAATCAATTAATAATTCTTTTTTTTACCATTGTACAGGGTGGGGCATAAGTTTGGAAGCAATTTTTTAAACTAAATTATTTTGTTACTATAGAATAGTTTCTAAGTAGGAAATACGTTTTATTGTAGCTAAGACATCACTCTATTACAATATCAAATAATTTTTTGCAAAATTTTAAATGATTCAAAAACGTCTGACAAGAGAGAAGCTATAGTCACATTACAACATGCTGGAAAGTCATATTCCGCTATTGCAAAGACAATTTTAATTGCGAGATCGACTGTCTGGAAGACATTGACACATTTCAATGAAAGAGGGGATTTATCTGATTGTCCAAGAAGTGGTAGACCACGCACCCAATGGTCTAAATCAATGATCAAGTGCATTCAAGAGAGAATTAGGAGAAACCTGAGGAGATCCATCAGACAAATGGCAAAGTCTACTAACATGAGTCCCAGAACCATTGATATAACTCATCCAATAAAGACCTGAAAATGTCCTCTTTCACCCTCCAAAAAAGACAAACTCTGTCAGCAGCTGTACAGCAAAAAAGATTGGAGAGAAGCAAAGTTCTTCTGAAGAAATTCAGATCTGGCACAGCAGGTGAGATTGTTTGGTCAGATAAGAAGACCTTCACAGTTGAATTCACTCATAATTGAAGAAATGACAGGATCATTGGAAGAAATGTCAAGCCATTTCCTATAACCAAAAAACTACGTACCAGACAATGAAACCAGCCTTTGCCATGGTCTGGCCACTGTTTCTAAAGCCAGGAAATCACCCCTCATTTTTATTGATCAAAGCACAAAAATTAACGCTAAATATTATGTTGAAAACATCTTGGAGCCAATATTAAAATCTGCTAAGGATCACTTTGGCAATGACACCTTGTGGACATTTCAACAGAACAGTGCCACATCACATACAGTGAATGTTTACAGAACTGGTGCAGAGAGCATATTCCCAGGTTTTGGTCTAAAGAAATGTGGCTCTCTGCTCCCCAGTTCTGAATCCCATGGACTTTTTGGTGTTGTCCATCCTCGAAGCCAAAGTCTGAGGAAAAATTCACCACAGTGTGGACAATTTAAAACAGTCTCTACTGCGAGCATGGCAAAAAATTCCACAAGAACAGCTGCATGCCTCCACAGATGATGTTTACTGCAGATTGCAGGCGGTAATCAAAAGCAATGGGGGCCATTTTAAATAAAAATTTTTTGTTTGCTTTGTATAGACTTTCATGTAATCGTACATATCTGTAAATTGTTAAATATATTTTTCTTAAAATCATAATATCAATTTTAATTTGCTTCCATATTTACACCCCACCCTGTAGATATAAATGCGAAACAAATTTTAGGGAAAAAAATCATGCGTACAAGGTTGTAAGTTGTAATTTATTCATATTAGAAAGCTTTAAATTGAGTTTTGGTTCAGTGAATTATGAAGAGCAAAGTATTACATATAACCACTTTTATTCCAATTGCAACTATAAATTATAAAAATAATATGCTGATGATGGAGCAATTGGGAGTGGACTAAAAGATTTTTGGATCAAGTGACCCACAGTAAAGTGTTGGAGGCACTCTACATATAACAACTGTCTATCATGATTTAACCGAGATTCAAACTGCACCATTGCTTATTTTGTTCATAAGTTTATTAACTTGGTTATTTATTTCTCTTGTTATCTTTCTTTTTTTTTTACGTACTGTACTGCCTTGCACTAACTTTTTTAACTTTAAATAATACTCTGGTTTTGTATTGTCGATTTGATAGCTACTTTACTATTAAATATATACAAGTTGAATTAAATATATTTAATATTGTTTCTTTAGATACAAGTCATGATTTTGTGAATAAAAGCTTAGTTTATGGTTTACCTTTATGACACTGTCAAGCAATTACCCCAACTTGCTAGTATAGATACCTAGATATTGCTGTACGAGTGATTTTTTTTAGGGATATGATTAAAATGTAGAACTGCTTTCCAAGCCTGCCAAGCAGGGGAAAGTATTGTAAAGTGTCTTTCCCAAGAACACAACAATTTTGAACTGAGACCATGTCAATCACAACCACGGCGCTCTTAACCACTCAGCCAACTTTTCTAAAACCATGTGGTCAGATTCAAACTTGATAATTTATGGACAAATGTGGCAAATGAAAAAAAATTCTCCCATAAACTGAAATACAAACTTATGCATTTTTTTTGGTGTAAAAAAAAACATTAAAAGTATGAAAGTCACTCCCAGAAACAATGTAGCAAAAAGTGACCTGTTATACCAGTCAAGTATTGTAGATGATTGCTGAGTTTGCTGCAGGTACAGCTATTGTGTTGATTGCAATTATTTAATTTTTTGTGAAATCTGGTCCATAAGATTTTGGCACACAAGCATTGGGCACCTATATAATAAAAACTCCAGTTGCTTTTATCCTTGCTGCATTTATAATGTTTTAAATGTTTATTAACATAATTTATAAATTATACTCTGCTGGTTGGGAAGATTAGAGACTTCTTTTTTGATTAACATTTTTTTGTTATATTTGCTATATAAGGAGTTGCTGGCCATGTATTAAGTACTTTACAGTACATAGTCTAATCTTACAATTTTAAATAAAACACGGTAATTCTATTTGACAAGATTAAGCCAATGATTGACAGATAAGTTGTTAAAGGTCATTCCAACAATAACATCTGTAAATGTTGGTGAAAGCACAAGTTTTTGGGTCATGAGTCAAAGTCAAACTATATGCCACAAAAGCAATACATCACATGGGCTTCACAAGTTTAAACCAAACAAATTCTTTCAAGCTGAATCACTTTTTCTGTTTTTTATATGCACACCAAAACTTATAATTTTTAAAGACTTTTTAACAGCAAGATTTCTAATAAAAGCAAACAGTTTTTCATGCTTTTAAAAATAGATCTCTGGCTCAAGTAAACTATTGTCAATGGGTGCCAAGCTTGCACCCCATTAACCTCTTTAATAAACTCTTGGCAGCAAATTCTCACAACCCTGCTAAACAGACTTTTTGTGACAAAACCAAAAAATCTGAATTAACAAGATCCGACTACATCTTGGTTCTTTTTAGAGAAATATAAGTTTCATTTGGTACTGCTTTAATTTTGAAATCGATACTTTCTATGGTTTTAAATTAATTATTACAAAAGTTCTTACTTCCCATGCATATCCTCCATCAAAAACAAGACATGGTTTATCTTGATCATCCTTAGAAACATCAACTCCTTCATATGGACCAAACACTGAATTTAATTCAAATGCTTTTTTGGCCCAAGCACCCAATTCACCAGGTTTACTTTTAGAAGGCTCAATGCTTATTCCTTCAGGACATGTTCGATGTGCACGACCACTTGACCCCTGAACAATAAAATAAGCAACATACAAAATAATACATTTATAACATTGTAACCAACCAATTTAATTGTTTTATCTTTAACTGGCAAGTAAGGTCCATGTATTAAACATTCACCGCTGTACATTTTTGCACAAATGTCACAATCTGGAAATAAATGTGAAATGTGTGAGCTGTAACTGTGACTTAAATTAACAAAGTTTTAACTAAAAAATAGCAAATAAAAATTTTTAGCTTTAAAAAAGATTAAAAATCAGAGTTTCATTATGAATTAAAAAAACTTTTGTTGTTTTACATACCAACAAAACATAAACAGCAGCATGGTCAAGTAGTTAAGAGTTGTGTCATTCTGTTGTGTCCTTGGAAAAGAGATTTTACAGCACTTTCCCCCTGCTTGGCAATCTTGGCCAACAGTTCTAAATTTCAGTTATATTTCAATAAAAAACCAAAAACCAAAAACTAAAATAGAAAATTTCATTGGACAGCAACATTTTGGCACCCCCAGATGCAGGTTGGAGCAATTGCTTGCCTTATGTATAGCGCCTCCATCACTTTCCTGTGAGTCAGAAGGATAAATCAGATAAAGATGGAATGAAATAAACTTTAAATGTAATTGGAAATTTTTTTACACAATGCTTTTAAAATTTCAAAGTACAGGAGTGTATAATAGTTTCTTAAAAACAAAATCCCTATTTGAACTAATATAACTTATAAGTTAGGAACTGAAATTTCAGTTCCTATAGAAGGGTGTACCATGCACAAGTCAATATTTTTAAGGCTTTTTATGGTAGTATGAGATCTACATAACCCTACAATTTTATACTTTTCAATTGTCTGTCTCGAAAATTGTCATTTCTTTATTCATCTTTTCATACTGTAACGGAATCACAAAATTCCTCGTCCTTCCCGCTCCGCACAAACGCGCTTCACGACCAGCACCAGACTTTACGGTTTTATTTTATTAAGAAAAAAACGATAATTGCGGCACTAGTTGGAAACGGTTTTTCAACCATGTTGGGCAGATGAGCAAAGGAAGTATCAAATAGCAAATTCTCTACCTTAAGTAGACAACGTCCAAAGGGACAAATATAGCAGCCAAATCAATCTGAAGACTGTGCCAAATGCCAAGTTACAGCCAGCTCAAGAAAAGGCTTACCAAAACAACGTGGCATCACTCTATGCCCAACAGCCACGCAAGAACGCAACTAAAAGGTAGCGCTGATTATTCAGTGCCAATACAAAAGGCGCGCTGGCTCGAAACCCGGACCCAACATCTAATTCTTAAATAATTTACGCAAACGACGTAACACATACAATGATGTTAAAGCAACTTTTATAGATATTTTTTCTTGCGTGTATTTTCAGAAGATAACCAGAAAAAACACAAAGCTAGCCATGCAATCTTGACATAGCATTTTAGTGGCTCTAAATAAAAAGCTTCTGTTGTCAGCCATCCAAAAAGCATAAACATTAGCAGCAGTAATTACAGAAATTCTTTCGATTTTTGAACAGGATGAACAATAGCAGTTGCAAAAGCATCATCACTTTCAGCTAACAATCAGTCAACTGCATCAAACAATAAGAATCTTTAATCATGGTTTTTGCTGAAAGGTTTTGATGAATCATTAAAACCAAACATGTTCACTCTGCATGCTTGACGTATGAAATGCTTGCTATGCTCTAAACATCGAATGATTGCAACTGGCTGAGGAAATAATGATAATACTGCTAAACCTAAATGCCTAAACTGTCTCAATAAACATAATAAGACCAAAAAAGCATTAACATAAAAACAAATTTTCATCATTACTTCATGCTATACAAGGGGCATTAAAAAAATATGCGGAATTTTATAATTTTTTACAATTTATTGATACAATCAATCTACTTTTCAACATAGTCTCCATCAAGGTTGATGCACTTCTCCAGGCGGTGTTTCCATCCTTTTATCACATTTTTGAAGTAATCTGCTGACCATTTTGTGAGCCATGTTTTTGCTGCTTGCTTTGCCTCATTAGTGTCATGAAAATAAATGCCTTTCAAGTGTTCTTTGAGTTTTGAGAATAAAAAAAAGTCAGATGGGGCAAGGTCTGGGCTATAAGGTGGATGTGGCAGCAATTTCCACCAAAATTCTCTCAAAACATCTCTTACAATCCAAGAAGAATGCACTGGGGCGTTGTCATGATGGAAAAGAATTCCATGATGGAGTTTTCCTGGACGCTTTTCAGCTAATTTTGCTCACAATTTCCTTAAAACTTCTATGTAATAGATGCCTGTAACAGTTTTTTTACCTTCTAAAAAATCTACTAGTACAACTCCTTCAGAGTCCCAGAATACAGTTGCCATTACCTTCTTGACAGACCTCTCAGACCTGAATTTGATTGGGCCAGATGATCCACATGAGAACCACTGTTTGGACTGCTGTTTTGTTTCAGGATCATACTGGTAGACCCATGTTTCATCTCCTATGATAATTCGATCAAAAAAGCAATCTTCATCTGCTTCAATTTTGAGCAAAATCGCCATTGACAATTCACTCTGAGATTGAACTGATTTGGGCACAACGCTTTTAGCATCCATCGCGCTGAAAGCTTGCTGAGGTATAAATCGTCATGCAGAATCAAATGAGCTGAACCAACTGATATGCCCACAGTCTCAGCTATCTGATAAACTGCCAATCGTCCATCTTCTTTGACTAAGTTCCTAACAAAATCAATTTTTTTATTGTTTTTGAGGTTGTTGGTCTTCGATGACCCTTATCATCTTCAACAGCTTCTCTACCATCTGGAAATCTTTCAATCCACTTGTAAACACAAGTTTTCTTCAGAGCATCATCTTTATAAACAGTCTGCAGAGCTTGAATGATCTCTGTTCCTTTCCAACCAAGCTCTACCAAAAATTTGATGTTGGTTCTTACCTCGAAATCCTTTTGCTCCATGAGTTAAAAAACTACCTTAAATAAACTAGCTCTTGACAATTTCGTTTACAAGCACAAAATGATTGATAACAATTATTCGATCACAAAGAAGATGCTTTTTATGGCTAGCATGTTAAAATACATTTTTTCTTGTTGGCACTCTTGTCATGAGAGAATTCCGCATATATTTTGAATGCCCCTCGTATATCAAGATCACATTTAAATAAAGTTAACATACTGCAGTAGTTGGGCAAATAGATTTGGTTTATTCGGTTTTGAAACAAAAGATAGTTTGCTAGCAAGCAATAATGAAACTTATTGGTCATAATGATAATTTTTTAAACTGTGCCATGTCACTTCAGCTGCAGTAATTGAGTTAATTTTGTTCATCTCAGAACATTTGAGTGATCCCATTGTTTTTAATGTCAAGCAAAGCCCATGTTGGACTACAAGACAATTGCTATTGCTGCATTGCAGCCAAATATAACTTTTTTTCAGTACAACAATATAAAAGAATGCCATGCAACAGAGTTTTTTGATATCTACAGCCTGGGACAAAAGTTTAAGACCACCTTTGGAAAAAGGCACATTTTAGAAAAAAGCTTCTTAATCACCTAATACTAAATATTCTTGTGTCAAAATGCATATTTAGTTTTTGGATATAAACCTTATCACACATTAATTTTTACTTTTTACTTTCGTTCAATTTTTTAAATGTTTAGCTTAAAAATACAAAATTTTGAACCACGAAAATTGGCAAAAAATCTAGCAGTTAACGTTGAAAAACATATTCAATTTACCGGTCGTTGCACAATGAAGGTCTCAGAACGTGAAATATCAAGGCAGATGAAAGTTAGAAAAACTGCTGTACCTAACACTATCAAAAAAATTTCAAAAAATAAGTACTTTCAAGGACAGCAAAAAAACAGGTTATCTGAGCATTTTTAGTAGTGGAAATAAACGTTTTATTAGGAAGAGAGTGAGTCAATTCCCTTAGAGTTCTGCTAAAAAAATACAAGCTAAAATGGCACAAGGAAGCTTCAAAATTAGTAAAATTTTTTTTTTACTAATTTTGAAGCTTCCTTGTGCCATTTTAGCTTGTATTTTTTTCAGTGGAGCTCTAAGGAAATTGACTCACTCTCTTCCTAATAAAACGTTTATTTCCGCTACTAAAAATGCTCGGACGGCCTCTTTTTTGCTGTCCTTGAAAGTACTTTTTTTGTGAAATTTTTGATAGTGTTAGGTACAGCAGTTTTTCTAACTTTCATCTGCCTTGATATTTCACGTTCTGAGACCTTCATTGTGCAACAACCGGTAAATTGAATACATTTTTCAACGTTAACTGCTAGATTTTTTGCCAATTTTCATGGTTCAAAATTTTGTATTTTTAAGCTAAACATTTAAAAAATTGAACGAAAGTAAAAATTAAAAATTAATGTGTGATAAGGTTTATATCCAAAAACTAAATATGCATTTTGACACAAGAATATTTAGTATTAGGTGATTAAGAAGCTTTTTTCTAAAATGTGCCTTTTTCCAAAGGTGGTCTTAAACTTTTGTCCCAGGCTGTAATACACAGATGCTCATGGAGCAACTGTTGTTAACTATTCCAACTTTGAAATAAATTTGCTTTTACTGTATATCCCGGCGTATAAGACAAGGTACAAAATTATATCAGTTTTCGGCGTATTTTGACGTATAAGGCGACCATCAGATAAGACGAGGTACAAAATTATATTGGTTTTATATACCATAAAGACTTTTATATCGGTTGTATAAGACGACCCGTTTGGTTGTATAAGACGTTTTTTGACTTTAAGGGTCGTCTTATACGCTGGGATATACAGTAATTAAATTTTGATAACAAGCATGTTGCTTTTGCATGTGATGGAATTGCTGCAGTAGTAAATAGTCAAAGTTTAAACTCAGGAAGTTGACCGAATAAATCAAGATCACTTAAACAATGATTTAGTACGATTCTTTTGGCAGCAAGCCATTTTAATAGGATGATTCATGAGAAAATAAAGCCTATGTTTGGTAAGTGGTACTGTTGCTTTGGTTAATATATTTTTATTATGGAATAAAAAAACAAGTAAAGACAAATAACTTAAGTTTTAATGTAGATTTGCACCTTGATACATATTTTCAAAAACATTCTTTTATACTTGTATGTGGACTGTATAATCATACAAATAATGTTACATGTTATGTCTACTGCCAAAATGAAGTCATATTTTGTCAACTTTTAAATATTACATGTAAAATAAATTAAAAATATACTCATGACTCAATTGCAACTTTTATTTATTTTATTTTATGTGAATTTGGGTACCATCTTTATTTTAAGAATCAAGACAGAAATTTTTGTTTCATGCCTTTTTTCCAAGGGCTGCAGCTGTTTGAGCTGTAGCCAATTACCGTATTTTCCAGCTAATAAGCCGATTTTCTGGACATAATTTTTTAACCTGATTTTCTGGGGTCAGCTTATTGGGCAGATATAGCTTTGGACAAGAAAATACCAGAGGTCAAAGTTGGTCACAAAATCACACCTTTGATCTCACAATAGCACGATCTAACTCCACGTCAATTCACGGCTAGAGTTAAATAAAGACAGTAAATAAAAGAACATGTATTCACAAAAAGTATGTAATTAAATAAATAAACAAATTATCTGTATCAAGTCATGTAGTGACTGATTAAAACAAAGTCTGTTGTGCGTGTACTATAAAGTGCGTTGGCACATAAAAGAGTGAATAGAATCAATGTTAGTAAAAAAGAATGTGCATTGGTGTGTAATGAATGTAATGCAAAAGGATGCAAAAAGAGAAAAAAGGTACGTATTTAACGCAATTTTTCTGCCTCAGCTTATTGGGCAGTAATATGGAAAAAATCCTCATTTACAGAGCTAAAAATTGGCCTTGGCTTATTTGACGAGTCGGCTTATTACCTGCAAAATACGGTAATACGTTTGCCATTTTTTTTAATGTTACAATGTAACTTTTCACATTTATTATATAAAATTCAACAGCTCTGTAAGTTACAACTAACAGTTTGGACACCTTGTTTTAATGCCTCTGACATTAGCCTTTTTCACATGAAATAAGCATATCACTAATCAAGCATGACAATTTATTTTTACTTACATGTTACAAATTGGTGAAGCACATTTTCACTGCACTTTCCAAAACAGCATATTGCCACTGAAAGGGTCCCACTAAATCTTTTCCACCTGATAGTAGCTTTAAAATGTACAGACTGGCAAGGTGGCAAGGTTGGCATAGTTGGTGTGATTAAAATTCAAACATTAATTTATCTGGTTTTTATAATTAATTACACAACAAATACAACCTATTTCAACAAAAATTAAGTAGACTATGTCCTATTGCAAACCTAGCTAACCTTTCCAACTTTGACCATCACTCTGACGTTGCCAATAATGCCAAAGTGTAAATTTCAAAAAAACACTTTGCTGAAAGTGTTCTGCTGAAAAGTCACATACAGTAATCTTCTGGTTAAGTTCACACCCATTTAAGTTTGCATCCTGATTAAGTTCACAAAAAATTTTAAAAAATCAAGATTCAACTTTTACAAAAATTTATTAATATTTACAGCAAATCAGACAAATCATAAAAATGTTTACAATTTAATAAGTCATGAATCATCAGCTGATGCATATTTCGTTCTCTTTTGTGTTTTGCATGCAAAATAACCTGCCTTAATTTTCGCTAAAAAAACTCAAAAAAATTTCTAAGCTCATTATAGTAATTTCCTGCTTGAGCTTGCACACCTGGACACAACTGATCCTCAACTTCAAGAACTTCACTGAATATGTGTTCAAACCCACAAAAAGTGACATCATTTCCTGTGGGTGCTGGACTATGTGCACAAGATTTGACCACAGTGTGTACGTTTACATCTTTATTATCATTTGTTGCTTGTATACTTTTCAACACTTCATTGACATCATCCAAAATCTCATTGGAAAACTCTCCACTGTTTTCGTCATCAACATGTACAAACTCATCTAAAGTGCTTTCATCTATTGGAATTATCAACTTCTTTATGAGCTCCACTTTTCAAAGTTACTAATTCAGCCTTGTTAAACACATTCTTTATTGTCACATCTAATATCACATCCCAAGCAAGCTTAGTATATGGAGCCGCATCTAGCATGTGAGAAGGGTTACCATAAGCAACACCTGCTCCTCTTCTAGGGAGTCTTTTTGCTTGCTTTTTTTTGCAAGCGTTTAAATTCTCATCCAGCTCGTAGAAATCCAAAATATCTTTAAGATATAAATATTTATATCTTTTTTTAATGCTGCAATAATTCCCATATCGCAAGGATGTTTCCAGCTTGTGCAGTTGGGTGGGAAAAACACCACTTTGATATTATTTCTCTCAAAAGCTGGAAAATGGCCAAGAGCATTATCCATGAATAAAAGAACTGGGCGTTCTGTTTTTTCTCTTACTTCAGGATAAAACACTTCTTCAAACCATTTCCTGCATGTGGAGATGTCCATCCATGCTTTATTCTGACTTATGTACTTGACAGGCTATTCCCAATTATTAATGCAAGCTAAAAACTGGGCTTTTCCAATTAATGTGCATGGGATTTTGTGTGTTCCAATGGCATTTGCATCAACTACAAGTTACACTCTTTCTTTGGCTTTTTTCCTCCCTTGTGTGCTGCTAACATTCTCAAATGGCATAAGTAATGTATATTTGGGCAGCAGTCAAAAAAATAAGCCTGTTACGTCCATGCTATATACATTTTTGGGATCATACTTTGCAATTACAGCATATAACTTATTCAAACCTGCAACAAGATCAGGATTTTCTCTGTCAACCTCTGCTCCTTCACTGCAAAGAAGCTATTGTATTCCATGGTGTTTTCTAAATCAGCTAAACCACTGCCATGGTGCTTTAAAATCATCTTGCAATATTAATAGTTCTTCAGCAATTTTCTTTGATTTCAAAATGGCGAGGGAAGGTGGAACTGGCAGGTTTGCTCAATGCATGCTATCAATCCACAGGTATAACTTATCTTCTACCTCTGTAAAACCACCCACAGGCACTCTGAATATTTTCTTTTTTGCTTCTTCAGACATCAGAACAGAACGCTTACAAATATCTTCACGCTTCAACCAGACTTTTCTAATAGTAGCCTCACTCACTCTGTACTGTTGTGCAATACTTCATTTTATGAGAAGGATTTGAGTGATTTAACTTGGAGATTACTTCCAATCTTTCTGACATTATTATGGGAATTTGCCTTTGCCGGTCATTATTATGGGAATAACATTAACTTTGCTTGCTAAATATTAATTTTTATCTTAACTCAATGCAGCAATTTGTCTCAAAACACTAGCTTAAATGACGAGAGTTTTCACTTTAACTGATAATTATACAGGTTCTTTAATTTAAAACAAGCTGCTTAAAGATGAGAAGCACCAGACTCAAGTTTCGCTCTTGTTAGAGCTTGTTGCTGATGCTTATCTCACTGCAAATCGAACCAAGTACCTGCCACACAGGTTACTATACCACTAAACCACAAAACCCAGGTGATAGATGGACTCAAAGCAGCTATAAGTTATAAGTTATTTCCGGCTTTACTGAACAAGGAATACGTAGAATCCACTATGTTGTACTTCCAAGGCCATACCTCATGACCAGGACTCTTCAAGATACTCAAGTCTGGTGCTTCTCATCTTTAAGCAACTTGTTTTAAATTAATTCTAAATCCTCATTATTCTTCAAATATAAAATTCTTTCTTCACTCATCAAGCTCTAAGAAAGTAAGCACAATACTTAACACTTGTCAGGTAAGTCCCAGTCATGAGGTACGGCCTTGGAATTACAACATAGTGAATTCTATGTATTCCTTGTTTAGTAAAGCTGGGAATAACTTATAACTTATAGCTGCTTTGAGTCCATCTATTATTCGGGTTCTGTGGTCTAGTGGTATAGTAACCTGTATGAAAGACTACAGGTACTTGGTTCAATTCGAAGCGAGATAAGCATCACTGACAAGCTCTAACAAGAGCAAAAATCAAGTCTGGTGCTTCTCATCTTTAAGCAATTTTTTTTTAATTAATTCTAAATCCTCATTATTCTTCAAATATACAGGTTCCATGTTACATAATAATCGCTTAGGTATAAATGTTAAGTTCACACCTACCAGCTAAGTTTGCAATCGTTGTTCAGATTCAAGTTGCAAACTTAAGTGGGAGATCACTGTACAGCAATAAATGGCCCAGATGAACTAAATGATGAGGATGCACTAGAGCAGTGTTCTTCAAACTTTTTTCATCGAGACCCATTTTGCACAGCCAAATTTTTCGCAACCCCTAAAAAAAGGTCTTCACCTAAAATCGATTTCTGATTCTGCTATTTTTCCCCCGACATCAAGGTGTTCTCTAAAAAAAAAAAAAAAAAGGTCTTCACCTAGAATCGATCTCTCATTCCGCTATTTTTGCCCAAAAATCAAGGTGTTCTCTAAACCAGCGGTTCCCAAACTGTGCGCCGCGAAAGTATGCGAAAGTTGTTGTACTTACTGCTTTTCTCACAATAATTGCAGTGTGAAGGTTATTAGCAGCAACTTCCCTTCAGAGAACGATTCCAATTGAGGACCTTTTTCAAACAGCCTGATTTTGGGAGGGAAATAGAGAAAAATAAGGAAATCGGATATAAATCAAAGTGAAAACCTTTTTTTTTTTAGAGGACACCCTGATTTTCAGAGAAAAATAAGGAAATCAGATATAAAATAAAAGTGAAGACCTTTTTTTTTTTAGAGAACACCCTAATTTTCGGAGAAAAAAAGATTGTTCAAAGAAGTAATGGAACTGAATACCTTTTTTCATTACAGCGCCACAAGTATTTTTAAGTCTTCAAAGGGTGCCGTGAAAAAAAAAAGTTTGGGAACTGCTGCTCTAAACAAAAAAAAAGAAAAAAGGTTTTTTACTTCGAATTAATCTTGTATTTCGCTACTTTTCTTCCAAAATCATCGTAATCTCTAAAAATCTAAAATTTAAAATCTTGCGACACCCATTGAACCACTTT
This sequence comes from Diplosoma virens, assembly GCA_963680785.1. NCBI lineage: Eukaryota > Metazoa > Chordata > Ascidiacea > Aplousobranchia > Didemnidae > Diplosoma > Diplosoma virens. Next base: position 12,308,950 of record OY796889.1, on the reverse strand, counting down.
GCGACCTCCAGTTTGAAGAGCCCTGCACTAGAGGTTAACTAGAAATAAAGAAAACCTAAGAATACATGGATAGTGAATAAAAGAACAAATACTAAAAACAAAAAAAACTACAAAAAGACATGGAAAAACTAATGCTTATAATGATGAACAGGAACTTTGTATTGAAAATAATTACTGTATTAAATTCATTCCATTAAAATATCATATTAAATGTTTTGATAAAAAATTAAAGCCTCATAAAATTTTGTGGTAGTTGTTTAAATCAAAATCTAAAAAATCTGTATACATCTATGTATTGCTGATGAAATAGCATTAATAAAAACTTCATGTACTCACATAAATAATGGTCAGAATCCAGAACATCAACATTGGTTAATTTATTTTGGTGACTTTTATCTTCTTGCAATGAAGTAGAATTATTACTGTTCTAAATATATATCTTGATTCAAATAAAACAAATCCATTCAGAATTTACAGACAAATATCAATTTATATTAAAATAGTATAACCAAGTGTAATAAAAACCATTTTATTTTTTAAGTAGGTTGTAGAACAAACATTCTTTTTAAATCCGATAAAAAAAGTTAGGCTTACCTTTTTTGTTTTATCATTCTCCATTTTGTAAATGACTTTTACTCTCACCCTCTATTTTTTAACTTAAAATAAAAATTGATCTGGAGAAATCCTCAAAAGTTAAAGATCACTTTACGTCTAAAACAAATAAAAAAATTAGTAATTTCAATTCAATTTATAAAACTTTCAAACTTAGCAAAAACCGTCTCAAGTTACAAAAAAAAGTTATAATATTCAGTTGGATAGAAATTCTTGTCACATTTTTTGCCTCGCCTTGCCTGGGATTTTCAGTCTATATATTTTGAATTTGGTTAATCAATATTTATTGTTATTACATTAATGTTTTAATATTTTATTTCAGATTAATTTAATAGCATTTTCTTGAGTTTTACAATTAAATTACCCTTTTAAAATGGGTTTTGACCAGATGCATATTAGACATTGTATTATATTCTTGTTGTAAGCAAAAATATAAGAAAAAAGCTGGAGCAGGAATCTTTTAACTCTATTACATTTGATGTGTCATCTGCTTGAATAAAAACAAGTCAAATAACCTCTGTTGGTGCGTTTTCCGTAAGTTCAATATTAACACTTCAAAGTGATTGTGTTATTTTTTGTGGTAATTAGAATTTTATTGGTTGATTTAACTTCAGAAACCTCTTTTTATTTTGTTAAAATTGTTCAAAAACTGGAGTTCGAATAAAGTTTTAAGAAAAGCACAGATATTGGATATGTATAGTATGTAAAGGTTGAATGACATAGAGTGACGCTGGCCTATAAAAAAATGATACAATCATATAATGTAAAACATCAAGCGCATAAGTAATTAACGATCTTACTTCAATTTAATCAAAACAAAACCTGATATTGAAACCGATAAATTAAAACAATATTTTTTCAACCAATTTTAATTTTGTTTCTTTTTCTATGCACAATTAAACATGATTAAGATTGATAGAAAAAATAAGACAAAATAAGCTTCATACACATTGCACAAACCCACCATTCCTTTTCAAGATTTAAAATTTTTATTGATTTTTATCGTGTTTCAACTCTATTTAACTTCCAGACTCGTACAAAAACGTTGAAGATGTTATACTAAGGGCAACTTTTAAGCAATACCGTACCTGCTTATTTAATGCTACAGTATATATGCGGGCCTGCAAGCAACCAGAAGATCTAGCAGATAATTGCTTTCAGAGATGTCAAGATATTGCAGTAGGTTGGAATTTTTAATTTACTTTTTTAGTTTATATTTGAGACATAACTAAAATGCTAGTCTACCCAGACTACCCTACTAGCCTGAGTAAGCTAAGCCTAAACAAAAAGTCGCGAAAGGGTAAAATGTACGTAAACTCGACCTTACTCAAAATTAACTAGTAATTAGTACCGCAAAGATGGGAAATTAGTTCTGATAAACACTTAACTATGACAAACGTCAATTTGTGATAATATTACTTTAAATCAAGAAACTCCTTTGAAGCTGCAATCGATACAAAAAACAAAAATATGTCACAATGCTTGCAAAAAAACTTTCAATGACCCTATAATTAGACGGAGTACCGCGGTACCAAGTACCGACGGTACCGGTACTAAAAAAGTACCGGGGTACAGTACTGCGGTACTCTAGTACACGGTACTACCCACCACTGTTTATATGGCACAAAAAATTTTTTTCTTGTGAACTTTTCTAATATTGTTTTTTCAATTTAACCAGTCAATGACGTTACGGAAACTACAGTCAAATTTAGAAGTGATTTTATGGATCTCATTACGAAAGGTAAAAAACGAAGACACGCAATTGTGCAGGAAGTTTAATGATACAGCAAAATATGTTGCAAATCAATAAAACAATAATTTTTGCAAGAGTATTTTAATGAACCTACTGAATGAAATATTACAAAAATAATCCAAAACTGTAAAAAACTAATCCAGGTCCAAACTTGCAATGAATGGTAGATCTATTGTAAGACACATAGACCGGGAAAATTAATTTTAAAAACTTTTCTAAACAAAAAATCCCTGCTAAATACCATTATAAGCTTTCGTTTATTCAACTTCTTCAGATAATTATATATACCGTAAAAAAGAAACAGATGATGATCGAACATAAAAAAATTTTGTTATTAAAGATAATAAGGCGAATAAAAGGTGTCACTCATCAGCTGTGTAATCAGCTGATAAAATTGTATATTATAACTATCAAATATAGTCACAAAAATTAAGACGTTTTATCATTCACAATAATAATGTAACGTAACACAGTGGCGTAGCAACGCAATATACCGCCCTTGGATTTTTGCACAAAACGCCGCCCTTCACATCGTTGTCAAAGCTCATTAAAATTCCACACAACAGAAGAATTAAAGCAGTGTTTGTTTAATTTTATTGAAAGTTCAAAATTCAATACGTCTAGCTTTCATTGAAGCAAATTCAGAAATTATATCGTCAAAAGATAATGTCTCGAATAAATCACTTTCAATGGACAGTATTGCTAGCGCAGACAGCCTGCTTTCTCCCATAGTCGATCTCAAGTAAGATTTTATCAACTTAAGTTTTGAAAAACTTCTTTCGCAGCTTGCGAAAGAAACGGCAACAGTGAGGTAAAGCTTAAAGGCGCGTTTACAGCCGTTTACAGTACTTTTTTCTTTTAGCGCGGTCTTGGTTTGTTTTATTGACGCTCAAATCCACTCATTTTTTCTCGAAAACATGATTGGATTTGAGCGTCAATAAAACAAACCAAGATCGCGCTAAAAGAAAAAAGTACTGTAAACGGCTGTAAACGCGCCTTAATCTATTTCCATACTGTCACTTTGCAACAAGGAATGGGATTTTAAAAAGCCGAATACCTCATTTAGCAAACACATTTCGCTGAAACGCTTTTCCGCTTCACTCCGAAACCGATCCATAGCTTCTAACATGCATCTCTTGATTTCTTCAACAGCTGAGAGACCTATGTCTTCTGCATATTCGCCAGGCATCCTTTTCTTTCTTCTGATCCGTCTCTCTTCAATCGGTATTTCTTGCTCTTCGCAGATCTTGATCGCTCTTTCAATGCATTGCTTTACCAGCGCATTGCGCTCATTGTTCAAAAAAGTAATAAATGCTTTCATCTTGTGGGTACAGTCTTCCAGAGACAGACCTTTTTGTTGCAAATGTTTTTGGGTGTCACAAGATTCTCTTAGGACTTCCAACCAAACTTGTAAAAAACAAACAAAGGAAAAACGTTGAATTGCATCCAAGATTCTACGCCCTTGTCCTCGTGTATCAATATTTTCATTTTGATCACAAAGTTTGTTTAATGCACCCACTACATCAATGAAATATTGCTGAAGCGCTTTCACAACTTCATAATGCGCACTCCATCGTGTGTCAGTCACTCGTTTTACCACATTTGGCACATACTTAAGCAATACCTCCCATCTGTGAGTAGAAGCAGAAAAGGAGGAATAAATCCTTTCCACAACAGCAAAAAATGTTTCAGAAACTTCCGACGATCCCACTGCGTGAACTTCTGGAAGGTTAAGTGAGTGGTTTTCACATGGAATAAGAAGGCCTTAGAATTAATATCTTTCATTCTGCATTGTACTCCAGTACGGACTCCTGCCATGGTGGAAGCATTGTCGTATGATTGGCCTCTACGCATCATTATGTCTAAGCCATTTTGCTGAAGCTCATTGAGAATAGACTTTGTAATTTCGTCTGCATTTTTTCCGTGCAGTGGAAAAAAATTCAGAAAGGACTCCTTTATTTGTACCTCGTTAATGCTGTCGATTTTGACCTATCTAGCAATAAAAGCCATTTGATCAATATGAGAGACGTCAGGAGTACTGTCAAGTAAAATTGAGAAATACTTTGCTGTCTTTATCTCCTCCAGAATGAGATGTTTTACCTTTTTATTAAGAAGCTCGATTAATTCATTTTGGATAGCTGGTGAAAGGTACGTTATCATGCCCTTTTTAGAGAGTTGGGTACCAAAAATGTGTTCGTTAATGACTGCACTGTAATTTGAAAGGAGTTTTAAAGTTTCAAGAAAATTTCCCTGGTTTCTTGAATTAGAATCTTCCCGATGACCACGAAAAGGAAGATTTTGTTTACTGAGAAACTTTATGACTGCGATTACGCTCTGCAAGATTTCTCTCCATCTATTTTTTTCCTTATTCATAAAATTTTGCATTTCTTTGTCAATTGTTTGATGAACCTGAAGCCTCAGTGCGAGCTCATTTCATTTATAAAAGCACTGTTTGTAAACTTTTGAATTTTCGTGACTAGAAATGCACGGATTAAGATGCCAAAACTTTACAAAAGGTTTGAAAACAAATGGAGGATTATCGTTTCTCGATTGAAATAACCTGCAACAGAAACAATATAATCCTGAGTGACTATTCGAATATAGCAACCATGATCTGAGAACTTCAGCACCATTCTTTAGCTTCTTAAAAAACCACTTCTTACTCAGAAAGTTTAAGGATTCTTTCTCTTTGTCTCCTTCTTTAATTACTCTAGTCGCTGGCTTGAATGGTCCTTCTTTATTCTGAAACCTATAGGGCCCTAATTTGATTATCTCAACTCTCATGTTATGAGTTAATACTTCTGGCCAAGTAGCCACATCGTTATGAGAATAATAGATATCATCTGTTTTTTCTTTATCTGAAAGTATTTCATTCGTAGGCTTACTTCTTTCAATGATTACTTTGTTATTGTTTTGCTCGAGGTAAACTTCTTCTTCTTCCGTCTCAACTTGAAGTAGCGATTTATTGTGGCTGCCAACCTCTTCTGTATCTTTGGTAGAGGCAATTTTTACGAACTTCAAAATGGCTCCTTCATTCTTTTTTAGTTTCTCTTCTCTAAAAACAGTTCCACTTTCTTTTACTCTCTTCATAGGCAACAATTAACTTAAAAAATTTGCAACTTAAATCTTGTTCTGGAATCTGCAACACAATAGTTAAAAAACTTGAAATTAATCTAAACTAAACTGATAAACTAAAACGAACCTAACTAACTAACTAGCCTAACTAAACTAAACTAAACTCTAAACAAAACTAATCTAAACTAAATAAAAAATAAACTGAAAACTAATTTAAATTAAATTCCCAAACCTAAAAGCTAAACTGACTGAACAATGCAATAGCTTACAAGTTACAATCGACATTCTATTATGACTTCAACAGCATGAGTAGGACCGTCACAGATACCACATTATACCATCACAGTGAGTCACAATCTAAAAAATTTGCTAACTAATTAGAGGCGTAACTTGTGTAATTTTTAGGCTTCACTTATATCAGTGTTAACTTAGTTCGTTTAAATCTGAGTCTCTTTGGGAATAAATTAATGTGACTGTCTTTGTTTGTTTAAAACGTTATCACATTTTGCCGCCCTCCAGCAACTTGCCGCCCCTGGATTTATCCACAAGATCCAATGGGTAGCTACGCCACTGATCAGCATACATATTCTTAAATTTATTCTTCTTCGATATTTTCGCTTCGCAACAACGCGTGGCGATTTAAGAAGCCGAATACTTAATTTATTTAACATACAAATTTCACTGAACGGCTTTTCTGTGTCACTCCGAAATCGGTCCATAGCTTCTAGCATGCATCTCTTTGATTTCTTCAACAGCCGAGAGACCTACGTCTTCTGCATGTTTGCCAAGCATCTTTTTCTTCCTTCGGACACGTCGCTCTTCAATCGGAATTTCTTGCTTTTCGCAAATCTTGATAGCAGTTTCAATACTTTGCTTAACCAGCGCATCGCAGTCATTGACCAAAAGAGCAATAAAAGCATTCATCTTGTGGGAACAGTTTTCCAGTGACAAACCTCTTCGCTGTAAATATTTTTGGGTATCATAAGATTCTCTTAGAACTTCCATCCAAAATTGTAAAAAAGAAACAAAGGAAAATTGCTGAATTGCATCCAATATGCCACGAGCTTGTCCACGTGTATCAATATTTTCGTTTTGATCGCATAGCTTGTTTAATGCACTTACTACATCAAGGAAATAATGCTGAAGGGCTTTCACAGCTTCGTAATGCGCACTCCATCGAGTTTCAATCACTCTTTTTACCACAATTGGTACATGCTTAAGTAACACTTCCCATCTTTGAGTAGAAGCAGAAAAAAAAGATTAGACCCTTTCCACAACAGCAAAAAATGTTGCAGAATGTTCAGACGATGCCACTGCGTGAACGCCTGCGAGGTTAAGCGAATGATTAGCACATGGAATAAATATTGCTTTAGAATTAACTTGTTTATTCTGCATTGTACTCCAGAACGGATTCCAGCCATGGTGGAAGCATTGTCGTATGCTTGACCTCTGCACAGCATTATGTCCAAACCATTTTGCTGAAGCTCATCGAGAATAGACTTAGTAATTTTATCTGCACTTTTTCTGTGCAATGGAAAGAAATTTAGGAACGACTCTTTTATTTGTTCCTCACTGCTGTCAACTTTTACGTATCTAACAATAAGAGCCATTTGATCAATATGAGAGAGTCGGGAGTACTATCGAGTAAAATGAAAAAATATTTTGCTGCCTTTATTTCCTCCAGAATGAGATGTTTTACCTTTTTTTCCAAGAAGCTCAATTAACTCATTTTGAATTGTTGGTGGAAGGTAGGTTGTCATGCCCTTGCTGGAAAGTTGGATAACTGAAAGATGTTCCTTAATGATTGCATTATATTTTGCAAGCAATTTTAAAGTTTCCAGAACATTCCCCTAGTTTCTTGAGTTAGAGTCTTCACGATGGCCACGTAAAGGAAGATTTTGCTTACATAGAAACTTTACGACTTCAACTACACTATGCAGGATTTCTCTCCATTTATTTTTTTTTTATCCATGAGATCTTGCATTTTTTTATTAATTGTTTGATGAAGTTCAAGACTCAGTGCAAGCTCCTTTCATTTATCAAAGCACTGCTTGTGAATTTTTAAATTTTCATGATTAAAAATACATGGGTTTAGATGCCAGAAATTAATAAAGGGTTTCAAAACGAATTGAGAGTTATCATTTCTTGATTGAAACAACTTGCAACAGAAACAATATAATCCTGAATGGCTATTCGAATAAAGCAACCATGATCTAAGAACTTCATCACCGTTTTTTAACATCTTATAAAACCACTTTTTACTCAAAAAGCTTAACGATTCCTTCTCTTTGTCTCCTTCTTTAATTACTCTGATCGCTGGCTTGAACGGTCCTTCTTTATTCTGATATATTTCAGGTCCTGCTTTGACCGTCTCAACTCTCATGTAATGAGTTATCACTTCTGGCCAAGTAGCCACTCGTTTATATCATCAATTTTATCTTTTACTATAAGTGTTTTGTTTGTAGGAATACTTTCAATGATCACTTCTTGATTACTTTGCTCAAGTTCAACTGTCTTTTCCGTTTCTGTGTGAGGTAGAGATTTGCTGAAGTTGCTAACCTCATACCTTTTGTTAGCTGAAGAGAGTGAGGACTGTAAAGAAATGTTTACAAACTTGAAAATGGCTCCTTCATTCTTTTTCAGCTCTTTTTTCCTAGCTTTTTTTTTCTGAAAAAAGCTCCACTTTTTTTTACTCGTTTCATTGGTAGGCTAACTTTACGTAAATTAATTAACTTTACAAAATTAGCAACCAAATTTTTTAACTGCAATCTGCAATATTAAACAACACTGTAGTAGCAAATTTGCTGTAGCCGAGCTGTAACCTACTAACTCTGGCGTAAAACTGTCAAATCTTTAATGCTTTTTTCTCAAAACCTATAGGCTAAACAAACTCTACAGTGTCCAGGCATATAGCCGATATCACTTCAGCTGAGTGATTAGCAATCTATGCCTTCACAGAGAGCACAGTGCGTCATAATAAAAAAAAAGAATTGCTAATAAAATCATTACATTTTGCCGCCCTCAACAACATGCCGCCCTTGGATATATCCACAATATTCAATGGTTAGCACGCCACTAGGCTGCGACAACCTCATCTGCATCGTGAAAATCGCTCAATCGATCTACAACCAAGTGAGTTGAATGATGCAAAACTAACTTTGTTTTGGCTTGCGCTGGAAATGTTTCGACGGCCCGATCAACGCCACCTCCGACAAAGATTGAACCTAATACCTTCCCATGACGAGCGTGTTGGCTTCTTGCGCTTTGATGGACGTCTTTCAAAATGTCCTTGCCGCGAAAACACGATGAATCCAATTCCACTGCTCGGATCAAACTTGATTGTGAAGCTCTACGTTACTCAAATCCACCAAATCTTAGGACACCAAGGATACCGCGTCGTACTTTCATACTTACACGAACAAGGAATTTATATTGCTCAAGGAAGAAAATTATTAAAATTAATTTCTTTCAACTGCATGAAATGCAAACCGTTTCGACGTCGTTTGATGACTCAGCAGATGGGACAGTGTTAAAATCATAAGAATAGAACTCGCACTGAAATTGAAAAAGTTTATTAACTGCATAGAAGTCTTTTTTGAAACCTGTTAATTAATTCTATTGTTTGCGTTCACTGCTTTATAGGTAGATCACGTGCAGCGATCTTAATGAAATCTGGTTGGCTCACTTACACGTGGCGAGCACACTACAAATTGAGATATTGGTAAATTTAATTCCTCTTTCAGTCGTTGGTGATCAAGTGGTTCGGTGGTTTAGTTTGTAGAGTGAGTTTGTAGATCGCAAGCGAAACTTGGGTAACTTTCGTTTTGCGATTGCATCGTTGGGAGCACGTTGGCGGCACGTTGGTTGTATAGTTAACTGCATCGTTTAAGCAGTATTGTCGAGAAAATAATTGTGGTCGTTGGCTTGTGGAAGCCTGTTATACCTTCATAACGAAATCTCAACTTTAATAAATATTATATAGCCATAAGATGTATGAGAAAGCCAGCGGTGTGATTGGGGAAGGCTCGGATAGCATCCCTATAGTTTGAAGAATTTGGAGCTAAAGAAGAGAGGGATTTGCTGTGCGGTCTACAGTAAACTTTGAAATTAACAGACAGTTACCAAAATTCCGATTCAACACCCACTTTCCACCGTTTTCTTCGATCACGCTTGACTATTTTGGATTAAAAAAAAATGAAAAAGATTAGAAATGTGACTATTGATGCTTCAATAATCCTGATAACTTGTACCACAACTCGAGTTGTTTATTTCGAAATTACAGAAACTCAATCTACCAACGACTTCTCATTGGCCTGGCGGAGATTTATCTCCAAGCGTTGTGTACATCCTACCCATGTCTTTAGTGACTCGGCAAAAACATTTTTTGGAACTTGAAAGCCGATTCGTGAGTGGATATCCGAGTGGGACAAAGCAAAAATTAAGTCCCTTTTGGCAAATCAAAGTACTACTTTCGAATTCATGTGGCAATTTAATGTTCCACACGCAAGCCACATGAGCGGAGTGGTTGAATCTCTCATTAAAAGCTGCCGAAAAGCCTTCGACAGTACTTGCAATTACCACAAAGTTGCTTACACCCAATCCGAGTGGGAAACAATAATTTTTGAAGTCAACTACTCGGTAAATTCACGACTTCTGTTTTCAAAAACAGTTGAAAATCTAGATGAGGAACCATTCAGTGGAAACACTTTGTTGTACCCCTATGGACAAGAACCTATGCCTCAATTATCTGCACCTTATTACGTTGATCCGAGAGTGTCTATTAAACGTCCTCAATGCTTCATCAACACGTTTTGGGACTCTTGGATGCGCAACATGCCACCTCACCTTCTTTTGCGAAATAAATGATTCAAGCCCAGAGAAAATCTAAAAAACGGAGATTACGTCATTGTCTTAAAACCAAGATTGAAAGGTCAATCAGCTCCTCGAGGACTTTGGGAGCATGCCATAGTCGTGAACACATTTCCGGGCTCTGACGGACATGTGAGAAAAGTTGAACTTTGTTTATCTGGTCAACGAAAGCTCTTATGACCCATTCATAAACTGTGACTTTTAGCCACCGCTGAAGAACTGTGCGATGACGGCAAAGCAAAATTATGTTAGTCTGTTTTGTTTTTGTTCTGCTTAGTTTTGCTTTGACTTCGCTGCTCACATATTCCGCGCTGGGAGGAATGGTTTGAACTTATTTATTTATATAGTTAAATCACATTTAATTCAGGTGATTAATAATTCAGATTTTTCTTTATTTGTTGGTACAATAACCAGTTTTGCATTTGGGAACACAGCACGTATATGCCATATTAAAAGCTAATCAAATAATGATTAAAAAAGTTTACTAATACTAATCAGTAATTATATCTGAGTAATTTATTTGAGATGTAAATTCATCATTAAAATAAAAAAAAGTGTTAAGTAAATACATAGAAAGCAAAGAAAAACTTATACCAAGATAACCAACATTCAACATATCTACAAAATCAAAACCAAAGTTTTTTGACTGGTTGTAGTGAAGTACTTTGGAAATGGCTTGTGATTGAACTATCAATAGCTAACATATATCAAAATAGATTTATTGCATAAAAGAACAAGTAAGCTTTTGAGTTTTAGAATTTACAAAAAAAAATTGATTATTAAACATAAGGCTATACAAACACAACTTATAATTTTTTTACATTGTAAGTGTACTAATAATTTTTTCATTTTTAAACTTTTTTCAGAACATAAACATCGAAGCTATAACTAAAAATTGAAAAAAATAAAAAATGTTTTATTGGTGCTTAAAAAAACTTATCAAAAATTGTAATGGTTCAAAAAAAGCTGCAAGATTGTTTTAAGTACCACTTGACACATTATACAATACACATATGAATTAAAAAAGTGGGTCAATAAGTTAAAAACAATTTATAGTTATTTGAAATAAAAATTCAAATAGTTAAAATAATGTTAAACAACTTTTTAAAAAATTATTTTTAAAGTAAAAAGTCAAGATAAATTAAAATATCTAAATGAAAAAATCTTAATATTATGTTAATTTTATTAAGTAAACTGATTGTTATAAAAAATTGGCGAAAATCTATAATATATATCATGTAATAAATTACAAGATAAAAACTATTTATATCAAAAAACCATGATCAATTAAAAAAATTAAAAAGTTAATTTACATAAATTGAATAAAAAGTAAAAATTAAATTTAAATTTATACTGCTATAACTGTAATTAGTGTAACGCAGCAAATGCATTCAATTTTCACTAGCCCTACAGTGTGCACGAAACTGCACGAAAAAAGGTATCCCCGGTTCGCATTGCGGTAGTTTAGGTATCCGCGGTTTTTATTAACAAACGGCTGTTTTACCAGAAATAGTCGTCGATTGCCGCCATATGTCGTTGACCAGTCGCCGACTGCTTAAAAATTCGTCCGCAAATTTTTAAAACATGGCACAATGTAAATATGGCGCCGTATTTGTCACAACCCCGTTTCTGAAACTATTGGCATACTTGGCTGTCATTTTAGTTCCCATTGCTGTACCTTGTGTTTATAATTTGTATATAATGTAAGTCCTTAAAAGTAAAGTTGTTATTTTCTAAAATACATTCAATATCCACAGTCTTAATCAGGGACCTATTTTAAGGGGGGACAGGGGGACATGTCCCCCCAATATTTGGAAAAGGGGGGATAAAATACCTTTTGTCCCCCCCAAATTTATGGCAAACTTACAATTTTATGCCAAATTTTGGCACTTAGCTCGGTTTGTAAACTGTGGTTGTAAACTATGGTGTGGCGCATCATGTCATACAGCTAGTAGTGTGCAAAGCATTTCAAGAAGCTATAATTATACCTCGTACGAGATGCATTAGACCATATACATAAACTTAATTTGCAGTGAAATCTGTTTTACAAAACTATTCACACGTACTTGATGCCCTAAAGCAAGCAGCAGCTAACTTTGAAACAAATACAGCAGCTAGAGCCAATGGCATTAATATTTGTCTTGCAAATAGTAAAAGTGTCCTGGGCCTACATGCTGCTTCGCCTATCCTTGAGATTTTAGAATCACTGAACAGGTCATTGCAAAGCTCATCTGTACATGTTGATGGAATGATCAACAGTGTTCGACTTGTCAAAAGTGAAATTATTAATGTTCGTACAACAAAAAAATTTGCTGACATTTTCAAGGAAGCACAGAAAACGAGTGAGAACCTTGGATTGGAGCAGTGTTGTGCCCGTCAACAAAAAATCTTGAAGGCGTTAGCGTCAGCGTCACCTCTTCAAATTCTTATCGGCGTCATTTACGCCGATAACGCTCAAAAATGTTAACAGCGTCAGCGTCAAGGTTAGCGTCAATCCCACAAATTAAAATATTGTTAAAAAAAATCATTGATTATGTAGTAGGGCAGAAAAATTAGAAATTTCTGAATTGTCATAAAATGGTTTAATTTCAAAACAAATGCGTCACAAAATGATTGTTACACTTGTTTTATTCATTTATTTACTTCAGGTTTAGAGCCCGTACGAACAAGGAAGACAAAATATTAATAACAACTAAGCACAACAGTAAAAAAAAAGTTGCATTGAATTGAGTACTATTTCATGATCTACAGTACAACATGGGCTGAATCATTTAGATGCACAGCAGATTTTTATAAAAGCCACAAAAATAGGATTTACAAACAGGGCTGGGGAGCCACTGTAGAAGAGCACTAGCTCCGGCTCCAGCTCCGGAGCTATCAAGTACTCATTCACTAGCTCCGGCTCCGGCTCCAGCTCCGGAGCTATCAAGCACTTATCCACTAGCTCCGGCTCTGGCTCCCCAGCTCCGGCTCCGGCTCTCCAACTCTTTAATAAACAAGTACTTTATCATTTAGTGTTTAAATCTTTTTGCGATAAACTATTCTATTTGAACAAGAATTACGACTTCTGATCTTTACAATTATATTAATCAAATCTGAAAGCGAGTACCAAGAAATATAACTGAATGAAAATCAATTGTGGCGTTATCTAAACCAGTGGTTTTCAATCTTTTCTGTACCGTGGCCTATTTTTCAACCCAAGTTAACTTCACAACCAGGGAATCGAACCGTTTAAAATAACGTTCCGGTTCAGGTTCAGGTTCGGCAAATTTTATTTTTAAAGGTTCAGATCCAGTTCAGGTTCAGCAAAAAATTTTTTTTCGGGTTCAGTTCCGGTTCGGGTTCAGCAAAAATTTTTTTTTCGGGTTAAGTTCCGGTTCAGGTTCAACAATTTTTTTTTTTAGGGGTTCAGTTCCGGTTCAGCTCCGGTTCGGGTTCGGAATATATATTTTTTATCTATTTCTTACAAGCGTTAGGACTGTAAACACAATTTTTTACCTCATGTTATCATGGGCGTCCGCAGACGCGCTTCCTGGAGGAGTGATGGCAAACAGTCGGAAACACAAAAAATATTCTTAAAAAGGGTTTTTTAAAAAATTCTGGTACAAGTTTTAAAAAAATTAAATTAAACTAATTCACCGGCATGGGTCTTGGTTGTAAAAACCAAGTCTTACCAATAAATTTATTTATCAATGCGAGCGCCAAAAGCGGAAACGGAAGTTTTTTGTTGTTTTATGATCTCAAAACTTTCTTATAAATTGCGTTTACATGAGTTTATATAGATCTTTCTTCGAGTAGCCACTGATACACCTGTCTAAGAATTTTTTGATAATTTTTTAGTGGCGGCCCTCACGCAGAAGGTTTACTAGTTATGAAACGTCATTAAGGTTCATTTTTACTTCGAACATAGATTGGAGTATTCTTTGTTTCTTTTAATGATTTTTTTGCTTCGTTTTGCCTTTAAGCGCGGAAAGAAGTAAAAAAATTAATAAAACAAAAAATACTTCGTTTCAAGCCGCCGGTAGTGGAAACGGGCCTTTATCTTACGTAATCTAAATTTAAAGTTTTAAACAAATTAAACATTTAGTCATTCAAGTTTATAATAATAAAAAATTGACGCATAAAGACTCTTTTCCCACTATGAGCGTGGAATGGAGTACAGTGGCGAGCAAAAAAGTAAGATTTTTTATTTTAAATTAAATTAATTTTTTTAAAAATAAGTTACAGTGGAACCCCGCTTACCTGACCACCTACGGGACCGTCATCAAGCGGTCGCGTTAGCGGGGTGGTCGTGTTAGTGAATTTTGCTTTGGAGCATCCTGTTTGTAGCAATTGTTTGTTGTAAATGTCACAAGTGGCGTAACCCGCAGTAATATCTGGTAGGCGTGATTTCGAATTCTGCACGACTTTTTCGTCAACACAGCCACTCTCTCTGCAAATAACAGCCTGAGAAATGCTATGTCGTGTCTTAAACCTGTTTAACCAATCGTTTGAGGCTTTAAAGCCATTTTTCTTCAGAGATTTAGCAAAGTTAGAGCTTTTTCTTGAATCAGAGGCCCACTTATCGGTAGGTTTAAAGACCGAGCTCTTTGAAACCATCGGAAAGTTAGTGAATCGATATTTCCTTCAAATTGAAAGATTCTAACCCTCTTCCGGTCATTCGATAAGTTGTCGTCATATGCAGCCAAAACGTCTGCCTTTCTTTTAAGTGTGTTCTTTATTTGAGTCTTGCTAACGCCGAAAATCTTAGCAAGTTCCTCTGAGATTTTCCCTCACTTTCTTTTTGTTGTATTACCATAACCTTTTCTTTGATTGAAAGTTCTCTCGGTTTCTTTTTACTAAGTGCCATTATTTTTATCAGATACTGCAGAATGAATTTAAACAACTGTTAGTACTGAAGTTTATCTTATAAAATTCAGTTCTGTTTGCCACACTAATCATTCATTGCGCAATTGCATTTTCTTTGTGTGTGTGCACGCGCTCATCTAATCTTATTGTTTTGATCACAAAAGAAATTTAACCTTATTATTTTGGTCACAAAAGCAAATTATTGAGCACGTGTGGTCGCTTTAGCGGAGTTAAATTTGCAGTTTTGGACCAAAATATGGCGGTCCTGGTCTGGAAACCGGGGTGGTCGCGTTATTGAAACAGAATGCAATGCATTACCATAGTAAATTATTTGGGACCGCACTGAAGTGGTCCTGATAACGGGGTGGTCGTGTTATCGAGGTGGTCGCCAACCAAGGTTCCACTATAGTTGCAATTGAATTATATTTCTAAAAAAAAATAAATTAATATTGGATTTAATATAATTTTTTGTGCTCTTTTAATGATATATTACTTGATATATATTAATATATTTCAATTTTAACAATGATATTTTTAAAAAATCTTAAAAAATAAAAAAGTCTTACTTTTTTTGTTCGCCACTGTACTCTTTACTTGATTTATTGACTTTATGTGCTCACTTAGATTTTAAGAGCGGAAAGATGGTCAAAAGAAACAAAGAATGCTCTATTCCACGCTCGTAGTGGAAACGAGCCTTAACTTTTAGAAGTTTTTAATGCATATTTATGTATTATTTTGTAAAATTTGAAATTTGAAAAAGCGAGTCCCCCTTTTGGTTCTCCTGGCGCACGTTCATGTATCTAGTGCACATATTTTTTCTTCATTTCTTAGCTGATAAAGTCGTTTATGACGTTTCTTTATTGGCAAACAAGTGCTCAAACAAATTGTGGCAACTTCAAACGGTAACATTTGATTTAACAATTACAACTAGTAATAAATTAAAAATTAAATCAGTTTGTTGTACAGTAGAATTTGCCTAAGTCGACTTCGGCTAAGTCGCCAGTTCGTCTAAGTCGCCACATATCGCTTGGTCCCGGCTGAGAGCCTATTGTTTTCTGTTTTATCAAGTTCGGCTAAGTTGTCTTCGCCTAACTCGTCAATTCGCCTAACTCGCCACTGTTTTTGCTCACCATGAGCAAAAAAATTTGCCTAAGTTGTCAGACCTATAAAAACTTTGCCAGCGTGATTATATTCCAAACTTTTAGTCTGCTACCACTACACTACAGTTGTTTCGCCTATCTGTTTACGATCCTACTGATGTAACACAACCCCACTGTGCGTCACAAACTTCCTTCATAACCCCATTATTTCATCACTTTAGATTGTTTTTACCAGGTTTAGTTTCCGTTCAGTTAGCCATCTTATTGCCATGTGAAGCAGCCTGGCTATGACAGTTAGAAAAGCTATCAGCTTATTTGCAATAAATTACAGTACTTAGTGACTAGGGAATGGGCAAAAAATAAGGTTACAGCAGAGAATAGATTAATAAGAAGACAGAAAGAGCACAGAGCAAGAAGAATAAGCGCATAGAGTAGATTGTACTGTACTGTGTAAAGAAACAAATGTTCTTTAACGGCATTCTCGCCACTGCCAATAAATAAAGCTTTTTATAGCGCAGTTTTTTCTGCACAGTGCTGTGTTTTAATCGTTTAGTGTTGTTGATAATGTCGAGGAAAAATCTTAAGCTCAAAACTTTAACTTTGCAAGAAAAGTATGAAATCGTAGCATTGCACAAAAGCGGGAAGATTACGAACAAGGCACAGTTTGCTATGGAACACAACAACCCACGATCAACGTTGAGTTCCATCATCAAAGTGTCAGAAAAAATTATTTCTGACTACGAAGATGGAAAGAACAGTAAATCAAAAAGAAAGAGGAAGCACAATTTTGAAGACGTGGATGAGCCATTGTTGAAGTGGTTTAGAGCTGCCAGAGACAAGAAATTACCAATTAGTGGAGATAACTTGCGGCTGAAAGCTCAACAGTTTGCTGAAGCATGTGGTTATGAAAATTCGAAGACACTAGACACTAATTGGATCAACAGGTGGAAATTTAGGAATGAAATAGTCTGTAAGAAACTGCATGGAGAAGCCGAATCTGTAAACCAACAAGCTGTGGACAACTGGCAAAACAGCAGACTTCTTGAAATTCTGAAAGAATTCGCACCTGAAAACATTTTCAACACAGATGAAACTGGCCTTTTTTTCAAGTGTCTTCCTGACAGAACACATGTGCTAAAACATGAAAACTGTGCTGGTGGAAAAATGTCCAAAGAAAGACTGACTGTACTTGTCTCTGCAAGTATGATGGGAGAAAAACTTCCACTTCTTGTAATCGGAAAATCTGCAAAGCCACGTTGTTTCAAAGGAGTAAAAAGACTTCCACTTGAGTATAAATCCAACTCCAAAGCTTGGATGACCTGCAGTATTTTTACATCTTGGCTGAGAAAACTGGATAGTCTGATGCAAAACAGCAACCGAAAAATTGCCTTGGTTTTGGACAATTGCACTGCTCATCCAAATGTAAATGGCTTGGCTAATGTCAAACTGATATTTCTACCTCCAAACACTACAGCAAAAACGCAGCCTATGGATGCTGGTGTCATTCGCTGTCTGAAAGCCCATTACAGAAGCAATTTAGCAAAAGAACGATTGGTTGCGTGGGAAGAAAATATTGAAGATTTTAAAATTGACATCCTGACTGCCATGAACTTTCTGAGTCAAGCCTGGAGTGCTGTTTCTCCTGTCACCATCCAGAACTGTTTTAGGAAGGTAAACTTCAAGCTGAGTGATACTGAAAGAGTTGAAGAAAGTACAGAAAAAAGTGATGCAGAAGCAGAAAGAATTTGGGAAATGCTGCAAGCTGCTGAGCTTGTTCCTGCCTCAGTATGCTTTTCGCAGTACACAGACGCTGACGAAAATTTGATAAACAGAGAGACCATTACAGAAGAAAGCATTTTGAGTGAAATCAAAGAGAAAACATGTGATACAATCGAAGAAATAGACGAAGAAGATGATGATGAAGAAGAAGATTTAGTGCCACCTCCATCCATAAAAGAAGCTCTTAATATGGCAAAGAAGCTGCAACATTTTATGATGTGTCAAGAAGACGGGGGAGAATCATATGGTGCATTGACCAAAATCCATTCGTACATAGTGGACAAGTCCTTGGCAAATGCAAAACAGTCGAAAATCTCGGATTTCTTTAAGACTGCATCTTGAGTGTTTAAATAAATATTATGTTGTTGTACAGCAATCCAAACAGTCCTTTCTGTTTGTGTTCTTTATTTCTCAAATATTCAGCTTCTGCAGAAACAAAGGGATCTAAAGTCTGTGTAGGCTTAAGCATATTAATCTGTTGTTTGCCTAAGTCGCCAGTTCGCCTAAGTCGCCACTTTTTCTGTTCCCCTTGAGGTGGCGACTTAGGCAAATTCTACTGTATAAGATTTTTTTTTTCTTAAGATAACTGAAATCAAACTTTGCAATTTTGTATATTGATCACTGCTTGCTTACAAACTGGTACTAAAAACTTGCTGCTTTTTATTTTTATAAGTGTATAGCGATGAAAGGGTAAAAATTAGGTGTGGGTCCAATTGTTTAAAAAAAGTCTTAAATTCAAGCAAATTCAAATTTACGGGAGACAATCATTTCTCAATTCGTAAAACCAGCAAAATGGTTTTTCAGCATTTGATTAAAAACTTTTTTGATAAACACTAGCTTGATATTGGCAGAAAAATACTCTGACTCCTCCATAATGTTTTGTTTGCCAAGCTAACTATTGGCGACCAAAACTATTTAGTTTTAACTCAAAGTCAAATTGTGCTACTAAATTTTGTTTGCAGGGGTAACTTATACAACAATGTAATTTGCTTATGGTTTTTCGGTTGCATTTTACATAAAGATAACTGACGCAAAACTTTTGTAATGAACCAGCAAATATGTGGTTCTTATATTAAAAGTTATTTGTCCTGTTGCTACAATTTTGGTAAGCCTGAAAGTTAACAAAAATTTAATTTTAACGTAATACTTGATAAATGAAAAAGCACGCTAGATAAACGTTTTTGTTTTTTTTTTTGAAAAAATTTTGTTTTTTTGAAAAATCAAAAATTAATTAACTTTATTGCATTGCTTGCTCAACAATATTTTTTACTCAATCTCGACTGTTAGGGATACTATCATGCTAGTGAAAACCATTTGAGGCAACTATAAGTTATACTGAATTCGAATCATTCGATAAGTTTACACTGCTTTTTTTATTAAACTTCTCCACGCAACTAAATTTCAGTCGAGTGGCTCCCAAACAGCCTGCACTGTGCAGCTTTGATTTTTTAATGGCGTCAAATAATTTTGCTTCACCAACGAGGTTTCACTATGTTTGCTACGTCTCTATATTAATATGTATTTTTTTTAATAGTATGGCACTGTAAAAAGCTTAAGAACAACTGCTTTAGCATATATTTAAGATTTCGCTTTCTTTATCTAGCAAGTGGCATGTTTTTGCCTTAACTTCTCGCCTAAAAAGTCGTTTATAACGTTTCTGTATTGCCACACAACAAGTATCGTGACCAAAAAAATTGCGCCAACTTCAAAAACAAAATTGTAATTCTGATTCTTCTACAAATAACTTTAAAATTAAAATTAGAGCATCAAACGGTCGAACCGGATCCATTTAAAATAAAGTTCCGGTTCAGGTTCGGGTTCAGCAATTTTTTTTTCTACGGGTTCAGCTCCGGTTCAGGTTCAGCAAATTTTATTTTTAGGGGTTCAGTTCCAGTTCAGGTTCAGCAAATTTTATTTTTTCGGGTTCAGTTCCGGTTCGGGTTCAAAAAATAATAACGGTTAATACGGGTTTACGGATCCGGTTCGGGTCCGGTTCGACACCCTGTTCACAACCCACTTTGGTCAACAAAATTAAATTCAAAAAAAAAAAAAAAATCTTCACTTGGAATTGCTGTCAATTTTCCCTATTTTTGTCCCAAAACCATAGTGTTCTCTAAAAAAAAAAGTCTTCATGTGGTTGACTGCACAGGACTCCAGAAAAATGCCAAAAAAATGGGACGGATGGCAAGCCTAATTATACATATATATTATACATATTGCTTTCATTTTGATTTATGCTCCATGGCCCACTAAAAAAACCACTGTGGCCCACTACTGGGCCATAGCCCATAGGTTGAAAACCCCTGATCTAAACCTTGAAAAGGTTAAATCGCAACTATTACGAATTGCAAACTCCGCACTGAAAAATAGCTAAACTTTATCTTTTTAGTTGAAAACTTTTGAAGCACATGTGCGCGAAACAAAAAACTCGCAAGAGATTTAACGCACGAGGAAATAAACGAGAATGTTTGTGACGAAATATTAAGGCAATAAAAAAGATTAAGTCAGCCAAATCTTCACTCTACAATTTTAAGAGATAAATCTACGACGTAACAATCATGCGAAAATTGAACCAAATAAAAAATTTAAGTTATCCAATTCTCACGGCTACATTATGTTTTAGTTATATTAAATTTTGATATTTGTTTACTCTTAATCATTGAGTGTTTAAATTAGTGATGGGATGATGCCAATGTTTTTTTTTTTTGACTCCGATGCCGATTTCAACAACATTTTTCGATTCCGATTCTTCTTAGTCAGAATTCACCTTGTTTTTTATATGAGACTAACAATTTTTTTTAAAAGCACCTAGTTTAATTAGTTGCATAATTGATGTACAGTGCCTCTTCCTTAATTGTTTTAAATTGTTCACCATTAGCCATTGTAAATTAAAGATTATATGTATATTAAAAAGTGAATCAATCGTCCAGGCAGAGTGCAAAAGAATAAGAGCAATATTTTAATACAAAATTTGTTTCATCACTGTTTTGAAAAAACCACAAACATCTGTAGCTTCTTTATTTAAATAGAATCTTGATCCTTATTCAATTAGAAAGATTTTATTTGAAAAAGGATATTTAAATATATTATATAAAATTTATTTAACTACTTTTTAAAAAACCAAAACAGTCTGTTTCATTCTATTGAATCTTCCTGTGTTTACAGGAAAAATAAAGAATGGGCTATAATCATTACTAAATATAGTACTATGTTTTCATAACATCATTAAGAAAACATAGTACGATAAGTCAATCTTATCCAATAAATAATACGTAGTTCTGCAAAACATAATTTATAAGAGGTCGTTTCAAAATTTTAAATTATTTTAACAATAGAAATATTATTAAAGCTTTTTAAATTTTATGCTTCGAAATATGTAGTTTGTTAAACTACAAAAATAATTCAAAACTGTCGAAAACTAAAACAGGTCCAAACTTGCAAAGAGTGGTATATTTGTAGTAGGATACATAAACTTAGAAAATTATTTTAAAAAATTATTCTAAACAAAGAATTTCAGCGAAATACCATTCGGCTCTATAAGCTTCTTTTATTCAATTTTTTCAGATAACTATAAATAAAAACAGCTAATTAAACAGCTGATGAAGAACAGGTTTTATTCTTATTTCTTTTAATATCTCATAATAACAAAAATTTTTTACGTTCAATCATCATCTGTTTTTTTTTTTATTTATATTTATTTGAAGAAGTTGAACAAACGAAAGTTTATAGAGCTGAGTATTATTTAGCTGAGATTTTTTGTTAAGAATGATTTGTTAAACTAATCAAGCAAATAATGCAATTCCTGTGATGTCATATAGGAAAAAATGACTCAGATTATGCATTCATATTAAGATGGCCTGACTCTCCTTCTCTTACCTTAATATGAATAAAAAAAACTGATTTTATTGGATGAAATAGACTGTTGAGATTTTTTAAAATAGAGTTTAAATAAATTTTGTACGAAATTGCTTTCATCTTTTCCCCAGTCAAAAAAAACCTGCCCGGCCCAAGCAAGGCAAACACACGGCAGAGCAATGCCGTGTGTCTAGAGCCTAGTCTTATCTAGCGTTTGCCCGATAATTGCCAAGCATTTTTGCAGGGCAAATGTAGGGAAATGAAACAGGCCAAGTAGGATGCCTGCAAGGCGTAACAGGGCGAAAGCAGGGGCGGCCTAGCGTTTACCGTGCTTTGCCACGTGCAATTGACTGTCGTTGCGTGACAAATACAGGAAAATGTAACGGCTTAGCTTGGTGGTTGCCGGGCGTTATAGGGCAAAACATGGGCGGCGGAGCGTTTACCGTGCTATGCCAAGTGCAATTGACTGCCGTTAAAGCACGGCAAATGCAGGGAAATGTAACGGCTTAGCTTGGTGCCTGCCGGGCGTTGTAGGGCAAAAGCATGTGCTATGCCATGTGCAATTGACTACGTCATCTATTCCAGCATTGCTTTATATATTTTAAATACATATTTTATCAAGGAAAACTGAAATAAACTGAATCACCTAGTTATAAACTTTACAACTAAAATCAAATAACATGTTGCACATGAGCAATGAATCGGCCCAATGCAGTCTGAATTGTACTCAAACTGCAGTTTCCTGTACTCACCCAATATTCTGTCTGTACATTATAAGTATTGGGCGAGTATGGTTTGTCCATAGGGTCAGCAAAGGCAAACTGCAAGTTCCCTGTACTTTTCCTGTATATTATATGTACAGGACGAGTACGGTTTATATATATATAGGGATAGTAATGGCAAACTGCAAGTTTTCTGTTATGACTTTATATTTTCCAATACATTTTTAAGCATAAGCAGAGTGCAAAATCATTACAAAATTTGCAGTATATTTATTATTATACGTTTGAATAGCAGTCAAGACCCAAAAATTCTTCCTGTTTGAGGGTATTTAGTTGTTTACTTAGATTTATTACTTACTCAATCTATCATATAACTGCACATAATCACTTTCAATGACACATATTTTATTTTTATAAAAGCAAAGACAAATTGACAAACGATCTTAAAAGTCTTTGGTAACAATTCCAATTTTTTTTCCACCAGCACGGTCCCGCCAATTCCTCATCCAGGTGCTAATATCCTTTTCAATGCTTTTTCCTGAGACCACCGCGACTAGCACAGGGTTTGCCATCGCAGCTCCTGTAACAAACATAAAACTAGTTAGAGTTGTTGTTGCCCCATCTCCGATATCTTGGAGTAGCCATCCCTTAATCTCTCGAAAAAGCCAATCTAGATTCCCACTCTTGGATTACCTATGCTGCTTCTAAAGGCCTTTTCCACAGACTAGTGGTGTTGTGCTGGTAGTTGACTGCAGTTAAAGAATTAGTGTCATGTGTCTGGGACAAGCATAGTGGACATTGTGGCGTGTAAGTATTAGGGTTCACTGTATGTAGGTAACTTTGCAAGAGTGGTGATTTGCTAGCTCTGAGCTGTGCCAGTTTTGTACGCATATGACGTGGTGATGTTTGTTCTGATGAATGAACGTCATAGGGTGTGGTGGTAGTAACTTCGTTATTTTTTCTAGAACTACGGTATTGTGAGGTGTTGGTAGTGTGAATGTGTTTGAGGTTTTCTCTACATTCCTCAGGTGTTAAGTCTGTTTTTTCCGATGATTGTGACATTCATATTTCTGGGCGAATTTAAGTAAAAATTAAAATCATGAAAGAGTGTGTCCGTGTTTGAGTCAGTAAGTTGAGTGGCATTGAAGTTTGAGAGGGGTGTCCATTGCAAGGACTAGTTAGAGTAAAACAGAATACAATGCTGTAGCCATAGTATCTAAAAAGCATTCATACCAGGGCATAAATTTAAACCTTCCTCGAATAGTAAAAATGCTTGTGTTAACGCAATAAAAAATTTTGTATCTTATACTAACAGTAAAAATGCTGGTGTTAACGCATTAAAAAAAATAGTCGGCAGAGTGGTCGAGTGGTTAAAGCGCCGTACTCACAATCAACATGTTTTCGGTTCAAAACCTACTCGCGCCATTTTGTTGTGTCCTTGGGAAAGACGCTTTACGCCACTTTTCCCTGCTTGGTGGTCCTGGCAAGCAGTTCTAAACTAATGTCATATCTCTATTAAATTACAAGCGGAGAGCAATATCTTGGCATCTCCGGAAGCAGGTCGAGGTAACTGCTTGCCCTATGTATGGCGCCTCCGTCGCTTTCCTGCGAGTCAGGAGGATAAATATAGAGATAAAATAAAATAAATTTATTATCTTCATTTGGCGTTCAAATATTCGCAAAATGCTTAAAGGGAGATACTCATAAAGTTCCAATCGCACTTTGTCGAGGTAAGATTGGAGCCAAAATAAGCTAAATACTGGATTTAAAAAATTTTTTAATCTAACTTCAAAAAAGAAAAATGATAGTTAAAAATATTTTTATACCTTGCGATAATAATTAAAAAAAGTATACATTGTAATTTATTTGAATTAGAATCTATAGAGTATAGAGTGTTTGGTATCCACATTTTGCCTGACTAATTATAATACTGGCAGATTTCATTTTTTATGAGAGCTGACATCACCCGCCAACAAGTTTCTTTCACGGATGACCCACCAATTTCTATCCTGAATTATGGGCAAATCGTTATTAATTTGATTATCAAATCTATCCAAGGAGGAGCTGAAAGTGACAGTTGTGCTTGTTTCCCATATTGGTTTTCTAAAATAGTGGTCGGCAACCTGTGGGCCGCGGCCCAATTGTGGGCCTTTTAGCAAAATGTATTGGGCTGCATAATACATTTTGTAATAAAGTAAGTATGAACCGCGTCTGTCGTTTTCATTCACCAAATTTAGATGAAGACCTTTTTTTTTCAAGAACACCTTGATTTTGGAACGAAAATTCAAAATTAGGAGACTAAATTCATGCGAAGGCCTTTTTTTTTAGAGATCACCATGATTATAGGACAAGTAGTAGTATTAGTATTTATTTATCGCGTCCAAAAATTGGCAATTAATCAACGGAATGAAAATACACTAACAAAAAAAAGCGACGAGGTGAAGCGAAAGACCATTATTAGTAGCCTGATGGCCACTCGGTCGCCGAGTCTGCTTCACCTCAAAATTGGTTTTTCGTCCGAGAATCTCAGACAATTTTTTTGTCATATCCGTAATGTACAATAAAATCATTATTTGGGAAAAACTTCACTGCCCCCCCCAATTTTTTTGGGCTGGTACGCCTATGATGTTGCAAGTGTGCTGCTGGGCCTTCAATAATTTCTAATGATAGAATTTGGGCCATCGTAAAAAAAGGTTGCCGACCACTGTTTCAAAAAAAATACAGGTTTTGTAAAAACATCAAATAACTGCAACAGTATACTCACCCTTATGTTTTTTGGGTATAATTTCAACTTCTCCATCTTCACTATTACTTTCATCCAAAAACTTTAATGTTCTCCTGCGCTTTCTCCTGATAAAAAATAGGCTTATACAAAACCCAGTAACACTAATTTGACAGAGAGGGACGGTAAATTTTAAAAAATTTAAGGTTTGATTTAAATTATGAATCTTGAAATGTATTGCTTATTTTATTATACAGTAAAGTGAAACATTTACTTTGAAATTTTGTTGCAATCACTTTGTATATCAGAAATATCTTCAGCCTTTTTGGCTTTTTTTCTTGCTTCTTCATACGAACCTGAAATTGTAGTATTAAAGTCAGGAGTATATTGCATCTGCAATCTTTTGTGGAAGATGCAAAAAAATAGCCGTATTACAAATAAAACTTACTGCGAACGACCACCCGGAGCACCCGAACATCGTATAACATCCATGAAGAAAGATCTGGCCTTGATCTGAGTTTTATTTCTCTACTGAGAGCATTTCGTGACACAGAATTAGGCCAATAAACTTCTGTCTCACTTTTAAATCAATTATTTGGAACACATTCCACTTCATTTGTTTTAGTGAAAACTACTATGTTGTACATTGTTAACCAGAAGATATATAAACTAATCAAGCTGCAAAGTTAACAACAGTTATAATTTTACAAACAAAAAATGCATTGTTTTTAAAGAGCACTAAAAACCATTTACAATATTTATCGCAAACTATCACAAAGCAAAACTGTGTAGCTTTCAGAATTAAGGCTTTTAACAATGAAACTTTTAGACAGGTTAAGTCTGTAATAAATTAGCAATTCAAACTTATGGTCAACTTAAAAATTAGGTAGCTTAATTTCACAAGATGCCAGTTCAGATTTTGGAGCAAAAGTAAAAATAAATAATCTTTGTTTAGTCAAGATAAAGTGTGAATTAACGGAAGGGCTACATATAAAATCCGAAGCAAGACAATTTTGCGGAACCAATTTGGCGGGAGACAATTTGGCGGCGCAAATTTGTCGGCGAGCCAATTTGTCGGCAAGCCAATTTGTCGAAAATAAATAAAAATGATTTACCTTCACTAACGTTGAAGCGACAGCAAAAAAATTTTGTTCTGTCACAAAGGCAATTGAAAAGGCAATTGTAAATGTTCAGCTGATAAAAGCGAAAATTTTAATTTAAAGTTGTTAAATGCGTTAAATTTAGCGATGTTTCTAGCCCAATATTTATCTATTTAAATTTACAACATAATTTCGAATATTTAAATTAAAAAAGGTACTTCAATAGTTAAATTTTTGAATCACAAATGCACTAGGCCATGAATATTGTAAACAACAGAATTTGATCCAAATAGTTGTGAATAGTGATTAACAAAAGCAGTTAACAATCTTCGAGCAAACTCACACATGGTCATATATTGGTGTGGATCTGTTAAAATGCGAATATCAACAGAAAATAATAGAAAGTTTTTGTACAGTTCATCAGCAATTTTACCACATAGAACAAGAGGACCAGTATACAGGAGAAACTGTCTGAACTCCGTGGCTTTCCATCAATTTACATCTGCAATTGTTCTTGGTTTTCTGGCAAATTCCATTGGTATAGATTTTCTTAAAATTCTGATATATTTTGTTGTACTTTTCCTCCAATTCTAACTTTCATTGGACCAGATATACAAAGCAAAATGAACCTTTTTATGACACCAAGACACACAAGGTGCATATAGTCAATTGGAAATTGACTGACCATGCCAATAGATAATTTACAAAATGGATTAGGTCCTCTGTGATAATCTTCATCAGACATGGCTTTAAAAGCACTGTCGGTTCGAAGAGTTGCCTTAGTTTCTGGAAAAGTCTTTTTTTTCCATCATGTACCTCACTCTGAATACACTTATCACAGCCCAAATAACCAGCACATGATTTTACTTGTTTTACAAAAACTCGAGCTTGAGCATCACATACAACACAAGTGAGATTAACTAAATAATTTTTTGAGTGATAAACCATACCTGTTGTTTGCAATTTTTTCAAATCTTCTATGTATGGTTTCAGGTAAGTTACAGGATTGTTTCATTTATGGTGTCCTGCATATATTCCAATTGTGAATGGCAATGCTGAATCACTAGATTCTTGTATTAACCCAAATATTGGCCATAGTTGCATTGAACTGCTTTTAAATAGTGGAAGGCCATCAATATTTACTTGAAGATTAAGCTTATTTAGTTGTTGAAATTTTGGATCACATGCTAAACATTGTTCAACACAATGCTTTACACCAAAATGATAATAATGTCCCCCAGCAAGTTCAGTAATACCAAAAAGTTGAGAAGATTTAAAGCAAGGTTTGAGGATCTTTTGGTATACATGGATGAAGCTTCTTTAAAATACACAGCAATTTAGCTAATGAGGTATGAGTAATGTTGCATTCTATAGCCCATACTTCTAAACTTAGTAACAAATATGCTTTACTATCATTTAAAGTGCTATCATCAGCTTTTTAGCTGCTAGAAGAACTTTCATCAAATTGCTCAAGAGGGGCATTACCAGTATAAGATTCAAAAGGCACATCATCAGACAATGATTTATTAAAAGAATTTGAATATTTTGATTGCATATGTTCAACAAATTTTGTTTCACTACTTTGCTGATATAACTTAAGTTTCATTCTTTCCAACTCTTCATCAATTTTACGACGTTTTGTCCAGTATGAGATGATGATTAGGAATTGAGCTATTACACATCAGTAACAATGTAAAATGTTATAATATGCAATTTACAATGCTTCAAACACGACAAATAAACATAAATGTTATTACTTAAAACTATAAAAGCTTTCAGATTAAAACAATTTTACTGCCAATTGAATACAAGAGAGCTGGTCTCAATTTTTGATCATCACTTTTGCATATGGCAGGTTTATGTATTTGAACAGCTTTATATAAACAGTAGGTTTAGAATTAGTTTTATAGTAAACTAGGTCAATTATTACACTGATTCTTATTCAAATAGTATATAAACATAATGTTAAAACTTTGACTTTACCTGGTTGCACTACAAACAAATGCTATCAAAATAAAAAAAATTATTTTCTAAAGTTAAAAACTGAAGCTTTTAAAACTTCACTACAGCTAAGCACGAAAATATCAGGCATTCCCGCCAGAGAACGTCACAAAGGAAACCAAATCAAACTTGAGAAAAATAACATCTAAGAGACTTACGTCATACAAGAAATAAATTTAACACAGTCAAGGAAGAAAGTGCAAAAAACAATTCAATTTTTAACATACTCCTTTTTAAACACGTGCGCTACAGAATGCTCAAAGGCAATAGCCAAGCAGCTTAGAAAAGGCAATGACGTCACAATAATAGCACAAACAAAACATTGGTGCAAACCAAACGTCT
This sequence comes from Diplosoma virens, assembly GCA_963680785.1. Taxonomy (NCBI): domain Eukaryota; kingdom Metazoa; phylum Chordata; class Ascidiacea; order Aplousobranchia; family Didemnidae; genus Diplosoma; species Diplosoma virens. Next base: position 12,280,172 of record OY796889.1, on the reverse strand, counting down.
GAAACAATTACTGTCCATTGAAAGTTAACTTAAATAAGTTCTTTTACTATCGCCTGACAGTTGACTACTTGTACAATTGAACTGCAAGATAAGTTTTGTTTACATAGACCATTTATTCTTTTTGAAAATAGCGTAAGCATCCATTGCTGAACTACAGTCTGGCCTGGCTGAATATACAAATAAATGCAATTATATGTTTATCATGTATTCCTTTTAGAATAAAGAAAAGATTAAAAATTGGTAAATCAGTTTTCTCAAACTAAAAAAAAGTTAAAACCAATTCGAAACAAATGGTCAGCAGAATATTGGCTAGATATGGGCTCGTTATTTTCTAAAGATTCTAAGATAAAAAGCAGTTACCAAAAAATTTAATTTCGGTTGGTCCAAAGTGTAAGAATCTTTAAAATCTTATGTTGAACAAAAACAAAAAAACTACCTATTTTTTTACACGAACATTATAGTTTTGAAAAGTATGTACAGGCCCAATATAAGACCAATACTGGGATTCATTGACGCTTAAACACTTAAGAGATGAGAAAAAATAGTCAAAATTTTAATTTCAGTCGGCTTACTGCCTAAAAACATTAAATTCATCAAAAAATAAAAACATTCTATTTTTTTGTTTAAACGTCATAGTATCGAAAAACAGTACTGGTCCAATACAATACCTATACCGGGAAAACTATTCCGATACAGCCGATACCTGTCTTTAAAAAGCCTGTATTGGGCCAATAAGTGTATGTTTACTGGGAACACGCCGCAAGTTTAACTGTGTATTGAAGAAACATTGGGAAAACGCTATGGAAGCTTCGCAAATGCCATTGGTTTAAAAAAAAAGAAATGAGTTTACAACAATACTTGGCGAAGCTTTTGGACGCCGGGCAAAAGCCAAGCATTTTAATAGACAAACTCAAAGTTTAAGAAAATGCAAGGCATGCTTTGCGACTGCCCTGCATTTGCCAAGCATTTTGCGTGTCGAAAATAGTTTTCAAATAAATACTCGGCAAAGCTTTTAAACGCCAGACAAATACCAAGCATTTTAGTAGACAAATTTCAAAGTTTAAGAAAATACAAGGCACGTATTGCAATTGCCCGGCATTTGCCAAGAGTTTTGTACGTGGCAATCAAACAGCCGTGCTTTTGCCGTGCTTTTTTTTTGACTGGGTCTTTGAACACTTTGCAATGAAGATCGATTCACTCTTGCTCTCTCTCTCTCTCTCTATATATATATATACCGTATATATATATATTGTAATATTATATGAAACTTAAGCAGTATATATAAATTAGGAAAAAATTAATTGACGTGTTTTTGTAGAGCGCTTAATGAAAGTCGGAACAAATACAATAATTTTTGATTTATTAAAAAACAACCCGACAGCCTGTTTCATCTATCTCTTAATTTCTTAATCAGATAAAATAGGCTGTAGAGATGTTTTTGCTTAATAAATGAAAAGAAAGATATCTATATAACACAAAACTTATTTTTATATTAATGTTTAAAAATCCACAACAGTCAATTTCATTCTATGAAGTTGATCCTATGAACCATTACTGGAGCCGGAGCTAATAAAATTTTTGTGGCTCCAGCTCCGGCTCCGGCTCCGCATAAATATTTAAAAAGGCTCCAGATCCAGCTCCGGCTCCTCCAAAATTGGCTGGCTCCATGGCTCCGCGCTCCGGCTCCGGCTCCCCAGCCCTGTTTAAAAAGAACATCTAAGTTTACAAGACTTTGCAGATTTACAAGACTTTCATTTAAAACAACATTATTTGCAGATGATACTCTCTTGATGATGACAGGATATGATTTAAATAAATTACAACAACAAGTAAATCAAAATCTAGCTTTAATTGAAAATTGGCTAAGATACAACAAATTATCACTAAATTACAATAAAACAACATACTTATTGTTTACAAAAAAAGGTAAGATAAAAAACAGGAATTTTAATGTATCTATAAATAAGATAGAAATAAAACGTTCTGATCATGTAAAATACTTGGGAGTATATATTGATGACAAAATGAATTGGTCATATCACATAAATCACCTAACACAACATTTGCGAAAATCTATTGGTTTGATATGTAAAATTAGGCATTATGTTAATGAAAAAACCACAAGAATGCTATACTATGCTCTTGTCTATTCTCATCTTCAATATGGCATAACCAGTTGGGGTTTTGCTGATGCTTTTTACATGAAACCTCTAAATACTTTACATAACAATGTATTAAGAATCCTAGCTAACTGTAGTTATAGAACAAAATTATCTCCTGTCTATAAAGCACAAAATATCCTTAAATTAGAAGACATACATAAGCTGGAAGTAGGTAAACTCATGTTCAAAATTATCAATAATGGAAAACCACAACAATGTAGAGTTTTATTTACTAAGTCTAGAGAAATTCATAACCACTCGACTAGACAAGCAAAAAATGAGAGTATTTATATCTCACAAATCCAAACTAATTCTGGAAAAAAATCAATTCAATATGCAGGAGCAATATTGTGGAACAAAATACCTAATTCAATTAAATCTCTTTCTTTTACTTCTTTCAAACAAGAATATAAAAAACAACTAATATGGAAATACTAATAGAGTACTAAAGTGTTATTTCTTGTATGTTGGATAAAAAATCAAAAATTTAACCTCATCTAGTTGGAATATGCACAAAATGTCTCATAATTTTAGAATAAATAATATTACTTTAGAATTATTGTATCTGTTGTATGCTTTCTTTCTCTGCTTATATTTGTTTATATTTTGTTTTGTTTTTTTTTGTTTTTTTTATTATTATTTCTTTTATAATCAGCACCAGTATTTCATATCCAGTATTTCTTGCCTTCTTCAAATTAACTTCATGTTACTACATGAAAAAATGGAGGCACCTCGACTTTGATAACCGTATGGTTCCTTCGATGCCTCCATGGTGTAACTTGCATGCACAATTCTTAATCAGTTAGATTTTGTTCTAATTAAAAAGTTTGTTAGTTGTTAATATGTCGTGCTATGGTTATGCCAAATAAAAAAAATTTTGTTTGTTTACAAGACTATCAATAAAATTATTATTTGACTGAAAACTACTATTTATGAAAGTGAACGTATACTTTTTCTTAAAATAGCATCAAAAAGTAATAGCCTAATATTATCATAAACTTGAGATTCAATTAATTCTACAGCACGTCACAAACTCCATATTCACTTGCGAAATGCGTCGGGCAGAACAATTTTACGGGAGGGAGGGGGAAAAACGCGCTAGTCATGATAAAGATGGAAATCAATTATCACTAAAAAAGTTCTGAAATTTTAAGAAAATACAATTCTTCTTCGACTTCAAGCGATTCAAGTGAAACCTTTTTTTTTTTTTTAGAGATCACCATGATTTTAGGACAAAATTTCTTCTTGGTTCGAAAATCTCAGACAATTTTTTTGTCCTATCCGTAATGTGCTAGAAAATCATGATTTAGGCAAACGTCACAAAAATTGGGAAAAACTTCATTGTTCCCCCCAAAATCGTAGGGCTGGTACGCCTATAGGGAGACGGCTGCTAAACTATATACGTTATAACATGTACAAAAAAATTGTGCATATCACCGCACCAGTTGTGCAAAAAAAGAGTGATTATCGTGTTTAATGTGCATATAGTAATCGTTTTGCAAAAAAGACATTGTAGCTTTGGAAAAAGTAGCATTTTTGTGTGCAATTACGTCAAATCTTTAGCGCTTTCGGTGCAAAATACGGTATATCAGAAATTAATAGTACTTAATCGTAATGCAGTAAATATTTTCTGAAGGTATTGCCAGTGATAGATATTTAAATTCAGGGGCCCGAGGCAAGAATTTCCAAAAAATTATGTTCTCTAAAAAAAAAGACCTTTGATTTCGTCTTTCACTTTTTTCTCCCAACATCATGTTGATCTCCAAAAAAAAAAAAAAAAGATCTTCACGTCCATTTCGCCTCCAATTTCACTATTTTTCTCCCAAAATCATGGCGATTCCTAAAAAAAAAAGGTCTTCACTTCGATTTCGTCTCCGATTTCGCCATTTTTCTCCCAAAATCAAGATCATCTCTAAAAAAAAGAAAAGGTTTTCACTTCGATTTCGTCTCCGATTTCGCCATTTCTCTCCCAAAATCATGGTGATCTCTAAAAGAAAAAAAGGTCTCCACCTTGAATCGATCTTCTATTTATCACTTTTCCTCCCAACTACATAATAATCTCTAAAAATAACATCTGCAGCAAACTCAAACTATAAGTGCTATTTTCGAGGGGGGGCCCGAGGCAACTGCCTCATTCGCCTCACCCAATATCCACCACTAGGTATTGCATTTGCAAAAAACATTCTAGTTGTCTAATTATAAAAATGGAAATATTTTGCATAAAATCAAAAATCCACTAAACGCCAGATTTTATATTCTTACCAATTCGAAAGGGACTTGATGAAATTCTGGTTTCGTTGCTTTGCAAGCAAAAATCAGGGATATATAGAACACCGGGATCGCTTACTTCGCTTTTTTCAGTAAGCACGCTTGACAACAGTGGTGCTAGACAATTGTCGCTTGACTGTTCACGATAGCTGCATTAGCGCTCTTAACAAGTTTTTTAGAAAGCGCTTCGCACTTGTTTGGCAGTTTCGTGTAAGAAACGGCTGTTGTTTTATAGTTAGAAAAGACTATAGGTACGACTACAGTTTGAGAAAAGACAGAGAAGCATTGTAGTTCGCTCAGAAATATGGTTTGAAGATAACAAAACATTTAGTAAAATAGCTACCCAGGTACTGGTACCACAAAGTATAAAAGGTTACATTTGGCTAATTGTTGGACAAGCTAGGCGATTATTTATGAAATACTGTACGCAACAGAATTAAAAAATATTTACCAGTAGGCTATTGCTATTGTTCTTTGCATTAATTGCTCGTACTGGTAAAGTGCGCATTGACTTGAAATTGAAACAATTTAAGCTGTATCAAAGCAGGCTCCATGATACGCTTACACTGGGCAGTGGCCTACTACACAATCTTCAAAATTATAAAAATATCAGATATGTTTCTGTGCCTACGGAAACTGTAGCAGTGAGAATTAGATAGCTTAAACTTTTTTGTCCGCTTGAATGTTAGGTCATAAATTTATCTCTAAAAACTGTACAATGAAGATTTGGCTGACTCAATCTTTTTTATTTTCCTAATATTTCGTCTAAAACGTTCCCTGAATTACCTTGTACGTTAAAATCTCTTGGAAGTTTGTTTCGCGCACATGTGCTTCTAAAATTTTCCTCTAACCATCTAACGAGATAAAGGTTTAGTTCAGTGGTCACCAAACTACGGCCCGCGGAGCTTTTTAAAAAACACACACCCTTACTTTGAGCCCCACAGTTGGATAGAATTATGTCGGGAACACCCCAGTTTCAGGTTTTTTATCTTGCTCTTTTTTTTAGAGAACACACCAAGATTTTGGGAGAAAAATAGCGAAATTAGAGATCGAATCGAAGTTAAAACCTTTTTTTCTCTCGCTTTTGCCCGAGGAGGTCCAAAAAAGAAATTTATACCCGGCCCCCTTCTCGAAAAGTTTGGAGACCACTGGTTTAGTTGTTGACAGTATAAAGTTTAGTTAAGTATAAAGTTAAGCAATTTATAGTTTAGTATAAAGTCAAGCAAGTTACATTAGTTACGATTTTAACTTTTTTCATTGTTTGGATAACGCCAGAATTAATTTTAATTTTCTATTATGTTATTAACTGTATTCTTAATCACTTTTTGCTTTGGTTAATATAATTGATTAAACTAGAAGTCGTGATTCTTGTTCGGATAGAATCAAACTACTTGAATAAAGTCAAAGTCAACCTAACAGAAACTTTAGGCCCAGTAACAATTAATTGAATGACTGCATCCACTCAATCATTGACAGTTTTTGCAAAATGCACTAGCAATATTTGAACAATGGAAGGCTGCAGGACAATCCGCGTTGACAAGTGAAACTTTTATTTCTTGCATTCAATCAAAAAAGGCGATAATTGCACTCGCTTCTCACTTGATTTGCAGACATGGTTTTAAACATGTTCTTCCAGGAAAACTTACCAGCGATCCAATTAAAGGGCGGTTTGGCTGATACCGCCAGGTTAATGGAGGCAACTTTTATATGCCCATACTGCAGGTTTTTCAAGCTGAGAAGAAGATACGATGCTTGAGCCTTCTTCAGCAAAATTCACTGCACAAACTGGCTGATTTAAACACCAAGCAGTCAATTTGCACAGAGGATTGTGGTGACAGCATAGAAGACCTTACTTGGTTGAAGCCCAAGTCAGTGAAATCAGTGGTAATGATGCAGCTGTCACGTATTGTGTTGCGGGTTACATAGGATGATGTATATCTCGAAGAAAAAAGTGTACTGCACGTAAAGACTTGCTGATTGATCGAGAAAACATCCCTTCTTTGGGTGATGTTTCCGAAATAAAAGACTCGCTACTAGCCATGGCAGACCGTGATGGTTTGTCTACTCCAAAGCAATATTGTTTTGCTGTTTGTGCTTTGGGAGTGCAGATCTATTCGAAGCTGCGCAGCAATGACAGTATTCGAAAGCAATTCCTTTTTTCAACAATCAACGAGTAGCATTTGTTTCTGTGCTCACAGAAATAGTGAAGCAGAATGCTGACCAGCATGAATTCCTGCTGAATCAAAATTGCAACGAAGGACATTGCAATTATATTGCAATCCCTTTTCAACTGCTTTGCAAAAAACGAACTAAAACGAGTAAATAAATGTGACAAACCTCCAGGGAAAATGAGTCGCCGTGTTAGAAAACTTACCTCTAAATCTACACCCATGCACTAGTGCAGGGGTCACCAACCTTTTTGAATCAAGGACTGCTTTTTGGGTACAAGTGTAATTAAAAAATATCGGCAGAAAAAAATACATTTTAGACTCAGCTTACTTAGGAGTTATGCTATTTTTATAAAAAGCCTGCGGGCACACTCATGTGGTCCTCGCGGGCCACTTGATGCCCGCGGGTACCGTGTTGGTAACTTTTGCACTGGTGTATGTCGATATCATTAAAACTTCACTTTGTGTTGTATTAATTATCCTAGAATACTGAAGAAATTTTGTTAATTAAAATCTTACTTTGATTGTTGATATTTTATAGTAAACATAAAAGTAGTAGTGCGAAAAATTACCATAAACGTGAACAAATTCATATATTTTCTTAAAAAACTAGCTGCGTTCATTGCAGACAACCCAGGAATTGAACCAAGGCATATGAAACCTGGTTAACCAAGCAGTAGGCTCCACTTTCATGATGAATTTTGTTTTTGTGCTTCAACGCTATTTACATTAGAAAAAAATGTAAATAATGTTATTTTTTGCTTAGCACCACTGTTGTCCGAAGCAAGACAATTTGGCGGGGCAAATTTGTCGGCAAGCCAATTTGGCGGGAAAATAAATAAAAATGATTTACCTTCACTAGCGTTGAAACGACAGCAAAAAAGTTTTGTTATGTCACAAAGGCAATTGTAATTGTTTAGCTGATAAGAGCGAAAATTTTAATTTAAAGTTATTTAATGCGTTAAATTTAGGGATGTTTCTAGCCGAATATTTATCTATTTGAATGTGCAATAGCTTAATTTCAAATATTTAAATTAAAAAAGGTACTTAAATAGTTAAATTTTCGAATCACGGTCGTTTAACATAAATCTTTTACAAACAAGTGCAATAATGTAGCTTACTACAAAGACCACAGGTTTAAAGTTTTATGGGCGTACGAAGTTATGACGTCATAATAACCATTTTATTATAACTGAACAAATCTATTCTGGTCGGCACGCATAAACAGTTTTATTTTAACTATTTTTTTTAGTTCTAACAGTTTGTTTCGTCTATAAGGCTCGTCAGAAAGCAATCAAAAATTGGAAAAACAAATACAAAAAGTAAAGCTTAACAAAGCGATAAAAAGTCGGCAAAAGAACTTAAAACAAAAAGAAAATTACGGCAGTGATTAAAAAGTTAAAGCGGTTACAATTTGTTTAAATTAAATTTTAATGTGTAAATTTTTTTCCCGTTGCTTACGCTATTGTTTCCAAATTTGAATTTATTATGGCTAGTATCATGATTAACGATTCCAGGATTATGGGTACCGATAAGCGGCGAAATTCGGCGGGATAAATGTGTATTTAATCTTTGCATAATATAACTGAACAAAATTATTTTAGTGCGAATTTGAAGTCGCCATGCTTATTTGCTACCTACGTGCTGACCATAAACGCCATCGTTTGCGATGTCACAAAATTCTCGCGCTTGCGAAAACTTATAACAATTCCGTTGCATTAATCACAGCTGTGCAATTAACGATTTCTGAAAAACACTGATTACCGGTATGAGAAAATGTTTAACAATACAACGGGAACAAGTCGAAACAAAAGATACAAAAATTCAATCAGGTTTGTACAATAGAATAATAGAACGCATAAAAATCTTTAATTTTTTTAAAAGCATTTTTAGGGCGCTCTGTTTGTTCCAATAAATTCGTTCGTTATTTGGAAACTTTAGCGTAAGTAAAGGAAAAAAACTTTACACATTGAAATTTAATCAAACACGATTTGCAACCGCCTTATATACTCTTCTGTGAGCTTTGCTATTTGGCTTGATCTAATCTTCTGTCTTGATTGTTGACAATTTTAATCACTGCCATAATTTTTTTTTTAAGTCCTTTTGCCGACTTTTTATCGCTTTGTTAAGCTTTACTTTTTGTATTTGTTTTTCAAATTTTTGATTGCCTTCTGACGAGCCCTATAGACTAGGGTTGCCATACGTCCGGTTTTTCCCGAACATGTCCGGGATTTTAGTGGTAAAATCTCCGTCAGGAAAAATTGTTAAAAAGAGCTTAAATGTCCTGCATTTTGGCGCCAACTGAAAACAATGTGTAAATTTTTTGAGGAAATACGTTGATTTTGGGACGAAAATAGGGAAATCGATTCATCAATTTAAAGTGAACACCTTTTTTTTTAGAGAACACTATGATTTTGAAAAGAAAGTACGGAAATCGGAGATCGATTCGAAGTGAAGACCTTTGGTTGGTGCGCCTATGCCTGTCCGGGATTTCGCCTATTCAGATATGGTAACCCTACTACAGACGAAACAAACTGTTAGAACTAAAAAAAAAATGGTTAAAATAAAACTGTTTATGCGTGCCGACCAGAATAGATTTGTTCAGTTATAATAAAATGGTTATTATGACGTCATAACTTCGTACGCCCATAAAACTTTAAACCTGTGGTCTTTGTAGTAAGCTACATTATTGCACTTGTTTGTAAAAGATTTATGTTAAACGACCGTGATTCGAAAATTTAACTATTTAAGTACCTTTTTTAATTTAAATATTTGAAATTAAGCTATTGCACATTCAAATAGATAAATATTCGGCTAGAAACATCCCTAAATTTAACGCATTAAATAACTTTAAATTAAAATTTTCGCTCTTATCAGCTAAACAATTACAATTGCCTTTTCAATTGCCTTTGTGACATAACAAAACTTTTTTGCTGTCGTTTCAACGCTAGTGAAGGTAAATCATTTTTATTTATTTTCCCGCCAAATTGGCTTGCCGACAAATTGGCTTGCCGACAAATTTGCCCCGCCAAATTGTCGTGTACCCCTGTTGTCAGCGGCTAATTTAAGTAAGCGATCCCGGTATCCGTTGCAAAAAATATAAAAAATTATAATAACATTTAACGGCCAGCGAAGGTTGAGTAATTTTATTAAAACACCATAGAGTTTAAACCAGAGTTTTCCAAAATGAGGTCGGTGATGAGCGCACAAGGGGTCCGCCACGATATGAAAAAATTTGTCAAGATATATACCGTACTTGGTAAAGTAATCCATACCATGAAATCCGAGACAGATTTGAAGTGAAGACCTTTTTTTTTAGAAAACGCTTCTTTTTAGGGAGAAATTTTTGTCTATAAACGATGTGTCCCGATTAGTTCCTACGGAAATATGGTATGCCTGTTTATAAGCATTTGTTTTTTAACGCATTTTGTGTAATTTATTTTTGGGTTTGTTTTATCTTTCCTCGTTGGTTGGGCAGAAAATTGATGTGACATAAAATTGGGATCCATGTTAAGAAAGATTTGCAAATAGAAGTCCGTGGCCAAAAAGTTTGTGAATAACTCTGACTAAACCGCTGTTATAGGTTGTATGGAAATTAGCACTATTCCTGCCAAACTTCTTTTAACATCAAAAACAAAGCAGAAGACAGCGTATTCATTAGGCCTTTCATGTATTCAAGGCATAATTTATCCGAAAAATCAAGATAAAACATATTCACTGCATGTTTTTTACATCCAAAGCATAACTAATTTTTAAAAGCGAATGGTTGAATAGGTACGATATTGTTTTCGTTTTGTTAAATACAATTTTTAAATGTCAAATGAAATCCAACGTATGACAGAGTTTTAGTCATGAGCATTAATTCGTATTATTCAAAAGTAGCGAGTACCGGTATCGCGGTACTTTTAAGAAGTACCGTGCCCGCCACTGCATATAAATTGTAAAACTCCTTACAGTAGTGGTTCTTAAAGTTTTTGTCGCATTCAATTTTCAGGAATCGGCTATCATCATTCCTCCCCCTCCCCAAAAAATACCGCAATCAACAAAGTGAAGACTGTTTGGGTTTTTTTTTGTCTTCATCCAAATTTGCGATGCGAATTCCGGTTAACCCAGGAAATTCAAAAATTAATATTTAAATTTAAATCTGTCACAATCTGTCTGAATCTGTCACAACGTCAATTCGTTTTGTTGCTTCTTCGTTTATCTAACCCCGTCTTTCAACAACTCACAAACTTTTCAACATTTTGTTATTTTGTTCATGTGGCTAAGCAGAAATATAAGAGAACTGAACTGAACTGAACTGTCTTAGATTTCTCGATTTTCGTCCCTAAAAAGTAGTGGTCTCTAAAAAAAGGTCTTCACTTTGAATCTGTCTTCGATTCTTCTAGGTAGCGAAAATACTGTATTTGTTGCTTCTAAGTGCTAAGATTTTTATTGTTATGTTATTTTAATATTTTTTTTCAAATTGATTTAACTTTCTCAAGTCGTAGTTGATTTATATTGTCAAGGTATTATCACCGCTAATCTGCTTTAAATATAAAGTTTAGTATCTGCTGTGATGGCCTTAGAAAAAGGGGACCCGGTGCAAGAAAAGTAAGGGGGGCTACTATTTAGTCTTACAAGGCAGAGCAATCTCTAAAAAAAAGGTCAGTCATAGGGGAGCCATTTTTCGTGTATAAAAACAAAGTGATCTCAAGTCCACTGCTGAGTGATTCAAAGCATTGTGATCTTTAAAAATCATGATTTTATTTAGAGGGCTGCTTTTTAGTGTCATAAACAAAATTAGCTTTAAAAAAAGGTAAATAAAAGAAAAATTTTATTTTAGACATGACATTGATGTCCTGGTGCTAGTATAAAAAAATAGAGCAATATCTTGTTTAGGGGGCACTTTTTGATGTATATTAGGGGGCAGTGCAGCCGCACTGTTTGCATGCTAGCAAAGCCATTACAGAGTGTTTGTATAGTTGTAAAACAAAATCAAGATTCTTTAACTTTAACAGAGTTTATATTTCAAATTTTTACTTATACTTCATAGGAGAACTGAATATGGTAGTTCATAAATATCAGGCACAATGTAGTCATTAAAAAGAATCTATATTTACTAACCATTTTGGGTTTTCAATTAAATGCATTTAGGGCTACTGTTGCATATAATCTCTACTTTTTGTTTATTTAGTCTCAATTTTTTTTAAAAAACCTTAAAGCACAACAAGGGAAAAAAAGTTGAAAACACTAATTTTAAGGTACGTTGTAGAAATTTGCCTTTATTTAAATTGATAAACTGAGACACTTTTGAAGAATATATAAACTTGCTTCACCTCATGATGGACCTACTTAATAAATGTGATAGCTATAATTAGTGATAGATTTTTGGTTCTCATTCACTATTTGCAAAGTTTAGTTAATTACAAGGGTCAGTCAAAAAATATTGAGCCCAAGTCTCTCCTGGCCATATTTGTTGCAATAAAATCAAAAGTCATACATCAAAAGAAAGCCCAGGGATAGGAGATCTCAGTTCTACTTTTCAATGTAATCTCCGCACTTTTCAATTCCAACTGTCCATCGATGAACAAGGGACACTATGCCAGCCTTGTAAAAGTCAGCAGGCTGCATTTTTAACCAGTTTCTTACAGCGTGCTTGACTTCTTGGGGTGACGCCATTCCATGGATGATCTTTTTGACAGAGGTTCATAGTGATGAACCCAGGTTTCATCTCCTGTCACTATACGGCTGAGAAAAGTTTTGTCACTTCTGTGACACTCAATAAGCTCCGAACAAGCTTCAAAACGGGCTTGCTTGTGAAAATCCAAAAGTTGCCTCGGAACCCATCTGGCGCAAACCTTTGCAAAGCCTAGCTCATTAACAATATTCACAGCACTTCCATGGCTAACTCCAACACGTTCAGCAATGTCATCAATAGTGATTCTGCGATCATCTCTAATCAATTTCTCAACCTTATCATTGTTTCCAGGATTGACTGCAGAAGATGGTCTTCCACTTCTTGGTCTGTCCTGGAGGCTACTCAAACTTGGATCATCTTCTTCGTGTTTAATCCTGGATACCCACTTTTTCACAGTGCTGTAGGCTAATGAAGCATCTCCATAAACATTTACCAATCTTTCGAAAATTTGTTTTGGTGGCTCCCCTTCCGAAACAAGAAATTCAATCACAGCTCTCTGCTTCTGACGGACATCCAGTGATGACGTCATTTCCAAAACACAATACCAAAAGTGGACACGTTGAAACAATTTTTTTTTACAATTTATCTTTAAAGCAGTAAATTTACTAAACACCCTTAAAATTTCTAGAAAAAATATGAAGGTTAAAGCGGTTAAAGTTAACAGGGCTCATTACTTTTTGACTGACCCTCGTATCTTTTAAATTTTCAGCAATCCCCAAAGCCTGAAAGATAATAAAATTACATTTTCTTTTTTTTTTTTAATCTCTACATTTATCCTTCTGATTTGCAGGAAAGTGACAAAGGTGCTAATCAAAGAGTGAAAAAGATCCTTTTTTTGTATTGATTTTCTAATGTCAGTAAATTAAACTGTAATTCTATAATTGGCAATTATTCTTATTTGTTTTACATTTGAAAGGATATTGACTTTTTTAACTTTGCTTTGATCAATTCTTATTTTAAGTTAAAAAGACAACAGTTAGAGTAGTCCTAATGAAGAAAAATGAAATAAATGAGGTAGGCCTAACCATAAAATATAGATATGGTGTTTTATAGAATACAGGGTGTTTCACAATTCTTTCAGATTTTAAAAATTTTATTAAACAAAAAGTAAACAAGATAAAATCAAAAATTTAAAGCAGCTCAATCAAAAACATCTTGTTATTTTGGTATATGCATCAACATGCTGATAACCTATCCAAATTTTTTATAGTTTACATTTTCAATGTGGGCCCCATTTTGGTTTGCACAGGCATTGATGTGAACAGCAAAACTCTTAATTACACAACGACACGTGTCTGTTGTAACACTCTGGGTGAATGCTTCAACAGCTTGTTTCAGCTGTTGTAAGAGAGTGAGGCTTCTCTTTGTGCACTTCTGCTTTAGCAGCACCCCAAAAGAAGAAGTCAAGAGGTGCAAGATCAGGACTATGTGGAGACCATTCAAGCTCTGCCTGCAAGCTCCAAATTCTGTTTCCAAACAATGTGTGCAAATGGGCCATAGTTGTGTGTGCTGTATGGGAAGTTGCACCATCCTGCTGGAACCACAAAAATCTCTTTTAGTTTGGTGTGTACAGTTGGTTGAGGTCCTCATTAATTTAATTCAATACTTCTCTATAGTGTTCTCCATTCACTGTGACAGTTCTTCCTCTGGTGTCCTCAAATCAGTATGGCCCAAGCATCCCTTTCTTTGCATTTAATGCACAAAGAGCAGTCACTTTTGAGCCTTTCAAGCACCTTTCATTGATCTTTTCAGGTCTCTCATCTCCCCAGTACACATTGTTATGGTGATTTACAGCACCATTCAGGTGAAAATAAGCCTCATCAGTAAACCAAACTTTGTCTATCCAATTCTGAAAACAATTCATTCATTCTGCTACTCTGTTGCACATTTCAGTGTGTTTCTGCTTGTCTGTGTCCTTGAGCTTGTAGCATGTGGATATTTTGTACAGGAACTTAGTTAAGTCCTTCCTTAGCATTCACTGAAAACTTGTTACTGATATCCCAAGCTCTTGGCTCCTGCACCGGAGGGACTTTTTTGGACACTGCTGTACAGAAGCACAGACTCTATCCAAATTTGTAGGAGATCTTGCAGTGATTGGTGCATTAGCTTTTCCCTTTTTGCAGTCAAGGACTGTTGCTTTAGTCATGAACTTTGGGACAGTGCATTGGATAAATTTTTGCTGTGGAGCTTCAATGTAACGTACATTAAATTTTCAACCATAAGGACAGCAAACTGTTTTATAGCATTTTGACTTAAACCACTATTCAACAATTTTGATTTTTTGCTCTTTGGAAGAGACCATGGTTAATTTAAGATAATGCAATCGTTACAATATCAAATGACAAAGTATTTATTACAAAATCTGAAACAGGTGAGAAGAAAAAAATTCAGAACAAAAAAATTGAAGTCTTTCCAAAACCTGAAAGAATTGTAAAATACCCCTTGTATTTACATTCATAAAAATAAAAAATATATGTTTTTGTAATGTAATTATATTTTTTGTTTTGATAAAAATTAATTTTACTTGAATTAAAATATATGTTTAGAATAGTGATGATTCTATGTCATTGCATAAAGATGAAAATCACGAAAATATATTTACCAATGTTGATGTTTGTAATTCTGACCATTATTTATGTGAGTACAAGAGAGTTTTAGTAATGCTATAATATTTCAGCTTAAAATAATGTGATCTTTTCAAAAAGCAACTGTAACTGTTTTTTGTTGTTGAAAGTAACTGAGAAACTCCTTAGAGCAGTGTTCTTCAAACTTTTTTCATCGAGACCCATTTTGCACAGGAAAATTTTTTTGCGACCCCTAAAATAGGATCTTCACCTAGAATCCATTTCTGATTCTGCTATTTTTCCCCCAACATCAAGATGTTCTCTAAAAAAAAAGTCTTCACCTAGAATCGATCTCTGATTTCGCTATTTTTCCCCAAAAATCAAGGTGTTCTCTAAAAAAAAAAAAAAAGTCTTAATTTCAATTTCATCTCTGATTTCCCTATTTTTCTCCCAAAATCAAGGTGTTCTCTAAAAAAAAAAAAAGGTCTTCACTTCGATTCCATCTCCGATTTCCCTATTTTTCTCCCAAAATCAAGGTGTTCTCTAAAAAAAAAAAAAAAAAGGTCTTCACTTCGATTTCATCCCTGGTTTCCTTATTTTATTCCCAAAATCAAGGAGTTCTCTAAAAAAAAAAGGTCTTCACTTCAATTTGCTGTTGTATTTCGCTATTTTTCTCTCAAAATCATGGTGATCTCCAAAAATTAAAATCTAAAATCCCGCGACCCCCATTGAGCCCTTTTGCGACCCTCAGTTTGAAGAGCCCTGCCTTAGAGCACCAACAGGAAAGAAAAAAAAATCAAGAAAAAACAAGTTGCTGGAAGAACTTGGAAACCCCATTTGATGATTTCCTGTTAGTTTTGGTCACTTCTTGAAAAAGTCGAAATAATGTGTTAAAATTTTGATTTAGGCTGGCTTTACACGATCAAGTTTCTTGCGGCAAGTATTGCGCGAGCTTTTACACGGCGAGCTTTTTTTTCTGTCTGAAATTCTTGCAGAAAGAAATGTCTGCGATTTTTGCGCAAGAAACTTGCTGATGTATTTACACTATGTTCGTTCCGCAATATTTTAGCAATATTGCCGACGTATCTATCGCATTGGTTTCAACAAGATTGGTTTAAATAAACCTGTGGTTCGTTTTCATTTTATTTCAATTTATCAATCTATGTTGTGTATTCAATTCAATTCAATTTTATTTGCCATCAAGGTATTACGTTTTGAAGTTCTTATTGAAAAAGTGATTGCGAAATAGAAAACAATGGATAAACCAGGGGTTTTCAACCTGTGGGCCATGGCCCAGTAGTGGGCCATGGAGCATAAATCAAAATGAAAGCAATATGTATAATATATATGTATAATTAGGCTTGCCATCCGTCCCATTTTTGAGGTATTTTTCTGGAGTCCTGTGCAGTCATCCACATGAAGACTTTTTTTAGAGAACACTATGATTTTGGGACAAAAATAGGGAAAATTGACAGCAATTCCAAGTGAAGACCTTTTTTAAAAAACACTATGATTTTGGGATGGGAATTTAATTTTGTCGACCAAAGTGGGTTGTGAAGTTAACTTGGGTTGAAAAATAGGCCACGGTACAGAAAAGGTTGAAAACCACTGGGCTAAACGATATACGTTATTACACGCACAACGTCAATTGTGCGTGGTCGGCGTACCTTTAAAACGAAATAGGTACTGTACGTTAATTTTTTTTTTTTTTAAGAAAGAATATAGAATTTTTTTTAAAAACGAAAGATATATACTATTTAACAAAAATTGGTTCTCTTTACAAAGTCACCGTATGCAATTTTTTTGGGTGAAACTAACTCGGAATCCCTCTTTCAGCATCAGGATAGAATAAAGACACTTAGAGAAAAATAATCTTCCTGAAACAATAATAATAGCAAGGGGATCCAGATTAGTTTCACAAACAAAAAACGCTTACGGTGACTTCTTAAAAAGACCCCATAAATTACCTCTACTTGATTTCGTTGAAGCACCTCTGCAATTTCCTTCCATGCATCACTTCTCTTTACACGGTCTTTATACTCGTCTCTATAGACATTCCATATAGAATGCCTGACTTCAACTTCACTTATTAACGTCTTTACTTCGTCTGTCGACCACGATGGCATTTTCAACCGAAAACTTGCTGAAATCTTGCTGGAAAATAGAACCTCGCTCTATTCCTAGCAATATTGCAGCAAGACGCACTTTTTTCTTGAAAAGCGCTTTTACACGTGGCAAGATTTTTATTGCGCAATATTGCCAGCAATCTTGCTCAATAATCTTGCGCGGTACTTTACACACAGATAGAATATTGAGGCAAGATTCTTTCTGCAAGAAACTTGATCGTGTAAAGCCAGCCTTAGAAACTAACCATAACACAGTATAACAAGTTAAGCTGTTATCTTTCAAGAGACTCAAGAGACTTACTGCATCAATGCACATCAACTGGTGATACCAAATGATATTTTGGCTGGTTGGGTCCCAAGCAGGAATATGGCCTTGCTACATTTGTCAATGAGCGACTTAAATAAACCTTTGTTGATCAATCTCAAAGGATCAGCAATTGAATGGCTATGTATGAATGTTGACGGCTGCTAAATCATCAACATCTACAAATCACCTAATTCGCAATTAACATCAACAGCCATTCCAATGTTTCAACATTCCTGCTCTGCTCTGGTGACTTTAACTGCTGGCATACCAACTAGGATACGATTTCATCAGTTCAGATGGAGAATGCTGGCTAACTGGGTAGTTCAGGGCAACCTTGTACTTTTGCACAATTCTTAGGATATCCCTAGCTTCTTCTCTGATTGTTGGCGCACTGGTACTAACCCTGATCTGGCTTTTGCAAGTGTTGGTCATGAAAGTTGGTCTCTGGATAGATATATTCTTGAGAAATTGAGGATAGCTACGTGGCTAAAAAGAAAATTAGTGCTGTGTTTATCCTACAATACCATATGGCATCATGGCTTTAACTACAAGCTGTTGTGTCTTTTGCTGGACAGGCATGTGGTCTCGCTGATCATGAAACTTGTGCAAAATCACCATTTTACCCTTACCACTGGTACTGAATTGCAAAGCAGGTTACTATGCCTCAAGAATGGCATTCCATAGGGATCAGCCCTCTTAATTAATATCTACATTCATGATCTGCCAGTAACGATTAACAGGAAATTTGTCTATGCTGATGACTTAGCAATCATGCATGCAACATCTAACTGGAAGACATTAAAGGAGACTTTAAGTTAGGACATGGCAACTATATCTGTGTACCTCCAAAAAAGGAAGCTGAAGCTTAGTACAGCCACAATGATGTCAGCTGCCTTCTACAGTACCTTAATAACAAAGAGGCATGATGTGAGCTTTCCATCTGGTTTGAAGGAAGAACCCTATTTTACTGCATCAAACCTATGTACCTTGGCATAAAATTGGATAGAGCACTCACATTTTGCTGACACCTTAAGTGATTCTGCAAAAAATTAACAATATGTGTTGGGTTTTTGAGGTGATTGGCAGGTCAACCTGGGGTGCTGGTGCCACAACATTGTGCACAGCTACTCTGGCCCTTGTGTACTCTGCTGCAGAGTACTGCTTGCCTGTTTGGTGCTGCAGTGCCCACACTCGGCTCATTAACAAGCCTATCATTGTGACTAGATGTCTTCGCCTTACACCAATAGACAATTTATTTGTCTTAGAAGGTACCCTTCCAACTGAGCTTTGCTGCAAACAAGTCATGCTATCTCTAGCTTGCTGAGCACAAGAACCTAAACACATACTTAATAAAAGCTCTTGTCCCCCTTTTTAAAGGACATTGACAGTTCAAATTGAGACACCCAATTGTGTTTGCTGCACTGAAACTTATAAAGGACTTTTCTAAGTTGGACAACGGTGTGGCATGTTGGGCAGAAACCAAATGGAATACAGAATGGCAAAGTAATACCTCCTGCTTATGTACTTTCATCCCGGATGTCAACCCCAAACCATTGGGAATGTATCTACCCAGACCATCCTAGATCAGGCTTAATTGCTTCTGCACTGGCGTTAGTTTATTCCGTTCAACAATGCACAGATGGGATATGGCTCCCACAGGGGCCTGCGAGTGTCTCCCACAGGGATGTTACGATTTCTGCTCTGCAGACCAGAAATCATAACATCCTGCTCCATTTTCCATCATTGAAGTAAAGGGCTTGATCTGGAATCAGTTGATGATGAGACAGTGGCCTGGCTGAACAATACCTGCCCTAACATCTCAAGAGTGTTTTGAAAAAAAAACATCTACTCCACATAAAGAAGAAGCAGTTATGTTATTTATTATAATTTTAAATTCAAAAACAAAGCTTATTCTAATAGAATTAATTGAATCAACTAATCAAATTAATTGATCATATTGTAAAGGATAAAGAACAACACTTGTCACATTGTACAAAGTTTTGTTGCCTATCTTGAGTATTGTCACATCTTGATTTAATAACTTAAAGGTTTTTTAAAGCTTCCTGACTTTTGCAAAGCTAATAGCTTATGATTTTTTATATATGTCAATTTATTTTTTCAAATGTCTCTCTCATCACTATTTATCGAGAATATAAATGAATGTACACATATTTGTATAAGAATGTATACAAATGAATGTATACATAGTTCTAAATTTACCAATCTTGGGACTTGAAAAACGCTGTCACACAAAATTGCCAAGTCAAAACATGATTACACAAAACTTCACTTGAAAAATGTTATGAAAAGTGAAATATGACTGATATAATAATAAGCATGAGGTGAGCATGCTAGAATCATGACAAATGTATAGTACACTCATATAAACTGAAATTTTTTCATGGCATATGTGTGCCTCATTACCATAAATAATGTTTTATAGAACCATTTCCTTAGCTACTTATTAATTTTTGAAACATTATGTTAGTAGTATGTAATGGTTTTTTTGGCGAGGGTTGTGACGTCATCAGTGGCGCAGGCGCTGGCGCGATGGCGCACTGACGTCATCAGTGCGCCCACGGTTCCGAACCTTAGACTCCATGAACCAACAAAAAGGTCCAAACCTTATCTTTTACCTTCTAGAATGTATACGTTTCAAATCAATTTAGTTTCAAGTTAATATTAATAATAAGATTAATAAGTTCTAAAAGAAAAAATAAAATTAATAAGTTCTATTGAAAATGGTTTTATGCGCTAGACCAGTGGTTCTTAAACTTGTTGGAGGTACCGAACACAGTAAGTTTTATGCAGGCACTCACCGAACCCTTCCTTAAAATTCAAAAATTTTTATTAACGAACTTGAGCCCAAAGTAAACTGTGCATCTATTGCACATAAAATCATATTATTCAAAGAAACAAGACCAACAAAACATGAACTACACAAAACCACAAACAAAAACACAACTCAATAAATATTTACAACAAATCAATGTGTAGTATGCTGTTGCATTTTGGAAACAATTCTAAAAATGCGCAGCTTCACTTTGGCAAGGCTCATGGCAACAAAGTCTGTTCCCTTTTTTTGTTTTTATGTCTACCATCTTCAAAAAGGAGTGCTTGCCAAGATACGTTGTAACAAACTGTATGAGTATCTCAAGGTATTTAGCAAGAAGCGGGTAAGCTACGATTTGGTGACACCAAAACGTTGAGAGCGTTGTTGTTTTGAAGAGTTGCTGTTAAAACTAGCTCTGCTAAAGTTTAATGATTTCATTGAGGTATTCATCATTGACATCTTCTTTATCAGCACTAAGCGTGAATTGCTGTCTTACCCATGCTGGATATGACTCTCTGGTCGGAAGTATCCATCGAGAGACTTTGCAAGCTCATCTAAGTGCATGGAAATTGCTTGCTTCAGTTCTCTCGGTACGGAAATGTTCCCATTTCCAGACACATCTTTGGTCTTACTTGTACAGTCGTCAGACAGAGGAAAGTTTGTCAAGTTATCATTCTCCATTCGTCGTTTCCATTCAGTCATTTTTTTTAAAGTCTTCAGATGTTCTTCCACTTCGATAATGTTGACTCCACCACCCTGCATCTGTTCATTGAGATTATTGAGAGCATCAAAGATATTTAGCATGTATGCCAAAACGAGAATAAACTCAGAATTTTCAAAACAATCTGCATGAGGATGTTGGTGCTGTCGCAATAACACGGCTAATTCCACACGCAAGGTAAAAACACGGTTCAGCATCTTTCCCCGGGATAACCACCAAACACTAGGATAGTACAGAAGTACCTCGAATACAGAGCTTATTTCATTACACAGCTCCTTGAATACGCTCTGTTTCATAGCATTATTTCGAACATAGTTCACATATTCCACCACAATTTTTAATACTTCTGTCAGTTTTAGAGTGAAGGTTTTTGTTGCCAATGCATGCCTGTGCAAAAGACAATGCGTTACAGTTATGTGTGGTGCATTGGCTTTCAGTAGCGTACCAAAACCAGAATTTCGTTCCAACATGACTCGAGCTCCGTCCAAACAAATTGCATAAACAATATCCCACGAAAGATCATTATCTCTGAAGAAATTATCTACAAATTTCTTAACCTCAGCAGCCTTAGTTGTTTTAAGGGGCTGACAAAATAAAAAACTTTCTTTTTCACGTCTTCTTTATTCCCATAGCGCACGAATACAGCAAGCTCGCTTAGATTGGAAGCGTTCGTGGTCTCATTGAATTGGAGACTCAATTTTGCCGTGTCCGAAATCAAGTCTAAAACTATTTGAGCCAAGATGTCATCGTTCATCTTATCAATTTCAATGTAAACACTGTTACCAGGGATATTATTTAGTTTAAAATTCATTCGTTCTTCGGGTAAAATCAGCAAGTTAAACTTTAACAAATAACAGAAGACGTAATATATTACCATAGGCGTACCAGCCCAAAAAAATTTGGGGGGGCAATGAAGTTTTGCCCGAATCATGATTTTCTAGCACATTACGGATAGGACAAAAAAATTGTCTGAGGTTCTTGGACGAAAAAGAAATTTCGTCCTGAAATCATGGTGATCTCCAAAAAGAAAAGGTCTTCACCTAAATTTGGTAACTGATTTTTGTAGTTGTTCAATGTCAATGCCCTAAAACTTCTAACTTTGCCCAAATTTTTCATATCCCTGCCCGAAAAATTATTGGTCTTGCCCAAATATTTTCCTGTGATTGCCCGAAAAATTTGAATTTTGCCCGAATCTTGGAAATTTGGGAGGCCATTTCCCCCCGGCAGGTACGGCTATGTATATTACGTTTTTCTTTGATAATGTATTATGCCTTCCGTTATTTATTAAAGTTTAACTTGCTGATTTTTACCAGAAGAACGAATGAATTTTAAACTTATCAATTTTGTTGCTAATGGTGCCATTAGAAAGAGGAATTTGGGATGACTTATTTTCGGCTGCTTTTCCAAATATGATATTCGCCTTCTTTAACACAGCTGGTTTTACAAGTTTTTCACCAATGGTGTGTAGTTTTCCTGTTTTGCAATCAAGTACGCGACTTCGTACGATGCTGTGAGGATCGGTTTGTCAATGAGTACAAAGCCGAAAACCGGCAGAATAGCATTTTCATCAAATCTGGCTCTTCATTTTAAATTCAGCGAGCGTGGTGTTGCAGTATTTTCTATCGCCATGCACCTTTTGAAATTGTTCTTTTAGTTTTGCCGATGCTAAGCAACAATTGCTCAACCTGGCGTAGCAAATCATGTACTGAGGACGTTGACTCCCATCACTTTCTGTGATATACGTAAATCCATATTGTACATATTTTTCAGACCACTCTTTTTTTATCGACATAGTTAGTATGAAAAAATCAAAATACTATAAAAAGGTAAATATGTAGAACAGATTAAATTTAAATATTAAAGGAAAAAAATTGCATATTTAGTGCCTAATTATGCTTGTTTAACTTCAAACAGAACTACAGAAGATTAAAACCCTGCATTATAACACAACAACTAAAAAATTATGATAAAATAATGTCAAAAACTGATTTCTCATTACATAAATCGATAAAGCTTGCGCTCTAAACTTGATAGACTTGATCTGATGAGGTCGGCAAAATACAGCATGATCTCCAAGAGAAAGAAGGAGAGATTGTGCTACGTCACAATGAGCAAGAACTGCGGCTCAAGTAAAGAGGACATTGTGGTTGCCACATATACACATAACGTGTGTATACTTATCCTGATCTCCGCCGAACCCCTGATACTGACTTATCGAACCCAGTTTAAGAACCACTGCGCTAGACAGTTACGACGTATTTCCTGAAGCCGCGTCGTTTCCTGTTCTGAATGCTATTGATTTGAGCTTATCGTCTTTAAAAAAAATCAATACCCTATGTTGCTTACTTTTAATTGATATTGGTGCACGTTTAAGCGTTCCCTAGACAACCTTGATTTTAATTCACAAGATACCTATAGTCAAAAGTTTTTCTAGACAAGTTTAATTTTTAGGTGCCTGTAATCAACTTTAAACATTTTTCTAGGTATACTTAACTTTTATTTGATATCTATCTTCTTTTTTTTTTTGGACAAGCTTGATTTTGCTATACTTTTGTTCAATTTTTTTTTCTTTGTCGACCTTGATTTTTGGATTGCCTATTTTTTTCTACAATATTTTGTTTTTTTGTTATATTTATGTTCAATTTCTCAATTTTTCCCCAAGAAAGTTTGATTTTTAGATTCCTTTGTTCAATTTTAAAACTTTTTCTCTAAGCAACCTTGATCTTTGTTATAACTTTGTTTAAATTTTTTTTTTTTTTTTTTTTTGGTAACCTTGATTTTTGTTGTACCTTTATTTAATTTTTTCTTAGCAACCTTGTTTTCATCATATTTATGTTTAATTTTTTCTAGGCAACCTTGATTTTAGATATTTTTATTCAATTTTAAAACTTTTTTTCTAAGAAAAACCTTGATTTTTATTTTAACTTTGTTTAATTTTTTCTAATCAATCTTAATTTTTTATAACTGTCTTCATTTTTTTCTAGGCGAGCTTGATTTTTGTTATACTTATGCTCAATTTTTCAAAAATTTTTCTTACACAACCTTGGTTTTTGTGACACCTATCTTCAATTTTTTCTAGACAAATTCGATTTTTATTATACCTTTGTTGAAATTTTAAAAGTTTTTCTTTAGACAACCTTGATTTTTGTTACACGTTTGTTTAATTCTTCAAACATTTTCTTAGTCAACCGTGATTTTTAGATACCTATTTTAATTTTTTTTCTAAACAAGTTTGATTTTTGCTATACCCTTGTTGAATTTTTCCAAACTTTTCTTTGTCAACCATGATTTTATTATACTTTTGTTGAATTTTTAAAAGTTTATCTTGATTTTTGTCATTCCTATCTTCAATTTTTTCCTATTCAAGCTTGATTTTTGTTACACCCTTGTTGAATTTTTCAAAATTTTTCTTTGTCAACCATGATTTTTATTATATCTTTGTTGAAATTTTAAAAGTTTTTCTTTAGACAACCTTGATTTTTGTCACACATTTGTTTAATTCTTCAAACATTTTCTTAATCAACCATGATTTTTAGATATCTATCTTCAATTTTTTCTTGACAACCTCGATTTTCGTTATACCTAACCTTAATTTTTCTCTAAGCAACCTTAATTTTTGTTATTACTATGCTTAATTTAAAAAGTTTTTCTTGGTAACCTCGATTTTTGTTATACCTTTATTTAATTTTTTTCTAAACAAACTTAATTTTTTTATAACTATCTTCAATTTCTTTCTTGGCAACCTTGATTTTTGTCATACTTATGTTCACTTTCTCAAAAATTTGTCCTAAGAAGCTTGATTTTTAGGCCGCTTTATTTAATTTTAAAACTTTTTCTCTTAGCAACGTTGATTTTTGTCATACCTAACCTAAATTTTTTCTTGCCAACCTTGATTTTTATTATCTTATCTTCAATTTTTTTCTAAACAACCTTGTTTTTGTCATACCTATCTTTAATTTTTCTTGGCAACCTCGATTTTTCTCACACCTATCTTTAATTTTTTCTTAACAATCTTGATTTTTGTCGCACCTAACTTCAATTTTTTTCTAAACAAATTTGGTTTTTGTCATACTTTTGTTTAATTTTTCTTGGTTACCTTGATTTTTGTCATACCTAACCTTAATTTTTTCTAGACAAAATTGATTTTGTTATACAGTAACTTTGCTTAATTTTTTCTAAACAACCTTGATTTTCCCATGCCTTTGTTTAATTTTTTCTTTGATTTTTGTCGTACCTATTTTTAATTTTTCTTAACAATCTTGATTTTTGTCATATCTTTGTTTAATTTTTCTTAACAATCTTGATTTTGTTGCAACTACCTTCAATTTTTTTCTAAACAACCTTGCTTTTTGTCATACCTTTGTTTAATTTTTTTTCTTTGATTTTTGTTGCACCTATCTTTAAATTTTTCTTAACAATCTTGATTTTGTCATATCTATGCTTAATTTTTTCTTGGTTACCTTGATTTTTGTCATACCTAACCTCAATTTTTTCTAAACAAACTTGATTTTGTTATATCTATGCTTAATTTTTTTCTTAATAACCTTGATTTTTGTTATACTTTTGCTTAATTTTTTCTTGGCAACTTTGATTTTTAGATACCTACATTTAATTTTTCCCTAAGAAAGCTTGATTTTTAAGTACCTTTATTCAATTTTAAAACTTTTTGTCTAAGCAGTCTTGATTTTTGTTATACCCAATCTCAATTTTTCTTTAAGCAACCTTGATTTTTATTATACCTATGTTTAACTTTTTTTCTAAACAAGCTTGATTTTTTGTTACACCTTATTGAATTTTTTTCTTGACAACCTTGATTTTTATTCACAGTCAAAGTAATTCTTAAAAGTTTTAAACAAAAATTTTTATTGATAGGTTATTCGTGTTCAATAAGCAGATGTTTCATAATAAAAAAGTCGTCTTTTTTCTTTATTATTTAGTAAACCGAATTCAAACATAGTTATTATTTTTATGTTGTATGAATTTAATTTCTAGTGTTAACATTTTAATTGTTTCAAAAATGAATTCAGTTCCAACTACGTTTAATCTTTTGGTCGTTTTATAAACTTTTAATAATAAGAAAGCTACCCGTAATCTCTGTAAACGTGACAACGTGTGTCAAAGTCTCCTCTTACACAGAAGCTGGCCGTATCCTGTTCATAGCGTATTGCGTTTCCTGTTAAAACTGTGACATATTCATGATCGGAGTTTGAAAATCTGGTTACCTTAATTTCCAGAGTAAAAATAGAGTAAGCAAAAATTTTTATAATTGTTGTATCTTTGCACGAATAGACAGGTTGCTGAATCAAAATAAAGGCGCATATTTAACTAGTAACAATTATGCTTGGAGATGCGCGTGTCCAATAATTGTTCGAGCAGAAGGCGCTGATTACGATTAGAAGCGTTTAAGAAAACACTACGTCATCGATTGCACAATATCACAACACCTCCCCAAATAAACTACGACAAAAAAATATATATACATTTTAGCAACAATATTTTTTTGGAGGTCTCTTTGTTCTCGCTGATCGTCGTAGATTGTGTCGCCCGTACTCGTCTCCGGTTGGTAATCTCGGATTGTTGCGTTGGTTCATCGAAGAAGAACTAGATGCGTGGTCAGTCCCGGCTGGAAGTGTTTCTGTAGACAAAACGCTCGTTGGGATTTCACAGGGATCATCATCTTGATCCGAACCGTATCGAGGTCGAAGTAGATCAAGATGTCTTCTCCAAGTTGGTCCTCGAGGAATGACTCGTACATTGACGCTTCGTGTACCATGGACTTTCGTAACTATCGCAGGCACCCATCGTGGGTCACGATCTCTTCTAGGGCCGAAGTACAGTGCGTAACAAGGGTCTCCTAGTGAGTAATGATGTTCGACTTTCGAAACCACTTCCGAGTCTTCAACATTTGAACACTTGCTCGCTTGTTTTGACTGTCTTCCCTGCAGGAGATGCGGAATGGATGGAACCAAAGTGTCAATTTTGGTGCGAATTCTTTTTCCATTCAACAATTCGCTTGGTGACAGTCCCGATGCAAAAGGAATTCTTCTATATTGCATTAGAAATTCTTGCAAAACTTCCTTTGGAGGTAACGAGGATTTTCTCAATGCCTGTTTGAACGATTGTATCAAACGCTCGGCAGCACCGTTTGTTGCTGGATGATAAGGTGCTCCGGTGAGATGTACAATGCCTCGTTGTTTGCACCAAGCTTGGAACTCTTGAGACATGAATGTTGTGGCATTATCGGTCACCAACGTGTGGGGATATCCGAAATGAGCAAATTCTTGTTCAAGTATAGCAGTAGTACTTTTCGAAGACGTTGAGGTTGTTGGATGAATGCAATTTTGAATAAGCGTCTACAAGGACTAACCAGTTTCTTCCCAGAAAGTTGATCGCATGGTCCAAGTGGAGTCTTGACCATGGTTTTTCTGGCATCATCCACGGATGGATTGAAGGTTTATCCGGCTTATTTTGAAATTGGCCACAGGAAGTGCATTTGCGACATAAGTTCTCGATGTCAAAGTCAATTCTTGGCCAATAGACAGTTGACCTGGCAAGTTGTTTCATCCGTTGCATGCCAAAATGTCCAAGGTGTAATAATTTAAGAATATGATTACGTAGGGTTGAAGGAATTATTACCCGTAAGCCGTAAAAAACTCAACCATTCTCTGTTGACAACGAATTTTCCAACTTTTTGAAGTCTTTAAGCTCTTCCGAAAATGCATGCAGCCATCCTTCCTTCACAAATCGCATTAGTTGGGAAAGAATTGGATCCTTGGCAGTCTCTCTGACCACAAGCAATGGATTGTCAGGATTGATTTGACGACTGATTGTTCGAACTAAACAAACGCTATCGACATCATCTTCCATCTCCTCCCCATTAAAACTTGTGTCATTTGAAAATGGCAAGCGACTAAGGGCATCGGCATTGCCATGGTCCTTGCTTCTACGGTATTCCACCGTGTAGTCATATTGATGGACTAGTAATGCCCATCGTGCAAGTCGATTGGCGGCCATTGCAGGAGTACCTTTATCAGGGGCAAACAAGGTCACTAAAGGTTTGTGATCGGCAACCACAATGAACTTACGACCGTAGAGAAACTGATGAAATTTCTTCAAAGCGTACACTAAGGATAGTGCTTCTTTCTGTATTTGGCTGTAGCGTCTTTGTGTCGCCGATAAGATTTTAGAAATATTGAGAATCGGACGCTCGCTTCCGTCTGCAAAGCGATGAAATAATACCGCTCCAATTCCGCATTCTGAGGCGTCACAAGATAAACCCAACGGAAGAGATGGGTCATAGTGCGCAAGTACAGTCTCTGTGCATAGTAACCCCACTTCCACTGTTGTCCTTTGCGTGTAAGCTTGTACAACGGGTCGGTGATTTCCGAAAAATATGGAGGTAAAAATTTAGAATAAAACTGCACAGATGCTAAAAAAGATTTTAACGTAGAAATGTTTTTGGGTGTAGGCATTTCTAGTATGGCATCAACTTTGGACCCTTTTGCAATTCCTCGACTTGATAAAGTGTGACCCAGGTAATCAATTGATACTTGGGCGAAAACACATTTTTCACGGTTGCAGCGAAGACCTTTTTCTTCTAGTCTTTTGAACAAAGCTCGCAGGTTCATCAAATGATCTTTTGCGTTGTCACCACTTACCAATTCCATGATTTCTTGGAAATACCCTGGTGCGGATTTAATTCCGAAAGGAAGTCTTTTCTGCAGTAAAACCCCTTTGTGAGTGCTGAGAGCCAGCTTCTTCTGGCTGTCAGGAGAAAGACAGATTTGATTATATGCATTAGCTAGATCAATCTTACTAAAGCAGTAACCACGTCCTAGCTTGCGCATTAGATCTTCTGGGAGAGGGATTGGTTGACGATGGTCTTCCAGTTGCAAGTTTACAGTCACCGAATAATCTCCACAAACTCGGATGCTTGCTTTTGCTTGACCTGGCAAAGGAGACTTTCGAATAGGAACCACGGGGGTGCCGTACGAGTTAAAATCTGTAAGCTCCCATACACCTCTCTTAATTCCTGCTTCGTATGCTTCGTTTAAATCTTGTCTTGGCTTCTTGAAAATAGGTTTAGCTTCAGGTTTAAACCGTATGTCCAGTGAAAAATCTTTTAGACAACCCAATGTTGATTCAAATAAAGTAGGAAACTCTCCACATAATTGAATACATGCCGCATCTAATGAGTTTTCTGGACCAGTTGTAGTGACGTGCTCTATCGTTGCAGTAGATTCAGCACAACTTAGGTTTTCTCTGAAGTGATCAGTTAAGTTGGTGAGTTTCAACTTCATCATCGCCAGACGACCTAGTAAATTTAGATTGGGCACCTTAGTGACAATTACAGGTAAGGTCACGTCAGATGATTTTCCATCAATACTTGCAGTTGATTGGAATTGTCCCACGACGGGTAGCGGGCTACCTTCAGCAACTTGATATTGAACTGATACAGGTTGTAGAGTGGGTTTACCCAGCGTTTGCCACGTCGCTTCACAGCAAAATGTGTCACTGGCTCCGCTATCAATTTCAAACTTAATTCTGTGGTCATTAAGTCTAATAGTTTGATAGATGGGTGAAACAGAACATTGGACTTTGTGCACCAATTGTTTCACAAGCTTATTATCTCTTAGTCGAGACATGCATACAGATTGCAGATGACCTGTTTTCTTGCAGAAGCTGCAAATAGCTCACCTGAAGCAGGCGGTTTTCTTTTCTTGCGTTTTGCAAGTTTTGGACTTTGCGTGATAAACTTTCTGCACCGACGTAGAAGGTTGACCGTGTACGGTTTCCTTTGCTACCTTGGCTGCTTCTTCCACTTCTTGAGCCACTCTGATGGCGTTGCTAAACTTCAGTTCATCGTCCTTGAGCTTGAAGAGTGTCTTCAAAACTGCTTCGTTGTCGACTGAACAGATAAATTTAGTTCTCAAGGCTTCATCTAAAGGATCTTTAATGGATTGAAAATCACACGTAGCTGCATCTTGTCGTATTCTGCTTGCCAGTTCAGGAATAGTTTCGCCAGGTTTGCGTTTCATGTCAGACCAAAACTTGAAACGTTCTCTGACAACAAATCGTTTTGGGTCAAACTGCTCTGCCATAAACGTCTGAATATCATTCATCGTTAGCTCATGTATGCTTTTGACAGGTTGTTGCTGAGCCGCTAAGTTGCTAAGCATTTTGTAAACGGAGTTAGATTGGTTGGTAAGAAAAATTTGTGCTTGCTTGTTGTCGGGAATGGAGTTAGCAGTGATGAATGTTCGGAACCTTGCCAAATAATCAGTCCATAACTCAAAACTTGCCATCGGTGTTGGAACATTTTCTCGCGGTTTGTTCAAGCTGCTTTTGTAAAATTTTTATCTGTTCTTGAAGCATTGTCATTTGCTCTTGGTGTTGCTTATTTAACAACAAAATCAGTTCAGAAATTTCACTCATTGTCGACAATTCAAGCTGTAATGCAAAATCAACAAATTTTCTTTTTTCTTTCTTGACGCAGTGGAGTTCCTTGAATCCTCGTCGCCACTTTTGCCTGTTGTATCTTTGCACGAATACACAGGTTTATAAAAAAACAATAGTTAAAATTCACAAAAGTACTTAGCCAAAAAAAACAACCGTATTGAAAATAGAATGCTTTAGTTCGTTTGCTGTAGTAGCTTGATAACTTTGAACTGACTGCTGAATCAAAATAAAGGCGCATATTTAACTAGTAACAATTATGCTTGGAGATGCGCGTGTCCAATAATTGTTCGAGCAGAAGGCGCTGATTACGATTAGAAGCGTTTAAGAAAACACTACGTCATCGATTGCACAATATCACAACAATAATACACCTTGATTTTTATAGTTTTTAACAATTTTCAGTAAAAAGGAAAATTTATTACAAGCTTGACCAAAAATATTTTGATTTCAAAACACCGACTAAAGCTTAGTTTGATCCCCAATCAATTGCAACCGTTTATGTTAAAAAGTTTTACATTTTTTCACTTTTAATAAGAAAATTCATCATAAAACTGAACATTTTAATTCATTTTACCAACTAAATTTTCTAAACTTAACATAAAATTTGAAATCAAATAAGACCAACGTAAGTTTAAAAAGTTTTGTATAAGTAAGATCAATTCCAAAAAAAATCGGTTGTATTTTGAAAATATATTAAGATTTATTCTATCAAGTCCTATCGCAGTTAGTTCTTATGTCTAAATGAAAACAAACCAAACTGAAATCTTTAAAATAAAACTATTTCTATCTTTTTGTCTAGTTCGAAATCTAAAAATAAACTCTTCAAAAAGTAGGATTTTCAAAAAATAGCTAAAATGTTTGCGTTTGTGCCTCAAAAAATCAGAAACATTACCCTTCAGCATGATTTAATTTTGCCTTTTTACAAGCAAACGTTTCGAAACAAACCTACATTTTACTTTGTTCACGTTTCAATAGCTAAGTTTGTTGTTTCAAAAGTAAAAGCCAAGAAATTTTTTTTTATTTTTCAATTCGAAGTCACAACTTGTGTATTTTGATTTATAAACCTAAACTTTCTTAATCTATTATGCATGTAAATTGTAGAGCATATCAATTTCTATGTTTTCAACTGGTCTGTTAGATTTTTATTTTAAAAAATTTTCTTGACTTTACGTATTGTTGTCTTTAGTTATAAAAAAATTTATCACAATTTGCTAAAAAATTTTCTTTTTCATCATTTATAAGTTCGTTTGATGGTAAGATACTAGATAAAAGTTACAATTTTAAAAATTTTTATAATAGTGTTTTTATTGCTTTTGAAAACCAAAGTTCATGCACAAACCTTGAAAAATACACAGATCGTCATGAAAAGTTTTATTTAAACCACAGTGTTGTCTATTTTACCAAGGTTTTTGTATCATAACAGCAATAAACCTATTTCTCAAGTCAACTGTTGAACTTTGCGTCATAATCACAGTTCTTCTTCTTTCTGTTATTTTCGTTTTCAACACTATCTTTGTCATTTTTGATTATTTTCTTGTGTTTTTTACTCCATGTCATCATCACCAACCCATACAATCTAGTTAATTTTACACTTTATTTATTTTTGTTGAGATTCACGTGTCTGTTTTTTAGCTTTTGCTTAATTTTTTAAATTTTTTGGTAATTTTAAAAGGATTCTTGTTTTTATTTTATCTTTTCGAAAATGTGTTCCAAAACTAGTTTTATTGAACAATATAGTATTAAAGTAAAACAAAACATTTTTTAAACAAGTAAACTGTTATTCTATTTTTGTAATATTGTTTAAAAAATTTCCCAAAGCTACTAAACCTACCAAGAAAAAAAAACCGTCAAAACTAAAAATAATCACATTTTCGAAAAGATAAAAAAAAAACAAGAATCCTTTTAAAATTACCAAAAAATTTAAAAAATTAAGCAAAAGCTAAAAAACAGACACGTGAATCTCAACAAAAATAAATAAAGTGTAAAATTAACTAGATTGTATGGGTTGGTGATGATGACATGGAGTAAAAAACACAAGAAAATAATCAAAAATGACAAAGATAGTGTTGAAAACGAAAATAACAGAAAGAAGAAGAACTGTGATTATGACGCAAAGTTCAACAGTTGACTTGAGAAATAGGTTTATTGCTGTTATGATACAAAAACCTTGGTAAAATAGACAACACTGTGGTTTAAATAAAACTTTTCATGACGATCTGTGTATTTTTCAAGGTTTGTGCATGAACTTTGGTTTTCAAAAGCAATAAAAACACTATTATAAAAATTTTTAAAATTGTAACTTTTATCTAATATCTTACCATCAAACGAACTTATAAATGATGAAAAAGAAAATTTTTTAGCAAATTGTGATAAATTTTTTTATAACTAAAGACAACAATACGTAAAGTCAAGAAAATTTTTTAAAATAAAAATCTAACAGACCAGTTGAAAACATAGAAATTGATATGCTCTACAATTTACATGCATAATAGATTAAGAAAGTTTAGGTTTATAAATCAAAATACACAAGTTGTGACTTCGAATTGAAAAATAAAAAAAAATTTCTTGGCTTTTACTTTTGAAACAACAAACTTAGCTATTGAAACGTGAACAAAGTAAAATGTAGGTTTGTTTCGAAACGTTTGCTTGTAAAAAGGCAAAATTAAATCATGCTGAAGGGTAATGTTTCTGATTTTTTGAGGCACAAACGGTTTCAACTAGTTAAAATTTGTGAGGTTGACTGATTTTTATCATAAAGTTAATTTAAAGCATCACATTTAGGTCACATGATGACTAAACAGTTGCTAAAAACAGATATTGATTTGTAAATCGAACAGCTTTTAACGCCAAATTTGCTATTTTTCAATCAAGACGGTTACAACTTGAGAAAATCTTGTGAAATTTTGTAATGCTAAACACCTTTTTAATGCAAAGTAGATTGAAAACATTTAAGTTACAAGGTGAAAAAACTCTTTAAGTCAAAAATTGGTATCTTTTCATGAAGAGATGAGTCTATTAAACTGGACTAATCAACTCTTTGTTTGTGTTGTTGCTTAGTATTTAAAACAAACAAATCGATATTTAATTAAACTAAAGGTTTTAATGCGACTCTTTTAACTTTGGAAAGAAAAAACTAAGTAAAATGAGAATTTTTAAACCGTGCAAAAGTCGAAATATTTGCTTCTGTGCAACAATTACACAAAGATTTTGACAAAATTACAACATTTGCGCAATTAAGAAAGCAATATTGTGACAAAAAATTTGAGATTGAATTGTTGCTATGCATTGAAAAAATGGTAAAAATCTAATACAAAGTAGAATTTTTTAGGGTTTGGTTCTAAAAACTAACAAACTTTTGTGATACTTGGAAAAAACATACACTTTTCAGGAAAAATTTTTTTAGAGTTTTTAAGCAAGCTAGTGTTTTTGTAACTTTAAAATGTAAGACACTTGGAAAAAAGGTCGGCCTTTCAAAAAGTTAAATTTTTTCACGTAAAAGGAATCTAGTGTTTCCATACAAAAAACTTTACAATGTGAGGTTCTTGAGAAAATTTTTAACACTTAACCACAAAACCTCCGGCTGAAAAATGTATAAAATTATATTCGTGGATTAATTGTTAATTCAATTAATGAAGTTTTTGGTTAAAACATTTATTTGGGTTAAAGAAAAACTAAAGTATTTTTGGTTAAACTAGTGCAATAATTTAAAACTTGACCACAAAAAGTTGTTGCGGAAAATGAAATTTAAAAGTTTAATTTTTAGTATCCGTATACGTTTTCTTTGACATCGTTGATGTCCACATCTTTTTCTTAGAGGTTAGCAACGTTCAAAATAAAAGAGTAAATTTATTGGTTTCTTTATTTGTGTTTGTTACCCCAAGCAAAACCGTATCCTGAAAGCAAACTTTTTAGCTATTTTTTGAAAATCCTACTTTTTGAAGAGTTTATTTTTAGATTTCGAACTAGACAAAAAGATAGAAATAGTTTTATTTTAAAGATTTCAGTTTGGTTTGTTTTCATTTAGACATAAGAACTAACTGCGATAGGACTTGATAGAATAAATCTTAATATATTTTCAAAATACAACCGATTTTTTTTGGAATTGATCTTACTTATACAAAACTTTTTAAACTTACGTTGGTCTTATTTGATTTCAAATTTTATGTTAAGTTTAGAAAATTTAGTTGGTAAAATGAATTAAAATGTTCAGTTTTATGATGAATTTTCTTATTAAAAGTGAAAAAATGTAAAACTTTTTAACATAAACGGTTGCAATTGATTGGGGATCAAACTAAGCTTTAGTCGGTGTTTTGAAATCAAAATATTTTTGGTCAAGCTTGTAATAAATTTTCCTTTTTACTGAAAATTGTTAAACACTATAAAAATCAAGGTGTATTATAAAAATTTTCGCTTACTCTATTTTTACTCTGGAAATTAAGGTAACCAGATTTTCAAACTCCGATCATGAATATGTCACAGTTTTAACAGGAAACGCAATACGCTATGAACAGGATACGGCCAGCTTCTGTGTAAGAGGAGACTTTGACACACGTTGTCACGTTTACAGAGATTACGGGTAGCTTTCTTATTATTAAAAGTTTATAAAACGACCAAAAGATTAAACGTAGTTGGAACTGAATTCATTTTTGAAACAATTAAAATGTTAACACTAGAAATTAAATTCATACAACATAAAAATAATAACTATGTTTGAATTCGGTTTACTAAATAATAAAGAAAAAAGACGACTTTTTTATTATGAAACATCTGCTTATTGAACACGAATAACCTATCAATAAAAATTTTTGTTTAAAACTTTTAAGAATTACTTTGACTGTGAATAAAAATCAAGGTTGTCAAGAAAAAAATTCAATAAGGTGTAACAAAAAATCAAGCTTGTTTAGAAAAAAAGTTAAACATAGGTATAATAAAAATCAAGGTTGCTTAAAGAAAAATTGAGATTGGGTATAACAAAAATCAAGACTGCTTAGACAAAAAGTTTTAAAATTGAATAAAGGTACTTAAAAATCAAGCTTTCTTAGGGAAAAATTAAATGTAGGTATCTAAAAATCAAAGTTGCCAAGAAAAAATTAAGCAAAAGTATAACAAAAATCAAGGTTATTAAGAAAAAAATTAAGCATAGATATAACAAAATCAAGTTTGTTTAGAAAAAATTGAGGTTAGGTATGACAAAAATCAAGGTAACCAAGAAAAAATTAAGCATAGATATGACAAAATCAAGATTGTTAAGAAAAATTAAAGATAGGTGCAACAAAAATCAAAGAAAAAAAATTAAACAAAGGTATGACAAAAAGCAAGGTTGTTTAGAAAAAAATTGAAGGTAGTTGCAACAAAATCAAGATTGTTAAGAAAAATTAAACAAAGATATGACAAAAATCAAGATTGTTAAGAAAAATTAAAAATAGGTATGACAAAAATCAAAGAAAAAATTAAACAAAGGCATGGGAAAATCAAGGTTGTTTAGAAAAAATTAAGCAAAGTTACTGTATAACAAAATCAATTTTGTCTAGAAAAAATTAAGGTTAGGTATGACAAAAATCAAGGTAACCAAGAAAAATTAAACAAAAGTATGACAAAAACCAAATTTGTTTAGAAAAAAATTGAAGTTAGGTGCGACAAAAATCAAGATTGTTAAGAAAAAATTAAAGATAGGTGTGAGAAAAATCGAGGTTGCCAAGAAAAATTAAAGATAGGTATGACAAAAACAAGGTTGTTTAGAAAAAAATTGAAGATAAGATAATAAAAATCAA
Organism: Diplosoma virens; assembly: GCA_963680785.1. Taxonomy (NCBI): domain Eukaryota; kingdom Metazoa; phylum Chordata; class Ascidiacea; order Aplousobranchia; family Didemnidae; genus Diplosoma; species Diplosoma virens. Next base: position 12,244,113 of record OY796889.1, on the reverse strand, counting down.
GGTTGGCAAGAAAAAATTTAGGTTAGGTATGACAAAAATCAACGTTGCTAAGAGAAAAAGTTTTAAAATTAAATAAAGCGGCCTAAAAATCAAGCTTCTTAGGACAAATTTTTGAGAAAGTGAACATAAGTATGACAAAAATCAAGGTTGCCAAGAAAGAAATTGAAGATAGTTATAAAAAAATTAAGTTTGTTTAGAAAAAAATTAAATAAAGGTATAACAAAAATCGAGGTTACCAAGAAAAACTTTTTAAATTAAGCATAGTAATAACAAAAATTAAGGTTGCTTAGAGAAAAATTAAGGTTAGGTATAACGAAAATCGAGGTTGTCAAGAAAAAATTGAAGATAGATATCTAAAAATCATGGTTGATTAAGAAAATGTTTGAAGAATTAAACAAATGTGTGACAAAAATCAAGGTTGTCTAAAGAAAAACTTTTAAAATTTCAACAAAGATATAATAAAAATCATGGTTGACAAAGAAAAATTTTGAAAAATTCAACAAGGGTGTAACAAAAATCAAGCTTGAATAGGAAAAAATTGAAGATAGGAATGACAAAAATCAAGATAAACTTTTAAAAATTCAACAAAAGTATAATAAAATCATGGTTGACAAAGAAAAGTTTGGAAAAATTCAACAAGGGTATAGCAAAAATCAAACTTGTTTAGAAAAAAAATTAAAATAGGTATCTAAAAATCACGGTTGACTAAGAAAATGTTTGAAGAATTAAACAAACGTGTAACAAAAATCAAGGTTGTCTAAAGAAAAACTTTTAAAATTTCAACAAAGGTATAATAAAAATCGAATTTGTCTAGAAAAAATTGAAGATAGGTGTCACAAAAACCAAGGTTGTGTAAGAAAAATTTTTGAAAAATTGAGCATAAGTATAACAAAAATCAAGCTCGCCTATAAAAAATTTGAAGACAGTTATAAAAAATTAAGATCGATTAGAAAAAATTAAACAAAGTTATAATAAAAATCAAGGTTGTCTAAAGAAAAACTTTTAAAATTTCAACAAAGGTATAATAAAAATCGAATTTGTCTAGAAAAAATTGAAGATAGGTGTCACAAAAACCAAGGTTGTGTAAGAAAAATTTTTGAAAAATTGAGCATAAGTATAACAAAAATCAAGCTCGCCTAGAAAAAAATGAAGACAGTTATAAAAAATTAAGATTGATTAGAAAAAATTAAACAAAGTTAAAATAAAAATCAAGGTTTTTCTTAGAAAAAAAGTTTTAAAATTGAATAAAAATATCTAAAATCAAGGTTGCCTAGAAAAAATTAAACATAAATATGATGAAAACAAGGTTGCTAAGAAAAAATTAAATAAAGGTACAACAAAAATCAAGGTTACCAAAAAAAAAAAAAAAAAAAAATTTAAACAAAGTTATAACAAAGATCAAGGTTGCTTAGAGAAAAAGTTTTAAAATTGAACAAAGGAATCTAAAAATCAAACTTTCTTGGGGAAAAATTGAGAAATTGAACATAAATATAACAAAAAAACAAAATATTGTAGAAAAAAATAGGCAATCCAAAAATCAAGGTCGACAAAGAAAAAAAAATTGAACATAAGTATAGCAAAATCAAGCTTGTCCAAAAAAAAAAAGAAGATAGATATCAAATAAAAGTTAAGTATACCTAGAAAAATGTTTAAAGTTGATTACAGGCACCTAAAAATTAAACTTGTCTAGAAAAACTTTTGACTATAGGTATCTTGTGAATTAAAATCAAGGTTGTCTAGGGAACGCTTAAACGTGCACCAATATCAATTAAAAGTAAGCAACATAGGGTATTGATTTTTTTTAAAGACGATAAGCTCAAATCAATAGCATTCAGAACAGGAAACGACGCGGCTTCAGGAAATACGTCGTAACTGTCTAGCGCATAAAACCATTTTCAATAGAACTTATTAATTTTATTTTTTCTTTTAGAACTTATTAATCTTATTTTTAATATTAACTTGAAACTAAATTGATTTGAAACGTATACATTCTAGAAGGTAAAAGATAAGATTTGGACCTTTTTGTTGGTTCATGGAGTCTAAGGTTCGGAACCGTAGGCGCACTGATGACGTCAGTGCGCCATCGCGCCAGCGCCTGCGCCACTGATGACGTCACAACCCTCGCCAAAAAAACCATTACATACTAATGTTTTAAAAGTTTTTAAGTACATTTGAAGTTGTGTTTTAATGGTATGCAAAGCACCAACAAAAGTTTTTTTTTAACTCACAATGGCATTTTTAAATTTTAATCGTTTTGGAAGCTGGAAAATTTTGTTCATTTAAATTACAGTTATAACTCACACATTTTACATTTATTTCCAGATTGTGACATTTGTGGAAGAACATACAATGGTGAATGTTTAATACATGGACCTTACTTGCCGGTTAAAGATAAAACAATTAAACTGGTTGGTTACAATGTTATAAATGTATTATTTTGTATGTTGCTTATTTTATTGTTCAGGGGTCAAGTGGTCGTGCACATCGAACATGTCCTGAAGGAATAAGCATTGAGCCTTCTAAAAGTAAACCTGGTGAATTGGGTGCTTGGGCCAAAAAAGCATTTGAATTAAATTCAGTGTTTGGTCCATATGAAGGAGTTGATGTTTCTAAGGATGATCAAGATAAACCATGTCTTGTTTTTGATGGAGGATATGCATGGGAAGTAAGAACTTTTTAGCAATTAATTTAAAACCATATAAAGTATCAATTTCAATATTAAAGCAGTACCAAATAAAATTTATATTGCACTAAAAGTACCCAACAAAAAACTGATAAAAATAAACCAAATTTGCAAAGAGGAGTAGATCCATTGTCGGATACATGGACTGAGAAAATTATTTTAAAAATTATTCTTAACAAAAAATCTCAGCTAAGTACCATTCAGCTCTATGAGCTTTCGTTTATTCAACTTCTTCAGATAATTATTAATAAAAAAGAAACAGATGATGATCGAGCGTAAAAAGTTTTTTATTATTAAAAGATAAGAAGAGAAATAAAAATAAAACCTGTTCTTTATCATCTGTTTGATCAGCTTATAAAATTGTATAGTAACTATCAAACATACCAAATCTATGACGTCTTATGATTTACGAAAATAATGGAACGTAACAATTATCGTAAAGTGGCAATAACTTGTATAAATTCTAATAATAGATTAATTAACTAAACTGTTTTAAGATCTGACAACTAAAATATATTGCATAAAAAACGTAACAAGCAAAAATAAGGCAATAAAGCATACAAATAAAAATAAATATTTGTAAGAAAGGGGTGCTGAAGAACACTACTCAATAATGATCTTTTTTGTTGAGATCGTGTTTTAATGTTTGTAGTTTATTAATTCAAAATAGTTCTTTGCCTTTCCGATAATTACGAGATTTATAGAGTTTTTCAATGGTATTGACTTGCATGTTTTCTATGGTATGACCTGTAGTGTTAAAATCTAGACTGGTGATAGTGTTTGTGTGTTGGCGAATGTTACGAAATGTTCTGTTATCCGTGTTTTTAATTTTCTACCAGTTTCACCTACGTATTGCTTTTGACATTTGGAGCAGGTAATTATGTAAATTAAGTTAGTACTGTTGTAAGTAATGTGTCCGCTTATGTTAAATATTTTATTTATATGGTTAGAATGAAAGCTTGAATTTTCGGAAGAGTGTTTGCATGTAGAACAATTATGTCTGTTGCAATGAAAAAATCCGTGCGGTAAAAAAGTCGTACATGTTGATTTTAATGTCGATTTAACTAAAATATTCCTAAGAGTTGGACATTTTTTATAAACGGTTATGGATTTTTTGGAAAAATAGCTTTTAAACAAGAATCTTCTAATAGTAAGTTGTTCAATTTGTTAAAGATTGTATTAAATTTAGGTAGTCTTGGGTGAAAAGTGGTAATAAAAGGTGTCTTTTCGTTAGCTGATTTTGGGGTAGATTTTAGTAAATTTTTCCTCGGTATAATTCTGACTTTATCAATTATTTTCTGGATATGCTTTTCTTTATAGGATCGTGAAACTAAGTATGAGGTAAGACAAGCGGCATGTTTTTCAAAATAGGTTGTAGTAGAGCAAATGCGTTTGATATGTAGTGCTAGACATTTTGGAATGTTTTTGATTATGTGACGTAGGTGGCAAGAGCTGGGAAGAAGGTATTGGTGGGTGTCAGTGTGTCAGTGGGTTTTGTGTAAAGTTCAGTTTCGATATGATTGTTGATAAATGCATCGTTCTGTCCAGGAAGTTTACTGTCTCAGGGGAAGAGGAAAAGTGAGTAAATGACAATGGATACAGGGACAATGTCCCAATCTTCAAAAAAAATCTTATAATAATTACGTTATATAGACGATATCTGGATTTTTTGAAGACACGGAAAAGATACCTTACTCGAATTTATTGATAATGCCAACCGTTTACATCCTTCTCAACCGTTTACATCATTTTATCAGCTGATTAAACAGCTGATAAAGGATAGGTTTTATTCTTTTTATTTCTCTTATCTTTTAATAATAAAAAACTTTTTACGTTCGATCATCATCTGTTTCTTTTTTATTAATAATTATCTGAAGAAGTTGAATAAACGAAAGCTTATAGAGCTGAGTGGTATTTAGCTGAGATTTTTTGTTAAGAATAATTTTTAAAAAACTCATCTCTAAGCTTTTCTTCCGACACTCGTCAGGAGATAAACGTCAGAATGAACGAAAGAAAAATTCAATTGATTTTGTAATAAAGCTGGACGAAGATGATTGGTTGTATGAGAGAAGCGTCACAACACGTGATCAACACAAGAGTTTCAAATTGTTAACAAATTCTTTTTGGCGGCATAAATTTGGCTTGCACGATGTGATGTAAACGGCTTCCAAAGCAGGTAAATGAAAAGACAAACGACCAAATTAAAGAATAGTAAATTTTTGGCACAAATAGGGTTATCTAAAAGGTGTTGACCAATCGCAGATTTACTAAACATAACTGGGATTGAAAATTTGCCAGAACGAGTAGAAATATTGCGAGAGTTTGGAATTTGGCCGGTCCTAATACATTTTGGCACGTGTTAACGAATTCTGTCCGGTAATCGTGGAGATGTGCGGCCTAAGTACTGATTCACAGTTTCACATCTCAACGATTACCGGACAGAATTCGTTAACACGTGCCGAAATGTATTAGAAAATTCAAGGTGCATTAAAAAAAATAAAATGTAATTTTTTTCGCATACTCTATTTTTACCCACCAATCTTAAATATGTCGTGCTTTTTGGAACAGGAAATAAGTGCACTGCAAACAGGATATATATGCTTTTGGTTAAAACCAATCTTGACACGATTATTGAAACATATTGTCACACTTATAGCATACGTGGTTAAAGACACAAAATAGTTACAACTTAGATTTGAAACTAAAATAATAATGATAAGAATAATAATTTTTACAATTTTAACACTGAAAAGTGAATTAATACTCATAGATCATAACAAAATAAAGCAAGTAACAAATTAATAAATATATTTGAAATTTTGTTAACGGTTTGCTAAACAACAGAAATGAAAAAAATTCAAACTTTTTTATATATTATAAAACGTTTGTGTTTAAGATTTAACATAAATATCCTATGAATAACAAAATAAAAAAATTACGCTTTCCTAAAAAAAAGCTAAACTCTTTAAAATATCAACCTGCTTTAAAACTAAAAAGTTAACTTTGAAAAGAATCACCCTTGATACTCTATTACAGAATATTCCAACTTAACAGAAAAATCCGCTCCAGTTGAGAATTGAATTTTATACAAGCTGCTAGGCGATATTTTTAATTTTTATTTTATCTCCATACTTATCCGCCTGAACTCGCAGGAAAGCGACAGAGGCGCTAAGCAATTACCCAGACCTGTTTCTGGAGATGCCAAGATATTGCTGTTCGCTTGTAAATTGATAGAGATAAGACTGTGATTTAGAACTGCTTGCCAAGATCACCAAGCAGGGGGAAGTGCCGTAAAGTGTCTTTCCCAAAGACACAACAGAATGATGCGAGTTGGTTTTGAAGCGACACCATGTTGATCATAAGCACGGCACTCCAACTACTCGATCGCACTGCCGATAACTTTGTTGTTCTGGGTGGCAAATTTATTGAGGCAATTTTGTTGTACTGTTGGATAGCAACTTTGTTGCTTTTAACTGTAACTTTATTGTTCTGTTTGGGGATTAAACTCATGGAGGCAGCTTTGCTGAAAGGTGGCAAATGTATTGCTCGAGTTCGGAATTGACCTCTTTAGAAGCTGCAAAGTGACAACTTCGATGCTCTGGTTGTGGATTGAACTCTTTAGCTTCCTGCAAAACTTTATTAATTGCTTGATTCCTTTGTTTTGCTAATTATATTTATGGGCTTGTTAAATTATTAAGCAACTAATAATAACTACTGTAGTAAACATTTTAGAAGTTATTAAACTTGTTTGCTTTATGCTTTTTCTAGATTTATAGAAATGGAGATTTATCTCATTATATTGATGGATCTGATGATAATAAAAGCAACTGGCTTCGATTTGTCAATTGTACAAGGTACACAAGACCTTTCAAATTCAAAATCCACCAAAAAGTTAATCTTGTATGGAGTAGATGTTTCTTTCTGGTTGGGCAGATGTTAGGGCAGGTATTGTTCATCCAGGCCACTGTCTCATCATCAACTGATTCCAGACCAAGCCCCCTGTTTGGATGATGGAAAACGGGGTAGGATGTTATGATGTGGTCTGCAGTTTGTGCCACACTCACGGGCCGCTGTGGGAGCCATATCCCATCTGTACATAGTCGAACGAAATAAACTAACGCCAGTGCGGAGGCAATTAAGCCTGACCCATGGTGGTCTGGGTAGATACATTCCCAGTGGTTTGGGGTTGACGTCAGGGATGAAAGTACGTAGGCGGGAGGTGTTACTTTGCATTCCGTATTCCATTTGGTTTCCGCCCAACATGCCACACTGTTATTCGATTTAGAAAAGTCCTTTGCAAGTTCCAGTGCAGCAGGAACAATTTGGTGTCTAGATTTGAGCTGTTGGTGTCCTCTATAAGGGGGGACAAGAACCTTTCATTAAATATGTGTTCAGGTTTTTGTGCTTGGCGAGTTGGGATAGCATGGCTTGCTTGCGGCGAAGCTCAGTTGGAGGGGTACCTGCTAAAACAAATAAGTTGTGTATTGGTGTAAGGCGCAGGCATCTAGTCACAATGATAGGCTTGTTAATGAGCCGAGTGTGGGGACTGCAGCACCAGACAGGCAAGCAGTACTCTGCAGCAGAGTACACAAGGGCCAGAGTGACTGTGCGCGATGTTGTTGCTAAGCGAAGCAAAAAGAATTAATAAAACAAACAAAGAATATTCCGTTCTACCTTGGTAGTAGAAACGAACCGTAATAGCAGTCAGAAGCCAACATTTTATCGTTTAGTTTGCAAAGTTTATTTTAAAAAAAACGTAACGTTTTCGACTTTCATAAGTTTTTATCAAAGAGTCTAAAATTAAAGCATTTTAACAATAGACCATAAAGCGACAATTACATACAATTAAACTAAAATATATACAGCAGTTTTCTCAAACTTATGCTCACCCTGGTACACAGCTTTTTCTAGTTTTGTACCTAATTTGAATTACATACAATACATTTATTTTTGTGAAAATTCTTTTCTGAAGCAATAGAAAAATCGCCAGGTAAAATAGTTTTTCCTTCCAATACACTGATATTGTAATTTGTACCAAAAAAGAATGCTGTCGTTTACACGATGATTTCTCGTTTTTTTCTATTTTAAAATCACACTAATTTGTTTAAAAATAATTATTGTAAAATAGCTTTTCAAGGTCATTGGATAAAAACTTCTGTTTTTACGTTTGAAATTTGAAACCGAAAAGCTGATTGCTGAAGCGATATTCGTGTTCATTGGTCATATTCGTTGATGATATCTTAATCAATTGTTTACTTCAGTTGCATTGTCACCGACGTATTTACTAAACGATTCCATTGTTACCGTCAAAATTCCAATTGTCGTTGTCGCTTAGAAAGGCATTTATTACGGGTTAGACCAGGGGTGGGCAATAATTTTTAACCTCAGGCCACATTGGGCTTTTAGAATGATTCGCGGGCCGCACATACACTGACATTGGTTAATTTTAATAATTTTGGGTCATTATGAAATAATAACTGTCTCTAAAATGTAGTGATCTTTAAAAAACACCTTTTTTGAAACACCTTGCGGGTCGCATTTTGCCCACCCTTGGGTTAGACGCAGAGAGAACAGGAGCTGAGGTTTTTTACAACCCCCAGGCTGCTTGCTAGATGTTGAGCCAGCTTCTGGTTTTGTCATCCAAAAACGTCAGACCTTGTACTCTTGCCCCATGTTGTTGTGAGCAAGTCCATTGTAATGGGTTACTACTGGCACTGGGAAATTATGGGAATGCAAGCACCGAGCTAGGATGTATTCTCAAAGTATTCCGTGTTCCATTTATGATTTGGCAACTGGAAAGTGCGTTTGAGTAATTCAACAAGCGCTTAGATCTCAGTCTTTCCCTGCAGGTATGTAAAAACTCACTGAATAAACCATGTAGTATATGGTCTAGAATAGTACTGTTATCCAAAGAAAGTCTCGCTCCTAAAGCTCACCTGGCAGGATGCCTGAGAGCAAAGTGCTATGTTGGATTAGAACACAAGTATCCCGTATCGATATCCAAACCGTCGTTCGAGACTGGTTGGTAATCAGCTGTAAAGCTGCCATAGATAATGGCAATTGTTTTCTGTGTTTTACTGTCAATATCTCATCCTAAGCCCGCAAGTCGCATTAGTAGTTAACGCGCAAAAATAGTTTTGTTGCGCAATGCCACAAGATGGCAACGGAATGCAAAGGTTCTCCCCGGTTACCACAAGATGGCGACGGACGCCAAGGTTCTGTCCGGTTTTAATTCAAGTTAGTTTGGGACCGAACAGCTCGGTTGAGATTCACTGTAAGTTTTCTTCAGCCTCTAGATCGTTTGCATAAAAGACTCTTCACAGTCTTAGCGTGACCGAGCTTTAAGCCTTCGATTATATGGAGTGTAAAGTTACCTTTCAAGTCCTCCTGTCCTCTGAAACATCAAGCGATGGCAACCTTCTTTGAGATTGTGAAACATTTATTTGTTATTAGCAAATTGAAAATGTAAAATTAATACGTTGAGGCGAATTTGGCGAACTTATTTGAAATTGTAAAATTTTTTATTAGTTATTAGCAAATTGAAAATGTAAAATTAATAAATGAAAACTAATTTTTCATATATTTGTCAACGCTTTTGTCATATCTGTCAATTAAGGAAGGCTCTAGTAAACCTACAACCAACATCAATGAGTTTCTTGATAATTGTCACAATTTTACCAAATCAGATAAAAGATATTATTGTTTTGTATCTATACGTTTGAAACCCTTAATTTGTAAAAACCTATAAATTTCAAACATTTTTTGATATTTGTCAACGCTTACGTTCAATTTATTTTACAGGAATAGAAAAGAACAAAACCTTGTAGCTTATCAATATAAAGGACACATTTATTATCGGGCTTATAAAAAGATTAAAAAAGAAATGGAGTTGTTGGTTTGGTGTAGTAATCAATATGCTGAACAGATTGGTTTTAATTCGAAAACTGAAACAGAAAATTCAGAGAACATTTGTCGCACGTTTTCAGGTGAGTAAATATCAACAACCATGTTTGATATTTGATTTTTTTGGTGATACGTATAGAATGATACTGGATATTGTTTTTGAAGAATATCGAAAGTGTACGAAATGTGGAGACTTGTTTGCTGACGACGAAGCATTACAAAGACACTTAAGAAGGAAACACCCCGACAGAAGTGTTATAAAACAATACAAGTGTGATTTTTGCCCGTATTCGAGTGATTCCAGGAATTGCGTGAAAATTCATATTCGAATTCACACCAAAGAAAAACCATTTGACTGTCCTTATTGTTCAAAGGCGTTTGCCAGAAAACAATCCCTAAATAACCACGTTCGAACCCACACTAAAGAACGGCCTTATAAATGTGATAAGTGTGAAAAAGATTATTCCCGATACAATAACTTGAAAAACCACATACTTACTGCTCATGAGAACCGTAAATTGTATATTTGCAAGGTTTGTGGTGTAGGCTACAGAAACTTAAATGCTCACATGTCGGTACATACTGGTGAACGGAAATACAAATGTCAATATTGTGATAAAACATTTGCTACACATACGGCTACTAAGAAACACGAACGACGTCATACTGGCGAAAGACCGTTCAAGTGTAAACAATGTTCAGCTGATTTTACCGACAAGTCGAATTTAAATTTCCACGTGATTCGTATGCACACTAAAGAGTATCGTTACAAATGTTCGAAGTGTGATAAAGGGTTTCTGTGTCCCAGTTACTTAAACAAGCATGAAAGTCGTTGTCTTAGTGAGAAAAATAATCTTGATTAAAACAAATTCGATTTGATTGCCATGAATCATACAGGTGTGCTTGTATAGACTGCAATGATTGCAGAAGCGAGTGTTTTATTATGACGTCAACTGATTGTGACCTGTTTATTTCATTTAAAAATTTCTTCCAGCTTTTTTTCTGAAATAAGTTTGTAAATTTATTTTTCAACTCTTCTGATTTGTTTTGTTTCGATGTTTCACTACTCCAATTGAATTTTGGAATTATAGATTCTTGGTTAGAATTCCAAATTTCCAAAGAATTACTTCATGGAATTCTTGTCTTTCCATGCTTGGCCTTTCCCGATGACTGTCTTAATACAGACTATCGTCTGGCACCATTTCTCTGAATAATTAGCGGGTGATTTCTTGATTTATTTTCATACTTTTTGAATCTGTTATAATAATTTTAAATTTTCTTCGTAAAAAGATTTAAAGATGACTTCTGGTCGAAGTTAACCTGAAAGTATTTGAATAGGAGTGGTTAACTTAAAGGCGCAAAGGCACCGCCTTGATAGTGTTTATCTTTAGGTCCACCAAAGGCGAAGCCTGACGTTTTGTAAAAAGACTAAATCATTTTTAAAATGACTAAAAAAACTAGACTATTTATTAAAATGGCTAAACTTTTTTTGGACCAGCGGTTTTTGAACCCAGGTTAAAAACCGTTGCATTATAAGTCCCCAAGCCGTTACCGTACAAAAAAACTTTCAGTTTATTCATATGAAACAGAATTGTTTTTATCGCTTTCGTTCCAAAAGTTTCGAACTTGCTTTGTTTTAGATATCGATATTCACTTCAATTTCGTCAGCCATCATTTCCACAAAATTAAACAAATTTTTAAGAACTCTTGCACGTCAAAATGCTTTAACTTTATTGATAACAAGACTAAAAAAGCAGTTAATCGCAAGCTCGATAGTAGCCAATATTTAGCCTTTTAATTTTCGTTTACATTCATGAGATGTTTTGTCGAACGAAGAATTATAGGTGGGCAGCAAAAAGAAAATTCCAGTCATTTTGTTTAGATAATTTTTTAGGTAATAACTCCGGCCTATTGCTTGCGTTATTAGCATGCAATCTGTTGTTTGGCACTATATCATTATTACGTATCATACTAGTATTTATTCAAGGTGGTCAATATCTTTATGCCTCTGGGTTACATTTATAAAACTTGTAATTTCTTCTTTAAGAGCAGTTGGCTTGAAAAAAAATTTAGAAGCAGGCTTCAGGGCGCGGTTAGTGTTTGTGCAGCGTTGCGCAAACTTGGTTGGCAGTAGCTTCCGGATTCATTGCTGTAATCATTTTTTAGAGTTTAGTTTAATTTGGCAATCTCTTAATGATGCCGCAAAAAATTTCTTCTTTTAGTCAACTTAAACGTGACAGAAACTATTTTTTATCTACGAAATGAAATAAAAATTTTTTTGTCTCGACCTCATATGCACTTTATGGTTCATTTATTTATTTTTCAAACTTAGGAGCAAAGGACAAAAAAATAAAGGTTTTTATAAACTTGGCAACGTTTTATTTTTTTAGATTTTTTTAATTAAAAACTCTTTTGATTCAAAAAATAATGCAGTATTTAGCTTGTATTATTATGCTGTAATCTGCTCGCTACTAGTATTAAGAAGCGAGAACTTTTATATACTGTAATTATAGCCTAACTTGAATTATTAAATAGCAATTGCTCATTTGACCAAAAAGAATTGTGAAAAGCTAACTTGTGAAGGAGTGCTAACAAACGCACCACGTGAATTTTACGTGAAATTCACATTGTGTGTTTGCTGAGATTGCAAAGTTTTCATTGGCACTTTTGATTCTAAATGCTTTTTATAATAGGCAATTAACATTTATGAATTTTTAATAGACTCTGTTTTTCAAAAATAAATGGACAAACACAATTTGAACTCATTTTTATTCTCTTTGGTGCCTTTTAGACAAATGATCAGTGAGGGTAAAGTCAAACTGCTATAGTTCATCCGAACATAGGCGTACGCAAAAGGGGGGTTTCAGGGGTCAAACCCCCCCCCTTGAAGAATGGTATTTAGCCATATATACGTGGTAATAAATAGACTTCAATAATAAGATTTTGGTTTTTATTGTTTGCCGCACTTTAAAACTTAATTACTGCTTGCGCATCAATTTTTTCTATCGCCTAAATTGCGATTTTTTCTTTTTGCAATTTTTTCTATCGCCTAAAGTTAGCTAATGTACAGATGCCACTGTGAAGAAAACTTTCAAACTTGTAAAATATTGAAAGTTAAGTATGGGAATGGAAATTACTGCATGGAAACAATAGCTTCAGTTCACAAATTTTTTAATGCTTCACAACGTCAAAACATTTTTACGCAACTCCATCAACACGATTTCGTCAACAACAAAAGTTCAAAAACTTGTTCAAATTTGTGCCATCAGATGGGTCGATCGACACGAGAGTGTTAGTACTTTTTCAAATTTTCAATTTACCGTTGTAGAAGCTTTGGCAGAAATTTCAGCACGGCCAGACAGAGAGGAACTTCATTACGAGCTTTGCAGTTGCTTTCGACAATTACGCAAAGTGAATTTTGCATTGCTCTCTTAGTTTTAAAAAACATTTTTGGATACAGTGTTGTTTTGTGCAAAGTTAAGCAAAAAAAGTAGAAAAACTCTTTTGCGGCTGTCAACATAGCACATGATATTGCAAATGAATTGAAGTGTCTTAGAGAAAAAACAAATATGAATTTCACTAGTTCTATATTTTTGCGCAAAAAAACGGCCAAAGCCGAAGATTTTATTTTGGAAACACCACGCCTTACTTCAAGACAGACCAATCAATGCAATATTGCTGCTGAACAGATGAAGAATATTTTAGAGTAGGGATTTTTATTCCATTTCTTGATAACTTTATTGTCACTCTCGAAGCAAGATTTACAGCCCACAAATCGATTATTGATGAATTTCAGTGTTTAATTTCTTCTGATCCAACTAGTGGATCAACTCCTCAACAAATTAAAAGTATTCAAGTTTTGGGAAAATTTTACGAAAATGATTTAACAAAATTTTTGAGAGAACTAGTGCCTGAACTGATATGGTACAGGAAGCTTTTTCGGTTGAATGCAGCAGAAAGACCAACTAATGCGTTGAGCAGCATCAAGGAATGCAGTTCCGATGCTTTTCCGCACATATATTTACATTGATGACCATTTTGTTAACTCTTCCAGTGACAACATGCACTAGTGAACAATTGTTTTCCATATTACGCAGACGAAAAACGTGCTTACGAAACACAAGTGGTACCACTCGAATGAATGGACTTGCATCACTAAACATTTATAGGAGCCACACGCCTTGCCCTGGTGACGTAATTAACAAATTAAGTAAAAAACAGGCGTTTGAATATAAGCCTTTAAAAAAACTTTAAATATTTGTTAAGTAATGAGGTTATTTTTTTGTTCGTTTGATTTTTCACCTATTGTTCTCATCATTTATACGAGTTGCTTTTATTTTGGAAAGTTTCTTATCATAATTGAATTACCTGCACATGCCTTTTCAATAGTTAGTTTTACGGTTTGGTAAAAAAAAATTCATGCTACTGCAAGACGGTCTTAAAACCAAAACACTTTATTTTTGAATGTAGGCTTAATTTTGAAAGTTTTTGCCCATTACCAGGACCACTTAGAGCAGGGTTTCCCAAACTTTTAGTTGATCGGTACCCTTTGAACACTGTAGCAGGTTTTCATCTACCCCCAAAATGTTGTGACGTTTCTCTAAAACAGGGTGGTCCAACTTCTTCACTCTTGCGGGCCACTTTTCGAAATCGTTCGAGTTTGTGGGCCTCAGCCGGGTAGATATTGTTTCAAATCATGGTGTCCTCTAAAAAAAAAAGGTCTTCACTTTGAATCAGAAAATTTTCCCAATTCATGCCGAAAATCAAGGTGATCTCTAAAAAATGAAAACTCTTCCCTTTTCAGCAGCCACAAATTTTCCCCATTCAAACCCAAAATCACGGTGATCTGTAAAAAAGTCTTCCCTCTCAATTGTCCTGTTTGACGTAATTATACTGTAATCGACCGGATTCGAAAATTCTAGACATTTGAGTCCATTATTTCTTCCGGACACGGAATTCAACTTAAATAAGGATATTCTCTCTGATAATGTACCTTTTGAGAAACCTAAATGTGCCCCAGTTTGGGAACCCCTAACTTAGAGCAATCGTGTTTTCGGCTCCAAAACCCCCCCCTTCACAAATTTCTGCGTACGCCACTGCATCCGAAGGAGTACAAAAAAGTCAATTGCGATTACGGTAATCCAAAATATAATTTTTGCTTTTTGTTAGGCCTGAATTGTAGCAAAGCCTCTGGTTAAATATAATCAATGTTAAAAAAAAGAAAATTATAATTGAATCTACAATAGAAAAAGAATAAAATAAAAATATCTTATGACTCGAATCCCAACAATGTGCTTAAACTATTCCAGCATTAACTTTTGCGCTAACACAGGTCTGTTTGAAAAGCTGCTTTGATTTTAAAATGGAGTAATGACTGGCGCCACATTCGTCGGCAGTGTGGTCGAGTGCTTAAAGCGCCGTGCTTATTTTCAACACGCTCAAGGTTCAAAACCCACTCGTGGCATTCTGTTGTGTCCTTGGGAAAGACGCTCTACGGTACTTTTCTGTGCTTGGTGTTCTTGGCAAGCAGTTCTAAGTTACAATCATATCTTTATCAATCTACAACCGGTCAGCAATATCTTGACTTTTATTTTATCTCTATATTTATACTCCTGACTCGCAGGAATGCGACGAAGGCGCTATTACTTAGGGTAAGCAATTACCCCGACCTGCTTCCGGAAATGCCAAGATATTGCTGTCCGCTTGTAATTTGATAGAGATATGACTGCAATTTAAAACTGTTTGCCAAACCACCAAGGAAAGTGCCGTAAAATGTCTTTTCTAAGGACACAACAGAATGACGCGAGTAAGTTTTGAACCGAGACCATGTTGATCATCAACACGCCGCTTTAACCACTCGACCACGCTGCCGACAAATATGGATGGCCTGTTTTGCTTTACGCTTTCTATGTGTTAATTTTGCAGTAGAAAGAGGGGATATGAAAAACTTTTTCATCTTTATTACTTTGTTTAGAAACACTGCAGCTAGCTAGCTCATTACACTTCATTACACACAGTAAAATTTAATTCTTTATTTGAAGTGCTTGTCGCACTGTCGCAGCTACATTTAAAGATATATAAAAAGTTTGAAGATATAGGCTATTGAAGTTCAAATCAGACACACAATTTATCAGCTTTCTGCATGAGAAACTGTGATAACTTTCATTTAATACAATTTCAGTGGCTTGGGGCAAAACGGTCATAGGTGTGACGGTCATACCGATACCTATGTCGTCATACCTATGACCGTTTTGCCCCAAGCATGCTAGGCAGCTATTAAAAAAAAATTTCAAATCATAAACATTATTTAAATTTTACTTTGTCACACTACACTTAGCATCAAAAACTTCTAATTTAATCATCGATTGATCAACAGATCGACTTTACTTTGTATCCAGTTTTACAACAAATTGCTTCCAAACACGTTTTCACCGGTAAAACACTCGGAACAATTACAAAACTTTCAATTTTAATTTCATAACTTTAACTAAAATAGGAAAATAAAGGAAGATAAGAAAAATAAATGTAAGCTTTGCAATTGAAAGAAATAGAGCAAATGTCTGTTTTGCCGCGCTTTCCCCTATCATGTTTGAGCCGCATATCATAAAACCAAATTTTTAACCCTTTCAAGTTAGTTATTAGATCCTATTAAAATTTTAAAGTTATTTTGTTATTGTGGTAGCTATTGGCTTTCCATTATGGCATTTTTAAAAAAATTTTTCATTTTTCTTCACAACATACATAATTTTTGAGGTGATACATTAATGTTGGAACTTGACCTGAGTAGTCTTAGAGACCGAAAAAATTACGATGAAGAAAATCTATGATTTTTGATTGCTGTCACTTGAAAAGTAAAGATAATTTTTTAAATAGAAACATTTAACACTCTGTTTATAGGCTACCACAAAATAAAGTTTTAAAAAATCAACTAATATATGACTTCCAAACACATAAACACAATTTTATTTTAGAGATCATCGTGACTTTGGGAGCAAAATAGGGAAATCAGAGATGCAATCAAAAGAACTTTTTTTCTTTTTTTCTTTTTTTTTTTAGAGATCACCATGATTTTGGGGGAAAAAAGTGAAAGACGAGATCAAAGCTCTTTTTCTTGTTTAGAGAATATCAATTTTCGGAAATTCTTGCCTCGGGCCCCTGAATTTGAATATCCACCACTGGTTACAAGAATACTGTGATAACTTGATTTTAGGTACTTACTGCACAGATGTGAACCATAGAAATTTGTACAATACGATTTAAACTATAGGTTTTTAACATCAAAAGAACACTGTGAAAAAGCAGATTTCAATTGGTTTGCTGAACAATATAAAGATCGTATTTGTCTAGTAATATCATCATCGTCCGTTAATGCATTGGTTAAATATACACCAAGATATTTAACTTTTTTACTAAAATTTAGCGTCTCGTTACCCAAGCGGAAAGCGGACTACAGGGACATACGTAAGATGAAATGATTTAGAAAGAAATTGCATACACTGAGATTCTATTAAGAACAATACCATTTTTATAAGAAAAGCTATTACACACATCAAATAAATCTTGTAGTTCTGCAACGCTAGAACTGAAACAGCATACATCATCTGCATATATGATATGATTAACCAAAGTGTCTCCAATATAAGAACCAGCTGGAACACGATTGTGATCTTTTGACTGTTGGTCGATAAGACAGCAAATAAGTAAGAACTAAGTATTCCCCCCTGTCGCACACCGTTAAAAACTCCAAAAGTTTGAGACAGTTGAGATGCCTACCTCACTTGCATTTGTTGTTGACGATGCCAATATCGCAGCAATCGTATAAAACATGGCGGAACGTCACGCAATAACAGCTTTTTAAACAAGAGTTCATGAGATACTCGGTCAAACGCTTTAGAGCAGGGGTGGCCAAACTGCAGGCCGCATGCAGGCCCCTGACGACGTTTTGTGCGGCCCGCGGAGCTCTTTTTAAAAAATACATACCCTCACTTTGAGCCACAGTTGCATACAATTATGTCGGGAATACCTCAGTTTCAGTTTCTTATGTTTTAATGCTTTTAGAGAACACACCAAGATTTTGGGAGAGAAATAGTGAATCACAGCTCGAATGTAAGTGAAGACCTTTTTTTTTAGTGATCACTACAATTTTGGGAGAAAAATAGCGAAATTTTAGATCAAATCTAAGAGAAAACCTTTTTTTTTAGGGATCACTACAATTTTGGGAGAAAAATAGTGTAATTTGCGATCCGCGAACAAATTCAACATCCAAATGCGGCCCTCAGTTAGCTTCCACGGCCGCAATGCGGCCCGCAAGCGAAAACAATTGCCCTCCCCTGCTTTAAAAGCATCTAAAAATACTGAAAAAATAGGGCTACCCTGTTGAAGGTAAGATGAAATGATTTTCTTGAACAAGAAGATACACATATCAGTGCCAGTTCCACGCTTAAACCCGAATTGGTGATCACTGGTTGCCAAAAAAGGCTGTATATAAAATATTATAAAATGTTCAAAAAGTTTAGAAATAATAGTAGGAGGAAACATGAGATTATATCAGGAAGAAACATGAGATCTTACAATCGTTCCCTTAGCTTGTTCCTCTGTAAATCCAAATTGTGTGGGTAATTAATGGCAAAGTTTTTGTGTTTTTCTTCGAGTTGCTAGTTTTTTAATGATTAAATGAAGCATGACAGATAAGACACATAGTTTTACCTCCAATATCAGTAAATTAAAACTCTTTCTCTTATTCTTATTTAAAAGTTCTATTTTTCTTGATTACTTTCTCTTGTTGCTATTTTCTGATGATATTTTTGCAACAAAATTCTCAATTAACACTCAACTTACTGCAGTAAAAAAAATTATGATTTAGGATGAGAGGTAATTTTTAAAATCGACTTGTAAATAACAGCAATCAAAAGCCAATATTTTATCATTTATACCAGCAAATTTTATTTAGAAAAAAGCTGAATCTTTTTGACTTTCGAAAGTCCTCATCAAAGCAAAAAAATTAACACAATTTAACAATAAATCATAAGCGACAATTAGATACATTTAAACTGAAATATGTACAACAGTTTTCTCAAGTTTATGCTTACACTGGTATTACTAATTTTAATTTAAAAGTAATCACAATTCAGTAATTATTACAACACAACGCCATATTTCAAAGCAAACTTTATTAGTATAAAATGTTGGCCTTTGACTGCTACTAATTACAAAAAAAAAATTACTATGATTTTTCAAAAGGTTCAAAATCCTGGAGGTGAAGAAGGTGTCAGACAGACTAATGGGCATGAAGCTAACAACATCACAGAGGAAAAAAATGATTTTTGGGAAGACCTGGATGGGTTGATAGAAAGTGTATCAAAAGAGGAGAGGATAGTTTTAGGTGCGGACCTTAATGAACATGTGGGCGAAGGAAACATAGGGGATGAGGAAATAATGGGGAGGTACGGTGCTGGAACAAGAATAGGGAAGAATCAATGGTTGTGAATTTTGCAAAAAGGATGGATTTGGCAATTGTCAACACTTATTTCAAGAAAAAAGATAAACACAGGGTGACGTATAAAAGCGGCGGAAAAAGTACCCAAGTAGATTATGTGATGTGCAGAAGGAGGAACTTGAAGGAAATGTGCGATTGTAAGGTAATAGTGAATGAGTGCGTTGCAAAGCAGCACCGTATGGTGGTGTGCAAAATGGCTCGCATGGTGAAAAAGAAAAAACCAGAGAAAGTAAAGCCAAAGATACGATGGTGAAAACTGAAGCAGACAAGCTTTCAAGAAGCGTTCAGATAAGAGGTGACCAGGAATCTGGGAGGCAAAGATGGGTTACCTGATGAGTGGGACATAACAGCAAAAATACTAAGAAAAACAGCTGAAACTGTACTGTGAGTGACATTTGAAAAACAAAAAGAAGACAGGGAGACATGGTGGTGGAATGAGGAAGTTCAGGAAAGCATAAAAGAAAAAAGGCGAAGAAAGCATGGGACAAAATAAGAGATGAAAATACTAAAAAGATGTACAAAGAAAAGATGAGTAAGGCAAAGAAGACAGTTGCGATGGCGAAGGGACGTGTGTATGACAATTTGTATGCTAGATTGGAAACAAAAGAAGGTGAAAAGGAGTTGTACAGATTGGCTAGGCAGAGAGGCAGAGCAGGGAAAGATGTACAGCACGTGAGAGTTATAAAGGATGAAAATGGTAATGTTATGGTAAATTCGGAGCCAGTGTTAAAAAGATGGAAGGAGTACTTTGAGAGAAACTTATGAACAAGGAAAATAACAGAGAGCCTCGGACAGAGGAAGCAGAAGTGGTTAACGAAGAGGTAAATTGTGTCAGTAGAGAAGAAATGAAGAATGCACTAAGAAGGATGAAAAAAGGCAAAGCGGTTGGACCAGATGAGTTGCCAATAGAAGTTTGGAAGTGCATGGAAAAGATGGGGATAAAGTTTTTGACCAGACTGTTCAACAGACTATTAGTGGGTGAATGGATGTCAGAAGAATGGAGAAGGAGTGTGTTTATCCCAATCTATAAAAACAAAGGGAAGGCACAGTGCTGTGGAAACTACAGAGGATAAAGCTAATGAGCCACACAATGAAGGTATGGGAAAGAATTATTGAAGCCAGGCTAAAGGATAAAGTAGAGATCAGTTCGCAGCAATATGGATTTGCTTTAAGAATATTGATGGAAAAGTACAGAGAAGGTCAAAGAGAGCTACATTGTGTATTTGTACACCTAGAGAAAGCTTACGATAGGGTTCCGCGGGAAGAGTTGTGGTACTGTATGAGAAAATCGGGAATAGTGGAAACGCAACTTGTACAGGATATGTACGAGGAAAGCGAAACAGTGGTGAGGTGTGCAATAAGAACCACAGAAAGTTTCAAGGTTAAGGTTGGACTGCACCAGGGATCAACGTTGAGTCCGTTCCTGTTTGCAGTGATAATGGACAGACTAACGGATGAAGTAAGGAGAGAATCAACATGGACGATGCTGTTTGCTGATGATATTGTGATTTGCAAAGAGACCAGGGAAGAAGTAGAGCTGAGACTAGAATCCTGGAGATATGCATTGGAAAGAAAAGGGATGAAAGTAAGTAGGTCAAAAACCGAATATCTGTGTGTAAATGGAGGAAATGACAAAGAAACAGTGAAGATGGAGAATACAAAAGTGCCAAGAGTAAGGGAATTTAAGTATTTAGGATCAACGGTGCAAAAAAGTGGTAGTTGTGAGAGGGAGGTAAAGAGGAGAGTGCAGGCAGGATGGAACGGATGGAGAAAAGTATCGGGGGTAATCTGCGACAGGAGGTTACCAGCTAGAGTACAAGGAAAAGTGTACAGTTCAGTGGTAAGACCAGCAATGGTGTATGGACTTGAGACGGTGGCGGTCACAAAGAAACAAGTGAAAGAGATGGAAGTCGCAGAGATGAAAAGGTTAAGGTTTGTTATGGGAGTGACAAGAAAAGACAAGATTAGAAACGAGTACATCAAAGGTACAGTTACGGTAGAACGATTAGGAATGAAGATGAGGGAGGGCAGGCTGAGGCGGTATGGACATGTCATGAAGAGAGACCAAGACTATGTAGGAAGAAAGATGATGGAAATAAAGTTACCGGAAAACAGGAAAAGAGGGAGACCAAAGAGAAGATTTTTAGATATTGTGAGAGAAGGTATGGGAGAAGTTGGTGCGAAGGAGACAGACGTTAAAGACAGGACGGTTTGGAGAAAGATGATACGCTGTGGCTACTCCTGATTGAAGGGAAAGGCCGAAAGAAGAAAAAGTTTAAAAAGTTGCAAGCAAGGGTCCAAAGAGCCGCAGTTTGGCCATTCTTGGTATATACGTTTAGCAATCGGAAAGGAATTTATGACGTCACAATACAACTAGAAAACACGGTAATAAACAAATTACACAACGCGAAATTGCAGATCAGCTGCTAATAGCTGTAGAAGATTCTAATCAATCGCCTTTAAAACGTACAAGAAAAAAAAAAACTACGTAGAGCAACAAAAAAATGTCACAATGTCTTAGAACTACACTCAATGCTCTCTGAATCAAAACGGTAAAACGAATCTTTATAATACACATATAAGAACAACTTACAGACAAGATAAATTAAGAGGGGGTGTACCAATTGCGCAATCACTACTTGGCAATAAAAAAAGATTACATCATAAATCAAAGCTTAAAATTACTATAAAAGACTGAAAATCAACAACAGAGTTATAAGGTTAAGATTGTAATTAGGAATGATGTTCGACAATTTACCGGCTTTAAGTTAGTTTCTGGGTTGGGTATCAAGTGAAATACATTGTACAAAGGACAAGAGAAAAAGTTCTTCACAAAAATGTAGCTAATTTTTGATTAACAAAAAAGATTAATGTACAATAAGCTAAAAATAAGTTTTGGACTTCAAACACGTGTCGACAAAATATTACACACCAATGACGATGTTAGTAACCTTAAGAAACTTTTTATGCATTAGGTAACGTATATTGCGAAATGTTCAATTTTTCGAAATTGATCAATAACAATATTGTTTTTTATAAATGCGACCAAGCAATCGCCGTCGGCAAAACACGACTGCAATGATTTGACGTCATCAGAGTTTCAGTGACCACAACAGATTACATAATAGCTAATTAGATTATAAAAACAAAACTTTGAAAATTTCCGAAACTGATGACTGTAAATAATCCAAAAAATTGTCGATGTTGTATCAATTATTTTTTAAACAAATTCTCAATAATCCATGAAAAATTTTCAATTTTTTGTTTGATGTTGTGTTATTACATAGCTTGCTTTTAAAGTGTTCGTGTCAAAAAAAATCTTAATATGTTTATTCAAATACATTAAAAGTAGGTTTAATCTGGAATATTGAATCCACAATATTCGTTAAGATTATAGTAAAAAATGATCAACATAAAATAAATAATTTAGTTTGACAACTTTATTGGAAAGAAAAACGCAGTTTTAAATCTTACGAATAAGCTTGTATTTCTAAGTTTAAACCAACTAAAAAAAAGGCAACATATCAAAATAACTACAAATTAATAGAAAATAAATATATGCGCGGAACTTACTAAATAATACAAGATAACTACTTCCACTGTTTGCACCAAACAGTTTGCAAGTTTCCGAATAATGCAGATGTTAACTCTAGCAAACAACGTGATTACGCAACAAGCAACCGGGGAACTAGACCGCGAGCAAGTGTTCAACACTTAAAAGGTTAAAGATTTAAAACTTGGAATCAATAAAAGGCATCAAAACTTCTTAAATCAGTGTCTATTTAGCTATGTCGCGTGTATAACTCGCAGTCAATATTAGAGGACATTTTTGTAGATCAAAACTGCGTCTTATACACGGAGATATACGGTATTTATCGTACTGGTTCAAACTTGAATCTAAGGAGATGAACATCCTTACAAAAGTAACTAAAAAAAGTGCTCCAATATTGCCCATATGACAAATATTTAAGAATAAACCCTACATGTGACTGAGATTTGATAATAAGCGAACAGTTTTTTTATGAAGCTTAAATAGATTTTACAATAAGTTATTTCACTGCATTTTTTAAATGTACACTGCATCTTTAAGATTTTATTGATAGTAATCATGAGAAAGTTTAGGTTTCGTTTACTTGTGAAGCCAGAGAAAAATATTACCGTCCGGTTGAAACTTGCCAAGATCGTAAAGCAGGGGAAGTTTCGTAAAGTGTCTTATCCATTCCCAAAGACACAATAGAATGAAGCGAGTAGGTTTTGAACCGAGACCGTGTCGATCAAAATCATGGTTTTTTTAAAGAAATATATGATACGTGACCTCACTTGAAAGACGGTAAAATTTTTATTGGAATCTAAACTAGATTTTCTTTATTCATAAAGCGTAATGGACCTAGAAGACAACATAAAAGCTATTATACGCTTGGCAAAGAGACAGCCTTAAGACTATACGGTCACCGCATCAGAGCTGCCACTTTACCAAAAAACAAAGTACAAATAAAATAAAGATTAAATATTCTGCAAACAGTTACGTGCTTTGACTTTCTGGTTTCTAAAGTAAGATCCGCTGTCCGTTGAAAATAAGTAAAGCCATTTTATATAGTTCATGAAATTGTTTGCTGCGTGGCCGAGCAGGGGGGCCACATGCGATTAACACCGTCGTGGTTCAAAACCTACTCTCGTCATTCTGTTGTGTCTTTTGGAGAAGCACTTTACAACACTTTTCTCAGATTGGCGGTCTATAGCTGGTAATATCCCTATTAAAATTTAAAAAAACAAACGAAATAAAAAAGTTAAAAAACAAATAAAAACTTTCAATCGAACAGAAATATTTTGTATCTTCCAAAGCAGACTTGAACACTGTCCTGTGAGTCAGAAGGATAAACAGAGATGGTAATGATGATAAATAAGAGCGATTGGAGTAAGGCAGCAGCTGGCAAAGGAAAACGCCCACGGCCACCAACTTTAAGTTTTAAAAATGGAGTACCAATACTTTTTGATTTTTTATAAGAATGGCCTTTATAAATTGAACTATTTAAATAAATACTAAAAAGAAAAGTTTCTTACGTCAGTATGAAAGAAAAAACAAACATTTTTTTTACTTTCAATTAAACGTTTTTTAGTCCTAAAAAATTTTAATCAAGCACAAAATTGCAATTGCAAAGTTTCGTAAAAAATATTTTTAGAATTTGGCCTATATACGAGAAAGATTGCAAGCGTCATACTGAAATCGATTCGAGGGCGACTTAGGGCTTAACCATATTTTTGAAAACGCATTAGCTGTAATCATATGATGCGTTGGAAAATTAGCCTGTCTTTTAATTAAATATTTCCTGGGAAGTCTTGTGTTTCGCTAAGTATTATTTGCTCATTTTTACGAAAACACTTACGTAACAGGCTTTTTACAAACAGCGAGTTTATAACGATGACGTCATTATCAGACGAAAGGTTTGAATTTTGGAACTTTTGAATTTTGGAACTTTCGGCAGATAAGCGTAACTAGACGTACCAGCAGCAAATAAATTATGCAACTCTTTTGGAAAAACAAGTTTACGAAGCTAATTAACCTTTGGTACGCATTATTTTACTTCACTTGTTGTTATTTGCAATTTTCTCTCGTATAACACTGTATTTATCATGCCCATATCATGCTTGCCTGTTTTTTCAAACCATTCTTTTAATGCTAATAGCCAAAGGCCAAAAGTTTTTGTTCTTGTCTGATCTGATAAAAATTCAAATCATGCTATGCTTTGCTATGCTTACGTCGGCACTGTTCTAGTAAGTTCTATTATAGACCTATAATTTCTGTCTTCTACCATTCAAGTTATTTTAATAATAACCATGGCCTTAGTTTACAGACTAGTACTCAAACGCCCTTTAGTTTACTTAATCTGTAAGTTATATTAATATTTTCAAGACAAAATATTTGCATTTTTCTGACAAGAACGTTAGGCCCACCGATCTACTTTCTTGAATCGTTGGCGATTTGTATGCCAAACTAAAAATCTCATTCGATATTGCTTTGATGAACTTGACCTAGAGTAAGTTATACAAACAGAACGATTTTTTCTCCTGTCTGTAACATGTAACTTTTTATGTACATCAATACAACTGCCACTTCAAAATCAGCTATCAATGAGCATATACCTAAATCAAATCAATTCGACAACAATATAATGGAATACAAGCATATACAGCCAAGGCGAAACACAGGGGCGCCGAAAGCGAAAGGCAACTTCAGAGAAACTTCAGAATTAACTGTCTGATTTTGCTTCTGTAAACCAAGACACACACTGGGCCTTTTTCTGGGGAGTGCTTATTTTAAGAAATTCAAGAATCTGCAAAAAGAGAAAAAATAAGTAAATAATTAAATAAATATAACAAAAAAGCAAAAAATATAATTAGACAAAAATTCGAGGGGTTTGTCTTTCTTTTTGCACAAACTGTACTAAAATATTGTCAAGAATGGATTTATAGCAAATTTTTGAAGTTGCAGTGATAATTTATGGAGACCCTGTATTTTCACCAAAGCTTAATCAAATTTTATTTGCTGTATTAAAGTCTTGTTAAATAAAACAAAAAATTAATTTGTTGTCGTCATACAGTGCATTCACCTGGATCCAGTTGCTATAAAAAACTTATAGTTCGAAACCTAAAAGCTACATTTTTTTTCACACGCTGGAAATTCAGCAACTGTTTGACTTGGCTGGGAAAACTCTTTAAAAAAATCCTTCTGCTTTATTAGAGAAATAGAGTAGCGAAAAATTTATTGGTATGTCTACTCGAAAAAAATTGCTTGCAAAACGTAAGACACAAAATTCTATTGAGCACTATCAGCAGGGGCGCCGGAAGCGGGGGGGCAATTGCCCTCATACATCAAAAAGTGCCCCCCCTACACAAGATATTGCTATGTTTTTTCATAGTAGCACCAGGATGTCGATGGCATGTCAAAAAGAAAATAAAAAAATGTTGAATTGATAGTTACAACATGCTTGGCTTCTGCTCGTTATACTGTGTCACTTGTGCTTGTTAAAGTAAAGACGTTTTTTTGAGAGATTACATTGTTTTGAGACCCATAAAAAGTGACTCTTCATGCCTTAGATGACTCAAAAGTGGCTCCCTTAATTGAAGACCTTTTTTTTAGAGATCGCTTTGTTTTCATACACTAAAAATGGCTTTCGCTACCTTTTTTTAGTACATTAAATAGTGGCCCCCCTCACTTTTCTTGCACCGGGCCCGCTTTTTGTAAAGCCATCACTGAGCACTGGGCTATTTTATTTCTCAACTTTACAAAACTGTTTTATGATGAACTAACAATGAGCAGTGAACATCACAATCGCAATAGCGTGATATAATTGCCTTAACTTTTGAAAATAACCGGAACTACTGAAAACTTCTAACTAACAAGCGAACAAATTTTGGTAGCAGTACGTTTGTGAACTAGTAAACCGCAATGCTTTGCAGCTGTTTCTACGTAACACCCCATGTGGATTAAATATAAAAAATGAGTCAGCAAAGAAGTTGTTTTGATTTACGGCGGACATATATAATGCGACAAGCTTTTTCTCTCTTAGCGATTTTAATGGCTGCTTAAAATCGCTGCTAAAATGTGATTGATTCGGCCATACTCTTCTACTATACCATGCTCTCTAATTGCGTCGGATGGGTGATCGAGTGCTGATTTCTCGAAGAAAACTTATTTCAGAATATGAATTTTTTTCATTATTAATATAAAGTACAAGAGACATCGTCTTGTTTGGTGTAGCGGTTAGCGCTTTGGATTTTAGAGCCAAAACCTGAGGTTCGAAACTTAACCAGTAAGCACCAGTGGTATTCGTCAGGAAGGGGCATCAGAAGTATAAAGTACACATCCCACATCAGCATGCAAATGGAAAATTAAAGTAATCTGCTAGGGCGCCCCCAAATTAATTGGGGGCAACACCCAAGAAACAAAAGATTAAATACAGTATAAAATATAAGTTTGTTTTAATCATGTTTGCCATTAATATAGCCTACTGCTTCCACCTACACAGCCATGTTGCCGAGAATGTGAAAAATAATATGGACAATAATCCAAAATAGATATCCCAAAGGTTCTTTCGAAGTAAGGTCGAAAGTACAAAACCAAAGATCTTCACTTCAGCTTTTTTTCACTACACTAACATTTTTCCTCATCAATCACTTCATTACTCTTGTAAATATCACAACGATTAAGTTTTAGGGTTTAAAACTTGAATCGTTATTATTATTATTGCAAACGCTTTAAAATAATCTTTTCCCATTGGTAAGATTATGACTTATAGAGTTAATCCGGAAGGTCGGTTGTTATAATCAGCGGTTACCGCTTTTGATAAGTATTTTTTAACACTCTCTGCGGGTGAGAAAAGTTATAAAATTGAGAAGAAAGAAAAAATATTTTTTTAATCCATATTAAGTTACAAGCTTTTGCCAAACTATTTTTTATTGTGAAGGAAATTTGCCATGTATGGGACTATTTGTTATTGTACCAAAAGTTTTTGTTTGCATGACAAATTGAAATTCAGAAAAAATTGTTTTTTATTCAAATTAAGTACAAAAGTAGCCGATTAACTTTTGTACTAGATTTTAAAGCTATAAATAAACAAGTTTAAAATAAAGTACTAGTTTTTACTACTAATTGCTATTATTTACAAGTAGATTTCAAAAATTACCTCCTTTCCAAAATTTTAATAAAATTATTTCTAAAGTTTAAAAACACCAAAGCGCGGTGATGATAAAAACTTAAAGCATATTATTTCAGCCTAGCTACTTGGCGCTACTATGTTGTTATTAAGAGCATATCTCAGATCATCATTCTTCGAGTGGGGGTTCTGACCCTCAACCCCTTGTGCGTATTCCTATGGTGGAGTCTAATTAAAGCATATAATGGAATTATAAATGTGCATTTACTGAACTGGATAAAAACATCTACATAAAAATTTTTTCCGCTCCCTGGACTTCTGTCTTGTTCACCAAAAAATTTCGGAACTACAGTAGATTTTTGAAATCTTTAAACTTTGAATTTTTGTACTAGATCTTTGAAACTTTACTTGGATTGCATTTAATCAATCCCCTTATAAGTTATAAAACTCCTAGTGTAGTGTACTTTGGTAATTAATTGCACATTTAGAGTATTACATTAAGTTTTAGTATAAACAGACAAATACAACTTTAAGGTGCAATTTTTAAAAAAATATACGAGTGTTTTTGTTTCTTCTTTTCTAAATATAAACAAATTTTTATATTGTGCGCGTTTTGCACCTGGCAATTTTAAGAATAAGTTTATTACAACGATTTCACAAATTTGTGCCTTAAAAGAGCCTGAAGCGGCAGAATTGTAAGGGCGCCAGAAGCGGAGGGGCAGGGGCCCTGCAATATACATGGGGAACACGGTGGCAGATAGTGCCCTTTGGAATTCGTACGACAGAAGTATTGATTGTGCTAGACCTATCTCTACGACTATATAATCTCGACTAAAGCTAAATCCAACAAAGTTAGTTAAATATCGATTTAGAGAAGGAGTCAAAAACGTTTTGAAAAAGAGCCATACAGCAAGTAACAGTAAGTTAGCAAGGGACCAAAATTTAGAAAAAAGTTGTTAAAAAGGCAGTTTCAACAACGTAAATTTTAGCGTATTGGAAACAATGAGAAAAGTTTTACGAAAAACTTAATGAAGACCAAAAAAAAGTTTAAAGATATCACCAAAATTTTAAAGATAAAAATCTTTTTAATTCCAAAGTGGAAATAAAATAAAAAAGAATCGCACTCGGAACGTTCAACGTTTTTGCACCAAAGATCATTTTGCTCATTAAAAAATTTGCGGAAACACCGCGGCCGAATTTTACAAGTAAAGATATTTTTTGCTATTTTCTTAGTTTTTTTAGTAAAAATTTTCTCTAATACGTTAAAAATTGCGTTTGTTACGAATGTTTTTTAACCAATAAGTGTTCCTTTTCTAAATTTTGACCCCCCCGCCAAAAAATTTTTCGGCGCCGCTGATTGGTTGATTATAAAATAATTTCGATTTACGTTGGCTAAGCTTTTTAGCTAATTGCAGTACAATCAAATTCACTTGCATTGCAAATATACTTTAAGTGTCAAAAATGAACCTTCGGTATTTCAAGAAATAAATAAAAAAATTTAAGTGTAAGTTTCTTCATCAAATAAAAAAATGCAAAATCAATAGTCTTGATGGTTGAATTCAAGATTATACAAATAATCGGTTTGAATATCTTTTTTTGTCCCTTTGCAGCCGTTTTATCTTGTAGACATTTTGGCTTAGTTTTGCTACGCATTCTTGTATCTGAGCTACTGCTAATTTCTCCGATATGAGTGCTCGAACATTGATTTTAAACTAGTCTTATTTGCGATTATGGTATAAAGTAATATAAATTGTCTCTATAAAAAAATAGCATCGTGGATTTATAGATTGACATTCTTTTATATAAAAAGCATTCTTCTCAGAACAGATCATCTTAAAGCCGTATATAAGTCAATCAGTCTGTGTTAAAAAGTCATGCAACAGAGGTCACGCAAACTAAGAGGTTTAAAAAATGTACTTGTCAAAAAAACTTCGATTTGCAATGACGTGGCTTTCGTTTCAATGATCAATTTCCTGGAAGATAATTAACATTTTCGTACTTCATATCTAACCGGTCTGCGTCGCTGATTAGCCTAATAAATCAGTACAAGTCTTTTGATTAATCAACGACTTCAGAGTAAAATTATACTTTGTGATAAAGATTGCCATAATGCAGCGGTGGCCAACTTGTCTGGCTGTTTGATCGACTTTAAATTCATTAAGAATCAGCGATCGACCACTGCGGAAATGCGATCTTAAATAGTAGTGATCCTGAAAAAAGGTCTTTACTTTGAGTACCACTTTAATTTCTCCATTTTCGTCCCAAAAACGTAGTGATCCCTAAAAATTTTACTTCAGTCAAAATCAGATGCGATCGACCAGCTAAGACACCACGATCGACGTGTCGGCCATCCCTGTTGTAGTGGATGTGATTCAATCATTTGCGACGAAAGCCCAAGTTAGGTTCCCAGGTAGGAAATGTCATCACATGTCTCGCCAACGGGTTGTCAAAGTTAGCAAAATTGTAGCCTTGTGAGCTGCTTTGTTCAAGTCGTCATCACGGGAAGATGGGGGACGCAGGCTTGATGCGGCCTGAGGCTTGAAAACAAGCACAGGGCATTATCGATTCCAAAAAATAGTTTTTTCACCCCTCTAAAACCCAAAACAACATCAGTTAAGACAACATCAGCTAAACCCAAAACAACATCAGCTATGATAAACTAAGCTAAAAACTATTAAATTACAAATAAAATGGAAAATAATAAACTAATTAAGCTCAAAATAACCCAAGGAAATGAGCGTTTCGAGGTTTTGCGCGACTATAAGAGTTTATTTTGTTTTTTGAGTCTCTCTTTTAGTTGTTAAATATGATCAGTTAATCGCTCACGTCGAATAAGATTGTCAAGTCCGGTGGCGTACTTTGTCAAGGGGGGTAGGAGGTTGCAAGTCGAAAATACGACACTAAAAGTGGTCCTGATCATGGGCCAAAAAGTTTTCCAAAATCACTTTCAAATGGGTGCGCAGAAATTTTTATGGGGGTGGGGTTCAAGCCGAAAGCACAATTAGCCAACTAAAAACTCATCTCTAAGCTTTTCGTCCGACACTTGTCAGAAGATAAACGTCGGAATAAAGGAAAAAAATTTAATCTTTATTGTCTAAAAAAACTGAAGGAAAATGATTTGATGTTTGAGAAAGGCGTCAAAAGGCGTAATCAGCGCAAGATTTTTAAGTTGTAAACAAATTATTTTTGGCGGCATAAAGTTGGTTGGCATCATTCTACGCAAACGGCTTCTAAAACGGATAAATGAAAAGACGAACAGCCAAATATGGCCAAATTTCATTAATTTCAAGATCATTAATAAAGTTTAAAAGACTCAAGCGCGGTAGCGTTAAAAACTTACACCATAGCATTGTTGCCTACTTGTCATTGATATGTTATTATGTATAAGTCCATATCTCTATTCACCATTCTTCAAGGAGTTTTTTGACCCCCAAATCCCCCTCGGTGCTTATGCCTATGAGCCCATATGCTTTTAGAGTACCTTGCATTTGTATGAGTATTTTCTCCTAACCGTATACGCAATTATTATACATCAACAAAATTTTCCACCAGTTAACTCACTGATGTAATTGAATTAATTCAGCTCAAATCAAACTCCATTCTAAAATTAACTACGACCATAAAACATTGCTACAAAAGTATGAGGATAATACACCTTGCATAACTACATATTTAATTTTATTTGAATAAGATAATAATCGCACTTGGGTGAAACATACTGTTATGTGTTTAATAAATTCTATTTAAATAGCATAACAATTTGAATAAGAAATATTTAATTGTAACTGTCTGAACGAGCACTCCGTATTGCAACTGAAATCAACTATATCTAGTTTAGTTTCTCAAAGCAAGCCGCTTGGCTTCATAGAAATTCGTAATCTTTAGGGAGAAATAATCGTTGACAGAGAAATTTGAATAAAATGTAAGTTGATTTAAAGTTATTTACCGTTAAATTGGCACGTCCTCTTGGCTATAGTTGCATCTGGACAGCTCATAAAAGTTGTTTCCTCTTAAGTGAAGACGATTTTTTTAATTTTCACTGCCGCACAGAAAGTCGTGGTGGACCGTATGCGGCCCGCGGACAGTAGTTTGCCCACCCCTGGCCTAGTGATAAACCCATAGAAACACCATCAATTTGTTGAAATAATTTGTCTTAGTTTAAAAGCATTCCTTTAGTTGTTAAAGTAGTTGCTAAAAATATTCCTTTATTTTTTTGAAAAGTTTTCTTTTTTATTGGTGCCCAGAGTTTCAGTTGTTGTCATAAATTTTATCTAAAATAAAATCGATTGCTTTTTGTAAGAGAACATTTGTAAATAAAGATTTGACATTGAAGCTTATAATTACTGGATATGAATTCAGGTTAATTTATTGTAGCTTTTCTAAGAATTCAAAAGATGAGCGTACTATGTGTTTATTTAATATATACAGTTTAATAAGCGTATCCAAGAATTTAGCAAACTTGTATTCGGAGAGCTCACCGTAAAGGGGTTCACCATTAGGTTTAACTATAGCAAACTTCTTTCTGGCTGAAATGGAAATTCGATAGTGAATTTTCTCGAATACAAACTAGCTAAATTCTTGGATACGCTTATTAAACCGTGTATATCAGATAAACACATGCTGCGCTCATCTTACGAATTCTTTAAAAAGCTACAATAAATAAATCTGAATTCATATCAAGTAATGGTAACCTTCGATGCCAAATCTTTATTTACAAATGTTCCCTTGCAAAAAGCAATTGATCTTATTTCAGATAAAACTTATGAAAACAACTCAAACTCTGATTAGCCACCAATAAAAAAGACAATCTTTCAAAAAATTAATAAATTTAGCAACTAAAGGAATGTTTTTATACAAAAATATATCATTTCAACAAATTGATGGTATTTTTATGGGTTTACCACCAGGTCCTACTATAGCAAGCTCCTTTTGCAAAGTTTTGAAATTAAGGTCAGTGTTCCTTGATAATGGATACCCAAACTATTTTTTTGATAAAGTTTTGCACCAGTTTTTGAATAGCAAACAAATGCAAATCAGGCGCAACTTACAAATAAAAAAGAAACCATTGCATTTGAAACTCCATATGTTTCAAAACAGTCTCACATATTTGCAAAAGATATTTCAAAACTTATTTAAAAATTTTCTGCCGTGTCCTTATCACCAATATACAAAACATGCCAAGTTGGAACGTATTTCAATTTAAAATCAAACATGTCTGCGTTGTTGTTGTCGAATGTCGTCTATTTTGTGCTCTTGTGTTGCGAGTTTGACTTACACGTCATATGTCAACAAAATATGGTAGCAGAGTGTCATATGTCAACATCATATGGTAAGTCAATACGTCATATGGTAACAAGACCTAAGGAACACTTACAGTAAATTTGAGGTTGTTCGGTCAAAAGTAAAATAAAAAAACATATTATCGAATCCAATTCTTGTAATAAAAAAGATACGGATAATTTAATAAATCATTTTGCTGTTATACGTATGAAAATGTTTATTAGACTACGATTGTAAAATTCATGAAGCTTTATTACTTAAAATTAAATAAACAATTGTATGAAAATAGTTTGTATTTTTTATTATAGCTGTTTTGATATACTCGTGTGATTATTCTTCCTTTTTCCTTTTTCTTTTTTTTTTTTGTGAAATATATAGCATTGTTGTCGTAATAGACCTAATTAGGCTCTACTGAATTGTCGCTGCTTTTAAATTAAATTAGTGGTAATTTAACCATAAACTTGAAAAAATTGTTGTATACATTTTAGTTTAATTGTATGTAACTGTTGTTTTATAGTCTGTTGTTAAATTGTGTTAATTTTAAATGTTGGATAAGAACTTATGAAAGACAAAAACGTTCAACTTTGCAAGTATAATTGATAAAATGTTGGCTATTGATTGCTATTATTTACAAGTGGATTTTAAAAATTAACTCTCTTCATAAGCCTTAATAAAACTACAAATAAAGTTTAAAAACACCAAAGCGCGGTAACGATAGAAACTTATACCATACAATTGTAGACTACATGTTGCTACTATGTTAATATGTCTAAGAGCATATCTCTTCTCATCATGGGAAGGGTTGGAAGCGGGAGCCAGGGGGCAATTGCTTAGCCTTTCAATATTCTCAAAATGCGGGGGCACACGGGGACAGATTGTCCCCTTTGAAATTCGTATTACAAAAGTATTTTTTTAGTTCTGCTCCAACGTATGTAATCTCGATCACCATCTAATCCAACGATGTGGTAAAATTACAAGGACAAACGTGAATTATAGCATAGTAGTGAAAATCAAGATAAAAGTTTGAACGTATGCAATATATAGCCTTTGATATTTCAAGCGACCTAACCTTCTGGCAAACTCCCTATTCTACTTAAATTAGTAAACTGAATTATATCTAAGCCGAAAGTTTTACAAATAGCATTTTTGAATTAATAGTTAATTTTTAATTCATTAACTGATGGCAATTAACTAAACAATTATATCAAGCGTTCCAAAAGAAGAACAAAAACATCAGAAAATTTCTAAATGCTTACAAAAAGCAAAAGTTTTTATAATAATAATAATAATTTTGATTTAGAACCAAAGAAATTAAGGCGTTAATCTAATTTTAACAAGAAACACAAACTGTCTCACTTAGGCTACTCAATACTTACTAACAGCCGACATTAAAGTCTGAAAATAAAAACGCTAAGAGCAAACGCGTGACATTCTTAACCCTTTAAGGAACAGTGTTACATACAGTACGTATGTGTACCATAATTATGATTGTATTTTAAGAGCCTTGTTCGTTTTGATGTGCTTCCCAAAGAACTTGCAGACCTACATAAGTTATTTAACTCTAAATAAAGTACCACGCCTCTGAAAAAAGTAACAAAGATATTAACAGTTTGCAAAGTTTTCAACAAAAAGCCGACAAACAACAAATTTCTTACGGAAATACATAAATTGCTTCAAATTTACTGCGGTATAGCCCTCGTTTCGGCTTCTGCAAAAAGGAGTTTCAGGGTCATGA
This sequence comes from Diplosoma virens, assembly GCA_963680785.1. NCBI lineage: Eukaryota > Metazoa > Chordata > Ascidiacea > Aplousobranchia > Didemnidae > Diplosoma > Diplosoma virens. The sequence continues at coordinate 12,209,362 of OY796889.1, read as the reverse complement.
GAAGAATCAAAACATGTTTAGAAGCACTATGATGGATAACAGTTTCAATAATCAAATGTTCGCAAATATTCATATGAACTTGCTTGACCACATCAATTTACACGCCGTTGCAGATGACTTTGCCAAAGCAAGCAAAATACTAATAAATTATTTTGAGTTACAGTTGCATTAATCGTGCAGCATTTAATAATTGACTACTTGATCTAAAGGACCATTCATGGTCATGTTATTACATTTTTTCTTTTACGCAATTGGTAATAGCTCTTTTAGTTTTTTATTGCTCTATCTATTCAACCCTTTTGTATTCATAACAGCGTAAATGTTTCAGCCAGCGTTGTGTTATGAGTAACTAAAAACTATTTACTGACTTGCATGTGGAAAACATTTACTGATATTCCAAAGCAAAATGCATTCGATCCGTATCTATCTGCCTTTGGCTGCCCTGCAAGGACGTCGCAATTGTTAAATGTTTTCAAAACTAGCTTTGGTGCTTTTTACAAACGTTTAGTCGTGGGTATGTTTGGTAGTTTTAGGTTTAATAGTCGGTTTATAGATTTGCGTTTTCTTTAATGTGTAGCCTAATTGAGAAAAACATGTGTAAGATTGGCTATTATTGTGGCTATCGCAGTGAGTGGTCATGCAGAGTCAACTTACAGTCTTTTATAAAATGCAGCACACTTTAAGATTAAGGTTTTGAAATCTGGGTTTGTTAGAAAGGGTTAAAGGCACACCAAAAATTTGATCGCAAACCAAAATAAAACTTTTCCGAGATACCGGTCTATCCGTGGACCAAAATTTCAAATTGCAGCATGGTTGCCAAAATTTGCTATTGTTGGGAGTGCCTTTTCAACAAAAAAGTGTATTTTTTTAAAATTTCGCTCCCCCTGGCAAAAAACTCCGGCCCCTGTTCATCATTATCCTTCAAGTAGTAGGTTTTGACCCCAAACTCCCGTGTGTACGCCTATGTTCAGTGATGGTTTTAGTACGGAGTGGCCGCACCTGGTCCCCCTAAGCAAAATATTGCTCTAATTCTTCATAGTAGCACCATGACGGTGGCCCCCATACCTCAACTTTAGTACAAAAGTAGGAAACATGTACTCGATCAAAAGCGATTACCTTTTCTTCAGAGATCACTATTTTTTTGGGACGAAAAAAAGTTTCGCTTTGTTATGAACTAGGCTACCTTTTTTTATATTATCATTGCAAAATAAATTTTTAAAAATGTCCCCCCTTTTTTTCTTGCACCGGGCCCTCATTTTGTAAGATCATCGCTGCCTATTGTCGAGTCTTATTAAAGGATATAATGGAATTATAAATGTTCATTTACTGAACTGGATAAAAGCATTTAGATAAGACTTCCTTTCGCTCACTGGACATCTGTTTTGTTTATCAAAAAAATAATGAACGTACGTATTTCCAGAAGTTCAAATAAGTGTATACAATGATAAGCTGGCCTACAATCCACTCTAGATCTGACTGTTTGTTTATTAACTTGTTTAACTATTTTGTAACGTCATCGAGGAGATTAAACAGTAGAAATATATTTTTGAACATGAAACTTTTTTAGGCTTTATTTACACTTCTAAATGCCGATGTGTTCGAGCAGAAAAGCAAAATTTTTTTTAGTGTTTAAAAACTAAATTAAACGAAAAAAAATTTTAACCGGCAACAATATTTTGATGACTCAAGTTTTGAAACCTTTTTTTTCTCTTGTGTTCATTAATCATTATATACTGTTTTTTCCTTTCGCTGCTGTGTTCCTTTAATTTGCCTTAAGTACCGAGTTTTGGTATTTATTTTTGAAACATTAAAGCTTAATAAAGAAGAGAAATACAAAATTGAATCAACAAACAATTAATGAAGAGACTGTTTATATTCAGGAACCTCTCTGTTTACAGCTCTTCTGTGAAAACCACGATGACATTTGAGAATTTAATACGTGAAGTTCGATATTTTTCTCTTGGTTTTCTAACGTTCATCTTTTAGCAAGTGAATGTAAGACTTTGCTCGATTGCAACGAAACATCTGCTTTTTAGCTTTTTATTTTTTTTTGATAGCCATTCGTTTGGCCAATTATTTTTCAACATTCTGTTAAAGAGATTAATGAACTCCATCTCTTGGACGTCGAGCATGGTTTTTGTACCAGTCCACCAGTGGCCACGGCGTAATTGGGCTTGGACTGATTTTCATTATTTAAACCAATATTGTTTGTAAAAAATTGGAGTTAAGAATGGCATCTGGGAATAAAAGTTTACAATAAAACACTATTTCAGCGCTTTACCTTACCTTAAAAAATTTTCACCTGTGATAGGATTCAAAATTTTAGGTTTTCTTTCTTATAGAATTTCTGCAAAAATTACTTAACAATATGACACGGGGCTTATGGCTTTATACCGTGGTTTTCAAACTTTTTCATACAGTTGGCCCACTTTCTAATCCTAGGTAACTTAAAGACCCACTTTGGTGAACAGAATTTAATTCTCGTCGCAAAAATTTGGTGATCAAAAAAAAGTCTTCACTTGGAATTTGTCTGCGATTTCTCAACTTTTGTCCCAAAAACATAGCAATCTCTAAAAAAAAAAGTTTCTCACTTGGAATTTGTTTCCGATTTTTCGATCATAACGGCATCGATATACAAGTCTCATATTGCTTTTGTTTTGATTTATGTTCTGTGGCCCACTGAAACAGTGACATGGAGCACCGGTTAAAAACCACGGCTTTATACTGTAGCCCAGGGTTTCCCAAACTGTGCGCCGCGGCACACTGCTGTGCCGTGAAAAGGATTAAAGTGTGCCGCAGAATTTTCGTGTTTTGACAGAACGCATAAAGTTTTGGTCTAAAGATGACTTATGTGCTTTATGTAATTTTAGTATTGCTAAAAATCTTAAATATAGGCTGCTTCAGTAAAAATGCAAAAGGAAAGAGGCCATTTGCATAAAGTTGTTTGTTTTTTGGGATATTCAAAGTTAGGGGCCCGAGGCAAGGATTTTCAAAAATTGGTGTTCTCTAAAAAAAAGGGGGGTTTGATCTCGTATTTCCCTTATTTTTCCCAAGATCATGGTGATCTCTAAAAAAAAAAGGTCTTCACTTTGATTTGATCTCTACTTTTGCTATTTTTCTCCCAAAATCATAGTGATCTCTAAAAAAACATATACAGCAAAATGAAACTATAAATCTTTAAGGGGGGTCTGAGGCAACTGCCTCATTCGCCTCACCCAATATTCACCACTGCCAGTATAAAAGCAATTTTGTAGGCACACCCTTTCATTTGGTGTTGCTGCTATTAGATATTAAATATAATTTCTGTATGTAAACTTGAAAAGTGTATTAAGTAGGCTTTCGCCTTTATGAAGTAAGTGTGCCGCAGGCAAACTCAGAATTTATTAGTGTGCCGTAATGAAAAAAAGTTTGAAAAGCACTGCTGTAGCCTACATATATATTTATAAACTAAGCATACTATGCATATGTGAATTTGTCTCAAGCCAATATCTACACCGTTTTTTATTGGCAGCTTAATTTCATCTACAATATCAAAAAAAGATAAAGATATTGACGTATGTATTCCACATTAATCTTCGCCTTTTGCACAGCTCTTTAACCAAATATGATGCGCTTTTGACGAGAAGTACAAATTCCTCTTTTATAAAAGCTTGCTGAATTTTTCATCCTTGTTTATAGCTATAACCCTGCAACTGGCCCATTTCACTACACTTTCCCCTGCTTGGTGGTCTTGACAAGCAGCTCTAAATTACAGTCGTATCTCTATTAAATTACAAGTGGACAACAATATCTTGGTATCTCCGGAAGCAGTTCGTAGTAATTGCTTACCCCATGTATTAGCACCTTCGTCGCTTTCCTGCATGTAAGGAGGATAAATATAGAGGTAAATAAAAAAAAAGATCGAATCGGCAAACAAGTTGTGCAGTGAATGTTCAATGTTATAACATGTTAATGTTGTTGATTTATGATAACATGTTAATGTTGTTGTTTGAATGTTCAATGTTATAACATTAGGTTGTAGTGGCCCATAAGCACCTGTAGCGGCCCAAAATCACCTCAAATTTGAAGAAATTTAGTTTATAAACTAAAATAAATGGAAACGCTGCAACAGATCTGTCAGCAGGTCGTGGTAATTGCCTGACAATTTTTCTACGTTCAACACTTCCCACTAATCAGGAAGATAAATAGAATATAAGATGATGATAATTAAAGAATACGCTCTTATAGCAGCTGGCACGACAAGTCGATCATTTGTATGATGTCACCCGAATTAACACAATTTCAAAAACTACTTCAAACAAACTAAACATTAAAAAGACTTGAACTTGAATGCCTACAATATAATTATTGTCTAGGATTGTTTTTTTTTAAACGATGCATAAGAAAAAAAGTTTTTTTCTATTCTACTTGTCTCGTCAAAATGAGCCTTTTTCCCGCGCTTAATCGCTATAATGTTTCGTTGTCGCGTATAAGCACGCAGTAGTAAAGGGACGGTATTTTTGTTCGTTTAGAAATCACGTTAAAAGTACGAACTGATGCCATAGCGATACCGTTGGAATTCAATAATATTGCATTCGTTTATATTTGGCAATCCAAGAAATTGTGCAGCAGTTTTTAGTAACACTCGCAGCTTGCAGATGCTTGAGAGACGCTTGAAAGATAAGACTAAAATTTTTTGCCTTCAAAAATTTTAGATAAACTTGAAATTCTTAGTAAACTACTCAGTTTAATGTTGATAACTTTTATTTGATATTTCTATTGAAGCACATGTTAGGTATTTCAAAATAATCTTGAATCACAACAGAACTTTTCCAACAAAAACAAAGCAATTTCTTATCCCTAAAAGTTTAGTATTCTTTTTATTTTAAAATTATTATAAGTACTACGCTTTAAAATCGGATCCGAAACATTTCTATTTACGTTGATCTGACCTTATTTGTTTAGAATCAATCAACGGACTAATTAAATCACTAAATTTAAATTATCGTATCAACTAATGTTAATTTTCTTTTGAACAAGACAAGACCTTGAAAAAAACACCATGGAAGTAAAGGAAGAATTGAAAAATGACATTTATTCATGTAAGTTCATTACTAAGATTTGCAACTGATGAAGTTACTGAAAAAAAGTTTTCGAAAATGATTTTCTACATTTAAATTATGAAAAAAATAAAAAAACGCGTTTTTCAACATGGGATTAAATATATTTTTAAGAAGGTTTTAAAATTACTTATAAAATTCCAAACTTCATGAAAAAAGGAAAAAGGCTAGAGTTTCTATAAAAATCCTAAAAAGAATCATGAACCAAAAGAATAAGAAGCACTGTACTACAGTATATCGTTAAAACTTATAGTTAAATGCCATCAATTCTTTTTTAGAGTTTCGTGCAAAAAAAAGCAATAAGACATAGTTATATTTCATTTAATTGTTTAAATCTAACTATTTTTGAACATGATCAATCGGAGATTGACGAATCGATAAGGGGATTTCAAACTGACACGATTTCAAAACAACCCAAAGAAACTTTTTTGAATATTTTACAGATTGCTCAAAGATTATTTTAAAATTAGCTGGTATTAAATTTTCAAGAATGGCATTTTAAATTTAGTACAACCAACAATGTTAAAGATACTCTGAAAACTTTATTTTCAACACCAGCTATGGGATTGGTTATGGTCTTTGTTACAATGATTTGTTGGTTTCACCAGGTAAATTATGGTGGACCACCGAGATAGGATTATGCCCCTGGCGATTGTTTGCTGGCTATTACTTCCAAACCAAACAAAACCTCTCATTATATTCTTTCAATCTCAGCCACTTACGTGGACCTGTAGCACTTGTTCGAGCCTTTGACAACTGTAGTTTGGCCTAAATTGTTCAGAACCGAAATCAGGAATGGCAACAACTACACGGACTAAACGGACTTAGGCTCGTTTCCATTACGAGTATGGAATGGAACATTTTTTGTTTGTTTTATTGATTTTTTTACTTCTTTCTGCGCTTAAGCGCTAAGCGAAGCAAATCAATAAAAGAATTTCACGGTTCCATGCTCGTAGTGGAAATGAGCCTTTAGTTTTATCTAAAAGTTAAAAAAATTGCTTTTGAGGAAATAGAAAATGTTTTTTTAAAGGAATGAAAATTATTTGACTAATCTGTAAAATTATGCATTTGGGGAATTACAATTTCCTTTTATGGCAGTCAATAAATTACTTCCACATTTTCAAAGACGAAACATTATCATACGTCAATCATATTTTTGTTTATTTGATTTGTAAATAGTTTCTAAAGTATTTTTTCCATTCAAAATCCGTTATCAGCTGCATTTCTACAATTAATTTTTACACGGTAAAAAAAATCCTAAGAAATATAGAATTTGACCACTGCAAAAGACAAACTTACTCGAATGATTAAAAAAACTACAATTTCGCTTTTAAACAACTTACACGATTATCTTTTTTATCACAACATATGACAGCATATTGTATAAATTTCTTTAGTAATCCTCACAACTAGTCCATGCTCATTGAAACTTACTAAAAAGTCTTCAACTTCAGTTTTATTTCCAGTTTAACACGTTTCGTTTAATTAGTAAAGTAATCCAAAACTGTTGACAACTAAATCAGGCATTAGCTGGAAAATTTTGTCTTGAAAAAACATTACTTTGCAAAAAATAAACCTTGAACTTTTGTTTAGTAAACGATCTCACCTAAACGTCGAATTTAATAAACGAAAACCTTTCATTTATTAGCCTAAAGTTATTCTCATACTAGAAACTAAATTATTAAATAAACGAAAGTTTATACACTTGAATGGTATTTACCTGAAGTTTTTTTCTTGGTATTGGTTGATTACTTTGAAAATAACAAGAGCAACAAACATATTTTCTTTTAATTAAAGATGCATTACATTAATTTTTCGAAAGATTATTTTTATTATTTTTGAAATTTTTAATTTAGTTATTATTGAAATTTTGAATTTTTTAATTTAGTAGCGGGCCTACTTTGGAATATATTTTTCGAAAAATTAAAGTAAAATTTAATATTACAAAAATAAGTTGATTTAAAAATTTTTTTTGCTTATTTCAGCAAAAATAAAGAATTGATTATAAAAACATTTAAAATTTTTCTTGCAGTGAAAGAATTTCTCTTTTATAATAAGAGCACTTTTTCTAAAAAATTAATTAGATCAAAGACGCTTTACAAGTTACAACATAAGAAAATTAAAAGTACAAAACAAAATAATGAAATAATTATAACCAGGGGCGGCGAAAGCGGGGGGGGGGGCAGATTGTGTCCTTTGAAATTCGTAGTACAGAAATAGTTTTTTAGATCATGTCTTACAATTAACCTATATAATCTCGATCACCATTAAATCCAACAATTTTCGTAAAATTACAAGGACAGCCGTGAATCATAACACAGCAATGAAAGTCAAGATAAAAGTTTTAACGTATACGCATAGCCGTACCTGCCGGGGGGGCAGGGGGGGCAATTGCCCCCCCAAGTTTCGAAGATTTGGGCAAAATTAAGATTTTTCGGGCAGTGAGAAGAAAATATTTGGGCAAAACCATAGTTTTTCGGGCAGCGATATGAAAAATTTGGGCAAAGTCAGGAAATTTAGAGAGGTGATGTGAGGAACTGCAAGAAATAATAACCCAAATTTAGGTGAAGACCTTTTTTTTTTTTTTTTTTAGAGAACACCTTGATTTTGGGACGAAAATTGAAAATTAGGAGACTGAATTTAAGTGAAGATCTTTTTTTTTTTTTTTTTTTAGAGATCACCATGATTTTAGGACAAAATTGGTTTTTCGTCTGAGAATCTCAGACAATTTTTTTGTCATATCCGAAATGTACTATAAAATCATGATTTGGGCAAACGTCACAAAATTTGGGCAAAACTTCATTGCCCCCCCAAAATTTTTTGGGCTGGTACGGCTATGCGTATACGATATAGAGTCATTGATATTTTAAGTGACCTAACTTTCTGGCAAACTCCCTATTCTACTTGAATCAGTAAACTAAATTACATCTTAGCCGAAAATTGACTATTAAGGCCCATTTCTACTACGAACGTAAAATGGAGCATTCTTTGTTTGTTTTATTAATTTTTCTACTTCTTTTCGCGCTTAAGCGCAAAGCGAAGCAAGAAAATCAATAAAAAAACAAAGAATACCCATTTTACGCTCGTAGTGGAAACGAGCCTTTAATCAAAAAATGTTGTTTTACAAATACATTAACTAATGGCAAATAGTCAGAATAAAACAATTATACCAAGTATTATAGAAGAAGAATTAAACCAGTGATGGCCTTACAAAAGGGAGGTCCCGGTGCACAGAAATAGAGGGGCCACTTTTTCGTGTTCCAAATTTTTTGGTCCCAAAAAAAGTGATCTTTAAAAAAGGTTTATCACTCTAGGGGGCCACTTTTTGGTGTTTCAAAACAAAGTGATCTCCAAAAAAAGGGACCATTTGGGGTCGCGATCGACAGTTTGAGAAGCCCTGATCTAAAGGACCATTCATGCTCATGTAATTACGTTTTTTCTTCTACGCAATTGTTAATAGCTCTTTAAGTTTTTTATTATTCTATCTGTTTAACCCTTTCGTATTCTGATAGTGTAAATGTTTCAGCCAGCGTTTTGTTATGGGTAACTAAAAACTATTCACTGACTAGCATGTGAAAAACATTTACTCATATTCCAAAGCAAAACCAATTCGATCTCTTTCTATCTGCCTTTGGCTGCCTGGCGTCGCGATTGTTGAGTATTTTCAAAACTAGCTTTGGTGCTTTTTACAAACGTTTAGTTCTGGGTGTGTTGAGTAGTTTTAGGTTTAATAGTCGGTTTATAGATTTGCGTTTTGTTTAATGTGTAGCCTAATTGAGAAAAACCTTTGTAAGATTGGCTATTATTGCGGCTATCGTAGTGAGTGGTCATGGCAGAGTCAACCTAAAGGCTTTTACAAGATGCGGATTTTAAGATTAAGGTTTTGAGCTCTGGGTTTATTAGAAAGGGTTCATATTCGCCGAAAAATTGATCGCAAACCAAAATAACAGATTAGCAAAATAAAATTTTCCGAGATACTGGTCTGTCCTGTGCAAACTGAAATTCTATCAGTCGACCGAAATTTCAAATTGCATCATGGTTGCCAAAATTTGCTATAGATGAAAAAGCATGCTTTCAACAAAAAAGTGTCCTTTTTTTAAATTTCGCCCCCCCCTGGCGAAAAACCTCAGGCGCCTCTGATTGCCACGGTATTAATTGACAAAACAAGGGTGTAAAGAAAGGTTTTTCATAACATTTTAAATGGGAATAGGAATTGAAGCATTTTTAAAAGAGTACGCAAACTATTCTACAGTATAGTAAAGTAGCCTGCTACTTAAATTAAATCTACGATAACAAAATTTATAAAAGGTACCACAGACGAAAAGAAGGTTTTGTATCAAAAGAATGTAAGGAGCGAGAGGGCGTATGCTGGGAAATTAAATCATATGAGTACGAAGGCAGAACAACTTTTACCACTTTAAGCATATGCAAAAAAAACTTTAAATATGAACCAGAAAACCAATGGTAGCCAATGTTCTTTATAAGAATAGGAGTAATGCGAGTGGATTTTAAAAGTGTAGAAACATGCCTAGCTGAGGTATCTTGCACTCTTCCAAACATGATAGTGCGGTATCAGGTAGACCACAGTACAAAGCAATGCAATGGTCTAATTGAAAAGTAACCAAGAGCATTTACCAAAATTTTACAATTTTCTTGATTGATATATTATGTATTTTATTGATACTATGAATGTGAAAAAAGCATATTTTGACTGCGAACTACTATTAACGTGGTATTCAAGGAAAGGTTACAAAACCAAAAAAGCACCAAAATCTTTAATAGACTTTGAAAGTGTATAGACAAGGTTATGCAGAATATTTCCAAAAGATTTATTAAGTATATGACATTGTGTTTTATTGCTGTTGAGCTTGAATTTTTTAAAGCAATATTTTTCAAACTTTTTTCCGTCGTACTTCTTTTATGATTTTTTTAAGAACTTTGTATACCTCTCAAAAAGCAAATTTAATTGTGCGCAAAAAGAAAAATTTAGAAAAAATTATCTGGTTGCTCAAGATATCATAAATGATTATACCTGTATTAGTTCCGTATAATTGGACTCAGGAAATTAAGCGTGCAAAAGTGTAAAAAAATTTAAAATAGATTTGATTTAGTGCCTTGCTTGTTCTTGCATAGTTTCGGCAATTTGCACATAAGGTTGTTAGGATTAGGAGTTTGGTTTTGAACTAACCCTAACACAATATCACATGCAAAACTTATTTTAACAGAGTTTATTAATTAATTACACATCTCCGTCCCAAAACAGCAGCGTAACGTTCCTTATAGTTTATTGTCTGTCTCCCAAATGGTATACAGCCACGTCCGTATATATATAGCAAGCATCACCGAAATCCTAATGACTTTGTTTTGCCTAATCCTATGACTTTGATTCTGTCTTTGTTTTGCCTAATCCTATGACTTTGTTTTGCCTAATCCTATGACTTTCATCCTAATCCTATGACTTTGTTTTGCCAAGACACAAGTTACACTCGGAGGTTTGCAGTAACAGGGATTTAAGTCAATAACAACATTGTTACGAGTATCAATTAAACAGCGTTTGTAGGTATCAACCGTAAGCTTATAAAAATTCAAAAAATCAAGTCCAATTATCGAAAAATTTAAATCAGTTTTTATAAAATCCCAAGTATAGTCGACAGAAGAATTAAAATTAATTTTTAAAGTTTGTTTACCATACGTTTGGATAATATTGGATGTGGCAGAATGTAAAACAGTAGGGTCTGGATTAATTTTACGCTCACGTTTAGAAGTACTAATTAACGAATACGATGAGCCAGTGTCGATTAAAAAAGAAATATTGTTAATAAAATCATACGCGATCAACAATTTGCAATTTCGAGTAGTTCGCGGCATATGAAAAGAATGCGAATTTAAGCACGAAATACGTTGTTTGCTGCAGAATGTCTCATAATTCGGCTGAAAAGCTAATGCAGCAGATTTTGCTCCCAGCCTCCTGCGTTTAAAGGATTCATCGGCCGATTGAAATGTATGCGAGGGACAAAAAATTTGCACTGAGGTCCTTCACATGTAATTGCCATTTGACGAAATTTTCGGTGAAAGTAACAAATATAACCTCGGGTGCGTGAATAAGTATAGTCTCGGCCTTGAAATCGCGAGTTTCTTGGTGCTGTTAAATTACCTGTTTTTGGGTTTTTGTAGAAATTACGGAATGGCTGGCGATATGATTGAGAATTATGAGGTCGATTAGAAATGCTGCTAACCGTGGTATCTTTTAAATTGTCGGAAGAAGTTGAAGCCTCTGTATAGCGTTTATTTGCTTTCATATACTCAGTTGCACATTTTGCTAATCCAATTAAATTTGTATAAAACCAATTGCCACTACATGCAGCTACTTTAGCGGGTAACGCTTTTAAAAATCGGTCCTTAATTATAGTTTCGAATTGAGGGGAGGGGTTTTCTTCAAGGCCGGAAGCGGCTAATAAATGACGCATTAAATCCATGGGAGATCGATCGCCCAATGTTAAATTATTTAGCAAAATGTCGAGTTTTTCAAAATCGTCTTTTGCATACACAGCCCTTATCTGATTGCACAGTTTCGTATAGCAATCTGGATCTTGCGGTTTTGGAATATCATATAACTTTTCAAGTTGGCCGGTGGTTAATGTTTCTAAAATTGTCATGAATTTCAAAATTGGTGCGTTTATACCAGCAGTATTAAATTTAGCGTCACACCAATCTAACCAGCTATCCGCATCGTGTGACCACAAAGGCGGCAATTTAAAATTAAATTTTGAAATAAAACTATCGTTGTTAAAAGAAAATGATTTTTTATCGGCTGATTGCTCGGAGAAACCAGGTTGCTCATCGGCGGAATTTGACGGTGATTCAGCAGAGTTTTCAATCATGTTATGAATAGGCTTCGAATCAATTTCTCGCTTAGTTGCATGCGTATTTATAAGATAAGGTTTGGAAGACTTTCTTAAAGAAGTTTGTTGCCGACTGGTCATTAGAATAACAAAGCAAAAACCATGGCGAAATAATTACCATACGATGGGTCAACACGACAGAAAGTAATAAAATAAAAAAATAAAATTATTTCTTACCTTTGTTCAAAAACCGTCGGGGTCACCAAAATGTTAGGATTAGGAGTTTGGTTTTGAACTAACCCTAACACAATATCACATGCAAAACTTATTTTAACAGAGTTTATTAATTAATTACACATCTCCGTCCCAAAACAGCAGCGTAACGTTCCTTATAGTTTATTGTCTGTCTCCCAAATGGTATACAGCCACGTCCGTATATACAGGGTGATTCAGCGAAGTGTGCACAAATACTTTTCTTAGTTTTATGTACATGTATTTCGTCCATTATTAACTTTCAATTATTAACATTTCAGTTTCTTATTATTTACACCCTTACAACCTTACGCTACCCATACAAGTTCACCAAAAGACATCTCTTGTCGGAGGCCACTAAGAAGAAAAGGCTCGATAGAGCAAAGGTTTTGGTCAGGAAACTTGTCGATGGCACGCAGCCTCAAGTTTTATGGACAGACGAAAAACTTTTCACTGTTCAAGCTGTCCATAACCATCAAAATGACAGGATTTGGCTTCCAGACATAAACATGGTCCCAGTTGAGCGTCGCAGCTCTTTCAGAAGACAAAAACCCTCCTCCGTAATGGTATGGGCAGGCGCAACATCAAAAGGGCTGAAAACTCCTCTCATATTCATTGAAGAAGCGGTCAAGATAAACCAGACCGTCTATAGGCGAATGCTGGAGGAGAAAGTCCTTCCCTGGGTCCAAGAAGTAGTCGGAGAACAAGGAGTTACTCTTCAACAGGACGGTGCAACCTCCCACACGGCCAACTCAGTTCAAGCTTGGACCCAGGGAAGGACTTTCTCCTCCAGCATTCGCCTATAGACGTTCGATGCAATTTCAAAGGTTTTTGGGAGAAAGAGCTTTGGCCGCCGTCTTCACCAGACTTAAACCCTATGGATTTTGGGTTATGGTCTATTTTAGAGACAAAAGCCTGCCGTACTTCTCATCCAAATCTGGACTCTCTAAAGCGAAAATTGACATCGGCATGGGACGAAATTGACCCAGAAGTGGTGCTTGCCACATGTGCCCAGGTTCTGCCACGACTTCGGAAAGTAATCAAAAACAAAGGGGGTTATATTGAATAACTTGTATATTTTCTGAAAGCTTATTAAATTTACTATCTTCACAGCATATAACTTGTTTCATTTGACCTAATTATAAGTCCGAAAGATGAGTTTTTATTTGTGCACACTTCGCTGAATCACCCTGTATATAGCAAGCATCACCGAAATCCTAATCATTTACCGTGGGACACAGGAACACTGTTACAAAATTTCACACGATAATCATTATGGGAAGCGGACACGATTGATAAAATAAAAGCATAGACTCGAACATAAGGCAAGCACGCTGCAACCACGCATTTGGCATACACGAATCACGACAAGGTGGTGGTAGTTTTTTTTAATTTCTCCCCCCATTAAAATATTTAATCTCAAATATTGAGTTTCTTTAATTGACTTCATCTCAAATAGATTGTAAAACCTTTCTTCAAGCAAGTACATTTTGGCATCTGTATTAAACTATCAATGACTTTTTCGGCAAGGTTTTTATATTTCGGAAATTTAAGAAAGAAACTTGAAACTTTGAGTAAAGCATTTTTTAAAATGAAAATTTTTGAGTCAAATCACCTCAGAATTATAATAATTCCTCGCCCTATGTTTGTTCATTATAAAATGTCTGCATAATTTGTAAGTTTGCTTCCACTCGTTTCTTGTTGTCTTTAAAGAAGTACGCAGTCAAAGCATTACAAAGTAAGTTCAAGTAACCAACAACAAGAGTCGACACGTTACCTGTATTTTCTGCAAGAACATTGTCAAACTTCATTCCAGACTCTTTTATATAACGGCATAATTAAGAAAAGACATTGAAGCTTTTTGACAAGGCAATATTTTTCCGGAGCTCGTTGAGTTTGCTAATCATACTAAATCACTCACTTTTCCTTAAAGACTGTTGCTTACTTGGTTCAAGCGATCAAAATCAATGCCAAGTTTTATGAGGCAAGATTTTAATAATTCCATTTGCAATATTTTTTTTGATAATTTCACCTTTCTAAAAATGCAAGGTTGCAATTTAATAAACAGGTATTTTTAACATGTTAAAAGAGAGCTTTAGTCTGTTTGATCACATCGTTAAACAATCCTCACTAAAAATTCGCTCAACTGAAACAGAAGAAATCAGGGCGCATAAGGTAAGCCTATAGTTTGCAAATTTAAAAAGAGCAGGATATTCATTAATTTTTCTTTTCAAAAGTCAAAAATATTTACAGTACAGGCACCCTCATAGCCGTACAAACCGAAAAAATGTTGGGGGACAATACGCTTTTGCCCATATTTTAATGACGCTTGCCCAAATCATGATCTTCAAGCACTTCAGAGATATGAGAAGAAATTTCTTCCTAAATTCAGGATAACGACAAAAAAAGGTCTTCTCTTTGAATCTGTCTTTGATTTTTCGATTTCGACCCAAAAAACTAGTGATCTCTAAAAAAAGCAAAAAAAGGTTGTCACCTTAAATATTAATCGTTTTCCTGCATTTTGAAACTTTGTCCTGCAAGGGTAGTTCGTTTTCGATGCACAAAAGATTTGTTTTACCCAAATATTTCCTGTCTCTGCCCGAAAAATTCTGATTTTGCCCAAGTTTTAAAGGCAATCGCCCCCTGCCCCCCAATTTGTACGGCTTTGGGCACGGTCATGATTGAAACTTGGTTCGAATATTTGATAAGCTCTACGCTTGGTGTTACAGTTGATTAATTTGTTCGTTGTCTTGTATTTGGCTGCAAACATTCTAAGCATTTTTGTATTCGCAGTTAATCTTTTGTTTTCTCAGAAAAAAAGAGCAGCGCCTAGGTTTGAGTTTGTTGCTCACGTGTTTGAACGGCATTGTGCAATAGGCGTTTGTTGATATGCCAAATCAACAGCTTTGAAGCAAACTATTGTATTCTATTGCACAACCGCTTTAAACCTATTTAAGTAAATAATGTTTTATCAGACATAATTTGTTTTAAATATAAAACATATTGTCAAGAACATTAATATATCCTAATCTAGGTCCGAAACAAATATTTCAATTTCTTTTTAACGTCACTTTAAAAAACGTGCTCAGTCAATTCAATTTTGAGATGCCATAGAACAACTGCAGTATTAAAAATTTCAAATCCCATGTCCACAATGCTGGATCGAACTTTAAATAATTTATGTTGCTGCCGTAGGTTTATTGCTTTTGTTGTTCTATAGGGTTTTTTTCAAACGGGAACAAGACAAACTGTAGAAAATTTTTATATAATCGGGTTATTTCGTTTTTTTTTGCCATCGGTTTTCTTGATGAGTGAAAGTGATTGAGAGTTCTTTGCTGCCAAAAAAAGCAAAGCTGCAAAATTGAAAGGATGTTCAGGCTCTTAGCTTCTTCAGCGCTTCAAATTGCAAAGTAGCTGATTAATTGAGCGTGTTTAGTTATCAAATGGCAAATATCTTCACAACCACTTCAAGTAGGAAAGATGTCAAAAAATGTCAGGTCTCGAGACCAACTTAAGCAGCCAGTTCACATTCCCCGAAACCAAAGCACCAGTACAATTTTGAACCTGAGATGAAAATTTGATCTCGAGACCAAGACCAACACCACCATTGGGTATCGCGGTGGCATTGCGTCTGAGCGACAAAGTCACACATCAGTGGAACTGTCGAGACATTGGCAACAAGCAGTTGCGTCACATTTTGTCCGCCTGGAACCGAGCTCAGACATATCGCGCTGGAGGCAAAACCGTAACAATTCGACTAAAATACTTACAGATTTTTTCAGAACTTCAACCGAAAAATGATCAAACGGTTTTGGAGTCGGAATTGCCAAAAATAAAGGAGTTGGAGATATAGTATTCCGACTCAGCAGCTCTTGGTGTAGCAGTAAGCTACGAGTTTTTGTTTTCGATCAACGGGCCTGAGTCTGCTGTCAATTAGTCGTGTTTGTAACGAAGTTTTATCCTGGTCAAGTTTGTTGTCGCTAAAACCTTGCTTGGCGTTAAACAGTCAAACAGAGAATGCGACTTTAGCATGTATATTGGTGCGTTCTGTTTATAGAGATGTGCGTCATTTAAGCCTGAGCAAGTTCCATTTTAATTAAATAGGACAAAATTAAGCTCCTTGCAGATGCCAAAGAAACAATTTAAATCTATCGGACGTAATTCTGTGCTTGTGTACAGTATCAGATATTACATTGTTTGTGTATTTTAAGCAGTTTTAACTATTTCGTTCTGAGTGTTTCTTTAACGTATTTTTATGGACTGCTCGTCCGGGAAATAGACTTTTTGCGTTTTGAAAAAAAATTTTTTAATTATTCTCTAAGAATCTTTAAAAAGTGTATGTAGGCTACATTAAAATCTTAAAAAATAATGCGATTTTGCTCAAGTAAAGTTTATTAGTTTTTTGTGGCTTTTTGCATTTTATAATCTTTTTTAGGATTTTATAATCTTTTTCAGGATTCTCATATAACCAGCGATACGCTTTCCGTTCTCTTTTCTGAACAAAAAGATTTGAAAAGAGTTTGTTATAAGTATCGTTGCGACCTCCCCAGAAAAAACTTGGCGATTTTTACACAAAAGTAGCTTACTAGCTTCAAGGTTGAGGAACATTGCTCTAATATTAAACTTTCAACATTTTTATGAACTATACATAAATACTAATTTCTTACTTTTTTGTAAATGTTTTGCATTAAATTATCTGAAATTTTTCATTTCAGCTGATTGTTCTGATTGTAATTCGTGCAAGACATTTTTCAAACAAGATTTTTCAAGATATGGTCCATACTTACTAGTACATAACAAAAACATTAAACCGGTAAAGTCTGATTTGTTTAGATAATTTAAATAAAAATATAACTAAGTCATTAAAAAAACAAGGCAATAAAATGTTTAATTTGAATATTTGTTTATATACAAATAGCTCTTAAATTTGTATTACAATTAATTTGTCTAATTGGATGTTTTTTTGTTGACTGCTGTATCCCTCAGGGAGTATGCAATCGTGCTTTTCGCACACGTCCCAATGGAATAAGCATTGAGCCTTCCAAAACCAAGATTGGGGAACTAGGAGCTTGGGCAGAAGAGGACTTCGATATCAATTCCGTGTTTGGTCCGTACGAAGGAATCTCTGTATATAATGGTCGTAAAATAGAAAAAAATAATAATTTATCTTTCAATGGAAGAAATGCGTGGAAGGTAGTACAACTTGTTTCAATGTAAAACTTCGGCTTGACATTATCTTAAAGATGGCAATTCGATTGATTAGACTAATAATCAGTTGGTTTTAGTTGGGAGCAAACGGAGCGGTCGCACTGGCCTCCTTTAAAAAACGTCAAATAGTGGCTCCCTTAAGCAAAATATTGCTTTATTTCTTCATAGTAGTACCATGACGGTGGCCCCCTGTCTGTACCTTAACTTTTGGACGAAAGTAAGGATAATGTACTCGATTGAAAGTGATGACCCTTTTTTTTAGAGATCACTGTATTTTTGGCACAAAAAACTTGAAACACTAAAAAGTGGCCCCCTTTTTTACCCGCACCGAGCCCCCCTTTTGGTATGGCCTTCACTGCTAATAGTGAAATGTCAAAATAACACTATATATTTAGACGTTAAGTAACTTACTTTACTTATTAATGCAGGCTTAATACAGGCTACGTTTTTAAAAAACCGGGAACAAAAAGTTAAACTATTTTAGACATCGTTTTGATAGCAACTGTGATCAGCATGGTCTCAGTTCACATCCTACCCTCGTTATGTTGTTGTACTCATTGAATAGGCGTTTTTCTCTGC
This sequence comes from Diplosoma virens, assembly GCA_963680785.1. Lineage (NCBI taxonomy): Eukaryota > Metazoa > Chordata > Ascidiacea > Aplousobranchia > Didemnidae > Diplosoma > Diplosoma virens. The sequence goes on along the minus strand of OY796889.1, from coordinate 12,191,382 downwards.
TTGACTGTTTTAACAAGCAGCTGTAACATTAAAATAACTAAAACTTGAAGGCTATATTAATTATTTGAACTTGAAGGATAAATATATTAAATTACTGACAGCTATACTCGTATGTTGGTTTCTACCAAAGCTTGGCCATCTGTAAGCTAGTCTGTATAATTGTTTAACGGTTTTTCTAAGTTTAACTCCGCCGACGTTAGTGGTTATGATGAAGACGATAAAAAATCATCATGTGTCAAGGTCCAAATTGTGGATCAGATCAAAGACAATTACACTACAAGTGGTTGTGGAAGCGTAAATCACGATAAAGACTAAAAGTAGCAATTTGCTATTCTGCAGATACCCTCAAGCGAATTCAATACCTTTTTTTTGAAAAATATCATCTGAATTGTTTTAAAATCTCATCAAAACGTTGAAGTGAATAAGTATTGTTCTTGAAAACTTTATTTGAAAGTTCCCCTTGTCTGCTGTGAACAATTGCCATTGAAAACTATGGCATAAATTTAACTGTGTTTGCTTTCTCATGGAATGATGACACAAAGCCTATTATTGATATGACATACTACTTGTACTGTTTACTACTATCATTATTTTGGTTTACATCATAGCTAGGGCAATTTTTTTATGACCTAATTTTTCCTAAAATATGACTTAATATTTCCTAAAATATGACTTTAAATATGACCTAATTTTTTCTGTCTGGTTCTTAAAAACTATGCAGCCGAGTCGGAGTATTGAACTCATTATCATTTATTTCGAACAGTTGAACCGCATAATCAAGTACGAATGGACATTGTCTTTGTCAAAATTGCGTCCAGGACATAGCATTTTTTTCAGTACAGAGAAAGAGCGTTCCACAGAAGCCGAAGTTGGCTGTGCTCTTTGAAGCAGCGCTACCTCAGCAGGAGAATGATCTGGTAGATGTGCACCACTACCGGCGGCAATTTTAAGGAAGTCGCTACCTCTAGCTAGACGACTTTGAACATAATTTTTTATCTCACATGGGTCGTCACCAAAGTGGAGATTTTGAATGGCTTCCGAAGCAGCAACAATTGTATTCGATGAATTGGTAATTCCCTTGATTAGGATGGCAATATCTCGGTAGTTACCATAGATTTGCCTTAATTCGACGAAAACTGCAGGTTCTGCTATGGCTTCCTTTGCCCGCTCAACCAGTTTTCCACCATCTTCAAAATTGTCAACAATGTTTTTGATAATTTGGAAGTTTTCTGCGTAGTAGAAAGATGCCTCCAGCCACGTGGCCCAACGAGTCAAAACAGGTTGTGGTGGTGCCGGCAAACCAGCTGCGGTGAACAAAGCATGTCGGTCTTTGTTTTTTATGGTTGCTGCTTTTATAGACGATATTAAATTGTCTGCAGCTTTAAAATGTGCACGTATATGCTCAGCACAATTATGCAGCAAATGTGCGATGCAAGTAACATGGAGCAGGCGTGGATACAGGATTTTTAATGTTTCAGCTGCTTTTATCATGTACCTTGCGGCATCACTGAGTAGCAGCAAAAACTTCTCACGAGCAATATTCATGTTCTTGAGGGTGTCGTCAACAATTGTACAAATATTGGAGCTATTGGAGTTGCCATTTAATGGTTTGCAGTTGACTAAGTATGTTTTTTCAGGTTCCTCCATCAGCCCTGCTAAAATATTGAGATACTTTTGACCAGATACCTCAGCCTCATCTACGACCAAAAACAATGCTTTTGCAGCAAACAATTCCTTAAGGCGTTCAGTTTCTTTAGCAGCCAATTCCTTAACATGGCTTCGACATGCTGATTCAGAAGGGCAATGCTTCCCCAACTCTGAGTTTAATAGCTTTTTAATACTGGCATGCTGAAGCTTATAAAGTGGGATGTCAGCCTCTAAGAATGCCGTTACAACCTTTTTTGTAAAATCCCGTTGGCAAATGGGGACAAAAGACTGTTTGTTTAAGGTCTTTTTTGCCGGTGCAATTTTCTTTTGGTGTTTTGCCGATTGTCGATGTTGTTCCACGTGAAAGCGCTTGTCACATCTGACGATGGTGGCACAAAGCTGACAATAAAGATCATTCTGGGGATTGCAAGAAAACTCTTGGGGATATTGCTTTACATACCTTTTTGTTTTTACTACTTTTGATTCTGCAGTTTTTCCCATACTGTTTGCTAAAACTTGCTGTTAAGGAACACTTGCTAATTCATACGCTTGCTAAATAAGCTAAAATGCGTTAAGGAACACGCACGTGTTAAAATAATTTTCTTTTGCTTGTGGTTATGACGACATAATTTATTTTCTAACTTGTGACTTTTAGCCTAGCGCTTTTACGAGTTTCAAAAGCATTACGACTCTTTCGACAGTTGATGGTGTTGTAGCAAAAGAGCAATATCTGTGCTTGAGACTAAAATTACAACTTGCAAACTAGTGTAGCTGATTCGTTAGAACTTATACAAGAAAATAAATTAATTAATTCGATATTTTTGAGCAAGATAACTATGGCGTCACAGAGTCATAACAATAATGGAGATAGCAAAGCTTTGCAATCGTTGTTAATCTAACGTTCTGTCTTTGCACCATGAATATCCTACTGAATATGGGAGCAATGACTAAATTTATGACTTTTATGACTGAAAATATTTTTTATGACTTATGGTGTAAAATATGACTTTAATATGACTTTTTAACTCCGTTATCAAACATCGTACGAAAGTTTTGATTGAATTTTTGGGTATTTCATAAAAAACAGACCTTCTAAAAAAAATATAACTTTAATGACAAAAAATTGCCCTAATCATAGCGTACTCTATTATGATGAAATGGCCTGTAGTTGAGTACGCCATGGTTTACATTAATCTAGTCCAAACATACGTGACCGGATAACTGTTGTTTTCAGTCTATAAAACTCCGTACATCTAAGCCTCTAGCTTAGTGACAAAAATAAACTATTATATTTCGTTTATAGTTTCGGTAGAGAGGTTATTTTTTTGTACCATAAAATTGCTATTGAAAGCAGCCATATTGGATTTAACATCTTTTTTAATTAATTTATTTATTTACATTATTAAAGAGAAAAAAAACAGAGAATTAAGTAAACGTTTTCGGCTAATTTCAGCCCTCATCAGGTTTTGTGTTGAATATAATCTTTCCTGACTTTACTTCGATTTAAATAGAAGATCAATTATTTGTAAATGCTGACCAAAGTAATTTTAAACACCACGAAGACAGATTTTTCAGAACTATAAATACATTAGCAGTAGTTAAGTGAAATAGAAAAAAACAAGCCGATTGTAAAGACTGCAAACACATAGGCGGTAAATTAAATTACTTAAAACAAAAAATAAAAAAAAATAAAAAAATAAAAAAAACAAGCAGATTTTTAAAAAATGTTTAATAAGAATGATGTTCCATTGGCATATAATTGGCGATTTAAATTAGGACTGGACTTTCTTATTAATAGAGCTTCATGTTTTCTAGTGTGAAATTCTGATTTATTATACATTTGCGCAATATCGAAAAATTATTTAAACCAAATTTAACGCTTGAACAGGAGTCACATGATAAAATATGATTTTTTACGGCACTCTCTTGAATACTTTTGAAATTCAAATGCTCCCGGACTCTTGTGATTAAATGTCTGCATGACATACCAATGTATGTCATGTTCGTGTCACACGAACCTGTGAATTTATAAATGACGTTTGAACACAGAGCCTTAGGAGTTCTCGATTTTAACAAAAAATAATTTTGTACTTTTAAAAATTGGTAACATTTTTAGGTTAAATCGATTACTGATCAAAGCCGAAATTCGCTTAGCAAAACTGTGTGAATCTTTTCCAATGTACGGAATAATAATGCAGTTTTCATAAGTCTTGTCATCGTATTGTGCTGATCTTTGATTCGAACATAAATATTGTTTTAAAACCTTATCAAAAAAAAACAATTAGGATAGTCATTGTTTAAAAATACATTTTTCAGCAATTTGACTTCATTATCCAACGAAAAATTGAATGAGCAGATACGTTTAGGATGATTAAGTAAACAAAAGATTAAATCAGACTTCCACTTGGTGGGACACATTGCATTGAAATTTAAAAAAAACTTGGTATTAGTTGGCTTTCTATAGACCCATGTTTTAATACCAGTATCATTAATTTTAATTTCATCGTCAAGAAAAGGGATAGTTTCGAGTAAATATTCCATTGTAAATTTAATATTTTTATGTTGTGTATTCAACAGATCGAGAAATTTAGAACATTTTTCATCTTTATCAAAAACGGAAAAAATATCGTCAACATAGCGTAAATAAAGCTTTGGATGAAATTCAGATTGAGTTTGTAATAATTTATTTTCTAAAGAAGACGAAAAGGAATTCGCCATAGTCGGAACTATGGGAGACCCCATACTGACACCGTCGTGCCGTTGAAATAACTTATCTTTGTACAAGAACATTCCTTGATTAGCCAACCGCAGAGGTTTCACAAAAATTTCTTCTTTAAATGGCGGGATTTTTGTTTTGAGCGATTGTCATCCGAATAAATGAAATCTGCTATAATTTGAAAAGTTTCATCTAAAGCAGTGGTTTTCAACCTGGGGGTCGCGACCCCCAAGTGGGTTGTTTTGCTTTTTTCTGGGGGTCGCAAAAAGTTTTTTTTATTAATCAGGGAGTCCAACCCGCGACCCACTTAAGGTTCTGATGCGGCCCTGCGGCAATTTCCAGTTTTCTGGCTATAATGAAGGTTACGAAAAAGAGTTCCACGAGAGTTGAAACACATTTTGAGCGGAAATCAATAAAAAAGAAGAGATTTTAGAAGACCTCTTTTTTTAGAGATCATCATGATTTTGGGATAAAAATACGGAAAAAGAAGATCGATTCGAGGTGAAGACCTTTTTTTTTTAGAAATCATCATTTTGGGAGAAAAATAGAAAAATTTGAGAGCGATTCGAAGTGAAGACTTTTATTTTTCAGAGAACACTATGATTTTGTTGTTGACCGAAGTGGGTCGTTAAGTTACCTTGGGTTGAAAAATGGGCCACGATATGAAAAAAGTTAAAAACCACTGATCTAAAGGAACATTCGTAAAAAGTGATTGCACGTCAAAACTAACCAATTTATGATCGGCTTTAAATTTAAATTGATTTAATTTTTCTAGAAAATCCTTTGTAGAATATAGCATGTGATTATCAGGTAGACAAGGCTTGATAAATGAATCCAAAAATTTAGCAAGTTTATATTCTGGAGTACAAATCGTGGAAACAACGGGTAGCGCTGGATTGTTGTTTTTGTGAACTTTAATTAAATCAGAGATTTTTCCTGGATTGCTACCTTTTGGAATAAGTTTCTTTGTTAATTCACTGTCATAACAACGTAAAGTCCAGTCCTAATTTAAATGGCCAATCATATGCCAATGGAACATCATTCTTATTAAACATTTTTTAAAAATCTGCTCGTTTTTTTATTTTTTGTTTTAAGTAATTTAATTTACCACCAATGTGTTTGCAGTCTTTAAAATTTGCTGATTTTATTTCTGCTTCACTTAACTACTGCTAATGTGTTAACAGTTCTGAAAAATCTGTCTTCGTCGTGTATAAAATTACTTTGGTCAGCATTTACAAATAATTGATCCTCTATTTAAATCGAAGTAAAGTCAGGAAAGACAATATTTAATACGAAACTTGATGAGGGCTGAAATTAGCCAAAAACGTTTGTTTAATTCTCTGTTTTTTGTTTTCTCTTTAATATGTAGATAAATAAATTAATTAAAAAAGATGTTAAATCCAATATGGCTGCTTTCAATAGCAATTTTATATTTCATTTTTATTAAAAACTTCATTACTAAGTTATATAAACATCAAAAAAAAAATTAGTTTAATTTAACCCATAAAAACATTATTTGAGTTTTTATTTCAGAAAATGTTTCCGACGGAATAGGGGAGTTTGAAAAGCTTTTGAATTTACATTATTTAGAAATGCCCTTGTTTCGGATAATAACTAATTTTTTTCTTGAGTTTGTCCAACCTACCTAATTTTTTAATGAAAAAAATCAAGAGAAAGCACCGAAGAATAAAAGCGTTGCAAAAGTAAAAAAAATTTAAGCCAGAAGTGTTTAAAAAATTTTTTTATGCTACGACCCAATAAATCTGAATTGGATTTATTAATGAGACTTTATTAAATACAGGTATTAACCTTGCCGTACCTGCCGGGGGGGAGGGGGTAATTTCCCTTTCCCAAGTTTCAAAAATTTGGGCAAAATCAGAAATTTTAGGACAGTGACAAAGATCAAAAAAGGTTTTTGTGCTAATCACAGAAAAAAGTTTACATATTTAAGTAAAGATCTTTTTTTAGAGATCACTATGTTTCTGGGACGAAAATTGAGAAATTAGGGACAGATTTTAAGTGAAGACTTTCTTTTTTTTGTGGTCTTCACCATAAATTTCCGAAAAATTTTCTTCTCGTATCCGTAAAGTTCTAAATAATCAAGATTCGGGCAAACGTCACAAAATTTGGGCAAAACTTTATTACCCCTTCAAATTTTTTTGGATGGTACGCCTATGGGTATTTTTCTTTCGTTATGAGCAATGGTAGCGAAAGTTTCCTTTTAAAGGTTTGGTGATCAAATTTTAAAGAATTACCTTATATAGCTTCTCACTACTAAACTATTTTCATGTAAAAAAACTTGAATTTTAGTTTGAAAAACGGAAAAAAGAATCGAGAAAATTGTGTTTTTACATTTTTTTTATTGCATGCGTTCGTCCTACTTGAAACCAAAAACTTTTTTGCGGTTTAGTGTGCCGAAATTTGATTTTAATCCGATGATATTAAACAGATAGAAATTGTATAAGTTAATTATTATATAATTATAACTATTCTTTTTTCAATTCTTTAACTTAACTATTTATTCTCCTTACACGCAGAAAAACATCCGTGTTATACTTTTAGCCAGTAACATATTTAGGAGGGGGGCATTTTGCCATGCCCCCTTGAAGATCACCAATACAAGAAATCAGAGAAAGATTTAACGTAAAAACCTTTTTTTACCAATTGAAAAAAATATTTCTCTAAGCATATTTGATTGTGGTTGTATAGCCGCCCCCCTTTCCGCCCCTTTCAAAAACCCTCGGTACGCCACTGCTTTAGGAAAAACCAACCAGGGAAAGTGCTGTCAAGCGTTTTTTCCAGGGACACAGTAGGATAACGAGAGTAGATTTTGAACCGCGAACGTCTCGATTGCGATGCTCCCAACTACACCGCCACGCTGCCGACATTATCCTTATATAACGATACAGGAACAAATACCGTTTTGTTTTTAGTCGTATTTTGTTTGTTACGCACAAAATAACTTTATTAATGCCTATACCTGTTGCTTATGGTTTCTCTTCTAAATTTAAAAAAAACTTTGGTTTTTGTTATTGTTGCTATTTTTATTTGTTTGGAAGTCCTGATTACGTGACTTTCTTTCCTCCTGCTTGCACCGACTTAAAATTTCCAAGATCTGGAGAAGAGTGCATGTAGTCGCGGTCCCAAAGCCAATAAAGGACCCAAACAGTTGTCAAACGGTATCTCTGATCTGGGTCCCCTACAAAATTCTCGAAAGACTTATCTACGCCTGCGTCCAATCAATTATTGATCCATTGTCTAGGTTTTGACGCGGAAAGCCAACTGTAGATGAAGTCGTTTTCTTAGCACAGAATATCGAGGTTTCTTTTGAGGTTTAAAAGAAGGCTGGTGCGGTGTTAGTCGACTTTACAGCGACATACGACATTGTCTGGCACCGTGGCCTAACCTGCAAGCTTCGAAAACTTCTTTCAGATAAACACATAATCAGAATAATCATGGAACTTGTCCGGAACCGAAGTTTCACCCTAAGTACAGGTAACAGCGAACGAAGCAGCTCCGCTGTCAATAAAGCGGCGCTTCCCAGTGACTGGTCATGATTTTCTTTTTTTTAACATCTATATACATGTATACGATCTGCCTTCCACAATCTCATGAAAGTTTGTTTTGTGCTGACGACCTGGGATTATTGCACTCTTTTGGAGACTGAAAGACTTTTGGAGAAGGGATTTTAAGTCAAGGCACGACTACACTTCCAGCATATCTGCAGACTTAAAGCTCAGTCACTCAAAGACGATGACGGCAGCTTTTTTTTGAAACAACCGAGAGGCCAAACGCGAGCTAAAAGTTTCCAGCAAAGTTAAACTTTTACCATTCTGCTAGTTCCGACTTATCTTGCGGTAAAACTAAACAGATCCCTTACATTCTGTCATCATCTCGTGGTATTGCGCAAAAAACTATCTTCGCGCGTCACATTACTGAGGCGACTTGCGGGAATAGAGTGTGCCAAAAAATTGCGTGGGGCGGCCTTGTCTCTGGCCTACTCAACAGCTAACTTTTGCGCGCCGGTCTGGTGTCGCAGCACACGCTTTCGCCTCATAGATAGTGTCTTGACGCCATGCACATTGTCTACCGAAATACTGAAAATACTAAACAACCTTGTCCAGCTAGGCATCCGCACCACCCAGCAGTGGCCGGATCATGCATGGAACGCGGAGTAGTGCGTGAATGCATCCAATTTCTGTGCTTTTGTTTTCATAACCAGTACCAGGCTTGTTAGAATTGGCTTGCCCAGAACAGCTTCGGTTAAACTTAACCGCCTCACACCTCGTGTTTGGCTCCCATTCGTCCGTGCACAAATGGGGTCTTACTCTTTCAACGAATTGCGAGTGCGGCGCCACCGAACAAACCACAGAGCACGTCTCAACAGCGTGCCCCAATACATCAGGTATCACATGGAGACGAGGTCTGACGAAACTCAATACTGGCTCAACAGCCTGCTATAGTAAATGGATAAATCCTCGGTCCCAGTCCTGTTTGTGTTTGACCCGGTGTGAATGCTTTTCCATACGACGACAACAATTTTTATTTGCAGAATTTGATTAAGAGAAGCGAACAAGGCTTAATTTTTTACAGTGTTTTACATTTTTAAGTTAAATAAGAGAAATGTTTTACATCTAAAATAGAGAATTTGAAAAATACTTTCCTTAAGGACATTAGTTATTACAGTATAGACTATAAATATAGTTTTAAAATGCCTTATTGACTTTATAGGGTTATAGACCTACTTTATATTGTTATTCTTCTACTGTAGTTTTTACTGATACTGATTGGGCTCTATAACTAGATTTACAAAAACGGAAAACTATCTCACTTCGTTGATGGATCTGATGACGAAACAAGTAACTGGCTCCGATATGTCAACTGTGCCAGGTAGGCTTACAATAAGTGATGGGATTCAGGGGGTTCGCACGGGTTCGGGCGAACCCGTTCTTAATTTAACGTAATCTATGTATCTCTATATCTCTTTATAATGAGCGAACCTAGTGTTGTTAGTAAGTTTTATACAAAAGAGAAGCTGTTTTGAAATATTTGAATCCCAACACTGCCTACAACTTATTTTGCGCAACAAAAGAACCACTTTTTGCTATAACCTTAGCCCGAAATTTTTATTGAGCAAGCTGTTTATTGCTAATATATTTATTTTTTTTAGTTGTGCAAGGTGTAAATAAATAAACCAGTTAAAAATTTAAAACTTATTTTTGCCTTAAAAATTACTCTGCCTTTATATTTACAGCAAAAATAAAATCAAGTCAAGTTTGTACTTCATATGTGGGGATATTTTTAATTAATCTCAGCTTTGGTCATAGAGTGTTCAAATATGCATTTTGTAAAACTTTTAATTTTAGGTATAGACTACAACCATATTAGACTAATTTTTGAGTAAATATTAAAGCTCATCTTAAGACCATTTGCTAATCTGAACACAATAGCAACACCATAATTTTATCTTTATCATTTCTATTCAAACTCGTAGAAACGTCAAAAGCGTAAACTAAGGGAAACCCTCAAGCGATAATCCCACCAGTTTTCGGAGATCCCACAAAGACATTTCTGTCTACTTGAAATTCTTTACTTGTTTTTTATTTTTTTATGAAATGATATATGAATGAAATTTAGAATTAGCTAAGACAGCCAAGCAAAGGAAAATACCTTAAGGTGTCTTTTTCAAGGCGCAGCAGAATGACGAGAGTAGAATTTGAATCCAGGCCGTGTCGACCGCCTTGGTCATGAACACGGCGCTTCTACCTATTTGGCCTCCTGCCAACTTTTACAAAAAGCACGTCATTTAGAAATCAATAACGTTTATTTCTCAAGTTCAATCTGTTGTTTAGGTTCTATTTTTTAAAAACTCTTTTTCCTTGCAAACAAAATTTTTTTGGATTATTGTACATGTGAAACTGTGACCTCTATATATTTTAATTGTTTTTTCACTTTATTAAACAGAGAAAGTATTTTTATTTATTAAAAAACCGCTAAATTTTTAGAAAAAACTCGAAAAAAACTTATGTGATTTTTTCTTCTATGTACTTAATGTTTGACCACATGTTTATCCAAAAGAAAACTAAAAAAAGAAAGATCAAGATGTCAGTCGACCACATATAGTTCATTAGTCTTTAATCCGGTGTTGCTCAATTGTGTTTTGTTTTTTGTCTTGAAGTTTATGACCCGCGTTTTCGCCTGAAATTTATTGAGATCTAAAATCAGTTTTCAACTAATTGTACATTTATTAATCTTACAAAACTTTTGGGCAATTGAAGAACTGAAAAAAACTTTATAAAAAAATTTTTTTAGTAAAAGCATCCAGCCTCATAACTCAACTAAAAAAAATTGTAAAAGTCAATTAATTCTGATATGTCTTTTTTTATTTTTGTCATATCTATATTTATCTTCCTAACTCGCAGGGAAGTGACGGAGGCGCCATACATGGGCAAGCAATTACTCCGATCTGCCTCCGGAGATGCTAAGATATTAAAGTCCGGTTAAAGTTTTTTAATTTGTTTTTATAGAGATAAGACTGAAATTTGGAACTGCTTGCAAAGACCTTCAAACAAGGGAAAGTGCCGTAAAGTGTCTTTATCAAAGACACAACAGAATGGCGCGAGTAGGTTTTGAACCGAGACCATTTCGATCACAATTACGGCGCTCTTAACTACTCGACCATGCTGCCGACTGTCATTTAGTAAAAAGAGCAAAGGTCGGTTCAGACTGAAAGCGGAAAGCGTAATAAAACAGCGAAAGCAAAAAAATTTTGTGCTTAGCGGAAAAGATTAAAGTTGAAATATTTCAACTTTTTAGTTTGGTTCAGGCTAAAAGCGGTCGCGAAATTTTCCGCTACGCTTTCAAAAATTCCGCTTTCCGCTTGCTTTATCCGCGTCCGTTTCCAGTCTGAACTGACATTTAAGTTACTGCTGACTTCTTGACTTGAGTATTCAACAAATCTTTACACAGAAATGAAAGAGAACAAAATCTGGTGGCTTATCAGTTCGATGGATATATTTACTACCGAGCTCATAAAAGAATTATTAAAGGAATGGAATTATTGGTGGGATGCTACAATCAATACTTGGAAAGGCTTCTTATTGGAACGAAAATGAAAACAATTATAAAGAATGCAACAAAAAACCTTGAAAAGTTCACTGGTAATTTTTTCTCTTACATAAGTAGTCGACTCGTGTCAAATTTAGCTTCAAATTATGCGTCTAGCCGTAATGATACTTATCTGTATAAAAAATTTTCCTTAGCGCAAAGATGTTTACTAAAATATGCCGAAGACTGCCATCTACAATTTTTACTGAACTCGGCTAATATGATTTTCCTCTTTCGTAAGAAGAGAAAATTAGATGGGCCCAACAATTGTGCTTAAGCTATTTACTTTCTCTTACTTGGATCATTTGTTTGTCAAACAGGCTCTGATTTTTATCTGTATCACAAAGTACAATCTAAATCTGTGTCCACGTAAACGCATTTGCAAAATTTTCTCGACAGCGTAAAGTTTTTATATTTCTCGATCAATCCCAGTTAAGTCTGGCCCTAATTATTTGTGTAAGTTGAGAGCGGAACAGATAGCATAAACTGATCAATGGTTTAAAGTGAAAGTCCTTGGTGCAATTTAACATAGACGCTTGATTTATTAGTAATGTATATAACACTTAAATTCAATGCAAAAAACTTTTACTATAACTTTTAACGTTTAACATTTAAACATTTTATTTCATCCTTAATTATTTGGGCGCGCACCAAATGACCTTTTTCAGAAAAAGCAATAGAACAAATATTATAATAACAAAAATTTAAATAAATAACTTAATATCATAATTATAAAAAAGAAATAAAAATATTTATCCATAACATTCCTGTCATAACTGTCTCATGTTTTTGACATACTATTAAATTACGTAACAATGAGTCACACTAAATTTTAAGCTTAATGTAAACAAGCTAAAAGTAAAGAATATCAATTAATAGAAACAAGAGTGACAAGTAAATTATCAATAAATTTGGTATAAATGAGACGAATACAGTAAATATTAAAATAAGACCTTATTTACAAAAAATAAATACAGCAACATTAATTAGAAAAAGCAAAATGATGGGCCACTGCCATGCATTTGCGTTGTTAATTTTGGGTTGTTTTTTTGAACAAGTAGAACTTCCTAAACTCTTTGTTTGTGTAGTGTAGTGGTCGGCAACCTGTGGGCCTTTTAGCAAAATGTATTGGGCCGCATAATACATTTTGTAATAAAGTATGGGACGCGTCTGTTATTTTTTTAGTAGGGTGTCTATCATTTTAACATTTTCGCTAACAAGGCTTTGTTCGCTTAAAATTTTAGTCCGACCGAAAAAGTTTGTAAAAAATTGCTTAAGAGCAACTTTTTTACTTATGTTTAATTGGTATTTTTGACTTACATACTACTAGTAACTGCACAAATTTTTTGGTGAAAAAGATCTGTTCTTTGTGATAATAAAAAGATAATATTTATTAAAATCGGTATAAAAACAAGGGAGAAACAAGAGTAGTCCATTTTTTCAAGAAATTTTTTTTGAAATAAAGCCAAAATATCGCAACTTACTGGCATTTTTTCGATTTTTTCTGTCATATCTGTTGCTTTGCGACGGAACTCTAATTAGGGGAATTTTCGAAGCAAAAGCTTTTATTTTGGAACTATTGTGTGTTTCACTTTTGCAGTTATACAGGTGATAGTAATAACCGCTGTATGTTTCAAGTGCACTGCTGGGCCTTCACTAATTTTTAAAGATAGAATATGGGCCATCATAAAAAAAAATTGCCGACCACTGGTGTAGTGTAATAACATATTATTCATAATTATATTTATGCATAGCTTATTTTTTTTATTCTTCAAGATTGATCGAAAAATAAATACCTTGCTTTACAATTTTTACACGAATTTATGTAGTCATTTAAGTGCTAATTTTGTCGAGGTAAGTCCCGAATGCTTTCGTATTTTCATACCTAAGTCTAACCTTGCTGTCATTCTTATAACAAAATTTACAATCAATGAAAACAATGTTCCACCAGCGCAACTGCGAAGAACACCGCTAAGCCGCAAGGACATACTGGCGGTGGTAGTCCTAATAAGGACGAAACAGGTCTGTCGGCACTTGCTTCTTGATTGACTTGACCATTCTTTTTACAATATTAGACAAAAAAATCAGGTGAATTATAGAGTTGTCTATTCAAACACAATTTAATAATTCAATTTTTTAAGTAGTATAACACGCAGATAAATTAATCTAAAAATTTATTTGCAATTAAATTGCTAAGTAAATTTACGTGACAGTTTTTAGTCATAAGATTTTCCGATTTTAACGAGGATATCTTGATTTGCTAATAGCCGATTCAGTTTCTGAAACTAAAACGATCTTAAAACTTTGTTAAAAAATTAATTATAGTAAAAAACTCTCAAAATTTATCGAAAAACAGTTTGAATAACCCCCTCTTGATGCGAATAAAACAATTTCCGGTACTGATGGTAAAAATTACGACTATATGACTGAGTTTTTCATTCTTTGCAGCAAGTAGCATTGAAATTCAATAACAAACTTGTTTTGTCACTTCGCTTAACTTAACCGTCAAAATCATTTTCAATAATTTTAAATTAGCACGATTAGTTAATTACAGTATATTCAAGTGGGGAAAAAACAATTAGAATAAAAAATAAAATTAAGAAACACACTGAAGCTGGCTGTATTGTTGTTTTTTAGTGACACAAGCTTTCCTGAATTATAAGATCTATTACCCATTTCTTTAAGTGCATCGGAATAATGATGACTAAGCAGCAAAAATAAAATTTACCGTAACCGTATTCAACACTTTTATTACATTTAATGCCGTTGGTTTAGCCTAAATTTTATATTTGGTTGCATTTACATCTCTATTCTGCTATACCTAAAGAAGAAGGCAGTAGCTCACAAAAGCTTGGGTAAAAAATAAAAAACGAATAATTACTAATGATTTTTTCCTTTTATTTGAACGTATTACTGTAAACGCAACTATTTCGTCATGATAATCACATGCGCTTGATAATCCAATTAATATGCGCAGTTTGAATTTCTCAATTCTCATATAAACCAACCATAAACAAGTTTGTTTCAAAGAAAAACACAGAGTTCAATTATTTATCCAAGTGTCTTGTTTTAAAAGTAATAATCTTGTAAATAATCTTGTAAAAGTACAGTCGAAGAAGCTTAAACTTGTTTTTAGCAATATTTTAACTTCTATTATATAAATATTGCTTTAGAATTAAATTGTATTAGAATTAAGCAGCTTTAGTTTTACAAAAAAAATTTATGCCTTGATTTATGTTTCAACGTTTGGTTTTTGTCATTTCATCCGTTTTCCAAGTTCACTTTCAGAGAACATTAGGGTTGTATGTTTCCATTTTTTATGCAGTTTTTGAGTTAGTAATTTTTGTTTGTTATTTTCTGATGTATGTGTCTCTGTTTAATTGAGCTGACTCAAATCTATTTTTATCACATTGATGATATTGACCTGTACGCTGCTTTTTATTTTTAGCGGAGCACCATAAGCAGCGTGACCATATTTTGGAGTTTCTCGTGAAGTACTTTCTTACGGCCCCCTTATACAGAAATCACTCGAGTAGGCTGACTCAGTGATGGCTTTAGTACGGAAAGAGCAAAGCGGCCGCCCCTAAAAAATATCAAAAAGTGCCTCCCCCTAAGCAAAATATTGCTCTATTTTTTCATAGTAGCACCATGACGGTGACCCTCCCTAAAGTAATGACTTTTTTTTAGAGCTTACTTTATTTTCGGACCAAAAAAATTTCGTACACGAAAAAGTGGCTCCCCTATTTTTCTTGCAATGGGCCCCCCCTTTTGTAAGACCATCACTGGGCTGAGTGCAATGTTACGATTAATACTCAGCAACCGTAAATGCTTAACGTTGGGCGAACAAACATCGCAGCTAATCTACGCGAATAGTTAGACGTGAAAAAACACAAGGTAGTGTAATGTACACGTAGACTTGGCGGTTTGAATTAAAAGTTTGAACATTTATTTAAACTTAAACATGTCTTGAAATACGAGTTTATCACAAATTCAAATAAAACTAGGTTTTAGCCTATAGTTTTCAACAAAGCGTAACCTACTATAGCAGTTGTTCATAACCTTTTTAAATGTAAAATTTCTAGATTTACCCCCATTCATGTTAAGAATTTTCTCGCGGCCATAACCGGTGCAGCAATCAAAGTGATGATTTTTTTTGGTCTTCACCTTAATTTTAAGTGGGTCATTTTGGAATTAACCTTCATATGATTACCAAAATTACAAACAACAAATTTAACACGTTTCTTGCAAAATGTAGCAACTGCATTTTTACTCTGCTGCGGGGTATTTAAAAAATATAAATTTAAAAACTTAATTGCGAGCCACATGTGGTACACATTGCAGTAGATGGAAGTGAGGTGCGAGCCATATGTAGTACGCATCGCAAGAAATGTGTTAATCAAAGATCAGTCTTCACTTTGACTGCTGCATGGGCTTCGGGCCACAACAAACTTCCTGACGTAAATTTGGTCCGCGATGAGTAAAGGTGAGCACTCTTGACTTAAATTGAAAGTAGGCTACATTGGACATGCCATAATTTTGCCTTGAAAGTCGAAAAATTTATTCTTGGAGGTAAATTTACCTCAGGTTAGTTTTTATTGATATTCTTTTTCGCTGCTTTATGCACGATTTTAACGTAATAAAAAAACGATTTTTCTCCAAAGCAAAAGCAAGCTTATTTCAATTTTATTTCATTTTAACTTATTTTTACTTCTGTTTTTCTGTAAAAATTTGTTGCATAAACGAGGGCTGAAGCAAATGATGCAAGAAGCTACACAAATATACTTGTTAACATTGCTATGACAAAACGATGTTTTGATACGAGAATTCAAAAGTTTCTGCATCTTATCTTTTCAAAATTAGCACATAAATCTACATAAATTTGTCTAATATCATAAGCAAAAATACTTAATTGTTAATCATTTTGAAACTATTAAATGTTATAATTATAAATAAAACACCAAGAATATGAAGTATTACTTCTGTTTACACAAATATATAATCCAAAGTTAAAAACGCAAATGCGGGCTATTGGCTCGTGGTTTTGCATTATTTAGACCAGGTTTGTGGAGTTGGAGTAGGAGCAGGATCTGAGAGCCAGAGCTAAAATAAATTTTAAAATGAGGAGCTGGAGCCAGTTATTTTATGAAACGTTTATTAAATCAAAACTTTTAAAATAAATTTACAGCAAACTAGTAGTTTCTTTGCGATAACACCAAGCCGAATTAAAATATTTTGACAACATTTAAAAAAACTATAAAAGCAATTTTAGCAATAAGGTCAAATGCTGGAGCGGAGCTGGAGCCTTAAATTTTATTGCTAGTTCCGCAGCCATGATTTAAACTGATGTTGCCAAATATGTTACTATTTAAAACCCTTACAGTAATATTTCTTTACTCGTCTTATTTTTGTAAATTTTGTTGATAATTTTTTTTTATTTTCTTATTTCCATTAAAAAATGTACTTTACTTGAAGATTATTTACTTAAACCATAAAATTTAGTGCGAGCTATTGTTACGTAATTAAACAATATGTCAATAGTTATGACAGCAATTTGTAGGCCTACTGACCCTACTGAACACGTTGACTGCCATCTACGAGACAACTAGCAGTGTAGCGTTTGTTCTCTGGTGCCAACTGCGAGTATAATCGTTTTTTTCTAAAAGCCACTGTAAGAATAACTACGTGTGTACTTATGATTTTAATGCATAAAATCGACCCTTCAGTTTCTGTAGCAAAACACAAAAATTACTTTGGCACTTTCACATAAACAATAGCCGCCAAAAATTGAAAAACTTGTAAAGGTGAACAAAACGAAATTTTGGCCAGACAAACGTTTAATTGCAATACATTGTATGCTCATGACGCTTATGAAGCATTGTTGCCTCTTTGAGTAAAATACTTAAAGTTGTTAAGCAGTTCACCCATAGTAGTTTTCAAATCTCACTAAAGACTAAACACTAGATTTTGGGAGTAGTAAACATTGTGTGATGTTCTTGTTTTTATAAAAAAAAGCTACGGATTTTACCAATTGTTTCAATTACAATATGATAATTTGGAATTCTGCACATAAAATGTAATACGGTATAAATAAGCTGTCTAGTAGCTAGAATAGAGGCCACAGTGTAAAAAGAATGAACGAACAAATAGGCACAAATTATTAAGTAAATCAAATAAGTATAACTGTCGCCAAAAATCGACTTTATAGCTTTGCGGTAATCTTATTTTAGCACTAGTATCTTTGGCATTTTTGAGCACTTTTGGCAAAAGCCGGTCGGTAGTCAACGTGTTAAATATTTTAAAACCATTAATATCTACATTGATCATATCAGTTTTATCATTTTTTTCTCTGAAGAGACCATTGATATTTGCTGATATTTGCGGAATGGTTTAAAGATATATTTTTCTTTATCTGACATACATTTCGCTCCACATATTTTGGGGTAAGCTAAGTTCTTTACGCCCGCAGGCCTTTTTTAAAGAATTAGAAAACTCTTGACCGATTTGTCTGAAACTCTCCAATCAAGTTATAAATAAATGAAATAAGATAATAATTATGAAATAGTGACAACTATAAAAAAAGCAGATGTTTAATAAACATATTTAGATCAATTATTTTTCTAAATAATTCTAAATTTTTTAAACTTTTCTATGGGAGAAATATAGCCCTTGGCCTAGGATTTAGACCACATTGTTTTGAAAATTGTCAAATGTAACATTTTATAATCAGATTTTCTTATTACATTTTATAATTAGCAATGCCATTACATTTTTGCCAACAGTTTTAATCTAATTTTTTGAATCTATCTACAATTTTTAGGAAAACGTCACAAATGTGGAGATTTGTTTTTACGTGATCGACTCAAGTACTCCAAGCCAATATATCCGGACAAAAGTGTTATCAAACAATTTAAATGTGATTTTTGTTCTTATTCTAATCAATTTAAATGTAAATTTTTAAAGCATACTTTTGCCCATTCAAAAGAAAAACTCTTTAAACGTTTACACGGTCTTCAAACTTTTTCACAAAACCCTTGTTTGAAATCTGATATTCGTATTAAAAAGACAAAAAAAAAGCTGTATGAATGTGCCAAATGTGATAAAAAATTTAAGTATTTGTCATGGTTGAAAAACCACGTCCTTTCCATTCATGACAAATCTAAACCTTTTGTGTGTGAAGTTTGTGGATTTCAAAGTTTTCGAAAAGCTAATTTGGAACGACACAAGTTGATTCACTCTGACGTACGCGATTTTCAATGTCGATATTGCAACAAAAAATTTATTACGGCAACTAATTTGAAAAGTCACGAACGTGTTCACACTGGTGAGAAGCCATTCAAATGCAAAGAATGCTCGTATGCAAGTAACCAAGCAACTCATTTACATAATCACGTGATTTTTCGTCATAGTAAAAAGTTTCCATATAAATGCTGTATTTGTGAAAAAGGTTTTGTTTCTCCTGGTCTATTACAAAAACACGAAAGTCGCTGTAAGAAACGTGTTAAGTCTTGAAGGGTCATTTTAACTGCACTGTCATAACGTCAATAAAATTTATTTAAAATCGCAATGGTTATTTTTTGAAGAATCAGAAAAAAAGTTAAACAATTTATTTTTTTGTCACTAGCAACAAAAACTATTTCCAGAAATAGATGATGTTAGAAAATAAAACTTATTGATTTTAAATCATGGTTAACTATAATATTTTAAACGGTTTAAAGCGCATGAGATAAAATCACTTGAGCAAAACTTTTTAGAAATATTTATTGTTGACATTTCTGCTCTAGTCCTCGATAGCACAGTGTTTTAAGTCTAATTTTTGAGCAGAAGGACTGGAGTTGGGTGCTCAGTCAACCTAAGTAATTTTGGTTGAGCGCCGGGAAAGACACTGAACTCTTTGTGCCCAGAAAAATCAACCTTTCTCAAAATTTACATATATTGCAAATTTTTAAGATAATGTATAACATATCGAGAACCAAAAATTAATTTTTTTTTGTGTTATTGCCCAGATTGTGATGTTGTGTATACGTAACGCCGGCCACATAAAGCTTTGTCTTAATTCGCCAGAAAACGATACAATATATCATAGTGTTTCTATTTTTATGCAGCATGATAGTCGAAAATTTGGAGTGCATATAAATGTTGCATTTTATATATTTGTAAATTGAACTGCTTCAAAAAGTTTTTTATATATTTGTAAATTCAACTCTTATTAGTTTTTGATTTTTTCTCGACAATGAAATGACCAAGTTATCAAACCCATTTTTTGTGCCGATTCTGTAGGATGCACGGAGGCGGGAGGGGGACATGGGACCAGTTATCCCCTGCCCTGCGTTATTTTTAAAACGTGAAGGCCCGAGGAGTAGATAGTGGTTTTGAAATTTGCAAAAATAAAGCATTAACTTCGATTCGCTTTTACCATTTTATGATCTCAACGAAAATAAAATCCAAAAAACCTTGTAAAGTTTCGTTTTTAACCAGATTTCATTAAACATTTTTTCGAAAAGGACACACAACAAAAAATTTTGCTAGAAATTTAGCAAGGTATTAAAATTAAAAAGAAAGCATTCTTAACAAACGCAAATTTTAGCGTATTAGAGACAATTTTACAAGAAAACTTGATGAAAAAATTGTTGACATTCGACAGGGGCGTTCCAACTTTTTGAGCCAGGGCCATTTTGCCTTATTGAAAATATACACGGGTAGATTTTGACAAGTGAAAACTTTTTGATATATCATTCGTTAAAGACTTTTCAAACTTTTTCTTTTAAATAGCAAATAAATAGCGATGGTGATCACAGTCGGTGTGTGGGACTTGTATACTAAATGCCAAAAAATGTAAGCAGAAACTAGAAAATCTTTTTTTCAATAATGGGTTTTGAGTTGTGTTTCGTGTTTTATTTACTAAAAACTGGAAAAACTAGGATATAACAGCTGAATGAGACTATCTAATAGAATCTTCCGCTGTTATGTGTCTTTTCGGGAGATTAGTTTGCCCAGTATTACTTTCGCCGTAAGCTTTCTATTATAGGGCTACCAACCGTCCCGGAATGGCCGGGACAGTCCCGGAATTGACGTCTGGCATCCCGTGTCCCGGGCTAGATCACTTTTGTCCCGGAATTTACTGACAGCTCTTTGGATTGTTTTGGGGCAACTTTTTGGGCTCTGTCCTGCCTATTTTAGCAAAAATTCCGCAGGAAATCAAAGACAGATTTTATGTAAAAACTCCTTTTTCTCTTGTTTTTTCCGACATCACTAGTTTTCAAGAGAAAAATAATGAAATCTGAGACTAATTTCAAGTGAGGACCTTTTTTTTTAGAGATCACTACGATTTTGGGACAAAAATCGAGGTGTTTCATTTGTTTGGCCCGCCAATATTTTTGATGAGCCAAAATGGCCCTCGGCTTAAAAAGGTTCGACGCCCCTTTATTAAGGTGTCCTGGAATGGCGAAACAGAAAGTTGGTAACCCTATTCTATTAGCTGGAAAAAATAGGCATTGACCAAAATTTCTTAGTTTGATTTTAAATTTTTTCATCTGTTTTTTTTTCATTTTCTATCTTTTCCGAATTGTCGCTAGTTTTTCCAGCATAAAAGTTTAAAACAGAAATCCCTGGTGTGGCGAAAAGTTTAAAAACCTAAAAAAATTCTATATATTACCAAATCGTGTTGTCATTTGGTAAAAAATATACAGTAGCTTGTAACTAGAATTTACATACCAGAATTACAAATTGCCACCATAGTGAAGTGCCACCAACAAAAATTCTGGAACTGGTAAGGATAAGCAACCTTTTCGTTTTCAAAGTTGCTTATCTTTACCTGGATAATTTTGGGGTTGTTTTTTTATCCTGAACTTAATACGTTTATCTTACTTACAGGTATCGTTGAATTAACAGCCCTAACCCTAACCCTCTATATGTTTTTTCAATTTAAACAACAAAGAAAATTAACGTTATTGTATTTTGCTTAAAAAAGTAAAATGCAACTTTTCAAGTAATTTAACTGTATCTAGTTAACAGGGTTGGAAAGTCTTTACCTGGAAAAGGTTGGGGTTGTTAATCTTTACCCCGAAGATTTTAAGTTGCTTATCTTTTCCAGCTCCAAAACTCTTGTCTTTTGCAGAAAATAAATGGCAGATTATGTAATCGATTGCCGATCCAACCAGCAACTCTTAGTTCATATCATCGAAGGATTGGGAGGAATAAAAATTGGGAAAGCCGTGTCAACTATTGAAATCAATCAAAAAAGAACAAGAAATTGTGCGCTAAAGTTGACTTAGTTTTTATTGATGGCACAAGCTTTCGTGAGCAACTGCTCACTTCGTCAGGTGCAATGGAAGCCATTCAATGTCATGTGCAATGGAAGTCAAATTT
Source organism: Diplosoma virens (assembly GCA_963680785.1). Classification (NCBI taxonomy): domain Eukaryota; kingdom Metazoa; phylum Chordata; class Ascidiacea; order Aplousobranchia; family Didemnidae; genus Diplosoma; species Diplosoma virens. The sequence continues at coordinate 12,169,547 of OY796889.1, read as the reverse complement.
AGTGCACAATTTTTTGTTCTTTTCTGATATGTTAGATATGTCCAACGAAATCAAATAAAACTTCATAAATCTTGACAAAAACAGAAAAAAAATGTATCTATAACCACAATCAGAAATCAAATGCTTTAGTAAACGAAGAAGCTGAAGTCGTTTTATTTGTTGGTGTAACATCACAAACCTCTTACGAGTAATTTGAAACAGTAGTTCCCAACTTTTTATGCTCTGTACCTCTTTGAAACACTTTTCTTTCTTTGCGCTTGTGCAACAAGGTGTCGGCGCGGGATACTTCATGTTGCTTATACAAAACACAATTTTTACGACTTTTTTTACACAAAGGTATTTACCCCTAGATAGGCTTACCATACGTCACAATTTTGGCGGGACAGTCCCGATTTTTAGGCCCGGCCGGTTCGCCAGAAATCACAACAGAAATCTGAGACAGATTCAAAGTCAAGACCTCCTCTTCTTAGAAAACACTACTTTTTGGGGACGAAAGTCATAAAATCTGAGACTGATTCAAAGTGAAGAACTTTTTTTTAGAGAACATTTCTTTTTTGGGACAAAAATCATGAAATCCGAAACTGATTCGAAGTAAAGACCATTTTTTTAGAGAATATTATTTTTTAGGGACGAATTTTTTTCTACTAACGAGCATCCCGGTTTGCCCCTTTGGAAATATGGTATGCCTACTCCTACATATGCAAACTGATTTGGTTGAAATTACAAACGAACTTTTGAGACATCAATAAACAGAAACACATTGTAAATTATTATAATTTACGAACATAACCTCACCATATCTATTTATATTCCAAGAAAATACTTTTGAAAATAACTTTATTAAAAATTCACTACAAAACACACTTAAAAATAAATTTTGAACTTTTTGCTTTTCAACCAGTTACAATAAGCAATATTCTCTCGAATTAAATGTTTTTAAGAGATAACAAGAAGTTTTCGCTTTACCCAAGGAAAAAATAAGGCTTACTCTGATGCTGCGTATACACAGCATGGCGCTTTAAATGGGTGAACAATCATTTTGTAAATGTGGTCAAGCTCTTTAACGACAAAATTAACGTGGATTAATACAGGAGCGCAGCCCGTTCAATATAAGCAATTACAGGCTACTTGGCTGCAAGAAGTTTTGTTTTAGTAAAGTGCGGCTTGATACAAAATTAAAAGTAAAAATTTCGAAAAAGAGTTTTAAAAACTTTGCAAAGAACAGCTTAGCTTCGAACAATGACTGAACAATTGACAAAACAGAAATAGAACTAAGTGATTAGAGAAAATTATGGTAAATTTTAGCAATTCTTTTCTTATCGCTTGAGGTTCTTTGCACCAAGTTTTCTTAACAGAATAAATTTTTTGATTCTCAAAATTTCTGCTTAGAAAATGTTTAAAGTTTAGCAGACCAAATGAGCACAAAAAATTTATTTATTTTTAAGCGTTTAAATAAAGCAATTGTATATCTTTTTGGTTGAGTGAAAAAGTAGATGTAATTTATACAAGGCTTTAATCAAATAATCAAAAAAGGCGCCACAGGTCCATATGACACGTAGACATCGATGAGTTAAGGCTCGTTTCCACTACGAGCGTGTAATGAAACATTGTTTGTTTCTTTTATTGATCTTTCCACGCATAAAATTTAAGCGAGCGCTAAGCAAAGCAAAAAAATCAATGAAACAAACAAGGGATACTCATTCCACACTCGTAAGGGAAACGAGCTCTTATGGCGCTTCTTTAAACCATGAATACTTTTAAACATTCATAGTTGTTTGTTTTTGGTCGTTGATAAAATCACAAACTTTTATGAAATTGGCCTAAACTTTAGCCTGGAGCAGAAAAGAAGAAAAACCAATGCATTCAATAATGATATATTTAAAAAAGTTATAACTTTTGAAACCGGCTCTTGAAATTTTTGTTTTCGACTTTTAGTTTCCGTAAAAAATGGCGTACTCCTTTAATTCTTAAAACAAATAAATTTAAAAAATGCCAATTAAATTGTCAACAATGTTTTATCGTCGAAGTTCTTTGTACTTCAATGTAGCACATTTGTAAGTCAATAAATACGTAGTAAAAAGAAAAAGTAAGTCTGCTATTTCAAAACCACGAGATTCTAAGCGGATCCACTGAAAGTCGCTCACTTATCCCCAAGGTCCGCAAAGTCCAATTTCAACAGCAATTATAGAATAAAATGTTACTTTTAAAATTTATTTCAAACATTTTTCTTACTTTAAAGTCAAGTGTTTTCGTTGGGCAGCATTTTGCTTTCTAAGTGACACTAAATTATTTTGCTTTAGGCTACTTGCGAATCAGGATTCACTTAAGGCCAGTGGCGTACGCAGAAATTTGTGAAGGGGGGGGTTTTGGAGCCGAAAACACGATTGCTCTAAGTTAGGGGTTCCCAAACTGGGGCACATTTAGGTTTCTCAAAAGGTACATTATCAGAGAGAATATCCTTATTTAAGTTGAATTCCGTGTCCGGAAGAAATAATGGACTCAAATGTCTAGAATTTTCGAATCCGGTCGATTATAATTACGTCAAACAGGACAATTGAGAGGGAAGACTTTTTTACAGATCACCGTGATTTTGGGTTTGAATGGGGAAAATTTGTGGCTGCTGAAAAGGGAAGAGTTTTCATTTTTTAGAGATCACCTTGATTTTCGGCATGAATTGGGAAAATTTTCTGATTCAAAGTGGAGACCTTTTTTTTTTAGAGGACACCATGATTTGAAACAATATCTACCCGGCTGAGGTCCACAAACTCGAACGATTTCGAAAAGTGGCCCGCAAGAGTGAAGAAGTTGGACCACCCTGTTTTAGAGAAACGTCACAACATTTTGGGGGTAGATGAAAACCTGCTACAGTGTTCAAAGGGTACTGATCAACTAAAAGTTTGGGAAACCCTGCTCTAAGTGGTCCTGGTAATGGGCAAAAACTTTCAAAATTAAGCCTACATTCAAAAATAAAGTGTTTTGGTTTTAAGACCGTCTTGCAGTAGCATGAATTTTTTTTTACCAAACCGTAAAACTAACTATTGAAAAGGCATGTGCAGGTAATTCAATTATGATAAGAAACTTTCCAAAATAAAAGCAACTCGTATAAATGATGAGAACAATAGGTGAAAAATCAAACGAACAAAAAAATAACCTCATTACTTAACAAATATTCAAAGTTTTTTTAAAGGCTTATATTCAAACGCCTGTTTTTTTACTTAATTTGTTAATTACGTCACCAGGGCAAGGCGTGTGGCTCCTATAAATGTTTAGTGATGCAAGTCCATTCATTCGAGTGGTACCACTTGTGTTTCGTAAGCACGTTTTTCGTCTGCGTAATATGGAAAACAATTGTTCACTAGTGCATGTTGTCACTGGAAGAGTTAACAAAATGGTCATTAATGTAAATATATGTGCGGAAAAGCATCGGAACTGCATTCCTTGATGCTGCTCAACGCATTAGTTGGTCTTTCTGCTGCGTTCAACCGAAAAAGCTTCCTGTACCATAATATCAGTTCAGGCACTAGTTCTCCCAAGAATTTTGTTAAATCATTTTCGTAAAATTTTCCCAAAACTTGAATACTTTTAATTTGTTGAGGAGTTGATCCACTAGTTGGATCAGAAGAAATTAAACACTGAAATTCATCAATAATCGATTTGTGGGCTGTAAATCTTGCTTCGAGAGTGACAATAAAGTTATCAAGAAATGGAATAAAAATCCCTACTCTAAAATATTCTTTATCTGTTCAGCAGCAATATTGCATCGATTGGTCTGTCTTGAAGTAAGGCGTGGTGTTTCCAAAATAAAATCTTCGGCTTTGGCCGTTTTTTTGCGCAAAAATATAGAACTAGTGAAATTCATGTTTGTTTTTTCTCTAAGACACTTCAATTTATTTGCAATATCATGTGCTATGTTGACAGCCGCAAAAGAGTTTTTCTACTTTTTTTGCTTAACTTTGCACAAAACAACACTGTATCCAAAAACGTTTTTTAAAACTAAGAGAGCAATGCAAAATTCACTTTGCGTAATTGTCGAAAGCAACTGCAAAGCTCGTAATGAAGTTCCTCTCTGTCTGGCCGTGCTGAAATTTCTGCCAAAGCTTCTACAACGGTAAATTGAAAATTTGAAAAAGTACTAACACTCTCGTGTCGATCGACCCATCTGATGGCACAAATTTGAACAAGTTTTTGAACTTTTGTTGTTGACGAAATCGTGTTGATGGAGTTGCGTAAAAATGTTTTGACGTTGTGAAGCATTAAAAAATTTGTGAACTGAAGCTATTGTTTCCATGCAGTAATTTCCATTCCCATACTTAACTTTCAATATTTTACAAGTTTGAAAGTTTTCTTCACAGTGGCAACTGTACATTAGCTAACTTTAGGCGATAGAAAAAATTGCAAAAAGAAAAAATCGCAATTTAGGCGATAGAAAAAATTGATGCGCAAGCAGTAATTAAGTTTTAAAGTGCGGCAAACAATAGAAACCAAAATCTTATTATTGAAGTCTATTTATTACCACGTATATATGGCTAAACACCATTCTTCAAGGGGGGGGTTTGACCCCTGAAACCCCCCCCTTGCGTACGCCTATGCTTAAGGCTATTCAAGAAAGCGGTGTTATTTGTTTAAAACAACAAAAAAAACGCCGTAATGGGGTCACTGGAAGAAAAAATAATTCTATCTTTGTTTTTTAAACGCTCTTTCTTTGCAAAAAGTAATGTGCACTTTAGGCCTATACATGGGAAGGAGATGTGAGGGACAATTGCCAGATACAAAGTGAGTAGTCAGTGGTGAAGACATATCTTGGTAAGTTTCGCCGACACGATGAAGTAATTTTTCTATCTTTTTACTTTTTACTGTCAGCTTTTCTCTTATCTCACTTTTGTTTAAGGTGCTTTTTTGCTCTCCTAAACAAGGTTTTAAAATGGAGTCTGCGGATTACGTGAGCTTTGTGACGATTGTACAGAATTTTTGTGACCTTATGACAAAAAGTCCCATTTTCTTTATCATAATAGTTTTAGTGTGTGATTATGATTTGCCGGGCTAGGCTTATATCACATTAATTTTTTCAAATTGTTCTAAAATTAAAATTGCAAAATTTTGACTTGGTATTAAAAAGTTTAATTGTATCGTGTTTTTTAATTGAATTATGTTTTTGTGTTTGAATATTGTGTTCCCGTATCGTGTTTGCCAGAAATGTAATTTTAAAACCAAGTAGGCTTACATTAATTACTGGCGACATGATGTAAAATTAAATTCATGAGTTTTTAAAACAAAAATTAAGAAAGATTATATAACCAAGCAAGTGCTGCGCAGTTGTTGGTAAACCACGTTTCTTCAAGGTGACAAATGTTTGTCACTACCTATAATGGCGCGTTTACAGCCGTTTACAGTTAATTACTTTTTTTCAGCGTGTTCTTTGTTTTATTGACGCTCAAATCCACTCATTGACGCTCAAATCTTGACGTGACCTCAAAAACTTGGTCATTCATTGACCTTGAAAACTTGATTATAGACGCATTTTCATGAAAAAATGAGTGGATTTGAGCGTCAATAAAACAAAGATCACGCCGAAAAAAAAAGTAACTGTAAACGTCTGTAAATGCGCCTTCACTCTCAACAGTTTATTTTTGTAGACCAGTTTTGAAATAAAATTATTAAGTCAGTTGATTGAAGCCTAAAAAGTTTGGAAGATAACAAATTAAAGTTCAACTCAAAAGTTTTTTGCGTGATTCGTGCGTGTTAAAAGCAGGGTGTCGAACCGGACCCGAACCGGATCCGTAAACCCGTATTAACCGTTATTATTTTTTGAACCCGAACCGGAACTGAACCCGAAAAAATAAAATTTGCTGAACCTGAACTGGAACTGAACCCCTAAAAATAAAATTTGCTGAACCTGAACCGGAGCTGAACCCGTAGAAAAAAAAATTGCTGAACCCGAACCTGAACCGGAACTTTATTTTAAATGGATCCGGTTCGACCGTTTGATGCTCTAATTTTAATTTTAAAGTTATTTGTAGAAGAATCAGAATTACAATTTTGTTTTTGAAGTTGCCGCAATTTTTTTGGTCACGATACTTGTTGTGTGGCAATACAGAAACGTTATAAACGACTTTTTAGGCGAGAAGTTAAAGCAAAAACATGTCACTTGCTAGATAAAGAAAGCGAAATCTTAAATATATGCTAAAGCAGTTGGTTTTTAAGCTTTTTACAGTGCCATACTATTAAAAAAAAATACATATTAATATAGAGACGTAGCAAACATAGTGAAACCATCGTTGGTGAAGCAAAATTATTTGACGCCATTAAAAAATCAAAGCTGCAAAGTGCAGGCTGTTGGGGAGCCACTCGACTGAAATTTAGTTGCGTGGAGAAGTTTAATAAAAAAAGCAGTGTAAACTTATCGAATGATTCGAATTCAGTATAACTTATACAGTAGTTGCCTCAAATGGTTTTCACTAGCATGATAGTATCCCTAACAGTCGAGATTGAGTAAAAAATATTGTTGAGCAAGCAATGCAATAAAGTTAATTAATTTTTGATTTTTCAAAAAAACAAAATTTTTTCAAAAAAAAAAAAACAAAAACGTTTAAGGCCCGTTTCCACTACGAGCGTGGAAAAGAGCATTCTTTGTCTCTTTTATTGATCTTCGATTCGTCGTCGTCGTCATCGTTTGAAGGGCATCCACTCCAGGCCAGACACAAACAGAACTGGGGCCGAGGGTTTATCCTTTTACTACCCCAGACTGCTGCACTGCCTGGGTCAGATGCTGGCAGTGATGTTATTAAGCCAGCATCGAGTTTCGTCATCCAAAACCGTCAGACCACGTGCTCCATGTGGTGCCCGATGTATAGGGAACGCTGTTAGTACATGGTCTGCGGTTTGCTCTGAGGCGCCACACTCGCAATTCGGTGAAGGAGCGAGACCCCATTTGTGTATGGACGAATGGAATCGCCCAACACCAGTCCGCAGGCGGTTGAGCCTAACCCAAGCTGCTCGGGGTAAGCCCATCCCAACAGGCCTGACACTGGTCCCGGGCACAAAAGCACGGAGCCTGGAAGCACTTTCACAGTACTCCGCGTTCCATTTGTGATTTGTCCATTCAGAGGCGCGGATGCCAAGTCTGGCAAGATTGTCCAAGAGATTCCGCGCACCTGGCACAAACGGGCGTCTGGATCTTAGTCTCACTTGGCGAGTATCTGAGGACCCATTTAACAGACCATGCAAAATATGATCGGGGTCCAGAGATCCACGGTGAGCCAAGGAGAGTGTCGCTCCCAGTCGGCGAAGCTCAGCTGGCTGGATGCCTGAAAGTACAGGTAGGTGGTCCGTTGGAGTGGGACGCAGGCATCCAGTAACTATGCGCAAGGCGTCGTTCAAGACACTGTCGATGAGGCGAGTGTGAGCACTGCGACACCAGACTGGCGCACAGTACTCAGCTGTTGAGTAGACTAGAGACAAGGTGGCTATGCGTAGTGTTTTAGCACCAGCACCCCATCCCGACCCCACGAGTCGCCTCAACAGTGTGACGCGCGATGATAGTTTTTTGCGCAATGCCACTAAATGGTGACGAAACGTGAGCGATCTGTCCAGTTTTACCCCAAGGTATGTAGGGGTTGGACAGAACGGTAAAAGTCTACTATTGTTGTAGACCTTTAGCTCACGTTTGGCCTCTCGGTTGTTTAAGTGAAAGGCTGTCGTCACCGTCTTAGTGTGACTGAGCTTCAACCTCCAAGTCTGGAGATACGCTGACAGTGTGGACATGTCTTGGCTTAATGTCCCCTCCAAGTCCTTCCAGTTTCCAGAAGAGTGCAACAATGCTAAATCATCAGCATAAGCAAACCTTCTGGAAATCATGGAAGGAAGATCGTACGTATAGATGTTAAATAGGAGGGGAGCCAAGACCGATCTCTGAGGAACGCCGTTTTTAAGACGGCGTAGCCTGCTTTGCTTGCTGTCACCGGTGGTAAGGGTGAAACGTCGATTTCGGACAAGCTCCATGATCATTTTGACCATGTGCTTATCCGGAAGTAGTCTCAGAAGCTTGCAGGTAAGGCCACGGTGCCAGACAGTGTCATAAGCAGCTGTCAGATCGATAAATACGGCACCAGCCTTCTTTTTAGCCTCGAAAGAATCCTCGATGTTCTGGGTTAGCAGAACAACTTGATCTACGGTTGACTTCCCGCGTCGGAACCCAGCCTGCTCTTTAGGGAGCAGTGGATCGATTAATGGTTCAACGCGGGCGTAGATAAGCCTCTCGAGGATCTTGTAGGGGACACAGAGCAGAGATATCGGTCGATAACTCTTTGGGTCCCCCACGGGCTTTGCTGGTTTTGGGATCGCGACCACAAGCGCTCTTCTCCAGATCTTGGGAATTTTGAGTCGGCGCAAACAGGAAGAAAGGAAGTCACGTAACCAGGACTTCAAAGCAGCTCCAGCATGGAGTATAAGCTCGGGGCAGATGGAATCAGGACCCGGAGCTTTGCCTGGTTTTAAATGTTGAAGGGCAGCAGCAAATTCTCTCTGTGAAAAATTGTCAGAGATATTTACTACGTCTGGTGTTGTGGCCCTCCAAAGGTCAGACACTTCTTGAAAGACAAGTCGAGATGACTTGCGATCAACAGCCTCGTATTTCCCATTTCTAACCAGCTGAGATGCAATAGCATCGGCTGAAACGGGACAATGACGAGGAGAGTGTCGTGACCTACCAGTAAGGTTGTTCAAAATACTCCACGCTTTTCGACTAGAGTGTGAGAAGTCAATGCTCCGAACTGCTTCGGACCATCGATCCCTCCGTTTTCTGTCAAGCTTGGCAAGCAGAGTTGTAGCAGCCAAACTTGAGTCGTCTCCCTGAGGAGACTGCAGAAAGGTTTTATAAAGGGATTCACACTCTGCATCCCAACACGGAATATAGTTGTTTCGATACCCGCGCGGGATAGTCTTCTTGGCTGCTTTCTTAATGATGTTACAGAAGTCCTGGTAAGCCGCATCCACATCAAGTGAATCAGGCGGCAACAAAGTCTTTGCGAATTTATTCGTCAAAGCAATGTAGTGACTCCATTTGGCCTTGCAAAAGTTCCATCGCTTAACAGGCATGCTGGGCACTGCCATAGCAAACCTTGGTGGTGTAATAAGCGAGGGTCGATGTTGTGACCTGGGAAACTTCTCAAGGACACGTCTATATCCGGTAAGCGACTGTTTGGACCTACGCTAGCGAAAGCTAGGTCTGGATTGGTGCCAGTGTTCCAGCGGCCGGAATAAAAACTGGCAGCGTCCTTGGCATTATATAGGAGGGCAAGACAATTAATACTTGCCCAGCCAGCCAAGCACTCACCATCCGGTCTGTTGTCATCATAACCCCAGTCAGCATGACGACAGTTAAAATCGCCAGCGTACAGACAGGGGTGAGGAAACACTGGGAGATCCAGGGTTCGCAATCGCGTTGGCGGTGGTTTGTAGACGTTGACTATTTTATAGCCATCAACGTCCACACACAGCCACTCGATCTCCAATGTCGGTGGAGATTGGTCCAAAAGCGTGTATCTCAGTCGCTCGTGAACAAACGTGGCAAGGCCATGCTTCCTGCTTAAAGAAGACCCAGCTAGTTGGTAGTGTGGTAGCACCAACTTCTCTGCATCAGTGCAGTGGGTCTCCTGCAGTAGGATGACGAGTGCCTCAGACTGCATAGCGAGGTGATGAAGAACATTCATCTTGCTTGCAGTGAGGCCTTCGATGTTCAGCTGAAGAATAGTGGGTCTTCGGAACTTGTTGGCAATGTGCCCTGAAAAGGGCAGTTTTATCCTGACATTGCCCCGTCCTGAAAAGGACGTTTGCCGATTAACAGACCCACACTGAACATCGGAATGGGTGGATACCCTTCCGTTTTGGTAGGTTCGGTTTCGGTCTGTCATTTTAAAATCAATGAGCAGACTTACTCACGGCCCAGGCTGCGTGAAAGCACCTACCATCTGGGCCGATCTTCGATTGAAGCGAGCGCAAAAAAAAAGCAATAAAACAAACAAAGAATGCTTTTTTCCACGCTCGTAGTGGAAACAGGCCTTTATCTAGCGTGCTTTTTCATTTATCAAGTATTACGTTAAAATTAAATTTTTGTTAACTTTCAGGCCTACCAAAATTGTAGCAACAGGACAAATAACTTTTAATACAAGAACCAAATATTTGCTGGTTCATTACAAAAGTTTTGCGTCAGTAATGCAACCGAAAAACCATAAGCAAATTACATTGTTGTATAAGTTACCCCTGCAAACAAAATTTAGTAGCACAATCTGACTTTGAGTTAAAACTAAATAGTTTTGGTCGCCAATAGTTAGCTTGGCAAACAAAACATTATGGAGGAGTCAGAGTATTTTTCTGCCAATATCAAGCTAGTGTTCATCGAAAAAGTCTTTAATCAAATGCTGAAAAACCATTTTGCTGGTTTTACGAATTGAAAAATGATTGTCTCCCGTAAATTTGAATTTGCTTGAATTTAAGACTTTTTTTAAACAATTGGACCCACACCTAATTTTTACCCTTTCATCGCTAAACACTTATTAAAATAAAAAGCAGCAAGTTCTTAGTACCAGTTTGTAAGCAAGCAGTGATCAATATACAAAATTGCAAAGTTTGATTTCAGTTATCTTAAGAAAAAAAAAATCTTATACAACAAATTGATTTAATTTTTAATTTATTTCTAGTTGTAATTGTTAAATTAAATGTTACCGTTTGAAGTTGCCACAATTTGTTTGAGCACTTGTGTGCCAATAAAGAAACGTCATAAACGACTTTATCAGCCGAGAAATGAAGAAAAAATATGTGCACTAGATACATGAACGTGCGCCAGGAGAACCAAAAGGGGGACTCGCTTTTTCAAATTTTAAATTTTACAAAATAATACATAAATATGCATTAAAAACTTCTAAAAGTTAAGGCTCGTTTCCACTACGAGCGTGGAATAGAGCATTCTTTGTTTCTTTTGACCATCTTTCCGCTCTTAAAATCTAAGTGAGCACATAAAGTCAATAAATCAAGTAAAGAGTACTGTAGCGAACAAAAAAAGTAAGACTTTTTTATTTTTTAAGATTTTTTAAAAATATCATTGTTAAAATTGAAATATATTAATATATATTAAGTAATATATCATTAAAAGAGCACAAAAAATTATATTAAATCGAATATTAATTTTTTTTTTTTTAGAAATATAATTCAATTGCAACTAACTTATTATTAAAAAATTTAATTTAATTTAAAATAAAAAATCTTACTTTTTTGCTCGCCACTGTACTCCATTCCACGCTCATAGTGGGAAAAGAGTCTTTATGCGTCAATTTTTTATTATTATAAACTTGAATGACTAAATGTTTAATTTGTTTAAAACTTTAAATTTAGATTACGTAACATAAAGGCCCGTTTCCACTACCGGCTTGAAACGAAGTATTTTTTGTTTTATTAATTTTTTTACTTCTTTTCGCGCTTAAAGGCAAAACGAAGCAAAAAAAATCATTAAAAGAAACAAAGAATACTCCAATCTACGCTCGAAGTAAAAATGAACCTTAATGACGTTTCATAACTAGTAAACCTTCTGCGTGAGGGCCGCCACTAAAAAATTATCAAAAAATTCTTAGACAGGTGTATCAGTGGCTAGTCGAAGAAAGATCTATATAAACTCATGTAAACGCAATCTATAAGAAAGTTTTGAGATCACAAAACAACAAAAAACTTCCGTTTCCGCTTTTGGCGCTCGCATTGATAAATAAATTTATTGATAAGACTTGGTTTTTACAACCAAGACCCATGCCGGTGAATTAGTTTAATTTAATTTTTTTAAAACTTGTACCAGAATTTTTTTAAAAACCCTTTTTAAGAATATTTTTTGTGTTTCCGACTGTTTGCCATCACTCCTCCAGGAAGCGCGTCTACGAGCGCCCATGATAACATGAGGTAAGAAATTGTGTTTACAGTCCTAACGCTTGTAAGAAATAGATAAAAAAATATATATTCCGAACCCGAACCGGAGCTGAACCGGAACTGAACCCCTAAAAAAAAAAATTGTTGAACCTGAACCGGATCTGAACCTTTAAAAATAAAATTTGCCGAACCTGAACCTGAACCGGAACGTTATTTTAAACGGTTCGATTCCCTGGTTAAAAGCGTGATTCGAGCATGTGAAATTCTAATTTGGGCGTTTAGGAATTAGATTTGTAATTTCTATAATAATCAATTGCCGTTTAAAGTTGTTTAAGAATTGATTTTCTCTTTTCGACTTTTGCAAAACGATTTTTGGTGTCAGCACAATTGAAAATCTTAAAATTATTCCGGCTTCTATAAGCAGGCTTGTGTTACGTTTATCAAAGGTATTCCGGATCTTTTGTAGAAAGCCCCCGCCACTAATGCAAAAATGTGAGATTTGAGAAAAACACCCCCGCCACGTTTTAAGTACTGCACGGTGGCGGGGTGTTTATATCGAAGAAAAAGTCCACGTATGTAGCTTGTCTTGCCAATACTTATGCAGTGCGCGGCAGAACGAAAAGTACTGCGCGGGCTAGCTAGCTGCGCGGCCGCGCAGCTTAGAGGAAACGTTGCATTTGGACAGAAAGGTTATCTTCAAAATCCATAAGTTAATTAGATTTGTATAATTTTGTCATTTCTAAGATTCTCGATAAGATTTTCTTAACTGAAAACATATTAGCTTTTTTCTTTTATTGTTGAAAGTAGAAACTATTGCAATACGCCTATTAGTTTTATATATTTTGCTTATCATTTGATGGGAATTCCAATCAACGTTTAATTGACACCGTCATTCATGGAGCATACCAACGCGTATAAAAATATCATTTAATTAATAAATTGTAAATAAACAGTGAAGAACAAACAATTATTGAGTTCGCTGCGCTCGTACAACATAAACAAGCAAAAGTACCATCAATAAAACCAGCTGTATAATTCAGTTCGCAAATCATATTAAATGCGAAATGTAGCAGCACTAAAATCTTTTTTACTAAAACAAACAAAAAAAAAAAAATCGAAATGAATTCTACGCAAAGTTTGGACGCTGCACGAAGCTTCGTGATTCGGTGTCGGCGTTCTTCATATTCTGCCGTAATTTCTAACACGCGCATTAAGAAATGTCTCGCGTTCGAATCCCACGCAGACCATCAAATTCCTCGATTAAACATTTCCTCGTGGACCTCATCGTTGTCGCTCTCGTCCCCCTTTCTCGCGTGGCCGTTTAACAAAATTCTTTGGGGCATCGGTTCACCCAGCGCTTGATGGACCGTCTCGATGGTCGTGGTGTTGACGAAATAAGAGAGGGAAGTGTTCGAGCTGCGACCGCGTAGCTCTTGCATGTAGTGGAAGGCCTGAGTGGAAGAAGAGATCAACACTGCAATTAGGCCACATCAAGCCACTTGCCCATCATCTCGGGGTTTGAGTGTTTCTGGATTTTAGAGGCTTGGCGGATTGATCCGTTACCCAATCCCAATCCCAATCCCAAGCGTATAAACCCATTACCACATGTAATAGTGATCTCAAGTAGTGAAGATCGGGGCGATCGAGTGATACGATATTAAACAAAGCAGTGCAACGACAAATGCTTAGACAACTAGGCGCAGTGTTTCGCAGCATACATTGGTAAATCATTCAAACAACTTCTTGCTCGATTAAATTATCTCTTGCATACATCAAGCAACGTCGGGCTTACTTTGTCGTAATTTTCGCGTGCTGCGTAGTATTCAATCAGCAGGGCGTACACGTCACCGTGACGTACTGACACTTCCAAGTCGGGCTCCATCAATAAGTTGTGGCATTGCTTGATCCCTTCTTCGGGATTGCTCTCGAACAATCTGTTCGGAAAAATACATAAAACAGTTATTATTATTTTGATAAAAAAAAACAAAAACGGTGAATATACTGACTACCAAAAAAAAAATGCTTAAAGATAATTGAAAAATACAAATTTATGAAGTTCGGTTAGCCAACCAATACGGGCAATGCTGTATTGGTAACCAGTCCTAGCCCTATAAAAAATAACCTTAATCATTTATTGTACCTTCTCGTTTGAATGAACTTCTTGACAAGACCGATCCTGTTCTTCAGCTCAGTGAGCTTCATCTCATGCTGCTGTTCGTCGCTCATCTTCGCTTCGCTGAGACATTTAAAAGCCTCGGACAAGGCGCCGAGGGCTTTGTCGTAATTCTGATACTCATCAATTTCAACCTGAAAGCAAAATCGTGTTTGTGTTCCTGCGCAATGGGATTCCTGCGCAATAGGGTTTTCGGTTTCTAAAGCAATCCGGAAAACGTGGAAAAACTACCGGGAATCATAAACATAAAGTACAAGGAGCAAAACATGAAAATCAGCAAGCAGTAATGCACTTAATCTTGATTTTAAACTTTAAATAAGTTTTTAAAAGAAAACAAGTTAAAAATAACAGCTATTACATCGTCACAGCTCTTAACTTAATTACAAAGTCAAAATTGCGAAAACGACTGACGCAACAAATTAGCAAAATAAAATTGAAATTTATCATTAATATTACTGCATCAAAAATTTTAGCCAAATCTAAAACAAAAAATTATAGAAGTATACTTATTTTTCTTATATTTACCAACAGGAAAAAGCGGAAATTTTTTTGCCAAAACCGGAAAATGCAAAAGGGACTAAATCCCGAAAATTTTCCAAACCGGACTCCGGTATGGAAAATTTTCGGGATTCCTGTATGGGACTCCGGTATGGGAAATTTTCGGGATTCCTGTATGGGACTCCGGTATGGGAAATTTCAAACCTTACTGCGCACTACACTGCAGAAACGTTAAATTTTGATAAACGTCCAAAAATTATCGAATTTATTTTCAGAAGACAGAACGGCATTATTGTCGTGTAATATTCTTTAGAGAATAGCTTACATGAAATCAAGAATATTTAAGCCTGGTCTTAACATTAAAATAAGCTTTAAAAAGCTAACGAACTTCCTACATAAGCACAGCGACAAAGTCTCGAAAGAATTAGGTTTCTCTGGTGCTACGAACGGAAACAACACTCTTACCTGAGCGCAAGCACCGTAAAAGCCGGCAAGTAAGTCCAAAGCCCTGCCTTTCTTATAGAAGTTGATGATGTTCTTCATAATTTCCGGATCTTTTCTCCAATCCAGGGATTGCAAATAATTGGCGGCCATGACGTAGATATTTCGAGTCCGGGACACTCCGGCGAAGAAGATGATTTTTTCCGTGTCTCCAGACTTCAGCAGAGCTCTCATTGCCTGCGAATACCGAAAATCAATAACTTCAAATAGAATGCAAAAAAATCCATTTTCTTCTGTAAACGCTGCAAGCAGCTGGGCTGATGATTAATTGCAATAACTCGAACTTTTAAAGGAACTTCGAGAAATCAAAGTTGTTTCCGCATGGATTTGAAGTTAAAACTAAAATCTTACGCGATCTTTGTTTCCACCTTGCGTGTACTTCTGGCAGGCGAGAAGATACTTGGCTTGGCGCATCAGGCAATCCCCCAACATCACCAGCAGTCGGTCCCTAGAAACGGTTAATCAACCTTATAATTACGTCACTAAGTTAAAAATGAAAAAAATATGGTTTTGCACGATATCATCAAATTTGGCTGATAAGTTATAAATTTCAATGGCCAGACGTAAGATAATTATAATAAATTGTGATTTTTTTAAAATAAAACGATGCAAAAGACACGGATTTGCATTGACTTGAAATTTCTTAAATCATCCTTTTTTCAACACGTTTCCGGGTTTCCTGACTAATATTCGAACCTGCGATCGAACACTTGGAGGAAATTGAATAAGTTGAGACACTCACCTGGTGGCCTTGTCCATAGAATCGCTTGGAATTGTGAGTTTCTCGACGAGGTTTTCGTTCAAATCGACACTGTACTCGTAGCATATCTTGATTGCCTCCTCAAACTATGTAAGATTTTTAACGAAACGATTCATACACAGGCAGAAAATGAAAAAAAGAGCTGCTGCAGTCTATTTATTACATTTTAAAAACATAGTTAGCAACAGAAAAAAGAAAAACGTTAGAACAAGAGCTAACAATACACTTCAGCAGCGACCTTCTTAGCAGCGACCAACATAGGAACGGACTTCTCCGGCTGATCGTGTTCCTTGTAGAAGTTGGCGCATTTCTCCAGGAGAACAGGATCGGTTCGGTCATCCAACTCCTGTGCGATCACTTCCAACGCCGCGTATTGCTGACTTTGAAAGGCCAACTCCAAAGCTTCCGAAAAATAACCGGCCTGTTAAAACAAACACAAATAACAGGCCGGTCAAAAATATCACAATTCAATGTCAATTTAACGCGTTCAACTCGCCTTGTGGTAAAGCATGACAGCTTTGTCGACTGTGTCAGGTCGGTCTTCGTAGTACCTTGCCGCTTCAACCATATCTGCGGGGTGCCCCAGCAGAGCCAAGTTCATCAATTGATCTTCGAAACCATTATCCTATTTACCAAACATAAGAGCACATTTTATTTTAAATATTAAGAAAGGGACGGTTTTTAAATGACTTTTAGTTTCATATCGCTTTTTTGAATCAAAGATTTTAGTTTAAAAGTTCACATTAAATTTTGATTCAGTTTTGCATAGGAGCCGACGTGAAAATTTGATGATAAAAACATTTTTAAATTCATACCACGTCAGTAAATCAGCTTGAACTACAACTCTTTTAACAACTTCATCGGGAAAAGATTGTTTTTCTTTACAATTTTTCGTCACGACGCGAACAAATCACAGAGACACTTGGCGCGACATTCCCGCTTTACAAACAACCGACGCACCAGCTTCCATCCCCGCGACGCTTACCTTGCAAATGCGGACAGCGTTTCCATAAGCCTGGGCGCGAGAGAAGAAGTGAATCGCCTGCTTGAAGTCGTTGTTGTTCTCAAACTGACGAGCCAGGTGGTAGCACGCCGCTCTGTCCCCGGTCTCGTTCGCTATCTCGGCGGCCTGAATTTTTCATCATGACGTAAGGCGGTAAACTTTTGCGTTAGTGACTTCATAATAAGGGGATTAACAATAAAGCAAAGCTCTGTAAAGGTTGCAGCCCAGCTCTGAAGCCGTGAAAGTTAAAAAAAAGAAATAATAACACCAATAACGACAACTTGCCTTTTCAACATTGCCGCAGTAGCAATAGACGCGAACGAGCGAGAGCGGATCAGCGGCCTGATTGTAAAACTTTAAGGCCGCCTCCATCTCGCCGGTGGATTCCATGTACTGCGCCCACCACTTACGTAACTTCCTGCGGAAGCGAGAAAACGTGAAAAAGCGTTTGGACAAGACCGAAATACCGACAAGAAGCAAAATAAGTAGGAAATTTACGTCATATTTAGGTGCTTCTAGCGGCCACATAAAATTGAGAAATGCATCAATCAAGCCAAAAGCGAATAATAATTAAAATACCGGCTCAAAATTGATTTCAGAATAAGTGGGATGAACTTTAACTTTTTCCTCACCTGTCCTTTGACTTCATGATGTAAGCTTCCAGCATTTCAGTGTCATCGAACAACATCCGGGGTACTTCGAAGTAATGATTGCCAGATTTTTCATAACTAAAAAAAACAATTGGTTCAATACCCCTTGCTTATTGCGGCTAAACACTGAAATCTTTTATTGTCGATTTTGAATTAAAATATAGCCTTTTTCATTAAGCAACGCACTAAACAGCAGCACAAGAAAGACTAGCAGAACCTTTTTTTAGGTGTTCAACACTTAAACAATGTGAATCTGGGTTACTTAGACCACGAGGTAAGCTAGACCTTACTTGAAATATAAAAAACAAATAAATTGGATTGAACGAAAACGACATTAATGGGTTTTTCTTGTCATATTTTGAAATCAAAAATAATCTCAAAAACCAAGTTACTTCGGAATAGCGTTGGCGAGATCTCCGGCAGCTTCCAGATGCTTGGCGTAGTTGTAGAAAGTTGTTCTTAAGTTGATTCGGTCTAACTGACCAGCTGTTTCAAGGGCCTAATAATCGTACAATCACATCAGTCAGCAAAATATCTTGGCGGTCATTTTATACGACAGTGGCACTGTTTGTATAAAACGACAGTGGCACTGTTGTATGAAATGACCGCTAAGTTAATCGGGTAAATCAAGAGCTTGACTCCAAAAGTAATTCGATTCTGCGTTAGGTCAAACAAACAACTTCATAGTTGATATTTACGCATCACTTTCTCATCGTTAGGGTGAAAAAATTGTGAAAAACCCTCGACTTGAAGACCTCACGGTCCACTCGTGGTATTGTAAACTGCCCTATTGCGGGCACAGTATATTTACGTATTGTGGTCGCAATTTTAAAAACGTGATTATTGTCGTTGTGAGCACACCAAACTTTCTAGAGCAAAGTACCAACTTACTTTCTCCCACTGATTGGTTGATTGGTAGAATTGGTTCAGGAGATCGTACCTTTCGCAGTTTTTATAAAGTCGCTCTGCTTCATCCTGGAAAACAAGGGTGCCAGAGTTTGTCTAGTTCGAGATTTTCAAAAGCGGCGCAAAGTCAAAAAACAGAAAACATTTATGCCAGTGGTTCCTAAACTTTTTAGGGCACGACTCAAAAAAGAATTGGGATGAGCATCTTGCGGGCCAGGCCTTCAAAAGTGTATTTTAGGAGGAAAGAAAATTAATATCATATTTGGTCGCACCCATAGTTTGAAAATCACTGCTTTATGTGTTGCTTCGACAGGGACGAGTCAGGGTCAGAATTCCGTTCAATACAAAACTCGGCTAACATCAGGTTTGTTATTTCAGTTTCAAAAACCTACAACACTTCAGTATTTGCTATAGAGTATAGACGATTGCAATAAGTGAAAATAGAGCGAATTGCTGCTAGATAAGTCAAAAAGTATCTTTACAAAAGGGGGCATGAAGAAGCAAACCAAACCATTTCGAAGATAAACAGAATTGTATTAGACCATTATACACACTGCGAAGATGTCGAATCCAGTCCAAAGGACAGAACACAAGGAAACTTTGTTGTGTCCCGATTTCAAAGCACCAAACAAAGCCCGGATAAAAACCAAGAGGGAAACAGAAGAGTTAAAAATGATTTAATATACTGATATTATCTTGGATGGGTCCAGGCAAATTTGTCTAAAACAATTTGTCTAAAATACAATTTGTCTAATCTAACCCTAACCCTAACCTCAAATTGATTCAGACAAATTGTTTTAGGCAAACTTGCTGGATATCATCTTGGATCCTTACGTTCATCCCGAGTTCGAGCGCGAGTCTGGCCACCCTCGCGTCGCGGTCCCCCTCCTTCTCCATTTCGCGTAGCGCTTTGGCACCTCTGGCATGACCCATGTTGGCGAGGCAGACTCGTGCGACATCCAGGCGCCGCGTTTTGACGCACATTCGCGCCATGCTCTCCCAGACTGCGATTCTGTGAGGTTGGAAATTGCGTAAATTTTAAAGAAAGTTGCTAATATTAAGTAATTGTAATATTAAGACTTGAACAATCGAAATAAAGTTAGGTCATCAAATTATTTAATATTTTTCGGTTTGAAAATAAATTAATAAGACAAAATAAAGAAGGCCTCTTGGAAAAACAAAAACTTTCTGCACAACTTCAACCAAACTTTTAATTTCTTCAAAATCATCTGGTTGATGTTGTGTAGACTTTGTCGGCCGAAGGACCCGGTTTAATTCTCGGGCTAACCAGAACTAACAGAGCGTCATCGACGACTCGCAACAGCAGATACAGTTCTACACAAGGTGCTGTACCGTCGTGACCCACTGTTGCGAGGTTAATACCGCAAACTCATTACATGCTTCGGTGTAAATAATAAGTACAAAGAAGTTGATTTTGTTTCTTTAGCTTTAACTACAAGCCTAAAATAAAACAAAAAACCTTGTGAAAACATGCTTCCATTGAGCAAAGTTAAAAAGTCAAAATCCGAGCGAATTGATTACAAGGAAACCACATTAACGTCATCTTACCCTTTGATGAGTTTAATAGCTTTAAAAGCCTCGTCCATATCACCAGTGGTCAGATAATAGCTGAAGTCGAGCATGGCTTTCTGGGCATTCTCATCCAGAACGTCTAGTCCGACGAAATCTCTCATTGTTTTCCTTGCAATGCCAGTGGTCCGCTGATGAATATATTACGTTATAGTTTTTATTGTAAAATCGCTCTCAAATCATAATATTTCTGAAGCTTAAATTTTCGATTACTACATTTTCAAGAGTCCTAGAAAATTTGAATTAAAAAAAATCAGATATCAGACTACAGCGTTGCGATTTGAACAAAACTTAAAAAATTGAGCTTACTTATAATAAAAGATTGTGAAAAAATTAAGACAAAAAACTGATGATAAACTCAGTACAACTCGAATTTAATTTATCTTCAACATCAACTTGATACTTAACAAAAATTTAGTAAAGCATTTTTATTCGGACATCTTTAAATTAAATTGGGGGATGAGAATTCGGACATCTTTAGAGACATTCTAATCGACCAAATGTCAGTTTAAATAAAACAGCCTGGTAATTATTGACTTGGTATTACCAACAAAAGAACATTCTGGATAATTGTTATGGTTGATGATTGGTGAGCGGTTTTACTACATATAAACAATAGTAATACACTAGTTACAGTCTATAGTGAAAGCGCCTATAGTTAAAGTCTGCAGTGAATGTAAAGGACGCACATCTTGAGTCGTTTTATTCTCTTTCGAAGAGTCGGTTTCTTCATTCATGATCTAAACGAAAAAATAATTTCTGTTAAAACCAAAACGTTTTAAAAATTTCACTTTTATGCCTTGGCTTCCCATAAAAACAAAGTTACATAATAGGATGTGCAGCGTCAAAACAGTATTGCAACGTTACGAAAAGCAGAACAACTTCCCAATCTAGCCGAATAAAACATATTTCTTATGGCGGCATATGTGACTGATCAGAAAATACAGTAGCGTCCGATTTTAAACAAGAAAGCCAACTAAGATAATTATAAAAGAAACAGCCAAAAAATCGATGTTACTCGACATGAACGAGAATCGAACACGGAAATATAGCGACCTCGTGCTTACCAATCTCGAAAAATAGAAGTAAGGGGTTTTGAGACCGATAAGATCTTCAAACTGCGAACTTTGATCGAAGGAATCTTGGAGCATCAAGCCGTAATCTTGCGTCACAAAGAGAGACACGATCATGATTTCGGGCTAGAAACACAGGTCACATGACATCGTTAAAATGTGTAACGTTATTTGCAAGTTTATATTGGTAAAGAGCCAAGAGTCAATAAGTGAAGTAAAACGATTGTAGCCAATAAAAAAAAATCGAATTTGGTTAAAACTCGGGAAGTCTATCAGAACTTTAAGTAAATATTACTACGTTCGGACAAATTTGATCTAAAGACGATCGATTCAACTAAAAAAGAGCAAGAGTAAAAATAAAAACTTGGATGGTATTCACCAAAAAGACAAAACGTACTGTTACAACGGTAGGGAGCTGTGAAAACAAAGTTTTAGTTTTAATCGGCCCAATAATCGGACCAACACTTTCGCATCGGGAAAAGGAACGCTATCGCTTCGTTCAATCATCTACAAACTGGTTCTGACTCAGTGTGAGTTCGAGATTTAAATCGCTTCTTGACGTCATTTGAAATCTCAGATCAAAATAAGCAAGCGGTCGCTTCGGTCGATCTGACTCGATTGGTGAATTATTGCGGTTATTATATTGACAGCTTGACCGCTACACTCTACTCCAACTACAGACCACGTTCACGGCGGGATGCGGCGAATGTGACGTTATTGACGCAGCCGAGCGTCTGTCGCTCTCCTCTCTCAATTCCTTTCGAGCGGAATCGGTGATTTGGGCTTTACAGCAGAGCAAGCGGCTTTCGGTAGCGTCCCAGTTGATGCTGATTGGATATCTTCCAGCGACTTCGAGTGCAGCGTCGGCACGTGACCTATTTTCAGAACAGCGATTGGTTGGACGAGAACAAATAAAGAAACTGTAAGTTATGCAATGAAAATTCAAATCGGTTGTCTTCAGTTCGGAATCAACCACCAACGCTTTAAAAGAAGTTTCTTAGACGCTTCTAACAATAATAAACGTTAAATAATAACCTTTAGAAAAAAAAAAGAAGTTTTTATTCGCATCTAAGCAAAAACAGCAGATTGATTTAGCTTAAAAATTAAAAACAATTTCACTATAGCATTGGACCACGTGCGAGATTTGATGACAAACATACACACCAGTCTCGCATTACAATCAAACCCAACTGGTAAATGGAAACGCTTAAAAAAGTCCCTTTACAATAACATAAGCCGACGCAACGACGTCACAGTCACGTGTCGAGCCGAGCGATCGTGACTCACTGTTCGACGTCGCTTTTCGGGCCGACGTCGCTCGTCAGATCTTCGTTGTCGTTTTTCCCCGTGAGAAAATCAAAGCTTTCGATCCGGTCTAGTTCGACATCATAAACGTGGACCTTCGAGTCAGGGACGGCGTTATCCTGGAAAGGGTGGAGGTTTGAAACGGTGTTTTTGAATTTTTATGCTGGACCCCTGGACGGTGTGACCCAATTTTGTTTTTTCACCCATAAAAAATCTTGAAATTTACCCCCAAAAACAACCGCGTTCAGTGGAAATAAAACCAAGTCAAACTTAATCGCTTCAATGTCTGACTTTTTTATTTAATTTAAAAAATCAAATCAACTGCATTAACCAAGCATTCAATCGATTAATTATGTATATTTTTTAGCCGTTATGTTACCGACAAGCAAAACAAATTGATTGATTGATTAAAACCGGTTATTTATTCTTAATTACTGAACGCGAAGATCAAGGCATCGTTTTGACCTGGAACGCTCCAACGATTGATTGCACATTATATGATTGTATTGTATTAATATGATTGTATTAATACAAGCGAAATTCCTCATATTACAATATGTAGCAAAACCCAATTCGAACTTTCATTTATTAGTTCAATTCGAACAAATTGAAAAAAACGTTTACTTTTTTTCTATATTTAACGACTGATATCTTAAGTGTGAAAACAGTTGCTTGACGTCATAGTAAGCAAAAAATCGATATAAAACATCATTGTCACGCAAGTTAAAAACAGAATTGCTTTAAAAAGACTGTCACACTTCATTCATAATTTTAGTCATAACGATGTAGTGTATCCCCGTTAAAAGCAGTTCGTAGTTTTATCATAAGAGAATAAATGCGGCTCTTTGAGCGCTGTCTGCGATATACGTACAATTTGTTATATGGCTCGATACATGTATCTTTTTCTCTTTTTTTCTCTTTGTAATGACGTAATATGTTTTTGACTAACATCATTGTACTGGAAAATTCGCGTATATTCCACTTGATTCGCGTAACGAACTCTCCAGGGGTTTCTGGCTGAATCTTGAATTTACGAGAAAGTTTACGTCACGTGATTTCGTTTTCTATATAAAGCCGATGCGTAGCGAGAAATTATTATTATGATGATTATTATCGTTGTGAGATAATTTGAAGCGACTTGAGTGGCGGCTCGAGCGAAGGTGATTTTGTTTGGCCACAGGAGGTGGACCGTTAGATTTTGTGTCGGTGGACAATTGTTGAATTTATTTTGTGCCAGTGGTTGGCAGTTTTGTTCTACAGAGGTAGAATTATTTTGTGTTGATCGAATCAAGTTATAGCGTTGAGTTCGCTTTGCAGTGTGGCAAAGCGTGGAATAGAATTTCGTCGGTCGTGATTTTGTAATACATTTGTTGTTATTAGAGACAGCGGTCTCTGTCTGTTGTGAAGAAAAGTCTTCGACAAAATCAATCCGAGCTTTCGTTAATTCGACTGTATAAATCGTCAGGCTCATAGCAAAACTACTTCTTGAGCCGGAATAAAATAAAATTTAGACACAGCTTTGTTTCAGCGCAGGTATTCGGGTTACCTAGCTCAACTGGTCCTTTGGGATTCCCGAACAAAGTTTGTGACAAAGACTATTCCAATTTTAATTTCTTACCTTTAAGACGAGAAGCGCGACTTTGTTGCCTTTCGCATTGCAGCAGACGTTTGAAATCGAACCGAAGTTGGGAATAAGTTTCGACAGTTTTCTACTGGGACATTGTGGCTTCGCATCTCTTGATTAACATCGAAAATTTGGTTAGTTTTACTACAAGTAAAATTCAAAAATTTCAAAGTGAAATACAGGAAATCAAACTTAAATCTAAGAAAATTACGCAGTAAAATGCTGATTGTCGTCACAAACATCCTGGCACTGAAAAGCCAATGAAAAACTCGAAGAGCTTGAGACAGAAAATTTGTAGTTTCAACTAGCAAAGTAAGGTTCCTAACATCCCGGTTGCTGAAGTGGTTATCAATTGACCTTGACGGAGAAGGCATAAAATTGATTTTGGGGCGGAGTAGATCCGACAAAATCCTGCCATCGGTTTGCCACTGTTGCCCAAACTCAATGCTGCATAGATGAACACCGCCAACTGGCGGCACGTCCCGGTGAACAAAGCAAGTATCGAAAGGTTTACAAACATTAAAAAACTGAAGCAATCTCACCTTCTTGTAAGGTCAAACACACGGATGTAACCTTTATTGGTTCCGTAAACCATGAAGTCGCCGGTTACAGTTATGACAGTTGGCTTGCCTTCGTTTTCTTGCAGCTGAATGAGCTGCTTCACCGTGCCCTAGACGCGAGAGTGACTTTATTATTTGTGATTGGTTGCGAAGGGTATCCAATCTGCTGTGCATCTGTAAATACCTGGAAATTGTGGACTTGGATTTTGGACGAGTCCTTGGGGTTTTTAAGTTTCTCAACACTAAACACGCTGTTATCGTGAAGAGCACAAACCGTCGAGGCGCATTCGAATGTTCCTGAAACGAGTCCGAAAATAATAAAATCGTAAAGCCTCGAAATTTGACGAAATGGACAAAGCACGCGTAAACAAGAACGCAAAAATTTCATGTTTAATCTTTAAATTCAAGTTCAACAAGGGATAGTTTGCCATTTCAGTCGCACATAAGACAAAGCTGACCTTGCAAAGCTTCTGCTTTCTGATTCAATTCATAAACAGA
Source organism: Diplosoma virens (assembly GCA_963680785.1). Classification (NCBI taxonomy): domain Eukaryota; kingdom Metazoa; phylum Chordata; class Ascidiacea; order Aplousobranchia; family Didemnidae; genus Diplosoma; species Diplosoma virens. The sequence goes on along the minus strand of OY796889.1, from coordinate 12,144,502 downwards.
CATTTCATGACCGTTCCAGACTGCAACTTGTTGCTGAAACGAAATCATCACAGGTTAAAGTTATCTATCGTACGTCCCAAGTCATCGTAAGACGTAATTTGATTCTTTGATTTAGTCGAGTGTCTTTAGGTCAAAGGTTAAAAAAATAATCTTAAAACCTTCTTTCCATTAAAAAAATTTTTTATTTCAAAATGTGATATAAGATAATTAAACTGGATTTGTATACAACTCTTAAAAAACAAAGTTTTTTTTTTTTCAAAATAAATTTTTGTCCCATTTAATGGTTTCAAGATTCTATTATATTCTGCAACATATTACACAATATCAGGTCGAGAATAACAGTCAAACCAAAACCACGACAAAAACATCTCAATCAAAACGGCGTTTTTTCCACTCGATCCTGCTGGTGACTTTTTTACAGAAAAGTGACAAAAGAAAGGTCTTGAATTGTGTGACTGACTTGAATCGTTTTTTAACACAATCAAGAAGCATTTTTATGTATAAAGCGCGTTCTCACCGCAGCGACATCCATCCCGTTGAACGTTATATCGGTGGTGAAAGTAAGTTGACTGGCGGGAGATTGATCATATGACTCACTGAAGCGACTTGGAGACAGTTGTAAACCTACAAGATTATCGAGTAAAAGCACCGTAGTTTGTATTTAACATGGTGACAAGAGCATCTTGGTGCTATCACAATGGCGTTTGTGAGTAAGAGTCCGCTTATTAGTTTGAGCCTTATTTGGCCAGATGTAATTACTTATCATATTAACAATATTGGCTTTGTTGCTACTTTCGGTTTTAAGCGGAATCACCTTGTAAGTAAAGAATGTGGCCCATATAGAGTGACATTCCCAAGGGCACAATGAAAATCAATCGGATAAATTTAAGGCCAAACTTGCGTCCTTCTGCTCACAAATCAGAGTGTTACGAGAATTAAGCCACTCCGCTCATCAAACTCATTTTACTCAAGCATCAATATAAAGCTATTCGTGTTCATGCTGAAACAACTTATTGAGGGAATAATTGATTTTTTTAAAGAAATGATGAAAGACAAATGAGCAAACCGAAAAATTAAGGTTGACACAAATACAAAGATTAAAAACATAGACAAAAATTTGAAGAATTCATCTAAAAAAACAAGCGCCGTATTGGGAGGGCAATTTGCAACAAAAAACGCCTAAACTGCGTTTTCACCACAATACAAACAAAATAAATATCGCAATAAAATTTTCAAGAATTACAATGCCGGAAAAAAAAATCTTTACATTGACTAAATATTTTTACAAAGTACATTAAGCACACATTATTTTAAATGATATTATTTAATGCTAATATAATATTACGACAATCAGTATTTTATGAATTGTAGCAACAAGGTAGCTCATTATGTAAGTATAATCGCTTCTGTGATGTAATGCTTTTGGTGCGAACAGTAAGTAAAAGACTAGTGCGAAATTTTCATGTAAAGTTTTTTATTGCCGAACGAATGTAAAGATTTTTTTGCCGGCATTGTAATGTAAAGTTTTTGCCCATAAAATTTTTTATTTGTGGTACGTAATCACGTAAACTTCCGCATTTTGTTCAACTTACCAGCGAGTGTGCTTTTCCTTGCGTTTTTTTCACCAATCAAGGTAAGCGTGACTTGCCGGGGTCCGGTTTGCAATGCTGCCACCCCGAACGAGAGCGCGAAGGTCGATTTCTGTTCGGTCAGCAACGACGCACCTTCGGGGCCACCAGTGGCCAAAATAGGCGAACTATCGCACCACTAAACACAGATGCACGTCCAAGTTGCCAAAGAAAAAGTAATAAAACTATTAAGTAATAAAACAAACTTGACGATGAAAACAAGATAATAGTCCTATTAGGCAAGTTTCACATTTGTCCCCCCCTCCGCAACCCATAGGATAGCCCAGTGGTTCTCAACCTGTGTGCTGCGAGAAATTTTCAAGTGTGCCGCGAAACTTTTTAAAAAACATTAGTCCATTGGCCAGCAATGTTTTTTAGCAGACACTATTTATTAGGAATGAAAATCAAAAAATTCGAGACAGATTCAAAGTAAAGACTTTTTTTTAGAGAGCACCACTTTTTAGGGGTGGAAATTAAAAAATCCGAGACAGATTTAAAGTAGACTTTTTTTAGAGAGCACCACTTTTTAGGGGTGGAAATCAAGAAATCCGAGACAGATTTAAAGTAAAGACTTTTTTTTAGAGAGCACTACTTTTTAGGGGTGGAAATTAAAAAATCCGAGACAGATTCAAAGTAAAGACTTTTTTTAGTAAACCCTTTCTAGGGATAAAATTCCAGAAATTCGAGACAGATTCAAAGTAAAGATTTTTTTACAGAACACTACTTTTTATGGACGAAAATCAGGAAATCCGAGACAGATTCAAAGTGAAGACCTTTTTTTTGAGAGCATTGCTTTTTAGGGACGAAAATCAAGATCTGCATGCACTCTGGTCCTAGTGTGCCGCAAATTTCAAAAAGGTCCCAAAATGTGCCACAGGCGTGGAAAAGTTGAAAAACACTGGGATAGCTAATCTAAATTTTGAAAGTCCGAAATTTCTTTTATCTTAACTAGCAAAAAATAGCTTCAATGCCAAAAAATAAACTTGGAGAGTTCATTTTACACCCTTAAAACAGCGTAGGTAAAAACCTACCTCAGAATAGCCGAACTGACCTGTATCAAACTGCACGGAAGATTTAGTTTTATAACAGGTTGGAGGGTCCAATGTTCTTCGGCTTCAACATATTTACTGGAGGCAGAAGGTTTTGCCTTCCATATGGCAATGTGGTTTTGATCAGTGAGAGCCGCCAAAGTGTCTAAAACAAAACAAAACGTGATGCCGCAGGGTGTGTTAAAGAAGATTCTCGAAAGTGACAATCAAGCTACTACATTTAGAAGTTGTTAGCGTTTTGAAAACCAATTACATCGTGTACCTTGAGACTTGCAATACGCAACGCCGGTTAATCTCTCCCGGATGTTGTAACCGTGAGACTCTTGCAGCAATAAGGAGGAGTTGTTGTTGTTTGCCAAGTTCCACAGCCTGGTCAAATAACTGGTTACAAAAGAAAAAATCTAGCATTTCAATGTGATTTTCGCGATATGAATCGATAGTTAATTTGCAAAATGACGTAATTGTTCGAATGTTTGCTGAAATTCTTAATGGTCGGGTCGCAGGTTCGATACGCGGTAAGAAATCCTACTATTTGGTTGTTTTTTCTCATTTTTTTACTGATCTTTCTAACCAAACAGCTTTAAGATAAAGTCATATAACAACACTCTTAGAAAATTTTATCAAAAAAAAACCTTTGAAAGCAAGTTGCTGGAGAGATAGAATTCCTGTTGCGGACTTTAATTTTTTAATCATTTCACAAAAACAATAAATTAAACGAAATGTAGACATTTACGAGCTAAAGACTCGTACAAGCTAAAAATTACACCGAAAACTTTCACAATGTTCACAGTCATTTAAATTAGTTTGAAGTTAAGAATAAATTACAAATTACTTTAAAGTTAAGTAGAAAACATCTTAAAGTTAAGCACAAAATACCTTAAAGTTTGGTCGGACGTAGCAGCGGCCAGTAAATTGGGTCCCGCCCAGGTGAGCTTAGCCGAGCCCTCGACCCCGCTGAATTTGACGTGCTCGATCATCTCTACTTTTCCGTCGTCACGAACGCGGCCTTGAAAAACCTGAGTGAAATGACGTCAATTTTAAGCAGGCCGTTTACATTAACAAAGCGTCTGGATCATGAACAAATTGAACATGCTGTTACTTTACAGTATGTTAAAGCCAGAATCATTTTTCCAATTTTTTATGCCTAATCTTGAGCAATTCAGTTATGTTTGAGCCTTTGTCCTATCATTCTTTACACATAAGTTTAGAACTAGATTATGTAAGCGGCAATTAACATATTAACTATAAATTCAAGCCACTGAAAATTTGCCTGAAAAATTTTTTTAAAAATCTGCAAAACCATCGTCGATTTAAACTTTAAAAAGTAAAGTAAAAACTCGCAACAGTGTAAACTACAAAACTATCGTTTACTATCAATAAAGTCTATTTGCCTATTTTCAAAAACATTTGCCTGCAAGTTTGTTGATACTGCCACAATAAAATTTCCTTCTGCCGAATATAGCAGCTGCTGAACAGCGCCATCGAGGGTGAAAGATTCCTGCTTTGAACCCTCCTCATCAACATAATGAACCGCCCCTGATATAACACTTGGTCAGGGTTTTCTTACTTAAGCAAAGTAATTTTCTAAAAAAACTTGTCAACACAAGGACAGCTGGCAGTCTAGAATAGTGGTTTTCAACCTGGATAGGAGAAAATTAGGGGTCAGGTAGGAGAAAGAACTGATTCATTACGAGCAGGTCAGTAGTATGGTCGAGTGGTTAAAAGTGCCGAAATTGTGATCAACATGGTCTGGGTTCAAAACCTACTTGCACCATGCTGTTGGGTCCATGAAAAAGACATTTTATGGCACTTTTTCCTGCTTGGCGATCTTAGCAAGCAGTTCTAAATTTCGGTCATATTTCTATAAAAATAAAAAAACAAAATAAAAATTTTAACGGGACAAAAATATCTTGGCATCTCTGGAAGCAGGTTGGGGTAATTGCTTACCTTATGTATTAGCACCTCTGTTGCTTTATATTTAAATAATGGTCTAAATTAAATAATTACACATTTAAACACAGCAGCAGCATTGACAGTTTTTTTATAATTCAAACTTTATAATATTAAAATTCTTTTAAATTCACTCTGATTACAACTAGTAAAAAAGTTACCATCGATTAAGCCAACAAAGAAATTCAGGTCTTCCTTTTTGCTAATGTTACCCTTAAACTTTCCTCCGAAATTAGAATTAAAATTAGCAAGCAGGTCAAGTGCATGCTCATCTCCATTCACTGCTGCTTTTGCTAATTCAGCAATGTTCCTGAAAACAAAACAAAAAACACATCTACCTACTCTACACTCAGTACAGCTTCAGCCAAACAGCATTATAAAAGATTTGCATTCTACCACTGTTTCTTTTCAACTGCTAATAACAACAAGATGACATTCTGGGAGTTGTAACATTTTATTGGCCACTTGGTTAATTTGTACAGGAGAAAAAACATTTCCTTCCAAATGGGTTGCCACTTATGACAATTACAAAAGATATTATAAAAATTTCATTTATCTTCTATAGATTTATCTATATTAATACTTTGGGAAAAGTCATGTTTAATAGCTCAACAGTAAAAAATGATGGTAGTTTTTTTTTCAATTAAAATACATTTCGCGTACAAAGAAATCTACAGAAATCTATAAGAATTTAACATACATTGCATCTCCAACTTTACTTTTAGATGAAGGAACTCTGCATATACAATCAACAATGCCAGCACCAAAATCAATTCTGTAAATTGGGTCATGTTGCATTCGATTTCGATTACCACTCTTCCATGCTGCAAAAATTCCTTCCTGTACAATAAAAAGTAATTTCTTAAATAATAATCCAGTTCCAGTGAATCTTCTGTTTCTAAAAGCTAAATCAAACAAGGAGAGTAATCAAAAAATATTTATCAAAATTGCAGCACAGAAAAAAAACATAACTTTAGAACATCACTTTAAAATTTTGCCAAATACCACTTAAACTACAAAAAAATAAAAACAGTTTCATTTGGGCTTTAAAATTAAATAGAAATTTATGGTCAAAAATGTGAAGACCTAAAAATTCAACTGCTAAAACTGGCTGAATGTGCTTCTAACCATCTGACAGCCACAATTGTATTCATGAAAAATATCAATTAATTGCAATAACTTTCTCATTAAATGATGTGTATATGCTTTCTATAAAAGTTATGAATAGACAATATGATGATGATCTCATAAACCATAATAAAAATCATTCCAAAGCAAAGCTTAATTCTTCATAAAAAAAACAATGACAACACATACTCTTTATTATATGGCTGTATTGACCTATATACTACTTTCTATTTTGAATGAATTCACAATTTTAGGTATGCAGTGTGACCCCTTTGAGAACTAAGTTGTGAAGTGCCTTTCCAAAGGGCATAACAGAAATCACAATGGCAAACTGATTATCAAACTTGCATCCTTTTGCTTGGAAGCAGAGTGTTATCACAATGAGCTTACCTGGGGAACCTAATTGTACTGTAACAAAGCAATAAAATAAAAAAAAGGAAAACTATGAGCTGTTCAAAATTTGCAACAAAAAATAATTAATGATAAGACGACATTAAAATATTAATTGCAGTATCACATTAGTCCAAAAAATAGAGCAATCTTTCTACTTAAAAAAAAAACTAAAAAAAACAACAACACTAGAATAGCATTTGTACCTTGTCGCCTGTGCTTAGTCGATTTCCAGAACTGGTCCAACACATTGTTACAATTGGAGCTGTATGCAATTGAGGAACTGAAAATGCCTCTTTTTCTGCATCATTCAAAATATCAATTTCTCCACTTTCCCAACCAACAGCAAGAATTTTTCGATTTGGATGCCAAGATAAACTAGTGGGACTAACAGATTTTTGGATCAATGAACCAGAATGTTCACTAATTCCCTAAGCAAGAAACAATTTATATTATCAAAATTTCTTAAAGTAAAAATGACATCAAACAAATTTAAAAACTATAAACTTCAATCAATTTTAAGTTCAACCTGATCACATCTTCCATTATCAATTTATACTATTTTGAAACAAACCATTTGACTCATAGCAGAATTTCTTTGACTTCCTGACCTTTTTTGCTTTTTAGTTTTAACCCTTTTGGTCCTAAGTTCATTGTTTCTCCCATTCACCATTAAAAAACATTCTCTTCACAAAAATTGGAAGTGTTTGTTTAGTTGTAATAATTATTGATTTTTTTTCTCAATAGTCAAGCTTATAAATTATATATATAAATATTTATATTTTTAATCTTATTTGTTTCCTTTTTATCAACTTGACTACTTTGTTTTAAAGATACAGCAACCATGAACAATTGATGTTGTGTCTGTAATAACATATAATGCTAAGTTGTTTTTACAATCACCACAATATTTTATGGTTCACTGAACATAAAGAAAGGCACAGATATATTCAAAAGAATGGAGACTTGCATGAAGCAATATTTTCCAGCCCATTTCCATGAACATTTTTGCATAACCCACCCATACCAAGTCCAAATTTTTTTTATCTTTGAGTGCTACAAACATAATTAATTATGGGCACTTGCAAAATATCTATCTATAAAAATTAGAGAGAAATATATTATCATGACAAAGCTTTTAAAATTTTAGAATGCTTTAAAAAAATAAAACATTAATTTCCTCTGTGAAAGTGCAACTGTCTTTAAATCAGTATTTTCAAAAGTGGTTTAGCTTATTTTAAAAAAGGTATGACAAATCTAAAATAAATTATTAGGATTGCAGTATTAAAAACAGGGTAGCAGATTTTGGAAAATAGGATTTTGATGCCCTAGTTTTGAAAGGCACTGAGTTTAGCAACACAGAGATTTTAGAATGAAAGAGTTGAACACTTATCTTTATTCATTTAATTAAGTGAGTGTTTTATTTTTTTAGATTAGACAACAAAGTTTATCTAATAACCCTTTTGTTTATCAGGATATAAAACTGCAGGCTCTATCTGAGTACCTAAATCAAAATGTTCATGGTAGCATTATTTTCTGAATGTTTTATTATAAAAACTGCAGGCTCTAAAAATATTAACATACAATTGCATGTTATCCAAGTACCTACAACAAAATACTCCTTTTAGCATTGAATATTTTCTGTTTAGGCAAGCAGATTTTCATTTGATTTAGCGATTTCTGCATGTTTACACCAAAGCTTTGCATTTCATCTCCAAGAATATTTTCTGTTTCAAAAAAAATTGGCTACTGGCTAAATTTTTCAATTCAAAGCATGTAAAAACAGTTGAGCTGGCTACCATAGTTGAAACAATTTAAATTTGACTCTGACTTCAACTTGTGACACAAGAACTTGGGACTACACCAACATTTACAGATGTTATTGGTTGAACAACCTTATAACAGTTTATTTGTCAATCATTGACTTCACCTCAGAAAAAAATATTACACTGTTCATTTAAAAATTCTTCCATTAGTTCGAAAATGCTGCCATAAAGATGACCAGCAACTCTTTATATGGCACAAATACAATAAAAAAAGTTTTGGATCTCACCAAACAGCCAGCAAAATTTTTAAAATCAATGTTTATTAAAAATTTAAAACACTATATATCAAAATATTGTTGTTAAACACTATAGATATCTATAAGAGCTTTGAAATGCAGCCAGAATAAAAGCAAGCAGAGAAATCAATAATGTGACAAGCCTGCAATCTCAACAAATAAAAGGGTTATTATCAAATTAATGTTGTCTGATCCTAGAAAATAGAACACTTGCTTAAGTAAAAGAGTATGTAAGCAAATAAAGATTGAGCATCAAACTTTTGCATACCAAAATCTCATTTAGCAAATTTGTGTGGATCCTAAAAACATACTTTTTAATTTTTTCTTAACCTAAAAAGAAGTCAATCAGATACCATGGCAGCAAAATTATCTGATTAACTTCTTTTTCAGTAAAATGAAATCAAAGTGGTTGTTTTTAATGCTTGATTCTCCATAATTTACAATTCACCAATGGTTTACTGAATGAGAGCTAAGCAATAATCTGAGTTCAAAGCTAATTCCTCATTAATCTTAAATTTACATTGCTATTATACAATTTTTGAATAATCAAAAGCACGAATTCATAGAAAATCAATTTTTATGAAATATTAATCATTTATGAGAAATTAAGATTGAAATTTGCAATTTATGGTACATTTACTTCTTTTTTCAAAATTGATTTAACCCATTCATATCTACCCACTAACTTTCTTGTCCCACAGTTTTATGTGCATAAGTCAGCCTATTTGTGCCAGTGCCAAGTGCTTGCCAATGAGTTTACCCATCTCCATTCTGGCTTTTACCATAAGATGATAAGAGCTCTAAGATTATATGGGAGTACATTTATGGTATTATTTATTGTATCAATTTTTTGTGATTCTGTTATATATTTTCATAATTTCTAGCTTAAAGATATCTCTTCTAGAAAAATTTTTTTAGAACATAAACAGAAACATTTTTTGTTTTTCCACCTGAAGAATATAAGTTTCATCTTTTTTTTCTGAAAAAAATAGCAATAAACAAAATAAGTTTAGAAATCTATGGTATAGATCTTGACAAACAAAACAAAATCAGTCTAAAAAAAGTTGTTAGAATAAATTTAAATGAAAAAAGTTTTCAATTTATTTAAGCCAGTGTCAGAAATGTTGTTAAATATAAAACTAACAATTGAATTTACCTGTTTGTTAAAAAAATTGACTAAACCTCCTTTCCCTTCAGGCAGAGATAATCCAACAGCAATCACCTCATACTTGTGATGCCATGACATACATACAACAGCAGAACCTGAAGGACAGTCCAGCAAGGAATCAAAATACAATGCCATTACTGTACTAACCCAAAATAAATTTAAAATATATATTTAAACTCTGTCATCAGATTTATCACAATAAGAAAAACCTAAAAAAATTTTTTTTTTCGATATATTAGTATATGTGCTTATAAACAACAAAAGAATTTAGAGTCTACAAGCTTAAACTGGAAAAAAACAGCAAGAAAATCCAATCAATAATTTGATACTAAATGTTTTTCCATAAAATTATTCATTTACATGTCAAATAACAACAAAAATGCTATAATTGAAAAACAACAGCTGACACACAAAACAAAAAACAGGCAGCTAAACTAATGACTTAAACTTTTAACCAGGGGCATGCAACATACAGTCAGCAGGCCAAATCGCAACCTGCAGTATGAATTTATGTGGTCGCTATAGTGCTTTATAAAATAACGACTTTCAAGCTTTGGCTGAAAGATAGTAAGAACACTGTTGCTTTAAAGTCCTTATTGGGATTTATGACTTCATATAACATTATACTGTTATTTTATTACTGATAGACAACTACTGATGAACGTTTATCTAGTTGATTTCTAGTTGTCACATCCTTTGTCAAAGCCAACATTGAGAAGATATGTCAGCAAAGAAGATTTCAGAAATTGGGTTTCTTTAAAATGTACTGATTGGCGTGGTTGATGTGGTCCGCATAGTTAATATGGTCAGCGTGGGGGGTTAGGTTGGCAAGGTTAACTGGGTCAGTTATATAAAATATTTATTTATTGTTGAAATCGGTTACATTTGTAATGTAACCCTAAAATATCAGCAACACCACTTTTTTACCAATACAAAATCTTAAAAATACAAGATTTGTACTATTTTGAAATTGCTAAAATTATGCACCAATACTCCAACAAACACCTTCCAATCTGCTTTACATCCTTCTTTACCCAAACCAGTTCAATTCATAATTGCTCTACTAGATCCAATATTCAAAACAATTTATACTTACTTCACTTCTTATTGTCTCAATGTCAACAATCAATTAAATTTCAAGGGACAAAAATCTGGAACTTTTATATTTGAAACCAATCATAAATACCTTCAAATGTAATATCATAAATACCTTCAAATGTAATATTAAAATTCAGCTCTTAAATTTCTATATATGAATCAAAACCATATAAATCATCATCCCTTTAGGTAATAATCTTTAAAATTGAATAATTCCACTACAATTTCTGGGTGACTGCTTGACTAGAAGACCTTAATTGGTCACTTCGCAGTCTCCTGTCAAAATTGTTTTTATTTTATTTTTTTTATTCACTGTAGTTGTACATACTACACTGTGTTTTACAGTATTGATATATATATTTTTTTCGTTTACTTTTTATATATTACCTTCATAGTGCATATTAATATCTGACAAAATAAACTTCTGTTTGTCTGTCTGTAAATAAGTAAAGCAATAATAATCATTCAGTTTTAAGAAGTTGGCTAGTTTGGCTATATAAGATAATCAAATTTTGTAATGTAAATAAATATACAGGGTGTTTCAGCGAAGTGTAGACAAATTCAAACTTCGTTAATTGCATTGATTGAAAGTTATAAAAAAAACTAAACAAATCAAAGAAAAGTGCAAACTTCAAGCTTTATTTTTATACTAGAATCATTCAAAATAACCGCCTTTTTGTGTGATAACTTTCCGTAGGCGCGGAATGATTTGATCACATGTGGCACGGATGGTGTTTTCGTCAATTTCTGACCATGATTTTGTCAATTTCTTTTTTAAAGCCGCGACACTCATGTGGGAACTGGTGCAGGCCTTCTGCTCAAGAATGGACCAAATACCAAAATCCATCGGATTCAAGTCGGGTGAGGATGGGGGCCAAAGTTCTTTGGTCCAGAATGACTTAAAGTTGCTCTTGCACCAGTCTTGCACTTTTTTTGCTGTGTGGGAAGTTGCCCCATCCTGCTGAAAGGTGATGCCGGTTTCTCCCATCGCTTTTTGCACCCAAGGAAATACTTTGTCTTTCAGCATGTCCAAATAAACATGTTGGTTAATTTTGACGCCAACATCAATAAAAATTAAGGGGGTTTTGAGTCCTGAAGAAGTTACTCCCGCCCAGACCATCACCGACGCAGGTTTTTGCCTTCGAAAAGATGTTCGGCACTCAACAGGGATAGAATTTCTTGATTCAATCCAATTCCGGTCATTTTGGGTGTTGTGGATGGCCTGGACAGTAAACAATTTCTCGTCGGTCCATAGAATAGGCGGTTGCGTGCCATCATGCAGAAAATTTAGGAGAATCTTTGAACGTTGGAGCCTTTTCAATTTTGAAGCTTCGGAAAGAAGCTGGCGCTTGACTTTTTTGTATGGCTTGACTTTCAGATCATCTCTCAATACTCTGTGGATGGTTGCTGAGCTAACGCTCGCTTCTCTAGCCAGTTTTCTGATGCTTCTTCCACTATTCCGCCGTAATTTCTCCCGGATCTGTTTAATCAGATTTTTGGTTCGTACGGGTCTCTTCGGTGTGCTTCTGACCCTCGGTGAGCAATTTCCAGTCTCTTTGAATCTTTTGACAGCCTTGTAAACACCTGAAAGACTGACAAATCCTTTCATTTTCTTGAAAATTTGAGCAGGTGAGAGTCCCTTTCGGCAATGCTCTTCAATCATGTCATTTAAAGTCTTTGTCATGGCACTAAACGATAATTTTTTTGGAAATATTATGACAAATTTATAATCTACAATTGTTACAGTATAATTCTGAAAGAAATTCAAATTATTAAAGGGTTGGAAAATGCAATTAAATTCAAAATAAAATCTTTTCTACACTTCGCTGAAACACCCTGTAGAAAGCATAATCATTCAACAAGGTTTGCATGGACAAGGTTGGCAAGGCTGGATTGCTTTGATATGTGGGGACTAGGCAAAGGTTAGTTAGATTAACTATTTTAGAAAAGTTTACTAAGTTAATAAGTTTTGTCAGAACTAAAAATTTTATCATTCTTGCTTTGTACATTAATTTAGATTAGGCTTATAAACACAGTTAGGTCAACAACACTTAAACATTCCAAGTCAACCACACTGACAAGGCCAACTACATCAACCAGGCTAACCATGCCAATCTGTATGTTTTAAAGATACTGTCAGAAATCTTGCTAATAACTTAATGTTTTGTATAAATTAATTGCCAATGTATTCGTACTTTTAAAACTGGCTTTTGTTTGTTATTACAATGATTGGCCTTCATCTTTATTAAAATTGTATGCTATAGTCCATTGCAATAAATACTTGCACTCCTTTGCTTCAAAACATTGTCATAACATCTAATATAAACATAATCATTGTTTAAACACTGTCATAACATTTAATATATGAGGGGCATTCAAAAAGTAATGCACTCAAGTGCATTGCTCATACAGGATTTTACCAATCTTGTTTATATTTGGCACAAACATGATAGGACACACCTTCTTGCGATTGTTATATGTTTTTCTTTTATTTTCAGATTTTTAAAGCTTAAACTAGTTTTTTAAATGGCTGCCCCTCTTGAAGCTCGTCAGAAACAAAGAGCTGTAATCGAATTCCTTGTTGCAGAGGGAGAAACCCCTTTGAGGATTCATAACTGGCTTACAAATGTCTACAAGGATAATACCATAGACTATAGTAATGTAAAAAGATGGGTACAGCGATTTAAAAAAAGTACTGAAGACCATGAAGAGGTGGGTGAAGTCAGCATAGCCGATAAGCCACGTAGTGGTCGCCCATCCACCTCTGTCAATCCTGACAACAAAACTTATGCTGATGAGTTGATAAGAACTGACAGGCGCATTACTGTAGAGGAGCTGGCATCCAAGCTTGATGTAAGCATAGGCAGTGCCCATTCAATCGTGGTGTCCCTTGGGTATTCAAAAGTGTGTGCCCGTTGGGTGCCCAGACAGCTGACGGAGGACCACAAGACTGAAAGAGTTCGCTGCTGCACTCAGCTTCTGGAACACCACCATGGAGATCCCACCTTTCTGGAAAGAATCATTACTGGAGATGAAACATGGGTATACCATTTTGAACCTGAATCTAAAAGGAGATCAATGGAACGGCGTCACCCAACTTCACCAAGGACCAAAAAGTTCAAGGCCCAAAACTCTGCTAGCAAAATTATGGCCATGGTTTTTTGGGATTCTCAAAGTGTAATCCTTGTGGATTTTTTGCCGAAAGGGGAAACCATTAACTCTGAGGTATACATTGAGACTCTTAGGAAGCTCAAAGCAAAAATTCAACGTGTTTGGCCCAACTTGGACATGGTAAATGTGCTCCTCCAGCATGACAATGCACGTCCTCACACAAGCATCAGGACAATGGAGGCCATCACTTCATTTGGATGGACTGTGATACCACATCCGCCATATTCTCCTGATTTGGCACCGTCAGACTACCACCTCTTTGGTCCAATGAAAGAAGGACTCTGGGGCAACCGATATGGCAATGACAATGAAGTGAAAACTGCTGTCTTAAATTGGCTTAGACATCAACCGGCTGAGTTCTACAACACTGGTATACATGCCCTTGTTCATAGATGGACTGTAGCTCTTGAGAGAGGTGGAGACTATGTGGAGAAGTAAAAATGTAATCCTCACACTTGTACCTTTCTTTTGATGTAAAATACATGTTGCTATTATAATTTGTTTGTACATAATGAAGTTGGGTGCATTACTTTTTGAATGCCCCTCATAAACATGATCATTGTTTAAGAGCTGCTTTTATTATGTTGTTGAAATTTTAATAAATACTTAAAGACAAAATTTTAAATTATGTAACTTTCAAGCCGTTATTTGTTAGCCTGTTGCTGTTTCTTTTAAATTACTTTTTTCCCCCTTGTTTTATTATTGTGTTCCTCTTTTTTGTGTTCACAATCAATTTAAATTAAATTAAACACAGCAGCATAAAGTTGTCTAAGGTAAAATTAGTGCAATTTGAGAGTTGTAAAAAAATGGTTTATACATTGTATCAAACAAATTTTTTTCTAAAGCCTTTTTAAGCAAATAGTTTTAAATCAAAACTTTAATATCTGTTAATAAATAAACATTACCATCAAGTTTTTGACAAATGCATATTGCATAATGATAAAATTTTCTCTTCTCTTTAAATAAGTATGTGAAGAAGTTGAATAAACAAAAGCTTATTTAGTTGAATGGTATTCATCTGATGTCTGAGATAAAATAATGCTTTTTTGAGTCTTTTCAAAAAGTCACCATAAACAATTTTTTCGATGAAACTAACCCAGAATCCCCCCACAGTACCAGAATGGAATAAAAAAGAAACCCAGAGAAAAAGAATCTCTTCAAGAAGCAATACTATCCACAGGAAAGATATGGGTTAGTTTCATGACCAAAAATTGCTTATAGCAACTTCTTGAAAAGTCCACTTTTTTTTAAATCAAAAAAACATTTTTTTAGATTTGATTTAACTGGAAGTAACTATAAAACATGGAATAACCTTCTATATATTACTATATTTGTGATAATAATGCTTTACAGTTGATATTAAGTGTCAGATAGATTACGTATCATTTATCAGTCTTTAAAAAAAAAACTTTAAATGTTTACCAAAATTCAATCAATCTTTTTCTATTAAAGATTGCCAATAGACTGGAAAATTATAAAAAACATAATATGCTGCAATACAACATGTTTGCGTCAAAAAAACCATAAAAAGGTCACCCATACAGTCACAAACAGAGTTACAGATTTAAGTAAAGTATAAATTACCACAAACAATTGTAAAAGTAAAAGAATATACAAATATATAATATCATCACTTATTATCAATTAATTAGATTATTGGTGACGTATAAAATAAATCCTGTTAATTTTCAAAATTAAAAACAAGCTCAATAGAATTAAAAAAACGTAATTATTTATTAGCCAACATATGTGGCAGTATCTCAATACTCTAAAGAATAAAAATATTTATAAATAATTATATTTTTACTTATATATAAATATATTTACTTTATAAATATTTTTATTTTTTTTAAAATGAAGTTAAGATTACGAAAAAAGGTGAAACTACATTAAGCTTACACTAACCAAAAAAAAAATGAACATGAGTGTTAAAGACTTTAAAAAACATTTGGGCGTCAAGCTTAAATGTAGCGGTTATGGTTCTACAACCGATTATTTAGCCAGGGTTATAATCATTTCATCCCTATATATCCTCCTCACTCGAAGGAAAGCTTCCAGAGCGCTATCCTTAGGGCATCCGTAAAGCTGTAGCAATTAATTGGATAACCAAAATATATATTTTCATATTAGTCGGCAGCGTGGTCAATTGGTTAAAGCATTGTGCTTGTAATTAATATCGTCTCGGTTCAAAACCTATTGGCGCCATTCTGTTGGGTCCTTGGAAAATCACTTGACGGCACTTTTCCCTGCTTGGCGGTGTTGGCCAGCAGTTCTAAATTTCATTCATATCTCAATAACACTAAAATAACGAAATAAAAAATTCAAAAAAACAGCAATATTTTGGCATCTCCGAAAGCAGGTCGGGGTAATTGCTTACTCTACGTATTAGCACCTCCGTCACTTTCCGGTGAGTCAGAAGAATAAACATAAAGATAAAAAAATATTTTGACACGAAATCTAACAGTAGTTATTACATTAGTTATAAAATTTGTTTCAAACTAAAAATTTAACTTTTTCATGCTTCATTTCTACACATTTTTTAATTTTAAATTCTGTCGCTCCATGTCATGATCACGTAATATTACGCCCACTTTCATACAGCGATGTCGCTTTGTTACAGGTTCTAGTATATAAAGTTAACCTCCGGAAAACATCATTTAGCTAACCTTAAACTTCTGTTTAAATCGTGATAAAATAATTTGAAATATTGTAATTGTTTTGCTTTAATTTTTGTTTTCCTTTTATTTCAATTTGAATAAGTAAATAAATGTAAATAGAATTAAGTTAGTGATTTACCTTCTAAGTACAAACTGCAACAATAAAACTTGAACATAACTCTTTTAACCACCACAAAGCAACCTTACCCTCCTGCTTTTGTGGATCCCAAAGTATGACTATCTGGTTTAAATTTTTATTTGGTGTTTTTATTTTTATTTAGAGATATGACTGAAGTATGAGCTATTTGCCTACTAGCCAAGCTGAGAAATTTGTCGCAAAACGCCTTTCTCAAGAACAAAACAGACTTACGCGAGTGAGCTTTTAAGTGCGACCATGTTGATCACTTTCACCATCAATACGGCCAGTGGCGTACCGAGGATTTTTGAAAAGGGAGGGTCATACAAACTCAATTAATTATGCTTTAAAGGAAAAAATTTTCAAGTCTCTGCTTCTTTGATTTTCGTCGCAAAAATTTGGTGAGCTCTAAAAAAAGGTCTTCGCTTAGATTCTGTTTCTGATTTCTTGTATTTAGTCATCTCCAAGAGGGGGCATGGATCATTCTGACCATGTGCTTATTGAGAAGTCTCAGCAGCTTGTAGGTAAGGCCACGGTGCCAGACAGTGTCATATGCTGCCGTCAAATTGACAAATCGACATAAAATTCCTTGATATTTTCTGTCAACAGGATGATTTGATCCGCGGTTGACTTTCTACGTCGAAACTTAGCCTGCTTTCAGGGGAGCAATGAATCAATAATTGCTTCGACACGGGCGTCGAGAAGCTTTTCGAGGATCTTGTAGGAGATACAGAGCAGATATCGGTCGCTAACTCTTTGGGTTCTCTACCGACTTCATCAGTTGTGGAATCATGGCTACAAGCGCTCTTCTCCAGATCTTGGGAATTTTGAGTTGGTACAAGTAGGAAGAACTCACGTAACTGGTACTTCAAAGCAGTTCCAGCATGGACATTTTTAATACTGATTACGTAATGATTCTAACAATTTTACATTTTACTTCGATTTCTAATTAGTTAATCAATTTTAAATTTATACTTCAATACTTCTAATTTGGTCATGGCATCTAATACTAAAGAAATTTTATGTTCATATAATTTCAC
The DNA here is from genome assembly GCA_963680785.1 of Diplosoma virens. Classification (NCBI taxonomy): domain Eukaryota; kingdom Metazoa; phylum Chordata; class Ascidiacea; order Aplousobranchia; family Didemnidae; genus Diplosoma; species Diplosoma virens. The sequence goes on along the minus strand of OY796889.1, from coordinate 12,127,025 downwards.
GGCCCGTTAAATGCATTTGAATTTATAATTTGGCCCGTTATGAAAAAAGATTGGATATACCTGTCCTAGATTTTTAGTTTTGGCATTAATTGGCCGCGCAAAGGCGAACTTTGAAAAAAATTGTTATCAATGTCTTTAATGCTATTTTGGTAGTCAAGGCAATTTAAAAAAGAATAATAGATTTTAAAATGCTTTAATAGAATTTTGATTTCAACAGAATTTGTGGAGTTAAGAAATAATTTTTCAAAATGAAATGGGAAGATTGATTGGATTTCATTAAATTTTTTTTCTCAGTCCGCCGAAAACCTTAGCGACTCCGGTTTCAGATTTAAAGCAAAAAAACAGAGATAAGTTGAAAAAAATAACAGGCTAACAAATTAGTAAAATTTTCTGCGAAAATTTGGTGTGAATTTTAACTTAATTGAAAGATTTTCTTTATTTTTAGGATGTTCAAATAATGACTCAAAAAATTTTAAGTAGAATTTAATGAGTTATTGCAATAATACGAATCTAAAGTTGGCTACTATAGACAATAGTATTAGTTTGAAAAGGCTAAAAATAAATTAAAGTTTTGAAAAATAGCGGCTGTAATCAAACGGCGGTTGAATTGAATAGAAATCGCTCTTGACTCGTCTTTTGCACACTGGGACAAATTCAACAGTTTGAATGATCAATTTTAATAGGTTCTCCGGTTCGGTGATTTCTTACGATTGAAATTGCTGTAGCGAAGTCAGATCGACAACGAAAGAAAAAAAACGAAAAGACGTGAAAACGTTTTTCAAGAATTAACTTGAACGGCGGAACTCGCGAGCAATTAAAAAAAGCGCGATGAACGTCAGTCACGTGAGACGAGAGAAGTGCATGACGTAATGTGGGGGCGTCGAGGGGCGACGCGCGCATCAATCGACCGTGTTTGTCCATCGCCTCGTGGCGAAACCAAGTCCGCTCGCCACTTTCCCGCTCGGAAATCATCGGAACTTTTCAAATCGGTTCGGAAACCGGCGATGTTCGAACCCGGTTACTTGAGGTAGGACTTGTAGAGCGACGTCGCCTTGCGCGAGTCTTTCTCGTGCTCGAGGACGAACATGAGGTCGCGGAGGTTGACGCGGCGGACCCGAGATCGAATCTGTCAAGGGAATGTTCGGTTACCGAGAGAGGCACAAGCTTCGGGGAAGGGAAATCGTCCGACAAAATTTTTGTGGTGAACTACCAAGAATTAACAAAACCAGCTTCAAGCTTGGAAAAAAATTTTGTTTAAATTGCCTCTCCAGTTCATGACTTCGGGTCGCTGGTTACTAATCACGACATTATCTCGAACAAACGAAAATGTGAATAAAAATTTCAGGCTATATTCGGTTAATCTAATCCGCCGGTGATATCACAAGCAACTGTTGTTGAGTGGCGAGAATATTCTCGACTGTAATAGTTCGTTTCCACTACCGATGTTGTTCGACGTACGCGAGGCATCTTTAAGCTCGTTTCCGCTACGAGCGTTGGTATTCTTTCTTTTATTGATTTAACGCTCGTAGTGGAAACAAGCTCTTATGCTTTTTTTTCATTATTACGAGCCGTTCCAAAGTTTTCAGAGAGAATTATCTAAAAGCAACTAGCCCATGCCGGACAGAATAAGTAGCGGAAACGAGTTTGCGCCGTCCAGTCGAGAGGATGTGACGTCACATCAATCGAGGAATAACCAAAAGCAAAATAATTTCGACTCACTGGATTTCTCGAAGGTCCACCGATGTGATTCTATTGCAAAAAGAAGCAAGTTTACTTTTTCGTCACAAACCAACATGTTGCATTACCATCGTCTAAAAACGAACCTCGAGAAGATTCCCGGAGGTAAGGGGGGAGTCGATTCTTGCTTTTTTCTTGCGCGGCCCGATCGCGTTTCGCGCGGTTTCGTCGGCGTTTCGGATCTGGAGTTTTTCCAACTCCTGCTGCTGCATTTCCTTCGCTCGTTCTTTGAGCCGAAGATGCTCGGGATTGTCGTTCTTCGATCGGCTCTGTACAAAAATCGACGTCATCACGATTATTTGAAGGTAATTATATTAACTTGGCACGGAGGTTGTTTATCCGCGGCTCCAGAGGTGTCAAGTTCGCTATCAATTACATCGCGATCGTAAAATGCTGGTAACCTCTCAAGTTTTGATCAATATTGCGACTCTTTTTCAACGCTTCTTTAGCTTTTGCCATTACTTGGCGGTTGTTTATTATCTTTAATGTTTATCAATTTGACAACGAACATGTCTGCCAGCAGCTAACTTAGGCCCGCATCGAACAAACACTACAAACCTTGATGGCTCTCATGAGAATGTCTCTTTCAGCTTCATCGTGCTTCTTCTTCTCGATCTGATCCAACTCCTGGAGGAACTTCAACTGCGTTTTCACGTCATCGACGGACTTATAATGTTCCACCTCCTGCATTCAGATCATTATAAAACTGATGACGCTTGTACACGTGTCGAAAGCACGTGACCATAGCCTGGCAGACAACAGTAAACGGCGCCGACGCCGGACAAGTTAAAACACTTCACCTTGAAGTTGACCATGCGATGGCAGACGACCAGGGAGAGCTTGTTGAGGAGGTCTTTCATCCTGGTCTCAGCGGCACAGGACAGGAGTTTAACGGCGTCGGCGTGGATGTGCTGAATGAAAGGATTCCGAGAGGCTGCAACGATATTCGAGTAAGTTCACCTTCACGTGGTACACCGATTCGAATCACGTGGTACAATGATTTAAATTACGTGGTACGCCGATTCGAATGTCAATTCGGGCAAAGGACAATTAATGCGAATCAGTAACCAGCTAATCGACACTTATACGTAATAGATGAAAGGTGACAAGCAAAAAGAATTTCTAAGACAAAACACACTTAATACAAGTATAAAAATGACATAAAAAAATTAATATTTATCATTGGGCACTTTTACTCTAACACTTGAAATATAAAATTTGAAAAAAACTCAAACGCTTCTTAAAAAATCAACCTTCAACTAGGCATTTAACGTTGATTTATAAGTGTTGCAGTAACGCAACATTGCAATAGAATAAATAAACAAAACCGTGCTGCTTAACCCTATCGAGAAATGGTTAAAAAATTACAGAAAAAAACTTACTTAAGTTTACAGAGAAAGTGGCAGTTGCGTAAACTGAAATTTCCAATTGTTTTTTTGTGATAAAATGTGTCGAAAAATAGAGCATGAAATTGAAAAATTCAGTTCCGGAACGGCCATAGTCGGTTAACAGACGCTTTGCAAAGATTATAATTTTAATTGGTATTTCTACCACGTAATAAACATTAAAAGTTTAGATGAATCTGTTGGGTGCTAAATCGTATAAAAGAAAGATAAGCGCTTCCATCCAACTCTCACCAACAACCACTATATGTTTTTGCTTCGAAACGAATTCTGCCGCCTCTACCCAAAACAAGGATGCGGGTCACAATCATCAAAATCCGCTTCCGCTACCAGCGTAAAATGGGGCATTTTTTGTTTGTTCTATTGACTTTTTTGCTTCGCTTAACGCTTAAGCGCGGAAAGAAGTAAAAAATTAATAGAACAAACAAAGAATGCTCCATTTTACGCTCGTAGTGGAAACGAGCCTTTAGACTTGGAAATCATGCGAGGAAAAACTCATAGTATGTTGACCCGGATGTACATAAAGAACAGAAGTAATTTCACCTATTTCAGACATGCGTCTTTGTAAGGCGGCTGTGTTCAGAACAGGAACGTCGGAGCAGGAACGCGTTAAAGTTCCAACCAACTCCGAGTTGGTGGCGAGGATACGCGCGCTTTCTTCCGACAAGTTGACGCCCGCCATCGACGCGACGTCGTTAATGTCGTCGTCGTCCCTAAAAAAAGAAAGCATGTCTTATTTAACAGCAATAACACGTAAAATGGTCAATTTCCTGACTTTAAAAGTGAAATCACACTTAGGGCATGGTTTCTCAGCCTGTGGGCCACAGAGATGGTGTAAAAAATGTGTTGAATATTCGTTATGGTAAAAAGTATTATTGCATACATACAGGGTGCGGCACAAGTTACGTTTTTTTTTGTTTTTAAAAATAATTATGTTATAAAAACTTTCATACGTAACTTTTATCGAACATAAATTTACTGCACTACCTCAAAGAGAATAAAGATAAATAACTTGTTGCTAAGTTCTTAAGCATTGTTTTATGAAAATATAGGCGTTACTTACAAATATAAGTGCGTTACTTACGCCGCACCCTGTATAATAACTTATTGTATATAATAATTTATATAATGATTTATTTTTGTTTACATCAAGGGTTCTTAACCGATTTTACCACCCCGACTAGAATTCGTGCCTCAAATTTACTTGAACAAAAAAAGTCTTCACTTCGTACATAACAATAGTGAACTGCAACAATCGCGTTCGCGATGATAAAAGATGGAGACGCACTGTCTTAGCGCAACGTCAAGCGATGATCCCGGCTTTCTTGCGAAGATGCCGAAATATTGCTGTACGGCGAGGGCTTTCTATGAAAAGTGCCGTAAAATGTCTTTCCAAAGAATGTAAAATGGGGAAAAAGTGGTCGTTAGATCGAACCCACGTGATCGCGCCCGCCATCACCTTCCAGAATGATGAATAAAAGATCGACGATGCTTTAGGGTAACGGCTCATTCAAGGCTGGTACTTAAAACTACACATTTGTTTGTTTTCGCATGGGTTTTCAGATTTTGTTTGCAGTCTCGGGTACGCGACAATTTGGCGGGACCAATTTGGCGAGAGACAATTTGGCGGTGCAAATTTGTCGGCAAGCCAATTTGGCGGGAAAATAAATAAAAATTATTTACCTTCATTAGCGTTGAAGCGACAGCAAAAAAGTTTTTTTATGTCACAAAGGCAACTGAAAAGGCAATTGTAATTGTTCAGCTGATAAGAGTGAAAATTTTAATTTAAAGTTGTTAAATGCTTTAAATTTAGGAATGTTCCTAGCCGAATATTCAAATTAAAAATGATACTTTAATAGTTAAATTTTTGAATCACGGTCGTTTAATATATACCTTTTACAAAAAAGTACAATTATGTAGCTTACTACAAAGACGACAGGTTTGAAGTTTTACGGGGGTAAATCTGTACAAAAATACAAAAAACACAATCGCTTTGTTTTACTTAACTTCAGTTTTCATCAAAACGATCAAAAAATTGCATAAAAAGTTTTCGGTGTTTACGGTATTGTTTTGAAAAAATAGATGAATTTATTGGACTAATAGAACGCATAAAAATCTTTCAATTTTTTTAAAAAGCATCTTAATGCGCTTTGTTTGTTCCAATAAATTTGTTCGTTATTTGGAAACTTTAGCGTAAGCAAAGCAAAACACTTTACACATCGAAATTTAATCAAATACGATTTGTAACTGCCTTATATACTCTTCTGTAAGCTTTGCTATTTGGCTTCTTGATCTAATCTTCTGTCTTGAGTCTTGACAATAGTTGCATCATAGCCATTGGTACAAACCTGATTGAATTTTTGTATCTTTTGTTTAGATTTGTACCTGTTGTATTGTTAAATATTTTCTCATATTGGTAATCAGTGTTTTTCAGAAGTCGTTATTGCACAGCTGCGATTAATGCAACGGAATTGTTCAAAGTTTTCGCAAGCGCGTGAACTTTGTGACATCACAAAAGATCGCGTTCATGGTCAGCACGTAGAGCATGGCGACTTCAAATTCGCACTACAATAATTTTATTCAGTTATATTATGAATAGATTAAATACAAATTTATTTCGCCGAATTTCGCCGTTTATCTTTACCCACAATGCTAGAATCTTTAATCATGATATTAGCCATAATAAATTTAAATTTGGAAACATTAGCGTAAGAAGGGAAAAAAACCTTACACATTAAAATTTAATTTAAACAAATTGTAACCGGTTTAACTTTTTAATCACTGCCGTAATTTTCTTTTTGTTTTAAGTTCTTTTGCCGACTTTTTATCGCTTTGTTAAGCTTTACTTTTTGTATTTGTTTTTCAAATTTTTGATTGCTTTCTGACGAGCCCTATGAACGAAACAAACTGTTAGAACTACCATAAAAAAAATAGTTAAAATAAAACTGTTTATTCGTGCCTTAATATACGTGCGTACTTCATACACCCGTAAAACTTCAAACTTGTCGTCTTTGTAGTAAGCTAAATTATTGTACCTGTTTTTAAAAGATATATGTTAAACGACTGTGATTCAAAAATTTAACTATTAAAGTATCTTTTTTAATTTAAATATTCGGCTAGGAACATTCCTAAATTTAAAGCATTTAACAACTTTAAAATGAAAATTTTTACTCTTATCAGCTGAACAATTACAATTGCCTTTTCAGTTGCCTTTGTGACTTAACAAAACTTCAACGCTAGTGAAGGTAACTAATTTTTATTTATTTTCCCGCCAAATTGGCTTGCCGACAAATTTGGGCCGCCAATTGTCTTGCTTCGGCCGTCTCAAGCAATTCATGCCCGATTTTACAAACAGTAAAATTAACTCACTTGAAGGAGCTTCCGCCGCCAGAGGCGCCCGCGTTCCAACGCTGACCTCCTCTGCCAGGAACCATTCCGATGGGGGGGCGCATGGTGGCAGCAGACCGAGCGCCAGCGACAGCAGACGAATGTGAGGTTTGGTGAAATACGATCTGGGGCTGCTCCGGAGGGGGGGTTTGTAACGAGGGGTGCTTTAAAACCGGCTCCATTGACGTCACTCGTGGGAGTCGAATCTCGGGAATATTGCTCTAAAGCGAACGAAAACAATTAAACTAGTTCAGCGTGGTATAATTGCTTCGAACTACGGTGTCCCTTTAAAAAAAGTAAGAATTTTCAATCTATTTCACACCATACGATGTCATTGTACTGTATAAAAGAACAGATTCACAGGATTTAAAATTAAACAAATAGCAAAGTAAGTGCGAAAAATAGAAATAGTAATTTATTGCTGATCTTTATCAGTGGGATGCAAGTGGTCGAGGCTTCTCTAACACTATATAGGTTCTATATCAATACCAACGCTAGTGGTAGCTGGATGGAGGCAATTATCCAGCGTTTCATCGGCGATTCGATTTGTTTTTAGATTTAACTAGCTTTATAGTAGAAAATGTACTCTCACATACGTCTGTGCTTTCAAGGATTAAGTGTATTTTTTGACCGAAATCTTTTATTCAGGGAAATGTATATTTCTGACTAATTTCGAAAAGCCTTCTTAGATTTTTTTTTTTTTTTTTTGAAAGCAAGAATGGGTCGCACTAAAGCTGAAATTCTGATAGCTGTGTCCAGGCCCGTCCTTACAAGGGCAATAGGAGCTGTCTTTCCAGTTTTGTGTGTCATACCAGTAATGTTTAGCAACGTACTATTTAAAATTTTAACATTACCATATATATTTTATTCTCGGGCACAGTCAAACTAAACACTGTTAATTTGCAAAACAAACCCGAAAATCTCAATTATTTTTAAAAACGTCGTATAAAAGCAATTGTTTGCAAGTTTCATTTGTTTATTTGTTTTTTTTTTTAACTTTCTGACTTTTTTTAACTTTTTCTAAACCAACATATGCTTTAAATCACACTTTTTCCCAATAATTCGCCAAAATAAACTAGAACTGGGGAATCAAGCCGCAATCTGCTTTCTACGGCCATGCATTTCATGTTTCTTTTTAACCCTGGGTTAGTAGTGTCTACGACTGCGATGCCTATTAATTTTAATCCGAGGATCCTGTTTGATATATGGATCTAATCAGATAAATCCTGTTTGAATTGGAGAATTTTTAAGACAAAAATTCCAGGATTGACTCTTCAACTGATTAAATATTTTTTTATGCCTGCTTGTAGATTGCAACCCGATGATTTGCTGATTTGTACAATGACCGGCGCATCCTCACCATGGAGCACTTTGCATCTTTAAATATTTACTTAAAATATATAACATTTAAGTTGATATAGGTCACTTTTATCCGTACTTTCATCCAGTGTTAATAAAAAATGTAACCTGGTTTCTACTATAAATATTTTTTAATTTTAAGGATATATATTTTACCAAGACCGCCCTCTTCTGGCAACGATCGGATGAGACAGTGATACAGTTTCAAATTTTCTAGCTAAAATACATCTGCCAATTTTATTGCACATCGTTTTACCAATTCGCCATTGTTAAATAATTTACTTTTCTTTAATATCAGAGGTATCTTATATGGTACTGATGTTGCTCGTGCTTTCATAAAATTACTAAGAACTTTTTTGTGCTTCTAATATTTGACAATATATTCCTTGACGACTGCAAATGTTTGCTTGTAAAGTAGACATAATGGCTTATTATTACCCTCCATCATAATATAATTTCGCAACCACTTTTCATTAAATATTCTGCCTTTGTCACCAAGCTTTTTCTTCCAGCTTGCTTCTGCTTTTGAAAGTTTGCACAACCATCTTTAGAATGTTTTCAAAATGTCCTTTCAACTATGGCTAAAACTCTAATTGCCCATTTAGATTATTTCACTACAAACATTAGCCTACTATTGAACCAGTTAAGCGTCACGTTCACAAAACTAAGTCGCTTCTGTGCAGTCACCTTTTTCGTCAGTTTCTTGTTGCCATATCAACCGAGCACTTTTACTGGAAATTGAGCGCAGTATTCTCATATTAATTATCTTTTTTCTCTTTGATTGTCTCCATGCGAAAAACGAGTTATCGCAAACTACTACTATTTTATGGCTGGCAGCGCTTCGGACTCTCAAAACTAGACACTTCACATTGCCCACTATGTTTGACCCACACATATGACATTAAACACCTCTTTAACTGTAGCCAAGTAGCACAAAACACCACGCCATTGGTCTGTGGAAAAAGCTTTTGAAAGCAGCAGTGGCCATCCAAGGGTAGTAGTATTGGCTTCTATAAAGGGCTTAGAGACTCCTCCAATACTATCTTGGAGGAGGGGCAACAACAACATAAGCGGTGGATGACAATTTTAAATAAAATTACCTACCGTAACATAACCATAAAATAAATACTAAAAATGTTCGCGGGCCGCAAAAATTCATTAATTGAATCAAGCTGGATCAGTTTTATTTAAAAAATAACAAACTGGCCAATGACTCAAATGCTGCGTCGAACAATCACGGAGTGCATAAGAAAGAATAATGATCAAGTTATTCAACAAGTGTCAACAGGCCAGTGAGTACTTCTGCTGATTAGGTGTTTAACAGCTATTGATTTGAACGGGGGAGTGTTTCTAAAGCGAACAGGGAAACGAGCGAAGCAGCAAACCACATTGTGGCTGCCTATCTTTGATAAAATAAATATGCCGGGTCATTGGCATCAAGTAACAGACAACTGACGTAAAACATTTATTTTGGTAATAACTATTCAAACTGGATGGTAGCAACATAATCTAATCATGAAGTAGTCAGCAAAGACGAGAATTTCAGATTTTGGCACCTAATTTCATACAAAAAAAATTGCGCCAGTTACATTTACAAAAACAAATTTTAGTTATTATATTCATGAAAATTATAAACACAAAAAAACTCAATGTTTCCATTTTTTTTGACAAATTTTTAATTTTTTTGGCAAAACCTAATGTCTATAAAGTCTTATTTTAAGAATTTCTTGCGGAATTTAATCGAACAATATCTAAGCAGAAATTTTAACTGATTACAGATCGACAACAGGTTAACAGCGAGTTATGCGAAATAGAACGACCGAGTATTGTTCTGCTTACACAAGTATTGCTTTAGTGCGGAAAAATACTCTTAATTCAGGTGCATTGCAATTAGTTGGCACACGCCGCGCAAAAGTTAGACGAAACACGTTTTAAACTATTTTCTAACATCAGAAGTGAAATAGCATTGCTTTCCAGTTTTACAGAAAATTAAGAGCTTGTTTAGACACTTGTTGCAATTGTCAAGTTAAATTTGAAGAAGCTTTATCCATTAAGATTTGAAGTCATTGTACTATCAGACGTCTTGTTCAATTGACAGAAAACACAATCTTAAGACGTTTAAGAATTTAAATGTAAAATAATGACAAAATTATAAAATCTTACAATCATAATAACAACAATAATAATATTCCTACTCAATCAATTCTGTGACGTTTTGAATACAATCACAGCACAAAAATGTGCTATTGATCCTCGATGATTTAAAAAACCCAACATATTTTAAAACTTTACATACCCCTTTAATAGGCTTGACTGTAGATTTTGTCGGCTTTGCTGGGGGCTTGGGGCGTGGGGAAGATGGGGGTTTAACATCAGCATTAAGGGTCGACACACGTAGAGCCGCCTGGGCAACAGCAACAGGGACTTGGCCACCGGGAGTCTGTTGCATCATCGTTAATCGAAGGAGGGGTAAGCTTTTCTGTAAGGGCAAAAATTCCAATTTAAAATCAGGTTGCAAGACAGACCGCTCCAAAACACAGTTAATACTCACCTCTAAAAACGGAACTAAATAAGGTTGTGGAGAGGATTTCAATTCGATTTGCAAACGCTTCGTGAACTCATCAGGTGATATTTTATCATCAATTAAATTCTGTACAAGCGCCTTCACATTTTGAACTGTTTCCTGTTAAAAAGAATTTTAACAAACTGAAAATTTTTAGCAACTAAGAAACGCAAAAGATACTAACAAAAGATCTTAAACAAAATCACGATCCAGTTAAGTTGTTAAAGATCTTTCTATTAAGTTATTAACATTTCGCATTTACACTAATAGTTATTATTCTTTTTTCTCCATATTTATCCTCCTGACTTTTATTTCGGAAAGCGTTGAAGGCGTTATATATAAAGCAACTTTCAAGCAATGTCCCCGACCTACATCCGAGGATTCAAAAGCATCGCTATCAGGTTAAAATTTTTTTATTTTGGCTCTTTAGTTATTATTAAGAAATATGACTGAAATTTAGAACTGCTAGCCAAGACCGCCGAAAAGGGAGGGTGTTTTCCAAATGGCGTGGGAGGTTTTGAACCAAGGCCGTGTCGATTATAATCTTGGCGCTCTTAGCCACGCAATCATGCTGCCGTTATTTCGAAAATTATTTTAAGCTTTTTTATAAGTCAACATCACCGCCTATCTCTTCAAATGCTTTTGAATGTTTCTCATTTAATTATAAAAAACTACATTTAATTAAATGCAGTAGAAGCATATTAACCACAAAAAATGCGCGCAACACCTCTAGATAGCAATAAAACATTAACCATATATATAAAAAAACATAAAAGTAACATGGTAAACATCTAAAACAAGCTGCAAAAAATATAGCCAGAAATTACACATAAAGATAATTCTACCATCAACAGGTTTTTTACTACTATCTAAAACAGCAAATTAATGTTTTACTTCAACTATCGAAATTGAAAAACCTGCATACCGGTAGTTGTCCACCACTAGAAGCAAGTTTGATAAGAGTAGTTAAAAAATTTCGACATTTCGTCACGTTAACCATGTCATCCTGTAATAACAAGTACAATGCCGATCACCGAATGAATAACAACACCGTGGTCTTAATAGACTACGATCTAACCCAGAAAAAAGTCTCAAATAAAACAATTTAGTAACGTATATTATTCACAGCCTGACAAAAAAAGATTAACGCCGAACTCCGACCCCATTTTTAAAATCAGATGATCATGATGGTGGGTTTACCCGACCCATTCCTGGGGAGGGGGCGCGGATCAATTCCGCGGAGTCCCAATAATCTAGAAACTCCCCACGGAGGGGACCAGAGGTCCAGAATACAGAGGGAGTGGCCGAAGATGGCCAGACGCGCATGGGTCAAGTACAAGGCAATCTAGCACGAGATGAAAAAGATCTTGTGATTCAAAACCATAGTTGGTGCATGAAGGAGTCTCGGCTGGACCAATCCTGTGGAGATATGTACCAAGAAGAGTGCTGATCAGGTGATTATCGATGCGACAAGACGAGGCTGCATGCGGGTGTTTCCCCAATAAAAGTGAATAAACTATATATATATACAGACAGAACTTTTTACGAAGAGCAGCAGACGATTAGTTTTCAATTTATACAGAAATTAACTTAAATAAAATTAAACTAACAATTATCAACATATTCTAACATATACATCATGTAAACTATTAAATATAAGAAATAGCACGCGTAAAGAACAAATTATCTTGTTTTTCCTTTGTTATTGCAATGCTAGTTTTCAAAAAAGCAGAGTTAGTCGAACATCGGTACACTTTCACATAAAAAAATATCGACCATAAAATACTAGACGACTTAAAATGATTACAACAAAAACTGAACCTTAACGCTTACAACAAAATATTGAAACGAACCTGTGACAAGTTTATGGGTGAGGTAGTGGTGGCAGTGGGTTTAACTTCTGTTTTGATTGCAGAAACCTGTAAAAAAATATTTAATTGCATATTAAAAAAATGAAGTATAAAATAATTTTTTAAATGCATGGGAATTAATTGTTAAGGTATTCTGGCGTTAATCGAAAGCCGAAATACATATTAAAAGGTTGTAAGCTCGCATTAAAACTTCAAAATAATACAAAAGTAATAATCACTTTGCCATAGTAAAAACTTTTTCATTTCATTCGGTTGAAATAAATATTAAGAGGTGGTCTTGATAAAAGAGGAGTAGCCTCTAATAAACATACTTTAGATAACTTAGAAAGGTTTAAATTTAGGAAGCAGGAAACGTTAAAACAGCATAAAAGGTCTAAAAAAGTTTTTTTCAGGAAAGCAAAAGAAAAATGTTTTTACAGAAGTATTGACAATCATGTTTATTTAGAGGCATAAAAAAATATAGTAAAATATAAAAAACCAGCCAGAAAACGATTGATGAAACACGTGACACATAGGGGGCAACTGCAACTTGTTAAGGTTGATAAGGTGTGAAAAATGCATTAAGTACAACAAAAAAACAACGCTATCACATTCATAAAAGTGTACATGAAAAAATAAGCTAGGCTGAAGACGATGTCGATGAGTTTTGATCAATCCAAGTTAAAAATACGCTTTTTACTACTGTGTGTTGCGTGTCGTTTCTAAAAGGTTAATTGTCACTAAGAATACGAGGTGTGTTCGAAAAGTAACGAGACTGCTGTTATAAAAACTTTATTGAAAAATATTGAAATATACCAAAGTCAAATTCCTTCAAATTAATCCCCTTCCACTTGAAAACACTTGTGCATTCGCCTTTTCCACGATTCAAAACATTCTTGGAAGGCATTTCCTGGGATCTTTTTGAGCTCCGTCGTCGCAGCCATTTTGATGGAATCGATGTCAGAAAAATGGGTTACCTTCAGAACAGATTTGATCTTAGGGAAGAGAAAAGTCACACAGGGCCAGATTGGGGGATGCTCCAAAGTTGCAATGTTTCTTTCTGCGAGAAACTGACGAATATCGAGCTGTGTGAGCAGGAGCGTTATCGTGATGGAGCGCCCATACGTGGGCTTCCCAAAGGCTTCGCCTCTTGTCACGCACTTATCTTACGAGGCGCCGAAGAATCTCTTTACATTTCAAATTTCTACCCCAAGGCCAAACAGTGAGCCAAACCGTCTATAAAGAGATTCTTCGGCGCCTCGTAAGATCAGTGCGTGACAAGAGGCGGAGCCTTTGGAAAGCCCACGTATGGGCGCTCCATCACGATAACGCTCCTGCTCACACAGCTCTGAGTATTCGTCAGTTTCTCGCAGAAAGAAACATTGCAACTTTGGAGCATCCCCCAATCTGGCCCTGTGTGACTTTTTTCTCTTCCCTAAGATCAAATCTGTTCTGAAGGTAACCCATTTTTCTGACATCGATTCCATCAAAATGGCTGCGACGACGGAGCTCAAAAAGATCCCAGGAAATGCCTTCCAAGAATGTTTTGAATCGTGGAAAAGGCGAATACACAAGTGTTTTCAAGTGGAAGGGGATTAATTTGAAGGAATTTGACTTTGGTATATTTCAATATTTTTCAATAAAGTTTTTATAACACAAGTCCCGTCACTTTTCGGACATCCCTCGTACAACAAACAAACAATCGTTGGGATGGAAATTGAAACAAAACTAAAGTGAGTAACAGCTATTATATAAAGTAAAGCTGATAATCATTGGTTATGTAATTAGATAACTCTACTTTAAGCAATAAACCTAATTTTTCTATTTTTTCTTTAGAGAGGTTTGGTTTTTGACTTGAGCCAAGCAATAACTGAACATGCTAAATCAAGTCAATAAATGCATCAAATTTTTCAACAGTTTAATAAAAATCTTGGCTCTTTGATTATAAAACAAGCTTCACTTTGGCATTTACCGTTGACACAACTGAAACTGGCTTTCCAACATTCGTTGCTGAAAGTACACTAGTGGTAGCAGCGGTTGTAGTTAAAGCACGCGTAACGGGAGTTGCAGTAGTCTAAAAACAGGTTAGCAACCATTCTACAATGGTGAAAAGATGAGGTTATGCAATATAGCTTACTTGGCTAGAAGATGCTTGTGGTAATGTGGTATTTGCTATTTGAGTACCATTTATCAAGACGTATTGTCCATTTGCTGACCGAGTTAAAACTACACCTAAAAAAATTTCCCAACAAGGTCAGTTGAATTAACACTAAAATTAAATATGCTTTAACTGTGAATACAAAAAATTCAATTCATTTGTAAGTGCATTATGTATGACACAGAATAATCTTGTAAACCAAACAAAACAATTTATAATATATCCGTTTTTGTCTGTAGATATGACAGTTTCTACTAATGGTACAAGTATAAGTTTGACTCAAATGTTAGTCAATCTTTGTTTTCCTTAACAAAAAAAAGTTACCGCAGATACTTCAAACTCGTTTTTAAAAAATGCAAACTACCTGGAGGCAATCCAGTTTGCACTGGTCTTTGTACATTTGTTGCGGGTGTCACTACATTATTTGTTGTTCTTTGACTTGACAAAGTCGTTGCCGGCACTGTTACGGGCATATTAGCATTTAGATGTTGAGGTCGAACAGTTTGTAACTGAATGTATTTCGTAGCGGGCGCAGTCTCTTGCTTCAAAGTGCTGCTTGAACTGACATCACTGTTATTAACAACAGATGAACTGATAGTTGAATAAGTAATAGTTGAATCGCTTCGACTGCTGATGGTTGTCATAGTACTTGTGCTAACACCAGCATTCAAAACCACAGGCATACTATAAAAAAACAAATACTTTAGTTCATATACACATCATTACAAAAATACATGCTTTAATAAACCTGTTTTAAAATAATACATTAGTATTGAAATGTGGTCCTATTTTTTAATAGTTTAGCAGAGATTTTAAATTAAGGTATAATTTAGTACACAACAATAACTTTCTCAATAGTGTAAAAAAGAGACTAAGTTAGTTAATCAACATCAGTGGTTGGAGAGTTTTACTTGACAAAGCTGTCACACTAATAGTGTTGAATATTAATTAAAATTAAAACTGTTATTCATCAGATCTTCTCTTAAAATGTAGCTTTTTTGTATGTATCAATTTGCAAAACCTTGTTGATAAAAGTAGTTGGATTAAAAATGTCTGCAGCACCAAAAAAATTATCAAAATTGTTACTGAAGCTGTCAATATCCATTGCTTACAAAAGCATTTCTAAAACTGTGTTCCACAAGCATACTTAGAGTTCCACACAACAATTGTTACTTACTTAAAGTGCTTTGCAAGCTTGCGAGTTGAACAATGAAAATGATGGCATGCAGAGGCTCAACATAAGTCTTAAAGACGAAGACTTTTTATTTCAAAGATCACTATGTATTTGGGACAAAATTTGAGAAATCAGAGGCAGATTTAAAATGAAGACCTTTTTTTAGAGATCACTATGTATATGGAATAAAAAATTAGAAAATCAGAGACAGATTCAAAGTGAAAACCTTTTTTAGAGACTGCTATACATTTTGAAAAATCAATAAAATTGGATAAAGGATGAAAATCAAGAAATCTGAGATACTAAGACTAAGTGTTTCATAAACTAAAATAAGGCTAGGTGTTTCATGAACAAAAAAGTTTGAGAAACTCTGGCTTAGAATAATACAACAAGTAGTTAGTTAAGCTTAAGTGCCCAAACAAGACTATACAATTAGATTGTCAATGATATGACTTGACATTTAAAAAAATTGCAATAAATCTATAGGAAAAGTATTATTTCAATAAACAGGTAAAAGTATCATTTCATTAAACAATATGGTGTCAGTTTAACTCTTATTTTCTCTCACAGTTGTATTTTAGGAAAAAGTAAACTTTATCTCACTTCCTTTGCTTGACAGTCTAACAAGCAGCTTTACATTTGATTCATATTTGGGGATGTTCATACTAAAATAATTAACTACTCTAAAATAATCTGGAACAATTATTTTCCATCTGGAATATCAAGCTTGTATTCAAAAACAAACCATTTTTAAATTCTGTTAATGCAGTAAATAACAAGCAAAACAAACCACGATGCCAAAAAATAAAACTACGAGGGTCAGTCAAAAAGTAATGAGCCCTGTTAACTTTAACCGCTTTAACCTTCATATTTTTTCTAGAAATTTTAAGGGTGTTTAGTAAATTTACTGCTTTAAAGATAAATTGTAAAAAAAAATTGTTTCAACGTGTCCACTTTTGGTATTGTGTTTTGGAAATGACGTCATCACTGGATGTCCGTCAGAAGCAGAGAGCTGTGATTGAATTTCTTGTTTTGGAAGGGGAGCCACCAAAACAAATTTTCGAAAGATTGGTAAATGTTTATGGAGATGCTTCATTAGCCTACAGCACTGTGAAAAAGTGGGTATCCAGGATTAAACACGAAGAAGATGATCCAAGTTTGAGTAGCCTCCAGGACAGACCAAGAAGTGGAAGACCATCTTCTGCAGTCAATCCTGGAAACAATGATAAGGTTCAAAAATTGATTAGAGATGATCGCAGAATCACTATTGATGACATTGCTGAACGTGTTGGAGTTAGCCATGGAAGTGCTGTGAATATTGTTAATGAGCTAGGCTTTGCAAAGGTTTGCGCCAGATGGGTTCCGAGGCAACTTTTGGATTTTCACAAGCAAGCCCGTTTTGAAGCTTGTTCGGAGCTTATTGAGTGTCACAGAAGTGACAAAACTTTTCTCAGCCGTAATCACCCGACCTGGCACCATCTGACTATCATCTTTTTGGACCATTGAAAGAAGGAGTTAGGGGGCAGCACTTCACTAGTGATCAAGAAGTCAAGCACGCTGTAAGAAACTGGTTAAAAATGCAGCCTGCTGACTTTTACAAGGCTGGCATAGTGTCCCTTGTTCATCGATGGACAGTTGGAATTGAAAAGTGCGGAGATTACATTGAAAAGTAGAACTGAGATCTCCTATCCCTGGGCTTTCTTTTGATGTATGACTTTTGATTTTATTGCAACAAATATGGCCAGGAGAGACTTGGGCTCATTATTTTTTGACTGACCCTCGTATAATTACAAGCATTATTTAGCATGTTTTCTAATCAACATATCATTCAACATTTTGCCAGGTGGCAACCTCATGAAAAAAGTACGCTAAAAAAGACAATTATTTACTAGCAAAACTGCAAGGATGCAAATAAAAAAATATTTTCCATTCAATTTGCACACATCATTTTAAGTGCAAATCAATAAATCCAAAGCATTTAAAATTCTTTGTTGTGGTGTTAATGCTGGGCATGGGGATGCACAAACATTTTGCTATTGCTGGCTGCATTACGAAGTTAAGTTTAATAAAGGCTAACAATGAGTTAAGATAAATTACATGAAATTATATGCTATAAAGTAATAAGTTTTTCAGATGCTCTTTACTCCTACCAAAAAATGTGATTGAACAAAATATTACAATTTCAGAGAACTTCTTCAAGCACAATTTGCAAAAAGACTGGCATGCTTGCAGTTAAACTTGCAAAATCAGTTAATCAAGGCTGCTATAATTACAATAAAGCTGCTAATCAAATTTTACATGCAATCAACAATTTGTGAAAAAAGTAAAAACCAAAACACTTTTGTTAAATTTTGTTTTGTTTTACCCTATGTTGAAGTTTTTTTAGATGTATTTCAGTAAAACGTATGGAAACAGCAATTTACAAAAGTTTAAAAAAGCTAAAATTGATATTTGTTGTCAGCAATTACTTAAAATCACATTTTGCATCCAAAATTTGTGATCCACAATTATAAACAAACAATTGAAATTTAAAAACTAGGAAAAAAGTTGAATGAAGTAATTGATGCCCATAACCCTTCAACATGCCCATACAAAACTACTTCATGTAACAAGAATTACAATTTTGATATACCGATACTTTTGAAAGAAAAGCTTAAAGATAGACCTTGCCAATTTGACTATAATTTTAGGTGCATGATTTACATTTTAATTAAATGCGTAAGACTTAAACTGTAAACTTAACTATGTTTGGTTAATTAAACAATAAAAATTAATATGGAAATCTGTCAGAAAATAAAAACTTTCTAAAATGACTTGTTGACATGCACTAACAAAAATAGTGAAGTCTAGTGAAACTGTGCCTATAAAAGATAGGACAAAAAATTGGAACATGTATTTGCTGGTGCTGAAATTGGCCACAATTGAGGACTGCATGCATTGGTTGGCACAACAAGGATTGAATAAGAACAGTTTCATGTGTATACTTCACACACTTAAACAGTAAAATGTTGCTATCTATTCAAATTTCTTTTTTGGTAATCTCCTTTTTTACATTCATGAATTCGAAATATTAAGGTTAGTGCCAACCTTAATATTTAATTATAATTGGTGAAACCTTATCACAACACTAACCCAAGCGTTCCGAGTCTCTTTAAAAAGTCACTGCAAGCAATTTTTTTCAGTGCAACTAACCTAAAATACTCTTTTTATCACCAGGGTGAAATTAAGAAGAAACCAAAAAAAAAAGGATCTCTCAAGAAACAATAGTAACTGCAGGGCATTTGGGTTAGTTTCAAAAAAAAAAATTGCTTATGGTGACTTCTTGAAGAGACCTTACCTTCCCACCACTGGCCATGGTACTTTCAATAAAAATACATTGACTTTTTTAACTCAATGATTATTGGTTTGCCCTGATCAACAATTCCTCCAATCTGTTAAACTTTAAATAAATGAATGTAAAATAAGAGTTTACCATTTTTTTCCTCATAAAATCTCTACATTTATTAGGTCTCTTTAAGGGAACATAACTGTTTTTTGTTGGTAAAACTCACTGAGAACCACCCCCACAGCATCAGGAGGAAATAAAAAAGAAACCAAGTAAAAAAGAATCTCTTCAAAAAGTGATAGTAACCACAGGGAGGATTCCAAGTTAGTTTTCAGAAATCACTCACAATTGCTTCTTGAAGAGACTTTATTTTATCCTCCTAACTCACAGTAAAACATTGGAGGGATTATACAAAGAAAAGGCAAGCAATCACCTCAACCTGTTATATGGAAATACCAAGATATTGCTGTCCTGTTAAAATTTTAATATTTTGGTTTATTAGTTTTATAGATACGACTGAAATTTAAAACTGCTTGGTTTGTTAGAGTGCCATAAAGTGTCTTTCCTTAGCACACAAAAAAATAGCACAAGTAGGTTTTGAACCAAGATTGCGTTGATCACAATCATGACACTATTAACCACTCAACCACATTGCTGACAAAGTTGCTTTTTCATTAATTAATTTTTATCAATTATTGGTACTAACCTAATTTGAAATTGAACATATTATAAGTTTATAATTATTGTTAATAATTTAAAGCATTAACTTGAATAAAGCAAAATGCATATTTTTGTCAAGAATTACATGATTCAACATTAACAAGCAGCATTTAAAACATTACAAAGCAAAATTTAACTAATGAAAGCCATTCAATAGCAATCTTAACAACAAATTTTCTAAGCAACATTTGAACAAAATAATAAATTTTAAATAATTTATTAAAGACTTTCATTACGATTTTGAAACTACTGATCTAATTTAAAAAACAACTGCAAAACTATTTTATATAAGTTGATAAAAGGTTTTGATGCAAATGAATATAAAGTACTATATTTCAAACATTACACTAATTAGGATAATTAGTAAACGCAATAAATATATTGAACGTAATTTTAAGGCATTTTTTAATAGTGAAACCATGCGTTATAGTCATAAGTTCAGTAGTAAACCAAGAACTTAACAACTTAAGACATGCAAAAAATTTTATCACAAACAGTATATAATAAAAGATTTTACACAAAATATAATTAACAATATTGCACTAACTATATACCTTTTTGAATTTACAAATTAGTTTTTATCTCGCTTGACCGTAATTGCAACATATTCAATCACCTTCCACCAAGAACACACCACACAACTGAGATCAAAACTGAAAAACCTATCTCGCCATTGCTGATGATTTATAAAAGTTCTACTGCGCATGCGCGCAGTTCGCAAATAGGGATGAGCATTTTTTTAAATAAAAGAAGTAAAAAAGTATTTGAAGTTAAACAAATTATAGAACTTTTTTTTCTTGTAAAATAAAACTATATGATACAACTGTAACAAATATACTTTTTAACATGATTTATTTAAATCTTAAAAAATAACAAATTTTTTTTGGGAGGAGAATAAAAAGTTTTTCAAAAATTCTTGTCATGCTTTTTTGAATTGGTTCGTTCTAGTTTAGTTACAAAAAACATATAAACTGAACATCACACAAAATAAAAGTATATTGCTAAGTGTTATTAGAATTTTTGATTTTACAACATTAACAAAAAAATTTTAATTGCCAAATTATATAAGAATATCTTCCGATTAAACTTTTTTTGAAACACTCCAAGATCAAAAATTTTAATTAGTTTTATTTTTAGTGTTTAAAACTACTTTAAAAATGAACAAAACTTCTTTTACTAATAAAAGCACCTTTTTTGTTATTGTCTACTCTAGTCTACACGAACATTGATGGTGTTTTTAATTTCTACTCTGATTTTTTAATAAGTCAAAGTTAATACTACCAAGCCAAAAATTACAATCAAAAAACTCATTTTTTAGATACAAATAAATTTTTTTTCTAAATTGTATTTTATAAGCATTTAAAAAAAATAATAGTAATAATAATTTTCTCCTTTAGCTAAAATATGCTGTTCTACTCCTGACAATACAACTTTTTTTCTTTTGGTGTGGCGTTGTCGAAATGCGCGCACAATTTTTTAGTTAAAGACGTTAAGTATGTTAAATGACGTTGCCGTTGTAGCGCGTGCAGAGAAGCCAACTAACCACGAACAATATACGCTATTAAATTTACCTTTAAAATAAATTTTCTGCTCTACCTTAGGTCTGTAAAATTGTGACTTATAGCCAAAAATTTAAGTGTAATCTCCATTATCTTCTATGTTCATCAATACCGTTTTATGAAAAGTGGTACAATTAAGGCACGAAGATATTGTATAACTGCAACGTAATCAACTGCAAAAACGCCAAAGGTATATGCAGATTCACTTTACTGTGGCAGTTACGATGTGAAGTTTTCCACCGAAATAATTTCAGATTTTTTGCAATTAATTAATATAAACAAATTAGTGTTACACAAGTTGAAGAATTTCAAACAAAGTTGGCTGAGAAAAACAAGATTTTACACTTCTTTGAGTCAGTGAGACTGAAGACCAATTTTTTTCAGAAATTTATCTACATACGTGTAGAACAGTGAATCTAAATTTAAATTTACTTCACACTATTAACCAGTAGCTAAAAAATTTTTACTTAACAACAGTGCTATTAATTAAAGAAACAAACCTACTTTAAGCAATAAGCGGGTCAGACCAAAATATTTTGGAGGCGAAATAATCCGCCCGAATTTTACTCAACGATTGTTCGCATCATAGTTTTGTATGATTACAAAAAGAGGACTAAAAATAGCAATAGCCTACACAAAATTTTTGGCCGAATCAGATTTCCTCGGGGACACAACATGGAACTTTTGGGCAGGAGTAAATTACTTTATGCCAAATTTTTGGGCAAAATTAATCTACAACTTAGAATGATCCAGATCAGGGTCCAAAAACAGCTGAGATTTAATGTCAAAACCTTTTTTGTTCTAAAATTTATTTTAGCAAAACCAATCTACATCATGTAAAAATTAGGTTTATGTTTCATTTAAAAGTAAAAATAACAAGTAAAGACAAAAAAGTCTTTACATTAAAATTTAGTGATATTTGGGCATCTCCATGGAAAGACGCGAAGTCATGGTTCGTGCAATCATCGAAAAAATTTGGAAAAAAATTGTTTCATCCCCAAAATGTTTTGATACGGCTATAGCTTAGATCAGTGGTCCCCAACCCCCGGTCCGCGGACCGGTACCGGTCCGTGGGTCAGTTGGTGCCGGTCTCCACAAGGAACTGTTAATTAGTGTGGGAATCCCTTTTGTTCCGTAGCTCGAAATCCGCAATCTAGAGATTGTCTGGAGAGGCCATTTTATCACATCATAACCTTGGTTTATTACATCACAAACCCTTGTTATGCTGAAGTTTTTGAATTGTTATTTTGATCTTGAACCTGGACATTTACGCAGAGCACAGCTTTATGTTTTTTAACAGTACAGTTTTAGTATCTCAGTTGTTTGTTAATTCTGGTACGTGTTCTGCTTTGCAGCTCCAGGCTAATTCAGCTTTCTTTTTTAGTGAAGTTATTCTCATTTAAGCTATTTTTTTAGTTAAGCTATATCTCATTAAATCTTTACAGTCAGTTACTTAATTGTGTGTTAAAATTTATCAAAAATGAGTACCAAACAGACGTCGTTAGAAAGCTTCATTGTGAAAGGGAAAAGGTCCATTGAAGAGACAGAAGAGCCTTCAACATTAAAGAAACAGAAAACTTTTAACAGACAATACCATACGTCCTACTTGAAATATGGATTTATCGCGACAGGTGATACCCACGCACCAACACCGCTCTGCATACTTTGCGGTGACCGGCTCTCAAATGGGTCAATGAAACCGTCAAAACTGCTTCGCCACTTGAACAGCAAGCACGCTACATCAAAAGACAAGCTTCTGGAGTATTTTGAAAGAAAAAAACGGGAGCACGAAGGACAGGAAAAATTTCTGAGGGTCACTACATCAATAAATGAGAATGCATTGAGAGCATCATTTTTGGTGGCTAACCGTATTGCTAAGGCGAAAAAGCCATTCACCATTGGTGAAGAATTAATCTTGCCCTCCACTAAAGACATTTGCCGTGAGCTTCTAGGAGAGGCTGCTGTTAAAAAGATAATGCATGTGCCTTTGTCAGTAAGCACTGTGACAAGGCACATTGAAGAAATAGCCGAAGACATTGAAGCACAATTGTTGGAGAGGATTAATACATCGCCGTGGTACGCACTCCAGGTTGACGAATCTACAGATATCGACAACAACGCAATACTACTTGTTTATGCACGATATCTTTATCAGGAAGATATGCATGAGGATTTGTTATGTGCGCTATCCTTACCAACCAACACCACAGTAGCAGAACTATTCAAGTCACTGAATGGTTATATATCAGGAAAATTAAAATGGTCTTTTTGTGTCGGCATATGCACAGACGGAGCTGCTGCCATGACCGGACGATTGTCTGGTTTAATTTCTCGGATTAAGGAGGTTGCTCCTGAGAGTGAATTTACGCATTGCATCATTCACAGGGAAATGCTGGCAAGTCGAAAAATGTGTCCGGAATTAAACAGCGTATTGACTGATGTCGTTAAAGTTATTAACTACATCAAAGCACACGCCCTTAACTCGCGTCTATTTGAGCAACTTTGTGAGGAGTTGGATGCAGAGCACAAACGCCTACTCTTGCACACAGAAATAAGATGGTTATCCCGAGGAAAATCGCTAACCAGAGTGTTTGAACTACGAGAGCCATTGCAAAGATTTCTTTCAGAAAAGAAGTCACCTCTGCTAGCACATTTCAGTGACAAGGTATGGGTTGCAATACTTGCTTATCTGTGTGACATATTCAGCCTGCTCAATGAACTAAATCTCTCCCTTCAAGGGAAAATGACAACTGTTTTCAAGTTGGCAGACAAAGTAGCTGCATTTAAAGCGAAACTGGAGTTGTGGGGACGACGCGTGAACAATGGTATTTTGGATATGTTTCAAACATTAGCGGGGATGTTGGGCGAAACTGAACCTGAGCCTTCATTTTCGAAGTTGGTGCGCGATCATCTGTCTTTGCTTTTGAAAGATTTTGAGCGCTACTTTCCAAGTACAAAAGACCCACGAACTGGTAAAGAATGGATGCGCAACTCATTTGTCAGCAAACCAGGTGAATCTAGCATGTCTGTGCAAGAAGAAGATCAACTGCTGAAGATTGCAAATGACGGCAGCCTTAAAGCTACGTTCGACACAACAACTCTGCCAGTGTTCTGGATTAAGGTCATGGCGGAATACCCGGATATCGCCACCAGAGCGCTTAAAAGCCTATTACCATTTCCGACATCCTATATGTGTGAAGCGGGGTTTTCTACAATGGCAGCAACCAAAACAAAACAACGGAATAACCTGGACGTAAGCAAGACACTTCGAGTGTCATTATCTCCTATTATCCCCAGATGGAACCGTCTCGTTGCAGAGAAACAAGCTCAGGGTTCTCATTGATTTAAAGATGGATTGAAAATTTTGCAAATTTAAATTACTTAATATTCGTTTTATGGTTCAAATAATTTTATTTTGAATGCATGTTCAAATACAAGTAAATTAAAAACAATCTGCGTTTCCCCCTTCCTTTTGGTGGGCCGCGGTAGAATTATCAAACGTAGACCGGTCCGCGGAGACAAAAAGGTTGGAGACCACTGGCTTAGATCAAGGATGGCAAACCTTTGTTATAGGGCGGGTCAAAAAATGACAGTTTTTTGAAACTTACATTAAGTTGGGTCATTATTAAAATTTATAATTTCGGCCAAAATTCAAGGTAAAGACAAAAAACAGGTCTGCACTGTTCAATCCGTCCTAAATTAATGTTGCAGACCAAAAATGCCAGAAATTTCAGAACATCAGGAGGGTCATTGAATTTCAACTAGTGGGTCGCAACGTTACCCGCGGATCAGTGGCTCGCCATCCCTGGCCTAGATTAACTTTCTTGTGTGCTCGAAAGTTTCCTTGGTGCAAGAAATGAATTTTTTCTGTTGCAATATTAATTTAAGTTTGAAGCGGGGTCAATTTCGTTAAAGCAGGCCTCCTTATCTTTAGCTATTGAAAAATTGCACAAAAAAATTTCGGTCATTTTGCGTTTAGTTCACGACAAAACTCATTGTTCACTTTGACCCTTCATTTTGAACAAAGCTGATACTTTATGTCAATTGAAGCGACCTAAATTTTTCTTAACTGTAATGGGAATAACTAGCCTACAGTCCTAGTTTTAAAAAAAGCCAATTCACATGGTTATTGGACTATGTGAATAGTCTTGATGCAATTTCAACACTTTTTCAATTAATGACGCGCTCAATTCGGAGAAATCCAAAAAAAATTTCTAATTGAGATGTTTTCGTTAGCTAGCACAAGATAGCCTACTGTAGCGTATTTAGGGGGGGTATTGTGCCTTGTCTCCTACTTGGAGATCACTAATACGAGAAATCAGAGACAGATTCAAAGTGAAGATCTTTTTTTAGAGATCACTAGGTTTTTGGGAAGAAAAATTGACAAAACCGAGACAGATTCAAAGTGGGAACCTTTGTTACCACTTGAAAAATTTTTTCCACTAAGCATACTTGATTGTAGTTGTATGACCTTCTCCCCTTTCGAAAATCCCGGTACGCCACTGCTAGCCTATATAAAAAATCATAAAATTCAAAAAGTGTAAAAGTAGGCCCGGACAAAATACTCGGCAGCACCCTCTGTGTACAGCCACGGCTTGAAAAACAATTTTACGGTTAAATCTAGTACATACACTATTTGGGCTTAAAATTATAACTTCTTTTGTTTAACAAACATTTTACAGGTGCAGTTTATGCCCCGACAAACATACTTAGTGATAAAAAAATCTGACTGTAGTCGATTTTTTTTCTAAATGACGTAGTTTAGAGGCGCGATTGTCCGAAAAAGCAAGAATCGGGCCTAGGCCTCTTAACGAGAAATGAAAAGCTCTTCTCTTTTTTATTCATAAAAGTTAGGAAACAGGAATTAGTGCTTTAATATGAATTTAACAACTTAGAGGGCGGCAGCAAACTTCAGGATATAGCTTTCTATTGGTGACCACTTGTTTAAAAAAAGCCGTGTAGATAGACGGCAGCGTTGCCAGTGGTTAAGAGCAGGGGTGTGGAGTCGGAGTTGGAGTCTGAAAAATTTTCTCTGACTCCACGACCTTAGTTAAGAGCGCCATGATTGAGCACCACCAGTTCTTCTGCTCCCGAGTGCTATCAACTGAGCTTATATCTAAAAGAACGTGACTCATTTTCCAAGTGATATAAAATTTAATAACAAAACGAAAATGACGAAATCGTTCATCTGCAAATAAAAGAAATAAATAAATAACACGACTCAAAGCTAAACACTACTAAGCTTACTAAGTCTGAACACAACTGTACAGGCAAATGACAAGGCAAAACACAACTGTACAACAAACCCCATTGTTACGTAATAGAACGAACTATCAAGCATTTGTACATCCCCCCCAAGTTCGTACTATTCCGGCCAGGTATAGTTATGTAGTTGATCCCTTGATCACCCATTGACCAGAGGTCGGATCCAATTCGACAGCAGGTCGTCGTAGGCGAGAGGACCGTCTAGGGATCATTGATTTGATGTTTTCGTGGGTGTCAGGGTCAGTCTCCTGCGAATTAGTGTCCGTCACAAATGTGGAGTGTGTGGTTGTAGGTACGACATCATGGACGTCTTGTGGTTGCCCATGATCTATGGCCTCAGATGAAGTTGCATCAGCAACGTGGGTGGACGTGGAGGGTGGGTATTGAACGTGCGTTTCATGTTGGGGGGGCACTGTTGGTGGTGAAGAAGTTTGCTGGGACTCGGCAACATCAGGTATTATACGAAGGAATCGTCGATTGCGCCTGGTTATACGACCGGATCCTCCCACTTTAACATTATATTGGTCGAAGTCCAATGCTTCGACCACGGTGCCGACTTTGTCCCATTTACGTGGGTGTGTGCCTCCTTGATTTTGGATGAACACGCGATCACCACACCGCAGCGGGCGCAATGAGCGTGTACGCGCGCTCAATGCTTCATTGGTCCGTTTGGCTCGAACTCGAAGGGCATCTTCTTTAGCTCGCCATGCTTCGCGCCAAGTACGACGAATAAAGCGATTAGAAAAAGTAGCAAGCCGATTAACGAACGAAAAAGCGTCTCGCAAAGGGTGACCAAAGACGATTTCAGCTGGGGATAAATCGCAGTCAGGATCCGGGGTATTACGCAGTTGCAACAGGGCGCGCAGAAACAAATCATTGTTCAAATCCCCATTAGGGCTAATATTGGACATGAGAAGTCTTTTAGCGGCTTTGACTGCAACCTCCGCGCGGCCGTTAGATTGGGGGAAGTAGGCGGAAGAAACACGGTGTTTAATGTCCCACTTGCGCATAAAATCCTGTGTGACAAAGGCAGTAAACTCTGGGCCACCATCTGAGGAAATTTCTTCAGGCACTCCAAAAGTGGCAAAGTATGATCGAAGGAGGCGAACAAGTGCATTTGCGCCAGTGACGGTGGTCCCAGCTGGTGTACCAAACACATCTGACCAACCGGACAATCTGTCTCCAACGATCAAGAAGTGCCGTCCTGCGTAATCAAAATAATCCGCAAAAATTTTTTCGAAGGGCGTGGTAGGTGGGTGGGAGGGCAACGGGGGGGTTGCGGCTTGCGACGGCGCATTTCGGTTGCAATGAGCACAAGAATCGCGAATATTGTGAATATCTTGAGTCATCCCCGGCCAGAAAACGGTTGCTCGCGCACGCCGTTCCATGGCCGACACCCCTTGATGGGCGGCGTGCAATGTGCGTAATACTTGATAGCGGAGTTGCGGCGGAATCACAACACGATCATTGTATAAAATAACGCCGTCAGATATATAAAACCCATCGCGATATGGGAGGTATTGACGAATACCTCCTTCCGGCGGTAAGTTTACATCAAAGTTTGATTGTATGGCAGACAGTAGGTCATTGAGTGCAGCGTCACTGGCAGTGTGCCGGGCAATTTCATCCCAGTTTAAAGTCAACTGATCACGCGTATTTTGCCGCACCGAAGCAAGAAGGGCTTCTTCGAGAGAGTCTATAGAATCACGCTCGGCACCCGAAATGGTAGCAAAAAATTCTGATGTGGCTGGGTGTCGCGATGCAGTACGTTGAGGGCAGGTGCAAGAATGATTTTGATCGCCCGGTGAGGCGCAGCCACCAGTAACAGTTCGCGTGAGGTGCGCATTAGTGATGGCAGCAGGTTCACCAGCGCATTCCTGCGTCTCAGCATAAGCATGTTCTCCCAATGATGGAAAACTGGGTGATAGGACTCCCAGGGTCGACAGTGTTCCGTGCGATAAAAGGAGGGTCTGAATGTCGGCGCTAATGTAGACCATGGCCCGGCATTGCACAACATAACCGTGACACGACAGTCCTTCAATGATGGCGAAGAACGCTCCCACAATTGATATGGAGGAATGATTGGCGGCCACCAGGTTGGATGCAGGGGTCAGGATGTCAGATGGGAAGCCATACTTTACAAATTCGTCCAGAGACCATACATTCACTTGGGCGCCGGTGTCAGCGATGGCGGTAACATTAGTAGCACGGACTGATGTAGATTCGCCATGAGCCTGAGCGCGATCGACTGAAATCGTTACGTGGACCTTGGGGTGCTCTCTCATACGTGCTGTTGCCCACTGTCCATCTTTGAATATATAATGGGGGCCTTGCATGGTGGCATTTCTATGTACTGCAGACAGAGGCGTGTTGCACTTGTTTGGCCTGTGCCTCGAGACTGGCCTGTGATTTGTTCTTATCGAACTCAACTGAGGGTCAGCAGGCGACGTGACTTCAAGAGTTTGTAGACCTGGTTCCGGTGGTGAAGGACCCACTTTATGAGTGAGTTGGCGTCTTCGGCGTTTCTGTGACCGGTAGCATTCAATACACAAGGTATAAGGTTTGGTATTCCAACCACGAGGTCCTTTTTTGTAGAGCTGAAAAAGTTGCTGGCAGAGAGGACAACGCGACTGTTTTGACCGATCAGGTAAATTGTGGGATTCCCTGCATGGGGTTGCATTACGACATGCTCTGTGGTCTGCGTCATGTAGGCGGCGAACGGCTGACACAGATGTGACCTCGGTCGGGGGGACGGCGTTGCGAGCCATTTCTTTGCTTTCAACAAGGGCAACGATCTCGTTGACGGCGCGTGTGAGTATATCCGCGCCGCCAAGAATTTCCCGGCGAATCTCATCGTCAGCAATGCCATTCAGCAAAGTATCCCGAATCATGTGGTCCGTATAATTGATTTTTAAACCACAAGTACAATCAATTGTGAATGCACATGTGTCTGCTTTGCCGCGCACTCTCGCTGCAAATGCGCGAAAAGGTTCGTCTCTCAGTTGGCGCATCTGCATGAGATCGGATCGCAAGACGCCAGTAGCTACTGGGATAACTGCAAGTCGATGCATGGCGGATAGTAACTCCTGCAAAGGCTTAGAGACAATCTCTGCATCTGATTTTAACAAACTATCTCCTAAGCTCTGACTGGCACACTGAAAGAGTTGCGCGGTGGCTGAAGCTTCGTTGATGCCTGATCCTTGCCTAAACATTTGCCAGCGGCGAGTGAATACGTTCCACGCTTCTAAAGACACGCCTACGTCAATGCTGGGTCTTGTTAGTTTTGGTCCCTCTGAGGGAGCGCGAATGGAATTAGGCCCAGGAGTAGCATGACTAAATGCGTGGCTCTGTAAAATAGCGCAAGCTACAGCTTCTGGTGCGTCTTCGGATTGAAAAGCGCAACCCGGGTATGCACAATCTATAACAACCATTTTAACAAAAATTAACTAGCCTTAACGATTTCGTCATAAAAGAACGTGACTCATTTTCGAAGTGATATAAAATTTAATAACAAAACGAAAATGACGAAATCGTTCGTCTGCAAATAAAAGAAATAAATAAATAACACGACTCAAAGCTAAACACTACTAAGCTTACTAAGTCTGAACACAACTGTACAGGCAAATGACAAGGCAAAACACAACTGTACAACAAACCCCATTGTTACGTAATAGTACGAACTATCAAGCATTTGTACAATATCCTGTCGACAAGAACTTTTTAATACAGTAGAATTTGCCTAATTCGTCACCTCAAGGGGATTAGAAAAAAGTGACGAATTAGGCAAATTGACCAATTATGCAAACAGGTAAAAACTCTATAAAGGCTTGTTTACATGGTGCTTATTTAGCTGTTAACGCAGTTTGTTAAGTTTATTGTTGAATACAATGCACTTACACAGAACACAAATCATGCAGTACACAGAAAATGATACAGAAAGTCGCTGTAATCAAAAAAGCTAACTCGCAAAAAAATGTGTGATTTTGGTTTGTTTTGTTCTATTAGAGGTTTCCCTGGCCAATATGTCCTGCTGCATTTTGGACACGTTGCGTAGCATCACATCGCTGTTGCCTTGCTTTCCGAAGTAGCGGTCTAGCGTCTTTAGTGCTTCTAATGCGGAAAAAGGAGTAGGTTCAAGTTCATCTAGAGAGTTATCTTCATCATCGTCATCTTGTTGATCATCTGCAGGATGTTCGCTAGCTCGAAGATCGTCTATTATGCTGCTTTCTGTAATATTCTCGCGTGTAATCAGGTCTGCATCACTTTCCACGTACTTGTTGAAACTGAAGCCCTCTGAAACTAAGCCGGCGGCTTGCAATCTTTCCCAAATTCCTTCTGTGCTATTGTTGGACTCACTGGCGGTTTCCAGGTTTTCTTCTGATGTTGAAGGAGCAAAACGGACCTTTCTGAAGCAGTTTTGAATCGATACGTCAGATACAGAGTTCCAAGCTAGATCAAGAAGTTTCATGGGTTCCAAAACATCGACTTTTAATTCTTTCTTCCCCTCAAAAGCAAGAAGGCGCATTCCAGCTAGGTTCTTTCTGTAGTATGCTTTTAAACAACGGATTACTCCAGTATCCATCGGTTGGGTTTTGGCAGTAGTGTTAGGAGGCAAGAACACCAGCCTAACATTCGTCAGGCCATGTATGACAGGATGGGCTGTACAGTTGTCAACAACAAGCGCAATTTTTCTGTTACTGTTCTTCATGTTTATGTCAAGTTTCCTAACCCAGGTTTCGAAAATGGTCGACGTCATCCAGGCCTTTGAGTTGGATTGGTACGAAAATGGAAGTTTTTTTAGATTTTTAAAGCATCTTGGTTTTGCTGCCTTTCCAATGACGAGAAGGGGTAACTTCTCTCCCGCCATACTGGCCGCCACTAGCACACTTAATCTCTCTTTTGACATTTTACCACCAGCGCAAGTTTCATTCTTAAAAACGTGGGTCCGGTCAGGCAAGCATTAGTAAAAAAGCCCAGTTTCATCAGCATTAAAAATCTGTTCTTTTTTTAACTCTTTCAAAAGAATAGGGAGACAATTTTTGTACCAATTGTTCACACATTCTTCATCAACAGACGCTGCTTCACCATGTAATTTCTTGCATGCAACTTCTTCCCGCGATTTCCATCGGTTTATCCAGTTTATATCTAGTTTATCAACATTGTCATAGCCACAGATGCTGGCGTATTGTTGAGCCTTTAAGAGAAGCATTTCTCCGCTAATGGGTATCTTTTCATCTCTTGCACTGCGAAACCACTTCAGTAGAGGCTCATCCACATTATCAAATCCATGCTTGCGCTTTCTTTTCATTTCGACATTATGCCCTGCATGAAATTCGGAGATTATTTTCTCCTTATGTTTGCGTAGGGTATTCAGAGTAGTTCTTGGAACATTAAGGTCTTTTGCTAACCTTGACAACTTAACATTTTCTTGGCTTAACTTGCATGCAATTTCGTATTTTGTTTTAAGCGATAAGCTTACGTACTTTGATCTTTTATTTGACATTGATTTTCTGTAACTTCGCTCTGACAATAATCTTGAAATGAAACGATTATAATTATACTGTACTGTTAACTCTTAATCTTAACGGTTCAAACTGTAGTTGCTTTTTTGTTAACACTTAATCTCTATAATTACTGTGCTCTATTTAAATTCTTCTACACTATCAGTGGGTAGTTAATGAACTGTAAGTTAGAATATGCCTCGCACTTCGTATTTTCTGTTGCTGCAGCGAGATTTTCCTGTAGACTATTAATCCGATTAAGACTCTTTGTTTGTTTGAGATCTCACGCGTGTTGAACTAACCACTGAGACTGCGTGAATCCATCCATCCTGTAGTAATCAACAAAGCTGTGAATATCGCGTGAACATTGACTCGAGTCCGCAAATGACGAATAAGCCAAACATAAGGTTTCTCGGGGATATAAACAGGTGACGAATTGAGCGAAGTGACGAATTAGACGATAACGAACTAGACGAACTGGAATGCATGTAAAAGATACGAATTCTGCCGGGACTGACGAAAAAGTGATGAATTAAGCAAACTGACGAATTAAACGATGACCAATTAGACGAATTCTACTGTATAATATTACAGTGTTTTATTCTGCGCCATTCAGCTAAATCGCATTTTTTTCCACTTTCACATTAAAATTGTTGTTGTCTTAAAATATTATTGAAGTGGATATCTTTTCAATAGTCACACAGCTTGGATAGTGATTGATAGAAACATCTTCTTTTTCCCCAGAATCGATCCGTGTTTGACTGCAAAACCTTCGGAGCCTTTAGAAACATTTTGTTCAACCTTTTTTTTAGTTATAAAAGTTATGTGTCAAGGTGTTTGCTATGTCTGCGATAAATAGAACGATGAAATTAAAAACCGAAACTAATATAATAATATTCTACTTAAATCTTAAAGCTTTCCGAATAAAACTTAGAAAAGTGAAAGCATTATTGAGTCGTTTGAAAATACGGCAGACCATTATTTCACAAAGACTCAATTGCATTAGGTTCAGAGTAAATGAAAAGAATTTTAAAGCGAAAAAATTTTTTTTAGTAAAAGGCCTTTGTGAAAAAATTTGCATAATTAGGCTTACCATACGTCCCGATTTTTATGACTTTGTCCCACCCATTTTGGCGGAAATCCCGCCAGAAATCGAAGACAGATTTGGTCTGCAAACCCTTTTTTTCTTGTTTTTTACCGAGATCACTAGTTTTCAGAGATGAAAATCATGAAATCCGAGACAGATTTGAAGGGAAGACTTTTTTTTTAGAGAACACTTGGTTTTTAGGATGAAAATCATGAAATCGGAAACTGATTCGAAGTAAAGACTTTTCTAAGAAACACTACTTTTTGGACACGAATTTTTTTCTGTTAAACGAGTTCGATTTATGGTAAATGAATATAGATAGATATGCACCAAAAAAAATGCAAGTAATTACATTCAATAGACAAGAATATTAGCATAATAAAGTATGGAACACCGAAGAATAATTATCAAGCCAGATGCTTTTCTGACCCAACTATCAACAAAAAAATATTCCAAAAATTATGTCAAATAAAAATCACAAAAACATTCAAGTAAACAAATAGATGATAATACTTTTAAGGTAAAATAAATCAAAGTAATACAATGCTAATAGTTTCACAGTAGGTAATCTTAAAATGTTTTGTCTAATGCTTTCTTTTAATTCTATAATAAATACTTTTACAAATTAAGCTTTACACATTATAAGAAAGTAGCAGCGGGTAATTGGCCAATCGATTTTTTAACACTAAGCAGAAATAGACATTTAAAAAGATTGTTTTCTTCAAAATTCTTTTGGTCAGCTTTTATTAGAAAAATTCGTTGGCACTGACAAATTGCAGGAGATACCTGGTTTACATACGGTAAAGCTTGAGAGCATCAAAAGTCACAACGTCGAGTGAAGAGAAGGAGAGCACGCGAAGGAGAGCACGCGATTAGTTGGTATCGCACTCACTTGCGCAGCAAGTGTAAAAGCTTCTGTCCTAAGACAAATTCTTTCTGGCAACAAAGAGAGAGGTCTAGTGATTCTATGAAGACAGATTTAAGCATTGCCAGATGAAAAGATACGTCCTGTAACTAAAATTGGGAACCAATTAGCTTTAAACTTTTCAGAACAAATCTTGTTACGAATGTTGACCAATAGCAGAATAGGAGATAGGTGTGTTTGGAGTAGATTTACATTGAGGTCTAGTGCAGGGGTGGGCAAACTACGACTCGCGGGCCGTATCGCAACGACCTTTTGTGCGGCCCGCGAAGGCTTCAAACATATACTTTAAAAAAGTTATTAATTGTTTTTTGTCTTCAACCAAATTCTTGGTCATTGCTTTTAGTAATTACTGATTTTTAGAAAACCAAGAAATCCGAGGCAGAATCAAAATAAAGAATTTTTTTTAGAGGTCACTTCATTTTGGGCTTAAAAATTTAGAAATCTGAGGCAGAATTTAAGTAAAGATCTTTATGTTTAAGAGATCACTTCATTTTGGGCTCAAAAATTCAGAAATCCAAGGCAGAATCAAAGTAAAAACTTTTTTTTAGAGATCACTACAGTACTGTTCGCAAACAAATTCAACTTTTAAATGCGGCTCGCAAGCTAAAAAGTTTGCCTACCCCTAGTCCAGGGAGATCTTTTTGAGGTTTAGCTTGGTTTCGAATTGATTTTGAAACGTGTTGTTGAATTTGTTCTTGCAGTCGTTGGGATGTTTGAACTGCGCAGTATCGCAGTGCACGATTACTTATATAAAACATTGCTTTGTTGATGAGCAGGTTATTGTTTTATTTAAGTTTATTTCTTACTTTTTAGACTCATAGGAAAGTGACGCAGGCGCTATGCATAGGGCAAGCAATTACTTTACCTGCACCGGAGATGCCAAGATATTGATGTTCGGTTGAAATTTTTTATTTTGTATATTAGTTTTTATTCAGAGATACGAACGAAATTCAGAGCTGCTTGCCAAGATCTCCAAGCAAGGGAAACAGTCATAAAGTCTCTTTCGCAAGGCATAACAGAATGGCGCAAGCAGGTAAAACATCCTTATGAATAGAAGGCAACATTTTCTCGAAAGAAAAACTTATTTTAGTTGAAACGGTTCCAAAACGATTGTTGATGTAGTTGAATTTCTTTGTTTTTCGTATTCAAAGGAAACGCTACAAATTCAGGGTAATTTTATGCAAACCGGACATTTTTTTGAAACGAATCGTTTGGATGCTTGAAAATTGAAATTTTTTTTTGATTTCGGGAATGATAACTTTTTCTTGATATCCATTCTATTGTAAAAATATTTCTGATTTTACTGACTTCACTGAAGAGCTTTTCAGGAGGGCAAATTTTAAGAGCTCTGTGAGCAAGTGGCAATGAGATTAGTTTTTCTCTTCTTTAGTTCAAATAAATCTCAACATGTATACTGTCCGGTGAATGTGAGCTTCCTAACTAAAGTAAGAAATTTTTTGTTTATTTTTCAAACAAAATGTTAGAAACGGCACCAAATCGTTTTTCTTTTTTTTTTTTTTCTTTTTCGTTAGTAAAAACGACAGATGAGTGTAGGACAATTAACTTTTTGAAGAAATTCGGTTACATTGAGCTTTATTATTAAAAATTCCAAAAGTGTCATCAACGTATTTACAATAAAGAAGAGGTTTCGGGGTGTTTTTAAGGAATAGATATCCATAAAGTTTCACAAAAATATTAGCCAGAGCAGGCCAAAAGGACTGCCCTTATCAAAGCCATCAAACTGCTGGTACATAAAGCCAAATTTCACAGATTTTGCTGCATTGTACAGGGTGTTTCATCTCAATATGTCACTTTAGAAAATCTCATATCTGGGTAACTGGCAAAAGTAGCAGGATAAAATTGGTTCCGTTGGATAAGTATAATCTCCAATTTTTTGTTTTGCCAGGCCATTGTTATGTCACAATCAAAATTTTCAGCTTTTTGCGTAAAATATCATTTCCATCAATTTGCGTCTTATTTGCTTAAAATGTCTTTTACTGAAAAGGAGAAAGCGTTTTGTGTTTTGGAATTTGATAAAAATAACTCGTGGACATGTGTTCAACGTAAATTTCGGACAGAATTTTCAAAGCAGTTACCAGACCGACGTACCATACAAAAATGGCACGCAAAATTTAAGGAAGAGGGATGTTGTGCTCTTGGAAAAGTGGAAGAATTGCCCCATCACCTTCAACTGAAACGATCGAAAGAGTTCAAAACATCTTCCAGCGGAGCCCCAGGAAACCAATCAGAAGAGCTAGTCGTGAGCTTCAGATGTCTTCAACAACCGTTTGGCGAGTGGTAAGAAAACACCTGTACAGTATATGATATTTTATAGACTACATTTGCTTTAGCATTTGAAGGACACCGAGAAACCAGCTCGCGAAGACTTTTGTACCCAAATGCAGGCGATGTTGGAAGAAGACGGATTTGATGACCGTCTTGTGTTTAGTGACGAAACCACCTTCCACCTAACTGGCAAACTTAGCAAAAGCAACACACGCATATGGGGAACTGAGCATCCTCATTTAACGCTGGAGCATGTGCGAGATTCTCCTAAGGTGAACGTATTTTATGCCATATCGAAGAAGAGTGGCCCAGATGGTAGGTGCTTTCACGTAGCCTGGGCCGTGAGTAAGTCTGTTCATTGATTTTAAAAATGACAGACCGAAACCGAACCTACCAAAACGGAAGAGTATCCACCCATTCCGATGTTCAGTGTGGGTCTGCTAATCGGCAAACGTCCTTTTCAGGACGGGGCAATGTTAAGATAAAACTGCCCTTTTCAGGGCACATTGCCAACAAGTTCCGAAGACCCACTATTCTTCAGCTGAACATAGAAGGCCTCACTGCAAGCAAGATGAACGTTCTTCATCATCTCGCTATGCAGTCTGAGGCACTCGTCATCCTACTGCAGGAGACCCACTGCACTGATGCAGAGAAGTTGGTACTACCAAACTACCAACTAGCTGGGTCTTCTTTAAGCAGGAAGCATGGCCTTGCCACGTTTGTCCACGAGCGACTAAGATACACGCTTTTCGACCAATCTCCACCGACATCGGAGATCGAGTGGTTGTGTGTGGACGTTGATGGCTATAAAATAGTCAACGTCTACAAACCACCGCCAACGCGATTGCGAACCCTGGATCTCCCAGTGTTTCCTCACCCCTGTCTGTACGCTGGCGATTTTAACTGTCGTCATGCTGACTGGGGTTACGATGACAACAGTCCGGACGGTGAGTGCTTGGCTGGCTGGGCAAGTATTAATTGTCTTGCCCTCCTATATAATGCCAAGGACGCTGCCAGTTTTTATTCCGGCCGCTGGAACACTGGTACCAATCCAGATCTAGCTTTCGCTAGCGTGGGTCCAAACAGTCGCTTACCGGATAGACGTGTCCTTGACAAGTTCCCCAGGTCACAACATCGACCTTCGCTTATTACACCACCAAGGTTTGCTATGGCAGTGCCAAGCATGCCTGTTAAGCGATGGAACTTCCGCAAGGCCAAATGGAGTCACTACATTGCTTTGACGAATAAATTCGCAAAGACTTTGTTGCCGCCTGATACACTTGATGTGGATGCGGCTTACCAGGACTTCTGTAACACCATTAAGAAAGCAGCCAAAAAGACTATCCCACGCGGGTATCGAAATACCTACAGTACATTCCGTGTTGGGATGCTGAGTGTGAATCCCTCTATAAAAACTTTCTGCAGTCTCCTCAGGGAGACGACTCAAGTTTGGCTGCTACAGCTCTGCTTGCCAAGCTTGACAGAAAGCGGAGGGATCGATGGTCCGAAGCAGTTCGGAACATTGACTTCTCACACTCTAGTCGAAAAGCGTGGAGTATTTTGAACAATTTTACTGGTAGGTCACGACACTCTCTTCGTCACTGTCCCGTTTCAGCCGATGCTATTGCATCTCAGTTGGTTAGAAATGGGAAATACGAGGCTGTTGACCGCAAGTCATCTCGACTTGTCTCTCAAGAAGTGTCTGACCTTTGGAGGGCCACAACACCAGACGCAGTAAATATCTTTGATAATTTCTCACAGAGAGAATTTGCTGCTGCCCTTCAACATTTAAAACCAGGTAAAGCTCCGGAACTTGATTCCGTCTGCCCCGAGCTTATACTCCATGCCGGAGCTGCTTTGAAGTCCTGGTTACGTGACTTCCTTTCTTCCTGTTTGCGCCGACTCAAAATTCCCAAGATCTGGAGAAGAGCGGTTGTGGTCGCGATCCCCAAACCCGGAAAGCCCGTGGGGGACCCAAACAGTTATCGACCGATATCTCTGCTCTGTGTCCCCTACAAGATCCTCGAGAGGCTTATCT
The DNA here is from genome assembly GCA_963680785.1 of Diplosoma virens. Taxonomy (NCBI): domain Eukaryota; kingdom Metazoa; phylum Chordata; class Ascidiacea; order Aplousobranchia; family Didemnidae; genus Diplosoma; species Diplosoma virens. The sequence goes on along the minus strand of OY796889.1, from coordinate 12,088,688 downwards.
ACGCCCGCGTTGAACCATTAATCGATCCACTGCTCCCTAAAGAGCAGGCTGGGTTCCGACGCGGGAAGTCAACCGTAGATCAAGTTGTTCTGCCAACCCAGAACATCGAGGATTCTTTTGAGGCTAAAAAGAAGGCCGGTGCCGTATTTATCGATCTGACAGCTGCCTATGACACTGTCTGGCACCGTGGCCTTACCTGCAAGCTGCTGAGACTACTTCCGGATAAGCACATGGTCAAAATGATCATGGAGCTTGTCCGAAATCGAAGTTTCACCCTTACCACCGGTGACAGCAAGTAAAGCAGGCTACGCCGTCTTAAAAACGGCGTTCCTCAGGGATCGGTCTTGGCTCCCCTCCTATTTAACATCTATACGTACGATCTTCCTTCCATGATTTCCAGAAAGTTTGTTTATGCTGATGATCTAGCATTGTTGCACTCTTCTGGAAACTGGAAGGACTTGGAGGGGACTCTAAGTCAAGAGATGTCCACACTGTCAGCGTATCTCCAGACTTGGAGGTTGAAGCTCAGTCACACTAAGACGGTGACGACAGCCTTTCACTTAAACAACCGAAAGGCCAAGCGTGAGCTAAAGGTCTACAACAATGATAGACTTTTACCGTTCTGTCCAACCCCTACTTATCTTGGGGTAAAACTGGACAGATCGCTCACATTTCGTCACCATTTAGTGGCATTGCGCAAAAAACTATCTTCGCCCGTCACACTGCTGAGGCGACTCGTGGGCTCGAGATGGGGTGCTGGTGCTAAAACACTACGCATAGCCACCTTGTCTCTAGTCTACTCAACAGCTGAGTACTGTGCGCCAGTCTGGTGTCGCAGTGCTCACACTCGCCTCATTGACAGTGTCTTGAACGCCTTGCGCATAGTTACTGGATGCCTGCGTCCCACTCCAACGGACCACCTACCTATACTCTCAGGCATCCAGCCAGTTGAGCTTCGCCGAATGGGAGCGACACTCTCCTTGGCTTACCGTGGATCTCTGGACCCCGATCATATTTTGTATGGTCTGTTAAGTGGGTCCTCAGATACTTGCCAAGTGAGACTAAGATCCAGACGTCCGTTTGTGCCAGCTGCGCGGAATCTTTTGGACAACCTTGCCAGACTTGGCATCCGCGCCTCTGAATGGAAAAATTTTAAATGGAAAACGGAGTACTGTGAAGGTGCTTCCAGGCTCCGTGCTTTTGTGCCAGAGACCGGTGCCAGGCCTGTTGGGATGGGCTTACCCCGAGCAACTTGGGTTAAGCTCAACCGCCTGCGGACTGGTGTTGGGCGATTCCATTCGTCCATGCACAAATGGGGTCTCGCTCCTTCACCGAATTGCGAGTGTGGCGCCTCTGAGCAAACCGCAGACCATGTACTAACAGCGTGCCCTATACATCGGGCACCACATGGAGCACGAGGTCTGACGGTTTTGGATGACGAAACTCGATGCTGGCTTAATGACATCACTGCCAGCATCTGATCCAGGCAGTGCAGCAGTCTGGGGTAGTAAAAGGATAAACCCTCGGCCCCAGTCCTGTTTGTGTCTGACCTGTAGTGGATACCTCTTCAAACGACGACGACGACGAAGAAGAGTGTGTATAGTCCTTTCTTTTTTGAAGAAACAACAGTCAACAGTAAAGCGTACCTTGATATGCTGCAAAAATGGTTAATGAAACTTTTGTTTGACGGAGAGCAAGCAGACTTTATTTTCCAACAGGATGGGGCACCACCTCACTGGAGTCTCATTGTAAGAGAGTATCTGAACGCTACTCTGCATAGCAGATGAATTGGACGTGCCACAAATGATGATTGCGTGCTCCTGAATTGGCCCCCTAGATCTCCAGACCTAACTCCATGTGATTTTTTTCTTTGGGGCTATGTAAAAGGCTTGGTCTACGTTTCTCCTCTTCCAACGTCAGTGGATGATCTGAAGACTCTGATAACTGAGGCCTTGATAACCATTGACTCGATATGCTTGTTCGAGTTTGGCAAGAAAGGGAATACTGTTTTGATGTGTGCCGTGTAACCAAGGACTCGCATGTTGAACATTTGTAAAAAGTTTAATAAAACCTTTCTTTCTTTGATTTTTGCGTTCAAATTTTTGTGGCGTAAACATAAGAACAGTAGTTTTTATATCTCCAACAGTTATTAAGATATAAATTATCATAAAGTGACATAATGAGATGAAACAACCTGTACATAAATTGACGAAACGTGTCCTTAGGAAAAAGGGCGTAATTAAACTGCTATAGAGCTTTAATGCACATGTTAATTGTTCATTGAGTGTGATATTTAAAAGGTGCGTGAGGAGCCTTCTTTAGATCTCCCTTGAATCTTAAAAACAAAACGGCCCGTTAATAAAAGCACTTGCACAATCTCCCAAATCATTGGTTTCGCTGTATAGAAGACTGCCGCTACCTTTGATAAACAAGACTTCAAATGTTAAAAGTTGTTTAGCGGGCCGCAGAAAATCACGTCGTGGGCAAATGTGGTCTACGGTCCCTAATTTGGAGAACCCTAATATAGGTAATTGTGCCACTACGATCGTACGTGGTTTAAACATCCCAACGACTGGAAAAACAAATTTGACAACGTATTTCAAAATCAATCCGAAACCAAACTAAACCTCAAAAAGATCTCTCTAAAACCCAATGCAAATCCCTCAAAACACACCTATTTCCTATTCCGCTATTGGTCAACATTTATTAGATACTCGTTACAAAATTTGTGCTGAAAAGTTTAAAGCTAATTGGTTCGCAATCTTAACTACAGGACTATCATCTTTTCATCTGGCAATGCTTAAATCTGTCTTCATAGAATCACTTGACCTCTCTCTTTGTTGCCAGAAAGAATTTGTCTTAGGACAGAAGCTTTTACACTTGCTGCGCAAGTGAGTGCGATACCAATCAATCGCGTGCTCTCCTTCTCTAAACCAATCAACGACGTTGTGACTTTTGATGCTCTCAAGCTTTACCGTATGTAAACCAGGTATCTCCTGCAATTTGTCAGTGCCAACGAGTTCTTTTAACAAGAGAGTTCTTCTAATAAGTTTAAAAGGGTATTGCTTACCAGCTTGCAAATTTTTCAAATTGAAAAGGGCAAAAAAACACTTGTAAGATTATTGTGAGTATAAACTAAGAATATGAGCTAGTCAAAAATTTGAAGCTAAGTTGAATCCAAGGCCCGGCATCGGTTGAAAATAACGAGTTTGAGTCCGAATCTCGTACAATTCTAGTATAACCTGAAAATGCATTTTCCGACTTTACAAGTTCTCGTATAGATCCTAAGTTTTTTTTCTTTAAAAATTGGTTCTGTCACACGTCAAGTTACACTAAGGTTCATGACAAAAAAAGTAGAATATTTTTTGTATGAGGCTGATCAACTCTACACAAGCTCATCACATGTCACTAAAACCGTAAGGTGGCGCTAACTGACAATATAGTAACTTTTTTAATTCAACAAAAACGTTGGGTTCAGAATTTTTAATAGTGTACGATCTGAACAATAAATTCATTTATTAATACCAACAAAAGCTTTCGCATTTGTGAGCCAGAAAAATTTTCACTACCTTTCGAAAAGGTAGGCCACATACTAAACCGCCACTCAATCATCTTATCAATACGCAAACAAACGAAAAAACAGACAAGCTAACTAAGCTACAGATGACATATTGTGAAATTAAATAAAAAGCACTTGTCAAGATTATCAAATCAAAAGATAAAATGTTTGAATAATTTTAGACATGTTTTAAACAGCATTGCTTCAGATCAATGCTTTTCAACTGGCTGTATAATTCACCCCAGGGTGTAGCAAAATTTTTTAAGGGTCTACCAGCTTGATGGGGTGTAGGGGGTGTACCGGTTTGTAGGGACTTTTTCTAGTTTAGTATGACAATTAGAATACCTTTTATTTTTATTTTTTATTATTAAATTTTTTCTATTATACTCTATCTTTATTTTTTTTAAGTCCTTATTCTAATTTAAAGAAAAAAATCAAGTGAAAAAAAAGTTTTTACGTTAAATATTTTTTTAGACTTTAAAGAAGGGTTGCCCAACCTTTACAATCTCCAGCCAAATTTTGGTCTGCAAGTTTATCGCGAGCAGCAATTGGTGCAATAAACCAAATGATGACCTTTATTGGTTTTCATTTTAATTTTAAAGTGTTATTTTTAAATTTGAACCATAACGGAACCACAAATTTAGTTGAAGACGAAAAAAGGTTATCACTTTGTTTGCTGCTGGCCGCAGGCTGGCAGTCCTGGTTTAAAATATGATTCAAGAATATGGTGTAGGGTTTTTTAGTTTAGCTAAAAGCGTGTGGCGTTACAAAAAAGATTGAAAAGCACTGTTTTAGATTTGGCCAGTCCGGCTGTGTCCTTTAAAAGCACGATGCAATTTTGCACAACTCAAGAAATGCTTTTTTATTGATAAGGCAACTGGAAATTTTCAATAAAATATTAGGAAGAAAAAAAATGCATATGGTGATTTTAAGTTTTTTTCATAACGAAAGTGTAAGGGAAAAACAAATTCATTGTTTATAATTTGTTAGAAACAGTCTTGGCGCGTTTTAAATAAACCAAAAATCATGATTGTGAAAAAAATGGAAGCGTGCTTTTGTCATAGGTCTGTTTCTTTTAAAAAGTCACAGTTATTAAAACTGACAAATTACGCCTATACGTGTAATAATAGAAGTACATGAAGCTACATAAGCATTTTGGCTAAGGATTTCATATGGCTGTTTTAGATACCAGTATTGGTACGGGCAAACCAAACTATGTATAGTTAAAAGTCACCAGTCAGAATGGACTGACCAAATTGATTTCGAGAAAAGAAGACAACATTTCATATTTTGCAAGTTTTCTGTCTTGAATCCTACTTAACCCATTAGTGCATAAAGTTAATTTTTTCGTATTTTTGGCAAATAAAACTTCAAGGTATAATAATTAAACCTTTATTTAACTGTTTAAACTAAAAAAATAAAATTCTAACTGTAAATGGAAAAATTACAGGCCATCCGATTTTTCGGATGGTATGCAAACTGGTACCTATAATTTCCCTTATAGAAAATATTGAAAAAAATTTATTCAAAAAATGGTACTTTGTTTTTTAAAGAAATAGCCATATAAAATATTTTCCTTTTCCATTTGCAAACGTAATTATTGAATGTAAATAATAGAAACTTTATCTTTGGGAAAGTAAAGCGCATACCGGTACATGTGTTAGAGAAAAAGCTATGTTTGAGTGTGATAATCTTGAAACATTTTGGATGAACTCCTACTTCACATTTAGAGCATATAAACTTTGCTTTCCCTCGACAGTGCCGACACAGCTTTTCTGTTTGGACACTTCTAGGATAATGCCAAGTCCATCAAAACGAACATCTTTTACTACAGTTGGAGGTATTTTTCCTTGACTAGAGGGTGTCCCATAGGACTTTAGCAATGACTTTGCAATATATCTTTTGAAGTCAAGAAGTGGCATGTTGTATCCAAACTTTCTACTCAGTAGCCATGCATTTACTACTGAAACATCCAGAAAATAAACAAATATCGACCACCACCATTTTCTTTGTCTGATGTGAGTTCTGTAAGTAGAAATAAATTGATCCATTTTATCTACTCCTTTCATATGGCGATTGTACGTCTAAATTGATTTTGGAATTGGGATATTTATATATTGTCTGGTTTATTGAGAATATCTACTTACAGAACTTTCACCTTGATTGCAGTCAAATGTTGATGCTAAATAAACTACATTGTTGTCAGTCCATTGAGTCACTGAAAAATCTTTATTATTCCTAAACTCTATGGTTCCTCTGATTTTTTTGCAAGCTACTTCTTTCTTTGGTAGTGGACAATTGTATAATCTATTAGCTCTTACTATGCCAGATGCAGAAACTCCATTTTCCACTAAGATAGACATCAAATGAAAGGAAGTAAAGAAATTGTCAAAGAACACTTTGTATCCTGAAGTTTGCTCATCTATTTTTGAGAGCAAGTTCAACACAACTGTACCACCCAATCCTATATGCTTTACATATTAACTTTGTTTGCCAACATATATATCAAATGCCATCATGTATCCTGATGATGTACACAAAGCCCAGTTTTTAAAACCGAAACGTATTGGCTTACTGCGAATAAATTGTTTTGCATAATGCTTTCATAGTATGGAATCATGCTTTTATCTACAGATAAATATTCTTCTCCAGGAGAATGTTCTAGAAATCTTTCTTGCAGGAGCTGAATAAATGGTCGTAATTTGTAAAGTCTATCACTTGGATCAATTTTAAAATTATTTAGATGGATTGACCTCATTATAGCTTCAAATCTATTGCATCGAATACTGTTGCTTAGTAACTTTGGTACATTATCATCTCTATCCCAGTATAATCTTTTATTTGGAACTGGCATATAACCAGACAATATTAAATCGCCTAGAAAAACCATTAGCTCCTGTTTAGAAACATTTATATCTGCATTTTTTTGCTTGCTGTAACGATTTGTCTCTTCCAATATTTTATCAATAAGAGAGTCATCAAAGAATAGCTGAAAAAATTCTAGAGGATTTTTCGCTGCTGTTGATTTAGTTGAGGGTGGTTTGGCAGTAAAAGCAGTGGTGCCTGATTTCATTCTTTTTCCTTCTTTGCTCCATTTATATGAGACAGATTTACAACTTTCAATCAGTTCATCATCTAAAAATTTTATTTTGCGCTCAGAATTATTTTTGATTTAGGTTGCAACATGCGCTTCTGCCTGTAGTAATCCTCGACCAAGGTGATTCAAGTTGCCTTCTCTCAATATCTGAAATATCTGAATCCTGGTCAGAAATCTCACCATCATGTACTGGAAGTGTGCAATAAAGTGCTTCATCATCTTCCAATGCCAAATCTTCTAAATTGGCCAAAATTTCTCCCATAGTAATAGGTTTACTAGAAAGAAGAAAAATTCTAAGAAATTAGAAATATTGGCGGTAATATTGACACTTTGGGAGGAGAGTAATCCAAAATTTTAAAAGTTGGCAAAATAGTAAAAATTGTATTCAAATGTGTTTATGTGATACAATAACTCTTTCCTGGGTGTATTTCTGCCATACAGATCAAGATCCAAATTGTAGATGTTTTTTGCATCTTTCTCTCAACTTTCAAAATTTTGGAAAATGTTCCCCCTGGGGGAGACTTTATTACCATATTTTATTTGAAACACTGGGACAAAGACATTGATCACATAGTCAAAGAAAAAGAGGCAACATATTCTCAAGTTTATTCAAAAAATGGGCACTCAACATTTTGAATCATGTTGCAGCTCTTCTTGTTCTATTTAGAAGAGTTATGTTCCTCACTGCATGCGATCCGATTTTTCGGATCATAAAAATAAATGACATATAACAAGCTTGAATATTATTCAAAATTTAAAATATAACAATATATTATTATTTACACCTTCCTAACTATTGTGCATGAAAATCAAGTTTGCTAATGATAAATTAAAGTTTTTATTAAAAAATCTTATCGGTTGGGTTCCAGTTTTCTTGATCTTGATGGCATGTCCATTTTCATCAATATTTTAAAATAACTGACAAAGATTTTTTTATAGTTTTAATAAGTAAATTAGAAATATTATCAATCTGTTTATACAAATTTATAACCTGAAAAAAAAATATTGGAAAACAAAATATTTATTAGCATTTAAAGTTGATCCGATTTTTCGGATGGTATGCACTAATGGGTTAAATGATTATTTTCTCTTAAAAATTGATTTAATATGTTTCCAGCATCTGGTTATTGGCTTAAGTGATACACAACGCCGCTTCTATCGGCGCAGCTTATATTATTAAGGGGGTCTACTATCGCATCTGGTAGAAGCCCATAAATTTTAGATTTATCCCTTTATACATGACCAGCTCTGCGTCATATCCTGGAAGAGAAGACTGTCTCTGATAAGAGTTTAAAACTCGAAATCATGGTCGGGCAGTGAGCTGGGTTTGGCGTGAATGATGCACAATGCCACAGATGGTTCTCTTTAGTGATATCTGTCGTAAATTCAATAGTGATATTTAGCTGATTCAAATGAACCTGTTCTTAACATATCGTCATTTCAACGAACCGGTTAAACTATTTGCTCAAATTAAAATTAATAGATCCGAAAGTGAAACTGAATGACAAAAATTCTCAATCTGGCTCTAAATAAATCTTGTTCTTAAATTTTTTAAATCCCACCACTGCCTAACCTCGATGTGTTTACATTATTATCAATGATTTCTAATGTTAAAAATAGACAAGTTACAGGAGAGGGACATACAAAAAATTCTTACGAGTACTGGCCGCAAAATATTAGCTGGCACAGGTCTCTACGCGGTTTTGCTTTCAATATTTCTCTTGGTAATGCAACCATGCAAATCCTTGATCTTAGCTATTGTAATTTATTGAGCATTTGCATATTACAACGTTGTTTTCGTTTTTGTTGCATGTCCCATTTTCCGTTGCGTAAATACATTGGGTAAATAAATATTTTGTTTAAGTGGCGGAAATAAAAAACGACTGAACTGAACTGAATTATTTTCTTCGAAAATTTTGTGAAAGTCTTTGAATAATTCTTTAAATAAAAGCTACTGTAGCATGTTTTTTTTATTATTTATTTCATCTCTATATTTATCCTCCTGACTCGCAGGAAAGCGACGGAGGCGCTAATACATAGGGTAGGCAATTACCCCGACCTGCTTCCGGAGATGCCAAGGTATTGGTGTCCGCTTGTAATTTAATAGAGACATGACTGTAATTTAGAACTGCTTGCCAGGACCACCAAGCAGGGGAATGTGCCGTAAAGTGTCTTTCCCAAGGACACAACAGAACGGCGCAAGTGGGTTTTGAACCTAGACCGTGTTGATCACGAGCCCGGTGCTTTAACCACTCAACCACGCTGCCGACTTTGGGAGAAAAAGAACCATGCCTATAAAGATATTGCTCCTTGAAAGCATTGGGAAGACAATTTAAATTTTTTGCTAAACTTAAGGTATTTTTACTTGCTAAATTTTGTTTAAATTCGGTAAGAACCTTAGTGTACTAGTAACAACAGTATCGAAAAGCATGATGCAAATAGCAATAGATAAATCTTTTTTCAAAAACCAATAGTTTTTCTCATTAAGTTAAAAATATATTTGAAATTAAAGAATAAATTGCTCTTACACATGGAATAAAATAAAATCAAAAATTTTAGATCTTTTGCCGAACGAAACAAATATTTGTGGGGCACCCCTAAAAATATGACGCACATGTTAGAAACTTTAAATACGTAAGTTGAAATGGCTTTGATGACAACAAAAAAATTTGAACGTCAAAAAAGATTAGATCATTGAATAAAAGGTCAATATTGTAGAAAAGAATTCACCTTCTAAGTAAGCTCTTTCTATGAGCCATTGTCTGGGTAACGTCACAACAAACCACTTTTCAAAATGAATTTCAAAACGCAGAAATATTGTCTTTATAACAATAGCAGAGAGCAAAGTGTTTGCTTATGTGGGACAATGCTATAACTTGAGAACAGAGATTTCAAGCTGTTTGGCTTGTAATGTGATATCACAAATCGAAGCAATAAAAGATCTTTTATTGTTTCTGCAACATAGAGTCAGTTTATTCTTTTCGCGTCTTGTTGTAATAGCGTGAAAGTTGTTGCGATTGTCATAAAAATAAAGAAATTTAATGTGTGGACACAACAAAGTCGAGGTAGTAGCCACAGCTAGGATTTTAAAAATGAAACAAAAACAGTTGGTTACCACTTATTAAAACCAAAAAAGATCTTTACTTTAAATTTGAATGACGTTGCTCCTTTAAAATCTAAAAAAACTAGTGAAGACGGAAAAAAACACCAGCTACTGTTACGTCGCTGTTTTACTGCAGCATAGATTGTTTGAAATTGTTACGTTAAAAAATAAGATTGCAAAGAGACGGCGGGCTGTATTCTTTTAATAAGTCTCGGGCTGGATGACTTTACTTGGATTTGGCCCGCGGGCCGTGGGTTTCCGTCTCTGCTGTAGCCATGGCTTTAGTTCAACTATTTCTAAAATTGGAAATCTTTTCATCACTCGATTAGTATAATACCGTAGTGGCTTGTTCTTGAATTCAACGCGAAAAGTAGGGTTTTGTTTACCGGGTCATATATAAGACAACAGCTCCCCACCGTTGCGACCGTACCGACTATGGGTCTGGGGTTCACCAGCACGATGTTCTGGAATGGAATACCGCCATCTGTTGGTGCGCTTTAGTTTGATAAGTTTCGGGTTGGGTAAGCAATCTAGGCTTAGAAAGAAATGGAGTTTTTATTAATGATACGTAATACGAAATATAATGCTTTTTTTTGTTTGGCATACATGCATAAGCAAAAGCTCTTGATTTTTATTTAACAACAACAACACTAACGACAGAGTTGAGGTACAGCCCTCTTTTTACTGATTTACTTTGATGTAATTTCGGACTTTCCAGCCATTAAAACCGGGCCAAGAGCAGAACACTGTTTTTACATAAGTTTCGGAATCCTAGCAGCATTTAATTACTGTAATTAGCTGCATAGCCGTACCTGCCAGGGGGCAGGGGGCAACTGCTCCCCAATTCTTAAGAATTTGGGCAAAATTAAAAATTTTCAGGCAACGATAGGAAAAATATGAACAAAATCAGGAATTTTAGGGAGGTGACAAGGAATTGTTTGAAAAAAATAATTTTTTGTGCATCAAAAATGGATAGGCTACTAATTGCAGAAAAACCTTTTTTTGGTCTTCAAACTAAATTTTAAAAAAATTTTCTTATATATGTAAAGTACTAGAAAATCATGATTCCGGAAAACGTCCCAAAATTTGGGCAAAACTCTATTGCCCCCTAATTTTTTTTCGGCAGGTACGCCTATGATTAGATGTCATGGTCTGCAGTGAATTGAGGAAAAAACTTATTACAGTGTTTCTTGAACTGGGGTCATGACCCCCGTGAGGATGACCAAGTTTTTTCAGGGGGCCGCAACAATACTCTATATAATATTTTTAGTATCTTTAATTACAGAAAAGAAAATGGAAAAAGAGTCGTAGGCTATATGAAAATCTTAAAAAGGGTCATAAATTCCAAAAAACACCAAAATGTTAAGAAATACTGCCGTATAACAAGTTTTTTTTTTTTTTACATTGACATTAAGCGAAAGAGTTTTCTAAACATTGATATCATTTGTTTCGTGAATAATTTCAAACCATGTCCATTAATTTTCTCTTTTTTTGTCCTAATTTCGGAAACGGATGAACAGTTCTGATAAAATCGTAAGTCGCGTCGAGGTTTGCGGCTGCTACCAACAATCAGTCGCCGACGTTTATCACGTGGCATTGCTATAGCAACCAGAATGGGTATGTTTTGCTGGTAAAATTCATATTTTTTAAATAAGAAATTTTGAGGCAGAGCTTCAAAGTGTAGATCGGGAGCCCGATTGCAGGGTGACCTGACATCGTAACTGCAAATTCTCTTTTAAAACTCTGTTTGACACTTTCAAAGTAGTACCCACTGATTTTTGAACATTCCAAACAAATACAGCAAAACTTTGGACAATTTTAACGACCATCTCCACTTATTCATATTTTCTTTGTTTATTGCTTGAAAATTTTTTTCATTCAGACTATTTTTACCTAAGTTATGAGTAGATTTTGTTGAGAAAAATAGTTTGTTGTACTTTAATTAAGCGATAAAATGTGAATGCCTAATTAAGATATAATTTAATACATAATTGAACGAAAAAAATCTTTCAACTGAGCGTTTCGAAATATTGTTAAAAATAAAAATTATTGAAAATGATATAAAGTTAGGTTTTTAACCTTCAGTCGCATTAAAATAATTGTTTCGTTTTGTGTGAAAGTAAATTTATTAAATCTAGTTAATTTTTAAAGTTGTCCTTTTTTGACAGGTCATCTAATATCGTCAAAATGCAAGAATATTGTTCGTTGACAATTGCATTGTTTCAGTAATTGTAACGAACACATGCATTACAAACTAGTTGTGTGAAATAATTCCTTTTGTTTGTATACAATCACAAGTCTTGCTTTACTTCTGTTGGAATAACAGTACGATAATCATTTCTTTTTCTGTGTTTGGTAGTGTTGTTTCTGCTTTTTCCAAAGTAAGTTGTATCGTTTACTACAGGTTAGTAGCCATAACTAATTTTTTTTATTGCATCTACCTACAGCTATTTACTAATATGTGATTGTATAATTTTATGGTTATTAAATCAACAGTTTGTTACAAACTATAGAATAAATTAAAGTTTTTTAAAAAAAATTGTTATGTGCATTGAAGTTTGAAAGCGATTCTTTAAATTAGTCGACCATATCAATAGATCTTAAAAATGATCATGTTAATGATGACAAAATCCTTATTTAATCGATCGAAAAAGCGAAAGCCATATTGATAATTGGAAAATTTTAAATTGCTAACGTCAATTTAATAGTTTTGAAAAAATCTAGTAATAAAGCAATATACAGTGATTTTATACGATAATTTTGCCGTCACTTTAAGATAAATTCTGATAGTGAAAAACGATGATTTGTCGGTAAGTTTTTTTTAAATATTCTAGTAATTAAATGTGTCGTACAAGCAATGTTTACTGAACTTTTCGCTAATCAAACAACTGCGAAGGATGTTTGCCCGTCTAAAATTTTAGCAAGTGCAAAAACATGATTTCATGTTGCTTTGAACCAACAATAAGTTAGAACGTATTCAATTATTCAACAAAAAGCTTTTTTCAAGCTTGAGAGAACTAAAAAGAAACATAAAACGTAGCAGTTGAAGGAATTATGCCAATAGTTTATTGTTTTCTCGAGTTGTCACCATGGTAAAGGAGGAAAGTGTTGCTGAGCGACAGAGCAACGACTTCTACCATTACAATAAAAAAAGGCTTTATTGAACGAAAGAAAAATAGGCTGGCCCAGACGAACAAGTTTTAAAGTCTAGTAAACTTTCTGAAAGTGATCATTTGCACTTAGACAGTGAAAAAGCAGTTAGTGAATCGTTTTTGTTTTACTGCAGTATAAATTTTAAAGAAACATGCGTGAAATCGTTCATCTCCAAGCCGGACAATGCGGTAACCAGATCGGCGCCAAAGTAAGCAATCTTGGTGTGAAATGATTTTTCATTTCGTCAATGGTGTAATTAATTAACTTGGTTTAATTAAGCGGCCTCATGCGAATGTTGCATTGTGAAAAAATCGATTTTTGTCAGCTAATCATTGAAAAGCAATCTGCTAGAATGGAATTACTTTTTATTCGGTTGATATGTTGAAACTGCATTGTTAGGAATGCAAAGTCTTATTATCTGCAAAACGGTTTGTTACTTGACTCTGAAAATTACAAAGGCGTGTGTCAAAAGCTGAAGTATTCCAACACTTTTTGAAAGTTTAACTTAAACACCGTAACAAAGACAAGAACATAAAACCGGTTAAGATTATTTTTATTTCATGGCACGCTCTACTTGCAGTTTTATACAAAGTTATTTCTTAACAAAACCACAAGCTAAAAGCGTCTTTTATACGCCTGACTGCCGAGATGATGGTGATCTTATAATAACAAACAGAAGCATACAGACCATTTACTTGGCTACTTGATTTAGCATTGTGGCGTAAAATCAATTTTTAAATCTCTTTAGTTTTACAATTTTTAAATGACAATTTGAGTCAAGTGCAAGTTATTTCAAATTTCAAATTGTCATTAAGACTAGTAAAGAAAAACTTTCGTGTTGGACTTTCTTTTCTGGAACTTTCTGTCGAATAGGTAAATATAACCAGACAAAGCAAATCCTCAATCAGCCGAGAAGTTTGCGTACTTGGTGAGTGCACGTGTGTGCGTGCGCGAGCAATTCGACATATGGCTGAAGGCTAAAAACTGAGTGCTTGACCAGTGCTGCTGTAGTCAAATCGATTTAAGCGCCACTCGCCCTTTTAATATTCAGAGGAATCAGAAGGTAGACTTCAGCGGTTGTGTTTTGATTGAAAATTTACAAAAAATATGCGAGAAATAGTACATTTGCAGGCCGGTCAGTGTGGTAATCAAATCGGAGCTAAGGTGAAGAATATAATGTTTTTTATGTAATATTCAAATTAATGTTAGCAATAAAAATTGAATCGTAAAGAATTATAGCTAGTGTTTAACGTGGTTGTTAAAAAAAGCAATAAAAAATTTATTGGACACAAGTCTTTTTGACATACATGTCCTTAAACGTTATTTGTTATTTCAGTTCTGGGAAGTTATTTCCGACGAGCACGGAATTGACCCAACTGGCACCTACCACGGGGATAGTGACTTACAATTGGAAAGAATCAACGTCTACTACAATGAGGCCACTGGTAAGTTTATAAAGTTTTATGTTTATTGAAGAATTTACGTTTTACCAATATCTGGTGAAAAAACAGGTGGAAAGTACGTTCCTCGTGCTGTTCTGGTGGATCTCGAACCCGGAACCATGGACTCCGTTCGATCGGGACCTTTCGGACAAATTTTCCGTCCTGACAACTTTGTCTTTGGCCAAAGCGGCGCTGGAAACAACTGGGCCAAAGGTCACTACACGGAAGGCGCTGAACTTGTGGATTCCGTTCTTGATGTAGTACGTAAAGAAGCGGAAAGTTGCGATTGCCTTCAAGGTTTCCAGCTCACTCACTCTCTTGGTGGCGGCACCGGTTCTGGAATGGGAACTCTATTGATCAGCAAAATTCGTGAAGAATACCCAGACAGGTTTTTAAGAGAAAATAATTGTCTGATTACTTCGAAATCGTAAACCTTAAACGTTCTTTTTAGGATTATGAACACTTTCAGTGTAGTCCCATCCCCCAAAGTATCTGACACTGTTGTTGAACCTTACAACGCTACCCTGTCCGTCCACCAGCTGGTAGAAAACACTGATGAAACCTACTGCATTGATAATGAAGCCTTGTACGATATTTGTTTCCGTACCCTCAAGTTGACTACCCCCACTTACGGCGACTTGAACCACTTGGTCTCTGCCACTATGAGCGGTGTTACTACATGTTTAAGATTTCCTGGTAAGTAGTACAGCTTTTAGGCAAGATTTGTGTAAATTAGCTACACCCAAACTTCCAATTTTATGGCTATTAATTTTTTTAGGTCAATTGAATGCTGATTTAAGAAAGTTGGCTGTCAATATGGTCCCATTCCCCCGTCTCCACTTCTTCATGCCTGGATTCGCTCCTCTTACCAGCCGAGGAAGTCAGCAATATCGTGCTCTCACTGTTCCCGAACTCACACAGCAAATGTTTGATGCCAAAAACATGATGGCCGCCTGTGACCCGAGACACGGTCGCTATCTGACCGTCGCCGCCATGTTCCGTGGTCGCATGTCCATGAAGGAGGTCGATGAGCAAATGTTGAACGTCCAGAACAAGAACAGCTCCTACTTCGTTGAATGGATCCCGAACAACGTGAAGACGGCAGTCTGTGATATTCCACCCCGAGGTCTCAAGATGTCCGCCACTTTTATTGGCAACAGCACTGCTATCCAGGTGCGGTTACAGTGATGGCAAAAATAACTCTTTACTGATAAGGAGCATATATTTAGTTTATATTTGTTGTTTTCAGGAACTCTTCAAGAGAATCTCTGAACAATTCACAGCCATGTTCCGTCGTAAAGCGTTCCTTCACTGGTACACTGGGGAGGGGATGGACGAGATGGAATTCACCGAGGCTGAGAGCAACATGAATGATCTTGTCAGTGAATACCAGCAATACCAGGATGCTACTGCTGAGGAAGAGGGCGAATTCGATGAAGAGGAGGAAGAGCAAGAAGAAGCTTAAATTTGTTACACTCTTTACAACTATCAAACCGATGCAATCATTAATATTTTTTCGTCCACTTGGTTAAGTTAATTTATCTCAATATACAGATCGGCAAGAAAAAAAAAAACTAATTTGTATTAATCTGTCTGGTTTCTCTTAAGTCAGCTTTTCAAGATGCTTAGAATAATAAACTTTCAGTGCCACGCCAGATTTCGTCACTCGACCTCATTAATGAAAAAGATGCGCTAGGTGGAGACTCCAGCGGTTATTCGTCAAATTTCTCGCCATTTATCGACTCCGATTCTGCTCATCACTCGACCCCTTGCCGCGCTTTTGCGAATTTTTCGTATAACGATATTGGCATGGCTGCTGCCTTCACTTTTAAGCGGCAATTACCGTGCAGTCTCAAACTTGCGTAATTTTTTGTTGTTGTGGCAACTTCGGGTATCTACTTTGGGTATTTTGGGTAAACACTCGCTTAATCAACTGAATATCTTCGGAAAAACAAACACTTAATAACTCATTAAAACATGTTTGTCTTTATATTGATTTAAACTTTGTAATTGAAGATAAACCTTTGTTTTTAAAGTTGTTTCCGTAAAAAATTTTTATTGGCATCGACGATTAGTCTTCGGTTTTAAAAGCAATTTAAAAAAAAAAAAAACTTGTTTAATAGAATGTCCAACGAAAATTGATATCAAAGTAATCTTCAATATTTTAATTTGATGCAAATTTTTAAAACAAAAAGTACGAAGCGAAAAGCCAGTTTTAAAAATAGACTAGTACCATTGCCGGTCAGAGGATATTTATATAAAAAAGTCATTGGCCAGTGGCCACAAAAAGTTTGTGGTTGGAACAGTTAAAAACTCAACTGACAGCAACGTCTGATTTTTGGAATATAAAAATAACATTCTGTAACTTTTTCTCCTTATTTAACTTCTCGCAAATCATTTTTACGAGGAGTTAAAAAATCAACTGTTGTTGATGGATTTTTTATGGGTAAAATGTATACAAAAATTTAGTTTCTGTTAATTCTACTTAGTAGATTAAAATTTTTTTTTACGGTTCCCTTTTATTTAAAACAATAAAACCGAAGTGAAAAGAATGAAACATAACCATAAAAAAACAAAGCAAAATAGCAGTAGAAAAAAATGCAGATTTTAAACCAGGACTTTTCAAACTTTGTTTCTTGGAATAAAAACTAATGCATAAAATAGAAAATTTAATGCGATCCAAAATATAATCGCGATTAAAAATTTCTGAAGACCCTTGTTTACATCAAATCAAGACCGTCTTCTTTCCGCTTTCTCTTGCTTTGTCTACGTTCTTAGTCTTCCGTCTAGAAGAGCAATTGTAACGCACTGCCCCAAATCCTGCGCTAGTCCACTTTGATATTGTGCAAACGCCAGAACTTCGAGTTGACTTTTATAATAGAAATTCTAAAAGTCGATTAAATTTATTCAAAAACCATTCAGATAAAAATTGTTATTTTTTAATTATAGATTTACAGAAATTACTTAAACAGCGTAAACAGATTAGTTTTTTTGCTCTTAAATTCTAGTAATTGACTGCAATTAGATGGCGTTCTTCAATTTATAATAACTATAGTAAATTTTTTAAACGTTATAGCTACAACAGACAAGAATTTTGCTTTTGAGAAAAGTCGTTTAGCTTCATGTATTTTTGTCAAGTTTTTGTTCAAGTGATTTTGTTTGTCTTATTTTATAAACCAGAAGTTTTGAGGTAATGCGAAATATTTACAGTAGATACAACAACCGCACAAAAATTGCTCGAAAAGGAGTTGTGAAATTTTTTTTTATTTGAATACCGCAAACTCGTATTAACAACAAAAGCTGGTCAGAAACTCAAATAACTGTAGCATAAATTACCCAGGTAGACTGAACATCTGCCAGACTGATTTCCGTTGTGCTTTTCTTTCTTCTGCTTGCAAGTCGGAGTGTTAACGCACTGAGTTATCTAGCTAAGTAACGGAGCCTAAGAACAGGATCAGAAGTACAAACGTAGTTTTAAATCAGCTTTTTAGTTTCTATGTAAGAAAAGCCTACAGTAAAATCAATCTTGTACAAGATTCAGGCGTCAGTAACTGTTCATAAACATAAAACTGTGACACTGCATTTCAAGCAGATGTTGAAACAATTCAATTCGTGCACTAAATACGATTCATGAACTTATGAAATAAGACATAGAAATAATCGAAGATTTGTGGCTTCTACCAAATGCAAGACTACACTGATAGAAGCGGCATTGTGCATCACGCACGCCGATGACCTGATGCAAAAATATGTTGAGTTATAGGACAGATGGCACTAAAGAGTACAATCTGTGGCCACAAATGGTAAAGTGGCACATGTCCTATAACTCGATAATAAAAATAGCATGATGTAAAGATTAAAGCTGATGTACAAAACCGAAGACATTTGCCAAGTAAATTGGTTTGTACTTTTAACGATTCGAAACCACAATTTACTTTATAAGAAATGGCGCAATTGGCGGCCACAAAGATTTTTTTGTTCTTTTGCGCTTTCGTCGTCGTCATTTGAAAGAGCATCCAATTCAGGTCAGACAAAAGCAGGACTGGGGCCGAGGGTTTATCCTTTTACTACCCCAGGCTGTTGTACTGCCCGGATCAGATGCTGGCAGTGATGATATTAAGCCAGCACCGAGTTTCGTTATCCAAAACCGTCAGACCTCATGCTCCATGTGGTGTCTGATGTATGGGGCACGTGGTCTGCGGTTTGTTCAGCGGCGCCGCACTCCTAATTTGGTGAAGAAGCGATACCCCATTTGCGCATGGACGAATGGAATCCCCCAACACCTGTAATACCCTACAACTACGCTTTAATATCCTACAAATCCAGTAGTATTGACAGGGGCGCCGGAGTTTTTTCCAGGGGGGCAAATTTCAAAAAAAGGGCACTCCAACAAAAGTCGATCATAGCAACCATATCGCAATTAAATTAGCGTATTCTCTAAAAAAAAGGTCTTCACTTGTAGCCCATCTCCAATTTTCTTGTTTTCGCCCCAAAATCATAGTGTTCTCTAAAAAAAAAAAAAAGTCTTCACTTATAGTCGATCTCCGATTTTTCTATTTCGTCCCAAAATCAAAGGTCTTCACTCAAAATCGTTCTTTCACTCTAAACAAACATCTGCCTCATTCGCCTCACCCAAAATCCATCACTACCTAAAACTTACGATTTTCGCGACTTTCATTACTGTACCATGATTTACGGATGTCTTTAATTTTAGAAACATCGTTGCATTTGATGGTGATCGAGATTACATAGGTTAAATGTAGAGCAGATCTAAAAATATTTCTGTAAGACAAATTTCAAAAGGCACAATCTGTCCCTTGTGGCCCCGTGTTTTCAGAATATTAAAAGGCAGGGCGGCAATTGTCCCCTGCCCCCCGCTTCCGGCGCCCCTGAGTATTAAAAAGCCAACTGTTAAGTCATAAACATTCTTTGCCGATGTTTGCATTCGGCGAAAAATGCTTACGCAATTTAGACTCTGAGCATGAGAATCCCGAAATAGGTGTTGGGTGGTAAAATCGCCGAAAATAAAAAGTCAAAAGGGGCGGACGATGGTAAGAGGAAGCATAAAAGAATTTAAGGCGGATACAAAGAAGTATGTATGGGTGGGATGTAAAGGTTGAAAAGATGGGTGGATGAGGGGGTCTCTTTCTATCTTGGTCGAGTGGTTTGAACGCTGTGCTTATGATCAACATGGTCTCGGTTCAAAACCCACTCGCGCCTTTCTGTTGTGTCCTTGGGAAAGACACTTTACGGCACATTCCCTGCTTGGTGGTCCTGGCAAGCAGTTCTAAATTACAATCTAAATTAAATTACAAGCGGACACCAATATCTTGGCATCTCCGGAAGCAGGTCGGGGTAATTGCTTACCCTATGTATTAGCGCCTACGTCACTTTCCTGCGAGTCAGGAGAGGTGTTGAGTAGAGAGAGGACAATAGAATATATCTGCGGTGTACAAATTACGGGCTGGCAAACCATTTTATCAGACCACCAAGTGTTCAATGCTTTATCTAGAAATGCGGCTAGATCTATAAATTTCACTGTAATTGAAAAAAGTCTTAAAAATTACCACAGTACATTTAACTAAAAAAAAAATAGTTGTCACAGAAACCACAGTATAGAAAACATATTTACGTGCAGCAATGGCATAACTATAAAAATATGCTATTTTTAGGAATAACAAAATCAAAAAGTTTAAGAAATAAAGATTCGTCCATTAAAAAACAATTAAAACATGTTTGCTAAAAAACAAAGCAAAATGGCAAAAAACTGGCTTCAAATATCAATAAAAAACTCCGAAAATGTTTAAAGACGATTCCAATGGAATTAGCATTAATGTAAAGCGCAATAAAGCTAAAAAACGATTAAAAACTTTTTGTCGTTGTTGGCAGGTTATAAGGTGAAGTTGAACAAGTGCTAAGCTTTGGCACTGTAGATCAGCGTGGTATAACTACGGGCCAGATTCCAAGTGAAGACCTTTTTTTTTTTTAGAGAACATCATGATTTGGAACAATTTCTAGCCGGCTGAGGCCCGCAAGCTCGAACAGTTTTGAAAAGTGGCCCGCAAGAGCGAAGGACTTGGACCCACCCTGCTGTAGATAATCGGTTCAAATGTGAGGCGCAAAACTGATTTTATTTATCTAGCCCTAGATCTAGAAGCGGCCAAAAAAACCCTGGGAGAAAGGCTTTGCTATCAAAAATGCTACTACCAAGAGAAAATTGAAAAATATGCACACCACCACATGCCAAGTATTGGTTTTCAAACTTGATTTTTTTACTTTTTCGAAAAAACAGCAGAACCCTATCAACTTTAAAAACATTTTCAAAGACTAATGTAATATAATGAATTATTGTAAAATAAAGCGGACGTGCCTAGGAGAAGCGAACATTTAACAAGACAAACAGTGATTTCGTGACTAAAAAAAACCTTCAAACTAAAGCATTTTTCGCAAGCTCCAGCAAAGTTGCTCATGAATTCCAGTTTGAAACTCATGCACTAAGATACTCTGTAAGTAGAATAAAATATACAAAAAAAATACTCAAATAAAAATATAACTTAATAAAAGAAATATTAAAATTACAAAAAACAGAGAGGATAAAAAATAAATTCAAAAACTGCCATTAGAAAAAGGGGCAATATTATTGGTAGCGGCTGAAAAAGAATTGTTTTTGGTAGATGATCGCAAAAGTTTAAAAAATCAGTCCATTTCACATAATTTGTCCAAAGCCACATCAAGTACAATTCTCTGTAGAAGCTTTTTCTGATACCAATCCAGAGGAAAGCAAGGTTCCCTTTTGCGACTTTCATTTAACTCCAGGGTTTTGTTCAAAATTATACTAAACATCATGTGATCCAGTAGGTAATCAACATCCAATGCTGTTGTTTTCTGTTGGGGCAGAAGAGCTTCAAGACACATACCGTCTAAGATGTACTCAGAAGCAAACTGAAAACACAAGAATTATTTCAATCAAACGCGTTGTTCTATGATTTTTTAAAGATGCAATAAATTGATTTTTAATACTGAATAAATGTATAATTAATAATTAAGTAATTTACCAGTGATAGCGATTTTCAAAGTTTGATCTTAACCCTATATGGACGGATTTAATTTTGTGCACGTTAAAAATTATTTCAACCGTTTTTTGGTGACAGTAACTTTCTATTATACAATATTTGACAAAATATTAAAAATTTTTTATGTATTTTTGATATTTTTAAACGTGCCCGATCTGTCCCACTCGTCTATAGTAAGAGAAATCAAACGTTGTATGTCATGCAATAACAAAACCATAAAAGTCAAAAACGAGTATACAATTAATTTTACATTACAATTTAAATACTTTTAGTTTTTGCGAAATGTTTTAAAGCAGTTTTTATTCTTATTCAAGCAAAGAAACGTTTCACATTTTATGCAAAAAAATGTAGGTTTAGCTTGTGTACCCAGGCAGTTTGCATCTGGCTCTTTTTTCTCTGTAATCTGGATACTTTCTTCACTTTGAAGGTTGTTGTAACTGGATTCACAATAAACAATAAACATATTCATCATCAGAGTCACTTTCTCCTAGAAATTTATCTTTATTCATCCCATTTTCCCCCCAGCAACAGCTGCTCAATTCTTTATTATTCATAAAATTTTTGAATATTCATAATTAATTTATTATTACACTATATTTATTCAAAATATTCAGAATAACTACAATAACACACAGATTATATTTAGATCTTCAGCATATAAATCGAACTTTATGGACGAGGTGGACAGATCTAGCACAAAGCAAACATTAAAAATTTAGTATTGATGTGATAGAACTACTTTTACTAAATATTAATACAAAAAAGTCTTTTTAATGAAAAAATTTGCTTGCTTATTAAGAATTACTTAAAACAAAATAGTAAGTATAAGCATTTTTCACTAACCTTGCCAAACAAGCAAAAAACTGACTATTACTTTCACACTGGTTGAAGTTTTAGGCTTTCCAACTCAAAACTACACTAACTAGGTATGAGAAATCTAAGAAAGTCGTTTATTTTTAAAAAATTTCTAAAAAGGTTCACTAAATACTGTTTTTTTGAAACCTGCCAGATCTGTCCTATTTGTCCATAAAAGGTTAAATGCAGCAGATCTCAAATTTTCATGCTTGTGGTAAACCTTTGAAGCAATTAAAAGATTTCAGAGCAGGATTTCAGTGTTTGCGGGATATGTGGGAAACATTTTAAAACAAAAGTCATAACTTAGCCTAGCTTAGCATTTTTGATTTCAACATGAGAAGGCAGATTCGATTCTTGATTTCAACGTGAGAGGTCCGAGTTAGATTCTTGATTTCAACGTGAGAGGTACAGGGGGTTTGGTTCTTGATTTCAATGTGAGAGGTCTGAATTAGATTCTTGGTTTCAACATGAGAGGTACAGGTGGTTTGATTCTTGATTTCAATATGAAAGGTCCGAGTTAGATTCTTGATTTCAACGTGAGGTCTGAATTAGATTCTTGGTTTCAACGTGAAAGGTACAGGGGGTTTGATTCTTGATTTCAATGTGAGAGGTCTGAATTAGATTCTTGGTTTCAACATGAGAGGTACAGGTGGTTTGATTCTTGATTTCAATATGAAAGGTCCAAGTTAGATTCTTGATTTCAATGTGAGAGGTACAGGAGGTTCGATTCTTGATTTCAACGTAAAAGGTCCGAGTTAGATTCTTGATTTCAATGTGAGAGGTCTGGGGTCAGTTTCGGGGCAACTAAATCTGACTTGATTGTTGCCATTGCTGCAATAATTCTGTGTAAGTGGCTCAGATGCAATGTTGCAGGGATAGTAACCACCAATTCATAACATGCTTTGGCATGTGAAATGAATAAAAGACTTGGTTCGATATTAATAGTTGGTCATGTGTCTATGTAAAGAGTGGGAAACTTGCAACCTTTAACACTCTCTGTGTAGATCTTCCTCTACTATTAGCTATTTTTTTTCCAAATAAAGCTATGTTTGATTTTAGTTTTCAAAAAAGGTAGTTTTTGCTTTATGATTGATAGATCTTTTTTGTATTCATTTAACTTTCTGTAAAAAAGGTAATTTAAGAACAAGTATTTGAAGTAAACAACTTTCTTTGGACATTATTTGACTTTCAAAATGGTTTTTGCTTTTTTAGGTTCTGATTCAAATTAAAAGCCTTGTGTGGCTTGAAGATTTTCCTAAGTGGCTCTGGTTTTGAAAAAATTGCCAACCTTAGATCCACTTAAAAATTAACTTTTGTATGGTGCAGTCAGCTATATTTTGAGTGCACTGCTGCATGTCATTTGGGAATCACAGGTGAAAAATGAAAACTAAAACTGCAAAAAATAAAGTCGAAAAAACTTTTAATAAATTTTTTAAAATCAGCATTAAAACCTGAAAATTTTTTCTAAATTTAAAAAATAAATATACTGATTAAAAACATATTGGTTAAAACAACTTTAAATTTGAACATAAAAAAACACTTCAAATACTAAAGTCTTTAATTTTAAAACAAATTTTACATAGTAACTGTATTATGACAACTTTATATAAATTGCTTATAAATAGTATAAATAATTTAAAAAAATTTACTAATCCTTCTGTTGATGAGATATTAATATATACTGAAATAATTCTATTCAAGAAAATTTATATTTATTTATTAATATTATTATTTTTTGTTTATTTTATCTCTATATTTATCCTCCTGACTCATACAATAGCCACGGAGGCACTAATACAGTAAGCAATTACCCCGACCTGCTTCCAGAGATACCAAGATATTGCAGTCATATCTGAAATTTAGAACTGCTTGCCAAGACCAGCAAGCAGGAGAAAGGGCCGTAAAGTATCTTTCCCAAGGACACAACAAAATAACATGAGTGGGTTTTGAAATGAGACAATGTTGATTACAATCACAGCACTCTAACCACTCGACCACACTGCTGACAAGTGATTAATATGCTCAAGTTTAATGTGGGGAGATTGATTAGAAAAACAAACTGAGAAATTCTTGGCAAGGAAAGATGCACAATATTGTGAAAAAGCAAGAGATTACTAACACTAAAAATAAGGAAATGTTGAAACAGTAAAAAAACAAATACGAAATTACATAGTTGTACAGGAGCCAAGATACGCAAGCAAAATTTCCAAATTTGAGCAAAATATAACTACCTGAGATATCTGCTTGTATTGAGAAAAGGCATATCTGGCTCCATAATCAGTCAAAGCTTCTTTGACAACAACTTCAACCTCTTGTTTAATAACTTCTTCCAAAATGCTCATTAACTCTTCTCCAAAACATTGCAGTTCAATACTTTCTTGGACAATCTCACTCAAAAAATCACTAACAAGATCCCATAGAAAATGTTCAGCAGTTAACCTTGACTCAATTTCAAGGTAGTGGTTCTTAATAAGATCATCTAAGCAATCAGAGACAGTAATTTGACTTGCTTCATGTATCACTTCTTCAAGGATATTTCTTGCAATTGATTTTGAAACTCTAAATTTGAAAAAAAATTTTACTCACATGGCTAACAGACTTGTACTTGCAATAAATTGTAAACAAGTAAAATTATAAACATAAAGCCTAGAAGCATAATTACAGGTAACACATATAAAAGTACAATTAATTAAGTGAAGACTAGTCTGAGCATTTTTTTACCTACTATTAGCTAGTGAATAAAAACATTTCTTAGGCATTTTTATGCCATAAACAAACCAATAAAAAAATAATTACATTGAAAAATTTTCAAACAAAAAGATATTGAAAAATATTTTTATCAAATGGTAGCTGATCAAATAACTTTTTATTATTGAAAGAGAGCTTAGAATTTTATTTAACTTTTTTAGCACAATTGTTACATTAGTGATTATAAAGCAAACCAAAATCTATTTTAGTTGCCATGCTAAAGAAACAATATGAGAAAAATAAGTTAATCAAAAGAAGGTGTCATAATTGAAAAAGTTTTTGTCCAAAAAGTTGCATGGGTTGTTTAAATAGAAAGATTGCTTTTTTACTGGACAAATGAACAATAAATGGCTATATTGATATTGCATCAATGCAGTCTAGAAAATACACAAGTTTTTGGTATGCATTTACTGCATGAAATTGTCTGATTTACAATAAACAATGTAAACAAAGCTTCCAAGACTTAAAAGTATTAACTCAATCAAACAGTTGACATAAATCTGGTCTTTCTTACTACTTTACCATGGTGGGAAAATTTGAGTGTCTTGGTGACCTGTAAAGCTGTGTTGGCCAGAGATTTTATCTCTCCTGTTAGGAATATCCATGCCAAAAAAATTTGCAGATAAAGACCAGACAAAAAGTAGTGCACAAGATGGCAACTTCAAACCTGGGCCGACTGTGCTCAAAAGCTGTGGCAAGCAAGCAGTCTAGGAGAAGAAAATCTCTTATATAAAAACCCCTTACAGTAGGGTTGCACTGCAAATTCATGATATGTTACCTAAAACGTTTTTTCATGCTACCTTGAGCATCATGCAGATTAAAAAAATCTGCAATTAGATGCTTGACAAAGATATCTGTTCAAAAAGTACTTTCCTAAATGAGTCAGTTTCGTCAAGGTTAGGACACTGGTGGCTGGTTTTCATCCACTACAAATTGGTTCATTATTGCTTTCTGTCTAATTTCTATTAGGTGGAGCTCTTGCTTTATCCAGTGAGAAAAGACTCACCTCTGGCTTCTCAAGAAAGTTAATATTTTAGTTTATTTACAAACTGGATGATCAGATTGCTGGTGACATACATCCAAACCCACGACCACAAACACACAAATGGGTTTGTGACATTTATCTCAAACCTATCACTAAACATCAAACATCTATTTTAAGTAACTCCACAAAGCACTGGGTCCATTTAAAATGCTCCAAAATCACGACAAAAGACTATAACAACTCATAGTATTGCACACTTTACAGCACTTTTAACCATAAAACACAAATAAACACAACATCACCAAAAAACTTTCTCAAAGTCCTGCAACTCAATGCAAATGGCATCCAAGACAAAACAGATAAAATACGACTACTGATTAAAAATACACAAGCAAATGTCATAACAATACAAGAGACAAAACTCAATCAATCCCACAAAACACCAAACATTCCTCACTTCACACCTATTAGAACAGATCGCACTTGAAAACATGGAGAAACCTCCTAACTAACATTAAAACAAAAACATCAACTTTTTACAACTTAATACATCAAACACCTTACTCATTGAACTACAAATCATAAAAATTCACCTTTCTACATTATAGCAATTACATATCGCAAACATGTAAATTCTACCCAGCTATCACAAACAGGAGAAAACTCAATCATATTCAGCACATTTGCAACCATAATGAATCTTCCAAACACAATCATCATAGCAGATGTTAATGCTCACTCACCATTATGGCACTTGCCAACTGAAGACCATAGAGGAGAACTGATCATAGACATTCTGCTTAACTCCAATCACATCACACTAAACACAAACACTCCAACCTGTCTACCACCCAATCAAACACAACAACCTATTTCACCAGACATCACTACTGCTTCAGTAGACTTGCATGACTACACTTTAAGACTATCCACTCCTTCACATGCAATCACTTACCTTTACTCACCACCCTCAATATACATAACAAGACCAAAACAACTCACTTTCACTTCACTGAAACAATAACAAACTACCAAAAGGCTGATTGAATATCATTTAAGTAACATGTTGAGAATCTCATCTCCTATAGACCCACAACACAATTGTTTATGAGGCAAACAAACACCTTTAGCAATTTTGGATGTCAACAGACTCTTCATCCTTAAAGGAAATCACACTTACTTACCCATGCATATTTGCAAGCTTATCCATCATCACAACCATTTATGCAAACAAAACAGATCAGACCCATAAATCATTACTCTTAACAATTACATAAACAAACACCTGGAAACAACATCTTGACAAAATTGATCACAAACACAATCCACACTCTCTGTGGGACACCACAGCAAAACTATAGCAAAATGTTGGCAGTGTGATCGAGTGGTTAAAGCACTGTGCTTATGATCAACATGGTCTCGGTTCAAAACCCACTCGTGCCATTCTGTTGTGTTCTTGGGAAAGACACTTTACTGCACTTTTGCCTGCTTGGTGGTCTTGGCAAACAGTTCTAAATTACAGCCATATCTCTATTAAATTACAAGCAGACAGCAATACCTTGGCATCTTGGGAAGCAGGTCGGGGTAATTGCCTACCCTATGTATTAGTGCCTCCAGCGCTTTCCTGCAAGTCAGGAGGATAAATGTAGAAATAAAATAAATAAAAATAAAAAACTATCTGTCAAAAAACCACCTACACAACAGAACAGAAGCATTCAAATCGGAACTAAAACAGCCATCATTGACATAGACAAAGCAAAACTTCTAATCAAAAATTCACAAACATCACTCCATATACAGGGTGATTCAGCGAAGTGTGCACAAATACTTTTCTTAGTTTTATGTACATGTATTTCGTCCATTATTAACTTTCAATTATTAACATTTCAGTTTCTTATTATTTGAGAGTTAAAATTTAAAATCTGGTATTATTTGAAGTAAAAATAAACGATGAGTAAAACGATCAATGACGTGATAGAAGAGTATTGCAAGAAGAAGCTCCCACCAAGTGAAATTTTCCGGTTGATGAAGGAGGTTGTAAGCCGTAGAGGAGTTTATAAAGCCGTGAAAAGGTTCAAGGACACTGGGACTTGTGCTCCAAGAATCAGGAGTGACCCTGAAAGAACCGTAAGGACGAAGAAACTGATCAAAAAGGTCAGAGAGAAGTTGAGGAGAAATCCTGCAAGAAGTGCCAGACAACTTGCTAAAGACTACTCTGTGAGCGTGTCCAGCATGCAAAGGATTCTCAAGGATGATCTCCAGAGCTACCCATACAAGTTCACCAAAAGACATCTCTTGTCGGAGGCCACTAAGAAGAAAAGGCTCGATAGAGCAAAGGTTTTGGTCAAGAAACTTGTCGATGGCACGCAGCCTCAAGTTTTATGGACAGACGAAAAACTTTTCACTGTTCAAGCTGTCCATAACCATCAAAATGACAGGATTTGGCTTCCAGACATAAACATGGTCCCAGTTGAGCATCGCAGCTCTTTCAGAAGACAAAAACCCGCCTCCGTAATGGTATGGGCAGGCGCAACATCAAAAGGGCTGAAAACTCCTCTCATATTCATTGAAGAAGGGGTCAAGATAAACCAGACCATCTATAGGCGAATGCTGGAGGAGAAAGTCCTTCCCTGGGTCCAAGAAGTAGTCGGAGAACAAGGAGTTACTCTTCAACAGGACGGTGCAACCTCCCACACGGCCAACTCAGTTCAAGCTTGGTGTTGATGCAATTTCAAAGGTTTTTGGGAGAAAGAGCTTTGGCCGCCGTCTTCACCAGACTTGAACCCTATGGATTTTGGGTTATGGTCTATTTTAGAGACAAAAGCCTGCCGTACTTCTCATCCAAATCTGGACTCTCTAAAGCGAAAATTGACATCGGCATGGGACGAAATTGACCCAGAAGTGGTGCGTGCCACATGCGCCCAGGTTCTGCCACGACTTCGGAAAGTATTCAAAAACAAAGGGGGTTATATTGAATAACTTGTATATTTTCTGAAAGCTTATTAAATTTACTATCTTCACAGCATATAACTTGTTTCATTTGACCTAATTATAAGTCCGAAAGATGAGTTTTTATTTGTGCACACTTCGCTGAATCACCCTGTAGCACAAACAAAATCAACAGGTACATAGATACAATCAAGACCTTTCTGACCAAGGAAATACAACTTACCATTGCACAAGTGCAATTAGCCATCTCAAACAACACAAATAAGAATTCCACTGGACCTGATGGCATAAACATCAGACACCTCAAACACCTAGAGCGACTTGCCATCAGATACTTTACAAACATGTGCAACATTGCCCTCAATACTAACACAATACCCATTTTTGGAAACGTGCCACAATCATTCCCACTTAAAACCAAAGACCACAACATTGACACAAACTACTGAACCATATCACTTCTATCACCCATTGCCAAAACACTAGAAAAAACACTATTACCATATATAACAGAAAGCATTTTAATCATTTCTCATCAACATAGATTTAAACTTAAACACTCAACACATGCTGCTTGGCACAACATCTGTCACCAAATCACAAAAGGCTTCAACAATCCAAGGCCTCTACAATGCACTGTAGCTCTAGCTTTGGACATGAGAAAGGTATTTGATACAGTAAACATACACAAGTTCACATAACAAGAAACATTCCTAACAGCATTATTAAGTTCATAGCAAACTTCATAAAAGGATGAAAAGCATGCACTCAACACAATGGCACACTCTCAAAATTTAAACCAATCAACACTAAAATACCACAAGGTGGAGTTCTATCTCCAATGATATTCAACATTTACACCTCTTTTCATTTCAAATTCCTACCCCAAGGCCAAACACTGAACCAAACCATCTATAAAGAGATTCTTTGGTGCCTTGTAAGATCAGTGCATGACAAGAGGCAAAACCTTTGGGAAACCCTCACATGGGCGCTCCATCACAATAGTGCTACTGCTCACACAGCCCTGAGTATTCCTCAGTTTCTCACAGAAAGAAACATTACAACTTTGGAACACCCCCCATTCCCCCAATCTGGCCCTGTGTGACTTTTTTCTCTTTCCTAAGATTAAATCAGTTCTGAAATGAACTCATTTTTCTGACATCGATTCCATCAAAATGGCTGCGACAACAGAGCTCAAAAAGATCCCCGAAAATGCCTTCCAAGAATGTTTCAAATCGCGGAAAAGGTGAATGCACAAGTGTTTTCAAGTGGAAGGAGATTACTTTAAAGGAATTTGACTTTGGTATATTTCAATATTTTTTTAATAAAGTTTTTATAACACCAGTCTTGTTACTTTTTGGACACACTTTGTAAACCTGATCCATAATTTATTGCATGTAATTATATGAAACTTAAAGAATATACAGTTTAGTTAAGTAAAAACATGTTTGAGCAAAATAAATATAGATAAATTATATTGCTTTATTAACTCCATAACATCTACAACTTTACATACCTTAATTCGAGTGCATTTCGTCGATCAATATCTCGTGATATTGCTACATCAAGAAAACTTCCTCCATCATCAAATAATCTCTCATATATGTCTAAAATCTAAGGAAAATATTTTGCATAATTAATTATATGGAGATGTCAGAGGAAATTAGAGTCATGTAAACTTCAAACCATTCTTTTTTTGGGTCTCTTCAAGAAGAGACCATAAATGTTATTAGTTGGTGAAACTAACCAGAATCCCTCCCTACAGCACTAGGAGGTAATAAAAAATAAACCAAAAAAAGGATCTCTCAAAAAAACGATAGTAGCCACAAGGGGATTTCAGGTTAGTTTCACTAACAAAAATCGCTCACAGTTGCTTGTTGAAGAGACCCCTTTTTTTAAACTACCCCTGTTCTCTTAAATTGTTCTCATTTTGCTCTTTTTTGTTTGTTAATTGCGTTGCTCTTAATTGTAATTACATTCAATTTAAATTGAATTACACATGGTGTTTGGAGAAGAATCAAAGCAATTTGAAAAAATTACAAAAAAAATGATGAAAGGTTAAAAAATAATGTTTTCAAAACTACTTTTTATTTGCCCAATAATATAAGCCCAATAAAAGTTTTCTTGATGAAAAAAAATTAGTTTAACAAATTGTTTTAGGAAGCAACAACAGGAGCTTTGCTTAACTTGAATATAAGTAAAACATTTCCTTTAAAAACTGTTACTTATGAAAGGTCACTTAGATTTGAAAAAAAATTGCTGATGATTTGCAAACAATACAACATTACAATGTAATTAGTAAAACTTTGCCAAGATGGACACTGTAAACTTGTTATACATTTGCAAAACAAGTAGAATAAAAGGTTTTAATTTAAAATTTGCAATTCTAATCTTTAATCTAATACATTAATATATATACAGTTAACAGAGCACAACTATACAAAACAAAGCATTTATAAACTAAATCAACTAATAAATTGTCATACTTCTTCAGCAACAACTTCTGCCATAATTCGTTCTACTTCAATTGGAGCAAGTTCTTCAACAGCGTAACTATCGTAGTGTTGAGTAAAAATGGGAGGAAAAAAATTTCCAAATTGTGTCGTGGCCAATGAAGAATTTCTAGAAATTGGCAAATTTCTTGCACTTCTATCATTTATGGTTTGTAATTGAGGTAAAGGAAATAATGGTACCAAACCAAAAGATTGGGATATCTCTGGTTTGTCATTATTATTTGAACCCATCTTTACTAAAAAACTGACAAAATTTTAGATGTGGTAAAATATAGTAAACTGATCATCTAATAACAAGATAAACACAATTTAATAACAATAACAAAAAAATTTAAAGTAATGTCTCCTTCAATCACTTTTTGGCAAAAACAGCACAAAGTATTTGCAATAAAAACTATGTTTTGAACAAAATTTCAATCTTCTATGTAATCACAACTATAATACTAAATAAAAAGTTTATGACAAAATGAATATTTCAATGCTTTATTTCCAATAGTAAAGAATTAACAATTCTTTAAAAAATTGAATAAATAGCCAAGAAGGTTTGTATTAATGTGTAAACACTTACTAAATATTATTTAAAGAAAATACTGTAAAAGAGCAGTGAACTTTGCAGTTAGATAAATTCTTGCTTTTAATAAACAGTGATATATATAATTTTTTAATTTATCTCTATATTTATCTTTCTGACTCACAGGAAAGTGATGGATATGCTATACATAAGGCAAACAATCACCCAAACCTGCTTCCAGAGATGTCAAGATTTTGCTGCTGTTAGTTAAAAATTTTTTATTTTGGTTTAGAGATATGACTGAAATTTAGAACTGCTTGCTGAGACTGCCAAGCAAGAGAAAGTGCTGTAAGTGTTTTTCCCAAAGACACAACAGAATGGCACATGTAAGTTGGTTTTGAACCGAGACCATGTCGATCACAATCACAGCGCTCTTAATCACTCAACCACGCTGCCACAAACAATCATGCAGAGTCAATTTTGTTTTTGTGCAACTTTTAAACTACTGTTGTGCTAAGAAAATTTTTGTATTGAAATTTTTTGGTCATAGGATACCTATGTTTTTGATACTAGGATAAATTGCTAAGGTTTGGATTAAGTATAATCACAGTTATCATCCGAACTGACTAAAAAATAAACAAGGGTAATTACCAAAAATCAAGGGCACCAAAGCATGCAGGCTGTAGTTATTTTAACACTATTTTTACTGACAACATCAAGTAAAAACCATAAAAGGCTTTTGCTTGATATTTAACCAATACACAACTAAAATTATTTTAGCAATCCAAATTTTATGTCCCAAAATAATGATAATAATGTTTTTGTTTTTAATAAGATTTCTAAAAACATGCTTATTTCACTGGCAATGTCAAGTAAAAACCAAACAAATATTAATTAAAAAGACAGACAGACACACAAAATTTATTTTTGCCCAAAACCATATAAAACAATAACAAAGATATACAATGCAAGAATAAAAAGGCAAGGAAGCATCGAACAACTGAAATAGAATAAATAGCCTTTTTTTTCTTGCATTGTATATCTTTGTTATTGTTTTATATGATTTTGGGCAAAAATAAATTTTGTGTGTCTGTCTATCTTTTTAATTAATATTTGTTTGGTTTTTAGTTGACATTGCCAGTGAAATAAGCATGTTTTTAGAAATCTTATTAAAAACAAAAATATTATTATCATTATTTTGGGACATAAAATTTGGATTGCTTAAATAATTTTAGAATATAAAGTAAAGTGAGTAGGCTATATTTTGGATTTCTTTGTGCTTATTTATATAGGTATTGCAAACATTGCGAGACCTATAACCAGGGTTAGGGGAAGGCGGGGCGAAACGGTCATGCGAGGCAAAACGGACATCTGCTCTATTTCTTTAAATTTTAAAGTTTCCATCAATTTTTTTATCTTCTTTTTCTATTTTTCTATTTTAGTTAAAGTTATCAACTTAAAACTGGAAGCTTTGTAATTGTTTCGAGTGTTTTACAGGTGAAAATGTGTTTGGCAGAGATTTGTTGTAAAATTGGATACAAAATAAAGTCGATCTGTTGATCAATCGATGACTAAATTTAAACGTTTTTTGATGCTAAGTGTAGTGTGACAAAGTAAAATTTAAACAATGTTTGTAAATTAAAAAATTTTTTTAAATAGCCGCCTAGCATGTTGATTGCTAAAGCAGCAACTGAAATTGTACTAAATGAAAGTTATCACAGTTTCTAATGCAGAAAGCTGATAAATTGTCTAATGCAGAATCTAATGCACGGCAGCGTGGTCGAGTGGTTAAGGCGCCGTGCTCGTGACCAACATAGTCTCGGTTCGAAATTCACTCGCGCCGTTCTGTTGTGTCCTTGGGAAAGACACTTTAAGGCGCTTTTCCCCTTCTTGGTGCTCTTGGCAAGCAGTTCTAAATTAAAGTCATATCTCTATTAAATTACAAGCGGACAGCAATATCTTGGCATCTTCGGAAGCAGGTCGGGGTAATTGCTTACCCTACGTATTAGCGCCTCTGTCGCTTTCCTGCGAGTCAGGAGGATAAATATAGAAGAGATAAGATAAGATAAATTGTGTATCTGATGTAGACTTAAATTGCCTATATCTTTAAACTTTTTATTTATCTTCAAATGTAGCTGCGACAAGCACTTCAAACAAAGAATTAAATTTTACTGTGAACGAGTGTAATAAACTGGCTAGCTGTAGTGTTTCTAAACACACAAATGAAGATGAAAAATTTTTTCATATCCCGTCTTCCTACTACGAAGTTAACACATAAAAGCGTAAAGCGAAACAGGCCACCCATATAACTGGTTCTTGGTTTAAAAAATTTATCACTGTGAGTGGAACAGCATTGAAAAGACTAAAATAAGCCCACGTTAAAAAAACCTCTAGTAATAAATAAAGCAAATAAAAACAATGAGGCAAAATATATCTGTTTGCTTTGTATACAATCTTATGCAGAGCCACCACCAGTGATGGCATTAATTGGGTGCGAACAGAGCGGCCGCACCGGCCCCCCTAAAAAACATCAAAAAGCGGTTCCCCCACCCAAATTGTTCTATATCTTTATAGTAGCACCAGGATGGTGTCACCTTACAATGAATAGCTTTTTATTTAGAAATCACTTTGTTTTGATACATTAAAAAGTGGCCACTCCTAAAACGATAAACGTTTTTTTAAGATCACACTTTTGGAACACTAAATAGTGGTCCCCTAAACAATAAACTTCTTCTAGAGATCGCTTTGTCACTTTGCGTCGGAACACTAAAAAGTGGCCTTCTATTTTTTTTGTACAGAACCCCCCATATTCGTAAGGCCATCACTGGCCACCACCCTACTAAATGTTTGCAGTGGTGTCACGATAGATGTTCGTATTATAAACTTCTGCCCAAGAATCTTTTCGTGGAATTTTACGTGCAATCAACCGTGTTTAATCATTTTAACACTACCATGTCTGTGTAAAAAATGTTTCTATTTGATTTTTTTAATTGCCACAATGCAGAAGTATTAATATTAATAGGCTACTTGAAATTTAAAACAAAAATAATAACTAGGGGAAAGTGGGGGAAGGCAGAACGCGGGGCAAAACGAAATATTGGAATATTTTACGAATTTCGAGAAATAGTGCCACCATTTTTCGTCACGTGAACAGTTATCGGGTGACAGGTTTTCCCGCCAAAATTCGTTACTTGGCGTGTTTAGTATGTGGAGTTATGCAAAAATTTCAGTTTAAGCATGTCTTACTATAAGAAAACTGTTGAGAAGATACGTAATTTTTTCTTTTGCTATGCTGCTGAGCTATCATCTTTAAGGTTGGGTTTGAAGTGCATCTAAAGAGTATCCAAACGTAAGTTCAACAACTATTTTGCTTCATAAAAATTTTTAGATTTGCTACTTTTGTCTACGAAGCTAGTTTGGGGCAAAACGAAATATTGCTTTTGGGGCAAAAGGGAATGCTGTTCCGCTTTGCCCCAAGTTAGATAGTCATTTGATTCCAACCTTATCTTATTGGATTATAGCATATACTTGAATAAAATTATGCAAACTTGTTTGTTTTTTCATCAAAATTGGAATATTGACTTTACGCAGTTGCTTACATATAATGTAGGTTAGGTTGATTTATCTGTACATTGGTAAATTGTAGAATGGTTAGAAATTACAAACGTAAAACTGAAAACGCCGGATGGTCCGAAAACAACTTACAGGTTGCTATAAAAGGTATAAAGAACAAAACAATTAATCTCAAAAGCGACAGAATTTTATAAAATACCAAGATCTACGTTGTTTCGACACGTACGCAATAAAGTGTCCAATCCAGATACGAAGAATCTTGGTCGCTTCAAACCTGCCTTAAGTCCTGACTTCGAAGATGAGCTTGTGTATTATATTAAGCGCATGCAGAAAATGCTATTCGGCTTAAGCTGTGACAGCTTAAGAAAACTGGCTTATGATGTTGCGCAAGCAAATGGTCTAACAGTACTGTTTAATGATGATAAAAGCAAAGCTGGTAAATACTGGTTATATGGCTTTTTGTCTCGTCATCCTGACCTGAGTTTGAGAAAGCCGGAGGTCACAAGCCTTTCTAGAGCCACACGCTTTAACAATGTTCAGGTTGAACTTTTTTACAGCAAACTACAAGAAATTTTGTTACAAAATAATATCTCACCTGCTAGAATTTTTAATATGGACGAGACAGGAATATCAAGTGTGCAAAAGCCAGGAAAAATTTTAAGTCAAAGAGGAATGAAGCAAGTTGGCAAATTAACAAGTTTGGAAAAAAGGAAAACAATCACAGTGGTTTGTGCAATGAATTTAATTGGGAACTATATACCTCCAATGTTTATATTTCCCAGGAAAAAAATGATACATACTCTACTCAATGGTGCTCCTTTTGAATCAATAGGATACTGCTCATTTAGTGGATGGATCGATACTGCTTTATTTCTGCAGTGGTTGATTCACTTTCAAAGTCAAATAAAGGCAACACCTGAAAGCAAAGTGCTGCTGATACTAGACAATCATGCTAGTCATGTATCATTGCCAGCTATAAATTTTTGTCGAAAAAATAATATCATGATGTTATCAATTCCACCTTCCACATCTCATAGACTCCAGCCTCTCGATCGTACTTTCTTCGGACCTTTAAAGACCTATTGCAACCAGGAAATTGAGAAGTGGTTGCTCTACCATCCAGGCAGAAGAGTTTCACACACAGTTGATGTGGTAGGAATTTTCAACAAAGCATACCTACGATCAGCTGATGTACAAAAAGCTGCTTTGAATAAATAGGCATTGTGCCTTTCAATTCACACATCTTTACAGATGCAGATTTTGCTGCTGCAAATGTGACTGATAATCAAGATGAACAGCCTCAAGTAGATGTGGGCAATACTGCAGCTTTTTTTCTATCAGCAAGTGTTCAAAATCTAGTTTCACCTATATCTTCAAGGAAAGAAATGCTGCAGAAACTTCAGCTGAAGAAACTCTTGACACAAGTGATAATGCTGCTCAAGAAACAGCAGGCAATTGCAATGAACTGCAGCATTCCTCATCTACTGTGAAAAGAGTTAGTGTGACAGAAATTTCACCACTGCCTAAGGCTCAGTGTAGCACACGAAAGCGTCGCGGAAAAAAAGCTGAACTGTTGACAAGCACCCCCCACAAAAAAATTATGGTGGAAAAAATGAAAAAGTCAAATAACAAGACGAAACAATCTTTGTTAAAGAAAGGTAGAAGTGGTAAATGGCAGTGCCTAATGTGTAGTGAACCGTACATTAATCCACCAACTGAAGACTGGATCCAGTGTGACAGTTGTAAAAGGTGGTGTCATAAAAAATGCACCAGTTATGGCGGATGTGGTGTATTCGTTTGTGATTTGTGTACCTAAACTCCACGTGCTGATAAAATTTTAGCTTTTTTATTTCTAGAATTGTGTTAGGTTAAGTTTAGCTTACTGCTGCACTGTTGCATTTTCTTTATTTCTTTGAAGCCAAGTTGATGTGTTTTTACTACAATATTTTTTGACGAGTCTGGGTGTTTGCTTTGCTGTTGCAATATTTCTTAGAAGCCATGTTTGTGCTTTTTACTTTGTTATACGTTATTTCAAATATGGCTGTTTTCTTATATTCTACAATATAAACAAGCTTGCTTGCAATGCGCTCAGTTAAGATGGTGTTTAAATAAAATTGTGTGTGATCTTTCAGAGATGAGGCCATTAATGCCTGATAGGCCTTTTAATCTAAGATTAATTAGTCTTACTCTTTATTTTACAGTAATTCAAAATCTATTATTGGCTATGATATTGCCCAACAAGGAATCAAACCATTAATTTTGGTATGCTTAATTTTCTTAAACGCTAAAATAAATCCAAGCAGTAGCAAAATAACTGGATAAATAATGAAATAACCCACAGAATAATGATTGGGGTAAAACAGAACAAACGTTCTACTTCGCCCTGAAGCTTGGGAAAAGCGGAACAAAATTTCAATTTTGAAATTGGCTTATATTATCAAGCCTGGGAAAAATTTTTTGTGAGCTGGCATATGAAGATACTAGACCTGGGGCACAACTATTGCGACCAGGAACCATGTCTCTAGAGTGTATATAGCAGAAGTTATGAAAGAATTTCTAAAACTGTTCTGATTTACTCCACTTTCCCCTATTTTTAATTTTATCTGAGGCAAAACGGACACTATGACCGTTATGCCCCGAGCCCGAGGCAAAATGGACATGAAAGTAAAATATACATTTTTCTAAAAAAAATTTTTATGCTGTTGTCACGGGTTTTAAATTATATTCATGAGATAGTATATTGTCAAAGCAATTATAAAATCTTTTTTCGTTTATTTAAGTCCATCACCGGAACCGTTGTGCCAATTTCAAATAACTATGATCGTTTTCCCCGTCTTCCCCTATCAACCGAACTGACCAAAAAATAAGCACAGCCGAATCTCTGTTTTTGTCTTCCTTCCCAAAAAAGTCAGATTTTTAATCAGTGTCCAAAATCTCTATTTTTTTCCAAAAACGTAGTGCTTTAAAAAAACAAAAAAGGTTATCACTTTCAATCAGTGTCCAAAATTTTTATTTTCGTTCCCAAAACGTTTGGGACCAGAAATTGGCCCCTGTTTTCCTGTTTTTGGCGCCTTTGGAAATAAGCACATTAAAAATTTTCTAAGACAATATTTAAAAAGTAAGCACAAATCTTAGAAATAAGCACGAAATAATAATCCTGCCTATAACTAATAGAGTTTAGTTTAGGTTTTGTTTAAATTGAGTAAATAAATAATATGACACTTTTTAAAACAGGTCATGACAGTGGCAAGCACTTCTCTCCAGCAGAAGGCAAATCAAAGACCGCTTGCGATAGCAAAAAACACAAAACTTTCGTACGAAAATTAAGTCACTTTCTTAGTTCAGTTTAAAACGCAATCGAGGAAATGTAGCATAGTTATTGAAATATATGCTTAGAAATAATGTCAGGGTATATTAATCAAATACTATATTTGTAAGTTGTTTGTTATATCTTGATAATAAACTTTAAAAAAAGAGTCTTTGATTTTAAAAATCCAATTGCAAGTCGGCAGCATAGTTGAATGCTTAAGAGCGCTGTGACATGATCGACATGGCCTTGGTTCAAAACCTACTTACACTCTTCTTTTGTTTTATGGCCTATTTTTTTATTTATTTTATGAGCGACAGCCTGCAAGACAAACAGCAATTCTCAAATTATCGCCGATGACTCTGCTATTGGACAGCATTTTTTGGAAAGCCTGTGCCACTGTACCAGTTAATACAGTAACGCCAAATTCTTTATCCTTGCCTGAGGACGTGCTTCTTTCCACCTGTCCACTCTTGAAACTATTTTTATAAAATCATTTCAACTTAATCTATGTCGACGCAAGAAATTTCTTACCGTCTAAAACTCCTTCACTAGCGCTCTTTTCTTTCGCTCAGATGCGTTCTCTTTTTTTTCTCTTTTCGATTGGTCGCTTTGTGGACCAATTATATGCACTCTCATTTTCTATAAAACCACAATCACATCACTCTCTGTTCATTCTGACAATTCTTCCCAACAAGTGTCAAATGAAAAGTCTTCGAAGTATGAACGCACTTTTTAAATCTTTCGTGCTGTGTCTGACTTGGTTATTTGCTGAAAAATCTCATTTCTGTAACGCGTAATCAATGAAACAAAATTAGACCTTAAAACTAGATCAGAGAAAAAAAAAAAGAAATTGATTTGGTTACAACGAGGCTAACTCTTACGCACAGGTTTGGTGACGCATTTTTTGCCGATTTTCTGCTACTCGCTGAACAATTTTAAGCATTCTAAAGGCCCGTTTCCACTACGAGCGTGGAAAAAAGCATTCTTTGTTTGTTTTATTGCTTTTTTTTTGCGCTCGCTTCAATTTTAACCGCTCGCTTCAATCGAAGATCAATAAAAGAGAGAAAGAATGCTCTTTTCCACGCTCGTAGTGGAAACGGGCCTTAAATCTTGTCAATTTTAAACAGCGACAATCTTCTATAAAAACCCGAAGAAAGGGTTTGAGAAATTGCGCAAGTGTTTTTATTAAAAAGCTGTTTTGCCTCGAAAAATCAAATGAAATCAAATGAAATAAAGTTTCTCACCCATCTTTCCCGACTTTTTTTAGTCTTTACTTTATGTTCAATGTCAAAACAACACTTTTTGACCTTTTATTTGCACCATTTTAAAACGACTACAGCCTGCAAGTTTTAGCAATTTTAAAAAGTGGCCTGCAGAAGTGAAGAACCAAGACCGCACAAAACTGAATTATCTCACCCCAAAAAGTTTTTTTCTTTCCTAAATTAATTTATCAGCCTTATCAGTTTGCTTTGCCTATTTGGGCTTGATTGGGGGCAATTAAAAATCTGAAAAACAAACACAAAAAACAAAGTTTAAACAAATTAAGCGATTGGATGATGGCGAAAAAATGTAAAATTGTAACAAAAGAAACTCGTCTAAGACGTTAGATAGATAAATAAATTTCATTGCTTAAGATAAAAATTTTAAAAAGTTGTTTGCGTTGAATAAACAGCAAAAAAACTTCGAATTGTTTGCGTTGAACTGTATGATTTGTTAAAAAAAACTGTTGGAGTTAATAATTTAATGTTAAAATAAAAAAAATTTTTGCTCTGATAACTTAATTGATTATAACAGCTCTATCTTGCTGTTTTGAGCACTTTTCCGAGTAGAATCGTCCAAAAAAATTTGAAAAACCTTCTATGCAGTATATAATATGGACATAATATGATACAGAGCAGTGAGAGTGGATACAAGCTTTGTGCTTTCATTCCAAGATCCAGAACTAGCCATTTAGATAGCCTTGCCCAGCAAAACAAGCTTGGTCCAAGCTCTAATCGCTTTCGGATTGGTTGGACGCAGTGATGGCTTTAGCACGGAGGGAATGAAGCGGCCGCATCGCCCCCCCATAAAAAACGCCAAAAAGTGTCCTCTAAGCAAGATATTGCTCAGTTTTTTATAGTAGCACCATGACGGTGGCACCCCTAAATTGATGACCTTTTTTTTTAGAGATCACTTTGTTTCAAAACACTGAAAAGTCCCCCCCTATTTTTCTTGGACCAGGCTCCCTTTTTGTGAGGCCATAACTGGTTGGACGTTTCCATTTGTCCATTCAAAGATGTGGTCTCGCTTCTTCAATGAATTTCCAGCGCGGCCTAACTAATCAAACCGCAGACCACATTACATCAGTATACTGCGTGTATTCCATATCTCAGGCACCAAAAGAAGCACGAGGTCTGATGGGTTTCACACGACAAAACCCAATGCTGGCCCAA
This sequence comes from Diplosoma virens, assembly GCA_963680785.1. Lineage (NCBI taxonomy): Eukaryota > Metazoa > Chordata > Ascidiacea > Aplousobranchia > Didemnidae > Diplosoma > Diplosoma virens. Next base: position 12,047,385 of record OY796889.1, on the reverse strand, counting down.
CACCAGAGTTATTATTATCTGATCGGAATAGTAGGGATACAGCAGCTGTCGGTAGTAAAAGGATAAACCCTCAGGCCAAGTCCTGTCTGTGTTTGACCAGAGGTGGATGCTCTTTAAAACGAGGAAGATCAAACGCCCACAAACAGGTTCGCTTACTAATAATATGATCAATTTATTCACTATTATCGCTAAGTAAAGGACATTTGTCTAAAAAAAAAGAGCATACCTTACTACATTCATAATTGCGTCAACAACGTCTCCAAGTGCGTAAAAGCGTCGTATCGATGAAGAACATGATCAACACAGTCGTGGTTCAAAACCTGCTTAAGTAATTCTGTTATGTCTTGGAAAAAACACTTTATGGCACTGTCTTCTGCTTGGCGATCTTAGCAGCTCTAAACTTCAGTCATATCTCTAAATAAACAGAAAAATCCAAATAAAAAATTTTAATAAGACAGCAATATTTTGGCATTTTTGAAAGCAGGTCGGGATAATTGCTTGACGGTTATATAACGCCTTCGACGTTTTTCTGCACGTCAGATGGATAGATAGAGATGAAGAGAATAATGATTATTACCATAAAAACGAAGTTCAGTCCAACGAGAAACATTTTTTACGAGCAGAGAGAAAGATACTTTTTTTAAAACATGCAAAACCCGCAGTGTTGGAATTCACATGCGTAAATTTTTAATAAATGGCATTCAAAAGAACGTTTAGTTTAAATTAGTTAAACATTTATATTAATAAATAATTTTCAGTCGTCGCACGTCTGGTTTTATATCCATAGACTAAGTTACTTATAATGCTTTTCCTTCAAAGCAGAATGGAAACTGTAAGTTTATTTTAGCCTACATTGAAACTTATTCATGCTACAAGCAAGAAGGAATAGGTCGGCTTTAAACTTTAAAATTCCGTAAACTCATTTCATTGCTGCAAAAAGGAAAAATTTAGTCTTTTTAGAGCTTTTACAAAAAATTTACCTGAAATTTATCTTTATTTTTTCAGGAAAGAACAAAAAGATTTATTAAAATTTTGAAAGCCAAAAAGCGTTTTTAGCTTTTGCGAATCAAGCGTATACAAAAAATTGTTTTCATTTGAATCCTGGGCCTGAGTCAAAAAGTTTACCCTGGTCCTCCTCAACGCTTATATGCTTCTTGAAAAATATTATCATACCCGATCAATAAAATAAAAACCTTCCAGCAGAAACAAGTCTATAAAATCAGTGTGAAAAAGCTTAATATCACGGACCACGGTTAAATAAATTCAAAAAGAAAGTTCCGTGCGAGTCGAAAAAATCTTTAGGGGGCAAAACAGTTTTGCCCAAATTTTATTGACGTTTTCCCCAATCATAATCTTGTAGTTTTGTAAAACTTGAGACAAAATGTCACACGTTTTGTCCGAAAATTTTGGTAAAGACTAAAAAAATGATCATCACTTCCAATCCGTGTCCAGACTAAAAAAAGGACTACTCTTCAAATTTTAGTTGTATTTGCAAAATGTTTTGAATCGTCTCAAATTGGAATGCTTTACGCTGCTCCAATACCGTAATTCATTGTTAGTGCCCGAAAAATTCTGGTTTTTCCCAATTTTTTGGAATTTGGGGGAATTGTTTCGGTTCGTATGGCCATGGTTATCAGTTTGAACATTTTGATGTAACCCAGCGTGGTCCAACTACGGGCCCGCGGATGGAATTTGTGCGGCCCGCGGAACAATTTTGCACAAGTCTTGTCGATTACAAGCAGCGGCAACCTTTTTTTTTGAAGAACGCTATGATTTTGGGACGAAAATAGGAGCTTCGAAGATCGATTCCAATTGAAGACCTTTTTTTTTTTTTTTAGAGAACACCCTGATTTTGGGACCAAAATAGGAATTTCAGAGATCGATTCCAGTTGAAGACCTTTTTTTTTTTTTTTAGAGAACACCCTGATTTGGAGACGAAAATAAGCGTTTTTAGCCGGTTGAGGCGCGCAAACTGAAATAATTTTGAAAAATGGCCACAAGAGTGGAGAAGTTGGACCACCCTGACCTAGATTTTATCTTTGCGGCCCGCGAAGCTTTTTCAAACCTTAATGCGGCCCTTCATGCTCTTAGCCTTGGACCACACTGATGTAACCAATTAAATAGTTCTCGCGCATTGGTTAAATGTTCCTTTTATTAAATGGCTGAATATTAAGTTAAACGGTTAAAATGTCTTACAAAGCCCTTGAGAGTAATAAAACAAATTCAGTTTCATAAAAATCAAATCATATTGTACACAGTGGAATAAAACCAAAGATGGACGAGAAGATTACAAATCACAGCGAATCGGCGCCTTTTTTCTCGGGTTCGCACAACTTTCCGTCATCGTATTGATCAAAACAAGATGATTGCAATGTAAAACAAGGTTGACCTCGTGTAGATCTAGAAAACAAACAACCGATGATAACGTAAGTAAGAAGTTGTGTTCTACGTACTTCTTGTGACTTGAAATCGCCTTGTCCTAATGCTCATTAATATCCAATTTACCACGAGTCTCGCCACTTCAGTTGATTTTTGATGTTTGACGCGACAAGCTTAAATCTACAACAGGCTGTACTTCACAGGGGAAGTAGTTGATTTTTATAACTCAGAAGGAGGGTATACTTTTTTTGATAAAAACTGATGAAAAAGAATATGCTAAATCACCGGAATTCAGTCTTACTATAATAAAATTTTAAATTAAAAGTAGAAAAATAGGTTTTAATTTATAAAATTAACTATTAACTATTAATTGACAAATAAATTGTGAAAAATCAAATGTTGTTTCTTTAAAAAAATGGCACTGGTTGTTTGCTAAGGCAGTGGTTCCTAATCGGGAGTCCACATACCCCCAAGTCAAAACTTCAAGGTCCATTGAAAGGTTAAAGAGGGTCTGCTAGTATACTGGAAGCTGGGCAGAATTAAAAATCTTTGCAAAATTATTAGTTAGGATCAGTCTTAAAAATTTAGAGCTTCGTAGATTAGATAATTTTTTGAAAGGGGTCCATAACCTAAAAAAGGTTAGGAACCACTGTGCTGAGGTAATTGGTAATAATCTCCAAGAAGTCTGCTCAATATTGAACCACCTTTGATGTAAAAAATAAAAATTTTTATATTAAAAAAAGTTACTGAAGGCTTCTGTAAGAAATAAGCAGCATATTCTTTTTATTTGCTAAATCGACAAGCGTTGAAATTAGATGATTTTAGTGGTTTAAAACAAACTACTGTATTTGTGAGATCTAGAAAACAACTCCTCCGTCGCAAACGTGACAAAACAATGGTGACAGATTTAATGTTAGATCTGACTTTATGAAGTAGTTGTAAAACAATTATATCACTTTCAACAGAAAAAATAGATTTTTAAAAGAATTGCAGTATCAACAATATCTTTATTTTCGGGACTTTTGTTATGCTACGTTGAACGAAAATTTTTGCAAGTTTATTATGTTTTCTTACAGCCGACAGCGACAGTTTTAAAAAATTGCTCTATGTGTGATGATGATTTTGAATTTTTATGCCGTGCTTTACGCATCAATGATTGCCTTTATCAACTTTTTTCCAGGTTTTGTTTGCGATGGTAAGGTAACATCTTTTTCGGATAGAAATCGTAAAAAACTTGTTTTTAATTATATCTTAGTTTTTCTTGTATTAATTTAAATTCTTTTACAGTATGAACGTAAAGCTGGTTTAAATATAAAAGTGTGATACTGGTTAAAAATGCAGTCTACCATCTGGTTGAAAATGCTATACAATTGTATTCTAAATTAGGCGATATCTTTGAATTTTAAAACCAATTACCAGATCTGATGGATGGTAGACCGCAATCTTAACTAAAAGTTAGTCAACAGGCTTTTTGACAGATAGTAGACCGCATATTTAACAAGAAGTCTAAAACTGCATACTTAACCAGTATTTAAAAGTGTTTAACCAATATATTGTATAATTGTTTGTTCAGGCGTGCTGAAGTCCTATTTCAAAAAAGATTTGGTATTTTTATAGTTTGAGAGAAATTTTGAATGCCCAAAACTTTTTGAAAAAAAATTTTGAAACTATTTACTCTTTTTTTAACGAAATATGTAAAACAAGAGCAGATCAAAAAATTTTTTGAGATTCATTTATTCTAAAAGTTTGAGAGACCGTTTTGGACCCAAAAAACGGCGTAAAAAATTATGTCAACAATATTTCAACACTTTCAGATAAATTTAAAAATTTTGATTTTAAAACCAAGAGTAAAATCATTTATAAATTTTGCTTACTGCACTGAAGTGCGTCATGCGTCTATTGTACAATGTCCACCAGGGCAGTTTTTTGCCTAAGCAACATGACCACTTCTGTAAAATTGACTTATTCGACTTATGCGTTAAATTAGGGCCTCGATTTTATCGAAGCGGATGGCCTGAAGAGAGGTTTAAATTTGCCCCTGGCTCAACGGCAATGCTGCGCTGCGACCATATTGGGTATGCGGGCGATGCAAAAAAAGCGCCTCCAGCTTTTATGACTTGGTTCAAAGATGGGAAATTGATTAAAAGCCTTCCCGGAAAAGTAAATTTTTTTGTTTTTTTTTAAATTAAAGATGAAACGTTTTCACTTTTGCCTTAATTATTTTGTTCAATAGAAATTTAAGTGCTCAACAAACTGCTCATCGAATTGTATCTTAAAGTGTGTCAATAAGTTCTATAAGCACTTAAGTAGTGCCATGCTATTGCTTAACTTTCATAAAGAAGCATCCTGCTGATACATCTTACTACAGAAAACTATTAAAACAAAATGCTTTATAAAATTAAATAGAAAATCTTTATAATTTACTTTTTGTTGCTCAATATCAAAAGGACAATTTTTAAGCATTTGCAGATCTGCCAATTATAAAAATTGATTTTATGCATTTGGTTCAACGATTACTTTTCTAAACAGAATCTGCCATTAACACAATATGACTTCACTCAAATATTAACAAGATCTAAAATTGGCGTGTAAGTTTTATTGACGACAGTTATTTGCAACGAGTTTTTTTACAGATAAAAATCTTTGGAGGTAAAAGGAGACCGTTAATTGAAGGAACAAAACTGAGTTTAATGAGTTTGGATCCGGAAGATGCCGGAGTGTATACTTGTAAACTTGCTTTGAAGGATACCATTCCGAATCCTAAATATATTTTGTCAATGAGCGTTCAAGTCACCGTCTTGCCCTCACCTGATAACAGTACGTGGGAAAAAATTACTCAACGATATACGGCGGATTCACCTGAACTTTTAGATCAGGAGTTCTTAAAGGGGCCACGGGGCATTTACGGGGGGCCACAAACGGAAGCCTTTTTTTAGTCTCCACTAATCTATTGAGACAAAAATGAAGAAATCAGAGACAGTTTTAAAGTGATGACTATTTTTTGGTCTTCACTTGAGTTTTGGGACAGTATTCTAAACAGGAGGCCACGGGTGTTTGAGAGTCTCTAAAAATGGGCCACAAACCATTAAAATTTGAAAACCACTGTTTTACAATTCTCTATTTTTATTTGACCAAACTTTTAAAAATATTGTGATTCGGTGACGTCACAAAAAAGAAAAGTTTTGAACTTTGAACTTAAATTTTAAACCGATTAGTCCTATTCTATGAATATAAATAGGCCTACGCCTTTCGTCTACAATACAGTACATAACCAAAAGTTATTGTTACCTTTTCGTTTTAGCTTATTTAAGGCGATGCTTTAATTTCGGCCAAACTTATACTCGTAAAACGTCAACTGTCAAGATTCGCTTGAGCAGCTGTCATTTGAAATTGTAAATAAATTTTATCTTTTAATTCGGAATGAATGAAGTTTTTTTAACTTTCAAAATAATTGAACAATGTTGCCAAAGATTTCCACAGTAACTAGTTTTTTTATTACACTTTTTCCATTGCTTAAATGCACAAAATAGTTTGAAATAATTTGAAATTGAAAAATTGTATTCAATAAAAAAGCTAATTGACTAAGAGTTGTCAAAAGATTTTCCACAAAGGAAGCCAAACCAAGTAATTGTGTTGGTTTAACTTGTTTTTGGTCTTTGTCTTAGATTTCAAACATAAAAAATCCAAACCGTTGTTATACTTGAATAACTTGTTTTAACATTGGGAAATTAAGATCAAAAATAAAGAAAACACAAACTTTTTATTTTCATTTGGCCTATTTTCTTTTTTTGAGTGTCCAACGAGTTATGGGCGACTATCACGGCAACACTGAACCTCGGCAATGCAACCACTTTCGCGGTGACAAGTTGTTGGCAACACTGCTTTTGAAGATACCATGATATTGCTTTCCGGTTAAAATTTTTTTAATTTACTTTTTTTCTTTTATTTAATTATACAACTGAAATCTTAACGAAGACCGCCAAGCAGAAGAAAATAACGTAAGGCAATGTTTCGCAACTTTTTTTACTCAGGCACACTTAAGCTAAGATAATTCCAGTATTTTGTGGCACTTCTAAACTCAGTGACGACTTTGTTTGGATATCAAGGACAAAAAAGCATTTGAGATCAAGCAAAGACCAAAACACGTTTTTCAAAACTATAAAAAAATTGCTGCGAGTTATTGAAGTCGGCGTTTTCGATGTTTGCGAAATTTTGCAAAATTTCTGTGATTTCGCCGTAGTTTTTCTTGTGTTTTTTTACACTTGTTAAAAAGACAAAAAATCTAAAATTTCTAGGCTTTTTCTTCGCATTTTAGCCCACTTAATTTTATTTTTGATCAAACTGTCATTTTGTAATCCGTAGCCTAGTATCAAATATCTTTGCCATCCCTTGTCCAGTGGTTCTGAAGCTTAAATTTTGGAAAAAAACAAAAGTGTTTTTACTTCAAAAAGTATGATTAGATCACCGTTATTCCGCGGCACACATAGCATCGTTTTGCACGTACAATGCATTGTCGCAGTGTCTTTCGTAAGAATACAAGCAGAATCGACGAGATAAGTTTTTCACCTGCGACCGTTTCGATCGCGCTCACCAACAAAGCGGCGCTCCTTGCTACTACGTCACGCTGCCGACACTTTATTATTACTGATATTGCTTTGTTTATATTTTGATTTGCAAATATTTTGTTTTGAGGAAAATTCAACTCATCGTGCCATCAGACTGAACAATCATTGACGACCGTACAAGGTAATGTCATTATTACGTAATGTAAGTAGAAGTAAAAATCTGGATAAAATTTGAAGATAAAAAATGCAAAAAATATTGCTAAAAAATCTAATGGAGCAAATTTTAATCTTAAAGCAGGGGTCTCCAAAGTACGGCCCGTTAAGATTTTTTATCCGGCCCGCGGAGCTCTTTTTAAAAACATATACACTCACTTTGAACCACAGTTGAATAGAATTATGTCGGAAATGCCCCAGTTTCATGTTTCTAATATTAATCAAGATTAACAAATAACTGGTTAAATATATATGTATATGCAGTGACGGATATTCAAAGTTAGGGGCCCAAGGCAAGAATTCTCAAAAATTGGTGTTCTCTAAAAAAAAGTCTTTGATCTCATATTCCCCTTTTTTTTCCCAAAATCATCGTGATCTCGAAAAAAAAGGTCTTCACTTCGAATCGATCTCGTATTTCCCACTTTTCGACTGTTTTTCGCAAATTAAGTATTTGGGTTTGGCCCAAGGAGGTCTAAAAAATTTATACATGGCCCCCTGCTCGAAATGTTTCGAAACCCCTGTCCTAAAGGGTAAGAGTATATTTTTGAAATATTAAAATTTTCTGAAAGCTGAGTTAAAACATGGCTTGAGGTTTTTCTCTTATAAAAATTAAATTTAAACTCTCGTATCCAATTTGCTACAACATCCTAGCGCGTAAATTATGTCCAAAAGCGAATGGTTATGAAAGCCACAAGCAGGGAAACCATTGCTGCAAAATCTTTATTCTGTTTGTTTACATATGGTGGTTGAGCATTCGAGTTTTTGTCTAGATAATCAAACACTCTTTGACCTAGTACACTACCACTGTTATAGAACAAGTACAACAACAACTTCGTTTTCGCCTTTCGCGCCGATCTACTGTAACCGCCATTCTAATAGGCTGCAAGTGATTGGCCAAGCTTTCAAGTAGATAGGCGGATCTTGAATCAATTTCCCATAATACAATTAAGAAAGGACGTTACTCAAAACATGTATGGGCAGTGATGGCCTTACAAAAAGTGGGCCCGGTGCAAGAAACGTAAGGGGGGCCACTGTTTAGTGTACTAAAAAAAGGTAACTAAAGCCATTTTTAGTATAAGAAAGCAAAGTAACTTCTAAAAAAAAGGTCTTCAATTTAGGGAGACCACCATTGAATGATCCAAAGCAAGGTGAGACAAAATGATCACTAAAAAAAGCTCTTTAATTTAGGGGGAGCCACTATTGAGTGATCCAAAGCATAGGGAGGCACTTTATATTGCCCCAAGACATCGTCATCTCTAAAAAAAAATTTGTCAGTAGCCTAGGAAGCCGTTTTTTTCAAAAATTTTCAACTTCAAAGATAAATAGTATGACAAAACATACAGTGTGCTCCTATAAAGTTTACTTCTTCATTTCAGTACCGAGTAATCCAGGGACGTCCAGCCTTTTTAAGCCACGGTCCATTTTGGCTTATAATGCTTTCGGGCAAAGTAAATAAAACACGGCGCCTGAAAAAACTTTTACCTTCAAATTGAAGTTTGGACTTTTTAAAAAAGCTTTTTGGAAACACGATTACCCAACTTAGTTTAGGTTATTTCTGAAAATACCCCGCGTGCTGTTCAAAATCTTTTGGCAGGCCTAGGTTGGACGCCATGCCGTTAATCTGAGTCAAACTGTGAGTCACGATCAAAAATAAGGTTGGTTTCTTGCCCTTTTTATTTAGTCATCTTGTCATTGTTTATAAATTTTTCGGAATTTCAAGAGCAAACAAACTTCGTTTTTGGAAAGGACTCTTCATTACAACTTTTCGTAAATCAACATTTTACGATATAACCTTCAAAGTTTTGGTTGCAATTAACAAAATATTAGAGCTACAATTTGAGCTGCAGTTTACTTTTTGGGAAATTAATTACATTAAAAAAGCTGCAACAATCTACTTTTTTTTGAAGCTCTCGTATGCTTAAAAACATAAAATATTTTTATTATTATTTTGAGAAAAATATTGGCCCACACAATCATGAAAAAAATAATGAGCATAATTTATCAAAAAAGTAATGGCAACTTAAAAAAGCAGTCAAACATGTGTATTGGCAAGCTGGTAGACCTACATAGAGATATAGGCCTATCTTTTCTTATCTCTATATTTATCCTCCAGACTCAGAAAAGAGTCGAAGGTGCTGTACATAGAGCAATTACCCCGACTTACTTTCGGAGATGCTAAGATATTGCTGTCCGTTGAAATTTTCTATTTTGGTTTTTTATTTTTTATGTAAATAATGCTGAGCTGCTTTCCAAGACTGCCCAGAAGAGCGTCTTTCACTTTCTCTAGAGACACAACAGAATGGAGCGAGTAGGTTTTGAACCGTAATCGTGTCGATTTTGTTCGCCATCAATCACAGCGCTCTTTACTTGACTACGTTGCTAGCAACTCGACCACACTATCTTCAGGTTCCTTGATAAGCACTCTTCAATATGATTATAATAATGCTTGGTCAACGATTATTTTGAAATGTTGCTTGAGAAATAATTAAATTTAATCTTAGAAAACAAGCCGCTTAAACGCGGGAAGCATCGGACTCGAGTTAACTATAAAATGTTAGTTATGAAATTAATAAAATTCATAAATTTCATGTTAAGTATAAAATTAATCTATTTATTTGCTGGCAAATTTGACTTTCTTTTGTAACAGAGCCGGGTGACAAAAGATTTGAATACCATACTGGTTACTAATAACTAAAATTTTTAATATATTCTTGTTTTAGGCAATGCAAGCACATCTTTATATTCAATTTTACCTTCAAGTAAGTACTCTAAATAATAGCATTAAATCTAGCTTGCTATAAAAACTCAATGATTTAGTACAGTCTACATTTTTTCGAAACGCCTATTGAAGTCTAATTGAAAAACAATGCAAATTAAGCAATCTTGTTCATTTACATCCTGCAACCTTTTCCAGCAGTATCCTAACAGTGATCAGTATTCTCTTTGGTGACACCCTCATCTCTTTTTAACTCTTGTTTTTTGCCTGTAGTTGGGTCCTTGAGAAAGTTTTTTTACTCTGCTTCAGAGTCTTAACAGACAACATTTGTCTACGAATAAAAACCAAAAAAAATTTTTTAACCAGACAGCGATTAGCCTACTGGGATCTTTGAAAACAGGTGTGGATAATCACTTGACGGTTTATTTTGAATTTAACATCTCCGATCCTGTCCTGGAAGCAGTGATGGCTTTAATAGAATGCAAACGGAGCGGCCGCACCGCCCTCCCCTATAAACGTCAAAACGTGGTCCCCCTAAGCAAGATATTGCTTTATTTCTTCATAGTAGCAAAATGATGGTCGCATCCAAAAGCGATGACTTTTTTTCTTTTTTTTTAGAGATCACTTTGTTTCAGAACACTAAAAAGTGGGCCCCATAAAACGATAACCTTTTTTTTAAGAGATTATTATGTTTTGGAACACTAAATAGTGGCTCGCTTATATTTCTTGCCCGGACCCCCCTTTTTGTAATGCCATCACTTCCTGCAAACCAGTGTAGTTGTTATGACATAATATGACTTTAGCCTACTTCAAAAAGTTTGACATCTTATGAGGCAGCTTAAGATGTATGATTCCTCCAAGATTTTCAAAAAACTGTCGCAATTTTTTAAACAGATTTGTTCTAAAACTTATGTAGGTTAATGTATTGCAGCAATTTCTTAGCTGTTTAAATATACGTTATTAAATTTAAAATTTGTTAAAGAAATCCCTTTACTTTTTGATTAACGCCAACAAATTGTAGCGATTTTGTTTAATTGCATGTCATTGCATTTTATGCGATTTTAAACTATTTTTAATTAAATCTTTATGCTGTGATACAGCGTTCCTCAAATTGTGTTCGTATTCCGCTAAACTATGAATGTGACGGTTTGCATAGGTTTACCATACGTCCCAATTTTGAGGCCATGACCTGGTGGGTGTCGCACCTGGTTAACCATTATGTCCCGGAATTTTCGATTGGAAGTGAAGACCTTTTTTTCCGATATCACTAACTTCTTTGGATCGAAAATCGAAAAATCACAAACAAATTCAAAGCGAAAACCTTTTTTTGGAGATCACTACTTTTGAGACAAATTTTTTCGTTTAACAAGCGTCCCGATTCTCCAAATTAAAATTATAGTAACTGTAGGTTTCCAAGTAGTCTACATCATAATGAGCTTGCACAATCGTTACATATTTTTTAAAATTTTACCTTATAATTTCATATGTTATGCTCTGTTTTGACACTAACTTTAGGCAGCCTTAGCTTTTTGAAGTGCAAAATACAAATATATTTATATTCTTGACAAATATGTGATTAGACATTTTTTTGACTTGCTAAAATGATAAGACTATGAGTTCTGTAAATAAATAGCTTGAAAAACTCTGCAGTAAAAAGTACTTGGAAACAGTATACTCAGTGATGGCCTTACAAAAAGGAGGGCCCGGTGCAAGAAAAGTAAGGGAGGGGGCACTATTTAGTGTTCCAAAGCACAGCAAACTTTAAAAACAGGCCGTTGTTGTATCGGGGACCAATTTTCGTGTATTAAAACAAAGTAATCCCAAAAAAAGGTCTTCAATTTAGGAAAGCCACTGTTGAGTAATCCAAAGCATTGCCATCTCTAAAAAAAGTTGTCGTTTGATTTGGAGGGCCACTTTTTAGTGTTTCAAAACAAAGGTATTTCCAAAAAAAAAAGTTTTTTTAATTGTATTTTTGACATGCCATCGAAGTCCTGGTGCTACTATGAAAAAATAAAGCAATTTCTTGAATAGGGGGGTGACTTGTTGATGTATTTTAGGGGGCTCGCTGCGGCCGCACCGTTCGCACCCTATTAAAGCCATCACTGAGTATACTAATAATCAAAACAGCATTCTAACTTCTTAAACAGTCGCTAAGTCGTTCACAACAGATCAGGCGGACCTACTTCACTACAGATAACTCGTAAAATCACGATTCACGGTAATTTAACTGATAAGAAACAAAAATGTTGTATTAAGCGTATGATAATTAATTGTCGGCCGCATGGTCGAGTGGTGAGAGCGCTGGGATTGTGATCGACATGGTCTCGGTTCAAAAGCTACTCGCGGCATTCTGTTGTGTCCTCGGGAAAGACACTTTACGCCACTTTCCCCTGCTTGCTGAGACTAGTTCTAAATTTTAATTATAACTAAAAACCAAAATAAAAAATTTTAATCGAACATCAATATTTTGGCATCTCCCGAAGCAGGTCGCGGTAATTACTTACCCTATGTATAAGCGCCTCCGTTGCTTTCCTGTGAGTCAGGAGGATGTATATAGAGATAAAATAAAAATAAAATATTAGAACAGAAAGGCGCCGCAGCAGTAAAGCAATCTTTGATAATAAATCAAATTAATAAAACAAAAGGTGCGGTAACAGAATAATTCAGTAGAAACAAAAGAAGGCGGCTCAAAACTCAAGAGACTTGCTATAACAGTTAATGTGTAGTTACAGCCAGGGCCGGATTTAGACCATGAGAGGCCCTAGGCTATTCCATTTGTGAGGCCCCTCCCTATTTTTGAGGTCAGAATTTCTCTCTAAACAACATCACATGTCATTGCTTAATGTTAAAAATATGAGTGCATTAAACTCTTCGTTCTTTTCATTCTCCCCATTCATGGGTGCAAATTTTTATTAAAAGAATAAAAATTTAGTTAAGGCAGTTTTGCTTTTAATTTTAATTTCTTTGATCAAACAACCGTTACAATAATTGTAAAGTTTATTTACGAGGACATAAGAAATAGTTACAGCCATCAAATAGAGTAAGACTAGGCTACAAAATTTTTTTTCTAGCTTTCGTCAAAGCAAAATCATGCAAAAGTTCATCAAAATTTATCTGTTTAAGTTTGTCACTCTCAATACACAGAATGCTCAGTGCAGACAATCTTTCTTGAGACATTGTCGATCTCAGTTTATTTTTGATGCTTTTGAGCCTTGAGAAAGATCTCTCTCCTGAGCAATTAGTGACCATTAAGCTTAGAAACAGTCTTAATATTGCTTCCACATTAGGAAAGGCAGTGTGAATTTTTTCCTTGCACATAATTTCATAAAGGTCTCCATGAGACAAGGAAATAGATTGCTCTTCTGTACCAGTAAGCCCTTGGTTTTGTGTTTGTCTCACGTACAAATGAAAATGTAGAAGTTCATCAGTAAGTTTCGGGTCAACATCTTCTGGATACACTTCCTTTAAACGTTCTACGCCTCGTACAATTTCTACCTTAGTTGCTTTCAGATTAGCAAGAAAGAGGAACATTTCTGCAATGTCACTGTACACATTAGCTCTTCTTCTTAAATTGGCTTCAAGTGCGTCGAGCATAGGGATAAAGGAATTTATTTTAAACCTCTCCTTTGAAGAGAGTTCACTTAAAGCGTCAGGTGCATTTCTTTGTCTCCTAGTGACAGCTCTGTAGTTGATATTCGGCAAGGTTGCTTTTGCTTGCTGATCAAACTCGTCAAACTCATCTCTAATTTCGCTTAGAAAGTCTACAAGTGAACTGTACAATTCGGCACAAGTACTTAATAACAATTCAGATTTCTGAGGGGCTTTGCTAACCCTGTGAAAACGACCTAGCACTCTGGACCAAAAATGCAACATAAACACAAATTCCAATTTTTCCATTTTTTGCAAAAGGTTGTTAGCATGAAGTCTGGTATCACCCTTCTCACTTACATCGGATGCAAATGACTGAGAGCATTAGTGATGGCACTGTAACTTTCCAAAATAGCTTCCCTGGCTTTTGCATGTGCATCCCACCTAGTATCTGACAAATGTTTTGGCACCTTTGATTGAGGTTGCAAAAATGATTTTAGAACTGCCCACCTCTTTGTGGAAGCTGAAAAAAAGGTGTAAATTTCATTGATAATGCCAAAACAGTTCACTGCATCAAGACAGCAATCAACAGCTGCGCGGCCTACCAAATTTAAGGAGTGACCTGCGCATGGAATAAATTTTGCAAATTTATTTCTTTCTAGGATTTTTTGCTGCATACCGTTGTACCTACCAGCCATGTTTGCAGCATTGTCATAAGACTGCCCTCGGCATTTATTAAAATCAAGCTGAAGCTCAGTAGTGAGATATTTATGCACTAAATCTGCCATGCCTACCCCAGAGTGGTCTTTCAGCTGAAAGAAAATTATAAATCTCTCACTTGGTAAACCGTTTACAGGAGACACGTATCTGATAATCAAAGTTAACTGATCGGTATGTGAAATATCGGGAGTAGAATCCACAGAAAAGCTGAAATATCCCGCTTTTTTCACGTCAGCCACAATTGACTCTTTAACTTTTTTGGCCATGAGCTGAATCATCTCTTCGCAAATAGTTTTTGACAAATAAGAGGGGTTTCCTGATCCTGAATTTCCATAGCGATTGATATGAGCAAGTAAAAATGGATCAAATTTGGCAACTAGTTCTAAAAGACCAAGATAATTACCGTTATTGGGAGATCCAAATTGTTCATTGTCCCCTCTAAAAGGTAAGCCTCGTTCTGCAAGAGTACAAATTACAGCGGCGATTCTTTCCATTACATGCCACCAATACTGCTGTTCTACTTTTATTTGCTCCTCCAGCTTTGAAGTAAGCGTATATCCTCGCTTCCTTGTTAGGTAGGTTAACATGGCATTTGTGTGTTTTTCTGAGTTTTCATGAGTTTGGATAAGATAAGAGTTGTGCCAGTCATCAAAACCATCAGAAGCTAAAGCAGAAGAAGATGCATGATTTGGAAAGAGTTTACAAACAAAGCAATATACCCGTCCTTTTGCGGGGGAATATACAAGCCACTCTCTGCTATATGTTTCACCATTGACTTTCGTTGCATAAAACAGAGCTTTTGTGCAAAACCTGGATTGCTTCTTGTACACTCGTTTGGAACTAGAAAATGGTCCACAACTGTGCTGAACTTCAGAAGGGCCTCTCTCTATCCAGTAGGCTATTTCTTCATTTAATAATTCTTTCCACAAACCAACGTCCTTTAAACTCATTGTATGTGTAGATCTATGTTCGGCATCATCTGCATAAGTATCTGTAATAGCTTTGGATTGATTTACTTCACCAGGTGTGAATTGAAAATTTTGACTATCTCCACTACTTTCATGTGTTTCTTTTTCCCCTCCCTTTGCAGCAACTGAGTTCTGAAATATACTTGTATTTTCATTTTCACTGGGCATGGCTCCTTCCTCATTACCAGGTTGCTGTTCAACGTCCTGCATTGCTTTTTCTGTAAGACTTTCTTCTGGTTGAATGCTAGCAGTTGGCTGATCAGCTTCGTCACACTGATTTTCTTGTGCTAGCGTCAAGGCACCTACTTCACTGCCAGCACCTGTTGCTTCTGTCAGAGGTTGATGCAAGAAAGCAGTGATTGGTTTTATCTTCTTTACCATATCATTTTCAAATTTCTTTCTCTTGCGCTTGCTAGCTCCACTTTCAAATCTTTTGCTCATAATAAATTTAAGGTTCGAAAAATTATGAAACAAGATTATTGCTTGATCTAAACGCAGGTTAGCAATACCAAGACGTCTAATAATAAGATAAGTCGATAACATTAGTAAATTTCAATTGATAAAACGTATAATTTACCACATTAACAGTAAGCAACACAATGTCTATTAGTTATTTCAGCAACATGTCAACTACCGATACTGTTTTTTGCAGAGTAGACTACGGAACTTTAACATAGAGGCTTCCAGCAGAATGCGCATAATAATTGCCTTTATTATGATGCAAACGACGTAATAATGGCTGTTTACAACGTGGTTGAAACCAGTTGTCTATAGAATTTTCTACTCTGAAAAGCTTGATATATATATACTTTAGGTAGGGTTTAAACTTGTCAAGTTTTTAAAAGAATTACAAACTTCGAAACCAAATTTCGAGGCCCCTAGATGTTGAGGCCCTAGGCTTCAGCCTGCCTAGCCTATTGGTAAATCCGGCCCTGGTTACAGCACTAGTTGCCAGACAACTTTTTAGTGGTTTAACAAAAAATTGCTTTCTTTTAGAAAATCAAAGCTCGTCGTCAACTGAAGAAAATTTTGTTAAAATGATTATAGTCGGAGTGTTTTTATCCAGCCTACTTTTGCTTTTGATTCTTGTTTTGTCGTGCAAGCACTGGAAAAAATCATTGAGCAAAGCAAGTCGACGCAATAGTGAATCAGGAATTGTCATGTTTTCACCAGAGAAACAATCCGTCAAAGATCGCAATGTCACACAAATATTTCCATCATCAAATCGGTTTGATTTGATGCCCGAAGTAAGTAAACGTGGTTTGGAATTTGTTTTTGCAGAATTTTTAACCAAAAGTTAGTTTGGTATAATTTGACTCTTCTTGTTTTTCTTTCTAGATGGAAGACTGTCAACCTGATTATGTTAATCTTGGAAGGTACAAGGATTATTTTCCGTTTATTAAAGATGAAGAATGGACTTTGCTGAAAAAAAGTCAAATTAGTAGACAAAGGTAAAAACTGCCTCGACCCGGGATTGAACCAGGGACCTTTAGATCTTCAGTCTAACGCTCTCCCAACTGAGCTATCGAGGCACAGCATCTTGCTCTAGAAATATTTGATTATATTTGAGCTTAGTACAACTTTTTTTTTTTTTATTTCATAATGCTATTGTTGTAAAAATTAATTTTTAACAAATAATTGCGATAATACTGTTAGGCTAGAAATGAATTGGTATTTTTTTAAACTGTCAATTTGGTGAGAGAGAATTACTGCAAATTTTTTATGTCGGCGATTGGTAACTTTTTTTACTTATAGCACAATCAAACACTTTATGAATTACAACAACAACAACAATTTATTTGCTTACTTCAGCAGTAAAATTGATAATACACAGTAAAATATTAGGCATATGAAAACAAACACTTAACTTTTATACTAGTAGACATACACATTGTATGCAGATAAATATGTTTTATGAAGTAAACTGGACAGTGAAAGACCAATTAATGGTCATCAAGTCAAGAACTGTCCATAGTCTATTATAATATTCATTACTGGTAGTATTATTCAATAAAAAAAAAGAACAAAACTCGGAAGATACTAGTTATTTTGCAATATACACAAGTGACTCATATCAAAACAAGAAAAGTACACACAAAAAAAAAAAAAGAAAAAAAAAATACGAGAATATATTTTCAGGGTAATAACTTGCATTATAAACATAAACTCACACATAAAAAAAGTACAACAACATAGCTTTGATCAGGGAATACGATTAATATTTATTTATCAACATCAATTTTATACGTCTATTAAACGAATACTTGGATAATAATTTAATATTAATTGGAATTTTATTCCATATTTTTATTCCATTATAAGAGAAAGAAGTTAGCGCACGATGCGTCTTCATTCGTTGAAGATATAAATTTTTATTGGAAGTAGATCTTGTAATATGATGGTGTTGCAAGCTTAAATATTTAAAGTAGTTATCAAACACACTTGGAAGTCTTTACAGTCGGAATAGAGTTAAGACAGGGTGGTCCAACTTCTGCACTCTTGTGGGCCACTTTTCAAAATTATTCGAGTTTGCGGGCCTCAGCCGGCTAAAAACACCTATTTTTGTCCCAAAATCAGAGTTCTCAAAAAAAAAAAAAAAGGTCTTCACTTGGAATCGGTCTGCAAAATTCCTATTTTCGTCCCAAAATCAGGGTGTTCTCTAAAAAAAAAAAGGTCTTCAATTGGAATCGATCTTCGAAGTTCCTATTTTCGTCCCAAAATCATAGCGTTCTTCAAAAAAAAAAAGTTGCCGCTGCTTGTAATCGACAAGACTTGTGCAAAATTGTTCCGCGGGCCGCACAAATTCCATCCGCGGGCCCGTAGTTGGACCACGCTGAGTTAAGAGAATAATTCAACCGCGAAAAACTGAGCACATGTTAAAAATGCTTTGTCATCAATGTTACCAATTTTAATCTATTATAAAACAAAATAAAAGAGGATAGCAAATTATAATTTGGCACCAACGCTGAGAAATGTTATAGTTAAATTTACTCATTAAATGAACTCAAACATCACAAACTTTTTTCAAGTTCGAGTTCAGAAATTTTTATTTTTCGAGTTCGAGTTCGAGTTCGAGTTCGCAGCCCTGCTTACACTAAATAGGAAATTTAAAACAGTAAAACCAATAAAGACGACTTCAGAAAAATAACAAATTCTAATAATTTAATTGTAGAGTTCATATAAAGAAACATACAGTGCATAGCCGTATCAGCCGAAAAAATTTTGGAGGGCAAGACAATTTCGTTCAAATTTTATTGACGGTTATACTGATCCTGATCTTGAAGCACTTGACAGAAATGAGAAAATGTCGCACATTTTCGTCTGAAAAATCTACGGAAGACTAAAAAAGTCTTTACTTCCATTCTGCATCCAATTTCTTTATTTTCGTCTCAAATTGAGGGTGAAGATTAAGAAAAAAGTTTTACATCAAATCTTAGTTGTATTCGCGCAACAGTTCTGTTACATTCCTTCCCAAATAGCCCAAATTTGTTTAGTGTAAGGGGGCAATTGCCCCCTTGAACCCTCGGCTCGTACGGCTATAATACAATATACCAATTAAATTTACTAAACAATGCTTAGTTGCTTAATGATTTCAAAATAAAAAGCAGAGCCAAGAAGCTACTTTACGAATTGTAACTCATTCCATTATTAACTACATTAAAGTTACTAACAACTAAGGATGACTTCTTAAAATTCTTTATAAGTTTTTTTAAAGATAGGGCTGATTATATTTAGCCTTCTTACCGGCCCTTGCCACGGGGCATTTACAAGGGCCAAAAGCAGAAGCCTTTTTTAGTCGTCACTATAGGCCCAGTTTTTTGGGATAAAAATGAAGAAATCAGGTTCGAAGTGATGACTTTTTTTTAGTCTTCACTTAATTTTTAGGACATTTTTAAGCAGGGGGCCACGGGTGTTTGAGAGTCTTTAAAAAGGGGCCACGAACCATCAAAGTTTGAGAACCACTGTTTTAGAGTTTGTAAAAAATTAGCGGCTGCTTGAACGTTGTCTTGAAAAATAAATACTGAATATCTATTAATTTTCTCTGTAGACTCTCACCCTACGGGTGTTCATGAAAACAAACAATTTTTGTAGTAGGCTATTACGATTGTGTTCAATAGTGTATTTAGGAGGGAAGGCATTGTGCCATGGCTCCCCTTGGAGATTACTAATACGAGAAATCAGAGATAGATTCAAAGTGAAGACCTTTTTTACCAATTGAAAACTTTTCTCCACTTAGCATATTTAATTGTGGTTTATGCGCCCCCATTCAAAAATCCTCGATACGCCACTGATTGTGTCAATAATAAAATCATTTTTAAGCCTTTCTCTTTTATATTTTCACTTATATGTCTTATTTCCTATAAGGATTGTTTCCTTTAAGGCTACATTGTTTCCTATAAGGCTATAATCTATTTGACATCTCTGAAAGCAGGTTAAGGTAATTGCCTGACGGTTGCCTAAGTATAGCGCCTTCGACGTTTTCCTGCGAGTATGAAAGATAAATATATAGAGATGAAGGAAAAAAAGAATTACCATTTACATTAATGGTAATGTAAATGGTAATTCTTTTTTTCATTGATTAAGTTATTTAATACGTACAATATTATCCGACAATATTACATGCAATCGTAATAAATATTCAGGAAAACTAATTTATTCAAATAAATCGTTTGTGGAAGCACACAGCGGCGATTTCGAAAAAGTGTTTCTACTGAAACAAAAAATTTTTTATAAAAAAATTTTATTGAATGATCATTAACCTACTTCAGAGACAATAAAGATTTTTTGACAATGATTAAAAGCCATTTAAAAGTTATCCCACAATGATATTGCAAGAATTTTAAAGTTATCCACAATATCGGAAATGTCATTGTAAGAAATATATTTTTTTATAAAGTAACCAAAAACATTTACTTGATTTATTAGACCATATATTGCTGAGTTCCAACTGTATAATTTTTAGAATAAAGTGTCATTTGGAACACGCTATGCCCATAGTCCTGGGAACAGGAAACTTTGGCCAAGTCTACCAAGGCGAAGTAACATACATGGACGGAACCACCAAGAGCGTGGCCGTAAAGCGTTTAAACGGTGAGAAATAAGAGAAAAATGCTTGGGCCTGTTTTATACTGAATATTGCTTACAGCAGTAGTGGCATTCACAAATGTCAAGAACTGGAAGTGCCCGATTCATAATTTTCAACATTGTGCTTCATTCGGTTTTAACAATTAGTTTGTCGGTTTACCAAGAAAGTGATAATTTGTTTAAACTTGTTTGAACCGGTAAGAACTGGTGCAAACGGCCTGAATGTTGCCACTGAGCTATATACAGGGCTGCCATCGATATGAACCCCAAAATAAGGACCACGGGGAAACATAATAAGATAACAAACAACGAAAATTAATAAACAAAATGTATTTATGCTAGTCCGACTTATATCTAATCGTACTTCAGTACTTTGCACTGGAAACGATTTGCTCCATCAGTTCTTTATTCTTAGAAATTATCTGGTGCATCTCACCGCAGCTCACTTCTAAGTTTACTTTAACTTGTAGAATGGATTTGACTGTCTTTTCAAAAAGGCTGTTTTTCTCTTTGGTCCACTGTGCTGAAACAAGGGAGAATACACGCTCCAAAAATGCATTGCTAACAGGTATGGAGAAAACAATACTTATCAGCTTGTAGAGAAGCGGAAAATTGTCATTCCTGGCAAAGATATTCATCCACTTCTTCTCAGCTTTTTCTTTTTGGAAAACATCAAGTGGAATTTTCTTAAGAAGAACATTGAGAGCCGAGACTTCGTCGAACAATTCATTCATCATTGCCGTTTGGGGATCAAGTTGCTTAGCCAAGTCCACGACTTCTTCGTACCTAACTTTTTGTTCTCTTAGCAAGGTCCAGTTGGTTTGCGTCGGATGATTCTCAATGTTAAACCACTTATCAACATATTCTAAAGTGATAGTATAGAATTCTTGGAAGCTCGATTTGAGAATTTTAGCGCGCACGTCATCAACACATCTTAGTAGTTCAGCTGTTGTTGCTCCAAAAAAATTTGAATTCTGTCGCTGCAATACTTTACACTTGAATGATTCAACTATTTCCGTTAGTTCCGGAAACAATGCGGTTGTTTCTTGCAAAAGTAGGGTTGGTTTCTTAAACAACAAGAGAGCACTGTGGAGGAATGTTACGACGACCAGAGACTCGCCTGATTTAAAGAAATCCATCAAGATTCATGGTGGATGTTTGAGCGACAGAAAATGAGCTTTGAGTGGCTCCCAGAAATCGATCATCCGCTCAACGACATAATCTAGTGCAGTCCATTTGGTAGGAGTGTGAGTGGGCAAAGTTGAGTAGTTAGTGTCAAGTTTTTCGCAAAATTGCTCAAGGCTCACTGCTCTACTGGTGTGACTTTTGAAATGGCTGCCAATTTTCATAACGATTGTCTCTATATCAACTGTCAAGCGATCTGATCCCTTCTCTGCTGCATTGTGCAAAATATGTGCAGGGCACCCCACTGGAATAAGTTGAGTCGCTCGCTGTTTGAGTCGATAGAATACGTTATTTTGTCCACTCAGCTGCGAACAGCCGAAGTTTACGGGTGCGTTGTCGGTACAAAAAGATGTCAGTCGTTTTAGATCTAGGTTGTTCTCTTGCAAAGATGTGTGTATAAAGTCTATCGATATAATTTGTTGTGAGGTCTCACTTGGCATTGATCGCAAGTTAACAAGACGTACTTGCACACCAACTTTGGCGTTGAAGAATCTGATGACCAGAGGAAATATTAATAGTTTTAATTGATTGTGATTTGAAGCATCTACTGAGACTGTGTTCCTAGTTCAGACAATAATATTTTTTGAGCATAAAGACCTAAAACTCCAGTGATGATGCTTTTAGTTTTCGTTCTGGCCGAGGCAAACTGTTTTGCAATGTCTGAGTCAGGGAAGAGTGTTTTGAATAAATCTGACGTACAGTCGTCGGAGAAAAATGACTGCTGATGCTTCACAGTATGGAAAGCCCAGGTATCTTCTGCAGCAGCTGTTTTGTAGTCCAGGGTAGTTGGTGCAGATTGACTCTTAAAAAAGACTTAGTTAGTTAGTTAGTACAGATTGGTTTGACTTAGTTTGTCGAGCAGAGTTCTTGTACTTTTAAGTTGCATTGTGTGCAGAAATAGCTGCTTTACCTATGGCTTCCAGATTAATGTCATACTTACAAAAGCTGCAGTGCGAAACACACTGGCCCTTTAAGCTTCTTTTGACGTTGTTAAATTCTTTCTCATACTCATCACGATAAGAGTTTTTGCGTTTAGCCTACTCATTTTATCTCTTGTGAAGTTCCAGATCTAAACGAAATTTATATTCGTGTTTAGTCTAAAAGCACTGATTCTTAACTAGTATGAGGTCGAATTTAACACAAGCTGAAATGCTTGGAGAAAAGACAATCGCTCGAAACTAAATCAGTAGGCTACTGCTAAATTATTAAATCTATCAGATTTTAAATAATACAGGGTGTTTCAAAAGTAACATACCACTATATTACTGAAATACATTATGACAATAATTGTATATCTACAGGGAATAATGCTTACGTACATTTACTGCCGCAAAATATATCTTTATAATTACAAAAACAGTTTTTATTTCAAATGTGGTGGATTGTCACTTTATGACGTCATAATAGCAATATAAATACTTGGCACTTGTAGTATAAAAATGGAGGGAAAATTAATGATCTTAAGTCCAGTTTTCATGGCCATATAGGATGCCTTTGTCTTTAGAAGAGCGAATTTTTTTGGTTAAGGAAGTGTACAGTCATGGTGGAAAATATTCTAAAGAAGTTCAGAATATTTTTAAAGAGAAGTTTGGAGAGGAACGACTTCCTGATCGACATTGTGTTGTTGCATTAATGAAGAAATTTGAGCAAACTGGAAGCGTTCAGGATCGACTTCGTAGTGGCCGTCCTTCAGTTATAAATAACGAAGCACCCTCACAAATAAACTTGATAGGAGCCCGCATAAATCGTTTAGACGTCTTTTACAGAAAGTTGGTATGTCATTAACGTCAACCTACAGAGCAGTTAAAAAGCAGAAGTTTTTCCCTTACAAAGTTAGTGCCATCCATGAACTCAAGGCACAAGACACGGAAAAGCGAGTAATCTTCTGTCGTTGGTTTCAGCAATTCATCGACATGAATGGAGAAAATATCTTGAATAATACGTTCTTTACTGATGAGGCATGGTTTCATTTATCTAGCTATACGAACACACAGAATTGGAGAACATGGTTATGATTAGTTAATGTAGCAAATATTCAGTGGTGGATATTCCAATTTAGGGGCCCGAGGCAAGAATTTTCAAAAATTGATGTAGTCTGAGAAAAAAAAAGAGGTCTGATCTGGGCTTGCATATTTTTCTCCCAAAACCAAAGTGTTCTCTAAAAAAAAAAAAAAAAAGGTCTTCACTTCAATTTCATCTCCAATTTCTCTATTTTTCTCCCAAAATCAAGGTGTTCTCTAAAAAAAAAAAAAAAAAAAGGTCTTCACTTCAAATCGTCCTCTGAGCAAACATCTGCAGCGAATCCAAAACTGCGCAGTTAACAATGCAACACTCGAGGGGGGGCCCCCAAAAAAAGGGGGGGCCTGAGGCGACTGCCTCATTCGCCTCACCCAATATCCACCACTGCAAATATTCATAGAATATGCCTATGTATATGGTATATATTCCGCATTTTGGTTCTCTGTCATGGTATCTTTGATGAATAAATGTTATCGAATCTATATAGCTTGTATTATATTCATTAATATGAGATATACTTTCGGTATGTTACTTTTGAAACACCCTGTACTATTAGCCAACTGCAAAATTCTGATTAATTATTGTATTTTAATTCCAGTTAAATGGACTGATTTTGATGTCATTAAGGAAATTAATTTTGCCCTGTTACGTCATAAATGCACATAACAAAAAAACTTGAAAGCCAAGCAACAAATTAAGGTGTCGAGGCCATACTTTCTACTGTTTTGTACTTTCGCTTTCTGATTACCATATGCATGTTTTAACGTCTGACGTTGTGCTGCTTCTTCCTTTTCTTGATCTTTTTAATATTTATAATTTTTTATGTTAAAATGGTCGAGAATAAAATGAATGAAAGAATGAATGAAATCATTCGAATTGACCAATCGAAGTGCCCGGTATGAGAACCTCTAACCCTAAAATAAAACAAAAATAAGGACACAAGTCAAAATAAGGATAATTTTTAGAAATAAGGACAAAAATATTTTCTTAGACACAGACCTTCAAAAAAAGGACAAATCTTAGAAATAAGGACGTTATGGCAGCTCTGGCTATATACGAGAGTGTTTTTTCACCAATACGCCCTGATATAATTCGAAAACAAAGAATAATATTTTGTCTAAAAAATTAATTCCATGAATTTTTTTATATAAAATTGACTATGATGCTTATAGAATATCCATCTCTGGAAAATTTTTACCATGTTTGACAATTTTAAGTATTATACGTGTTAGAGAGCGTTATGGTTACGTATAATCTCAAATTGCTAAATAAATCAAAGTTTAAAAAATACTTGAACTTTGTCATGCCCATGATAATCTCACTCAGGGATTTTTTCGGAAATAAGTTTTGACGGTGAGCGATTCATCATGATGTTCAATAGTTCCTAATAATTTAAACTAAATCATAGAAATTATAAAAGGACGCAAGGCAAAAATTTTCAGTGAAAGTGTTTATACATAAACATGATCTTCCTTTGATGAAAAAAATTTTACTAAAAGTAAAACCACTTATTGCTAGTTAAAAATTTTCTTTGCAGATGGTTGCGAGATAAAAGAAGTTGGTCATTTCCTAAAAGAGGCTCTATCGCTGTTGAAAACAGGGCATCATCAGAACGTCATATCCCTTGTCGGCAGCGTTCTTCTCGACACGCTATCGGACCTTGTAAGTTTTATTTGCGCAGTTGTTGCTGCAGAGCACGATAGTGTTTTGTGTGTCAAGTTGGCTTGTTTGTAAAGTTACTGTTATGCTCCTTTACATGTCATCAGCTTCATCTCATTATTTATAACCCACATTCGATAAGTTCTTTGAAAAACACATTCTATCGTATTTTTTGTTAGTATTTGAAATCACCAACTGCATTCAAACAAATAGTGATTTTCATCAATTGTGATGTTTCGTTACATTTTCAAACTAAAACTGAAGCAAAAAACAACTTTTTAATCACTTTGATTCTTAATGTTTGATCTTTAATAGTAGCATTTACTTAATGATTGCAAAAATATCAAAAATTTTGGCATAAGCAATTACTGTTGCAGTCTGTTTGAATGCTCCGTAAACCTAACTTTAATAAAATTGGTTAATGCAAATAAAAAAATACAAACTGAAGTTACGCTATTTCATCACGATAAATACAAAGGGTAGAGTTTAAGCCAAACGCAACAACCGGTAAATTTTTTAAATACAATATTCTTTCTCCTTTAGCTTAAAGGTACGTGACCCAGGCTGGCGTAAAACCAACAGAGAGTCCTCCCAAAAAAACTGAGATTGCAGCCAGAAATTTAGGCAAAGACTAAAAAAAGTTTCTTCAACTAATTTAACCCAAAAAATCTTTACAGCCTAAACGCAGTTTCCAACCAGTAAAAACTTTTTTGTTTTCACCTCGTTTTATAGCAAAGTTTGCGTTCACTAAAAGTGGTTTGCAACATCAGAGTGCGCATTTTCTTCTGGCCACCTCTATAAGGCCCCCAATCGAGGCGTTTTGACTGGTTGCGTCGTCCCTGATAAGAAACACATGATTGGTGACGTAAGTAAAATGACAACATAATGTAAAAAACAGACAACTCGGCATAAACTCTTCATTTTAAATCAAACCAAATAATTCGTCGTCGTCGTTTGAAAAGGACGTTTGCCAATTTTCCTTTTCAAATGACGACAACCTAATAATTCAAAGCCTTGTTTAAGCATGGGTAAAAAATTCAAGGTCATTGGGGTAAATTTTCTTTTTACACCAAGTTGTGAAACTTGTCAACCGTTGCTTTATTGCATCTCGAGAAAAATTGTAAATAAAATTAATTGTTTCAACCAAAGTTAAAATATAGCTTGAAGAGAGAGGTTATTTTTTATACCGTAAAATTGCTATAAATTCCAATATGGCTTCTTTCCATAGCAATTTTATTGTATAAAGTTTAAATAAATCGACTTTTTAGCAGAACGTTACAATTTATTGTTTTATTTTTTACCGTACGTCTCAATTATAATTTTTTTAAAAGTCCTACGTTAAAGTAAAACCTTAAAATATTAAGTACAATAATTATTGGATTTGTTAGAGTATGCAGCAAGAAACCAAAAAACCGCCGATACTATTAATGGAGGTCGCTGAAGAAGGAAATTTAAAATCATTTTTACAAACTAGAAGGTACGTACCTGTCACAAACTTTGTTTGGGAATCCCAAAGGACCAGTTGAGCTAGGTAACCCGAATACCTGCGCTGAAACAAAGCTGTGTCTAAATTTTATTTTATTCCGGCTCAAGAAGTAGTTTTGCTATGAGCCTGACGGTTTATACAGTTGGTTAACGAAAGCTCGGATTGATTTCGTTGAAGATTCTTTTCCACCACGAACAGAGACCCTTGTCTCTAATAAAACGAATGTATTACAAAATCACGACCGACGAAATTCTATTCCACGCTTTGCCACACTGCAAAGCGAACTAACACTATAACTCGACTCAATCAACACAAATAATTCTACCTCTGTAGAACAAAACTGCCAACCACTGGCACCAAATAAATTCAACAATTGTCCACCGACACAACATCTAACGGTCCACCTCCTGTGGCCAAACAAATCACCTTCGCTCGAGCCGCCACTCGAGTAGCTTCAAATTATCTCACAACGATAATAATCATCATCATAATAATTTTCTTGCTACGCATCGGCTTTATATAGAAAACAAAATCACGTGACATAAACTTTCTCGTAAATTCAAGATTCAGCCAGAAACCCCTGGAGAGTTCGTTACGCGAATCAAGTGGAATATACGCGAATTTTCCAGTACAATGATGTTAGTCAAAAACATATTACGTCAATACAAAGAGAAAAAAAGAGAAAAAGATACATGTATCGAGCCATATAACAAATTGGACGTATATCGCAGACAGCGCTCAAAGAGCCGCATTTATTCTCTTATGATAAAACTACGAACTGCTTTTAACGGGGATACACTACATCGTTATGATTAAAATTATGAATGAAGTGTGACAGTACCAAATTTACAACTAATTACATACTGACAAAAAAAACTTATTATTATTAACTATTCTACATAAAAATGAAGCATAAACTTCGAAAAAAAGTTGTTTGTGCGTCTTTCTAGAGTGGCTTAATCAAAAGAACGCTGGTTCACTTCCTTAATCAGCCAAATAGCTGTGCTTCATGTTTTAAGATGTAGATGAAAGCCGTAAAAGACTACAAAAAGCTGTAAGATTTTAGAATAAACTGAAAAACAACCTACTTTTTGATCACTAAACAGATGGCACGAATATTTTAATTTGCAACTTCAATTTTTTAATGACTTTAATTTTTTTCTTTGAATTTACATATTCCGTTTCGCATTAAAAGAACAAAATAATCATCAAGCTCTGTTTAGATTATCTGACAATCAAATTTTAAAATCATCACAAAACCTTGAAGAAGTATTTCACACAAAGAAGATGATGGAAGACTTTGTTGTTGGAAGGGACTTAACTCTAAGAGATTTAGCCTCGTTTTTATACCAAGCGGCCAGAGGAATGCAACACCTGGCCAGCAAAAAGGTTTTTTAAATTATCATGCTAATTAACGTTCTGAAAGTTTTAAATTTTAAGGTAGTATTTCTGAACACCTGAATTGCGATAATTTACTTGGGCCGCTGACAATAATACATTTGACAAAGTTTTTCGATTGCATAACATTCTGCACTAGTTCAGGTGTCAAGAGATTCAGCAAGAGTTGTTTACATGCAAAACCAGCAAACCAAATGACGTCGTTAAATCTTTTGTGACAAAACAAAGAACCATAAATTTGCGAAGCGTGGAAGTATTTATGTTGCAGTGTTTAGTTAATCATTTTAAGCTTTTTTTCGAGAAAAAGAGAAAGAAACCAGAAATAAAACCTCTAATAATTTTTTCAGACTTCATGTAATCCTTCAGCTAATAACTTTAAAATCATCTTCAACAATAGTGAAAAAAAGTACAAAAAAACAATAAATTATTAGAAAGAAATATTTAAATCTATTTATAATAACCTTTTTTGCTCAGCAACTTCGTAAAAGAAAAGTTGCAAAAGAAAGTTCTTTTATCTTTTTAGATTGTCCATCGCGATCTGGCTGCAAGAAACGTATTGTTGACCTCACAGCGCGTCATCAAAATAGCTGATTTCGGTCTGTCGAAACACATTCGCGAAATGCAACAAGAGTATTACCGAATACACACTCCATCGGTGAGTCCAAATGGTGCAATAAAATGCATATGACAAAGTAGGCTTGTTTAAATTATGAGAAATTTTAACAGCGGGGCCAAGAGGTACGAAGCCTTGCTTTAGTGGCCACCGCAATCTACATGTCGTGGGTTCGATTCTCGTCGTGGTATTTTTTCAGAAAAAATATTTCAGGAATTGATATTAGTTATAGCTTTATATATTCATTGGTCATTTGTCCGAAATTTTAACAAACAGCTCTAGCCACAGTCATCACTTTATTTATAAAAATACGTAATAAAAAATACAATTGCTCGGTTACAATTAGTTCAGTATCTCGAAAAACGGGTAACAGTAATCTCTTAACAGTTTTCTTCAGTTTTTATGACTCTGTCTTTATTGCGCAAAAGAGGAGGATAACAGTTGATAGAAAGATAATGTTTTTTATGAAGACTTTTACGGTTTCCTATGTTTCTCGAAAACACCATGACTGCAATGCTTCTGCTTTCACTACTTTGGTTTCGTTCACGCAAACCACGCGCGATATTTTGTACCTACAGTATAAGAAGATATTGGAAACTAAATAATGATCTTGGTTTAAGCTTTCTAAACTATTTGGTTGTTTTTAAGTTTATGAGAAATACTTTCTCCTTTAGACGATAATTAAATTTCCAAAACTGTGTTTGAGATCGTATAAAGTCGACTCAATAACTCAGTGTAAACGCAGCTTTGACTTCCTAGATGGCGTCATACTGCTTGCTTACAATGGTGACTACGCTTCAGCCAAAAGCAGAAACCAGTCATTACGTCATCAAGTTTGTTTTAATTTAAGGTTACTCCAGCCAAATGGACAGCGCCGGAAGCATTGAACGAAAACATATTTTCCGTCTATTCAGATGTGTAAGTATGTTAAACAAAGTTCTTTAATTCACGTTGAAGTGTTATTTGAATAACTTCACCTCATCTTGCACATTTACAATATCATAAATCATTGTAAAATATAAATTTATAATAAATGCAAATAACAGATCATTTTTTATTTCTCTTGTTTATTGTTTGATATAGTCAAAATCAATATTTCTAATTTTTGATCAATTTTTATTTTTGCGAAAACTAACGCTTTAGATCGTGAAAGTGAAAGTAATTTCGCATGCCAATCAAGGGTTTCAAACTTTGTTACCTATGCAAACTGTTTTGTGTCGAAACAGTGGTTTAAGTTATTCTTGTTTAACCTAATAAAAGAAACACACAGATTAAGTTCTAAAATAAGCACGGAAAATATGCAGCATCTTTCTATTTTCTGAGGGACCTTTTTTCCTCTTTCAACAATTTTTCCACATCTAAATTTAAGTCAGATTTTAGTCTTTGCTTGATTTTCAAAGACAAAAAATTTAGATAAGTGAAGAAATTAATTGACTTTTGAAAGACAGTTTTAGCTTTGATGGAAGTAAAAAAATTGTCTTCCTTCTCCCCCCCCTTAGTAATATAATTACTTTTCTGTAAATGTCCTTTGTGTTAAACTGATTGTTCAACACTGCTCTAAATATATAATCTTTTTCAAGAAAATTGCTATCAAGTCACTTTTTCGCTTAAAGCCTACAAACTTTTTTAAAAAGAAAATTGCTTGTTTTTACTACAAGACGTTACTTTCGTCTTATTTGACTCCAAAAGTTATAACTATTACTTATGGTTTTTTAGGTGGTCCTTTGGGGTGCTGGCTTGGGAAATTTATACACTTGGTGGTGCACCATATCTAAATATTCCTGTTACTCAGCTCTACCGCTACTTAGCGACTGGAAACAGATTGGAGAAACCAAGTTTTGCTTCTCACTCAACGTAACTGACAAAATTTTACTCAAATTTTGAGAAAGATAGTTATTTTAATGACAATTACTGACGTTTTTTTTATTCTAATCGTTTAAAGTTATTACTTTCGGATAAGCACATGGTCAAAATGATCATGGAGCTTGTCCGAAATCGAAGTTTCACCCTTACCACCGGTGACAGCAAGCAAAGCAGGCTACACCGTCTTAAAAACGGCGTTCCTCAGGAATCGGTCTTGGCTCCCCTCCTATTTAACATCTATACATACGATCTTCCTTACATGATTTCCAGAAAGTTTGCTTATGCTGATGATTTAGCATTGTTGCATTCTTCTGGAAACTGGAAGGACTTGGAGGGGACTCTAAGTCAAGACATGTCCACACTTTCAGCGTATCTCCAGACTTGGAGGTTGAAGCTCAGTCACACTAAGACGGTGACGGCAGCCTTTCATTTAAACAACCGAGAGGCCAAACGTGAGCTAAAGGTCTACAACAATGATAGACTTTTACCGTTCTGTCCAACCCCTACTTATCTTGGGGTAAAACTGGACAGATCGCTCACGTTTCGTCACCATTTAGTGGCATTGCGCAAAAAACTATCTTTGCGCGTCACACTGCTGAGGCGACTCGTGGGCTCGGGATGGGGTGCTGGTGCTAAAACACTACGCATAGCCACCTTGTCTCTAGTCTACTCAACAGCTGAGTACTGTGCGCCAGTCTGGTGTCGCAGTGCTCACACTCGCCTCATTGACAGTGTCTTGAATGACGCCTTGCGCATAGTCACTGGATGCCTGCGTCCCACTCCAACGGACCACCTACTTGTACTCTAAGGCATCCAGCCAGCTGAGCTTCGCCGAATGGGAGCGACACTCTCCTTGGCTTACCGTGGATCTCTGGACCCCGATCATATCTTGCATGGTCTATTAAGTGGGTCCTCAGATACTCGCCAAGTGAGACTACGATCCAGACGCCCGTTTGTGCCAGATGCGCGGAATCTTTTGGACAACCTTGCCAGACTTGGCATCCGCGCCTCTGAATGGACAAATCACAAATGGAACGCGGAGTACTGTGAAAATGCTTCCAGGCTCCGTGCTTTTGTGCCAGAGACCGGTGCCAGGCCTGTTGGGATGGGCTTACCCCGAGCAGCTTGGGTTAAGCTCAACCGCCTGCGGACTGGTGTTGGGCGATTCCATTTGTCCATACACAAATGGGGTCTCGCTCCTTCACCAAATTGCGAGTGTGGCGCCTCTGAGCAAACCGCAGACCATGTACTAACAGCGTGCCCTATACATCGGGCACCACATGGAGCACGAGGTCTGACGGTTTTGGATGACGAAACTCGATGCTGGCTTAATGACATCACTGCCAGCATCTGATCCAGGCAGTGCAGCAGCCTGGGGTAGTAAAAGGATAAACCCTCGGCCCCAGTCCTGTTTGTGTCTGACCTGGAGTGGATACCCTTCAAACGACGACGACTTTATGGTCCTTTTCTGGAGTGCATTATTAAATAAACTTGAGTGTAAACGAAGTATTTTAATGCTAAACAAAAAACATATCTTTTGTTAAACTTGCTTCATACAACAAAGCGTGTCCTACGTTAATGGTGTTTATATCTGCAACATTGTTTCTGAGCAACAAAGCTACTTTAAAAAAAACCTCAAAACTAGAACCTTTTAACCACGCAGATTTGCCTGTTCTTTCTGGATAGTGGTTTTTTTAAAGTGGTGCACTTGAAAATAGAACTTCCAACACGTATTTTTAAAATTCTTATCTCCATTTATCCTCCTGACTTGTGCAAAAGCGTCGGAAGCTCTATACTTAGAGCAACTGTCAAACGATTATCCTGACCTGCTTTGGGAGAGGTAAAGATTCACTGACCAGTTGAATTATATTTTTTACTAAGTAGTGGAATGATTGAAATTTAAAGCTGCTTGCTAAGAGCGTCAAACAAGGAAAAGTATTGAAAAGTGCCTGTCCCAAAAAACACAATTACAAAATGACGCGAGTGTTTTTGAACCACACTCATGCTAAACGTTTTCACCATGGCATTTTTATCCACTTGGCCACGCTGTCCGCCGAAAATATTAATCTTTATCAAAAACGTTTATACTGCCAACTGAAGCTTTATGTTTATACAATTCATAAGCTGGATAGATATACAAAGAAATTTTAAACTAAAATATAAAGAAACCTTTTGCTTAGGTGCTACGTAAATTCCACCCACAAAAATTTTACCCATGGAAAAATTCTACCATAGAAGGTTACTTATTACACATGAAAGAAAAATCGAAAATTAACCTATTGAAGATAAAATTTTTTACAGGTGGAATGTTTGTGGGTGGGTTTTTTCATGGGTAAAATTTTCGAGGGTGGAACTTTTGGACCACCCGTTTAGTGGACGTGATTTTTTTTCAAAAGAATCGTTAATTTTTTAGATACAGGGTTATGAAACAGTGCTGGAGTTGGAAACCTGGAACGAGGCCAGATTTTGACGATCTGGTCCGTTTAACCGACGACATTCTCACTTCCTTGTCCGAAGTAAGAAAATATAAACAGTTAATCAGGACTAACTGACTATTCAGAAATGCTTACGTAGCAATGGAGCATATCACTGATCTATGTTTGTTTAGTTTGTTCAATCAGTTCTTGATCAATCAATCACAATTCCATGATTCTAGTTAGTGTTTTGTTGACTGTACATAAATGGGAGAACTTTTTACGACGTTAATAAACAACATTTTGATATAAATATTTACAAGTTTTATAACTTGTTTTCCGTTGGAAAATGGGCATTGCATTATTTTAAATGAAGTAATCAGTTACAAAACCATTTATGCAGCCTTATAACCAGGTTACAAACTGACTAAAAAATAAATATGAGTATTACCCAAAGAAAGGGGGCACCAATGTTGTGATTTGAAGTTTTGAAATTACTTTTACCGGCAACGTCAAGTAAGAATCAAAAAGGTCTTCATTTGATGTTTAACTAAAAACGGCCTTTAATCTAAAAAAATTCTTTTGGTTTTCCATTGACAATGTTAGTAAAATAAGCACGTTTTTTCAAAAATGGTATTAAAAATTTAAACCATATTACTGTAACATTATTGGTAAAAACTGGGCACTTTACTCGAAAATAAGCACATTTCTTAGAAATAAGCACAAAACGGCAACCCTGATTACAACCTCAAACAGGAATGCCAAACTCATCTGGTGCTGTGGACCATACTTGCGCACTTACATTTTACGCAGGCCAAACAATTTTTCGAATAAAAAAGTTTCTTCAGTTTGAATCGCTCTCGGATTTTTCGAGTTTCGTCCCTAAAAAGTAGGGACAGCCCTAATATGGCATTAAAATTTGAAAGACGCGGGTCACAAAATAGAGTATGGCGGGCCGGATTTGGCCCCGGGTCGCCAGTTTGATAACCCTGACCTAAAGCTTTCTTATTTAAATACTGATTTTTTCTTCTGTTTGTCAATTAAAAGTTGTTTACGAAAAACTAATTAATTAATTAATTAGTAATTATAATTAATTAATAGTTTATAGAAAATTAAATTTTTTGTATCATCAGCCAATAAGAGCTGATCAGCTACAGTTGATCAACTATTTCGTTGAATGATTTTTATGATTTCCTTTGAAAATTGTTCAAATTGTTTATTTAGAAGATTTACCCTTGTCAATTTTTGCTATAAAAACAGCTAAATCAGTTATGGGTGAACTTTTCAAATAAAACAGAAAAAGATAATATTTATTTTATTATTTATTTATATTTTATCTCTATAGTTATCCTCCTGACTCGCAGGAAAGCGACGGTGGCGCTATATATAGGGTAAGCAATTACCCCGACCTGCTTCCGGAAATGCTAAGATATTACTGTCCTCTTGTAATTTAATAGAGATACGGCTTTAATTTAGAACTGCTTGCCAAGACTAGCAAGCACGGGAAAGTACCGTCAAGTGTCTTTCCATTGTCTTTTCATTTGCTTTTTCCCCAAAAACAACTTATTTTTAAACGTTCTTTAAAAAATTTTTATTAATCTTTTCTAAATTTAAATGGATTGATTGTTATGACTTACTATTATACAAATGGTAATTTGTTTACAAACACTCTTGTTTCTATTCAATTAGCATAAATTTATTCACAGACTTATGTGGAATTATCTAGTCATGATTATACTCCGAATCCATCTGACATCAGCTCCGACAGTTTCACGTCAGTGACCAACTCAGTGATCGAAATTCATCAAGAATCTTTGCCTAAAAGTCCGGATTCAGGAAGAAGTAGCGAATCCGTGTTCACGTTTTCGTCTCCCGACGACACTCTGAGCCACGACCGCTTTGATAGCTTTTCGGAAAGTGATATCGACCGAAAGGTGTCGCTGATGAGTGACTTGATTAATCCTGTCTACGGGTTTCCTTAGACTTGTTAAAATTTTCTATCCTGACTCCTAGGCTACAAAGGAGATTACACAAATTGTACTTTTGCGAATAGCGAGCTCGGATTTAGTGATGTAATAACGAAAGGAAGATTACGCAATTAACTTTTGAATTTGATCTAATGTGTTTGCTAATTTTGAATAGACTTCCTTTTTATCTTTTGTCGTTCCTTTTGTTTTTATTTTGTTTTCTTTTATTTTTTTCCGAACAAGTTTTAGTTCTGCTATTTTGATGTAAACAAAATAGATTTCTAAAAGTATTTTTAGAAACCTTATCATTAGCATTAGACCACGTTAATGACTGTTTGAATGTTTAAAAGCGTTTAAGAAACTAAAGCATTGAATATGAGAAGCATCACACTCGAGTTTCGGTCTTGTTACGGTCAATTATGCATATCTTCTTAGGATTAGAACCAACTGAGTGTTAATCCTCATACATACAGTAGACAACACAGCTGGACTACACAGCTGGACAACAATTTGAGTTCAAGTAAACTACAAAGAAAACTTGTTTAGTGTTGTTTGTTTAGCGGTTAATCTCAGTAAGATATACACAGGTGGTGTAGCAGTGTGGGAACAACGTTTCCACATTGTTTTTGCAATAACCTGACTTGAAATTCTTTGCTTTTATTCCGAATTGCTGAGTAGCTTAATCTTTTTCAGCAGAGCTTCTCAAACTTTTTTTGCTTTGCGACCCATTTTAAAAGATAAATTTATACCCAACCCCATCAAGGTTAACTTTACGTTAACGACAATAAAAAATAATCCTTTGTAAATTTCAAATAAAATTTCATGACGATAATAAATTGTAGTTTATGACGAACCATACAAACTTATCTAATGAGATGGATGTGCACAATGTTTTTTGGTTGGATAATCCATTTGTTTTCTAATACAACATAAAACGGGACGAATTACACTCTTAACAGTTTGCAAAGAGATTTTTAAAATTCAATTTTGAGAATCGGTTTTTGAATTTCAATTTTATGAATGCCGCTTCACACAAATATGTTGTACAAAAAGGCAAAAGTTTGGGAAGGGCAGTTCAGAAAGAGTTGGGTATTTATTTCTTGTTTTTATCAAAAAATAATATAAAGTCTGTTTTGAAAATTCCAGCTCCAAACTTTTGTCGCTTGATAATTCTGCAAAATTTTCTTGGGCTTTATTGACAGGTCTGTGACATCTGAAAGTTGAATTAGAAGTGGCTTACGGATCCAACTTTTTTCCCTAAATCAAAGTCCGTGAAAAGTACTTTTAAAACTGCGTATAATGGCAGTTCATATGATCAACCTTGACAATCAATAAATTAGATAACTTTTCGTTGGTTAAATATTCATCTGTAACAGCAAACAGTTTTAAACTACCATCTTCTGCTCTACTTTTACATACTGTAAGCTTTTTGATAAATGCTTCAATTTTACCTTATAAAAGCAGAAATGTTACTGTTTATTTTTTGAGGAGATAAGTTCGAATCATTTAATTTCCCAAAAATGTCTGAAAAATACAGCATAGTTTAACAACCCAAGAGTCGTTGTGAAAAACTCTGCTAAAGCAGATTTGGATCTTTTGCAGAAAGCCCCCGCCATCTATTGCGAGTCATTTTTATCGCACCACCATCTATAGCAAGTAATTTTTTTTGGTGAAACTAATTCAGAATCCTCCCTACAAATTTCTTTTTTATTTCATCCTAGAGTTGTAGGGGGATTTCGGGTTAGTTTCACGAAAAAAAAATTACTCGCAATAGATGGCGGCGGCTTTCTACAAAAGATCCGCAGATTTTTGCTCAGTCAAGAAAGCGACCAATTTTGTCTTTCAAATACAATAATCTTTGTAGCCTCTGGAAACCACCTGAATTCGGCATGAATTAGTACGCTTGTATAAATTGAGTTTTGTTCTTTGCAAAAATTTGCAAACAAACATTTACTTTTAATATGATTAATTATTTTGATTACGTTTCAAAAAACAATATCCAGCTCTGGTTACATTTGTTTGGCTGCTAGTGCCTCTCATGAACCAAGCAATGAGTAGAGTCACACAATAAGTAAAGTGATTCGTTCCTTTGGACATTCTTTCACTTCCGCAACAAACCCAGCTTGTTTCCCGCCATTGCCCCTGCGCTAGTTGTACAGACTCCAAAGCAATTTTCTTGTTGTAGACCAGCAGTGTAAAATATTTATCGACTTAAAAATATATATCTTTACCTTTGGTGTGGCCTTCCAAAGTTCGACCAAAAAGCAATTCTTCAATTTTTTCTTCATAAACATACCGCGAATATAATAGTAATTGGGCATTTTGTGATATATCTATTGTTTCGTCGAGCTAAATTGTGAACTTTGGACTTTTCTTAAGTCGAATGAATATAGCTGTGCAAGGTGAGGGGCAGGGGTTAATATTGTCCAGCCAGAACTAAAAAATTTGGATAAAACCAAAATTTTTACAGCACTGGCAATAAATTATTTGGGCAAACCTAGATTTTTTCAGGCTCGGACAATAAACCATTTGGAAGGATAAACTATCATTGAACGAATGGAACTAAGAATTGATGGTAAGACCTTTTTTTTAGTATTCACTAATTTTTTGAGACTAAAATGCAGAAATTTGACAGAAATAAAAAGTGAGACCTTTTTTTTTTTTTTAGTCTTCGGTAATACTTTCTGACGAAAAATGTGTGGCATTTGTCATCTCTATGAAATGCTACAAGATCATAATTCGGGAAATCGTTGATAAAATTTGAGCAAAATTTTATTGCCATTCGAAATTTTTTTGGCTGGTACCACGGTGTCAGCGCTCAGCTGCTGGAATTGGTCATCATTAATTTCAGCAATTGTTTTGCTGGCAGTGTCATTAGATAAAGATAATTTTACAAATTTCATGTCGATACTTTTTTCCAGGTACTATTGAATATTTCTGCCATTTTAACAGCTGCACGTAATGCAAGATTTTCACCAACCAAGAAAAGTTTGATTGATTTTGTTGTCAAATAACTGGCTTCATTAGTGGCACGCAAATATCTCTCGTTTATAATGAAACAATTTTCTGTAAATTGCTTTTGTTTTGTTGCGGACTTCTAGTTAGAAGTTCGCAGCAAATGATAATTTGACAGACTTTGAAGTCTGTCAAATTATCGTGTTGATTTGTCAGAATGTTTTGGATGGCAGGTATTGATATGCCTTTTTAATTTAGAGCGGTGGTTTCAAACCCGGGTTCCGCAAGCAGCTCATGCCAATATAAAAAGATAGGCACTCTTGGCGGAAAAGGCACAAGGCACAATTCAACGTAAATTTTAGCGCTGCTTTTCCGGAAATTGGTCGGCAGTTCGAGTTGAGGACGGGGAAGCCATGCAACAGGCATTCTTGTCCTTAGGGCGTCTCAAAATAAAAGTAAATACGTTGTTTTCTTTGGTCTTCAACTCTAATTGCCGACTAGTTTCTCGGAAGGCTGCGGACAAAAAAAGAGGTCATTATGCTTTGATTTGTAAAGGTTCCGCGGACGCAATGCTTTGTGCATAACTTTTTTGTCTTCAACTTGAGTTTCCAATCAATTTCCGGAAAGGCAGCGCTAAAATTTACGTTAAACTCAAAGTGAAGAAAAAAAAGGGGCTCATCACATTAATGGTTTTTTAACGGTCTTGGAGTTGCAATTTTCTTTGAATCGGTAAACTGCATGAAAGCTATAGTCACATTTATCATCTAATTGACCCAAAAATAAGCAAGCCCAAATACTTTTTTGAATTTTTTGTAAAATTTTTGAATAGTTGAAGTCGGAATGGAGTTTTTCAATTTCGTAACCGTAGTTTAACGAATAGGCACGAAAAACATATGACCTACCGTTAATCAACAAAATGTTTTTTAGGTTAAAACATTGACCCTCGCTTATAGGCTTACATTTTCAAGTTTTGTTTTGCTCGTGTTAAACAAGCCAGCAAAACGATAGAATTCCCACAGCGTCAAGTGGAGTGATTACATTGCTTTGATAAATAAAATCGAAAAGACTTTGTTGCCAGGTTGCGGGTTAGCTGGACTTGTGCAAAGTCATCAAAAAAGCAGCCGAAAAGGCAATTAATTCCATTTAGTTACCAAAACAACTGTGTCGTGATTCATGCATGCCAAATTGGTAATTCTATCAGGCTGACTTTATGCTTAATATTTTTTGAATTATATTGTATTTTCCATAACATTTATCGTATGAAATTTGGTATATCGCATTTTGACTTCGCGATTTCTTACTGCGGCGTTTCTGAGGCTGACGGTCAGTAATTTAGAATTACGTTCATATTCGCTCATGCTCTCTATAAATAATGACGTGGCCGTGCTATTTCAGAGAGAAGCGACACAAGTTTGAACGACGAAGCCAGCGCTGTTTTTTACAAATATTTATAACATGACTAGTTTAAAGCTTGTTTTTTACTTTAAAATTATAATAAATCATAAAACTGCCTAGTTTGTTATACTGTATTTGGGTTAGTTTACCAAACAAAACCCTAATCCTAACAGTAACGTGTCGGGATGCAGAGTGTAAAAATTTCTAAACGTTACTGCAGCCCCTTGAGATGAGACACGAGTCGAATTCGGCTGCTATGACTTTACTTGTCAGTTTTGACAAACAACTTTATTGGTAGATCACAACACTTTACTCGTCACTGCTCCATTTTTACTTATACTATTACATCTTAGCTAGTCAGAAACGGAAAATACAAAGCGGCTGGGCGCAAGTCAACTCGACTTGTTTTCCAAAAAGTGTTGACCTTAGAAGGCCACAACACCAGACACAGCAACCATTTTTGAGAATTACTTTTTACAAAAAATTTCCTGCTGCTCTGCAATGCGTAAAACCAGATAAAGCTCCGGGCCCTGATTCCATCAATTATAATTAATGCAGAGTTACCTTTGAGTCTTGATTACCTACCCTCATTTCTTTTTGCTTGCGCCGATTCAAAATTTACAAAATCTGAAGAAGAGGCTTGTAGTCGCCTCCCAGAAGTGATAAACCCTGAGGACTTAAAGAGCTAACTCTTCCTTCTGACCTCTAACCTCAAGAGACTTGTCTTGGTCGGAGTCGGGCAAGGCCAATCCATTGCTCTATAGCAGGGATGGCGAGCCTTTGTTATGCGGCCGGTCAAAAAAGGACAGTTTTTTGAAACTTAAATTAAGTGGGTCTTTGGCTAAAAGAAGTTGAAGATTTAAAAAAAAGTCTTCACTTCCCATCAATATCTAAAATTTTCCTCCCAAAATCATAGTGATCTCTAAAAAAAAAAAAAAGAGGTCTTGACCTACAATCGTTATTTACATTTCCCGTTTTTCGTCCCGACTTGATCATACCCTCTAAACCAGACATGGCGAACCTTTATCACCGTCCAACCGTCCTAAATTTCTTGCAGACTAAAAATTCCAGAAATTTGAGAACATCAGGTGGGTCACTGAATTTCAACTAGTGGGTCGCAACGTGACCCGCGGGTCAGTGGCTCGCCATCCCTGCTCTATAGGGAGCAAGCTGGCTTCGACTCAAACAGTCAATCGTGGAAATTTGTTTCGTTGTCTAATACAGGACATCACGATGCTGTATCTGTCAATTTGAAAGCTGCCTATGACACAGCCTAGTATCATGGTCCATCCGGTATGCTTCTTAAACTTCTTCCACGTAAGTACATATTCGAAGGATCGAAGGATTTTGCTCTCCAATAGTATTTTTGTATTCTTTACTTAGGCTATATGTGCCAATCTGTGAATGTAATTTTCTAATAT
The DNA here is from genome assembly GCA_963680785.1 of Diplosoma virens. NCBI lineage: Eukaryota > Metazoa > Chordata > Ascidiacea > Aplousobranchia > Didemnidae > Diplosoma > Diplosoma virens. The sequence continues at coordinate 12,006,776 of OY796889.1, read as the reverse complement.
TTTATTACAAGATTGCCATTTCTTTTTCCAAATTAATGTGATTATTGATCGCACTTTACCAAGGCCCCCCGGAATATGCCTTCAATTTTTTTAATGATTTATGTCTACACTGTAAAACCCTGCAGCGGCTTTTTTGATCATTTCAAAATCGGCGTTTTTGATGTTTACAAAATTTCGTTGATTTTGCGGCATATTTTTATTATGCATAGATAAACTTTTTTTTTCGAAATTCAAAAAGTGCGCAGCAAAATCAAAAACTTTGGAAAATTCCCGCAAACATTAAAAACGCCGACTGCAATGATCAAAAAAATTGTAGCAGTTTTTTTAATACTTTTTATTTATTTATTTTCATTTTTACTCACAATCAACTTAAAATTAATCATAGTGCACGTAGAAATAAAGATTGTGAATAAGGAAGCAGCGACTAAACGAAGTACGTTATTACATGCACAACGTTAGTGTGCACAACGTTAGTTGTGCATGGTCGCTGTACCTTTGAACAAAGCGATGTGATGTTAATAAGAAAAGGAAAGCGAAAAGAAGATAATTAATACACACATCCGAGCCATAGTCAGAGAATATTGTATAATCATGGGTGAGAGAAACAACAAACTCAAAGACCAAAGGAGTCTGGACCAAAAGGGTCAGGCAGGCAAACAAACCCACCAAAAGAAATCCTGCGCACGGGTCAAAAGGACCATTTAAAAGCATATGGCTGGACAAAAATTTACATACGTAAAATAAAACATGCAAATAGTAAAGAAGAATAGATGCAAAAGAAGTAAATTATGTGTATTTTCATCCAACTGGACGGGCCGTAATGATCTGGATGTTTTTTCAAGTAGCATCGGGCTTTTATCCCCATCAAGTTCTTTGTCCGATTAGGTGGAGTTACCTGTAATAATAAAAACCAGCAGCAGATGTTTTAAAATTTGTGAAGTCTATTACCATTAAAAATTACGTTGTTATAAGGTGCTTTTGAAATTCTGTACGAAATTTACTCTATGATTTTATCTGTTTAATGCTTGATGGGACTTTATTCCAAGCAAGAGGACCTCTGTATCTTCAAGATTGCTTAGTTATATTTAATCTACAAAATGAGGGATAGAATTTGGTCTGGCTTTTTGTACATTTGGTAAAATTGTCGCTTACCAAGTTATTTTGAAAAAAATGATCAAAGCTAGGTGGTAACATGCCTTTTATATATTTATACATAAAACAAGTTATTTCTAATTCGGTTGTTTGATCAATTGTCATTATGTTTTTGTTTCGCAAGATGTCAGTAACGTTAACTCTGTGATGTAATCCAAATGTCAATCGTTTAAATTGATTAGCGATTCGTTAAATTTATGAGGCTATGGTTTTATTATCAATATGCCAAGTTGTAATGCAATATCTTATATGACTGATTATCAGGGAGTTGTACAATACAAGCCGAGTTTTTTTGTCAAAGTGTTTTGAAATTTTTTGATAGTACCATAAATTACGCAGATTTTTCGTAGTATTAAGTCCATATGCAATTTCCAACTTAAATGTTCATGAAATATTATTTTCAAAAATTTCGTTTTTGGTTGCTGAGAAATAAATTTATTTCTGATTGAAATTGTCAGTTTTTTTTGATGGAGGCTTTGTTTTAAGTGTGCGAAAGATCACATAATGTGTTTTGTCAGTGTTTAGAAATAGTCGATTTGCTAGAATTATTTTATTCACTAACTCCTTGTTTGCAGCTTCACATAAGGTTTCATAACAATTACTTTTAAAAATATGTCAGTGTCGTCTGCGTACATGATGCATTTTCCTAAGGTCAAGCTATTATTTAAATCAGGGCTTTTCAAACTGGGGGTCGCGAGATTTTAAATTTTAGATTTTTAGAGATTACGATGATTTTGGAAGAAAAGTAGCGAAATACAAGATTAATTCGAAGTAAAAACCTTTTTTTTTTGTTTAGAGCAGCGGTTCCCAAACTTTTTTTTTCACGGCGCCCTTTGAAGACTTAAAAATACTCGCGGCGCCGTAATGAAAAAAGGTATTCAGTTCCATTACTTCTTTGAACAATCTTTTTTCTCCGAAAATCAGGGTGTTCTCTAAAAAAAAAAAAAAAAATGGTCTTCACTTCGATTTTATATCCGATTTCCTTATTTTTCTCTATTTCCCTCCCAAAATCAGGCTGTTTGAAAAAGGTCCTCAATCGGAATCGTTCTCTGAAGGGAAGTTGCTGCTAACAACCTTCACGCTGCAATTATTGTGAGAAAAGCAGTAAGTACAACAACTTTCGCATACTTTCGCGGCGCACAGTTTGGGAACCGCTGGTTTAGAGAACACCTTGATTTTTGGGCAAAAATAGCGGAATGAGAGATCGATTCTAGGTGAAGACCTTTTTTTTTTTAGAGAACACCTTGATGTCGGGGGAAAAATAGCAGAATCAGAAATCGATTTTAGGTGAAGTTCTTTTTTTAGGGGTCGCGAAAAAATTTGGCTGTGCAAAATGGGTCTCGATGAAAAAAGTTTGAAGAACACTGATTTAAATCATTTACATAAATTAAGAATAGTAAAGGACCTAAAATTGAACCCTGAGGGACACCATATTTTATTGACTTAGTATTGGAGCAAATATTATTTATTTCAACTAATTGTTTTCTGTTGTGATGATAGCTCTTGGTCGTAGACAAAAAAAATAAATAAATCTAATCTACAAAATCAATCATGCGCTACACCACGAATTCCACAATGCCATAATTGGGATAGTAAAATTTTATGATCAATGGTATCGAATGCTTTAGATAGATCAAGAAATATGCCAAGTACATGTCCTAGACAGCGAAATACCAACCAAGTGATAGAAGACAAAATCGAATGAGATTTTGCATTTTGCAGAGTAAAGGCCCGTTTCCACTACGAGCGTGGAAAAGAGCATTCTTTGTTTGTTTTATTGATTTTTTTTCGCGCTCGCTTCAATTTTAACCGCTCGCTTCAATCGAAGATCAATAAAAGAAAGAAAAAATGCTCTTTTTCACGCTCGTAGTGGAAAAAAGCATTCTTTGTTTGTTTTATTGCTTTTTTTTTGCGCTCGCTTTAATTTTAACCGCTCGCTTCAATCGAAAATCAATAAAAGAGAGAAAGAATGCTCTTTTCTACGAGCGTGGAAAAGATTATTCTTTCTTTGTTTTATTGATTTCTTTTTGCTTTGCTAGCGCTCGCTTCAATTTTAAGCGCGGAAAGATCAATAAAAGAAATAAAGAATGCTCTTTTCCACGTTCGTAGTGGAAACGGGCCTTCATGTGTTAATTGTCTCGATCAAATTACCTGAGTGCGCATTTTTTCGATTGGTTAAATATACTACAGGCCAAAAGTGATTTTAATCGTATTCATGAAAGCACTGGTATTTAAGAGTGAATTCCGATTCTCTATTCATCTTTATACTAACTTTTTTAATCCTTGCGGAACACCCAAAACCTTAATATTGTCAATAGAAAATATTTTGATAAATCAATTTTAAGCTGTTTACATAAGAGCACATGAATAATAAACGCTTTTACCCTGTCCCGTTTTGTCAATAGTGCAAGATCAAACGAATTACTTTATGTTTAATTGACATCGAACCCAGTTCAGCGGTTCCTACTCAGTGGTGGTTTTAGTACGGACCGGCCGCACCGAGATCCCTTTAAAAAAAGTCACAAAATGGCCCCCTATGCAGAATATTGCTCTATTCCTTCATTGTAACGCTATGACCGCGGCCCTCCTATGTGCACCTTAACTTTGGGACGAAGGTACGGATAATGTACTGGGACGTAAATGAAGGTTTTTTAGGTAACCTTTTTTCCTTTTTTTTTAAGATTATCATATTTTGAATGAAAAAAACTTGGCACACTAAAAAGCGGCCCCTCTTATTTCTCTTGCACCGGGCCTCCCTTCTGTAAAGCCATCACTGTTCCTAATTGCAAAATCCTGTTGATCCGTGAGGAAAAAAATTTTTTTTTTAACCGGAGGGGTAACGAATTACCCCGATTAAACTGAAAAAATATGAAATCACACAAAGAAAACTGAAAAAAACAAGCGGCTTTCTCATATACACCTTTGTAATTTTTTGCGCCACTAGCGGCAAAGATCACCGGCTGTACAGAAATCTTAATTTTTTGAAACTCCTTACACTTGATCAATTTTTTTGAAACGATAAGACCAAACTGAATTAGGTTTCAGCACATCCTTGCAATAACATCTAATCGGGAAACTAACTAACTACGTGAAAAGGAAACTACTTGTCAAGTGTCGAAAAAGCAAAAGTAAAAATTACCAAACAGAGTTTGGCAAACATGGCGTACTCGTGATTTGTTTTGGTTTCTTTGGATTCTCGAAAACTTTTGATAGGCAACAGCTTTCACGTATTCTAGTCATTTCCAAACTCTATCGTCTTGCAGCCACTTATCAAGTGCCTGCGACTTGACAAACATTCAACTTACAAGAAGATTCTTCACTCTAAGTAGAATTAAGACAAGCGTTATTCTTTGTTTGCTTCACTTCCTCGAAGTTCTGGCAGCAAATCTTTTAACAATTACTTCATTCATATAAGAGGCAAACTGTTATTTTGCGTTTGAGTTTGCAATCATTGATTTGGAAGCCATATTGTTCATTCATGGGGCATCTGATTGTAACTACGCCAAAACTTGGGTTTAGGTTCTGTAAAAAATTAGTGAACACAAGAAGGTACCCATTTTATATGTGAAACTATGGAAGGTGCAAAAGTTTGAAGCGTTGTACTTTTTTAATTATTGTTGTTAATATTATTACAAGGGTTTAAATATTGTTTCTGATTGAAAGCAGTAAAAACCACTTTAAACTTTTTTATTCTTTTGTCTTGCAGAACTATGGCAAAGATATTAAACATGTCGATCCTTAAGCGATTACCCCACCTTGTAAGAGACAAACCTTCTATATAATTTTTACATTACTTTAAAAAATGAAACAGTTGTCAAATCAAAGTGAAAGCTTTTTTAACTTTCACTTTATTTTGAAGAAGAAAACAGTCCTCGAATTGTAGTGAAAACCATTTTAGTCTTTACTTGAACGTAAAATTGACTGGCATCGCTCCCACGTAATTCCTTCTTTTCCCCCAACAAAACAAAGTGTTACATCTACCAGCTTTACTTGCTGCCGTCTTGCAAATCGAGCTAGCTAATTTGTAATCAAAATAAAATTGCGATTCTCTCGTAACGGCTTGTTGTGGGTGCTATTTAAGGCATACGATTTTCAGGCTTGTTTTCTGCATGCTTTCTAAATTGTAATAATTAAGTGACGATTCTTTTTTAGTTTTTTTGAAATGAGACGACAGTAATTGAGTGTTGTTTACTAATTTAAAGGCTCGTTTTCCTTAAGAGCGTAGAACGGAGTATTCTTTGTTCCTTTTAATGTTTTTTTGTGCTTCGCTTTGCACTTTCTGCCGTTTTATAGCGTGGAATGAAGTAAACAAAATTTATGAAACAAACAAAGAATATTCCATTCCACGGTCGTTGTGGAAACGAGCCCTGAGGCCAATAACTGTTTACATCAAGCATAGAAAAGCATATAAGCTTGGAATGGAGTATTCTTTGTTTCTTTTGTTGATTATTTTGCTTCGCTAAGCACTTAAGCGCGGAAAGAAGTAAAAAAATCAATAAAACAAACAAAGAATACTCCGTTCCCCACTCATAGTGGAAACGGGCCTTAATGAGAGCTGGTGTTAAACCGAATCAGTTGCCCATCATGTTCTCATTGAAGACAACTATGTGTTTAAACTGCTGATAGAAAAAAATGTTTTGAAAAAAGCTGCTTAAACCTGTTGCTAAAATATTTTGAAAAAAACTTATAAATCAATCAAGAATGAACCAAAAAATCCATTAAAGTTGAGTTAGTTTATTTTAAACCATTGTCTTACTTGAAATTTAGTTTGTAATTGTAAATAGATCTATAACATTATTATTATTAAACAAAAACCGCAAGTAAAGTAATAAAAAAATTCAACTGAATAATTGATTGGGAAGTGAAGTTTTTCGACAATGCTTTAAATTGAAAAAAGCTGTCTAGTTGCATATTCGGTTGAGCGACAAAAAGCTAGTGACAGTAGAGAAAGAAAGAAAACTTAGTGGCAGAAGTCGTACAGCAAAAGTCAAAGGTCAGTTTAAAATCATCCGTTTATCGGGTGATGCCTTAAAACACGTGTTTTACTACGTGTTTGCTCTGCAGAAAAGTTGTAAAAAGGAAGCAGTCTTGTCTGGCAGTTGTTGACATGTTATTTTATCTTTATTGAATGATGTAGAATAGCTGAAAAATACAGAGTTGCTGTGAAATAATTTAAAATCATGGTAAAGCAGTTTTGATTACTTGCTCCTTTTTAGTTAAATTGAATTGATTCAAACAAGAATTTGAATAGATTAAATATGTTGTAATGGTTATTTTATTTATTTATTTTTTATTTATTTTCATTTTTACTCACAATCAACTTGAACGTTATTGAATAGAAATTAATATTTAATGAGTAAAAATATCTTTGTCTTTGCAAACAATAATGCCTGATAAGCGCCCTAATTAAAAAAACAAACTTTTTTCTTTGCTGTTTGACTGGTCATTTGAATTTACTTTCTGTCTGTATTTTGGGTAAGAGAAGGTAAAACCAATCTTTTAAAATAAATGTATGCTAGCTTCAAAAAAGTTTGCCTTTTTGTTTCGTTGATTTCCAATTGAATTGTTAGTTAAAAAATTTTAATTGCAGGTTGAATTTCATCTTCCGTGCTTATAGCTTTGTTAACTTGTGTTTAGTTTTGCAATATCTACAATATTAAGGTTTTTTCAAGAAGTCACCGTGAACGATTTTTGTTCGTGAAACTCGAACCCGTGTGGTGAATGTTGCTTCTTGAAGAGATCCTTTTTCTCTATAGGAGGGATTCCGGGTTTGTTTCACTGAAAAAAAATTGGTTACGGCGACTTCTTAAAAAGACCCCAATAGTGATGGATTATCTCCATATGCGAAGGTTGAGCGTTAAATACTTCCTTTCACACAACGATTTATTTAAGATAAAAACTTTTAAGCTCTTGGCAAATTGTTAACGAGCGTTCAAGCAAAGTTTTAGCTTTTATTTTTAAATGGTTATTAACCGGGTGTGTGGTGCACCTTGAAGTGTATCAAATTCATGCGTTGTACAGAAGTGTAGTAGAATCTTATTATAAGACTTTTTTTAATATATAAGTTATTATAAGATTTTTTGGTTTTAAATGGAAGTGAAAGTGAGTCCTTTTTTTTAGTTTTCAGATCACTTACAGGATAAATGTTGACGAAATAGATTTTCCGCCCCATCCACAGATTGATGCTTTAAAAGCTCAAATGACGTCACTCACGATTAGAAGTGTAATGAAAATTGGTTGGACGCCTGTGCAGTGGCATGATAATCGTGCGGGCGGGCAAGTCACTTTTTTCGCGTGAACTAGTTTATAAAACAAAGTGGCTAGTTAGAAAAAGCAGTTAGTTATTTGAGTTGCAGTCTCACAAAACATAAAAGATATGGTATTATTGTTGCCAGTTATTGTGTTAGTATGAAACAGTGATCAGGTAGAGACCTGTACGGGTAAGGGTAAGCTCGTCTAGGGGCGGGTACACTTGCGCTGACTGCGTAGTTTAATTGACCAGCGGGCCAAATTAGTTTCGAAAAAAATGAATGTAACATAATTGCAAATATGAGTCCATCAAGATCAAACAAAAAACATGATTGTTCCTGTAATTAAGGCTAGAAACAAAAGTAAATTACGTGGCGGTACAAAAAAAAGTGATGACAAAGGTTACCAGCTTGATATGAGCGGACTTTGTAGTTGAAGAAGCTGCGGGCCGTGTATGGATGGGCTGTACAAAATTAACTGCTTACAGCTGCAGGGGGGTACGAGCGGCGATATATTGACCCGTACAGATCTCAAGATCAGGATACAAAAGAACTAATGATAATAAAAATTAATGTTAACCCTGTTACCAGGGACAATAATTGATTTAAAATTCCAAATCAGGGGTAGTTTAACTTTAATAAATACAATATTTTATTTATTTATTTTTTTATTTAATTCAGACTCGCGGTCCGTAACAGAAAAAAAAAAACAGTAAAAAGTACACAGAACAAGAGACACATACAAAAAAACAACACTTAAAAAAAAAGAAAAAAAAATTACAAGTATCAATTAGAAATAAACTAATGAGGTTTAGTGTTTATAGTATGAAAAATTAATTAAAAGATTCCGAGGCCATTAAAGAAGAAATTAATTTATTAGATTCGTAACAACGATTAACAAAGGAGCAGGACATTTTTTCTTAGAATTGCATCAAATGTTGTAATGTTATTCAACACCTGCTGTTCTCGGGCACTTACATACCTCGGCAATCCATGTAAAAATCGAAATAAATTATTGTAGACTACACGTACAGGGTGTTTCAAAAAATTTGACATGTAAATATTACAGAACTACACAGTCAAATCAAATAAAGTTAAACAGGGTTAATGTTGAGCTAAACAAGACAACAGGTAGTTAACAAAGAAACACCACCGCACTGGAGACTGTTACCCAAGACATGCTGCAGCATGTTTAGGAGGAGCCGGAGTACCGACTTCAGGTGTGCCGCGTTACAGGCGGTGCGCATATTGAACATTTGCGAAACCTTTTATGGAATTGACGTGCCTTTAAATTTCTTATTCAAATTTACAGGAATAAATCTTGTTTAGCTCAACATTAACCCTGTTTAATTTCATTTGATTCGACTATGTAGTTTCTGTAATATTTACATGTCAAATGATGTCAAATTTTTGAAACGCCCTGTATTTTTACTGCATCTACACGTAATAAAAGGCGAATATATACGTATTTTTTTTAAGCAAAACTTGTACACGACGTTTCGTCTGTTACATTGGGCGGACTTCTTCAGGTAAAAACAACACACAATGCAGAACTTATTTAAAAGCAAAAAACAAAACTAATAATCCCAATAGTCAGAGGCAGCTTACACAACAACAAGTCAACAACTTCGTGCAGCACAACTCAAAATCAACAGGTTGATAACCCACTCATAAAATTTTTATGTTATGGTATATTTTAGGAAAAACATTCCAATCTATCATTCATCAAATTTTTTTATATTATTAGTATACAATGATTCCAAAACTTTTCTGTAAAATCAATATTAAATTTGAATATTTTAAAATTTACAAAATCGATTTTATGTTTATGTTTAAAGCAATGTTTAACGAATGCAGTTTTTAATGCAATTCATTTTCTTTCAGTTTAGCCATATTAATGGATTTTAAATCATGTTTATGTTCTGATAAGCAATCATAAATGTGATTTAAAACCTATTAACATGGCTAAATTGAAAGAAGATAAATTGAATTAAAACTGCATTTGTTAAACATTGCTTTAAACATGAACATAGAATTGATTTTGTAAATTTTAAAATATTCAATTTTAATATTGATTTTGCCAAAAGAAAAGTTTTGGAATCATTGTATACTATTAATATAAAATTCGATGAAGGATAAAGATTGGATGTTTTTTTAAATATATACCATAGTATAAAAACTTTATGATGAGTGGATTTTCAACCTGTTGATTTTGAGTTGTGCTGCACGAAGTTGTTGACTTGTTCTGTTGGCTGCCTCGGACCATTGGGATTATTAGTTTTGTTTTTTGCTTTTAAATAGGTTGTGCAGTGTGTTGTTTTTACCTAAAGAAGTCCGCCCAATGTAACAGACGAAACGTCGTACGTACAAGTTTTGCTTAAAAATATTTATACGTATATATATTACTCGTATATATATGTACGCCTTTTATTGTATTTACTAAAGTGAACTACCTCTGATTTATACCAGAAGAACAATAAAGATGTTAAACGCTAAACTGTTGCAACATTTTGGCTTTAATAGACTTCGTTTCGCCAAAAAGATTTTGTAACGAGTCATTTTGTATTGATAAAAGTATAAGAGCAGTCTCTTAAAAAGATGGAAATATACATCATTGCTTGAGGAAGATTGAGATAGCTATCCTTTTGTCAAGCAATTACCCCAACCTGCTTTCGGATCCCGGTTGAAAAATTTTTTTTTATTTTTTAGAGATATGACTAAAATTTAGAGCTGCTTGCTAAGGTTCTCAAGCAGAAGAACGTGCCGTAAAGTGTCTTTTTCCAAAGACAAGGCTGAATCGAGTAGGTTTCGAACCGCGACGGTATATGTCGATTCCGTTCGTCATCATACGGCGCTTCCTACCCGGCCATGCTGTCGACCGTGATGTGTTGCTGTTTAATTGGCACCCTAGATTATTGTAGTTTGCTCTAAATGATTCAAGCATTCAATCTGTAGATGTAGATGTAGTGAGCATAACCTGTCTTTGACCGGATTGCAAATTTTTGTAAAGCAATATCACCATTGTAACTGATAATCTTCGGCGTTTTTGTTTGCCCTTGGTGCGACTTGCGTCCATCGCCTCTGGATAAAAATTCGCAACAATCGTACCGGTTACAGTTTTGTTTTTTTGTTGCTTGAAGCTTACCGACACCGATTACTATTTGCCAAGGGTAGATGCCTTCGTTTTAAAATGTTTTATTTTTAGCGCGGATAAATAATTGTTTAAAATGAAGTCGTGTTATGTGTTCCTGTGCCTCGCTGCCGTCGTCTACTTTAGCAGTGCACAGTCCATTTTCAAGGCTTGCGAATCAAAAATAGGAACAGTTAAGAATGTAGTAATTCCTGGTTGCTCGCAAACTCCATGCACCGTCAAGAAAGGAAAGAGTTACACCATAAACGTTACTTTCACGGCTAACAAAGCCTCTGACCAAGCATGGTCCATTGTCCATGGAATAGTAGCTGGAGTGCCCGTTCCTTATGCTATCCCTAATCCGAACGGATGCGTAAACTCTGGATTGCTATGTCCGCTAAGAGCCGGGCAGACCTACAAATATTCTGCTACTCTTCCAATACTTTCGATTTATCCTGATATAAAAGTTGTTGTCAAGTGGGAGCTAGCTGACACGAAAGGTGGTGGAGAGGACTTGTTTTGCTTTGAAACCTTGATTCAAGTTGTTGGATGAAAATAGGCTGGTGTAAATGCAATTTTAATAAACTTTTAAAGTCATAAAATGACGATAAAAAATAAAATATCATAATAAATTGTAAAACTTGATTGGTTTATTTACTTTTTTTTTCAATCGACTTGTATTTGTGTCGATTTACTCTTTGGCAGCGATTTTTAAAAATTTTGAAGTGTTTCAAATTGTTATAAATAAAAAACGATTAGCCAATAAACTGGTAAAGTATTATTTCAGAATATAAGGTTGGATTTTAAATAACACGTAAAACAGGTGTTTGTATAGAAGCCATAATAGAGTCTACATTAGCCAAAACTTGACTCCGTCTAAGTACTGATGCCGTAGTAATTACAGGTTCGTGAACAATTGCTGCAGAGTGAGCGAAAACCTTACCCGACTTGAGGTATTTCAGATAGAATTTATTTGCACCCAAGTGATGAGATGGGGCGTGCCACATTCATAGCCGTAAGAGAAGAGGGCAGTTGCCCCTAAATCTGAAAAGTTTGGGTAAAATTTTTCGGGCAAAACACATCTTTTCGTGCACAAACGAACTACTGCGCTGTATAAAGTTTGCAGATCTACAACACGATAAAGACTTAGGTGGAGGCTTGAAATCGTTAGTGTTTTAGGACGAAAATGGAAAAATCAGACACAGTTTTAATGTAATAACTTTTTAGTTTTCACCAAATTTTGGGAGGAAAATGTGTAAAATGTAACTTTTGACAAGCCACTGGATCATGATTCCGGTTATCATCAATAAAATTTTTGGCAAAACTGCGTTGCCCCAAAATTCCTTCTGCTGGTACAGGTATGAACACATTTGCAATTTAACCTGAGCTTCGATCGTGACATCAGCTAAGCTGCTGTTTTCTATAAAGAAGATCGTTATCAGATTTACATAAAAGTGTGCTGTTTTAGACGTATAGTAATAGAAAATCATTGCTAATCCCTCCAGCATTGCCCGAAATGATGCTAAAATCATCGGACGAAAATTCCATTTGACCTCACAAGACTTTTAAAAAAACGACTAATCGCTCGCCTATTTTTAGCGTGATAAAAGTTACATGCAATAAACCATTAACAAAACTTTCCACAGCTCTTTGTATCAGTGTAACTTGCCTAGGATTACTTCCATAAATCTCAAATTACTGTATTTTCCATCAAAATTTCTTGGCGCCATAACTCTGCAGTATTTTCTAATCTAATCCGATGTGCCAAGCAATTTAATCTTTAATTAGGACGTTATTTGATAGCATCCTTTTCAACTAAAACTCAAAAAGAATTTTTTTAATTAAACGCGTTTTGTGTACTGACTGGTCTATCAAAATTTAAAAAAATTAGTAGCCATCCCTATAAAAGCTTGCCCTACCTTGTTCCGCACCAGCTGTATGTAATAGTAAGGATTTTAGTGAAACCTTGTTAAATCAGACTGTTGTGTAAGTTATTTGTTCATGAGCTACTTCAAAGCTTCGGGTTATTTCGCAGGTGGAAAAAGAAACGCATTTGTTGCTAACCAGTTTACTTTTTCTGGAGCGCCACGACAGTTTTACGCTGGTCCAAGCAGCGATGGTTTTGGTATGAAGTGAAAGGAGCGGCCGCAATAGTCCCCTCTTCATAGTTGCATCATGACAACTTGTTGCATCATGACAACTTAAGAAGTTAATGTGCAATTAAAATGAAGATTTTTGTTTTATCTTTAGTTGTATGGAACCCTATTTAATTTTTTAATTTACGTCCATTTTCCGCAACTCCAGTAGGAAAAAATAAGCATAAAAAAATAAAAACCAAAAAAAAGTTTTTAAATATTTTTTCTTGAAAAATATATTTCTTTCTTGCACTCCCTTTTCATAAACCATCAGTGGATGCAAAGGCAATAAAACTCTTTAAACATCATTTAATACACAAGATTCAATATAACTTTTCTGATTATTTCCTGATTTAGTCAAAATTAAAAAGGTAATCGAGACGTGATCTAAACAAAACACAAATTTAAAGGTAACCTACGTATGGTTCTTGGAAAAAAAATTAAGTTTAATTAATTGAAAATGTGTCGGTGCTGCTCGATAAAAAATACAAGACACATTTCTGTTCAGGAGATAAACTGGCCTGTGTACCGAAGAAGATACAACCGAAACCAAACAATGCTAAAAATAAAAAACTGCTTAGAAGGTTCAAACGCAATTAGTCTGTTTCAGCCACCTAGCGGCAAAAAGCACAGCAATAATGATAAATTAATGAGCAAATAACAAGTTGGCTTTAAAAAAACCATTGACCTTTAGACTAAATTAAAGTCCTGTTTAAAAAAGAAATAAAAAATTACTTATAAAATATAGAACATTTCAATCCCTCGACTCGACGGTTTCCTTGCGGCCTTAGTAATTTATGCGCCCATGCATTTTTCATTTTATATTTATCCTCTTGACTCGCAGGACTGCAACGGAGGCGCTGTACATAGGGCAAGCAATTACCCCGACCTGCTTCCGGAGATGCCAAAATATTGCTGTCTAGTTGAAATTCTTTATTTTGGTTGTTTTAGTTTTGTAGAGACATGACTGAAATTCAGAACTCCTAGCCAAGATCACAAAGCAGGGGAAAGTGCCGTAAAGTGTCTTTCAACAAGGACAAAGCACAATGGTGAGAAAAGGTTTGGAACTGCGACCATGTTGATCACAATCCCGGCGCTTCAACCACTCAAACACGGTGCCGGACAACGATACTGTATGGCACCGCGGCCTCACCTGCACGCTACTCCGTCTTCTTCTGGACAGGCACATAGCCTCATTGATTATGGGACTTGTTTGTAATCAAAATTTTACCATCTCCATGCAGGAAAAAAAAGCAGGTTGCGAAGCCCTAAAAATGGCTTCTCACAAGGATCATTCCTGGCCCTCCTCTTGTTTAGTATTCATACATACGACCAGCCAGTAACAGTTGATAGAAAAATTGCTTGTGCTGATGACCTGGCCATCTTGCAGTATGCGAGCGACCGACAAGACTTTTACGAGGGACATTGCAACCCTATCCTTGTATACTTTACAAATGGAAGCTCAAGCTCCATACAGTAAAGATTGTATCGGCAACCTTCCACCTTCACAAGAAAGAGGCACGACGTGAGCTTAACATCTTTGTGAACAAACAAGCCCTAGCGTTTTGTGCTAAACACAATTATCTTGACATAAAGCCGGATAGGCCACTCACGTTTCGCCGACACTTACGAGTCACTGCGCAAGAACTTAACATCGTGCGTTGAACATTTAAAGCGTTTAGCTGATTCAAGCTGGAGTGTGGATGCCACAATACTTTGCACAGCCTCCCTTGCCTTGGTCTACTCCGCGGCTGAGTAGTGCGCCCCTGTTTAGTGTCGCAGTGCCCATAGCCTACTCGCCTTATTGACAAGCCCATTGAAGATGACTTGCGCATAGTCAAGGGATGCCTGCGTCCCACACCAATGAACAGCCTTTTTATCTTAGCACGCATCAAACCACTGAGCTTCACCTCCGAAAATCTGCACCGTCTCTAGCTTGCCGCACTCAGGAGCCAGCACATTTGCTATATGAGAGGCTCTAGTCTCCACTTCGTGGACAGCTGCGGCAACTTAAATCACGCTGCACTGGAGCTCCTAAACGACCCTGTCCAGTTAGGCACCAATGTAGCACGATGTGCGGAATATAAATGGAGCGTAGAGTATCGAGAAAAAAGCTTCTCGATTCCATATATTTATTAAGGATGTTAGCCCAACGTCACCGGGAATTAGCTTTCCCAGACCTGCATGGGTCATGCATAACGGCCTCCGAACCGGCGTTGATCTATTCCGCTCAGAAATGCATAAATGGAATATGGCTTCTACGGCGGCCTGTGAGTGTGGCGCAAAGGAGCAGATAGCTGAGCACGTAATAACATCTTGCCTCATCTATCACCATCCAAATGGAGCCCGTGCTCTTTCAGATGTCGACAAGAGCCTGGTGACCTGGCTGACAAAAACATGTCCGGCCATTTAGTGGATTACCCGGCTCCTGTCCATTTTCCCTCAACGAAAAAGTGATTGGAAGTGCAAAAAATTTTTTTCATGACTTGCTATAAAATTAGATCGCTTTCATAGTAAAAAACAAATAGTAATCGATGAGTAATACAAGTCTGGACTGCGGTTAAATTTTGTGGTGCTGATTTGGCCCGGCAGCGCCAAAAATTGCACAACCCTATTGTAATTTTTTTGGTTAGCATGTCCTAAGCAAAATGCTTGTCACGTGGATTGATAACGCGAGAGTTTTGTTTAGAATTAAGATAAACGTCACCATTGAAAATAACAATAGAATGTACTCTTTAAATACCAATATGTAAACTAAATGGTTATTATTTTCTTTAAAAGTGTTTAAGAAACGCCAAATACAAATAGAAAACAAATCTGAGTAGACCACAAAATAGTTTTTTATATTTTTGTAAATACGGAATGGACGTAGAACCCTGCAATCTGTGGTGGATATTGAGTAAGGCAAATGAGGCGGCTGCCTCGCCCCCCCTTGAAAACTCCGTATATAGTTTCATTTTGCTGTATTTGTTTTTTTAGAGATCACCATGATTTTGGAAGAAAAATAGGGAAATAGGAGATCAAATCGAAGTGAAGACCTTTTTTTTTTAAAGATCACCATGATTTTGGGAAAAAAGGGAAATACGAAATCAATGCCCTTTTTTTTGGAGAACACCAATTTTTGGGAATCCTTGCCTCGGGCCCCTAACTTTGAATATCCGTCACTGCCTGCAATGCACCAAAAACTCGCCACATGCTTTTGTAAAAAAATACGATTAACCATTTTAACCAAATGCGCCGGTTCGAGTTTTTCTGGTTGTTCAAAAACGGTTTCATTGTACCCTACTACAAAAATCGACCTGAAAGTATGTTATCATAAAAATAATACGGCCCTTGTGTAGAATGCGAATAAAATTATGACGAAAATAACAGAATGGGCGCCATTCATTCAAATACAGTGTTTTTCGATCGATTAAGTCTGTGTTAATTTTTAATAGTTTTTTAATAGTTTTTTAATAGTATAATATTTTTCATACTACAGACGACTTCGGCTGAAATACACAAACGTCATAATCCCAATTGATACATAATAATGCGAACTAACTGATACTGTAATGAACAGGGAATTACTGTACCCTACTTTATAGTATAACGCGGTATCAATTAGTTCGCATTGTGATGTATCCATTCAGATTATGCCGTGTGTATGTTTCAGCCGAAGTCGTCTCTACTATTAAAAATATAATACTATTAAAAATTAACAGAGACTTAATTGATTACGAAAAGACTTAATTGATCAAAAAACACTGTAAAAACCTCAGTGCAACTACTGATTGAATTATGATAAGATATGCCCACCACCATGATGGGATATGAGTTTATTACAGAGGTTGTACAATGGGCATATATTCTCTTATCAAATCTAGTGTGCATAGTCCGATGGGCTTTAATTAGCACACAGTGGCTGACACACAAGAAACACCAAATAAAATATCTTTTAATATTGGCAAGAAAAAAAAATTTAAACATAAACGCATAAAAGCAACAATAAGAGCTAAGTAGCAATAATGCACAAAAAGAGCATTGCAAAACTGCATTAGCCTACCAAAAAATAAACTTTAATACAACCGAAGCATTTTTTCGACCGCAGCAAGAACACTATCATGAAAATTATACATTTTTGAGCATGTAATTTAACATGAGACGTGATGAATAATCACCTTAGAACAGATTGACTGTTTAAAGCAATGGTAAAAGTAGTGGTTTTGAAATCAAGTGATGTCCTTGCCACTTGAATCATTGTTGAATAGTTCTATGGCCTTCAATTTTACTTCTTGAACCTAGGTAGAGTGATTGGCAAATGCCAAAAATTTTTTTTACGACTTGCAATAAAACTAAATCGCTGTTGCAGTAACAAACAGATAGTCGCTGAGTAAATCCGACAGGCGATTTAATTTTGGTGTAAACATTTGACCCAGCAGCGTTTAAGATTGCACAACCCCGGTCTATTTTCAATTCAAATCAACATATTGTATTGAAAATATTTAATTGACATCGAATAAATTATCGCAAGCCCGAAATGAACCCATTTTAAATCGAAAATTAATTATCTTTTTTTTTTTTTTTTAATAAATAAAAAAAATTTTACATTTAATTGGTATCAAATACGAAGCAGTTCTTCAACGTATGGCTTGGTCTTGTCACTTATGATGACCGAATCGCTACTTTCCGTTGTAAGCGGTATCACCATTGTTGGTAAACAGTGTGACCCTATTTCAAAATTTGTCGTAAATACCTTTCCCAATGACACATTCGAACTCAGGCAAACAGGCAAGTGTAAGTGTTACCCGCCGAGATATTTTGCCGACTAAAAAAAGCACCAAATAACCAATTACATAAACGCTATTACAATGCAAATTAGATAAATGGAAAAACACACAAACGCTGAATTACAACGGAAATTCCATAAATGGAAAATATACTGTACAAAATGCTATTACAATGCAAAAAGAACTCTCTTATATCTAAGACAACTTGCCAAGACACTATTTCAGGTTTTAAAACTAAACTAAAGTCGAAAGCGTCATTGTTAGCAAGAAAATTTTTGCTAAATATGCCCGCTAAGGAACTCTTAAAATTCGACCAATAGAAGTAAGAAAAATCGCAAGCCTCAAGTTGGTTAACTTATGGCTACTAATGCAATGTATCTCGACCCCGGGTCTGCCAAGTAGGGCAGTTCACAAAACTTTTTCATATTGAATATCGTGCACTGCAAATGCATAGTAATTCGCGGAATATTACCAACAAACAAACTTCATAAATTGATATTTTTTTTAACAAGTAATTTTGTGAATTATTGTTTTGGAAATAAGATCAAAAAAAAGTTTTGCCGCAAATTTACGCTAAAATTTGGCAGGCTGGAAAAACAATTGAAAAAGATAGTAGAGTACAAGTGTATCAAGACAGCAGCTGAAAAGGAAGGAAACTTCCAAGCAAAAAAAAACTGTTTAAAATTTCGTCTCTAAAACAAGGTTATTGTGATTTATCGTAACTTGTACAACAATTCAGTCAATTCTCATCAAAAGCACGGTTACCATAAGATCTAAGCAAGTGAAAAATAGTAACTAAAACTTTTCAAGTTTAACAAAAATTTACTCAATGAGAAGCAATGTGAGAAATCGTAATTTGAAAAGATTTTCTGAATTGCCCGGGCACTCGAGAGAGCGAACGGGACATTGCTGCCGGCTCTTATCAAGAAAAATTCTATCAAAAAACAACGTAAATCTTAATAACAATGTGTTCAGCTGCTCTGATGAATTAGTATTAAGTTTTACCTGGTCAGAGATCAACTTTCACCTTTGAGACTAAATAGTTAAATAAGGGTAAAAAGGTCTAAAAGAAAAATCACCTAAATAGGGTTTCCACATTGATTCGAAACAAACAGCTTCTGTACAATTTTTAAGTTTTGAAAAGTACTTGAAATACAAAAAGGTCACTTCACTAAAAATTAGCAATATTAAAGAGTAGCATCTAAATAAACGAAGAAACAAGATTGTAAAATCTTAAGTTCTCGATCTAGTTAAAACAAAATAAAGAACGAAAAACAAAAGTACACAAAATAGTACTACGTAACACATCATTTTGCGATTACTCTTTCCTGAATTGACCATCTTCGAAAACCGATTGACAGTACCACCGAGTAATCCACTAGTGCTCATAAAATCAGAACCCTAAAAATATGTCAAACTTGAAAAATGTATAACAACAAAGAAATAATGTTTTCCATAGTATTCACATGAAGAAAAATCAAAGGCAAGTGTGAAGAAATTTTCCAACACACATCATCTAATAAGTAGTCGATCGTTCACAACTACAATTTGGGTATACTTTCTGGATTTGGAAAATCGGCCTAGTAATTCAATTGAAACACTCTGACTTGCAAGAAGAGAAAAAAGTCCAATGTTATGAAACTTTAAAGTTCAATAAAAAATTATAAATTTAGGTCTACAATTTTTTTATGTCCTTGGGAAAAGGCACTGAAAAGCAAAAGTTTTGAAGTTGGTTCACTTACTCATTAATTTATTCTTATTTACAATGGTGATACTGCTTAAAGCAGAAACCACCAACAAGGTTAATATCAATATAAACATGCTGCCTCCAGCAACTTCAAACACTACAGAACATGATGCTAAAAAAAGTTATATATTTTACTGCGATTATCCTTTAAAATGGCACAAAAAACAAGCCCAATTAAAAACCAAACCAATAGAAGTATGAAAAATTGTAAGCCTCAAGTTGACAGCAGTTGAAAAGCAAAGAAACATCCAAATAAAAAAAAACTGTTTAAAATTTTGTCTCTAAAACAAGGTTATTGTGATTTATCACAACTTGTGCAACAGTTCAGTCAATTTTCATCAAAAAGCAAGGTTACCATAAGATCTAAGCAAGTGAAAAATAGTAACTAAAACTTTTCTAGTTTAACAAAAGTTTACTCAACGAGAAGCAAAAAGACAAAAAGGGTTATTTAGGGCACAAACAAGCCCAGCATTAATAAATTATGAGATTAAGAATTAAAATCTTGCATTAAAAACTTACAATATAAAACTAATGCCATATTTACAAAGTGACTGAAACGCTTAACTCTGCCTTTTAGCTAAAATTAGCTTAATGAAACAATGTTTTTTTAAAGAACAAATTACAATGGCGTCATGTCAAACATACAGTAGTTAAAAATACTTTAAATTGTAGTTAATATGCAATAAAGCTTTAAGAATTAAGCTTTTATAAAAAGTGCACAAGCAAAAAAAATTTAATAAAAGTTAACTAATGTTCAAAAATTACTAATAAGAAACTTAAACAGTAACAGAAAAATTTAATTACTACAGTTGGCTCCGCTTAACTGGATCACTTTGGGCCAAAGGCTTTTGATCCAGTTAGCCAAATGATCCAGTTAGCTGAAAAGATACAGAACTGTATTTAAAAAAGGTCAAGTTTTTTTAGTCAACAAAGAAACCCAAGTTAAAAAAATAATGAAATGAGAATCAATAATCAATAATACAACTGTATTTATTAATCAAAGCAATGTACAGTACTTTATTAGTTCTGCTGAAAAAAACATAAATATAGTCGTCTGTTTCAAGTCAGCTGTAAATACTTGACTTGATGCTTTTTCCAACTTTGCCAACAGATTGTCATGGTCTGCAAAACCTTGTCCCAGCAAACCTCATTTGAGATCATTCAAAGTGTTACGGGTCTCCGCAACCGCTACTGAATAGCGTGTGCCGTGTTTGAGCACGTGATCAGTGATTGAGCACATGCCGTGCAAAATGTGGAATTTTACTGTGAGTTTTCATAGATATCTTATATAACTCTGGAGTTATATAAGATATTTATGGAGTTTTCATGCAAAAGTGATCCAGTTACACGAAAAATTGATCCAGTGATCCAGAAAAGCAGCGTACTTTTACGTTGAAAATGCTTATGTAATTTGGGACTTAGAAAAATGATCCAGATAACTGAATGATCCAGTTATCCGTGAGCCAGTTAAGTGGAGCCAACTGTAACACAAACTTGCATTTTTTAAATTTAGTATTGTTTTGTTTTTTTAATCTCTAACAAAATTACAAAAAGATAACATTACCATATTGTCAAGATATGTGTTGTCATCATCAACATCTCCTTTCATATCCAGACTCAGCTTAAAAATTAATGTACAAGGCATTTAATTTGAGCACATCACATTTAAATTAAAATTTTTGACAGTGCAACATTGAAAAAACAAAGAAACCCAAAGGATAATTCCTTAAAACTCTTTACAAAACAACAAATTTCGTGTCTTTCATATCATTCATAGCTACTGCTTATAATGTACAATAAACAATCTCATATATACATATGATGCTTTTTATTGCACAATTGTATTTGTTTATTTATCCAAAAAAATCAGTTTTGTGAACCATCCCTGGTCTTAATTAGTTTGAATAATTGGCATTCTACTGTAAATGATGTTTTTTACTAAATTTTTTAATTCTTTATTTACAAGCACAAAAATATCACAAAGGTGGCATTCAAATAAAATTTGTTGATTATAAAAATAGTGTTAATATCGATACCTCTAAGCCAATGATTCCAAAACTTTTTTGTCAATGAAACATTTAAGGGGCTTTAAAGTTGAAAAGGAAAACCTACTATGTTGAAAATCCAGTGAATGTAAAAAAAAAGGTGACCACTTTGAAACTAACTATTGATGACCAAAAAAAAGGCCTTCACCTTAAAACTTAATCAGATTTCTTGATTTGGATCGTACAACATACATTGTACCATTAAGGCAATTATCAATGGAATAAAATTGTTTTTATTTAATCATTTGTTCTTTTTGCGTGAATGCATACATAATCAACTGAAGCTTATAGAACTCTTTAGAAATTTCATTGGAACCCAAGGATTTTGCAAAACCCACTTTAGAAATCACTGCTCTAAGCGATACCGCTTAAGCACATAATGCTCAGCAGAACAAGTTAAAAATGCAAAGCAAACAGCCAAACATAGGTATGGCATATTTGTTTAAAAAAATTAGCCACAAGGCAAAGCAATGTTAATAAAACTATAATGAAGAACTAATTTACCATCTTTAATCGAGATACTTTGCTAGCCAGTTGATCTGCCAACCGATTATTTTCTGATTCCATAATTTGCTCAGTGGCAGGTTTTCCATCTGAAATTAATTGACCACAGTTATTCTAAAGTTAAACTAAAGCTAATAAAAAACTCATACTGACTAAATTTTAAAAGTGAAAAGATTTAAAAAACTGTTCAGAAACTTAATACTAAAACGTTTTGGGTCTTATTCACTGTTTGCCATTACTAACCTCATGGGCTTTGGGGATCCCCCAAATTAAAAAAGTTAATGAACTAAACTTGGTAACCAGTAAATGAGAACCAACATTTTTTATCTTAACACTTTACTTATCATATATAAAAACTTAACCATTATATAGACTACACTGAATAGGTTTCTTTGATTAAGACAAACTTATTGCATATGCACTTTACCTCTGTTCCACTTGGACATTTCAATTGTATCAGAATGATTAATAAAATTGTATTTGAACTGTTAAAAGAATCATAAAAGATTTTAGAGTTAAAACTATTGTTTGTATGGCCAATCCTATATGACAATTGAGTAAAGGCTTTTGATCCGAACAGTAAAAAACCTTAAAATTTTTTATTAAGCAATGCTGCTATATTCAGTTTGTTACTGTTTTAATCAAAAAAACAATACCATCATATAAGAATATAATAGAATTGCAATTTGCAATAATTAGATAAAAAAATAATAACAGATCAGTCTAAAGGCCCGTTTCCACTACAAGCGTGGAAAAGAGCATTCTTTGTCTCTTTTATTGATCTTCGATTGAAGCGAGCGGTTAAAATTGAAGCGAGCGCAAAAAAAAAGCAATAAAACAAACAAAAAATGCTTTTTTCCACGCTCGTAGTGGAAACGGGCCTTAAAGCGCAATCATGACGTATTAATTTCTTATAGGATTTAGAATCTCCCAAAAATTTATAATAACAGATCAGTCTAAAGCGCAATCATGACGTATTAATTTCTTATAGGATTTAGAATCTCCCAAAAATTTATTGGAAATTTTATCATTTAGTTCTCTCTGATTTTATTCAGTTTAGTTTATTTACTATGCTCTAGAGTTATATAAATTATGGCCCGAGTCCAGTTTTTTTGACGGAATTGAGTCTACTTTTAAAAACTCTATGGAAAAACTTTGCAAAGACTTGGATTCGACTAAAGTCCGTAGGCTACTACAAAAGGCTAGAACTTGATTTTAGGCCTGAAATCAACTAATGATTCGACTTAATTGTAGTTCAGTTGAAAATGACTCTTTAAATCATTTTTTTGCTGATCCCTTCACACGAAAAAAACAGTCACAGTCTAGGCGGTATTAAAGGCAAACTTAAATTGTTGGTGTCTTTGCATCCCATTGGAGGACAAATCAGTGCAAAATTTAGTGAAGACCAAAAAAATATCACGTTCTTATACTAGCTACATGAATATACAAACTCGCGTATATCGGGGTCTCTATGTTCTATTGGCCTTAAAATCGGATTTGAAAAGACTTGAGATTTGAAAGAAGGTAAACTTAGACTCAAAAGAACTCAAGTTTTGGGCGTCTCGTCACGGGTTCCAATGCAGTTCTAGGTATACCTGCTTCCAATTAATGACTCAAACTCTAGTCGAACTCGAAGGTTGTTACCAACTGACTTAAATTTATCAAATATTGGATTCAACAGTGCCAAGCTATAGCCACTTTTTTTTCTTTCTTGAATGCAAAAAAATGCCGATCCAAAAAGTAACGCAACTAAGTCAAGTTGGAGATCCATAATTTTTGCCCTGTTCAGTGATGGTCATACAAAAAGAGGGGCCTGGTGCAAAAAACACAAGAGGGTGGGGCACTATTTAGTGTATTAAAAAAGGTAGCTGAAGCCATTTTTAGTGTATGAAAGCAAAGTGATCTCTAAAAAAAGAAGTGTACAATTTAGGGAGGCCACGATTGGGTGATTTGATGCATGCAGACAGGGCCGGCCTTAGGCCGATTTGACCGATTGCTCCAAATCGGGCCCCGCGCTGAGAGGGGCCCCGCATTTTTTTTTCAAAAGGCGACAATCTCGGTCATCTCGATCCTCTGGCGGTATTGCTGATGCAATCACATGTGTGCACTCAGCCAGTCAGCGCCCAGCAGTCAAACCAGTAGTAACCAGATTAATTAATGACGTATCTTTCCCGCCAAACATCAAAGCAAAACGTGGTACGTCCTCGCCAGCAACGTATTTATTACGTCGTATATACACCGTGCTTTTGGGTGCCAGTGAGTGTCATACATTTAAGTATTCTGTCTATGGTATTGGTACGAACGATGTAGTCACATATTTTTCTCTTAACTTTCCAACGTGAAGTAGAGGTTACTTTAGGTCACTTTTGCGCATTTTGCCTTATCACGCTAGATTCGAAAGCATTTTTTTTTTCAAATACTTGCTCGTAGAATCAACACGTGTTTTTCGCTTGGAACAGTCTCAATTGTATTTTGAATTAGTCAGTCAAATTTCAACTGGTTTTATTCGTGATATTGTTAACTGTAAATTTTTGATTAAAATGAAGATAGAATCTAAAAAGGAGTGACTGACTGATGGGCTGTTTGTCTTATATAAAACAGTCAAAAGAATATCCATAGTTAGGTATCTGGCGCCGCTTAGTAAGCGTTAGGACCAGGTATCAGTTTACGTGTATGTTTTGCACTGCTAGTTTTCTTAGTACAAAAGTTTAAAAGAAAACTCTCTTAAATATGAGCAAAAGACCGAGAGATATCGGCAGGAAATATCTTAGTGGCAGCAAGAAACGAGCCATAGCCAAGGCGAAGAAAGCTAAGGAAGAAAAGGAGAAAGGTGCGATGGACAAATTTATTAGATCTGTAAACGTAGAGTCAGACAACAATGAAGGAAATGGCTCTCAGGAAATGACATGTAGAGAAGCCAGTGGTAAACCTAATCTTTCTTCAATAAGCAGTAACGATCAACAAATTACAACATTATGTCAAAATTCGCCGGTTGAGACAAACATGGGTGACAATGATACTTTAGAGTCAAGCGAAGAGGACTCTAACCCAGCATTACACAATAGTTTTGCGATAAAAGATGATCCTGCTACATGGCCAGATAGGATAAATCAAAATGTCAGAGATTATTTAGTGAATAAAGGACCACCTAAAATTATTGTTGATAATTTTCCTCAAAATGAAAAAGGGTTACATTTTTCGAAATTTTATTGTAAAAGAAAGCTGAAAAATGGAGAAGTTATAGAACGGCCATGGCTGATATACTCTGAATCAAGTGACAAAGTTTACTGTTACTACTGCAAACTTTTTGACAATTCTGATACTGCCCTTGCTACTTCTGGATTTAACAACTGGTCAAATATTCATACAAGATTAGAGGAACATGAAAAGTCTAAGAAACATTTGCACAGCACACTCAATTGCTATGAATTGCACCAAAGATTATCTACTGGATTAACTGTTGATAAAGAAAATGAAAAATTAATAAGACAAGAAACAAAACGCTGGAATCAAGTTTTTGAGCGACTTGTTGCCTCCGTACAGTTTTTGGCAGAAAGGAACTTGGCTTTCCGCGGGTCTGAGGAGGAAATTGGAAATTCACACAATGGCAATTTTCTTGGTGTTATCGAATTATTGGGAAAATTTGATCCAGTTATGCAAGATCATATACAGAAAGTTATTAACAAAGACATTCACAACCATTATTTAGGCAAGAACATTCAAAATGAAATTATTGAAACCATGGGTCAAGCTGTTCTACAGGAAATTGTTGCTAGAATCAAGTCAGCAAAGTATTTTGCAGTTATTCTTGACTGCACTCCTGATATCAGCCATCAAGAGCAGATGTCAATGGTGCTAAGATATGTTGCTGATGGCTCACACTCGGATGTACCAGCAGGAGTATATGAACATTTCATAAAGTTTATTGTTGTTGAAAGTAGCACAGGTGAGCATTTATTCAACACTCTGATACAAGAACTGGAAATGTTGGGACTGGACGTTGAAAATATTAGAGGACAAGGGTATGACAATGGAGCAAATATGAAAGGGCACAAATCTGGCGTACAGGCACGACTCTTGGAAAGAAATTCACGAGCTTTTTTTACTCCATGTGTGTGCCACAACTTTAATCTTGTTCTTGGAGATACGGCTAAAACATGCCCTGATGCTATGACATTTTTTGGAACACTGCAGCGTATATACACTATCTTTGCTTCATCGACGAAAAGATGGACTGTTTTTAAAAAGCATGTGAAAGGTCTGTCTGTAAAACCATTATCAGAAACACGATGGGAATGTAGAATGGATAGTGTCAAAGCTGTAAGATATCAAGCTACAGGAGTGTGTGATGCTTTAGAAGAACTAGCAGAATGCACCGATGATGCTCAAGGAAAAAGTGAGGCTGAATCCTAAGTAAGCCAAATGAGGAGCTATAAATTTTTGGTTGCACTGGTTTTCTGGCACTCTTTACTGTTTCAAGTAAATTTTGTCAGCAAGGAACTTCAAAGTGACACTATGGATATTGTCACAGGGCTGACATCATGTGAAAGATTGTGTGATTGGTTGAAAACATACCGAGAGACAGGTTTTGAGGATGCTTTGATTAATGCTAATGAACTAGCAACTGAGTTAGAAGTTGAACCTGTTTTTCCACATAAGCACTCACGCACAAAAAAGAGAATGTTTACATATGAATCGTTTCATGAACCCATTTCAGACCCAAAAACAGAATTTAGAGTGAACTTCTTCAACGAAGTTGTTGACAAGGCATTGCAATCTCTTCAACCACGGTTTATGCAGCTGAAGGAACATCACAATCTCTTTGGATTTCTGTACACTTTTCTAAATATGACAAAAGATGATATCAGAAAATGTTCAGCCGATCTGGAAATTGCTCTAACAGATATCTCAAAACAGTCAAAAGACATTGATGGTTACATGCTTTCTGAAGAAATGGAGATAATAAAGTCAGTACTCCCTACCCAACAGCAAAAGCCCAGAGAACTGTTACAGTATCTTGCTTGTAACGAGAGGTCTACTGCATTTCCCAATTTGTTCACTGCCCTCAGAATATTGCTGACAATTCCAGTGACTGTTGCTTCCGGGGAAAGAAGCTTTTCTAAGCTCAAGTTAATTAAAACGTACCTTAGGTCAGTAATCCACCAAGAACGTTTGAACAATTTGGCACGTCTGTCTATAGAATCTCCGGTCAGTAGAGACATCAACTTTGACAAAATTCTTAAAAACTTTGCTGAGAAGAAAGCAAGAAAAGTCTGCTTCTAAATGTTTTTGTGTAGCTGTGCCACTATGAGTTGGTGGTAAGTGATTATAAAATAATTCATTTCGATACCATTTAGTTTTTCTATTGTTGCACAGGGATAAACATACCACGTGTAAAGTTATGTTTTGAGCTATCTTTCATTCATGCTGTAGCATAAATTTTGACTTAATGATTTCATTAATAGTTACTATCTAAAGAACCCTACTATGACACACAAAGAAAAGAATTGCAACTTGGTGTTTTGCAAAATATCTCTATTTCTCTATTTTGTATTTCTAAACTTGCCCATTAGCTCCAAGAAAACTATTACCAATTTCTTTTATGTTGAAAATGCAATGAATCTCAAACCATTATCCATGGAAACAGGAAAATCTAAAATCATGACTAAAGGGCTAAACTTTTGCTCAAGTTTGGAGACCTTTCACACCCGCGTAAGACAAAATAGGCTTTAGATTTTTCATGAATGTGGAGCAATGTCAGACATTTTGATGTACAGTTGGATTCAAAAAAATCGCTCCGTTTTTTCCAGAATAGAAAATATATAAAAATAAAATTGGTTAAAAAGACAACTATTTAATAAAAGGGTGTATAGAGTCTTTTTCGTTTTTCAATTTTTATAAAATTTTCCGCCCTGAGAAATTTTTAGGATATAGAAAATTTCTGAAGAATATATAAAAAAATATTAGAAAGGTTGAGAATGGCCACTTTGCACTTGCAATTCTTTTCTTCTTTATGCACAATAATAAATAGTATAGAGGGGCCCCGCAAGCATCCAACTAATTGGGCCCCGCAACTTCTAAGGCCGGCCCTGCATGCAGAGGTACTTTTTATTACCTCAAGGCATTGTGATCTCTAAAAAAAGTCTGTATTTCCACATTTCCACAAGCACAAGTGACAACAACCAAGGAGCAGAATCTTTAAAATCTTTTTCTTTTATTTTTGACGTGCCATCGACGTCCTGGCGCTACTATGAAGAAATAAGAGCAATTTTTTGTGTATAGGGGGTCACTTTTTGATGTATTTTAGGAGGGGTCTGGTGCGGCCACTCCGTTGGCACCCTATTAAAGTCATCACTGGCCCTGTTTCATTTTGTTTATCTGTCTGGAGTGATTGCGACCGTCTGGTCATACATATCTTGGTTGTTCCTGAATTCGGCCGCGTGGCAAAGTAGCAGGAAGGAAGATAAAGCGAATACGATCAAGATGGTTTTGATTCAAAATTAATTCGTGTCTTTCTGTTGTGCGCTTAGTAATGGCTTTAATAGGATGCGAACGGAGCGGCCGTATCGGGCCCTCCCTAAATACTACATTAAAAAATGGCCCCCTACATAAGAAAGTGCTGTATTTCTTCATAGTAGCACCAGGACGTTGATGGCATATCAAAAAGAAAAGAAAAAATTTTTAAAGATTCTGCTCCTTATAGGTTGTTGTCACTTGTGCTTGTGGAAATGTAAAAGTATACACACTTTTCTTTTTTTAAAAGAGATTCCAATGTCTTGAGCGTAAAAAGTGCCTCTCCATGCTTTGGATCAATCAGAAGTGACCCCCCTAAATTGAAGACCTTTTTTTAAAATCACTTTGTAGTAGTAGTAGTAGTTTGTTTTTATTCGCACCCAAAAGAAACAATTGATAATAATTGAAGACAAAATAGAGTAAAGGTTGCAAATAGGGAAACGGCAACTAAACGATATACATTATAACATGCACAAAAAAAAACAACTTTGCTTTCTTACACTAAAAATGGATGCTGCTACCTTTTTTTTTAGTACGCTAAATAGTGGCCCCCTTACGTTTCTTGCACCAAGCACCCCTTTTTGTAAGGCTATCATTGCATGGTCATACACCTGTCGCTAAATAAAAAATTAAAAAAACAAATAATAAAATTTCAATCGGACAGCAATATCTTGGCGTTTCCAAAATCAGGTTCGAGTTCGACAACGTGCTCGAGTGGTTTAAGAGCGTTGTGATTGTGATCGACTTATTCTCGGTTGAAAACGTAGGCTTGTTTACGCCATTCCGTCGTTCCTTGGAAAAGACACTTTAGGGCACTTTTCCCTGCTTGCCAGCCTTAACAAGCAGTGCTATATTTCAGTTATATCTCTTTAAAAAATCTAAAATAAAAGATTTCAACTGGACTGCTATATCTAGTCATTACCGGAAGCAAGTTGGAGTATTTGCTTGTGCTAAGCATAGCGCCTCCGTCACTTTCCTGCGAGTCATGAAGTTAACTAGATCGAAACGATTAATAATGTATAACAAAAATATTTTACCCAAAATTAATAAAAAATTTTCACGCTAGCACTGGAACAAGGCCTGCTAGATGTTTGAAGAAGAATAAGCTATAGGCATAAAAATGATTTTTTTATCAAGTCCATATGTTATTAAAGATTAATTAAGTGCTTAATCAAAATATTTTATTTGATTAGGCCTAAATCGTTTTGTCGTCAGATCGGTTAACTCGACGGATCGCGGTATCTTTTCATCGCAAAGTAAGTTAGTCCACAATAAAAAGTTGTTTTTATTTTCTGAACTTTGTTTTTTTCAGAGCTGAGACAACGTTTGACTTTTTTTATTCATGGTTTTGTGCACTTGTTTTTTTTTATTAATCTTTCGGCCCAGAGGTCTGTTTCCCCAGGAATTAGGACTTTTACTGAACGTTATTTTTAATTGTGAATGCCGTAGACCTAATCTTGAATATAATAAAAGTAACTTTTGTCATCAAAGGTATATACTCTATCAACTTACAAGGCACCAATTTTCAAGGAGCCATTGGTGGTAACTAGAAATTTGCTTATTCATAATTTGCTGCTTCAACGCCATCTTTATGAGATATGTTTGTTTATAAGCTTTTAATATTGAAATGTTAGTTAGAAATTGAAGTATTTTTAAATTGCCTTTTGAAAAATGTACGTAGGCCTAATATGATTGTCGAAAAAAACCTAAAAGTAAAGAACTAGGCCTATTGCTAAAAAACTTTTATCTCTTTAGACATGCTTTGCTTTTGGTCTGTGTAAAATTCTATCGTGTGAGAACTTTGAAAAGCATTGTTTTTGTGCTTAAAGTTCATGCTGTTACATGAAGCATTTAGTCGATTTTAGACTTTTACTGAATAAAACTTTTTTAAAATTATTGTTGTTTGTCTAGACGGTTTTTACAGGCACCGCAAATTAAAGCTTTCAACTAATGTCCAGCTGCATATCATAAACAATTTCTCATCTCCATAAAAAAAAGATACAGCACTACTTTACTAACATATAATTTATTTGAATATAAATTTAAAAAATACAAGTATAAGGTCAGCACCATATAACCTATTATTAACAAAATCGTTGCTACATAATTGGCCTGGAAAATGAAAACAAATTTATTCGAGGCAAACAGATAAACGACCAATAAATCAACAATTGAAAGTGACAGCAACGTTCTCATCTACGATCAATACGTCAGAGACGATCGTGGCTTCTCCGGCTCTGCAGTGACCAATGGCCAACTGCTTAGCTGTGATTGGGTCAGTGTATTCGTTGGTGTAAATGCCCATGGAGGGTCCGAGGGGATCCGACGGGGCATACATGAAGTATCGAGAAGGGTTGTCCTGTTTGGCTATGGGCACTTTGGTGTCCAGGTAATTGTGAAGTAATTCGTTCTCCTCGGCGCGAGTACAGGTCGATTGTTCTGGAACGACTTGCACGTAACTTCGAATGTCCTCTCCATCTTCGCTCAGTGCGCTGAAACAAAGATTCTTCTCGTTAATCAACGTCCACTAGTTTGCAGAAGTGGGAAGTAATTAGTTAATTTTTCAATCACTGTAACTGTAGCAACGTTGCTTTTTTAAAAATTCTAATTATTTGCTAATTTGATCCTGTAAAAAGTTACAGCAGTAATTACAATTGCTTTTTAAATTGAGAGATAGTTTTTATCAACCCAACCAATGCCAGCTGGATTAAAGTTTTGACCTTTCTTTTTGGTCTTTACACAAATTTAAGGTTACAAACTTGGTTATCAGAAAGATGAAATTAAAGTGAAAACCAAAAAAAGATTAATATAATAAAAAGTAACTGTAACTTAATTGTAACTATTTCCTTTTTTGACCGAGTAATTGTAATTTGCAACCGTTACTTTTACGAAGCTCTTGACCACCACTGCTTGTTTGTCTCAAGAAACTATATTCATTATATTTCATCTAACATTCTGCTTCAAAGACTTGCCAGCTAATTGGGGTTTATCAGAAACCACAGCAAATCAAACTTTTTTTAAACTCACTAGCAACGCAGAAGCGTGTCAAGACTGTTTCTAGGCAACTCAGCAGTTTACGTAATGCTGTCGCGGAGGCAGTGAACCATAACCATTAATTGTATCAGATTTGACCCTATCGGGAATCGAACCCATACCTTCCTTGCTTAAAAGAGGAAACACACGGCATTCGCTCAAAACAGATGATTTTTAAAGGATTAAACATTTCTATTTGAAACTCTTTGCAACCAGCAGAGGGCATTGAAGAGCGCGGTTCTACGTTGGCTTAATTAGAGGGTCAGGGAGTGGCTTTTTCAAAATCAGTTTTAGTGGACGGGCAAAAACTATAACAACAGTCGATTTTTAAAGCAAATATTGTGATAATTGAAAACAAATTTCTTGATTTTTTAGTGTTTCAAAGGCAATAAAGGCAAAACAACTTTGAACTTTTTAGTTAATCATAATGCAATTAAATATTTGTTTTAAGTTTATAGATAACTAAAAAAAACATTGTCAGGTATTGATGACAATACGTCTTAACATTAAATCATAAAAGACTCAGATATAAAGCAAAACAAAAGCAGCCTCAGACACAAAATAAACCAACAGCAGCCTACCCGCATCTGAATTCAATGCAAGCTGCCACTGCCCGATCATTTCCGACTCCTAAATCCTCTCGAATTCCGTAGAACTCGTTGTGTGAGTCCTGCAGGCTGCTTTCGACTCGGACTACGGTGCCGACAAGATTCTTGCCATTCAATTTCACCTGAAAAAAAGCTGGTTTTAGTAAAGATGAGAATGTACAAAGTTCTGCCAGGTTACTATTGTTAATTAAAATAAACAAATTAAAGGTAAAAGCGGGTACAGCTGTAATTAACCGGGCAGCTAAGCGTAACGAATTGTGTGTTAAAAGCTTTATATCAAAATTTTCTAGAACTGACGATAATTTTTCAACTATGACAGCAAATTGAAAAAATTAAAAGTAAACTCAATTCGACCAACAGTATCTCTGCTACTTCACTCCCTCGCTTGCACGAAAAGAAGGGGGGGGGGCGTTACACTTGAAAAATTGTCAAACAATTACCTCAATACACGGCATACGGAGATGGCGCTATATTACTGCCCCGTTGAAAATTATTAGGGTTTATTTCAATTCAATTTCAATTCAATTGAATGGATTTACGGCACAGACCTTGATATAGCACGCTCTGAACAGGTTGGATCTAGGCCACCAACTCAACGTGTGCTGCCTCCAAGAAAAATATATGTTGTGCTCGTTAAATGGAACGGTATTGAATTCTACTCTTCCTGTTGTCAATCTAAAATAGACGAGTTGGCAATTCAAAAATTCACATGTTGCCAACAATAAATATTAAAATCAACCTATACGTTTTTATAAAATACACTGTTTTAATCAGCTTAAAAGTATGACCTTGAAAATCGAAAGTGACCATCGGTGTAGGGCGCGGTTAGACAGTCATACTCGTGACGATAAAACGGCCCGTGTTGGTGGGTGGCGTTACTTGTGGGAGGAATCGTGATTGTAAAAGAAAATTGGTCGTTTTCGTTTCTGAATAAGCAAATCAATTCTTATTCAAGTATATCAAATGAATCACATTTAATCCTAATTTTAAATTTAGTAGAAAGCAACCTTAAAAATTGAATTTAGTCAAGCACAAATTAAATTTAAAATCAGGTTTATTATTAAGTTATTTTGTTCCTTTTTTTCAAGAAATTTGATTTTGAAAAAACTTTTAGTGATAATTTTTAATTAAAAAATAGTTTATGTTTTTCTTAAATTTAAAGAGCTATTACGTAGATTTAGCCAAAAGAACGTACAAATTATAATTTTTTCTAGATGCAATTTTTGATATCATTAACATTTACACACTATAGTAAAATTTAAATAGTCGAAAAACCGCTATGCAAAAATTGTATCATTTTTAACCAACTAAACTGTGATAAAAACTTTAGTTCAGTCACAGGGCAGACAGAAATTTTAAGTTTTAATCATTAAAGAAAACCAACCTGTAATCAACCAATGACAACACTTCACGGCTGACTCCGATCACGTGAGGATTTTGATTGGCTGAGGTGGCTGCAATCAATTTCTCTTCGTCGTCGATCGAAGCTGAAATAACAAGTTGCACTCATTGCTATGACCTATGAACAGAGGTAATCGGAATCAAATTGTAAATTCTTTTCTATTAGAATACATACAGACATGGCCTACTACATATTAAGAGTTACAATAACGGCTAGATGTATTTTACATTAGGCACTTGGTCGTCGGAACTGTTGCTTAAGGTCAATTTTTTTAACTTTAACTGTTTAAATGTCAAGAGTAATGCGAAACGGACGAAAAATCAAAGATTTCTTTCATGTTATTTAGTTGGCAGCATGACCGCGTGGTATAAAGCGCTGTTTTAATGATTGAACTGATCTTGGTTCACCTCTTACCGCCGACGCATTGTTTTTTGTTTTGGAAAAACACTTGACATCCCTTTACTGTACAGTAGCGGTCCAAACAAACATTTCTGAAGCTAAGCCACAGTCTTTTAGAAAATTAAAAACAAATGAAAATTTTCAACAGGAAAGCAATACTTTGATATCTGCAAAGAAAGGATGGGATGATTGCAGATAGTCGTGCAAGTCGTACGTCTTGCGAGCTAGGAGAATCAATACGATACAAAGTGTTGTAACTTAACAGTATTTTCGTCGTTTAATTTTCTTTAGTTTCTTTGCTTTCAGTTTTTTTAACTAAAAAAGTTTAATTGGTTTCACTTAATTAAGTTTTTGTAAAAAGAAACGCGTTTTTTCAATAGTTTAAATTAATCACCAGTGAAAGTGGCTGAAAACTGATTGTATCCTTGGACATCGCAGAAAATCCTCAGACAAGCTCCGTCGTTGGGAAGGGTCAGAGCGGATGCGAAACTTCGCCAGTTCGCGTTCGGGGACACTTCGCGATACACGGCGTCGACACGCGCGTACGACACTTGGTCCCATGTGTTGTAGTTGGCGGAGTTGTACGAACGAACTAAAAGATGATTAACACTTTGAAGGACAATCGTAGATATGTAGCAGCATTGAAAATATGACGTCACAGAAGCGATAATGGGAAAGGACGTAATTGTTACTGAGCCATTAAAATTCGATGACATCCTTATTTTACTATTGTGCTGAGTTTTACAATCGAATTCTTATGTGTTTCAAAGTATTAAAAAAAAGTTTGCTTATTTTTTGAAGCAAGCAAATTTTCTTTATCAAGTTGACTCATAGACATTTACTAGA
This sequence comes from Diplosoma virens, assembly GCA_963680785.1. Taxonomy (NCBI): domain Eukaryota; kingdom Metazoa; phylum Chordata; class Ascidiacea; order Aplousobranchia; family Didemnidae; genus Diplosoma; species Diplosoma virens. The sequence continues at coordinate 11,972,245 of OY796889.1, read as the reverse complement.
AATTTTTAAAGTTCTATTTATCTACCTTTGACGAAGCAAGTGTCCAAAGCAGCAACATCCACATTCAAAAGTCGTCTGGAGCTCAAGGTGGAGAGATTGATTCTGAAAACGATCTGGCCACTGTGGCTTGTAGTTTGCTAAACGAAAAAAAAAATATTTTGACGGATATTTAACTGTAAATGATGACTACAATATAAAAAAATTAGTTTTCAATATAGAATCTGTATTATATTTGTCAATTCATCCCGATAACTGTGATAAAGAGGTACTTTTCTTTTTCATGATTTTAACAACTAAAGATTTTTTAATGAAATTAATTAATTTTAACAAAACGTTTCTATATTTTAATTGGTCTTTATCAGAGGAAAAAACTCCGAAAATGATATTCTTTTTTAAAACTTTATCTTAAACAACCCTTCTACCTTGTTTAAAAGATTTGTTCAATTTGTTTCCTTGCACATCAAGTATTGAAGGTGCATGTGAAACTCAATATAAATCGGTATCAATAATAATCGATATCAATATTACTATTTAGCTTGAAGCCCATATTTGGTAGTTTTATACGATGTGACAACATGGTATGTGTGGATGAAAATAGTAAAAGCTTACGAATTTTACAAGTGATTTTAAATATGAAATTATAGAGTGAAAAAGGAAAAGAAATCGAGAACAAACATTGTTTGGTTTTTTATTCAATTATTGGACGGGAAGGGGGATGAAGTTTTTCCGCATGAAAAATTTTTATGAAATTAAATTACTCTATCGCTATAGCATACCACCATATTTCCTTCATTAATCCAATATCCATTTTTAGGATCTAAGGACCATAAACGGACTCGGAGACGATCCGACTGGACATCAAACTGTCTGGCGTCGATTGAAATTCGGATCTGAGTTTGTAAATTTGTCGGAATTATTATCCGCTTCATAAAGAAACATCAGAAAGGATCGGAACTCTTGATTTTTAATTGTTTTTACATTTTTTAAAACAAAAGCTCGTGAATTAAATCAAAAGTTACCATTTTTTTAGCACGTTTGTTGAATATAAAGAGCTAAAAAAATTGGAGTGAGCTTAAAATATAATATACAGTATGATTTTTAGCGCAAGAACTTTCTTTTGAATTGATTTTCAACAAAGCGTTGAACTATAACTTAACAAGATAAAAGATGTGCTTCAAAAAACTTACGTTTCTAACGTTCAATTCTTTGTTCAAAGAACTCCTAAAGTCCATGTCAAACATTCCGTAGGAGCGGAGAATTTCTCCTTTTTCGGTTAAAAAGTCACTGGATGCTTCCATATAGGAGTCGGGATCTCGAGGATCGATAAAAGTGACACTCGCTCTCACCTGGAATCGATAATCAGCACATCAGATAAGGGTTAAAAAAGAATAACCTTTGGGGTAAACGTGTTATTGTTATTTTCTTTCTGATCTGATGTAGGCACAAAAACAAGAATTCAGTTCGAGCAACCAATTCGTGTCCCCCTGTCCATCTGGTTACTCAATCGCCTAAGAACTGACTCGTGCAGTTGTAAAATGGGTCAGGCTTTACGGGTCAAGTTTGGGCCGGTTAATTTTCAAAAAATTTGGGTCCCTGGCAGAATGTCCCGTTATAGAGACATGATGTAATGAAAAAATCATATTGTATTGTATTATGTATAAATTTATCATGCTTTTTAGAGGTAATTTATACATAATACAATACAATATACAAACATCAAAATGAAACTGTTTCAGCAATTGAAAATAAAACTTAATGGTACAAGTAAACAGACTGTTTGAGGAGAAAATGCACTAGATAAAAAATATATTTAAAAAAAATGCATTTTATCATTAACGTTTCAAGTATTTTATTACATTACTTATAATATTGGTATACAGTAATATTAGCTTATACATACTTTATTTGTGATTTGAAAAACAAAACTTTGTCAAGAGAGAAAAAATGAAAAAATAATGTCATCTTACCAGACTGACATAATTGTTTCCTTCTTTGGTGAAATAAGAGTTAGGATCCAAATCTATAGTAAGAATGTTTGTTTGTCCCGATTTGGAATATAATGACTTTTTCTTTGTTGCAAGGAATGTAATGTAGTCAGCTTTGACGGGCATTCGTATTTTATGAAATATCGCTCCTCCTAAGCGTTTAAAAAGCAAGACCTGTAAAAATTTGAAGTTTATTTCTCTTCTTCAATTTTATGTTAGTCTATTTGTGCACAATAAAAAACTTCTTAGCATAAGCATTAGTATTTCGTTATGATAAGTAAACTGAGCCAATTTTTAGTAAAATTCATAGAGTTAAAATTTTATATGGTCATTTATGAATACAGACAAGCAGCATTACTATAAAAGAATAATGAAATGTTAGAGACAACATACATAAAGTAATCGTTTTTTGGAATGCCTAACTGTCAAATCGAACTAAATTAGGTATTCGGATGGCAAACTGTCAAATTAAACTACATAAATCAGGTATGAAGTTATTCTAAAAACTGTAAACGAAATAATTTAAGTGGACCTTTGTTGTCGTCATAAGTGCGCCATCCGGGTCAATAAATGTTAGAACCAATCGGTCGACATCAGCATCGACTGTGAGAGTAAACTTTCCGTCCGAAGAAGTCCGAGTGGCAATCCTATTGTTTCGGAACACCAGTCCATTATTGAGCGGTGTCTCGTGTCCTGATTGGTCACTGAAGACCCTGTGATTTTAAAAACAAACCAATTGAGCGGTGACTCGTGCGATGATTGGATGAAACAGACTAAACGTTTTTAAAAAGTGATGCCATGTTTTTGTCTATGTGGGTTACGTGTTTGTCTAGCGTCAGGAATTCAATCAATCATTCATTCATGAATGTTTTATTTTCAATCACCATTGTAACAATCAATCATTTTAACAGGTGGATTAAGTAAAGACCAAGAAATTGAAAAAGCGATAAAACGTCAGACATGTAAAATAATCAAAAAAAAAGAAATAATAATAATAAGAAAACAATATATTTTGTACAAAGAAATCAATTCAAGCTGCTTGAATTGGAAAATTAAAAACTTTTCCGAATTCCAATAAAAATTATATTTATCTGTAAATTTTATTTACCATGACAAAAATAGTAAAAGCGAAAACTGATACAAAAATTTATAAGCTATGAACTCAAAGAAAATTTGATTCAAAATTAAAATCCTAAAAAGTATTCTGTTTTGGTTTTCTGGTTAAAAAAAATCAACAAAATATTCAAAATGGTACACAAGTTATAAAATATACAAACTAATGGTCCCAAACTGCAAGTATGCCATTTCAAATTGAAGCCAACGGACCTTGGCACAGCTTTATGAACGCATGTCTACAATGAGTTTATCGAACAAGGTGTTGCCACTGTTCACTTTTGGCTTAAAGTATAGCAACCAGGCAAGATCATTTTTGGAGGCTAGGCACCAAAATATTATTCTGACGCAAAATTTATCAGATTAATTTTTCAGAAATTTATTAGTACCCCCAACCACCGATTTAAATGAATTTGATACCCCTAAAACAGACACATCTTTTTTAAGTTATGTTAAAATAATCATCCAATCGGTCGGCTCACTGTCCATTGACGGTAATTGTGGGAGTGACGCACAGTTTGCAACCACACTCTGTCACTCTGCTCACCGGGAGGAAGGAATCTGAAAAATCAAGTTTATTTGAGTAAAGATTTATTTTAAGATTCTGATTCCTTCATCTAAATGGTTTAAACTTTGTTATAGTAACTGAAGAATTTAAAAAGTGAAAAAATCACTGAAATTATCTCTATATTTTAGTGTCACTCAATACCTTTCTACGGCAAAACAACAATTATAATTTGAATCTGCTGAACGTATCGCAACAAGAACCGTTTGAAAATCAACTGTTCAATATTAAATTTTGAAGAAATTGAAACCAAATTTATCGATCATGTTGTTGAACAGTTTCAAAAATTCAGAAATTAAATTTTTGCTCTTTGACCAACTGACCGCCACAATCCACGTTGACCATTCTGTCCCTTTTAGCGCCGCAGCAGCTTGTTTCGAATCTTCCCGATTTGGGGCACGACACGGAAGGGCAGCCCCCAACGTTGACCTCGAGCTTCCTGGTTTTGTTTCCGGCGGCGCAAAACGAAGGAAGCCTCATCATTTTCTTGATGGGGCGGCGACTGCAAGACGCTGTTGAAAAACGGGTTGAAAAATTGTCGGCAGCGTGGTTGAGTGGTTAAAGCGCCGTGCTTATGATCAACATGGTCTCGGTTCAAAACCTATTCACGCCATTCTGTTGTGTCCTTGGGAAAGACACCTTACGGCACTTTCCCCTGCTTGGTGGTCTTGGCAAGCAGTTCTAAATTACAGTCATATTTCTATTAAATTACAAGCGGACAACAATATCTTGGCATCTCCGGAAGCAGGTCGGGGTAATTGCTTACCCTATGTATTAGCGCCTCCGTCGCTTTCCTGCGAGTCAGGAGGATAAATAAAAAGATAAAATAAAAATGAAAAAATAAAAGTGAAAAAAAAAGAAGATTTCGGGTTAAAAAGAATATGAAGTGTAGGAGGAAGCACATTTTTTTGGGTCAGAGGCAAAGATTGTCTGGTTGCAGAAAAGCAAGAGTTTCACAGCAATGTAACTGCGCTAAACTGCCATAGTGACCGAGCTTGTAATCATTTTACTATTGACCAACTGAGTCTGGAAAGTTAAAAATAAATTTTTACCCTAAAGTTACAAAATATTGTCCATTTTTACTTTCATTTATCTACGTTGAAGCCTCTATATCGTAAAACTTTAAAAATATATTCAAACATACTAAAATATTTCGTCCATGGTTAAAAGCACTTTCATTAGCTTTAACTTCAATTTTTGACAAATGGAAATAATTCTTTCCCTTTTTATTCTTGGCCTATATAAAAAAAACTATTTCTTTTTCCTCTTATTCTAGAATTTTCTTTTTTGCAATAGAATGTTTTTTTGTACATATCGGACAAAAAGTCTTCAAATGTATTCATGCCAACAAGATGTATTCAAAAAAACAACAATAAAAAACTTCCAAATTAAAAACACGACACCTTGCGGCAGCCGACATCCGAGGACCCCATCTTCATCAGTTGCACATCTCTGGTTATCTGGACATTTATTTTCCGCACACACCAGCTCCCCCAGGAAGCAGACGCAGTGTTGCTCACAGTTGTTTGTATAAAACGTTTCTTCGTTCTGTTGAGTTGAAATTAGGAACAGACTTTGAAATGTTTTTTGTTTCACTACGAAACGTTAAGAATTAATTATTTCTGTTTTAGCCAATTTGAATCTGAAGTATTAAACGCCATAGGTCTTCGTTTCGAATCCCGACCGATTCATACGTAAAAGATTTAAATTTTGACAAGGGTCTTTTTTCAATGAAAATGCTCAAGCACAAGTAAAAATCAATTTTTAATAAGCGTTTTTGGGCAGGTCTGTCTATAACCTTTTAAGAGCCGACTTTTGGTCAGCAAGTTTATTGCGGGCCGCAATCGATGCAGTCATTGCAGTAAAAACCATAAAAAAATCTTTGCTGTCGAAGCACAGTCAGTTTGTAAAGACCTTTTTTGGTCTTCACTTTAATTTCATGGATTTGCTTTCAATTTACCTTCTAAATTACTGATTCAGTTTTTAAATTACCTTTACTACTTTATTGAAGACCAAAACAAAAAATGTCTTTACTTAGATTCTACCTGTTTTATTTTAATTGAAGCGAATAACCTCTGCCATGCCGATAATAATTATTCCGAGTTTTTAGGTTCGCGCCATGGGAAAGATTGGAATCGCCATAATAATTGAAGTCATTTGAGCATTTGATTTAAAATTTCTTTGCTGGCCGCATCAGTAAACGTCGTGGGCCACATGTAGTTCGTGAACCGCGGGTTGGTCAACCCTATTTTTGGGTCGCAGTAGCGATATTCCTCCATATTCAGTAAATTCATTAATTTTGTTCCTTAATTAACTTGTCCAAATTTGTCAAAGAAAAAAAAATCTACCTTATAGTAAATTCCGTCTCTCTCACATCCGCAGTCGCTAGGCAACACGCAGTCGCCACCGGATAATATGTAACCGTCGTCACATTCGCAACCTAGCAACGAGATAAAAAACATTTGCTTAATTTAAATTGTCAAGAAGGTAGATTTAACGTTGATAACGTTGCGTTGTACTCAATGACTTGTTAGAAAAATAGTTTGATACGTTCTGTGTAGAAAGGTTCAATCTACCATTAAAAAGACTAACAATGAAACATAAATTCAAGACTGAGGTTTTGTGAAGTACATCAAGAAACAAAATCAAAATATTTTCATAGACAAAAGTGTATCGTGGTACGATACTTGCTCCTTGTATAAAAACATTAGAAAAGTAATCTGTAATATCAAATGTTTCAATTTTATGGAACAAAAATTAGTGGCAATTAACTACTTTGATTTAAAAAATGAGTTAATTTTCTATAAAAATCATCGGGGATTGGATACTTAAAAAATGAGAAAAATCGGAATTGAGCAGAGAAAATGCCAAAAGACTTTTACAAATCATATCAATTTACTATTGATTTCAATTTTTTTATATTATTTAAATTTGTTATTATCTTCAAATACACACCTTCGACACAAAGACCCGGACAGATTTCTTCAGAGTCGCGCTGCGAACACGAATTCGGACACGCACTCATGCACAGGGAGTAATGTGAGTTTACCGGACACACAAGAACTGTAAAAGAAAATTTAGAGAATGTTGTATTTTAAATTTCACCACACACACACACACAATTGAAAAGGTTTTAAATACCTGCACCGATGAGTACACGCCAGTCGCATACTGGTATTTGATGTGCCTGGCACTCAGCGGCGTATTTTGCAACGTTTGCAGCTCGAACTGTCAAATTTCCTCCAGAAGCACAGAGATCAAAGACGCAATCCTGAAATTAAAAAATAATGTTGCCAAAAAAATTTATAAACAAAAAAAGTACATAAAGTTCTTTCTTGAAAATATCTAAGGTAAAATGTAAGTAAAACAAAATAGTAATCATTTATATGCGACATTATGTTGTAAATATTTCTTTAAAAAGAATTAAAGTAAAAACAGCTTTTTAAAATGTTGGACACGAATCCTCATGACTCCTGGATAATAGGATAACGTGTTCGATGAAATTGAATTTAACAGAGATTTAAAAATGTAAGAAATAAAACAGAAAAACAAAAGATATAAAAAACTTTTAAATAAATCTGATTTTATTAAAAAGTGTTGCTTCAATTTTTCAAACAAAGAAAATTTAATCTTTACTCAAGCAGATAAATTCTATGTGGCTTTTAAGTCAGAGTCTTTCAACCGCACTGCCTCTTAACTTTAATATTCCGTGTGTTATTCATTGGGTTCTATGAGTTTCAAGTTTTACCAATTGATTCTTATTAAATGAGTTGCATCAGCAAAATTCTCCAATTACCTCAAAAAAAATTATTTAATATCGAAAAGGTCGAATAGCGTTGTATTAAAAGCTTTACTTGAATGACTTCGCTAAAATTATCATTACCTGGAAGGCGTCATCCGGGTGAACAACACTGTGGCAAGACGAAAAGCAATCCTCGTCTGACGAAGCGATTATGACGTTACAGTCACTTTCATATTTTGCACGGAGATTAGGATCCGAACAAGGATCCGGTTCCGCTACCGCCGCATCACATCTGGATGGAGTTTTGAATTGAAAGAGAAGAAATTGAAAGCGTGTGAAGAAACTCACTCATCCAGGGGGTCAATTTGATAACTGTTTCCGAATTCGACTATACTGGCAGCTGAATTGTCTCCATTTTGTTTCAGATCGTCGGTTTTATCTTTGTTGAAATTGCCGCATAAACCTTTAAACATACTGTACATATCAGTGAGTCGCTTTGTCGGTAGCGTGGCGGAGTGGTTGCGGGCGCCGTAGCTGATCGACGTAATCGACAAGGTTACGGTTCAAAACCTACTCCGCCATTCTGTTGTGTCCTTGTTGTATTATGGAATCGAACTCGACTAGTCGAAGGAATGTAATTAGTTTATTGCTTTGCTTTTGTTATATGCTTGCACTGTTCAGTAATTAAGACTAATCGTCTTTTACCGCATTATTTAAGTTGCTTCTTTTGTTGTACTATCTCTCAGTTTAGTCGTCTTTATGTAGGGTATGTATAACGTCTATTTAATTGTGTTTTATTTCTTTGCAGCGTCTTAAGTTAATTAAATTGAGTTGAACCGTTAATCAAAAGAACTCATTTCCTAAATTTAAAGGTTAAATTACGATCTTTAGCTATCTTACAATTACAATCTTTAGTAACCTTTAAATTTAGGAAATGAGTTCTTTTGATTAACGGTTCAACTCAATTTAATTAACTTAAGACGCTGCAAAGAAATAAAACACAATTAAATATATGTTATACATACCCTACATAAAGACGACTAAACTGAGAGATAGTACAACAAAAGAAGCAACTTAAATAATGCGGTAGAAGATGATTAGTTTTAATTACTGAACAGTACAACCGTATAACAAAAGCAAGCAATAAACTAATTACATTCCTTCGACTAGTTGAGTTCGATTCCATAATATAACAGTCCTTACAAAAGACACACTGTGGCATTTTCTCCTGCTTGGCAGTCTTGGAAAGCAGCTCTAATTTTCAGTCAAATCTCTAATAAAAGATAATAGTAAGAATTTCAACCGTACAGTAATATTTCGGCATCTTCGAGGTCAGGGAATTGCTTGACAGTTGTTTTATTTATTCGGCGCTTTTTTGCGAGTCAAAAGGGTAAACAAAAGAAATGAAAGAAATAGTTATATAAAAATAAAAAATCAATATAAAACAAACTAGCTGAGAGATTCATGCTGAATTTTTACGCTTGAAAGATGATATTACAGTAATTTACGTAAAGCAACAGTCAAATTGAGTAAATGCAATTTTGTACTTCAAGTTATTTGACGTTTTTCTTAATAAGAAAGCGCGCAGCAGCAAGAAAGTTGCACTGGTTAGCTGGACAGCGGGCACTCAACATGCTTATTGGAAAAAGAAATTGTTAAGATTTTCTCAGCTAGCTAGACGTGGCAAGTTCAAATTATGTTTGTCATTTTTTTCACTGAATAGCAAACAGGATGTAACAAAGCGTATCAAAAAGCACAATATCAATATCTTTCGATAAAAGCTTTTTAAAACAGCTCATTCTTTTTTTATGCAAAACAAAAAAAAATTCGCAAACAGTGAAATAACACATACAGCGCATGTATAGAAAATCTTTACAGCTAAAGCAAGTTTTCGAAGAAATAACCTTCCACTTTTCCCATGTACTCCTCAGGCAAGCCGACCGCAATGTAGTGGTTCCCATCATAGCGAATTTGAGGACCATAGTTAGTGACTACTGTCACAAAGCGACCACTTCGTCTCACTTCAACCCCATTTTTGTCCTGATATGGAAGGTTGATCCGTATTCCATTGATCTAAAATTAACAATTTGAATTAAACTAATAATAGAGGGCCTAGTGAGTATTATTAGCACGCAAAGAGCGCTATGTTCCAGTTCGTTGCAAAACATTTTCTTAGAGACATAAAAAAAAAGAAAAAAACAGACAAGATAAATTGGAAATTGCAAAAGTATTTTTTAGGAATCTGTAAAAGCCGACACTCTTTTTTTATCAAATTAAATTTAATTGCTCCATGTTTATTAGTAACAAAAGTCTTACCAAAGTAATTCGTCTCTTTCTCAGCTCAATGCTAATTCCAGGTAATCGGATGACAGCTTTTCTCACCCACGTGACATGCGTCAGTTCAAATCGATGCTCGTTTTCAGTCTGAAAAAAGTAGGGACGAAAATAAGCCCGAAGAAGCAACAAAACATTCATCACCATTAACTTACGCTCATTAATTAAAAACTTATAATTTTTAATGCCTTGGTTTATTTAAAGCCAGAGTGTAATTACTTCAATGGTGACGTTGGGGAGGTTTACTGTAGTCGTTTTTACGAACAGATACTTGCAGCTGCCTTGGTAATTATAACGTCGACCGTCAAACGTTCTGTAATGAGGATCGCCGCTAGCGGAGCACCAGCGCAGGTTTGGAACCATTCCTAAATAAAAAAAGGAAAATTCTAGAAGCCTTTTCGAAACAAATTAAATTTTCTACCGCCAATCATTTTCTTAACTTACTATTGCAACTTGGAGGAGAATCAGACCATTTTCCTTCTTTAGTACACGTCGCTTCTGTGGCCCCGACAAGGCGGAAACCACGCAGGCATTTATAGGAAATGACGTCGGTATAAACGTATTGGACAGCGTTTTCTGGAAGGACTTTTCCTCGGCGAGGCTTCTCAGGTGTGGCGCAGTTAATCACTGAAAGTTGAATATTTTATTAAATAGCCAAGTTTTTTGGAAGTATTTTTGGTGGGTGATAAGATACTTAATGATGGATCACAATAACTTCAAGTAAAAATAATCGCCAAGAAAAAAGGTGGTTAATGGATAGCAGCAATTGTATTAATTATGCATAGATTTTCAATTACTTCGAAGTTTTGGAACTCTTTTACATAAATAAAGAAAATCAAGAAGGTTCAATTGCTTTTTACATAACTATCAAATAATATAATTACTTACACAAGCACCGTTCGTTCTTTAAGACGTAACCTCTGTTGCAAATACAAGTAAAATTTCCTTCTGTGTTGAAGCAGATCGAATTTTCGGGACACCTGTGATCTTTAGTAGCGCACTCGTCTATATCTGTAAAAAAAGTTCTGCCATTTTTAAAATTAAGTTATACTTTTACTAAAAAGTTAGGGAGCTTAATAATTGCTTTCATGCAAGTACGAGGGGCGTTCAGAAAGTAATGCAACCAGGTTTCTTTTCATGACATTGAGTTTTAAAGGTACACAAATCGTGCATCACAAGAAAGTACATAGCATGAGCATTTCATAGTTACTTCTCGACGTAATCTCCCGCTTTCCGAACCGCCTTTTCCCACCTTTTAACAAGTACACATATTCCTTCATTGTAAAAAATTCTATAGGCTGCGTTTTTAAGCACTTCCTAACAGCAGTTTTGAACTCTTCATCACTGGAAAAATGTTTCCCCCTCAAACGTTCTTAAGGGGCCCAAACAAATGGAAGTCAGATGGTGCCAGGTCTGCCAAATATGGGGAATATGAAATTGTTGCCAAGCCAAAGGAGCTGATGACCTCACGGGTTTTGAGGCTGGTGTGAGGCCTAGCGTTGTCATGTTGCAATAAAACCTTAGACATTTCCAAAGCAGGTCGAACTCTTTGTATTCTTGCTTTCAACTTTTTTAATGTATCGATGTAAACATCTGAATTGATTGTTGCTCCTTTGGACATGAAGTCTACCAGTATCACACCAACACTATCCCAGAACACAGTCACCAACACTTTTTCTGCAGACTGCTGAGATTTGAACTTCTTCGAGCGTGGTGAGGTGGGATGGCGCCACTCCATTGATGCTCTCTTTGACTCTGGTTCGAAGTGGTGAACCCAAGTCTTATCTCCGATCACTATTCGCTGAAAAAAGGTTTTGTCACCATGGCAATACTCCAGAAGTTCAGAACAAGCTTCTAGGCGGGATTGTTTATGAGCCTCTGTGAGCTGCCTTGGGACCCACCTTGCACATACTTTTGAATACCCCAGGGTATCCATGATCTTTACAGCATTCCTTGCACTTACTCCTAATGACTCAGCAAGGTCATTAATAGTGATGCGTCTGTTTTCCTTAATCAATGCATTTACCTGATCAATGTTAGCAGAACTGTGAACAGAAGATGGCCTACCACTTCTTGGCCTATCGCAAAGATCGCTTTTAGCAGGTTCTTCCTGTTCGCCATTAATTTGCTTCACCCGCCTCGTCATTGTGCTGTAGACTATCGAACCGTCACCATACATTTGCTTTAGCCTTCTGCTTATGTTCTGAGCTGTTTCTCCCTCCTACAGTAGAAATTCAATAACAATTCTTTGCTTCTGCCGAGATTGCTTTGGGGCACCATGCCAGTTTTACCTTCTAACCAAAAAGACATAGAGAGATTGTGCAGATTGCAGTAATTCAAACCCTTATTTTTTTACAAAATCTGTAAACCTTAGTTACCAATCTATAATCTGTAAAAGAATCAGATGTTAGTTAAATGAATGCTGCAAGAAATTAAATCAGTTGCATTACTTTCTGAACGCCCCTCGTACATTTGGTTGGTCTTTTTCTTTTGTTATAATATGAAAAAAAAAGAATTGCACAATAAAATTTTTTAAATAGTTTTTGTGAAATCCAAATAGATAATATCAAAAAAAAAATAATAATAATAAATAAATAAATAAATAAAAGAGAAAAAACTGTATTCTGCTTTCAATGTTTTCAAATAAATAAGCAACTTTTTGGATTGTACATAAAAGTTTTAATCAACATAAGTTAATAAATTATCATTGGGACGACGTATTTATCAAAGAGTAGCTTAAGATTTAAAATATTCCATCGATGTCAAATCTAAATTAGGCTCATTGTCATTATACATATAGAACTTTACATAAAACATGTGAAGCTGAAAAGCAAATGCAATTCATTAAAATCATTTTTCAATAGAAAAGATATCTCATGCGCTAATTTGAGAAAGAAAAAAAAGCACGAAACTTTTCTAATTCAATAAGAAAAACACAAATAAGGAACAAACAAACGCAAAAAACTCTACTATCTAAAACAAACTTTAGTTATTTACCGATACAACTTGGGACGAGACCAGACCACTGCAATTCTACAGTACAGACCAGGGGTTGTTCATCAGTCAGTTTGTAGCCATCTTGACATGAGAATGTGACCCGAGACCCGACAGAAAAATCTTGGGAATTTACAGAGCCTCGATAAGGACTTGCAAGTGGAGGGCACAGAGCAACTACAAAAGAAAAGAGCATTAAGTTATCGATAATTATTACTGCAATGAACAAATTTTTCGCAATCACAATAGTAAGATATTTGATTATTCATTCTTTAAATCAGGGATCCGCAAACAGTGAGTAGCAACCCAAAGTTGGGATATGAGATCAATACAATTGGGCCGCGAAAAAATGTAAAAGTTGCCCGATCTTTTTGTAAATATGTATTAGTTCTATTGATAGCAAAACCATATTTTTCCTTAAAAAATAAGATAAAAATCTTTTCTTTAGTTTTCTCTTCTTTGGTCTTTACTAATTAATTCATATTTTTTAAGAAAAATAATGTTTGCGTCACAAGAACTTTTAGAAGTAGCTGAAGTAGAAGTCGCGCCAAAAACTCTACTTAGATCACCACTTTAAGTCAATTTTTGTGTCAAAATTAAACATTTGAAAACTTTACAAATATGAAATATAAGCAGAAAAAACCTTGTACGGTATTTTTTCAAATTCTAATAGGCCTAACAACCGCTATTGTTTAATTGCATCCTTAGTGAGGGAACAAGGGGAATAAACAGTTCATTTTTTGCAGCTTTTAAAAGACAACAACATCCAAGAGACTTACCAGAGCAATATCTTCCATCACCAACATAACCCTTTTCGCAAGAGCACTCGTAGCTTCCGACAGTATTAGTACACGAGGCGTATTTATGGCAAGCGTGAATGCCAGTTTCACATTCATCAATATCTATAAACACCCATAGCAGCTTCAATTGAAACAAAAAATGAGAATTTTCCATTATAACTAAAAAAACTTCTTGTCTGATAACTTTAGGTAATGAAAATCACTATCAAAACTTGGAAAAATGTTATGGCTGTGTTATTAAAAAAACAATTTAATTTTATTGAAACGAAATCAAGACTAGAAAAATAAACCACGTTTTTCAAAAACACTTTCTCACCTGTGCATTTAGGGAGAGGATGGGACCACGACCCACTTTCAAGGCAGGTCATTTTCTGGCATCCGTTCAGCAAGTAACCAGGGTCACACATGTAAGTGACAGTCGACTGATAAACAAACTTATTCTCTCCCATAAAAGATCCGTGTGTCAGCGGAAGAGGATCCGGACATAGGATTTCTGCTCAAATAAAAAGTTGTTACAATAAAAAATAAAAAACGTGAAGGTTTTAGGTTTAAACGCTTTTGCTTGATTTCTAATTAACCTGTGAGTGTCCAGCGTTTACGGTGAAACGAACAATACTGTTTCAAGATTTAAAAACAAACAGCTAGAAAAATTTTAAAGGTAAGACAGAACGTTTGCATTTCAACAAAAAAAGTTTAAAACTGAAATGTGGTTGGCTGCTAACGACAAAATGACTGCGTTTTACAGAAAAAACAATAGAAAGGTGATAATTAACCCACTAATTACAGTTGTCTGCTTTACAGGGTGAAATGAAATTATCGTCATGTAGTTTTTAATCCATATTTATTTTCATAGCCATAATATGGAAATAATCACAGCACATATTGTTGTAATATACTTAACAATTTAAACAAAATACATTTTACTCGATATGGCCGCCCTTTGGCGTTGATAACAAATTGGAGACGTTTTGGGAAGGCTTTGCAAGTGGCACGGATGTCTTTCTGGGGAATTTTGCCCCTTTGGATCGACCTCTTCGGATTCCTCTGAAGGTTCTCCCTAGTGGCCTTGATCAACTTTTGGGTTTGAGCATTTTGTGGTCGTCCTTGCCCAGGTCGATTTTCGATTTTTCCAGTCTCCTCATAATCTTAAGGGTCCTCCAGATCAACATTCGGTTAAATTTTAAGGTTTAAGGTTTTGGAAATTTCACCTGGCGACTTGCCTGCCTTAAACATCTCCAAGATGGCAATTCTTTGATTTATATCCTTAGACATGATTAAATATTTATACCTGAAACTATAAACTATATTTATATCATTTGAAACTTCAAAATAAATGGGTAGTTTTTAAATAAATTGAATTAAAAGAACAATGCAACAATAAATTTATTTCACCCTGTATATTGAACGTTTTTACATAATCTTAGTTTGAAAATATCCGCGTTTAGCTTACAATTTAAGATCAAGTATAGGTTACTTTAACAGGCTTCAGTAAATAGGCTATTAAATGGTGTGTTAAATATTCTATTTTAATAAGTCTGATAAAGAATACCTGAATAGTTGTTCATAACGTCAACGAAATAAAAAAAATTAACAGCAAATGAGCTGTATTTAATTAAACCACTTTGTACGAGTAAAAACATCGGACTGACAATTTATGGGAGAAGGTTATTTTACAACAAAAAGCTTCTTGTGCAAAAAAAACTAATCTATATTATTTCAGGCCCATTTTTGCAATTATTTTTTAAAGTTTTTTGCCTTTAATTAAAAATAAATAAAGATCGATTTGCTTACTGAAGACATTAGAAACATAAAGTCTTTTTATTCCCTTTTTCTACAGCGAAGTTAATACAAGTTCGTGTCGCTATCTCTACCACACAGCTATTACAAGGTAAAACCAGTAGAAACGGTATCAGATTTGAGCGGCTCAAGTATTGAACCCGGGACACTGCGAGACAGGAACAAATGATAATGACCACTCTAACCCGGAGGTCAGGAGGATGAAACTTGAAGCAAAATCAACGACAAAGCGTAAAAAGTGCGCCACAACGCATCTATAAAGATAAACAAAACCATAAGCCACAGTACTCACACACAAGTCTCAACAATCAATTAGTTTAAAAGGGATAGATTGTCACCTGAGCATTTACTTCTCCCGTCTCCTAGAGTTCCGACCGGACACTTGCAAGTATAGTTTCCTATCAGATTGACACAAGTGGCTGTGGAGTGACACTCGTTTGCTTGGAAACATTCGTCAATGTCTAATCAAGAAGACATTGATGAGAAGTTAATTTTTGTTGTTATTATTCTTTTATTTTCAAACTTATATAACTATTCACATGAAATTGAAAAACTTTATAATGTAAAAAAAAGCACCATGATATTATCAATCAAGGTAGGCGTAGACCACCAATATTAGGAAGCGCAAAAAACAATTAAAATAGTAGCACAACTTTTATCAAAGTTCTCGTGTACTTTTATAGATATAGTACTTTTTTTAAACGTTTTTTTTAGAACTTAAAAAAATGGATATTAATAAAACAAGTTTGAAGGTTAATTTTATTTAAAAAAAATATGTTCTTTTAAAAATAATATCAAAATCACATCAATTTCGCAAGAAGACATAAAAGTGGAAAAAACGAATCAATGAACTAATAAATCCTGAAGCAACCAGCAGCTTCAGTTAATGTGGCAGAAATTTCAAAAGAGTATAAAAGAGAAAAAATAAAATTAACAAATAGCGTACCGCCACATGTTGGTTTCTTGTTACTGAGCTGACCATCTGCATCACACGTCGACGTCTTGTGGCCAATCAGAGTGAAGCCTCTTTCACAAATGAAAGTAACGACTTCTCCAAACGCGACCATTCCGTTGTCGTTCGGGTTTTCAATAAAGCCCATGGCCGGAGGCTCAGGTAGGACACAAGTGATCGCTGTTAAAATGATATGAATTTGAATATGAATTTGAATATGAATTTGAATATGAATTTGAATTTGAATATACATTTGAATATGAATTTGAATATAGAAACAAGTGATTGCAGAGGCTGTTTAAGTTTTCCATTTTAAGTTTAACTCAACATTAAGCTATATTGTGTTGATAAACCTTAACTAAGATGAAATAGACCAGTCGAAACTTGCTTCTTCAGTGACTTAACCATTCTTACTTGTTTTACGTGAAAGCAAATACATTGGATGCCTTAATTTTCTAGTTGAATAAGCGACTTCCAAAAATTTTTTAAAATAACTGAATTTATATTTATTGTTTTTTCTTGAATGTTAATGTGTTTTTTCTGCCACGAGCCAGGTGAAGCTTGAGTCACTGTTAACCGCCCAAGCAAGGCACAGTGAGTTAAGACACCTCAAAAGCAAAAAACATCCACGTACGAGTGCACTGAAATCCGTCTCCGAGATAACCGTCGTTACAGCGACAATTGTAGCTTCCCTGAACATTGTCGCAGGTCGCACTCTGATGACACGGGTTCGAATCCTCGCATTCGTTTACATCTGGAAATTAAAGAGAAATGATTAAACACTGTTTAGTATTAGAAATTTAACCAAAGCTTTCTTTTGAGCTAGTTTACCTGAACACGTAATTGTAAGGGGGGACCACACCCCTAACTGGCAGGTAGCGTTTCGAGAACTGGGCTCGTAGCCTGCGTTGCAGAAAAAGCGTATCGTTGTTCCGTGTAGGAATTCCGTTATTCCAGACGCCAAATATCCGCCTCGGATCGGAGAAATAGGAGATGAACAAGAAATAGCTACAGCAAAGTAATAAGAGTAAAACATTTTTTAATAATAAGCTTTGAATTTTTCTACCTTGACAATCTTCTCCTTTCTTCTCGTACCCCACGTCACACTTACATACATAAGACCCCTCGGTGTTGTAACACGAAGAATGAGGGGTACAGTGAACCAAGTCATTATCGCATTCGTTAATATCTGAAACAGAAAGCAACTTAGCATCAGCTTGCAATCCGATAAGAAAATCTTATTTTCTTTTTTAAAGTCTCTTGTTTAGGTTTTCTCAAAAGAAAATTTGGAAACCCTGTTGCTTCAATAAAAAGCCGGTGAATTTTAATCATGTCAGTAGCGAAAACGCAAAAACAAAATCTTTATAATCGGTAATACACAAAAAGCGTGTAAAGAGTTCACGGTGCTTATCTCTGCAGAATGTTCTAGAATCTAGATAGTATAATAACTTAAGTAGTACTGTGACAAAAATAGAAAACCACGGGCAACAATGTGTTCGATTTGAACAGCTTGGGAACCGAACTCAGAACCCCTCGCCGAATTCGTGAACCCCCGGCGATATAAACAAATTGAAATTATTTAAAGACACAAACAGAAAAAATTTGTGATGGAACCAGCAGTTAGCAAACATTGAACTAGATAGCTCCATAAACAAACCTAGACACAGCGGAAGAGATTCGATGTTCCATCTGCCATCGCCTTGGCATATACTTTTAACCATTTTTCCCTCTTCAAAGGCATATCCTTCGTTGCAATAGAATTTCACACTTGACCCGACCTCGTTAAGATCGGAGGATGTTTTGAAGTAACCGTTCAAAGGTGACCTTGGTTCATCACAGGTGATTTCTAGAAAAAAACTCCCTATTTTTTAAAAAATCAATGACCTCATAATCTCAAAAATATTAAATTTTTAACGAATCAGTTTGGTTTTAAAACCAATTCATACGAAAACGATTGTTTATAATAATATGACTTGGTCTGAAACATACAGCAGTCTTACTAAATTGAGCCAAAACAATAGAAATGTAAGCAAAAGATAGTTTCGTCACAATTTTTTTCAATAAAAAATGCCAGAGTTTATAATATCAATCGAGAGAACTCATGAATTGCCCTGAGTATAATTTCCGTGTTGCTCACCATAACAAATGTTTCCTGGACCGTAGTATCCATCATTACACTCGCACTCGAATCCACCAAGTGTGTTGTTACATTTCGCATTTATATCACACGGACTGTGGAGTATACTAGCACACTCATCCACATCTAAGGAACACATGAAATTGTGAGTGATTTTAAAAGGCCACGTTTTATACATGACTAAGTTAAGCGATATTCAAGTTTGCGATTTTTTTCAATTTTTAACATAATTTTAAACATCTTATTCTCACCAGAGAAAAATTACTTTAGTTTTAACAAACTTTTCATTATACGATCGTTTGAATAAATGTTAAACTAATCCTTCAGGTTAATCCATATCCTAAGGATATGGAATTCATGGTATGATTTCATGAGATCATCAGCTCTTATTAAAAAATTACGATCGTATTGAAAATAAACAATTAAAAATAATGATGATGCATAAATCAATTAAATATGGAATTACAGTAAAACTTTTGTATTATTTAAATGATATAACTCAATGCTTTCAACTTGTCTCCAGTAAGCCTTATTTTACTTTCAATTAAATTAGCTATATGAAATTCTAGATTAGCGTTTCTAAAATGGGGGTCTATAGACTACTATGAGAGCCCACAACGACCTATCAAGGAGGTCAACAAAGCTTTTTTGTAAAATAATAATTTACGATTTAGATTATACTTTATCTACAGTTTGCCATTTTGTGTTTATTTTTATGAACATTAGCTTAAATAATTTTAATGTGTTTATTCTGGAACTTTTTTCGTTCTTCAATTGACTTCGCCAATACAATACAAACAAGCACGTTTTCAAAAATTGCTATTGATAACTACAACAATGCTAATGAAAATTAAACGCTTAAAATCCAAAATAAGTAATGGCAATGTTCATAAAAGAAAAAGTAGAAATCTTAGCATAACCAGAAATGGCGGCCGTGAATAAAGTAGATCTAACTAAGTAGATACTATAGCAAAGAATTATTTTAAAGAAAAGTCTTGTGGACTTTTTCGATTGGTCACTATAGACTCTTTAGGATCCATGGAACCCCAGTCCAGAAACCCTGGTCTATTATTTTTATTTTCTACCACATAAAGAAATTTGTATCTACTTACCCCAGCAGATTGGGGGGGTGTTTGATGAAAACCCGTCGCTGCCGCAAGTGATTTTATTGTAACTTGATTTCAATAGAAATCCCCTGAAGCAATGGTAGGTCAATGATGATCCAAAATTCCAAACATCAATTGCTTTCGGCGTGTAGTAACCGTTCGATATTGGTTCTGGAAGCTGGCATGTTCTTACTATAAAAAAATTAAACTCAAATTAAAAAAATTGTTTAATACTTCTTAATTAAAAGTAAATTTTGAATTTTAAAAGAGGCTGTTTTTAGCAAAATTTATAGATTTTTTAGTTATGGGTATAGCTTAGAAGATTTAAGTGAGGGCAGTACAAATCAAGCATTTACTTGTCATAGGCAACAATAAAGTTTCAATACAATCAAAATTAATGCAGGCAGTACATAATTAGAATGTTTCAAAGGCAAACACTGAAGATACCATTTTAGTTACTGTTTTTTTTTTGTTATTTTTCCTGAATTATATTTTAATAAACATGTTAAAAACGATTTGTAAAATATTTTTTTTACGAAAAAATCGTTTTTTGTTTTTTTCATTACTTTCGCAGCTTAAAATTCCATCTCCATAGTAACCGTCTTGACAAGTACAAGTGAAAGAACCAATGGTGTTTTGACACGTGGCAAATTTATGGCAAGCATTGTCTTGTCTATAACATTCATCAATATCTGAAACAACACACATGAACAGCTTGGGTTTAGCCAAAAGAAACAGGTTCTCGTTCACTATTCGCCATTTAGTTGATTATCTTTTAAATATTGGAAAATCCCCAAAGCCTACGAAGTTTGTACCTGCGAAAAGTGAACGAGACCCAAAAAATAATTAAAATTCGAAACATTTTGTTTATTTATAAACAACATTTCGATGCTTTGGTAGTTGCTTTTGACGAATAATTATTATGGGTACTATTTGCAATTCACAAACGTGAAAAAAACTTTTAGTAAAAATGTTGTTGTATTGAGAAAATCAATTATAATGAGTTTCAAATTTACAAATGCATAATTTGGCTTCAAAATAAAAATTCCCATTGAAATAGAAAATTTTTTTCACAAAATATAAAAAAAAAAAGACAACTTACCTATGCAGGAAATCCGATCATTCATATTCCACGTGGTCATCCTCACACAAGTTGCTTCATTGCTAGAGCTGCCGAGTTCAAATCCTTCGTTGCACTTGTAAGTAACGATTTCATCATGAACGTACTGATCCCCATTTCCAGGAGGGCTAAAACTGGCATGTTTGACCTTAGGGGGGCTTGAACAAGTAGGTGCTGAAACGTAATTAATTTTTTCAAATCAAACGCTTAATTTATTAGTTAGAATTTTTGAGGTAAACTGGTTTAGAGTTGGTTTGCCGGCAAATTAACTTTCAATAAAAAAAAACTTAACATAGCATAATTTAAAACATTATAATGAACCGCCAAAAGATAAGAGTTCTGAAGACAAATAAAAAGCACATTGGGTTAACAAAGGCGTACTTCTAGGTTTTTAAAAAATAGCTGATACATCAGACAGCTTTGTAGGTCTAATTATTTTTAGATAAATTTACTTCTTTGCAAAAATCAAAACAAATTTAAACAATTTAATACGTGATAATTAAACAAAGGACAAAAAATTGCTGAGTCATCATTGTGCCACTCACGAGTGCACGCGACATCCGGGTCTCCGTTCCAACCGCGAGGACAGCTGCAGAAGAACGAGCCTGCTGTGTTTTTACACTCAGCATAAAATTCCGAACATCTATCCTCAATACATTCGTCAATATCTAAACAAAAAGATTAATAAACTTTACGAAATGTTTGAACATTTTTTTTGCAGCTTAGTAAAAAGAAAAAATGAATTTATTTTTTTTAATCAAAAGTGATTAATAGAGATCAAACGTTTTAACAATAACTTGTGGGATATCAGAAACGTTATTTCTCTTAAGGGTTTTGCGGCTTGAAATTTTTAACTCAAATGAGTCAACAGCACAAGCAAATAGGAGCTTGAACTAGTCTTTTTTTTTTATTAGAAGTTAGCCGCTGTTGTTTCTGAATCACTTTAAGTCAATATTTAACGAAGTACAGCTTAAATTTCAATTCTTTGCTTCAGATTATAAATTTATATTACATTAGGAGATAAAATAAAATGACCTTCGCAAGCAGGTAGACTGCCTGACCATTCCTTGTTCCTTTGACACTTTATCTGGGAATTTCCCTTCAATTCGTATCCAGTCAAGCAACTGAACGAGACAGCCCCGTCCACCGAGAATCCATTCGGAGCGTTCATCAGTCCAGATAATGGCGGATAAACGGAATTGCATTTTTCCGCTAAAAAAAAAGTAAAAACTCTTCAATAAAGAATCAGAAGAATACTGAAAAGATACAAATCTGTAGATGCAAATCACTTGCGTATGCAATGTTATACTCATTTTTGAAGCCAACTCAGTTTTTTAAACTTTTACAACAAATCAAGATAAGTACCAAAAACTTCTTTAAATTAAAGTCTAGTTTTTTTGTGTTAGTATAAAAAAATGGTAATACGACAATTTATAAAAACACTGGTTATCGGACAACAATTGATTTAATTGTTAAATTTTCAATGATTTAACCATCTCTTTGTTATTTTAAAATAGATTTATTAACATCAGAGGACAACTGTGAGATGCTAAATGCTGCCATCATGCGGTGTTGATAAGCTGTCGGGTCACGATACGGAATAAAATGCTTTTGACCTCGAACCAGAATAGCACAATAAAAGGGAGTTTTTCTATTAATTCATCGTTTTATTTATAATGAAGAGTAAACTTTATTTTCTCAGTGAATAAGTGGAAAGGCTAAATACAATAATCACTGAACCGTGGGTTCGATACCAATGTAAACCGCTTGCGAAAACTTGCAGCTAAAAAACGTAATGCCTCAAAAAATGTCTTTAAATCGAAAACAATTTAAGATAAAAAGTATTTGTATCACCGCGTCTTAATTCTCTTGAAAATCAAATACTCTTACCACAGAAGGTACTATTATAAAAAAAGGGAACAAGAAGCAACTCACCCACGCAAGCCCCACCCAGGTCTGTGTAACCCTCGATGCAATCGCACTGGTAACTGCCGGGACTGTTGCTGCAAATTGAGTTGGGCCAGCAGGGGCTAATTGGGGCTGAACATTCATCGATATCTAAATTCGGGATTCAGATTAATAATATAGTTGTTTAAGCCAATCATTAGGGTTAAGTGAAGCGTGTGCTCCATTTCTATTTAAACTAAGATTGAAAAAAAATATTTCGAAACGGTTACTAAGCTCGCCTTTGTTTGGTAAAATGAAATCTAATTATCTATTATACAAGCATCTTTACTCTGAAGTTTAGCCAGTAATTATGTCGTGTTCGCAACATTATATAGGCATTATATAAGCATATAGACATAACGGGCAACACATATAGGTATATAAAATTGCTGCAACGGGAGCAGGCCTCAGGCATTACCTTGTCAGAGTTAGCTGCCCCGGAACTTAATCTAAGATATCCAAGGCGAAAAACAGAAAGGTTAAACACTTTACGGTTAAGAAGTAAATGTGCAAAGTGCCAAGTGTCAAGATTAACGAGAAAAACGCTACTCGCACACTCAGAAATAGTAACGGACATTTAACACAATAATAACAACGCAACAAAACGTCATTATACAACACACAGCCAACAGCAAAATATTTTCTGCTAAATAAATGCATACCCCGACACACAGGGGTCAAATCACTCCATTCCTGAGTCAAAGGGTCACACTTAATTTCACGTCGTCCCTCCAGAACAAATCCGTCGTCACAAGTGAATATCACCGTGTCCCCACCCACAAAAGGCGGATCCAAAGTCGAGTGCATGGATCCGAATTCTGGTTCTTCGAGTTCGTTGCACGAAAGCGCTGAAAGGACCCATTATACAGAATTAACTCGATGTTTATTGACAAACGACTTGAATTACACACCTTCACAGAAAAATCCATCACCAATGTATCCAACATTACAGGAACACTCATAGGATCCGACTGTGTTGGTGCATACTGCGTCATGCGAACATGGATTCGACATTTCCAAGCATTCGTTGATGTCTACGAGGAGCAATCAATAACGCTTGAGAAATACATGACGCAACTACAGTAAAACAGTTACAACTTAAAACACTAAAAAACTAATTAAAGAATTTTTGAAACGGAGCTTTCTATTAATGTACAAACTGAGGTTATTTTAGAAAAGTAATTTACGTAATTAAAACTCGGAAATCACGTGAAGTATGGAAGCTATGTAATCGACGCAGAATGGCTTTGAATTATTTAAAAAGTTGCGCAGAGGCTTTTTTTTAAATAATCTTGAAAAGTAAACTCTAAACTTAAATAATATGAATCTTTTCAAACGGTAAAATTTTTCAAAGATTGTTTTATCAGTTTATTATGTGACGCAGCGGAAGTTATTTAGATCGAACAAAAATGCGCATGATGTTAAATTATGATAATCTTTATTTTGCGCTGATACTAGCTGCACTAGCAATGTCTTTATTTAAAACGCCAGTTACTTGATTCATTTCGGGAAAGGTGCTATATAAATGTGGAAGAATATTATTATTTATTATTCAGCGAAAACGAAAAATAACTAAAATCATCGTATAAAGCAAGAATTGGTGACATAGTTTTCACCCAAAATAAAAAAACGCTCACAGACATTTCTAAGGATAATAACAATTAAGTGCAAATTATGGTAATTGAAAAAGTGAAAGCTTTATGCTAAAACAAAAAGCGAAAGGAAAAGTAAACATTACGCCCCCTATATGATTCACATCAATTTAATTTGTTCGCTGTACATCACAAAACAACAACGTGGTTAGCGACGTACCTCGGCATAGGAGGGGTAATCCGACCCACGTTCCCACGCTAGAACACACGATTGACCCGCCCCTGACTGCTTTAAAACCGTCCTGACACACATAAGCAATTTGACTGTGAGGCAAATAGATATCGTCTTCTCCATCAGCAACAACAGCCCCAAAGGGGACTTCCCTCTCTGGGCATTGTATCTCTGAAAATAAACAAATTAATAACTTTTTTCGGTCAAGCCGTTTTAAATAATGAAATAGGATGTTTTTTTGTAGAAAAGAACCCCGTATCTAATATCTTCGACAAATAATAATTTCAATAAGGTTATAATCTTCTCGTTATTATAACTCTGTCTTTTGTTAATGAAACGACCTCATAATTGATTACAATTATAGACTCACGTTCACACTGTTTATATCCATCACCGGTGTATCCCGGAAGACAGTTGCAGTAATAACTTCCGTCTGTGTTGGTGCATCTTGCACTCGGATGACAAGCATCATCATCATCACACTCATCCATGTCTAAACAGCGATTGAACTTTGAACTCAAAGAGTTGTAGCAATGATGGCACGTGATAAATTCAAGCCAAACTATTGGCCAGGAACAAAGCTAGGCCAGTTTTGAATTTTTGTTTCTCTTCAATTAGGGTTTAAAATCCAAAAAATTAAAAACTGTTTGGTGTAAAGACGCATACTAATTTTTGCGTTGCTTTTTTAGTTCGAATTAACTTTTATTCTTAAATGATCAGCTTGAAATAATAAACAAGGCTTTTTAAGAAGAATTTTTCTATTGAGAATCTCCACAAGTCGCAAAATTATAGAAATAAAAAACTGTTTTGTGATGGCCACTTCATTTCATGAGCTAGCAAAACACAAAGCGTTTGCCAAAAAGTCTCAAAACTTTCTCAATGGTCACCTTGACAAAGCGGCTGATGACCGGACCACTGTCCAGAAATACAATAAAGGACAGCTTCACCCCTCAGTTCGTAGCCTTCGTCGCACTCGAAGACCGCTGTGGTTCCGTTTGAATTGATGACGTTGTTTCGAGATATTAGACCGTGGTTGAAAAAGTTTAATGAGGGACAAACAATTTCTACAAAAGCAACGAACAAGCCTCGTAAAAACAATTAAGCCTTTACATGTTTTAACCAAAAAAATCTACGAATAAAATGTAAATTAAATAACCATTAGTTTCTTTTCAAAAGTGTACTAAAATTTAATGTTTTTCATACAAAAATCTCCAAAAAGCATTTTTCTCAGCTTGGGTTTTCCTACTGGCGACATGCAAGCTCGTAAAAAAAATTAGCAGGTATATTTCAAAATCGCTTTGGTTCAAGACAACCAAGAAAAAATAACTCGCTTCACACGTCGAAGAGGGCCACAGTTCGTAATGCCCAGCTCCGCAACATTGCGCATGCGCAACGTCAGCTAACTCGATGTGGTTAGCATATCGGAACCGCCGCCAGTATACCCTTGCGGCTTAGCGGTGTCTTTTGCAGTTGCGCTGGTGGAACATTGTTTTCATTGTACAATCACTTATCTCGGACTGTCGCAGTGATGCTGATGCAACCAAGTCATTTACGTAGTGTTGCCACAGCATTGGCGATACAGACTCATATTTGCATTGGACCCTGACCTTCTGCGCCAAAATCAGGAATACCAACAATTACCTGAACTGGGAGGAACTGTCACAAAAAGAAAACAAACTCACCCCGACATGATCTTCCATTTCCGTTGAACCCTTCATTGCAAATGCAACGATATCCTCCCGGTTTATTCACGCATGCAGCGTTTCGGTCACAAGGGTTTATGACGTCATTTTCACATTCGTCAATATCTGAAAGAAAAAAAAACAATTTATTATCATCATCATCATAGCAATTTTACCTGATTCGCAGGGCAAAATCAAAGGCTTAAACCGCAAGAAAATCGCCAAGCAATTGCCTGACCTACATTCAAAAATGCCAAGATATTGCGGTACAGTTCTATTTTTTTTAAACAATTATTTAAAGCTATTATTAAAGTAATGAAAAGGCAATTTTAAAGCTGCTTGTTTCGACTGTCAAGCAGAGGAAAGTGACGTAATAATGCCTTTCTTAAGAGCAAAACAGAATGCCGAGCTGTACCATTCGAATCTTAACCACGTCGATTGCTGTGGCTATTAAAAGTCTAACCCAGTGTTTCTCCATGTGAGCCACTTGGTTCCCTAAAGAGAAATTTGAAATCTCAAGGGAGAAAAAATCACTAGAAGGGGAATTGGGGAATCTTGGTACAATGCCAGTTGAGCCAAAATAATCGATACGTCCTTCGTAATCATACGTAGCAGCCCGGGAGAAGTGAGATCACTATTTTTTAGGGACGAAAATCTAAAAATCCGAAATAGATTCAAAGTGAAGATCTTTTTTTTAAAAATCACTCCTTTTTAGTGACGAAAATTAAGAAATCTAAGACAGGTTCAAATTTAAAATATTTAGTTTTTGAACTTCCTGGGATAACCGGAATTCGTATCAAAAATGTGGATGAAGACAAAAAAAAAGTTTTCAATTTGATCATTGAGATATTTTTTTTGGATGGCGAGAAATGACCGTCCCTGAGTCCTGTAAGGGAGGAATGAGGCAAAAGCTTTGAGAACCGCTGATTTAACGATTCAACGATGCACCGACATAAACAGCAATCACAGTGTTCACTCGCCATTGATTGTCACAAAAGTTTAAATCCCAGGCGTTAATTGCGGAAACAGCAGTCCAGGTTCCATTCTAGTCCAAGTTATACAAACTGTACGTTAAAATTGGCATTCACGACCTAGATGTTGCAGGTCACTGTTCGAAGAGTTTAAAGTTTATATGTCTTTATATCAATTCTATACTTCCTTCTCTATCATGGCCATTACTCCGTTTAATAAAGCTAAATGCCAGTTATTAAAGTATTTTTGACATTTTTATTCATAACAATTTTTGTTAAGATTTTTTTAGTATTGTACGGTTTTGGTAAAACAAAACGAAAGTTTTGATTATGCAATTAAATTACTATCATTGATAAATTCTTGATCTCGTATTTCAAGAAAAACATGGTGAATATCGTTTCTTCTGGTATATTTGCATATTTTGTCATTGAGGTACAAATGTGAATCAAAAAACATCAAAAAATGTTGTTAAAGATCAAATTAATAAAAAAAATAACAAGTTAAATAAGATTTTTAGAATAATTCAATTCTTAATACAAAATTTTTCAAAAATTACTGCTCATTAGTACTGTTTTTGCAATTTAATAATTCAAATTTGATATTGCTTAATTTTCGTTACTTAGAATCTACTTTTTTTTAAACAATTATATCTTTATAAAGAGTGTGAACTGGCCATATAGGACAGGAATGGCGAACCACTGACCCGCGCAGTGACCCACCTGATGTTCTGAAATTTCTGGCATTTTTAGTCTGCAATGAAATCAAGGACGGATTGGACGGTGATAAAGGTTTGCCATGTCTGATTTAAAGAGAATGGTCAAGTCGGGACGAAAAGTGGGAAATGTAAAAAACGATTTTAGGTGAAGACCTTACTTTTTTTTTTTTTGTAGAACACCTTGATTTTGGGAGGAAAATAGGGAAGTCAGTGATGAAATCGAAGTGAAGACTTTTTTTTTTTTTTTTTGGAGAACACCTTGGGAAATCTTTGATGATGAAATCGAAGTGACGACTTTTTTTTCTTTTAGAGGAGTTTTGGAGTGAAGCCAAGATCAAAGCTCTTTTTTTTTTTAGACAACATCAATTTTTGATAATTCTTGTCTCGGGCCCCTAAATTGAAATATCCACCACTGCCAATGACCTACTTAATGTACTGTAAGTTTCATAAAAACTGTCATTTTTTGACCCGCCCTACAACAAAGATTCGCCATCCCTGATCTAGGAAAAAATATGCTTTTACTATTTGGTTTTATTACAAAATTTTATTCAAAACTGTTTGATTTTTAAAAAAGTACCAGATTTTAAGCTTATTCGTTTACAAAAACGTTTTTAGGATAAGCAAAATTTTGACTTTGGTCAAAATTTCTTCAAACAAAACCAGCCAATAGGGTTTTCAATTTTGAATTGTTTCGATTCTTTTCGAGGGAAATCATCAGAGGTACTTTAGTTACGTTTTTGCCAGTTTTTCGGGACAGAAGTACTTCAAGTTAATATTTCACTTTCACCTGTGCATTGCGGCGCCTGCGACCATTTTCCTTCCGGTGAGCAAACAACCTCGTAATTTCCGGTCATTTGATAGCCACGAATGCAAGAAAACTGTACCCGACTGGACGCGGACAATGTTCCACTCTGATAAATGATCTTCCCATTTTGAACAGTTGGGGGCTTCCCGCATTCTATCTCTAAATAATCAAATTAAGCTTTGTAAACTTTTAAAGGTTTAATTCTTTGAATGGCGATTGAGACGAGATTAATAGCAGTTCAAATCTCTAATTTACAGGTTCTTGATGCAAACTATGAAAGCCTCCAGCGCTAAACAGAGAAAAATCAAAAACTAAGCAGGAAAGATTTCGCAATCGCTTCGGTTCGCATGTACGATAATGAAAATCAAAACGGTTGCCACAATCAGTCGATATATCAAGACGACGAACCGACCTGAACGACACGAGTTCAATGACTCTTGTCGTTCAGGATCCGGGATGCTTTAATAATTAAGAGCACTGAAGCTATAAATATGGTAAAAAATTTTCAACTACGAGCGTGGATGGAGCATTCTTTGTTTTATTGACTTTTTTGCTTCTTCCCGCGCTTAAGCGCTAAGCGAAGCAAAAAATCAATAAAAGTAACAAAGAGTACTCCATTCCATGCTCGTAGTGGAAACGAGCATAAAACTTTAAACCAAATCTGCAATGCTCCGGTTTGTGAATGTTTTTCTCGACAAGAATCACAACTATGCCGCACGTCTGCAAGTTTTTCCGTCTCCTGTGTAACCATGGAAACAAGTGCAAGTGAAGCCTCCACGAGTATTGGAGCAATAAGCATTTCGATCGCATTCGTTCTGACTCGAACATTCGTTCACATCTGAAAAAATCACTTTAAATGAAAGTCGGGTTCAGCAAAAAAAAATTTGAAACAAAAAAGCGAGAAAAAAAGAAACATTTTTCGAGCTGAATTAAAATAAGAAAAACTAAATCTTATGAGTAATCTGCTTCCAAATTTTACGGCGAAAAAGACAATCTTAGGTTTATTTCGATATTTAAAGATTTTGTTGAACCTTTCAATTCTTTACTTTACAATAGATTCTCATAAAAATAGATTAGAAAAATTATTGTTAAAGGCGGAAAACAGTTTCTTTAATATGAGTTTAAAAAAGTCTAAAAAGATCAAAAGTTGTTTTACTAATTTTTTAAGGTGGAAAACAAAACTTGTTTTCTCGATAAATCAAAAGACCCTATCAATTTTTAAAACAAAAACAAATCAATTCTTAAGCACGAAATGTGATGATTTTTTTTTATGTAACATTGGAAAGAATATATTATTTTTTAAAATTTCTTGCAGATTATATCGATACGAAAACGCCATCGCAGATGACGTAAGTGCAACTTATTAGCCAGCCCTGTAGAATTAATAAATAGATTTAAAACAAATTAATTTTTCTTGCAAAAATATGGTTATTGGAAAATAATGATCATTGTAGAGCTCCATTTGAAAAACAATTTTTAAAAATCATTTCTAATAAGAGTTGAGCATAAAAAATCGAAGTGAAACTAAAACTTGTATCTACAATCTGACAACATCATAAGCAAATACCAATGCAAATAGGAGCAGAGTGACTCCATAATCCGGATTTTTCACAAACAAGGACTTCTTCACCAAAGAGGCGGAAACCATCGTTACATGAGTAAACTGCTTTGCTTCCAAACTTAGTTGATTCGATTTGAATTCCTCCGTTTCCTGGATTGAGAAGTTGAGGACAAGTAATGGCTGAAAAAAGACAATACGTGTTAAATTTCTGGATACATAGAAAATTACAAAATTGATTTAAAAAATTCTGGTTTTAGACAACGCGTGCCAAACCACGAAGAAGCAACCAAAAAATAAGCAGTTGCACGATTTCGATAATATGTTGACGTCAAAAAAAATCTTTTTTGGCGTCATTGGGCTGATAATACAGTATTTGTATTGTCAACGTATCTCTGTGTTCAGATTAAGTTGCAGAAACGATGTTGCAGAAACGATGTGCTTTAATCAAGAATCGAACTTCTTATCCAAGAAACGTAAATTCAGAACAAACTTCTTAGGAAATCGTGGCAACAAGTATAACGTTGAAGATGATTCAGATGCAAACCATTTTAACCCGTCATAATAAAATAAACAAAAGCGCGCGAAATGCGGCTTTAACGAACCGTCACAGCCACTAGGTGTCCTGGTGTATCCATCGAGACATGAACACGAGTAAGTTCCCACAAGGTTCTTGCAGTTCGAGTTCGGTCCACATACATCGGTCTTGCACTCGTCGATATCTACACGCACTCATGTTATAATCAGCAACACTCAAACTCGAAATGACTGTCTTCAAGACAATCAATCAATTGTTACAAACACTTAACAAAAATAAGATTGTTTGGAATATTTAACAAAATCGAAAAGCGTGTTATTATTTGCGAAAATAAAAAAAAATGCTTATAGCGAGGAGTGAATTGCTGTTTTGTTATAAAGCCTAAAAAGAACATTATTAGTTTTGTTTCAAGGTTATGTTGAATTTTGCTGACGTTTGATCTTAAGCTTCCAATGACTTTTAAAGTTTTTCTTTAAAGCTTTTGGTTTTTCACAAGGAATGTCGTTCTATACTTTTTTGGTATATAATGAAGCTTTCTTGTCACGAAATATCTTACAAAAAATTTTAATAGTTTCTTTTTGAAGATTTTGCATAGATACAGTGGTAAAGTTTGCTTAAATTTATTTTCAAATGTTGTTTATTGTTTGAATTACCTCTTTGTTGAAAAGTAATAACGCATAATGCAAGTTTCTACAAGCAAAAAAAGCAAAATTCTTGGTTGTTTCTAATTATACATGGTACTATTTTTGATTATACACGGTTCTATTTTTGATTTTAAATCAATAATCGTTTCTAACGTGAAAACATTTTTCCAAAAAAAATTCAAGCGATTCTTTTAATCGTTACTTTACCAAACAATTGCGCTTTTTTTCTCTTAAAACGCGTTATGCTAATATTATGAAAAATGATCATATTTAAAAACAAGTGGCTTACCCACGCATGCAACGTTGGTTGTTGACCACGTTGAATCACTCATGCATGTCGCAGTAGCGTCGCCGTCCAATTGAAATCCAGGATTACAAGTGAACTTTACCACGCTATTGAGTGGATATTTAAAAGAGATCCCACTACCGGATATTCTTCCGTTTAAGGGGATATTCGGAAGAGGACATGCGATTCCTAAAAAATTCAAGGTATAAAGCATTTGAAAAGCAGTGAAGTTCTTCCACTGCTCCTTGATTGCCCCAACAAATAAAACAAAGAAGTCGTCCAACTGAGAAATGTAAAAAGGCTGTCTACGCACGTGTGCAAGTGAATCCGTTTCCAACGAATCCCGATCGACATTTGCAAGTGAAGCTGCCGACTGTGTTCGTACAGTCGGCGTTCAGAGAACATCGACTACCGAAGATGCATTCATCGATGTCTAAAACACAGGAGGTTTTACGTTTGCTGGAAATGTATTCTACAGGCAACTATACCACACAGATCCATTTGTATCAGCTCAATGTTGTCAAAAAAAAGCATTTAAGTCTAAAAATTGCAGTCTCCAGCGAACAATAGAAAAAAAAAATTTTTTAAGACCTACTTATTCAACTGAGGGTGAAAAAATTGGAGTACAAGGACCAAATCTGACCCACTTGATTTCTAAACTACTTAAATACAATGCTTTTAGCATGATTTTTCATGGATATAAACAAAACTACTTCTTAATGTTATTTGACCCACCTTGCATCAGACCGTAAAATATGATTTAATATTCACTTATTAAAATATTTCGGCGTTTCACTTTCTCATCCGTATTCATCCATGCAAGCGTTCTTACCAGTACACACAGGAGCGGGAGAACTCCATCCAGTTTCCAGGCAGAGCGCGGAAGGGGCTCCCGAGTGAACGAAACCTTCCTTGCACGCAAACGTCAGAATGCTTCCTAGTGTACGTTGCGTTACGTCTGACGTAATCAAGCCGTTTTCAGGATCGACAGCTTCATCACACGTGATCACTGTGGAAAATTTCGGTTGAAAAAATTAGTAACGATAAAAATATACTTACGATTTTAAGATTTTAAATTAAAGATATTATGTATAATTGAAAAAATACATCACTTTTACAAAAAATAGCACAGAAAAAGTGTAAACGTGAATAATCTGATACCCATTAGAGCGTCATTGTTTCTTCTTTAGAATTAGTAAAATAGGTTAAAAATAATTATAATAGAGCGTGTGTTATTTTAGAGGTTTAAAGGTTTCAAAAAATTTCGACTTTTACGTTAATGCTTTAAAAAAATCCTTTGTTGTTTTTTTTAAAAAGTTCAAATGAAACAGGTTATTTTGTCAGGAACACAACCAGCAGCGTGTTCGAGTGGTTAAAGTGCCGTATTTGTGACCGACACGGTCTGGGTTTAAAAGCTACTCGCGGCATTCTTTTGTGTCCTTGGGATAAACACTTTACGGCACTTTCTCCTGCTTAGTGGTCTGGCAAACAGTTCTAAATTTCAGTCATATCTCTATAAAAATAAAAAATTAAAATAAAAAATTTTAATCGGACAGCAATATATTGGTATCGCCGGAAGCATGGGGTAATTGCTTGCCCTATGTATTAGCGCCTCCGTCGCTTTCCTGCGAGTCACAAGGATAAATATAGAGATAAAAAATAAAAAATTATAAAAATAAAGTCAAAGTTCAAAGAAAAAATAATTTTTACGCAAGCATAAAAAATTTGATATCGCAAGAATATTCGTTTTACATCAATAAAAAATTGTGCACGCTACAAAGTTACCAAAAATTTTCTAATTACTCTAACCGTACCAGTGCAAGATTTTCCACTTCCGCGATAGCCACGTTTGCATTTGCAAGTAAAGCTCCCAGGTTGGTTGTAGCAATAAGCGTTGACGTCACAAGTATTAAGGTCATCAATAATACATTCGTCAACATCTGGAAGCAATGGGGCGTAGCAAAAACACATTAAGTGAAAAACAAACGTTTTTTGTATCGTGCAGGGAGCAGAACAACGATATTTTAACTTTACTTTATGACCGAAAAAAACCATGTTTGAAAGATTACGAAAATGTCAAGAAGCTAAATCATTCTAAAAATGAGCAGTGCTTGTTTAAACAATAGATGGAAATTGATTTTTTACATTCTTTAGAGCAATGCTGAAATCCCACAATTTATCTTAAACTGCCATCTTTATAAATATAGGTTATTACATCAATAAGCGGCATTTAAAAAAAAGGAAAAATTCAATAATAGTTGTATGTGAATGAGATCCAGAAAGTTTTAAGCATGCCTCAGCAATGCGTTCTCTTAAAGTGTGTTATTTTCGTATAGCAAAAAAATTTCAATAGTCATTAAAAGCAACTGAAACTGCCTGTATACCAATGCATATCGGCGGAGGACTATCGAATTTTCCAGATTCTTTGCAGGTTATCTCTGCTTTTCCTTTCATTTCAAATCCACTTTTACAAGAGTAAGTTGCTGTTTCATCAAGATTAAATTCGCTCAAGTGATCAGGACCATCACTATTCCGTGGTTTGGGTTCAGTGTAACAAGTAATTCCTTAAAAGAAATAATTAAAATCATTGCTTGGTTTTAGCTTAAATTCATTATCAAATTAATTTACTTTTGCAAAACTTTCCATCTCCTGAATATCCTTTGTTGCACAAACATTGATAACTTCTATCAGTGTTTTTGCAAATAGCTTGTTTATGGCAAGGGTTTCTGGAACATTCGTCAATGTCTAAACAAAACAAAAAAAATTTAAAAGAACTCAAAAATTTAACTTTTAAATAAAGATGGTCTTTGAATTAATATTGTTCATAATAATTAACTAATATTTGAAGTGACGTATGCTATGTGAATGCCTAGTATCAAAAAAAGATTTTTAATAATTAATTGTCAACCAATTTGTTGTTGATTAATCGCAATCTAAATTTGTTAACCAAACTGAAGTTATGAGCGTTTATAAAAGGGTCTAGAGGGTACCTCGAGACTCAGCTCCAAAACTTTAAGAGGGGCTGGATTAGAGTAAAAACTTTTTCATAAGTGTTCATTTGACTAAAAAAGCTTTAAAACCTTTTTTGCTTTAATTCTTAATTAAATTTAGGAGCCTAGATTTGTAACCACGTCCGTTGTTGACGCCAAAGAAGCCAAAACTAACCTTTACAAAAAGGTGCTTCCCCCGACCATTCCCCATTTTCTCCACACAAGATTTGATCATAGGCAGTGGCCAGTTCGTAACCTGGATTGCACTTGAAGCGAACCCGATCTCCAGTGACGTACCGGAAGTTGAGTGACGACAAAACGTCGCCGTTCGTTGGTGTGCTCAGTTGAGGACATGTAATTACTGAAAAGAAATAAAAACTTTACAAACATGTGACACAAACCACTTTAAATGAAACCAGTATAAGATAACATAATTTTATCCAACAAAAAACTTGAATAACAAGCTTATGATCGAAAATCAAAGCCAAATATATTGAAGCTGGCGGCTTTGTTAGATTTTATAAACAAAGTGAAGCACTTTTTGATACAAAACACTGTTCCAAAAATCAAAAAATTAGTATTATTATGGTAAATGTACTAAAAAATTTTTCCGCTAATACGCGATCACTTACATGAACACTTTGATCCGTCACCAGTATATCCCTGGTTACACACACATTGGTGGGATCCTTTTTGATTGATACACTGAGCATTCTCACCACAGGGACTTTCTTTGTTTCCACATTCATCAACATCTGAAATTTTTCTACATTAATTCTATGCTTTCAAAAGATTGCAAGAGCAACAAACCTCATTGGCGATAGGAATGTTTGTTAAACACAAACCTACCTACTGTATATTGTACGGAATTTGCGGAAGAAACAAATAAAATTTCTAGATCATCACAATTACTAAGCAAAACTTTTTCTAATTAAATAATGTTGCAGCGCAGATGTTTGCCGTTGTTTAAGACAGCATAGGTTCTAATCTTAACTCTTTTCGGGAGAAATATTGTTTTGCTTTAAAAATGAGAAACAATTCAGGTCACTTATATCATATAACATTGTCTTCTTCTCTAAAAGTAAAGTGCTTGCAATATGGTAGGAATGACTAAAAAACTATACGAGCAGTATAAAAAAAAAAAAAAAAATTAGGCATCTCTTAAAAAAGTTTTTCCAAGGCAATTATAAAGTTTTTATTAGATTCTCTTAACGAATTCCGAAACAAATTAAAATAAAAATGGAATTAAACAACTGCGCACAAAAAATTTTTCCATAATCTAAAAACCATAAAAAACATTAAAGTTGGATTTCAGATACAAGTTTTTGACAGAAACGTTACGTAAAAGACAAGATACGTACGGGTAAGTGACGTAGAAACGTAATTAAAGTTGAACTATTACGCAATAAAAGAAATCGTCACACATTTATCTTTATATCAACATTCCATAATCTTTCCGAACAAAAGGATCAATGTAAAAAAGGTTGAAAAAAGTAAAGGATAGAATTCAATACGTTATATTTACGTATATATAATATTTAACAGCACTCAAAAACTCAATTTAATACATGGAACAAGCCAAAAAGCTTTGCTAAAAGAGACTATTATACTCCTAGCGTTTTTAATCGAAGTTTTTCCGCTTCAAGTAGCTGTGTTGTAGTTTAAGTTATAAAAACTATGTGAATAAATAAACTACTTTTACTTAACGATAACAAAAAAATATGAATTTTCTACCTTTACAAACTGGAGAATTCGGATACCACGATCCAGTTTCGGTGCAAGTTATCTTATCCGAGGATGAATATATGCGGTATCCTGATTTACACTTGTATTGAATTGTTGTACCAAATACAAAACTCTCTTCTTTGTCTTGGTTGTCGTAATAAGTTGTATCAGTGACAGTTGGTGGCTGGCACCGAATAACTAAACACAAAAAACAGTTTTTATCATTTCATCAAAATCAAAATCTATTTCAAACACAAACTTTGACACTTGTTGTCATCATTTTTTTCATATCCTTGATCACATGTGCAAATGTATCCATCCATGATGTTTTCACAGCTAGCGTGATCACCACATACATCTACATCTTTTGTGCATTCGTCAACATCTATCGAGTATAAATATGATTATTCGTTTTCAGACGTTCTTAAAACTTACAAAACTTTTTTTTTTCAAAAAAGAAAAAAAAAAAAACTTACCAATACATTCTGGAGCATCGCTAGACCAATGACCGTTGGGAAGACAAGTGATTGGATTTTCACCAGAGGTTTCATAATTTGCGTCACAATCATATTTTAAATCATCACCAATCTTCCATGTTGTCGAAGGTAAAACGTTTTTCGGCATCAATCCGTAGGAAATGGATCCAGGATTTTTACATCGAATTTCTAAGAGTTTTTAATTTTGCAAAAACAAAAAACTGTTTCTAATCAATAACAAACCTTCACAGAAACTTCCTCTTTGTCTGTATCCATCATTACAAAAACATAAATATCCTCCCTTTGTATTCTTACAATATCCATTCTTATCACAAGGATTATTCATACACTCGTCAATATCTACATGTATATAATAACAAAAGATTACCAAGGAGATATTGGTGGGTTAGGTTGTATCATGGTGCTGCAAAAACTCCACAATA
Organism: Diplosoma virens; assembly: GCA_963680785.1. Classification (NCBI taxonomy): domain Eukaryota; kingdom Metazoa; phylum Chordata; class Ascidiacea; order Aplousobranchia; family Didemnidae; genus Diplosoma; species Diplosoma virens. The sequence continues at coordinate 11,934,995 of OY796889.1, read as the reverse complement.
GAATACAAATCGATTCAAAACATTTATAAAAGCAAGAATAAAATTAAGGTTTTTAAAACTGTGTCCGCATTTGAAAACTTTAAAACTCTTTTTTCAAATTACTTCATCTACTTTAGTTGGCCGCTTGTTGTTAAAGTATTCAATAACGCATAACACAATCTTATGTAAACTGTGGGGACCTTTGTTTTGGAATAAAGCGTTTACAAAGGGTGAACTTTCTGAAGATAAGTTCAGTTATCCCTACTAAAATACAAAGGAGTAAATAAAAATTTAAAATAACTATATTTAAAAGTTAATATCTATTAAGTTACTAGTTTATTTTAAAGATACAAAATGCTGTTCTGATATAAAAGCGGACGACATGATTCATCCAGTGTGACCTTACCAGTGCACGTGGGCTGGCCATTCGACCATCCATTGCTAGTGCACGTTATAGAAGCCTGACCATCAATGGCATATCCAGGTAAACAAGAAAAGACAATAGAAGTTCCTAGATCGTATGACTCTCGGGTATTGACAAAGTAGCTGTTCGGAATGTCGTTCAGAGATGGACAAGTAAGCTCTGTAAGAGCAAGCAGTCCAACTTAATCCCGGTACATCGCGGCGCGAAGTTTAAATCAAATGCGCGCGAATCTAGTCGTCTTGTTATTTGTTTGTAATGAATTGACATATCATCAAAACACCAGGTAAAAACAACATTGTGCTATTGCAAAGTTTTTTGCGTTTATACAGTCAAACTTTCATATGGTAGTGATAAAAAGTAACTTAAAAAAAGCTTCAATCTCAAGTAAAAAAATTAAATAAATAAAAAAATAGAAACAAATACTAACTCTTTGTGCTTGCAGTTAAAGAAAAAAAAATTTTTTTTTGTTTGTTTTTTACTTTAACAATATTCATCTACTTATAAAAAGGTAATGAATAAATCAAAAATGTAATGATACGTACCCATTAACTTCAAAACAGTAAAATTGTTTAGTTTTAGTGCATTGGCGTGTGTAAAATTAAAACAGGTTTAATTAAAAGTTATTAAACTATGCTAGAAAAAAGTTTTAAAGATATTTTTAAAAGCGACTTGCAGTTGTCTAATTATTTGAATCAATATATTTAAAAAAATATCAAATAAACGTTCTCGAAGAGCACATTATCGACTTCACCTGAACAGCATCATCATCCAAAAAGATTGCGAGCGCGGCGCCGCTGAACAAACCGCGACCACGTTCTAATAGCGTGCCCCATACATAGGGCACCACATGGAGTACGAGGTTTGACATTTTTGGATGACGAAACCCGATGCTGGCTTAATAACATCACTGCCATCATTTAATCCAGGCAGTACAGCAGCCTGAGGTATTAAAAGGATAAACCATCGACCCCAGTCCTTCTTGTGTCCGACCTGGAGTGGATCCCCTTCCAAACGACAACGACGATCAAAACAGATGTTTGGCAATTACGTGTAAATGGAAACGCATTTTCGGAAACATGCCTGTAACGGAGTGCCATACACCAAGCAAGTTTATTTTACCAGCGTCTTTAAGAGTGGGGTTCGTTTCAGGGGATGCTGAGAAACGTTGAATACATGACAAATAAAATATGCAATAAAGTCTCACGCAAATTTATGTTAAGGTCGATAAAGTTCAAGAAACGCTGCTCATAAACATTTCACAAATTAATGAACTTCTTACGCTTTCTTTAAACAAAACAAAAACAAAACCACTTCACGTACTGGTGCATTTCCCGTCCACTTCAACGTAGTTATCAACACATTGGCAGGTGAAGCTCCCCGGCGTGTTTTTGCAGGTTGAATGAACACCACAAGGATACATCGAGCACTCATTAATATCTAAATCATAAACCATATTGAACCCAAATAAGATTTTGTAATTTTGGTCGGAGAAAGGAAATAAATAAAAAAACCTCGACATTCAGCTGGATCATCTGACCACTCTCCACTTGAAAGACAAACCAATCGTTTCCTTCCATTCAATTCGTATCCTTCGTTACATTGATAAGTAGCTCGGTCCCCTACTTTCCATTTCGACTGGGGGGGTTTGATGGATCCGATGGAACCCAATGAAGGAAGATTGTCACAGAAAATTTCTACATTAAGAAAAATGCAATTTTTCGCTTGCAGTTGGTTTTAAATCCCTTTTTTCCTTAACAGAAACTGTTGTTATATTCACCGTGACACATTTTCCCGCTTCCTCTGAAACCGGTAACACACTCGCACTTGAATCCACCAATCACGTTGCTGCAATAAGCATTGACGTCACAATCAGCTGTTTGAGTGAGACATTCGTCGATATCTAACAATTTTAAAAGGTTTTAAGATTAATGACGACTATTTGATATAAAAATCAATATTTAAAACCTTACATGCTATTCAACTTTAAAGCTTTGAAAACATTTTTTTTGTTTTTAAAGAAACGATTGATTTGAAAGGCCACTCCCGTTTTACTCGATTTGAACAAGGGACACAAGTGACCTTGTAGCATGGTCTTGTTTTACGTGTAACTTGTTTTGCGTGTTCACTGGGCAAAAAAACAGCAGATAACACATTTTCAGAAAATCATCGAAGTTGCTCAAAAGAATTTTGAACTTGTAAAGTAGAGTTAAGAATGTTACGCATCCAATTAAACTGACCCTCGCATGTGGGGACATCGGATGACCACGACCCATCAGACTGGCAGTAGAGAGTGTTCGATCCCCGCAATTCAAATCCATCTTTACAGGAAAACTGCAAAGCGGAAGTGACGACATAGACTTCTCGCATTCCGCTGACCAGGCGTCCGTTGACCGGAGCGTCGACGGATGGACACTCGATTGCTGGAAAAAGTAATTGTTACGTCACTTGTCGTTTACGCAGTTTGTCTCATTATTCTAACAGGTATTTAAATAATTTAAAAGTTAGTTCAGACGAAAAGTAACAAAGAATAATTTCATTTTTGAGTTTAAACTTGAAGAAAATGCCTCTTGCTCTTAAGATTTCTTTATTCAGCTTCGTCAAATATCTATTTAAAGAGAATCTTTTAGAATAAGCATCTTTTTTTGAACTAATACGTATTTCTCGAAACATGTATCTTATCATGGATATATCACATAGCCAGTTTGAAATTAGTTTAGTTATTTACACTTTTGTAATGTTTAATCCAAAATTTCATAAATTTTAAGGAGTAAATCAAATAATTTGCATCTGCAATTTTCCGTCAATATTTTTGACTTAAAAAATATCTTAAAGATGAAAAAAGATTGTGTAGAAAAGTTCTTTCACTTAAATAACTGACCGAAAATAAATGCTATTCACGTTATGTGGGTTACAACTGATATCAAAAAGAGGGTAAAAGAAACTAAAACAAATATCGAGACATCTCAGTTCTAAGTGCTTAATTCACCTTTGCAACCATTTTCAAAGTCAACGTATCCATCATTACACGTGCAAGTGTATGAACCTTCGGAGTTGGAGCAAGTCTGATGACGTGTACAAGCTGACGTTTCGGAACATTCATCAACATCTGGAACAAACGCGGGAAACAATGACGTATGATGAGAAAGAGTTTGCTATCTCCAATGATCTTGTGGATTGTTTATTTCAGCAAACAATTATTGAAAATTAGTAATATTAAAACAGCATTAGCCGGAATACAATGAATCTAAATGACGTATTCGTGTCTGCCGTAATAAAGAACTGCTGTAAACAATAAAGATCTTGCTCATCATGCTAATACACAAGTTTACTTTGTCCTATAGTCGACTCTGCTTTAATAACCGGATAACCGGAACAACTGTTTTATTCGAACAAACGTTTTAGGAACGGAACAAAAGTTAACATTACATACAATAATTTTTTCGTACATTCAAACAATGAATGTTACTGATTGTCGGACTACGATTAAATGCAATTGCAATTTCGAGTAATTGTGATGTAAAAATGAAGCTGATAATGCTGCAGTGTTGATAGAAACGGGACAACTAACTTCAACGTCTATTCCAGGGGCGTCCAACCCGTGGCCTGCGCAGTATCTTTTGAACCCCTCTGTCCCGTCAATTTTGGCAGAAGTCGAAAACAGATTTGATGTCAAATTTTAGAGATCACTATGATTTCGGGACAAAAAAAATCTGAGACTGATTTTAGGTGAGGACCTATGATTTTGGGGCAAAAAGTGGGAAATCTGAGATTAATTTCAGGTGAGGACCTTTTTTTTTTAGAGATCACTATGATTTTGGGGCAAAAAGTGGGAAATCTGAAACTGATTTCAGGTGAGGACCTTTTTTTTTAAAGATCACTATGATTTTGGGGCAAAAAGTGGGGTGTATTGTTTGTTTGGCCCACCAATATTTTCGATAATGGCCCTCGGCTCAAAAAGGTTGGATACTCCTGGTCTATTCTGTTCATCAGGCTCCGTTTTTTCAATTCCATCAACGATGGGATAGAAAAGTTTTGCGAGAAAGCAAAGTGGTATGCTACCCACAAATGATCCTGTGTTGGGGGTAAGAATTTTTTGAACGTTTTCATTGGCTCTTACAGCTTTTTACTGAATACATCTGTAATAAAGACAGCCATATTAGTCCCTTGCCGCATATCGTTTATTCGGACACAATCGTTTTTCCACTTAATTCGGACAAATTCAACCGGGACCAAAGTCTCCGGATAAAGCGGAGTCGACCGATCTACAAAAATCAGCAGTTTTCAACTTTGATTAAAATTCAAAGCCATTTCCTACCAACGCAGGTTGGAAATGATCCAGACCAAGTTCCAGTGCTTTCGCAAGTTAGAAGGGCGCCCCCCTCCAAGGCATAACCAGAGGTACACGAGAAAGAAGCCTGAGCACCGACTGCAAGATCAATGCGTGAAAAGTCCACCAGAAGCGATTGTACATAAGGTGGTTTTTCACATGATATTTCTGAAAATAAAAACAACTTTTCTTGAATTGAATTAAACACTAGATTAGCGTGAAAGTAATTTATTAGAGTAGGCGATGAAAACATCTAAAAAAATATCAGAATGATGGTTGGTATTTTAATATGAAATAATGTTTTTATTGTAAAACAAAACAAACATGTCAATGCTATGTAAAAAATGCTTGAACGGATTTTCACATAAATCAATAAAAAGTGTTTATAAATATTAAAAATTTTTAAAACTTACTTGTGCAAAACCAGCCATCACCATTGTATCCATTTTTGCATTTACATTTGTATTTTCCAGGAGTATTGGTACAAATAGCGTTAATATCACAACGATTTTTCGAAGAGTCTTTGCATTCGTCAATGTCTAAAAAAAGTTTCACGGTATAAATATATATTTCAAAAGCATAAAAAACAATTTCAAAGAATGCTTAGCAGTAGCCGAAAACCTTAATTAGAATTCTACTTGGCGTTTTTAATTGAACAGAGACCTAGAAATTATACTTTAGCGTATATAAAAACAATTATTAAACAAAACAATAACAAATAGTTGGTTTTTATTTTATAAATTAGATTTTAAAAAGCTTAAGGCATTAGTTTGTTAATAGGCTTGTACTAAAAACAATTTTTCTCACAACTTTAAGTCAGATTAAAGACTCGTTTCTACTATCTCTGTTGCACGGAGCGAGCAAAAAAACCTTTTGCTGCTTTATTAATCATTTTTCGCGCCAAAAATCTCTATCAACGATCAAGACGTAAGGAAATGAATAAAGAAACAAATAAACGCATCGCCAAATGACATGAAAGTGAAAACAAGCTTCCAATTAAAAGATGTTTTTCTCGAAGTCACGTGTTACCTTGGCATGTAGGAAAGTTTACAGCCCACTTTCCAGTTTGCCGACAAAGAGCAAACGAAGCTCCTATTATTTTGTAGCCGGAATTACAAAAGAATCTAATCGAGGAACCGGCAATCCATTGAGTAGAATCGGAGTTGGAAATGTATCCGTTTACAGGAGGGACTGGTGCCGGACATTTTATTACTAGGATTTCAAAAATAAAGATTAAAAACGGAAAAAGCCATTACAGGTATTGATAAACAATAACTCGAAAAATAACAAATTATTATTAAAGAAACTAAAACAATCTTTTATTATTTTGAATAATTCAAACACTTATTTTTTTAGACGATTTTACGACGATTGCTGGTGAGACGTATCTCAGTCCAAATTTTTTATCCTAGCACACGAAAATTAGTCTACAACTTGTCAAAAATTATATTTATTAATTAATGTAAAATCTCTTTCAATAGTATAAGTACAAGTCATCTTCAATTAAATCTTATTCAAATAGCATTCATATTAACTTTTTTCAAGCAACTGCACTTGAATAAATTTTTACACAAGAATTTACTTACAGACACACTCGTTATCCTTCATCGTATAAGCATCAGGACAAATGCATTTATAACTTCCAATAACGTTCTGGCAAATAGCGCTCGAATGACATGGATATTTTTCAAAACTAAAACATTCGTTGACATCTGGAAAAAGGATAAACATAATAAATCTTGTTTTATTGCTAAAAAGAAAAAATTCGGTTTCAAGAACAATAATGCTAACAGTAATTTTGTACAATAGGTTCAACTGTCTTGCTCAATTTTCCATGCAGGTAGTTATAAAATAGTCTACACTTAATAGCAAACTCCAAAAAGTGTAAAAGTACTCAAGATTTTTTTATACAGAATTCAAGTTTAAATTATGAAAAAACTAAAACTCACTATAAAGGTAAGCAATGTAAAATATTATAAAATTTTCAGCGCATAACAATTTTTTCCAAAAAAGATAGAAATTTAAAATGTCAATAGATATAAACGCCTTGCCTCACCAAAACAATAAATAAAACTTATTAAAACGAAATAGTTTATGGCCAAAACAAAAGTTAATATACATGCAGTTATTTGTCACAGTTATAACAAACACCATCTTTAATTAAAATTAGAAAGACAAAACGCCCTGTTATTGAAAATTACATGTATATTCGAACACAGAAACTCGCGAAACATTATTGTCCTATACAAAGCGGTCACTGACAAAGCTCTATACGTCAAAACATTGACAATGTCTGTTCTTGAGGTTATCAAACCATTTTAAGCTTAACATAAAACCAAATGTTCATTAACTATTCACTGAATATTCTCACCAACACAATCAGGATTTGCATATGACCAACTTCCATCTTCTTTACAAAACTGGGAACTGATTCCAATCAGTTTGTAACCATCGACACATTTCAATGTCACAAACTCCCCAAAATAATATAAATCTTTTTTGGAAACTTCTTGGTTTTGGTATGAAACAATGTGAGCACCATTACAAGTTATTTCTGTCAAATACACAAACTATTTTGGTAAACAATACCACAAACAAAAAAAACACAAACTTACTGGAACATTTGATTCCGTTTCCACGATAACCATAATTACAAGTGCAAACAAATGAACCTTCATTGTTGTGACAAGAAGCGTTTTCATCACAAGTTCCTTTCTTTTGACATTCGTTGATATCTAAAAAACAAAAGAAGTTTGTCAATTAGTAAAGCTTCGGCAGCATAGCTCAGTGTGGCAACAATCTGACTTGGAAGCAAAAGGACTCGAGTTTGATTCTCAGTCTAGCTGAGTGATTTCTGATCCATTGGAAAAAATTCTCAATAGGGTCAAGCTGTTTATCTACAATGTTGACTATGCTTGAAACAGAAAGTAGCAATTACATCAATATGACCGTGCGAAGAAGCTCATAAAGTCAAAAGAAACAAATTTTATGAAAATCATTAAATAGACACAAAAAAAATTTTAAAAATGTTTTACAGCAAAAACTGAAGCCATTTTATTTTTTTACAAAATCCTACTGAGTTCAATCACGGATATATCCTAGTACGGTGAATCAAGACCATACAAAAGAAAAAATTTAAAGTTGGTCTAATTTTGCAGGTGACAGTACTATTGTTCCGTTCCTAAAAATCGCCCCCATTATGTATATGCACAATATCCTGAAAAATCTCTTTGATTTCGCTTTGGTCCGGCTTAAATAGCCGAAGAAATAACGGTTTTATAAGTAATTTAAATAATTTACATTTATTTACAAGAAAATGGCAACACTGCTTAATTTCCTGATTGGTAGAAAAAGATCCAGAACTATCCGCTTGACCTGTTTTGACTCTGACGTAATAGTGATTGTTTGTGATTAACTTGATTTGAGTAACTTTCAGAACGTTCGAGATACTCACGACCGAGTGATATTAATAAGGCTCGCTCGGAAGCATTATTATGATTCGATGATTAGTTGTGGTAACTTAGTATTGGAAAATTGTTAGCTGTATAAATTCATAGTTTTTGAACGCAAGTCTCTGGTTGCCTACGTTATTGTGAAGAATTAAGCTACTGAATCTGTATTTGCTGTTGATTTATACTATTGTGAGCTCCTAAGTGGATTGGAGCATATTTTTTAATAAAGAAATTATTGTTGTAGTCTGAGCTGTGGTTTAGCTAGACTATATTTTTGGTGTTACTGGTTCCTAGGGCAGGTCCAGTAAGAAGATTTAAGAATTTTTTCTTTTGGTAGGCGGCCAAGTTTGCGTTATTGGTGAGGCCTTCTTAACAGGCACCAAAAGGTTATAAGATTAAAAAACGTACTGAGGTACCGAAGTAAGTTCTACAAAAATTTAAATCAACTTCTACAACTATATTTTTCATATTGAAAAGACATTTACTTTTTTCAATTAAAAGTATTAGATTGGATAGAAAGTTCTGTCGCATTTTTAACCTGGAATTTTATTATTAATTATTTTTGAACTTAGTTAAGTGAATGTTACTGTTATTATTATAATGCTTTAATTTACTGTTTCAGATTAATTTAATAACAGTTCCATCAATTTTGATATTGATGTAAAACCCTAAAATGGGAATTGATCAAACAGACATTAAAACGTTGCATCTTGTATGAATACAAAAAAGGCTCAAAATCATTGAAAGCAGCAAGAAACAGTCATTCTGCCTATCAAAATGAGGCTCCGAGTATTCGTACCTGGCAACAATAGTTTAAACCAGAGGTGGGCAAACTTTTTAGCTCGAGGGCCGCATTTACAAGCTGATTTTGTCTACCCAATGAAGGAAGGTTACTATGGTAATCTCTAAAAAAAAAGATCACAACTTTTAATCAAGGTCCAAAATATCCTTTTTCGTCTCGAAAAAAGTGATCTCAAATTTTGGACATTGATTGAATGTGATGACTATTTTTTATAGATCAGCACGACTGAAAGCGAAGAGAGAGTAAAGTTTTTTTCTTGAGGCTTTTGCGGGCCGCATGTGGCCCGCAGGCCGTAGTTTGCCCACCCCTGGTTTAATTAATTTGAATTGGGCAATTGTTCTCTCGTTGACTCCCCTTGATCAGGAAGGTCCTCTTCTATTTATTTTAAGTTTTTAAAGAACGTTGTTGCAAAAAATTCATAATAAACAGCTTGAGAATCGGCATGCTGGTTTAGCACATGTCATAGGACAGTAATAACACAATTAAACAAACTTGGAAAGGTCTCAAAATATGGTCAATAGTTTCCACATGAACTGACTGCTAATCAACTTGATTAACAAGTTGCAATCTGCTTTTTAAGGTGTAGATTGGCTTTTTAGGTTTTATGACAGGACTTTCTATCCAACATAATATATTGTAGTTTTAAAATTAAATAGACATTTACCAATGCATATCGGTGGAGGACTATCGAATTTTCCAGATTCTTTGCAAGTTATCTCTGCTTTTCCTTTCATTTCAAATCCACTTTTACAAGAGTAGGTTGCTGTTTCATCAAGATTAAATTTGCTCAAGTGATCAGGACCATCACTATTCCGTGGTTTGTGTTCAGTGTAACAAGTAATTCCTTGAAAAAAATAATTAAAATAATTAATTTGATATTTTTACATACAGTAAAGATTTAAGGTGTATTTACGTTTACAGAATCTCCCGTCTCCTGAATATCCTTTGTTGCAGGAACATTGATAACTTCCATTAGTGTTTTTACAAGTAGCTTGCTTATGGCAAAGGTTTTTTGAACATTCGTTAATGTCTGATAACAGAAAAATGTTGCTTAGTTAAATTCGAAAAATTTTGTCAGCAAAGATTAATTAAAGAACCTGTACACTTGGGAGGAGGTTGATTCCAAGCTCCGTTTTTTTCACATAAAATGTAATTTTTGTCTTCAATAGAATAGCCTTGGTCGCACTTGAAATATATCCTATCTTCGGGAACATAAGATGATTTGACAGTTGACAAAATTTGACCGTATTTGGGAGCGCTAATACTAGGACAGACGATCACTAAAAAGGCAATATAAATATAAAAAATCCTATATAAGAAACATAGTTAGTTTTAAAAATTGACAAAGAACCAAAACCTTTTATCAAGAAAAATTGCAGTAACAATAAGAATAATGAAGTTGAATGGACAAGTCAGATCTGCGCATTTGGCTTTGGGCCAGTTTCGAACCAAAATTGAAAAATTCAAGACCGTATCCCGGTTGATTCACATAATTCTACTTTGTTCTTTCTGCTTATATAAAAACGTACATGCTTCCAATATTTACTTATTCTTTAAATTTTGCCTTCTGGGAATGGGAACGGGTTTGGGAATTTTCTGGGATTGGGACCGAAACTTTGCTTCATAGTCAGAAGCAGAGCTGTAAAAAAAAGGGCTTTCTGCTTTTTTGGCCCTTTTTTCACAAAGCAAAAGGCCCTTTTTTCAGAACTCTCAGACACATCTGCAAAGTTTCATTCAAACCGGATCGAAATCATACAAACAACTAGAAATTTCGTCGTTAAAAGAAATAAAACAAATTTCAAAGAAGGGAACGATATTAAAACACGATATATTTAGTAAGACTGGGAACACATTGAAAAAACACATGACTCACGTGAACACTTCAATCCGTCACCAGTATATCCCTGGTTACACACACATTGGTGGGATCCTTTTTGATTGATACACTGAGCATTCTCACCACAGGGACTTTCTCTATTTCCACATTCATCAACATCTGAAATTTAATTTAAAAAAAAGTTATTATAACGATAAACCAGTAATTTCAAAACAGCATTTGTACCGCGGAATCTCTTCACTGCTTGAAAATGAAACGTACAAGATATATCTCAAAACGTGAATCTACCTTTACAAACTGGAGGATTCGGATACCATGATCCAGTTTCGGTGCAAGTTATCTTATCCGAGGATGAATATATGCGGTATCCTGATTTACACTTGTATTGAATTCTTGTACCAAATACAAAACTATCTTCTTTGTCTTGGTTGTCGTAATAAGTTGTATCAGTGATAGTTGGTGGCTGGCACCGAATAACTAAACACAAAAACGGTTTTTATCATTTCATCAAAACCAAAATCTATTTCAAACACAAACTTTGACACTTGTTGTCTTCATTTTTTTCATATCCTTGATCACATGTGCAAATGTATCCATCCATGATGTTTTCGCAACTAGCGTGATCACCACATACATCTGTATCTTTTGTGCATTCATCAATGTCTATTGAATATAAAATATATTGATTTTATTTATAGAAAATTATAAGAGACATATCACTAAAATTAATTTCCAAAAACAACTTACCAACACATTCTGGAGCATCACTCGACCAATGACCACTGGACAGACAAGTGATTGGATTTTCACCAGAGGTTTCATAATTTGCGTCACAATCATATTTTAGATCATCACCAATCTTCCATGTTGTCGAAGGTAAAACGTTTTTCGGCATCGATCCGTAGGAAATGGATCCAGGATTTTTACATCGAATTTCTAATAACAACTTTAGCTAAAAATTTTTCTTGAAAATGCGAAACTAAAACTGGCTCCCTCATTTACAAAGATGCACTTTAAGCTAGTTACTCTTATTCAATTTTATTTGTGACTGTTTTTCGAAAAAACATTAACCTTTCCAAGAAATAAAATATAACGTTCTTTTTCAAAAATAAATAAATTAGTAGGTAAATGAAGCAATAACATGTTTGTTATTATTTACAAAGTTACCAAAGAAATGTTTAAATTTTATGACAATTACACACCTTTACAGAAACTTCCTCTTTGTCTGTATCCATCATTACAAAAACATGAATATCCTCCCTTCGTATTCTTACAATATCCATTCTTATCACAAGGATTACTCATACAATCGTTAATATCTACATGTAAACAGCAATTTCATCAAATAAAAAAGTTTTCTAAGCTACAAATTGTATCTTACCAACACATGTTGGTTGTTTATGAGACCAACCATCTCTGGTACAAGTTATAGTTTCTTGACCAGAAATTTCATATCCCGGTAAACAATAGAAACTAATAACCGAGTCAATGTCGTTTTTTCTACTGTTGTGCAAAAATCCATTTTTAATTTCTTTCAAGTTTTCACAAGTTCGTCCTGGAAAAAATTTTTTTTGAAAAATTGTGCGAACATTCGCGCACGACGGTAAAATATTATGTGTGTTTTATTAACAGCATCAATTTATATAGAGTTTTACTCACTGATGCAAACTCCATCTTTTTCAATATAATCGTCTTTGCAATTGCAATTATAACTTCCCACGGTGTTTCTGCATTTTTGATTTGCATCACATGGATAAGATGTGAGGCATTCGTTGATATCTGCAGAGCAATACATGCAAATTTATGTAAATAAATTTAAAAAGAAGCTGGAACAAATGTTTTATGAATAAACGCAGGCCTTAAACAAGTTCAAGCGATGATTTTCAAACAAACATCAGCGAAAATAAACTTTTCAATAAAGATAGCTATAATTTTGTCGAGAAAATTGCTTGAAATGGCTTTATGACAAAAAAGTTTTGAACCAATTCGGTTAATTTAAAGCATTATGTTTTAATATTCTTTTTATTTCAATCACTAACCTCGACATTCAGCTGGGTCATCTGACCACTCCCCGCTTGAAAGACAAACCAATCGTTTCCTTCCATTCAGTTCATATCCTTCGTTACATTGATAAGTAGCTCGGTCCCCTACTTTCCATTTCGACTGGGGGGGTTTGATGGATCCGATAGAACCCAATGAAGGAAGGTCAGGACAGAAGATTTCTGAAGCGAAAAGTGCCTCATGAAAATTGTTATTAACATCAAAATCATCGTTTCGACAATATAATTATTTATCTTCTTAGCTTGTTGGAAAAATTTGAAGATGTTAAAGCAAGAGCATACGTCAACAATAACTACGGCTTTCTATTAAAAATAGCAAGATATTATTTTTGGTTAAAATTTTTTATTGTATATTGTTATAGAGCGATGAGACCTTGTGCAGCTGTTAATGAAAATAAAGCTAAAAGACAAAAAATGAGAAAAGTGCTTTTTCCAAATTAAAATAAAAAGTAGAAAACTGGAGTTTAGCAAAAATTATGTTGATGACAATCGCCACTAAAATAATCCTCTGAATCTCTCATCTCTCTGCAAACTAATTGCCCTTTGTAAAAAGCCACCAATAAAGACCAAGTAATAAAATCAAAAAGAGCAAAATAAAACAATCGCATTATATCAACAAGCAGCAGTGAATCGCAATCGATTTCAGCGCTGTACAAACCAGAACATTCTTTTCCCGTTCCTCGGAAGCCATTGTTGCAGAAGCATTTAAAGCTGCCGATAGTGTTTGTGCAACGAGCGTTTGCATGACAAGAGGTCTTGCGTTCTTCGCATTCATCAAAATCTAACGAAAAAGCAACTGTTACGTCATCATCAACTATTTCTTAATAGCGCACCGACAAAACTTTTCATTTCATTTTATATAAAACACGTTAGTTGCCGCATTATTGGCTTTTTTTAGTTTAAAGCTCGATTTTAAACACAAGATGTGACCCTATACTTCTTTTTCAAGGGTTTAGCCCCACCCTCCACAAAAGACCCAAGTAACATTACTTTTTTAATAAAGTCTATAAATTTCTAGACTTTTCTTGATGTAGCCTAACATGCTGTATAATCAGTATTAATTTTTTTGTACGGCCCAAAATAGATAGATTAGAGAGTGTAAGGTAGTAATTTTTTTTAGCAAGTTCGTAAATTTTTTTGTTTCTGCACTAAAGAAAAAAATTTCAATTTCATGTTCTTATTAAAGGAACTAGATTTCAATTCAGTTCTAAAGATTTCTATTAATATATATACTTGGGCGTTGGGAATTTTGAACAAATTTCTGAACAGCTTATTCTTTATAAATTTATTTCAAGCTTGTTGCGAGTGTACCAAAACCTTGTTGAAATATAAATTTGCACATTTTCATGCAGTGTAAAAAAGTTTTTTGTCGCAAATAAAGTTAAATTACTAAAATTTAATTTAAATAAATTTTTAAAACCCCAGATTATTTAGGTTTTGTCTCAGAAATTGTCAAACTTTGGTGGGCTTCTGAAGACCACGTTGGGGAGACAATGGGTGGAAAAAGATGAATCGAATGAAAGGGCATATCGTAGTTGAAATTAAAACTCGTAACCGAATGAATTTATTGTGCACAATCACGCACTTGTAGTATCAATGTGGCACAAACAAACAAACCTTCACAGATAGGAACACTTCCGGTCCAGGAGCCATCTTTTCCGCATTTCAACATTGATAATCCGCGGATTTTGAAGCCGTTGTTACAAGTGAATTGCGCAACGTCTCCCACATAATAGGATTTCTTTGGGACTCCGGAAAGTTCACCATTAACAGGAGTCATTGGCGGATGGCACTGGATAGCTATCGCCAACGTAACAATTACCCGACGCAGACAGCGAGTAAAATAGAATAGTTACCTTTGCAGCCACCCTGGGAGAAGACATAACCGGTACGACAACGACATGCAAATGAACCTTTGGTATTGAAGCAATCGGCGTTTTCATAGCAGGGGAAATCCCTTTCACATTCATTCACATCTGCAATAAAAGCTCGCATTTTTAACCCTTTGAACGTCAATGTACCAATTTTGGTACACCGCCAATTCATGATTGAAATGCAAATGAGCCAATTTTGGTACATACCTTTTTAGAAGAATTTTTTAATGCTTGATAAAATAATTATTATAAGTTATCAAGGAAAAAAACTAAATTGCAATATGTGCAGTGGTTTTTCTTTGGTTAGAAAATATTTTTATGTAACACACATATATACACGAAAATTAAAGGGACGTTCAAAGGGTTAAATATAACTAAAATAAGTAAAAAATACAACGGAGTAGTTAAAATATTAAAAGCTATCAGTGGTTCAAACATTTCACTACGTGGCGACATAAACCGTAAGTTTTTTCTCCTTTCTTTATTCATAATAATTGTTCGACAAACACAAACAATTTTTGATGAGTGTCACAGTCAACACTTCAATGTTCATCTTAGAAACAAGAGATTACTATTTACTTGATGATTTATTGACTTTCGCAATCTTTTAACATTTTTACACCAGTTTACTCGATCTTCATCAAAATATTCAGTCTATTGATATTTCTAATAAATCTCTCTTTGACACTTTGAGCAAAGATAAACTATTGTATATATCTATGATTTCTTCAATAATTTCTACCTATTAATTAGCCTATTACGCCTTATTTATCTAATTACCTAATAATGAAAAATTTACCTTCACATCTTGGCATTTGATTTGACCAGGTCCCACTTTCACCACAAGTTGCAGTTTCAGAACCAACCAATTCATAACCAGGTCGACACGAAAAAGTTGCTAGCGTGTCAACTGTGATAAGAGGATTGGAATATTCGACATTCAGAGTATTTTTCGTTGGAAATTTATCACAAAAAATTCCTAAAATAGAAAAGTTAACGTTGAGAACAACCATTAATTCTAACAGAACAACACTATTTTTAAATCAAAAGAACATTATAAGAATATTTTTTAGGTGTTTATCTCGTGATTTTTTATTAAAAACAAATCTACGACGATTTTTGATAAGATTATTACATACAGAAAATTGGCTGTCTTTTGCACAGCTTTTGAAAAATAACTTTTTATTTGTTCAAAACATCAAATTTTATTATTTATTTCAAAAGTATAAAAAGCTACAGTAATTACGAAGCAAATAAATCTATACAATCATAAAAGTTTTTTCAAAACTTACTTGCACAGAACCAGCCGTCACCATTGTATCCATCTTTGCATTTACATTCGTATTTTCCAGGAGTATTCGTACAAACAGCATTGATGTCACAATGATTTTTTGAAGAGTCTTTGCATTCATCAATGTCTAAACATGAAAATTATGGTCATTCAGGCATTAACAGGATTCGTTAGGAAAAAGTAGTGCGATTGGGTTTTTGTAAAAATTACCGAACAACTGAAGCGTGAAAAAAACAATTGTTTTGCTACAAATTTTGTGGTAATAAAAACTTTTATTTTTTAATTGTTTTGGTTAAAAGTTTTAATTTACTGCAGTAAACTAAATTCAAAATTAAACTTAATTCTTTGCAAATTAGTCAGTTGATGAGAAGCAACAAACTTTAATAATAAATGAAAAAATAATTACTTTTTTATATCAGCGACTTCAAATATAGCAAGTTTATAGCAATTTACAAGATTATCACTGAATAGTCGACCTTAACAGAAAAGTACTCAATGATCAATGTATAAGGCAAGTTAAATTACTATTCAGCACACTTTCAACTTTTTCAAATAGAATCTATTTTGATAAGGTCCCCTTGATAAACAAACAAGCCGAAACAAGATATAGGAGACTGTTTTTATAGTTTTAAATTTAAAAGTGTTCTAAGTGTGAAACTAATAACAATTACAAGATTATGTTGAATAAGAAACGCTCAAACTCTGTCAAATTAAAAAAGAAAACTGGGGATCAATAAATTTCCGCTGCTTGCAATTGTTTCGAATTGCCACAAAATGACGTCTTTTTAAGGTTACCTTCACAACTAGGTGTTCGATCGGACCACTTTCCTGTCTTCAAGCAGGTAAGTGTCGAAACACCAAGTAATTTGTATCCATCCGCACAAGAATAAACTATCGATTGGTCTATTATCCATTTATCAGTGATCACGTTTAATATAATACCATTGGATGGAATAGCAGGTTTTGGACATTCAATTACTGTAATGTAACATTGATGTCAAAAAATTGATAAGGTTTCAACACCTTGTAATTCAAATACACTTCCTTGCCATTTAGATGAGTACCAAATCGTTTTAGAATTTACTACAAACACTGTAAAAATATTACACTCAACCCTAAAAAATTAAGTAGCAAAAAAAGTAAAAAATTCTTCAATAGATTTTCTAAAATCGAAAAAACACTAAAAAAATGTAAAATTTTTTTCAAATATAATCTCAAATAAGATGTCGGATTACAAGCGAGGGGAAAAGGATTATACGCGAACATTTTCAGGAGTTGGGCTCATTTAACCCAAACAAAAGACATAAAATAACCACGTGATCTATGATCGCAACTTGACTAAAAAACTATTGATGTCGCTTCGTGACAACTTATAGTCCTTTTTGTTCAAAAAGGTCCGTAAAGTTACGACTTTTCTTGAAAAAAAAAAATATTGCAATTGTCGTCGTTTTACTCCCACTTACAAACGCATTTCTCGTTCTTCATCTCGTAACCTTCCGAGCATTGACAGGTGTAGCTTCCGATGTTGTTACGACAGACAGTGGTAGTTGGGCATGGACTGCTTCCCGCTTGAAAACACTCGTTGACGTCTAAAAAATCCAGACGGTTTTTTGTAAAAGTGTTCAAGTAAAGACAAAACTTTTTACACTTATTTTTTGCTTAAACCTTCTCTATCTCTAGAAAAAAATATTAAAAAAAAAAGAAAAACAAAAAACAAGTTACATGTATTTAGCGTTTTTACAAATTTTAAGATTTTCAAAACAAAAACAATAAAAATATATTTAACAAAAAAACAAAAAAACAAAATACAAATGTTATTAAATGATAAAGCGAATGTTCATTAACTATTCACTGAATATTCTTACCAACACAATCAGGATTTGCGTATGACCAACTTCCATCTTCTTTACAAAACTGGGAATTGATTCCAATTACTTTGTAACCATCAATACACTTCAATGTCACAAACTCTCCAAAATAATATAAATCTTTTTTGGAAACTTTTTGGTTTCGGTATGAAACAATATTATCACCACTACAGATTATTCCTGTTGAATATAAAATAGTAGAACCAAAAAGAGAAAAAAAACATTAAAAAACACAAACTTACTGGAACATTTGATTCCATTTCCACGATAACCATAATTACAAGTGCAAACAAATGAACCTTCATTGTTGTGACAAGAAGCGTTTTCATCACAAGTTTCTTTCTTTTGACATTCGTTGATGTCTAATAAAAAAACAAACAATTAAAACATTTCAAAGAGTTTCATTTTTTTAAGCAATAAATAAAAATTATTGTCACAAACTTTGTTCGGGAATCCTAAAGGACCAGTTGAGCTAGGTAACCCGAATACCTGCGCTGAAACAAAGCTGTGTCTAAATTTTATTTTATTCCGGCTCAAGAAGTAGTCTTGCTATGAGCCTGACGATTTATACAGTTGCTTTAACGAAAGCTCGGATTGGTTCCGCTGAAGACTTTTCTTCACAACAAACAGAGACCACTGTCTCTAATAAGAACGAATGTATTACAAAAATCACGTCCGACCTAACTTCTATTCTACGCTTTGCCAAACTGCAAAGCGAAATCAACACTATAACTCGACTCAATCAACACAAATTATTCTACCTCTGTAGAATACAACTGCCAACCACTGGCACAAAATAAATTCAACAATTGTCCACCGACACAAAATCTAACGGTCCACCTCCTGTGGCCAAACAAAATCACCTTCGCTCGAGCCGCCACTCGAGTCGCTTCAAATTACCTCAACAACGATAATAATAATTTCTCACTACGCAGCGGCTTTGTATAGAAAACAAAATCACGTGACGTAAACTTTCTCGTAAATTCGAGATTTCGCCAGGACTCCCTGGAGAGATCGTTACGCTCGAATCAAGTGGCATACGCGAAGCTTCCAGTACAATAACGTTGGTCAAAAACATATTACGTCAATACAAAGAGAAAAAAGAGAAAAAGATACATGTATCGAGCAATAGAACAAATTGGGCGTATATCGCAAACAGCGCTCAAAGAGCCGCATTTATTCTCTTATAATAACACTATGAATTACTATTAACGGGGATAAATTATATCGTTACGATTAAAATTATAAATGAAGTGTGACAATTATCTTGGCACTTTTATGTGAGAAACAGACTAAACATACTGTTGCAAGCTTATCTTGATAAACACCAGAGAGATTATTTGTTTTTACAGTTGTTGTGCGGCACAAAAAAAAATATTCTTCTGAATTGACCTAGCAAGCATGCCTAAGTCTAACTATTAGAAGAAACTTTTAAAAGCATATAAAAAAAATTCAATGGAAAAAGTAGATTGGTATTTTGGAACCAAATCAAAAAGTAGCTTGTCTTTTTCATTTTAAGCCAGTTGCAATAATTTACATTAATCTAATTCCTACACTTTGTTTTAAGCAAAATTACTATTATAATAAGCATCGTGATTATATAGGAATATTATAGAAATAATAGGTAAAATGGTTTTTCCAGAGTTATAACGAAAAACAACACCTAGATAGACTGATTAAACTTGTGATCTTCTGTTAGTACACCCATCTATCCCGACCAAAGCTATCTCAAGGCCAATGCTTAAGAGTATGCCCACAATATTATACACCAATAACAATGTACTGAGTAAACAATATAAAAGCGAATTGACAATTTATTACTGGTGCAATTGGAAAATATTTTAAATCTAGGTTAAAAGTTTAGACTCGTCCTTTTCTTCCAGCTGTTTTTCTACAAATAAGGTTACGTGAGGTTTTAGTTTCAGTTCATTTTCAAACACAAAAAACAATTTTTCTCATTTGATTTTAAGTGAACGTTTTTTTAGTCTTCGCATAAGTTTATACCTTCATCGTTTCTTTATTCCGCTCTGATTTGAAGTAAAAGCTTTATGTAGTCCCCCTTATATTATATATATCATATTTCTCTATGTTTCTTGTATTGAAGTTGTCCACCTCTAACTAATATTATTTCAGACATTTATCGATTTCAACTAAATTTTTTAAAACTTTATTTTCACGTAAAAGTGAGGTAAACAGTTTAAATTAAGGCTCTTCAATCGTGGTTCTGCAGAACCTTAGGTTCTTTGAAACATTCACTAATTTTATAAGTTTTAGGTATTCCCCATGGTTTCTTCTGAACTCTTGCCCCTCAATCCCACTATCCCCTTGAACCGCTATGTAATAAACTAAATGTATTTTTAAATAAGGTTCGGCAAAATTCAAAAATTAGTTGATTTTTGTCATATCAAAAAGATTAAAAATATTATTCTAAAATATGTAATAAACCAATGATTTCTTGTATACCAATGCATATCGGCGGGGAATTATCAAACTTTCCAGATTCTTTGCAGGTTATCTCTGCTTTTCCTTTCATTTCAAATCCACTTTTACAAGAGTAAGTTGCTGTTTCATCAAGATTAAATTCGCTCAAGTGATCAGGACCATCACTATTTTGTGGTTTGGGTTCAGTGTAACAAGTAATTCCTTGAAAAAGATAATTAAAATGTTTGAATTAGTATTTTTAAATGCAGTAAAGCTTTAAGGTATATTTACGTTTACAGAATCTTCCATCTCCTGAATAGCCAATGTTGCAGGAACATTGATAACTTCCATCAGTGTTTTTACAAGTGGCTTGCTTATGGCATGGGTTTTTGGAACATTCGTTGTCGTCTGAAAAATTTACAATTGAGAAAAGAAAATTGAAAATCATATTAAATAATTAATTATATTATGTAACCACCTAAACATGTTGGTAGGTTTTGATTCCAATGACCGTCTCCAACGCAAGTAACAAAATTAGTGGTTTCGCTTAAGGAATATCCTTTGTTACAAGAAAAGTACACTCTGCTTCCTAGAATTAATTCTCCGCTATTAGGAATCTTTGTAAATCCATTGTCAGGATCCGGAATAGGCTCGCATTTGATCACTGAAATGTAACAAAAAATTTACGTTTGCAGTTTCAGTCAGATAATTCGCTAAGTAAAGCCTTTTTCTTAAATAAGAACAAAGATTTTGATAACAATTTATACTTTCACAAAAATGAGATTGCAAAAGTCAACAAATTATTTAAATAGAAACTGTTTTTAAGTCAAACACTAAACGTCCTAATTTAAGTAGTAATCATAAGTTTTTAGTAACTTATTATCTCACATGAACACTTTGATTCGTCACCAGTATATCCCTGGTTACACACACATTGGTGGGATCCTTTTTGATTGATGCACTGAGCATTCTCACCACAGGGACTTTCTTTGTTTCCACATTCATCAACATCTAAAAAAATTATAAATTTTATTCTCAGATCAATTTTTTTTGAAAATTCCAAGTAAACTTAAATTGCATTTAAAAATAGATTATAATTTATACTGGCTGCACTATCTCTTGTAGTCCATCTTAAAGTTAGTCACATTTTAATTAATGGATTTAATAGTATAAATATTTAGTTTTGGAATTTTATTTCAGTATAGGATCACGCTAAATATAAGAAAGAAGTTTGACCCCATAACAAACATTCTTTATTTGAATTTTTAAGCTATAACAACAACGTTATAGAAATTTTGATTAGAACGCAAAGAAACGCAATTAGAAAAGGTTAAAAAAAACTTTGGTTCTCATATATTTTGTAAGTCTTTAAAAAACAAAACAATCCGAGTCATATAAAAAGCCGGCCATTGAAATTTTTTTTAAGCATTGTTATATATGAGATATTGCCTTGGACTGTGCCACAGAAGTACATAACAATTATTAATTGCATGTCCTCATAATCAATTTTTAATTTGAATTATTTTTTTTCATTGTTACTTACCTTTACAAACTGGAGGATTCGGGTACCATGATCCAGTTTCGGTGCAAGTTATCTTATCCGAGGATGAATATATGCGGTATCCTGATTTACACTTGTATTGAATTGTTGTACCAAATGCAAAACTCTCTTCTTTGTCTTGGTTGTCGTAATAAGTTGTATCAGTGACAGTTGGTGGCTGGCACCGAATAACTAAACACAAAAACGGTTTTTATTATTTCATCAAAACCAAAATCTATTTCAAACACAAACTTTGACACATGTTGTCATCATTTTTTTCATATCCTTGATCACATGTGCAAATGTATCCATCCATGATGTTTTCGCAACTAGCGTGATCACCACATATATCTGTATCTTTTGTGCATTCATCAATGTCTATTCAACATAAATATATTGATTTTATTTCTAAAGAATTATAAGAGATTTATCATTAAAAATTATTTTCCAACAACAACTTACCAACACATTCTGGAGCATCACTCGACCAATGACCACTGGACAGACAAGTGATTGGATTTTCACCAGAAATTTCGTAATTTGCGTCACAATCATATTTTAGATCATCACCAATCTTCCATGTTGTCGAAAGTAAAACGTTTTTCGGCATCGATCCGTAGGAGATGGATCCAGGATTTTTACATCGAATTTCTAAGAGTTTTTATTAAATTTTGTGGTAACCTAAAAGTGTTTAGATCATTTCGACAAACCTTCACAGAAACTTCCTCTTTGTCTGTATCCATCATTACAAAAACATGAATATCCTCCCTTCGTATTCTTACAATATCCATTCTTATCACAAGGATTACTCGTACACTCGTCAATATCTACATGTAAACAATAATTTCGTCAAACAAAAATGTTTTTCTAAATTACAATTTGTTTCTTACCGACACATGTTGGTTGTTTATGAGACCAACCATATCTAGTACAAGTAATAGATTCTTGCCCGGAAATTTCATATCCTGGTGAACAATAAAATCTAATAACTGAGCCAATATTGTTGGTTGCTCTACTGTTGCGCGAAAATCCATTTTCAATGTCTTTCAAGTTTTCACAAGTTCGCTCTGAAATCAAGTAAAATCTTTAACTACAACTAAGCAAGCAACAAACAATATGAATAAATTTTTTTGAATAAGAACCAAACTGTGGCTTTGGTGTTTTTAAAAGTATGCCAAAGCATACGGTTTTGTTTCTGTGACAACGTTTGAGTTTTAAAAGCTTTTGAAAGTCCATAAACATAAATAAAAATCTTTGAAAAATGTAACATTAATTCCGCTAAAGTTGGTTGCCTACAGGATTGTTTAATTTTATCTATGAAATCCATTTTAATTTACTTGACCAATTTACAACTGTATTTACATTTTAAAATACGACTTTAATTTAAAAAAATTTCCGTACTGTTGCAAATTCCATTTTCTTCAACGTAATCGTCTTTGCAATTGCAATTATAACTTCCCACGGTGTTTCTGCATTTTTCACTTGCATCACATGGATAAGTTGTAAGGCATTCGTTGATATCTGCAGAACAAACAGTTGTTGATCTCCAAAAATCAACAAAATTTAGTTGTACTTTTACATAAACTTCTTAACACGTAAGTTTGATCATTTTAACTATTTACGATTATACATTAACGCTTTAAACAAAGGTTTTCTAAAGATGTAAATAATTCCATTTAAAAAATGATAACTTGATATAACCTTGACATTTGGGTGGTTCTACAGACCACACCCCGCTTGAGAGACAAACCAATCGTTTCCTTCCATTCAGTTCATATCCTTGGTTACATTGATAAGTAGCTCGGTCCCCTACTTTCCATTTCGACTGGTGGGGTTTGATGGATCCGATGGAACCCAATGAAGGAAGGTCAGGACAGAAGATTTCTACGTAACCAAAACAAGTTTTCACTCGCATTATGTTTTAACACAAAACTTTCAGTGTAGAAAATAGTTGAATTTAGTTACCTGCGCACTTGAAACCATCACCAGTATAACCATTATAACAAGTGCAAATGTAGCTGCCTATGGTGTTTCCACATTGCGCATGCGCATCGCATTTACTTTCTCCTTTGCTACATTCATTTTTGTCTGCAAAAATAATTTATTTGTAACTGCATTTAAATTTTTTTAAATTGATTCAATAAAACAGGATTGGCCAGTGAAAACAAACAATTTGAACTATTGTTAACACAAAATAGAATGAAGATGGTAGATATCCCAAGTGAATTGCAAAACCTTTTTTCACAGATCCCATTTTTCGGTTAAAATTTTTAGTGTAAAAATATGTCCACCGCAAATTAATAAAATAAAACAACAAAAACTTGTTTACCTTCACACAGAGGTATGCTGCCAGACCATGACCCGTCTTCTCGGCAGGTTAGAACCGGAAACCCATGCATCTCAAATCCGTCTTTGCATTTAAACTTGATCCTCGATTTCACAAGAAACGACTCCACTTCAGGGCCGATGATTTCCCCATTGGCTGGCGCGGTCAAAGGGTGACAACGTACAGCTTTGTAAATTAAAAGCAAAAGTTTGTCTCTAACCTTTGACCTTTGATAAAACAGAAGCATAATATCGCCGGGTGATGATGTCACCGAAATGCTTTAATGAGAGTATTATAAATGTCATTATTTTTAATTTATGACGTCGATATTATCATTGAGTTATGTTACCTTGGCAATGTCCACGGGAAGCAATGTAACCAGACCGGCAATCACAGATAAAAGAACCTTTTGTGTTCACGCAATCGGCATTCTCACCACATGCGCTCGAGGAGGAACATTCATTGATGTCTGATCGGTAGAAAAGATGTTGGATTATAACGCGGTAAAGACATCTCTTTTTCTGGAGACAAAATATTTTTCTCACCGATGCAAGTTGGAATGGGTTTAGACCAATATCCGTCCTCCCCACAAGTTAGCTTGCTTTCTCCCTTTAATTTGTACCCAAGTCTACACGAAAACGAAGCAGTTGACCCCACAGAAGTTTCTGGATCGGAAAACGAAACTAATCTAGCCCAAGTATGGGAGGGAACATTGCAGGTTGTTTCTAAAAAAATAAAAAGTTTATTAAGTAGTTTACACGATGATGCTTGAATAATCTACTAGAGGCTTTCCAAGATCAAATTGTCTTGTTAAAAACCGTGGTTTCACATTTAACAAAATACTTAATGATTTATAAAGTGCCATACTTTTTAATCATAAGTGAAACGAGGACAAAAATATGCAAAAGCTCAATGTCTACAGCAAAAAATAAAATATTAGAAACATAAACCACAGCTCTAGCTTCTTGATTAAATATTAAAGCAATCCAAGAAAGTAAATATTTAGTGAAAAAATCAGAAAATTTAAACAAGGGAAAAAAATAAGTAAATCACAAAACAACCTGGGAGAGTTTAGTCGTGTTTGATTGTATTTAGATTCCAAAACCAAGCAATCAGTGAAACACATCAGTGTGCAAAAGAAAAAAACTAAACGTCATTGTCATGTCACGCGATGAATCAGCTTTTCAAATCTCGTATATTTTTTAAAGTTACACCATCTTGTTAAGTTAGCAGAGTTAAGGACAAAAACACAAACATCTAATAAGAATGTATAAACCCTTTATTTTCTTCAAATGATATTATTAGTTTATATTAGATGCAAGTTTTAATGTTAGAAATAGATTCTTTTGATATAATAAACTTACTTGCACAAAACCAGCCGTCACCATTGTATCCATCTTTGCATTTACATTCGTATTTTCCAGGAGTATTCGTACAAACAGCATTGATGTCACAATGATTTTTTGAAGAGTCTCTGCATTCGTCAATATCTAAAAACATCGAAAATTTTGAGCGATTGTCAAAAAGCTTTGCTTTAAAAGATCATAGAACTTACTGATTTTTTAAAGTAAATGCAAAAAATATGATAACCTGACCAAGTTGTCTAAGTAGAGAATTTTCACGATATGAGACCAACAAATAATTTATAACGCTTTTTTAATGTTTCGTTTGTTGGCTATAAACGAAGGAAAGAAAGTGAAATATGGGGTTAAGAAAATTTGAAAAATTAAATTTGCAATTTTGGCCCAAAAAAAACGTTACCTTCACAACTAGGTGTTCGATCGGACCATTTTCCTGTCTTCAAGCAAGTAAGTGTCGAAACACCAAGTAATTTGTATCCATCCGCACAAGAATAAACAAGCAATTGATCCTTTATCCATTTCTCATTGACCAGATTTGAAATGATACCATTGGACGGAATGACAGGTTCCGGGCATTCGATCACTGTTGAAAATTAAAGCAGGTAAAATGTCGTGCTCTAACACGAGCACAAGCCAGCACAACGTACAGATACACTCATCATCTTTCATCATATATTCATCCGCGCAATCACATGTGTAACTTCCGACGTTGTTCTTGCAAAGAGCGGAGGGATGACAAGGGTGATTATCGTGGACCAAACACTCGTTAATATCTAAACAAAAGAAAATTATTAAAAATCCATAAGCTGTAATTTTAGACAATACAAGGTCTAGTTAACTCTTTCGACCTGCTCTCATAAAAGCCGATCGGCTAAAATCTGATCGCTTGCTGATCTTACTTTCTTTACTCAATTAAGACACTAAATATTTTAATGCTTTTGACAAACTTTTTTATTCTAGATGAAGAATATGTTTTTTTAAATAAGTTTCTTAGTTTTCATTATTTGTAACATATGCACCTCAAGGTAAGGCAGATTGTTTAAGTTGAAGCAATCGTAAACCAACAAAACTTTGTTCATTTGTTTCAAACTCAAAAATAAATTATAGCAATAGATTCGAATTAAAACAGAAAAAGAATTTAAAAAAGTGAAACTCTTTAAACAGGTTCTTTTTCTTGCAACTCAAAAAGAAAAACAATATAAATATCCTATATGCAAAGGCTATAAACTCAACAGTTTAAAATAAAGGTTATCGTGAGTGGTCAACAACAAAAAAACAAATTTTTTTCCAGATTGTTCATAAATTCCCCGTTAAACTATGTACATAAGCTTGAACATTTTCGTTTTGCTCCAGACAGCCAAGAAGTGTTTTTGCTTGTGTTTAATTCCTGTTAATTAGTGGTTACTAATCAGTTCGCTATGTTTTGTAACCCACCCTGTTTGACTGTTTTTGTCTGTGCGCTGCGGCAGTTACCTGATGAGTCCCATAAAAATGAAACAGGCGCTTGTCGTAACTTATGACGTAGCCGCCTGTCATCATTTGTGTAAATAAAAATTTGTTCTCCAATTTTTGCTTTTTTCGTAATTTGTAATTGTTCTTGACGTTTTAGGGAAAATCAATTCTCATTTAAACGCCCCATATAGGCGAGCGTTTTGATACATGTGGTGAAATTTCAAACAACTTCGAAAATTGCTTTTCACAAAAAAAAACACTGACAAGTTTGTTTCGACCTTATTTGGACTCATTAAGTTGCCATAACTTCAAATTTGAGATAAAGTTACAAGCTGATGTAAAAGTTTGGTCGTAGCTTATGTACTTTTAAAAGTTTAAAACATAACCTTGGAAAACTTTTAACTGGAGCAAAAATAATATAAACTGAATAATATTTTTTTAAAGAAAAAGTCTTTTTTAAATCTAAAAAGTTATTTTATTTGGCAAAAGATAATTTTTGAACAGGGCCAAATATCGGACAAGGTAGAACGCTACTCAACCATGACGTGTCCGGTTGCAATGCATTGTTGGAAAGCACTGACCAATAGAAAAGTTGCTTCTCACCAACACAATCAGGATTTGCATTTGACCAACTTCCATCTTCTTTACAAAACTGGGAATTGATTCCAATTACTTTGTAACCATCAATACACTTCAATGTCACAAACTCTCCAAAATAATATAAATCTTTTTTGGAAACTTTTTGGTTTCGGTATGAAGCAATATCATCACCACTACAGGTTATTCCTGTTAAATACAAAGCAGTGTAACCCAATGATAAAAAAAACATAATTAAAAAACACAAACTTACTGGAACATTTGATTCCATTTCCACCATAACCATAATTACAAGTGCAAACAAATGAACCTTCATTGTTGTGACAAGAAGCATTTTCATCACAAGTTTCTTTCTTTTGACATTCGTTGATATCTTTAAAACAAGTTTTGTTTTAAATTTGCTAAAAAAGCACAGAAAAGTTCGAAGCTTCAATAATAATAACCAGTAAGTATCAAAAAAAGTACTATTTACAGTTTCAAATTAAAATAGCAGTTAGCCATCAAAAAAATTAATATAACCGTTATAAAAACTGAAAATAAGCACAAAAATTTTTAGCTGAATTGTCTTTGTTAAAATAATAATTTTTATATGAAATAAAAGAAAATGTTATTTTTATTTGCAACAATTGAAAACAAAATATCTTATCTTATTATTTAGCAATTAAAGATATGAGTTATACTGTCAAATATTTGGGCAACTGGTATTTTTATTAGTAAACATGGCTAAAATTTAAAGAATCACTTTTTTTTGAAAATTTATAAAGATAAGAATTGGTGCTCACCGATGCATATCGGCGGAAGATTATCGAACTTTCCAGATTCTTTGCAGGTTATCTCTGCTTTTCCTTTCATTTCAAATCCACTTTTACAAGAGTAGGTTGCTGTTTCATCAAGATTAAATTCGCTCAAGTGATCAGGACCATCACTATTCCGTGGTTTTGGTTCAGTGTAACAAGTAATTCCTTGAAAAAGATAACAAAATATTTAAATAAGGGTTTTTCAATGCAGCAAAACTATAAGGTATATTTACGTCTACAGAATCTCCCATTTCCTAAATATCCTTTGTTGCAGGAACATTGATAACTTCCATTAGTGTTTTTACAAGTGGCTTGCTTATGGCAAGGTTTCTTGGCACATTCGTCAAAGTCTAAAAAAGTATTAAGAATTCACTTTATTTCTTCAAAAAAAGAGCTTTTCACAAATTTAAAAAAAAGCTTTTACCTTTACATTCAGGAATCGATTCATTCCATTCACCATTTTCATCGCAGATGATATAATTTCTTTTGCTGCTCAAAACAAATCCCTTGTCGCAATAAAAATATACCTTATCTCCGGCCTGATATTGATCATGAACCCTGGGTATGACATAACCATTCAATGGGTCATCTACTTTTTTGCAGACGATCACTAAATACAAGAATTAGACTATTAAATTTAAGTAGTTCAATATTAAGATATGATTTCAGGAAAAAATAAAAACTACCAGAAAAAGTTTAAAAGTTTTTTCAAGCGGTATTTTATTAATATGTTATAACATATTAAGTCAATCAAGTCAGTCAATTAAGTCAATCAAGTCAATGGTCAAGTCAATCAACAAGCAAGTGCCGACAGGCCTGTTTGGTCCATGTCAGGACTCATCAGGACACTACAAATTGCTGTTAACTCCAGCTGAAAAAGTTGAAAACTTTAAACAGCTAGCACAACTTTCTGCTTTTGGTTTTACATTTCAAAAATTAAGCTTGTCTTTTCCCGTTCTGAGTTAGCTGACTCGACCATGTGGTCAGCATATCTTGTTGCTTAGCGGTGCTCTATGCAGTTGCAATGACAATGCATTGTTCTCATTGTAATATGTTATGATGCTGCTTGTTACAACTGTTTGGCCTATTTATGGTTTGAAAAATATTTTTGCTTCTACAATTCATGTTGTCTCATTCAAAAAAAAGCTTATTTTACGATTGCTGTAGCCAGAAATTTATTGAAAAATAGATGTAAAATTTCATAATAAAAATATGATACTGTATATCTCATGTAAACACTTAATCCGTCACAAATGTTTTCCTGGTTACAAACACACTGGGATCCTTTTTGATTCAAAAAAACAAAAAACTTACATGAACACTTTAATCCGTCACCAGTATATCCCTGGTTACACACACATTGGTGGGATCCTTTTTGATTGATACACTGAGCATTCTCACCACAGGGACTTTCTTTGTTTCCACATTCATCAACATCTGAAATAAGTTTGGTTGAAATCTTTGCCATCAATTTTGATACTAAATTATATTTTGATGTAAAGACAACTTGAAAAAATCTGCAGGTATGAAAAATTCAATTCATGTTTCTACTAATTAAACATTTCTTTTTCTTTAAAAAAGTTTCAACAAAAAGAAAAAAATTTTAGTTTATAGAAGAAAATTACCTTTGCAAACTGGAGGATTCGGATACCACGATCCAGTTTCGGTGCAAGTTATCCTATCCGAGGATGAATATATGCGGTATCCTGATTTACACTTGTATTGAATTGTTGTACCAAACACAAAACTCTCTTCTTTGTCTTGTTTATCGTGATAAGTTGTGTTTGAAAAAATTGGGGGTTTTTCACAACTAATAACTAAAAAAAATCGGACGGTAAAAAAATGAAATACTTTCACAGAATATTTAGGGTTCTATTATTGTCAAACACCAACTTTGACACTTGTTGTCTTCATTTTTTTCATATCCTTGATCACATGTGCAAATGTATCCATCCATGATGTTTTCACAACTAGCGTAATCACCACATATATCTGTATCTTTTGTGCATTCATCAATGTCTAATACACGAAAAAATACATATATCGCTTGTTTTATTCAAAATTATTATTTAAATTTTTTAATAAAAACTCACCAACACATTTTGGAACGTCACTTGACCAATGACCATTGGACAAACAAGTGATTGGATTTTCACCAGAGATTTCATAATTTGCATCACAATCATATTTTAGATCATCACCAATCTTCCATGTTGTCGAAGGTAAAACATTTTTCGGCATCGATCCGTAGGAGATGGATCCAGGATTTTTACATCGAATTTCTGTTAAAAGTTTTTATTTAATATGAAAAGACAAACAGGAAATGACTACAAACTTACTTATGCTTTAACGATATTACCAAAATTACTTTTAATGCTTAGTATAATTAACCCACCAAAAAAATCCATACACTGAAGCAATTTGACTTCTTACTATCAAGGCAAATGAAACTTTGCTATGCAAAGAACAGTAACTTATTTGATTTTTACCAATATAATATTGGCAGTTTAATGTCTAAAACCGCATTGAGCCAATTTTAAATTTCAAAAATCAGTTTTTAACAGCTATATTACAATTATTGGCAAGAATAACCAACCACGTAAAATGAAACATCGTTTTATGTATTACACAAAAAAATTTGTCAATTTTTTAAAGATAGATATTAAGATGAGCTTGATATATTAAACGTATATAAAAAAAAACTACACTGGAAAGTCTGATCAGTCAGAATTTGATTTTAAGCTAAATCTAAAGTCTATAAAAAAAGGAAGTAAGATTAAAAACAAGTGCTTTTTTTTTAAAAAAAATACTAATTAACAATGTATTTTGTTTCAATCGCTCCAAAAGAGTAGTTATTTTTTTAGTAATTCATTTTCTTATTGGTAATAGCATTTTTTAAATTGAAACTGGCCAATAGCAGAGATATTTTTTATTAGTATTCTACTTGTTTCTAATGCGACAGAATTGTGTACAGTTGAAGCCAAATATCAAAGCTTTGATGTAGGCCTACAGATCAGAGCTAAAATGCAAGACAAATCGATTTTTCTTTTAATGTCTTTCTACAAAGTTATTATACAGAAATTTGTTTGCAAATAAATAAGAAATTACTAAAAAGGTAATAAAAGTGAAAAAAACTGCTGTATTCGGTACAAAGTCATTAAAAGTATATTCAAGTTGCGTTCAAAAAATTTTTTCATTTGGTTTATTTTGCGAACGACTTAACTTTGTTTTTAATTCTACAGGTCTAACAAACCTTCACAGAAACTTCCTCTTTGTCTGTATCCATCATTACAAAAACATGAATATCCTCCCTTCGTATTCTTACAATATCCGTTCTTATCACAAGGATTACTCATACACTCGTCAATATCTACATATAAACAACAGTATCATTAAACAAAAATGTCTTTTTAAATTACAATTTGTTTCTTACCGACACATGTTGGTTGTTTATGAGACCAACCATCGTTGGTACAAGTAATAGATTCTTTCCCGGAAATTTCATATCCTGGTAAACAATAAAACCTAATAACAGAGCCAATATCGTAGACATTTCGAATATTCTGGAAATATCCATTATTAAGCTCTCTCAAAGGACCACAAGTTCGCTCTAAAAAATAAATAAATTGTCACAAATCATGATCAAACATTTGTGTAAATGTCTAAAATAATCAAAGTTTTGAAAAGATTGATAGTTGTTTTTAATATTTGAAAATTAACTACATTATAATGTTTATGTTCAGTGTATCTTATGAAAAACATATTTGTTTATATTTGCCACATTTTTTGTATAAAACTGTAATGAGATAGTCATTACGGTTCTTCACCATTGCACAAAATAGCAACTTACTTATACACTTTCCACCTTCAAACACATATTTCTTCCGGCACGTGCATCTATAACTTCCGTTTGTATTTGAGCATATCGCGTTCACATCGCACGGGAAAGTAGTGACACATTCATCAACATCTAATCAGTTTAAAATCATGTTGAATACTGTGAGTTTACCGCCAAATATTCAATATTACATTTAGGTATGCGACTATTTCTTTTTTTTTAGGGAGGGGATCTTCAATTTCCAGAGTAGTGTCATAAATGAAAGTGTAGACTTTTTTTATTTTTTTAGTAAGTTCGAGGTAAGAATTCACGTTATAAATACTAGTGTGGACCCCAAGCCAAAAAAAATTGCTCACTTCTGCCTTGATGTGTTCACGTTGTACTGTATAACTGTATACCTACAATCATGATGAATGCGCTTAAAAGAAAAAAGCAGCAATCAGGAAAATACAGGGCCACAAGAGGGAGTAATTCTTGAGTAATTATACCAAATGACAAACCTCGGCATTCAGCTGGATCATCAGACCACTCTCCACTTGAGAGACAAACCAATCGTTTCCTTCCATTCAGTTCATATCCTTCGTTACATTGATAAGTAGCTCGGTCCCCTACTTTCCATTTCGACTGGGGGGGTTTGATGGATCCGATGGAACCCAATGAAGGAAGGTCAGGACAGAAGATTTCTGAAGCGAAACCATTTATAAAAAATAAAAAAAACCTAGATTTGAATACATTTTCATCTGTACAAAGTGATACTGACCAACGCAAACTTTCCCATTTCCACTGAAACCTTTGTTGCAGGTACAGAAGTAACTTCCAATGGTATTATCGCATGCTGCATTCTTTGCACACGGATT
Source organism: Diplosoma virens (assembly GCA_963680785.1). Taxonomy (NCBI): domain Eukaryota; kingdom Metazoa; phylum Chordata; class Ascidiacea; order Aplousobranchia; family Didemnidae; genus Diplosoma; species Diplosoma virens. Next base: position 11,901,892 of record OY796889.1, on the reverse strand, counting down.
GCGCGAAAGATGGCACTCGTTAATATCTGCAGTGACAAATCAAATATTCATAACCTTCTGCGATTAAAAACTTTATAGAGGAAGAGTTTCAAAACCAGTGTTACTTAAGCAATTACCAGATTGTGAAAATGTTTAGTAAAAAAGCAAAAAAAAAATAATAAAAAAGTTTTTTGATTTTGTATTTATATGTATTCATATACTATGAATATAAATTTTAACTCTGTATTCATATACTGTGTATTTGTAAAAGTAGATTCTACTAATGAAGATTAAGTTAGTTTGAAAATATAAAAAAATTTAAAAAGCATTGAAATCATTTTAATCTATGTATCACAAAAATGTCAATTAAAGGCTACTTTATATAGTTATCTGAATAATGTAACTATTCCTATCCTTATTTACACTTATTTATTTGATAGAGCTTTTAAAAATCTAACTTAAAATAAAAAGAACAATCTCAAAAAAATAAAAAACAGCACGGCCTCACCACTACACACTATTGGGTTCAAAGACCACCGTCCATTTTTCAAACACGTGGCGACGCTCTTAGAAGTTGACGACTGGTACCCTTCCGCACACACATATTCGATGGTAGATTCCACAGGAAGGAACGTATTTCCATTTACAGGGGGCTTCGTCAGTACAATTCCCGGTAATCTCGGTACGAGACAACTAATGGCTGTAATAAAAAAACTTAACGTTACATTTTTTTTTCAGATTTCTTTCATTGCTTTGCAAAACAGCAAAGTGTTAAAAGAAAACTAGCCACATTATAATTAAATTTAAAAGTTTTTCTAATAACTGCTCCACAATTACGACTATTACTAAATGTGTAACTCATTCACTGTAGAATAAACAGATATTTACATAAAGCTAAAACAAAAAAAACAAATCTTATCTTTTAAAAAAGCGCCATAACTTACGTTCACATTTATCGCCGTTTCTTAAGAACTTCTCTTTGCAGGTGCACTCGTAACTTCCAGGTTTATTTCGGCATATTTGGTCATCACCGCACAATGTCGCATTTTTGCATTCGTCAATGTCTTAAAGTTCCAGGTTTAAATTTTAAGCAGCAAATATATGATAAATTACTTCCAACAAAAATTGACTTTATCATAATATGTCATCGCTCTTAAAAATGTCTATGTTTAAATTTCAATAAAAACAACTTCAAAATTTTTTCCAACAAAATCCGTTTCTTTTGCGAATAAATCAATCTTCGGGTAAATAAATCAATCTTTGGGTAAAGGTTTTCTTTTAGGAGCAACTCGCAATACCAGCAGTGATTTGCCGATGAAACTTCTTTATTGTGCTCTTACAACTTACTGAATACTAAATATGAAAGTAAAATATTATTTTGAGGGGGTCGGAAATAGAACGCATCAGGGATAATTTCATGATTCAAAATCTTAACAGCGAAATTATCAGGCTCAAAGCACAATAGTTGAATCAACACATGAATTTAAAGTTTTTATCAAGGAAAAAGGAATAGTTTAAAGCAAGCAGCAGCAGACTTACGAAATTTATACGAATTTTTCAGTGCTACTTCTGAGTGCAATCTCACTTTTGACAGACGATCTCATTTATGGGTGATCTCATTATGGGTCCTACTTCGGCGTTTGATTTCAGCGCCATATTCAGGCAACGTGTGAGAGGCGTGAACTACCGTTTCTCAGAGCCATCTAGAGTAAAATCGCACCCCGAAATAAATTTTGGCTATCCTAAAATCATTCATCGAGTTGCATTGCACCTCTAAGCAGCACTATTATTTTAAAAGGTTGTTTTGGTTTGTTCGAACTGATCTTTCTTCAAAGCCAAACTCAAAGCAAAGTACGGTTGTGGTCAGAAGTCATATCATTTGGGTAATTCATAACGATCAAGTCTGTTGTGACTGCAGCATCTGACACTGCAGACAATGAAGATGTTAAATTGTTAATGAATGAGATACTAACTTTGATCCAGCAATAAATCTAGAGAAAGTATATGAACAAGAGAAAGTTCGAAACTAAAAAAAAAGATATTTAAAGTAAATGTGAGTATTTTGCTTGTATTTTGAGAAGAGTTTATCCTTATAATTTATAAAGTGTGTAGGTTAATTCATTTAAGAATCCGCTAGTTTAATCTTAAAATAGCCATGCTCATAAAGCAAACATTTTCTCAATGTAAAATTTTTTTGGAGGAAACACTAACTAAAGTTTTTAAAATCAATTTGTGCTATAATCTTGCGATGTTGTAAAACCAAACCAACCAATCAACAATCATCACCTGAGCACGTGGGAAAATCAGCGGACCAAGACCCTGATTGAAGACACGTCGCTCTGATTGGTCCAGACCGGAGATAGCCTGCCTTGCATCGAAATGTGATTATTACGCCATAAGAAAGAATCGGTGATGACGCGTCATCAATGCGGTTCTGAGAAGGGGAGGGGCGGGGGCAAGTGACAGCTGCCAATTGAAAAATATTCAGTTATCTTAATCAGCTACGTAATTAGAGCCCCGCAAATTGACAATTCACATACAATTGTAACGTTCCAATGACAAAGCTCATTTTTTAAACCGCTTTTAAATCATCGTGGGTTTATGTTCCGAAAAGTTTTAAATTTCCGCGATCCCGGACAAACTTTTCGGAAAATCCCGGTTTATTGCGTTCAAGTTGAAAGTAACGATTAACAGCAGGCGTGTCGGTCGATCGCGACCTACATATTGAGCAAAGGCTTGGAATTGCAGGTGAATTGAGACAAAAATGAGGAAATTAAATACTAATTGTAGGTGAAGACTTTTTTTCAGCAGTCACCTGCCATTTGGGACAAAAATGGAAAAATTGAAAACTAATTGTAAAGGAAAATCTTTTTTTTCAGTTTTCAGTTAATTTTTAGACGAAATTGTGTGACATTTTGCAATTTTGAAAAGTTAATTTTTTTTCCGAAAAATCCCGGGATAATAAAAAGCCCAGAAAATTATAAAGCCTACATCGTACAGATAATAGAGCTTACGTAAGCAATTTTTTCCTGATCCAGAATACCCATCCAGGCACGTACAGGTGAAACCTCCATCAGTATCCTCACAGGAAGCGTGAGGGTGACAGGGGTAGTTACTAATGATCTTGCACTCGTTTATGTCTATGAAAAAAAGATTGTTGCTCTTAAAAAGTGGTTTTAATAGCTTGAAACTATATCTATCTAAAATTGGCTGATGCTGTTTTTAAGCAAATTTCTATCAGTACAAATAAAGAAGTTAAACTTTAGAATGGCTGCCATACTTTAGTTGAATAATCAGATATTTATTTATGCTGAAAAGGTGAAAGGCGTTGAACTGAAAGTAACCGCTAAGAGATTATCCTGACCTACTTCCTAGACGAGCCAATTAGTAGGTTGAGTTTACAAACTATTTGTTGAAATGGTAAAAAATTTGAAACTGCGAAAGACGTTACTTTCACACGATGGAGGATCTGAAGACCACGATCCTGTTTTTCCGCAAACTGCGTAACCAATTCCGACCAGTTCGTATCCTGATTCACACTCGTAGCGAACAAATCCGCCAGGTTTCCAGGAATCCCGATTAGGAGTAAGAACCATATTAGAGGGATTGAATGACTCCGGAAGACGACAAACAATTTCTAAAAATTGAAAAAAAACATTAAAAAAACAAATTGAACACTTGTAATCCTATAAAGATGTCGGAAAATTTTACCAGAGCAAGAAAATCCGTTTCCAGTGAATCCACTGTTACAGGAGCAGGTAAAAGAACCGGCTGTATTGACACATGTTGCATCATCGTGGCAAGGTTCATTCAAACATTCGTTAATGTCTGAAAAGTAAGCGTAAAAATCAATACAGAGTTAAATAAAACGCGTTGCTGAAATATTTTGCCAAAAAAATGCTGATTTGATTGATTGAGAAATTGCAATTTAAATTTGTTTTTTTTTGGCAACAAAAATAAAACTTTTAAAAGATTAAATGATCTTAAAGTAAGATTTTTGTGTGTTCTGTGTTTTTTCTTTTAGGCTATGCCCAAACTTATAGTGAGGTTTTATTTTTATTGGACTCCTTTTTAGTATTTAATATTATGCTGCCTTGTTGTTGTAAATTTGTTTGTTGCTTCTTTTTTCAGTTGCCTTGTATTATACTTCTTTATGTATTGTTAAATTTAATTATTGTGATAGCAGCAGACGGTGTCACTGTTTTGGTTTTTTGGACTTTATCAATGCCGTGTTTACCCGTCCATGTTTAAGGCTATATAAATAACCTAAACAAAATTTAACCTTTGTGGTTGTATACTTGATGCGGTTAAGGTTAAATTGGTACGCTCCTGACAAGCCGAAACAGTCGGGTCTGACAAGCAGAAACCGAGACAGCGAGGTCCTAAAGACCGAAACAGTGACACTGTCTGTTATTATTGACGTTTTCAAGCCTTGAAAGTTCAATTATTTTCTTATGTCGCGGAGTAGAAACAAAATAAAATTGAAAGAACTAATTTGAGTGTTAATTAAAGATTTTGTTTGTTTGCAGTTTTGTAGTAGTTTTAACTTTAATTAGTGTGAATTTTTTTCAGTGTAATAAGTTTATCGCCATGTTCAACCAAATAAATCCACAACGCTATTCCGAACAACTTTTTCTTATTTGATAATTTTATTAGTAAGCTTTAAAGGAATCTAGAAAAAAGACAATTTAAAAAATCAAACAAACATCAAAGAATATCACCACTTACCAAAATAAGTATTTTTTCAAATTTAATGACATGCTTTAATACCTGGCAAGCTTAATATATCCAAAATAATTAAGGCAAGTTAATTGCAAAAAATAACCAACAACAATAAATTAATCAATAGAATAATCAATAAGACAATTTTAAGTCATCAGTTTTAGTGCAACAAATCTAAACTCTATCAAAAAATAAACCCAGTTAACAAGAATCACAGGCGTCTGGCTTAAGTGATAACACATTGTCAAACTCAACGAGGATGCAATTCAAGCTGCAGTAACCTTACTTTGATTAAGTAAATAAGAAATAAATTAAGGTTACTACAGCACAGGTTACTAAAGGTTACTAACCGCGGCACAAGGACACAGCGCTGCTCCAATCTCCTGAATCCGTGCATTCGGAGACGGATTTACCGGAAAGGGAGTATCCAGAATCACAAATGAATTCAATCCTGTCTCCGACTCCGTACGGCGGCTTCGAGGTGCTTTTCGCTTGGCCATTGGCTGGTGCCGGTCGCGAGAAACACGTGACCTCTGCATCACGTGATAAAAATTAAAAGATACAAAAAGATTTGTCACTAAAAAGTAAAAGCGCGAAAAATGATAAATGACGTTTCGTGTTTAACGCCACTTTAAAAAAAGCACTTAAACTCAAAATCTGTTCGAAAGTGTGATCGATAAGCTTTTATACTTTGGCAAGTGTTTCCCGACGGAAGATACCCGGATCCACACTCGCACACGAAAGATCCTGGTGTGTTGCGGCATTCGGATCCCTCCGAACACGTTTTTTCATTTGCACACTCATCGACATCTAAATTTTAACATCACAATGACTTTAACCATTTTCTTTAAATTAAGCACTTATGCAATCTTTTAAAACAAGCAACAAACCCAGCTTAAAAAAGTTTGAAAGTGAACTTAAATTGAACTTAAGTTTTTGCTAAAGTAATACTTAAGCTTTGTTATTTTTTCCATAAACACGCCAAATTTTTTGTAATTCTGTTTTAATAAAAAGTCGAATAAAGAACAGCAATTCGAAAATTTGTTTTAAAAAAATATTTAACTTTAGTCTCTCTTAAATGTACACGCTTTTATATCTAAAAGTATTAACCTGAGGAAACAAATGAACCAGTAATAAAGCAGAAATGTCCGCTAACCTTCACAAGATGGCGGACGCTTCGACCAACGCCTCGTTTTGAGGCAAACTGCCGTAACCCTTTTTAAATTGTCCCCGTCAGCAATTTGATATCCCTTTCTACATTTGAACGTCACTTTATCCCCAACGCTGTAAGTTTCTTGAATATTTGTGCTGAAAACGTTCGGATCTACGTCATTTGGATATTGGCACGTGATCTCTGAATATTAATCATAATGTGCATTAGTATCAATAAAATTCAAAAAAATTGAAGCTTTTTAGTATTCATAAAATTAACCTGGTAAAATACTTTTATTGACATTTTTTCAAACTTCTCGCGAAAAAAGTAATAAAAATAAGAAAATAAGTTAATGGATTTAAAATAAAATCCTGTTCAGATAAAACAGTTTTTAGTTTTTAACTTCCGTTTAAGTTTAAATCTACGGCTATGCAACTGAAACATTTTATTGAAATTAAAACCCAGAAGACAATAATTTGCTAAATTGCAGTCAGCGCTTAGTTTCAATCGCTGAAACATAATATGACATTTTTTTTGTAGTTTTATTACGAATATTTATACTTTTTGTAGTAGAAAATCTCAAAATTTCGGCCTATACAGCTAGTAATAAACTATACTTGATTAAAAAGGCTGGTTATGCTTGGTCAATTTTTTCATTATTAAGTTGGGACCAGTTGCAGTATCGTCGGTTTCTATCTTTTAAAACTGTTTAAGTTTCTAAATTGTTTTAAACCAAGTTACATAATGCTTCTTTTTTTTATAAATTTCCAAAGTAACAATTATTTCAAATCAAGATGTTATTATTGCACACAGCTTACTTTTACAGACTTTTCCGCTACCAGAATAGCCGTCAAAACACCGACACCTAAATCCTCCATTTTTGTTAATGCACTGCGCATGCGCGGAACAATCGTGCAAACCAGTTGTGCATTCGTTGATATCTTGAAAAGGTACAATTAACAGATTATACGCACATAACAATAACATATTCTTAGATTGATCGTTTTGAATATCTATGCCGTTTTACCACTTATTGAACAATGGACCTCGGATGCAATATACCAAAACAAAATTTCCACCTGATTTTCATTTTACCATAAAAATGAATTAATTTCGGGGAAACAACCTCTCCAAGCCTATTTTTGTTTAAAGTCCGCAAGCCTTTTAAAAGTTTATTGCTTCTACGTTTTCTGAAATCGTTGGTGCGTAAAAGTTTAGTAAAAATACTAACCGATGCATGAAGGGGGAACTTGAGACCACTCCCCTGTTGGTTTACACCGGAGAGAGACTTTTCCCTGAGTCTTGAACCCCTCATCACAAGAATACACTAAAGTGTCGCCCACACCGTACGGGGTACGTCGATTGACCTCATCCGCGAAAATCGCTGTTACTTCAGCGTGATCAACGTCATCCAACGCAGGACACGTCACTCCTGAATTAACAAGAAGCATTGACAAGCCAAATTTTTCTACAAGTAAAAGTTTTAAAAAATTCGTAAAGCTTGATTTTATTATTACATCGCAGTTTTTTTATCTATTGATAGAAATACAGCTTTATGTAGAAACTAGTGAATTGGCCTCAATGTATTCTTCAGAAATTGGGTTGATTGGTAAATTGGCCTCAATAAATGGCATCTTCAGAACAGAAATTGTTAAAACCCAGAAAATCTAAGGCTTTTAACGTTTGCTACATTTTAAACTTCGATAACAAATCATTAACAAAAAAACAAAAAATATAAGCATATAGTGTGACTGTTTCGGTCTACAGGATCTCGTCAGTGCTGTGTTAACCAGTACTTGTCTAAGGCTATATAAATAGCCTAAACAAAATTTAATCTTTGTGGTTAAATTTAACCAGCCAGTTTAACCATGATTGTACCAAGTATAAGAACAAAAAAAGTTAAATTTTGTTTAGGTTATTTATATAGCCTTAAACAAGTATTGGTCAACACAGCACTGGTGAAGTCCTATAGACCGAAACAGTGACACTGTCTGCTATTATTGACGTTTTCAAGCCTTATAAGCTTAATGTCAAAAAAATTTCTTTAAATTAAAAAAAGCACAAGTGTCTGAAAATGTCACGCAAGTTAAAACAATTTGCTTTCAAGGAAACTTAAAACCGAAAAAAGTTACTTTCACATCGTTTCAATCCATCCCCGGCGTACCCTGCCTTGCAAGAACACCTGTAACTTCCCACCAGGTTCCTGCATTCAGCGTTTTTGGAGCAAGTCTCTGAATCCTCGCATTCGTTTATGTCTGAATTAAAGAACAAATGATCCTATAGGATCAGGAAACAAAAATAAAAACTTTTAAGGATTTAATCGTCAGTTCAAGTCAAAAGTATTTATAAAATAGAGGAAACTGTGATCTTTAAAAAAATTTGTTGTCTATTGGAATAAATGTTAAAATATTTCTCTTTAATTTAAATTTTTTTTAATAAAAAAATTGCCAAGATATATGACCCTTTACATCGAATCAGTTCTGTCGCTGTGCTAAGATCAATTTCATAGCATTGCACCATTTGTATAAATACGGTCTTACACAAACACTCGTATTTGTCATAATACGACAAAAATTCTTTTAAATGTTTGGCGTATCCACTATCGGGTTTGTCTGTTTAGGCAGAAAACCAAGGCGAGTTTTATCCTTTAGAAGAAGCTGAAACACCCCCCTTATTTTCTGTTTCTGAACTCAACTTATAGTTACCTTGACAGTCCTCGGTGACAGCAGTCCAAGTTTGGTTGTTTTGGCAAATGACGTAGGCATCTCCGTCTACGTCATATCCGTCTTTGCACGCGTACGAAACAATCGCACCGATGGCGTAACTATCCAAGACTGGGGAGTAGGTTGCTTTTGGTAAAATTGGGGGCAATTTACATTCCAAACCTCAACAAAAAAGTAGACACAATAAAGAACAACTGGCTAGCTCGTGGCCACTTTAAAATCAAAACGTAGCATTTAATCACTGGTCACCGGTCACTTTAATTTGAAAAAGCAACATTTAATGTATAAAAAATGGGGTAATTAACAACACAAGGTAAAACAATTTTCTACATGATTTTCGAAATTTTATCACAATTTCGAAAACACGGAGAAAAATTGTTTTTTAAATTTAAACCTTTTGAAACTAAAAGCGTTTCTAAATGGTTAAAAAATGTTTTAAATGCTCAAAGAATGGAATGGACGTCGGAGGTTTATCACAATGAAAAAGTTTGATAGTTTTTCACCATGTTAACAGTACAACTTCTAAGTTTTAAACAAACGAAGTTTGTCTTACCGTAAATGATTTTACAAATTGAATTTATATTTCTTTATATTACAGTATAAACTCACGGTCACAGAAAAACCCATTTCCAGTGTATCCAGGGTCACACACACACGAATACGACGATTCTGTGTTAACGCATTCCGCATTGTCGTCACATGGGTTGTCATGGTCACTAGCACATTCGTCAATATCTGGAAGGATTAAAGATTAAAATAATCAGCAAACTAATTTTTATAGCCTGATCAGCTTCTATAGGGTGACTAATAAATGCATTAGTTGTATGAAAATTCGTTACAAACAATTGTTTAATGGGAGATTTTAAAAGAAAACATTTAAGCATTGAAGGGACTTTTTCTACTTAAAATAGCAAAGATTGCATACGGACAACAACCAATTTAATTGATTGTTTCTTTAATTTAATCATCTTCCTTAATTGTATTAGTTTAATTGAAGGTTTAATTGAAATTTCATTTAATTTAGTTTAATTGAAAGTTTCTTTAAATCGTTATCTTCCTTATACTAGACAGCTTGGGGGTTACAGTAATTGTCAACAAAACTTTTCGCTCTCAAAACACCATTACAGGCAGCATTTTATCGGGACAAGCTATATACAGTATATATAAAAGAAATTTTTGAAAAAACTAAATGTTAATCCCTACCTTGGCAAAGCAAAAATTTGTTGTCCCATTTTCCAGACGAATCGCATCGTAGAATATTTTGTTTTCGCTTGTCCGGAAAAATGAATCCCGTGTTGCAGCTGAACACAGCAATGCTTCCTACGTCAGTCGTGTAGAGTTTTGGGCGGACAGACCCGTTTTCAAGTGTAGGCAGCGAGGAACAAGTAATTTCTGAATAGATTAGTTTGTCGAAGCAAGTAATGTTGGAATAGTAATACATTTCAATTCATTGAGTTATAGGACGGATGACACTAAGGAGTACCATCGGTGGCATTTTGCATCACGCATGCCGTGAGCTCGGGTTCGGCGTGCGTGATGCAAAATGCCCAGATAGTATACTTTAATGCCATCTGTCTTATAACACGATATATTTCTACCATTTGGTCATCGGCGTGCGCGATGCACGATGTCGCTTCTACCAATCCGGCGATGTATCTGGTAGAAGCCACAAATATTAAATTTGAATTCGTTTATCAAACTTGGCATAAACTGGTTAATGATTGATTTATCCATTCTTACTTCTTTTCATTTTGAATAAGGTTTCTCATAAAATAAATTTGATCAAAGGTAGTTTCAGCATTAGCTAGTCAGGGAACCGAACTAACAACATCCTTAATGCTCAGATGAAAGACAATAACAGCACCAATAACTGAGCGACGTATGTAAAAAAATTTATTTCTGGACAAAATCCCACCTGCGCACGAATCACCATCACCGTTATACCCTTCTCGGCATGTGCATCTAAAAGATCCGTCAATATCCATACATTCCGCATTTGGATCACACGGATATTTTGCCAACTCCGTACATTCATCAATATCTAAGGAATAATTAATGAATATAAAATTAAAAGCTTAGACCATATTTAGTTAAACTGCTGCACTGTACAAAACTCTGTTATTTTGTTTCAAAGCAAAAGTAAAGGTAAAGATCTCGTCTTCAGTCAGATAAAATGATGACGTCAATGTTTAAATTTTTTAAAATATAAATTTTAAAAAGTTTCCTTAAATTTTTTAAATTTTTTAAAATTTTTTAATCTTTCTATCATTTTTTGATCTCATTTATTCTTTTTTTTCTTGTTTGACCATTTCAGATCCAACTTCTCCAGAGGAGAATCTCTACGCAAAGACGTAGCTACGTCATAACGTAACCAAAGCAAGAGTTTGATTGCGACGTCCAATTTATGATAAAAAACGAAGCTTCATGGTCAAGAGAATCTTGATATTAAATTTTACTGTCGAGCTTAATGTACAGGGCAGCCTTGATGTAGTCTAATCCTTGTTATTATTAAAAGTTAGGTTTAGGATAAGCAAAATTTATTCAATAAAGTTTCAGCAAACGTTGGGTCGGCCTGTTAAAACAAATAACACGCTGTTTAAATTTCAACAGCAGCATTTTATGCCAATAATTTTTATACCTTCACAAACGGGAGGAGGACTACTCCACAGAGAGTCTTCTTGGCATTTTGCCTTTTCATTACCAACCATTCGGAATCCTTTTGCGCATGAATATTTGACAGTGTCACGGAACAACCACAGGTTTTTTTTGGGTGACATTCCGCCATTTGATGGCGCTTCAACTTCTTCACATGTTATCACTAAAAAGGTTTTAAATACTACGCTGTAAATCGTATTGTTTATCAAAAACGTAAATGCTGCAAACATTTCAGTTTGAACAAATTGAAAAACATTGTTTTTTTAACTTGTCGGCAACGTGGTAGATTGGGTAGAAGCGTCGACATGGTGTTGGTTCAAAACCTACTCTCGTCATTCTATTGTGTGCTTTGGAAATACACTTTGCGGCAGTTTCGCCTGCCTGGCAGTCTCACCAAGCGATCCTACTTTTCGGTCAAACCTCTAAATAAAAATTAAAAACGCAAAACTTTCAACCGGACAGCATGTTCCGTTATTTTCAGAAGCAGATCCGGATAATCGTATGCATCACTCCGTTCTTTGGAAATATTATATTTTTTATTAGCTCAACATTCAATATTTTATTTTAAACTGTTTTTATAAATTTTAGCAGATATTCTATTTTAAACTGGATGGTTTGAAGAAAATAAATCTGAATGTTGATTTCCTTGTTTCCAAGTCTACGAGAAAAGTTCTAACAGCTAAGATAATTCCAGAATATCGTAGGGTTTCCTGAGACTATGGCAACGTGTTTTGTAAAGATATACTGTATTATTCGTGAGTCAATTGTGGAGAAGTGCAGTCAAAACTTTATGATTTCACGTTGCAAAGAGCTTTGAATCTCAATAGTTTTTCCGCTTGCTCGCTTTCGCCAATTGCCTTGTAACTAATTTGTTCTATCAGGAAAAACTTCTTATAAGTATTTTAATGCCTTTGATTCTGATTGAGATTTAGAAGCTTCAAAATATAGACTTGGGGATAAATTTTGCAAGCAAAAAAGGTTGAGAACCTATGTCCAGCAACTATAAGTCCGACGTACAATACTTTCTATTGAATTCTTAAATTCTTTTTTGAAATGTGTTTTTATACGAAAAACGCTGAGCTTTTAGTTACGTAACGAACGCGATATATAAACTCGGCTTGCATTTAATTCTGTCGTTTAGTTTAAGCAATAGCAACAAAAGAGCAGCCAGTCTTGAAAGAAAAGATAGTTTAACATTAAAAGCGTTTGAAGTATACTTGTTTTGTTAAGATATGAAATTAAGTTGTAAATATTAAAGTGAATACTTTGAAATTTAACAGATTTATGTTAATTATTACGGTGTTATGTTTAAAATGGCAAAGCAAAGACATTTTTTAATTCGTATGAAAAAAAGTTAAAAGTAGTTGTGCAAATCAAGCGCAAGACTAAGTGTTGCCAGCCGAATTTAAAGAAATAATTGCAAGAAAGTTTATGCTGCTTCAGCAGCATACATATTTCAATATTTTCTAATTTTCTAATTTAAAATTTACGTGCAAAAAGAAAAAAAAGTTTTTCACATGTAATATAATAAAAAAAATAAGTGTACTTAATAGTTTCAGTTAATATCAATAGAACTTTTTTAAAAGCCTGAATTAAAACAAGCTTATCAAATACTCTTTGAAGAATTTTATGTATTTCCATTCGTTAGAATTATAAAAAAATAGCAAAATCGTTAAAACTTCTTACATTGGCACTGACGTCCATCGCCGGTATAACCTTTCTTACAAGTGCAAGAGTATCCTCCCTCAGTGTTTTTACATGTAGCATACACGTGGCAGGGCTTGGGGACCCGGCTGGAATCACATTCGTCAAGGTCTGTGTAAAAAATTAATTACTTCATCAACTTTTGCCTTGTAAGTGTTGTTAATTTTTTGTTAAGAAAATATGTATTTTCAATTTGATTGAATTGAAAATTTGGCTTTCGGCAAACAAAGGATTAAAAAGTTTTAAATGGCCGAAACCTCGTTCACATGAATTTACGTAGTAAAATTACAATCAGAATCGTTATGGAAAGAAACAGTAATATTTTAAAGAGCTACTGACGATCATACGCAGCTGTTTTAACTTATCAAGATTAAAGAACGGTTTTTATTTTTTGATGAAAAGTTTTATTAATCAAAAAACAAATGGACCAGAGTGAAATAAACATACTTAATTAAATTATAAGTAATTGTTGTTCAACAGTATAATATGCAAACTGTTTGATTTGGGATACCAAAGAAACTTTTTTGCTAATCTGTTTTCATGCGCTTATGTGTGCCACGAAGTTGGGAACTCATTCCTTCTACGCCTGAGTACCAAAACCACTAATGTAGACTGTTAAGCAGTAATAAATAGGGTGAAACCACACCAAATTTCATTAGCCAGCGCATCAAACCTAGACTTCCATTTTCGCAGAAAATTATGATAATCGTTCGAATTTATTCACAGTATCAAGGCTGAAGAATGCTAAAGATAATATAAAGAATATAAAATCTAAAGAGCAAATAAAAAAACCAGTTCGTGCAGAGTTGCTAAAGAGGTGAAATAAGTCTAATCAACTCTTAAAACAACGATCAAACCGGAACAAAATTGGATATGTTTAGACTCTCCGGGCAATGTTGATCACAAATGTAATTATAATAAGAATTTAAACATTCAAATATAATAAAATTTCTTTTTTTTCCCCATAAGCAATAACTTCATGGAAGTAGGAAGAACTATACTCGTAGTTACAGTTAAAAACACAAACAATACCTTTGCATTTCAAATTTGTTACTGTCCAAGCTCCGTTCTCCAAGCACTCAGATCCTTGTGGGGTGAGAGGAAAGTAACCGTGGTCACATTTGTAAGTGACGATCGTTCCAATGTTACGGTCCATGACCAGCACACGACCGTTTGACGGATTGGCAAGAACAGGACACAGAATTTCTAAAAGCAGAGTCATAAACAAGCGAGCAGAAAAACTATTAGCTTTCATATCAGTAGCTATGATATTTTTAAGCCGGATAATTCATTCTTAAATCCTTTCTGGAATAAAAAGAATGATGAACACCAAAAGCAAGCAGATAGGTTTTTTATATTTTATATTTCTTATTTAGCAATATCATTAGTAAAATAACAATTTAATCATATGATCTGTTTGTAACTGAAAAAAATTACAAAAGCAATTTAATTTTTTACCTTCACAGTTCTTTCCATCTCCGTTGTATCCTTTAGGACAGCGGCACTCAAAAGATCCAAACAAGTTTTTGCAAATGGCAGCACTGTGACAAGTTTCAAACGTAGGGTCACATTCGTCAATATCTACAAGCAATTGAAAACATCAAACAAAATCCACTTGAAATATAACTTTTTAACCCTTTGACTACCGCGTTTTTTACTGCATTTCTGCGTACGGTTGTAAATGAATACAAAAATAAGACACAAAATAAAATACACTATAGAATACAATAAAATACGAAATAAAAACCAAAACAAAAGTCCTGGATTAAAGTCGATTTTGAAAGTCAAATAATCAACCAAATAGAGTCCAATTAAGATTTAACTTAACTTTTTACAAAGATCAGTTTTTCTTACCATCGCAAACAGGACGATTTTCCGACCAATCACCATCGTCTGTGCATATGACGTCGTCTTCCAACGTCACCAATCCAAAGCCTTTTTTACATTTGTAAGTGACGGAAGCGCCAATCTCGTAGATGTACTTTGAAGGTTTGCTTGGTATGTAAGCGTTTGGAATATTTGGGGGTGTCCCGCAAGTGACAGCTGTTAAAAAAAACAAGCTTTTAATTTGTTGTCAAACAGTCACCTCCAGAAAAGGTTAGAATGCAATGCTATACGGTACTTTTTGTGATCAACACTAACTCAGTCTGTTTTGTTTTTTCTAATTTGTCATTATAAACGAAATGTAGAGTTTAGAAATAAAATTTCGAACTATTGCTAAGTAAATTACCTTAATTAGCAGATTGCAAAATAGAACCAAAACTCACAAAAAAATTTACGTAAACTTTTTGATTTTGGCGCAATTGAATGTTTTAAAAAAATACAACTCAATCATTATTATTTAGTCTTTTATCTGATTGGTTCCTCCTAGGTCAATAAAGTTGTTATCATAAATATACAACTGGTTGCAAAGTTAAACTAATCCTTTTTGAAACATTACATTTAGTTTATTTAATTAAAAAATTGTAATTTCCTTTTTTGGGTGCAATGGTGATTGAAACTAATGAATAAAATAACGCGATTATCACCTTTGCACGTGATTCCGTCACCTTGAAACCCATCTCGACACACACAGCGGACGGAACCCCCCGAGTTAATGCAGTCCGCATCATCGCTGCAGGGGTTGCTCCTTCCTTCACACTCGTTAATATCTGAAGATAAACAAGTTTTTTTGTTTATGCGAAAAATAAAACAGCCAAAATAAATCTACTGCTTTTGCACTTGATATTTTCTGGGAGTTTTGTACAAACCCTGAAATGTCTGTCCTTAAGCTGCTTTAATTCGATGCGACTAAACACGGCCTTTTGCAATTAGGAGAAGCAATTTATTATTATTTATTTTGATTATCGACAGCAACTTCAGTGAGCCCACTAGCCAATGACTGGTAGTCGTGTTTGATAGTGGATGAGCCCAGTGTTCCTGACGGAAAGGTGGTAACCACCCCCATTTCCGTGTCATTGATTTGCGCTTGATTTGCGATTGATTTGCGTCTAACTTATGAATATCAGCGATTTGCGCGTCTTCTTGGTTATATTACAATGTTGATTCTTGTAGGTTTTTATTAGGATTCTGAAACCGTCCTGTAATGCACTAAAAACGATGGTCTCAGGTTTTCGTGCTGAGACGGGAGGGACTCTGTTCTTATAACAATAAGACGGGTTTTCATAACAACAAACCTGCGTATAAATCTATTTTTTTGCTTTGCTTCGTAATAATGTTGTTTTACAACAATTGCTTTAGGTAAGACATTTTTTTTGGTATGTCGAACAGGTTTGTTTTTATATTCCTCTATTTTGTTAATTAATCATTTTAATCATAAAGTACAGGACTTGAAGAGCCTAGAAACAAACCTTGATTTACTTCACTCACAACAATGTGATGTATTACGCGACTGTAGCCTTAATGCTAAACTTCAGAGACAATATGTCTCATAAACAACTAAGATTTAGCTTGAGAATGAACTGTTTTTTTGTAAATTGCAACAATTTTGCTTAAAAACATATTAAAAAAAATCAATGATTCCAGGTCAACAAAAAAAAAAAAAACAAATCGGATACAAATAAAAAAACCAAAATTTTCCCGACAAATTTAACGAAGTATTCAGGTCAACTAGAATATTAAATAGATGATTGTCTCTTACCTTCGCAAACCGGAGACTGGCCGGACCATGATCCATCGCGCTGACACACCAGGAACTGTTTTCCGTTCCGCTTGTAGCCCCGGTCGCAGAAAAACTTGACCGTCATTTTGCTCGTGAAGACGATGACGTCATCAGGCTTGATTGAGCCGTGCAATGGAGGGCTCATTTTGGGACAAGTAATTTCTATAACAATTTTCTTGTTTTTAAACCCGACAGAATGATGTAATGAGGTCAATTGCATCGTGGATGTTTTTGGATGTTTGTTTTACATCAATTTCATTGTTTTATTGCTTAAATCCAATTGATTTGAACTGAATTCATTCCGAAAACTTTTCCGCTTTCAGATGTAAAAACAATAGAAAAATTTAAAAATTGGAAAAAAAGACTTTAAAAAAAACCTTTTAAAATATCTGTAAAAATAGAAAGTCTAAAAAAAGCTTAATAAGCTTCCACCGTATATTCAATTAATTAGAAAAGCAAGTTGATAAAAAAGTAAAAAATATTTCTGCAATATTAACCTAAAAATCACAATAATTTTTTTGACGTATCAAAGAAACCCTTACTTTGACATTTTCTTCCGTTGCCAGCGTAGCCCGTTTTGCAAGAACAGGAATAGCTTCCTGGATTATTCAAACATTTCGCGCTTTTGTCACATTTCGCGGTGCCTCGTTTGCATTCGTTAATATCTGCAACAACAAAAAAAGTTTATTGGAGACATGACTCCAGTGATAACGATAAAGCGATGAAACAGGGAAAAACCTGGATATGGGCATCCAAACTAGTAGTATAATAAGATTATGCGAGTGAATGTTTTATTAGATTTTGAATATCGGCACGAATTGGAAAAATCGCAAAGTGAAAGAGTATATTTAAGATCTTTGGTGTTTCCCACCATCGAAATTGGTACCAAAATACTTAATTACTTGGAAAAAATAATTTTTAAATTTTGTCGGTTTTTCTATGGTAGCCTACGATGCGTTTGTGGGGTCACGAATCAATGGTATGGTAATGCAATGTTGTTTTATTTCGGTGAAAACCCAATCCAACTTAGTCACATGTGTTTGTGCAGCATTTCAGCGGCAAGTAGAGTGTTTTATTTAAGTACAGGTTTCTGTGTTTATTTTAAGGAAGTAACGGGTAAGAAGTCTTGGTTTCTTATTCCGAAAACGTCAAACGCCACGAAAAGCAATGTAATTCGTCAGACGCATCAAGAAAAAGATTATTCTTTGAAACAAATACACAATTTTCAAGCTAAGGAAACCAAAACACTCACCAACACATTTAGGGGGAGGGGATGACCACAACCCAGTAGCTTGACATTTAGCCCCAGGCAAACCTTGGAGCTTGAAGCCGTCAGGGCAGGAATACGAAACAGCGCTCAAATACTGGAACACAGTATCTGGGGGTTTGGCAACAACGAATGCTGGTAGCTTAGGGAGGTTGCAGGTGACATCTGTAAGCGGGATGGTGATGTAATTTAATTTTCATAAAATTATTCAATGAGACTATCTTGTGTTAATTCCACATGCTTTTTTGCTCCAATTTAGTTTAAACCAAAATAAATCACTCGACATGTTTGCAATAATGTTAAGTAAATTATAAGAAATTCTATTATATATCTTAACACGTTGACTGCCAACCGGTTTTTTCCCAAACTGCTCAAAAATGCCAAACCTAGTACTGTTGATATAAGACTGCTAAGAAACTATAAAGTCGATTTTTGGTAACAGTGGTGCTTATTTGTCAAGTTTCACGCAAAATTAATACCCACGAACATTCTCGTAGTTGGCACCTGAATCAATAAATTTGTCAAAAAATGTCACACTACGAGATAACTCGTAGTTGAAAATAACCGTTGTATTTTAGACTGCTAGTATAGAACTTACCGTAATAATATACCTTCTCTTTATTTATTAAAAAAATAATTGTCCGATTACCACATAATTTTTCCCGCTGGTTATAGCGTGGTCAGTTGGTCTCTCATTTCTTTGTAGTTGAGTTGAAGAGTTCATAAAGTTGTCAAGTCAAAAATAGATTTGAGTTTATTTTTACACCAACTTGCCGCCATATGGCTAGAAAAAGATTTATATCTCAGGATGATTTGGATGATTTATTAGATTTGAATGACTCTTATTCAGAAGAGTTTTCTGACTTATCTGACTCTGAAGATGATGTACATGCACTATATGTTCCATCAGATTCAGATGAATCAAGTTCAGTTCCACCAACAGAGAAAAAGCAACGACCAACCAAGCCGTGCCGGGTATGCACCAGAAACAAAAAAACGAAAGGAAACACGATATTTTTGTGCTGCCTGCGAAGACCATCCACCTCTTTGTGTGGTAGAGTGCTTCAAAACCTACCATTCGAACGCCTAATCTTGGGTTAATAATCTTTAGACTATACAAAGCTCTAAGTTGGCAAGACATTTGTTGCATACACTTGATAACAATTTGTGCTTATTCATTCGTTCATTTATTACACTGCCCTTATTCCAGCTACTCGACACTTTATTTATACCGTATTAAATTTTATATGTGAAAAATTCCAAATTAGCATACTGGTAATGCAATAGAAACAATTGGTAAAATTCGCAACTTTTTTGTTATATATAAAAAAAAGTACATCCCAAATGTATCCTACTTCAAAAGTCTATAGTGAGACTGAAAAACTGTTACGGGTGAACCGCTCAGCAATTTTACATATTTTACTCAAGGAGACAACAATTAGTGCTTCATAAGCGTCATAAGTATAGAATGTATTGCAAATAAAACGTTTGTTTGGTCAAATTTCGTTTTGCATCCCTTTACAAGTTTTGCGATTTTTGGCAGCTGTTGTTGGCGTTTAAAGTGCCGAAGTAATTTTTGTGTGTTGCTACAGATGCCGAAGGGTTGATTTTATGCATTAAAATCACGAATATACTCGTAGTTATTCTTGTAGTGGCTTTTAGAAAAAAACGAGTATACTCGTAGTTGGCACCAGGGAACAAACGCTACACTACGAGTTATCTCGTAGTTGGCAGTCAACGTGTTAAAAACCTGCGGGAATTTTCAGTTATAAGTTTTTCTGATTATCGTCTTGTTGAATTATACAAAGCCAGTGATTGGGCTATCTACGTAAAATCAGATTGTCTTCAACAAAAGGTTTCATGTTTATCTCTCACCCACAACAATATTGTGACTTTAGGTCTACGTGTATCTTGAGGTTAGGGCTAAATTAAATGGATTTTTTATTTGAAATACCACACAATGATATAGGTCTACGTGTATCTTGAGGTTAGGGTTAAATTAAATGGATTTTTTATTTGAAATACAAGTCGAGATGTCGAGGTGTCTTTTCTTAAAAACATTAAACTTAACCCGAAAAAAATTTAACGATAATTAATGGCATTGGAGCTTGCTAGAACAATCGTTTTTTAAATACTTGGGCTACTTCTTCTGTCGATTAAGTTTTCACCAACTCAACTCTCTATCTAAGCGTTGTGTGTGGGGCCAACAAAAAATATTGCCAATCGACCGTCCTATCTGGCCACTGTTGGGACTGAATTAAATGTTAACGGGAGGTTTCAACGTTCGAATTGCATCTGAAAATATTATCCACAAAATACTTACAAGAACAAGTAAAGCCATCTCCCCTGTATCCTTCATTGCAAACGCATTTAAATGAGCCAATCAAATCTTTACACGTGGCACTTGGATCGCAGACAGCATGGCTATCAGAATTTTCTTTACACTCGTTGACATCTGTAATTAGTGAAACGTATTTAATCAACAATCTATTTCACTAGTACTAATTTTTTGTCATTAAGTGTGTTTTGTTGAGGTTTTAGTTTCGAAGATTACGAAATGGTGGTTTAAAAACAAAACGTTCTTCTCTTATTTAACACTTTTTTTATAGTATAGCACCTTCAGACCATGCCGAAAATTTCTATTTATCCGTTTAGAAGTCTTTTGTGTATTCCTATAAGCAAAACTGTCCTGCAATTCGGTTTGCATCTTATTGTCAAATTCATCATATTCAAATTCATTATATTCAAATTCATTATATTCAAATTCATTATATTCAAATTTATTATATTCAAATTACTAATCAAATCCATTACAACATGACTTCAAAACTCACTTAGATAAGAATGTTTGAAGAAAACCCTTTTATCGACAATATTTTCGAAAGCGAAAAATTTTAAAACTCGTTTTACGTCATTCAAAAACAAACTTTAAAAACTTTGATTATTATTGTTGTGTTGATCTTTCACGTCTCTTTTGACAATTAGTAACGTCCAATAAGTTCGTAATTGTAACAGTAAAACTTTTCTTACTTTGGCAAGATGGCCGCCGAGAATTCCATCCATTTTTCGTGCACTCTAGAACTTTCGCTCCTACAAGCTTATATCCGGTTGCGCACTTGAACGAAACTTTGTCGCCGAACTGGTAACGTCGTTTTTTTTGCGGTGAAGCACTCTGATTAGGAACTCGTGGAAATGGTTGGCAAGTAACCTCTGAAAAAAAATTGGCGTTGAAATAGAAAGAGATTTTGAATCAAGTCTAATATCTGCCCGGCCGGGCAGATATTAGACTTGATCTTCGCAACAAAAAAAGTTAGGGTTAGGGTTAGGTGATAATTACTGAGCCCCATCACTCAGTAATTATCACCTAACCCCGATAAGAGATTACTAACCCTAACCCTAATCCGGGAAGATATTAGAGTTGATCCAGAGATTTTATTTCTTGAAGACTTAGCTCTGTCAGAAAAAAGTCGTAGGGGAAGCAAAAGAATACGAAAGTTTTAATCTTTGAAAATATTAATAAATAAGGAATATATCAAAATTAACAATGGTTTATCGCATTTACAACATAAGAGATAAAATGAAATAATAGACAAAACAAAAACACAACTCAATATAATACAAATAAGTCAATTAAATATAAATACACTTTCATTCAAGCATTGATAAATTGATGAATTTACCTGTACACGTCCTTCCGTTCCCAATAAATCCGGGTTCACATTGACAATTGTAGGAGCCAGGCACATTAACGCATGCGGCTTTTTGATGACATCTACTGGTTCCTTCTTCACATTCGTTTACATCTTCATGCAAAACAACAAGATTTTGTAAAACAATGGATGGAATCATTGAAATATTTTTAAACGACGGTTTTTGCTCGCAGGAAATTTTACTATGAAACACACATAATCGTTTATTCGTTTCACCTTCTTTTTATAACACCACAAAGCGTGTCACAATTTTGCGATGCCCGCCCCCCCAAACAATCGCCAGGGAAACAGACCCACTTTCGTACTACCGCAACCGTGGTAAACCACTGACAGCACTGAATGTTTCGAGAATCGAACCCAGGCCGCATTAATGATAATTAATACCTTTTTAAATAAAATCTAATTGTTCATATAAATCGATGGGATCAGGTTTCCTTTAAATGCAATTAAACAATGAGCATAGACCAGGAACAAACTCACCCATGCAAACGGGGGGTTCTTCAGACCACTTTCCATTGTCCAAACACTGAAGTCGTTTCCTTGTTTCCGGTCGAATTTCCCACCCTTGTTTGCAGTTATATTGCACCACACTTCCGGTTGGGCGGGGATGCTTTCCGGAAGGCTTGTATTCTCCGTTTTCAATCGGAAATGGAAAAGGACATTTGACATCGGCTAAAAATATATGTTATTTAAGAATACAAAAGCATTCAAAATTTTTCTTGTATATCAGCAATAATAATTTTATAAAACTGAAGCGAAAAAAATGAATTTATTTTAAGTGTTTCGCTGCTTCTATGGAGAACTTACCGCATACATTCAATGCGTTTAAGCGGGTTTAATTCATAACAAATCTATAATATTCATATTTTGATAATTTTACAGTGACGCCTGATGTCACATTGAAACTATGTTGATGTTTTTGCATAGCATTGCATTCCAATCACATAGTATTGCAGTGCATAACCTTGTATCATATTACATTACATAACATCGCATAGCATTGGATTGCATAATATCACGTAAATAGTAGCTCAGTCATTCAACTAATAAAGCATTAAAACTCCCTTGCTTGACGTTCAGCATTATAATAAAAGTGTAAAAAAATATTAAAAGCCCTTTGACTTGAAAACCTCGCGGTTCACTAGATGCTGCCCAATGTTGAACATAGTGTTTTTACCTGTTTTGCTTGTAATTATACTAAAATGTGATTATAATTACTATTGCTATCTCATTACATCGTATTAAATCATATCTCAAAGCACTGCACATTTAGCTTCTTATCAGAGGTGGGCATTTTTCCCCAATTAAAATGCGCAAGGAGTTTTTTATAATAGTGAAGTGCAACGCAAATTGGGCAATTCAATAAATGAAATCGTACAGCGCAGCGGAACTAGCGCAATGTGATTTTTAAATTACGTCAAACACAGTGCAAGTAGCGCAAAGCAATTCTTAAATCATGTTAAGCACTGCGCAACTAGCACATTGTGACTTTTTAAAATTATGTTAAGCCTAGCGCAGTGTGATTTTTAAAGTATGTCAAGCACAGCACAAGTCCAATACAATGTTTAAATCACATAAAGAAAACTTGCTAACGTCTTGTTTGAAAAAAGTAAAAATTCTGCAGGCCTACGTTGAAAAACAACCAAATACATTGTGCTTTCGCAAAATAGAACAATATAAAGCGATATTAAAATCATGTCTCTATTAAAATTTCAAGCGGACAGCAATGTCTTGGCATCTCCGGAAGCAGGCCGGCGTAATTGCTTGACCTATATATAGCGCCTCCAGTGCTTTCCTGCGAGTAAGGAGACTAAATATAGAAATTAAAACAAAATAAAATAAAAATGAAAGTAATTTTTTTATTTGATGCGCGGCGCAATAAAGGACAAATAGTCATCGCTGTCAAAAAAAGTATGAAAGCGCAGCGCAACTTCGGCAATTGTGCAAGTTATGGAAGTTGCACTTCGCGTTTCACCTTGCACAGCGCCCACCTCTCTTTCCAACCACAATGCTGTAGTACATTTTATATAGTAAAGATTAAGGGACCTGTGCATTTGAAGCCGTTTCCATTGTAGCCCTTGCGACAGGTACACTTGAAGCTTCCGACTATGTTGATACAGGAAGCGTATTTGTGACAGGGCGACTTCTTCGCGCATTCATCAATGTCTAAAATAAACAGAAATGACTTAAAAACCTTTGGAAAACTGAATGAAAAAACTAAATCGAAGTGAAACTAAATGTATGACATCTATAATTGGTAGAATGTTCTAAACTATGTATTAAATAAAAAGCACAAAAACTACACAAATTTTGGACATTTTTAACTGTGATAGAACTTTACAAGGTATTTTCATTAAAACGTACAATTTTTACATATCGTACTTCAATATAAGACCAGAATAAAATAATATTTATATAAATTTCTGATATTTAGTGGCATTACCTCTGCAAGGACTCCCAGCATAGCCTTTCAAGCAATGACATTTCCAGTGGTTACGACCAACACAAGTGCATATTTCATTAGACGAAATCCGTTTCAATTTCTGATCTGTTAAAAACAATTCACGCCAATGGATTTAAAAATTGATAATCAAAATAAAAAAAAAAATTTATTGGTATTAATTCTAAAAAATAAGACTTGTTTTAAGTTGTAATAATTGAGAACAAAACAAAATGAAGAGAGGAATTCAAAATATATCATTAATTTCAAGACAATCGATGAACTTAGTAAGAAGCAGAAAAATTTTATCTCAAATTTATTTCATAGCAAAGAAATAAAAGGTCCCAAAATCCCAACAGCACCAAACTGCACCAATGGGATTCCATAAAGAATCTTCGCGAACATACTTTGGCTAATGTAAGTGCCACCTTCTGTGCAACCACATTGACTAGGTGGGACGCAAGTGTTTCCATCCCTTAAATACCCGAAATCACAAACGCAGTCTTCCACGTGACCGGAAGCAGCACAACTTGAAATAAAAACATTGAATTTAAAGTAATTTTTAGCGTTTTTTAAATTGTTCAAAAAAAACTTTTTTATTGTTTAAAAAAAGATACTTTAGTCTCAAAAATATATACATGTATAAATTATCTAAAATAAATTGCAAAAACTTTTAAAATTTTTTATCAAGAACCGAAATAAAATGCTTTTGCTTCAAAAGACAACAAAATTTTAAAGTTTGAAGCAGTAAAACCATTTAAATTATATTTGCTTTTGAACTATGTACAGCTTACTTTGCGGAAGCGTAAGGATTAAAACAGGAGTCGGAACACGGAGAAGCACATCCTTCGTAGTGACTGTTGGCCGGACAGGAAAGTGTTGGAAATCCTGTTTGCTTCCTCCAGTCGCATAAATCGACTCCGTGTTCTTGACATTGATGAGCATAGATGGCCAATAACTGCAATAATAATTTTTAAAGGTTTATTTTTTAAACCAAACAAAATTTGTTAAGAGCAGTTGTTCAATAAAAAAAGCTAGTTTTTTACTAATTTTTAAACAAGCAACTTAACGATAAAATAAGTGGCTAAAATTTTTTTCTTTTTAGAAACAAGCTCAACCAAATTGCAGTAAATATCCAAATATAACTTGACATTTTTTGAGATGTTATTGTCATTAGTTATCTCGTTAAATATTTGCTTTCAGTTTGTTGCAAAATCACAACAATCATTAAAAAATTTCGGCAAAAATGTATAATAAAATAATCAACGTCTAGAAATACATTGTAAATCGATAAAATTTTAATGTAACCACTAAGCTCTGTTTCACTGTACTAATATTAATAAAATTATAACCGTTTAACTTACCTCTTCAAAAATACCTCGGTTTCCACTGGTAGCACATAGATCAAAAACACACTTTTCAAAAAAAAGCTTTGTCTTTACAAGCGCGTGGCAAGCTTTAAACACACCTTTCCCGTTAACTAAAACCCCACAGTATTTGGAAGATCCCCTGCAATTAAAATTGATCTCGTTTTGAAAGATTTTTGGCGTAAAATACAAGAAAATATACAAACCATTTTTGTTTGTCTTTTTTCGAGCAGGTAATAACAGGTGGGGTATTAGATGAACATTTCCCCACTTGATAGCTCATAGCAAATTTTTGAAAGTTCTTTGTTATTTTTCCTGATTTGGTTTCTAAATCATCATCTTTTTTCCCGTTGCAATTTCCACATAAACCGTGAACCTAAACAAATTTTAAAAACTCGACAAGGGATAATTACTGTGTATCGAAAATTGCGATGGGTTCAAATAAATCATTAAAAAAACAATTGCAAGTCGCAAGATTTAACGTTCTGCAAAATTTTTCGATGCAATAAATACAAAAAATGCACATTCAAAAAAGCAAAAAACTGGCAAAATTGTTGTCCATTGGTTTAATAATAATGAATATAGTGGCTTAAGCTGTGAGAAAATTTACATCCTTGTTTACTACCATTCAAAATAAAAATGTATGAATAAATCTTTACCACGTACCAAATTGCGATAAACGTTCGAAACCCTGATTTTAACTCCGTTTCCATTGAACGACACAAATAAGCCGTAGATGGTCTTGAGGTACACATACCTCCCGGATTTACCAACCGTGTAAAAACGCGATTCATAATCTTCAACCATGTCACCGTTTATCTGGAAAATAACCATGGTACAAATTTATATATCGAAAGAGTCTGTGTAAATATTTCTACAAACTGCATTTTTTACTCTAAAATTGACATTAAAGTTACAGTTTAGCGGTATTTTTCTTCTGAAGCATCATCAACAAAACGAAATAAGGCATAGTAAGTCCATGAATTTACTGTAAATGGGAAAAGCTTTTAGGCTATGAATCAGATATCGTTAAAAAGTAAAATTAGTTTATTTGTCATAATGCTTTTAATATTATATTTACACATGACAATATAATAGAAAGCCTAACAAATAGAAAGGCTTCTAAGATTATTGCATATCAACATAAAGTAAATTTGTTTATTTCAATTTTTCATAAATTAAAAAAAAAATTCATATTACCTTGGCAACTCTGTTTTTTTCCAATTTAATTTCAACAATTTCTCCTTCGAACAATTGAATCGTGACGTGACGTAGATAAGAAACGCGCTTGTTCCGACCTCTATGTTCGTTTTTAGCCATGACGGAAAACCACATGGGGTCGTTTTTTGGAATTCCTTTTGTTTTGGCCATGTAATACGTGCAAGTGCCCATAAAATCAAACCAACCACTTCCATCAAAGGTCATATAATGGGGATCCCCCCATGCTTTGCAAGTCCCACATGCTGAAAAATGTACACCATAAAACTATTCAACAAAATAAGTTTTTGCAGTTACTTTTTAGTATCAAAAAGAGTGTCAAAATTTTTAGTTTTAAGCTTGATTATAAGGTTTAGAAAAAACTGTCAAAAGCTTAAACTGAGAAATTTAAGTGAGACTTTTTGTTGCTGTTTCAAATCCAATTAACAGTTCATCGATCAATAAAAACATCACGCAAATATTTTGGAAAGATCATGTGACGCTAAATCGAATACTTGAAGGCATGACTAGCAAGTAAATACTCGTACAATTAATCAAAACTATTTAATTGTTCGATTTCAATAAAAAAACCTCAAGATATCTATACTACTATCTTCTTGCGTTTTATTCACTACATTTTGATAAAGCCAAGTTATTTGTTGGTCAAGTTATAACCGGTATTATTGCTGTAGAACTGAGAAAAACTACAATTAGTGGATAAAAAACTTCGATAAAACGGTAAAGCAAAATTTAAACCGTGTTATATATAACTTATTTTTTAACTTCCGATAAAGAACACTCTAAAAATAAATGCGGCCTAAAAAAAATTACAAATCAAATTTTCAAAAAGGGTTTAATTGTCATCGTAGCTTTTGTCAAGACCAGTAAGGATTATGACTATGCAGCCTCCCATCACATTACCAACGTCAATTTCTGATTAAAAAGGAACCGAAAACTCACCTTTTGAAACGCAAGCTATCCTTCCTTTGTTATTTCGACCACATGTTTCACCTTTTCTGCATTTTGACCGCTTGCAGGAGATCTTGCCTTTCTTGCATCGGCAACGTTTATTGCAAGACGATGTGGTGAAAAAACTTTCCCCCGACTACGAAAAAAAAAACTTATAAATTAACAAGTAAATAGAGATTGTATTCAAATAAAAGTTTTCAAAATTAATAAATACTTTATACATACTGGCTACATTGTCAGGTTATTTATCATTCGCAAGACTCAAACTCAATAGTTTTTATTGTGACATCATAAAATTTATTTGTGATGTCGTTTGTTAATGGCTCGCAAATTAAACCTTCCAAAGTGATCAAGAATTTTGTAACTTTGTGACTCTTATCGTATGAATCAAAACAAATTATACGATATAAATAGCAAAAATTCTACAAAAAGCAGAATTTCAAAATAACAAATTATTGATATGAGATGGTACAGCTTGTTTAAAACTTAAGAACATTCTTAAATAATGTTTTTAAGTTTTATTTATAACTATTTTTATGACGTGACGTAGCAGGCTAACAGCATATCCAGTAAATTGAGCGAGTTTCTAATAATCGAATATACTAATTTTGTAATTGGTTGCTCATCCAAGAAAGTTTTAAAAGATACCGATTCATAAATTGCCAATGGGACAAGAAAGGTTTAGAAAGATTTAAGGTAATTTGCAGTTAAAACGAAGGAATTATTGTTATTTGCACAGACATATTCAAGCGTCCTGAATTGTTCTTTGCTGCTCTTCATGTTTTTGTTGTTAATGAAAGAAGTCTGGTGCTTTCTACCTCTCAGGCTAGTCGAAAGAAAATTTGTTTAGCATAAAGTTCCTGTGTTCCTGTAAGAGCTTGACAAGAAAGAGTTCTGCTCTAAATACCTTCGATTAGTGTTGCATAGAAATTTTTGCTTTCTGTTGTATTCATCAGCTGGTGGAAAGGCACTATGTAGGAGTCTCAGGTTCGGCTATGAACATTTGCAGAGGTGGACATTTTTAATACTTTCGGAAAGCGCAGCACAATTTGCGCAATGCGATTGTGAAATTCATGTACTGTAAAGCGCAGTGTAGACTGTTTTAAAACTATATTAAGCGCAGCGCAACGTGATTTTTAAATCAATTAAAACGTAATGTAGTTTTTTAAATCATATACGCAGCCTAATTGGTTTTCCTATCGCCTACATTGAAAAACAACCATAGTAGATTGCGCTTTTGCAAAATAAGACTACAATACACTCTCACCCATTCGCGGTTCACCGTTTGCGGCCTCGAATACTCATTGATTTTGCTCTCAAAGTTTTTTTTTCATAATTTCGACAATTTCGTGAATTTCTTGACCATTCTTGAGCAGAAAAAGTTTTTGGTGTGTTATATGTTTATTCATCATCATCATTCATTATTGGTATATACAATAAAAACGACTGTCTTTTATTGCTTGACAATTGTCTGAGTAAGACTGTCTTTAGAATGCTTTTGACGTATATAATATCATATATAGGCGTTTTAAAACTGCATCAATAATTTGCGGATTTTCGGAATTCCCGGGAGGGAAAGAACGTAACCCCCGCGAATAGCAGGGAGATACTGTATATAAAGTGCAGCGCAACAAAGTCCAATCGATTTCTTTGATCTTTGATGCGCAGCGCAATAAAGCGCAAATAGTCTTTTTATTGCTTAGTGCGCAGCGCAATTTAGCCAACTTAAAATTCTCTAATCATTAACGCAGGTCAAAGTGCGCAACGCTTCTATAAAAAGTATGAAAGCGCAACGCAACTTCAGCAATTGCGCAAGTTGCGGAAGTTGCGCTCTGCCCACCTCTGAGCACTTGCCCTATAATGCTGAACTTTAACGTTCACGATTAGTCCGAGCAATTTCATCTGGGTAAATAGAAGCAATTAATTGCAAAAATGCGACATGCACAAACCATTGGATGGCAAATCTCCCTCAAAACAGTTAAAAAAGCGTCTAAGCTTAGATTGTTTTCATAAATTTTTTAAAAACAGCGATAGCGACATGCTGTACTACTTGGTTTAGAGTCTTAATCAAACAAAGAAAAAAATTAGAAAAAAGTTAGCCATAAAAATAAAAAAACAAATAACTGTCACCGTTTAACCTTTTAAATGCGCGAGTAAATTTCTTAAATTAAAAATATTTTTTAATAAAGAGCACCTTTAAGATGCACAAGTAAAGTTCGACCCTATGGCGAGAAATAAGGTTCGATCAACGGTTGAGCCAAAAAGACAAGCCTAAAAGCTGAACGGATTTTACAAAGAGAATACTACGTCAAGAAAATCTCTCAATATAAAAATATCATCGTTTCTTCGCACGGTCCACACAAGCAAAAATAAACAGTGATCGCGCTTTGACGAAAAGTAAGCCAACGCCACCTCACCATGTAGTATTTTCCGTCCCGGTAACATCCGCAATTACTCCGCTTCACGCAAACGTCACCGGACAGGATATAGCCCTTGTTGCATTGGCACCCTTCAACACAGCGCTTGTCGCACTTGGGAGGCCTGGGCCTGGCACACGTGGGCTGGCACCTGCTCATGCAGAACTTGTAGTAGGAGTTAGGGGGACAAATGAGAGCTGCAAAATCAAAAAGTCAGCTAAAGAAACTTGATCAATGATCGTATGCAATGGGGGAATAACCTTTTTTGGACATCAGTATACATTTTACAACCAAATCAAAATTTTGAACTTGCAGAAGAAAATAAACAATAAAATACATTTTTCTTTACAAAATGTAACTTGAAAATATGTTTTTATGCATTTAAAATACTTTACGATTGTTAATAATACTTCTTACGTGTATTTGCGTCTTTACGCCATTTGTTGCATACGGAAACGTCATAATCTCGGCAAGTTGCAACGTACGCGGCGACATTGCCGGCAAGAGCTTTTCGAACGTCATTGTACGCACATGCGTCAAACACGCAATCCTATCAGTAATTAAAAAAACGATTACGACGTAATTCAGTCAAGAGAGAAAAAGCTAATCTTTACAAATAATTAAGCGAAAAGTACGGAGCAGTAATTTGATATACTGTATTTTTAAACATTTTTCTCAAAAGGTCACCCTCGCCTCGTAGACAATGTCCCGAATCACGCCTTGCGCATGGTTGCCTGGATGCCTGCGTCCCATTCCCACGGACCACTTACCCATACTTTAAGGCATCCAGCCAGCTGAGCTTCGCCAACTAGGAGCGACACTTTCCTTGGCTTAACGTGAATCTCTGGACCCTGATCATATCTTGTATGGTCGTTTAAGTGGGTTCTTAGATGCTCGCCAAGAGAGACTAAGACCTAGACACCCGTTGGTGCCAGCTGCGCGGAATCTTTTGGACAACCTTGCCGGAATTGCATCCGCGCTTCTCAGTGGACCAATCATAGATGGAACGCGGAGTACTGCGAGAACACATCCAGGCTCCGTGTTTTCATACCCAGGACCAGTGCTAGGCCTGGTGGGATGAGCTTGCCCCGAAAAGCTTGGGTTAAGCTCAATCCCCTGCAAACTGGTGCTGGGCGATTCCATTCGTCCATGCACAAATGGGGTATCGCTCCTTCATCGAATTGCGAGTGCGGCGCCGCTGAACAAACCGCAGACCATGTTCTAACAGTGTGCCCTATACATCGGGCACCACATGGAGCACGAGGTCTGACGGTTTTGGATGACGAAACTCGATACTGGCTTAACACTATCGCTGCCAGCATTTGATCCGGGCAGTACAGCAGCCTGGGGTAAAGGATAAACATTGCCCCAGTCCTGTTTGTGTCTGACCTGGAATGAATCCCCTTCCAAACGAAGACGACAACGAAAAGGCCAGAGAAAAGTCAAAAAGATAAATGCTCTTCTACAACGGCATACAAGGACATTAAAAAAAAAAAAAGTAACAAGGTATTACTGGGAGGAGAGAGCAATTTAACTGTTTTTAAAAGGGTTCTGATGTTACCAATACTTGAATAAGTTAGTTGGTATATAAATGAATAGCACTCATTACAAGTTTTTACAGCTATAAATTTAAAATGTTGTTAAATAAAAAATTTTTATTCTTTTACAAAGTGTAAAATTAAACTCTTAACAATCAAGTCAGCGATAATACGTTGTTATGACGATATATTCCGCAGTTTTTTTTTACAAAGACTTGCTCAGTTTTTATTTAAAAAGTTATTTCATTAAATCGTAAAACTTTTGTTGTTACAACTAACTCATGAAATGCATGAAAAATATCAATTTTCGCAGCTTATTTGTAGTGTTAGCTGATTCGCTAATGTGTGAGTAGAAAATAAACTACTTCAGCTAATCGTTGCTTGTTATTTTAGAAAATAAACTACTTCAGCTAATCGTTGCCTGTTATTTTTTAATTCTTAAGAAAATCAACTAAAAGTCTTTTAATCTACCTTATTTCAACTATTTGTATAGTTTTTCTTCAAAAGTTTTAAGGTAAAAGCTTTTAGCAGAGGGTTGCGAGATCTTTTAAAAAGGGCGAAACTTCAACGTATGCACTTTAGCAAGCAAACGTTAAAAAATTTTAATTTTTTTAGGACGAAGTTTTGACTGAATTCATTTAAATTATTAATTATTGGGAAATGAAAACATATGAGTTTCCTATAAGTGCAATGCACCGAAAAGATCGAGACTCACTTGTCTAGAGCAGTTAAAAAGTGGGTAAATTTGAAATTAAACACCACGGTAAAATTCAAATGCTCAACAAAATAAATAACAAATATTAACAACTGTAAGATAGGTGTATAAAAACATAAAATTTAAAAAGAAAGCAACCGTCAACCTCGATAACTTTCTTATAAGACTTCTTGGTACGACCGAGCTCAAAAAAGTCATTTTTAGAACTTTCGTTGTTTTGCTTTGATCAATTTTATTTAGCTATTTTTTACAGTCAAATTAAGATAGCAGTTTTGCTTTTTGACATAAAAATATTTCAATTTAGCAAAAAAACTAGTAAAACGACATGGATAGGTACATAAACAGCTGAATTACTGACCTCGTAGAATTGTTTAGGAGGAATTTTCGCGTGACACTTCGAAAAGCAGCCCTTCGGTCGAGTCAAGATAGAACAGCGTCGAACGAACAGAGACTTTCGTTTGCCTTTGCAAATGTCAGTAGGGCCCGGGCTGGCTTTCTTGCAGCTGAAGAAATGCGTAAAATCGCAGTCATTTACCGGCTGAACTTTGAACTCAACGACAGTGCACTCGAATGCACCAAGCGCCGTTGAAATGGCGCTGTGATCGATGTGGTCAGAAATCAATTCCTGACCACGTAGTGCAGTGATGACTTTGGTAAAGACACTTTGTTACTTTTTTCTCCTTGGTGGCCTTAAAATACCAGCTCGATATTATGCCCATACCTGTTTACATAACCCTACAAACTTAGAACGGAATAGCAATATTCTTGACGTAAAGCCAGTTGGGGTAATCGTTTAACCTTTGCTCTAAGTTTAATTCTTCTACCGTTGACCTGCGATTTTAAAGGGTAAAATAAATATGATAATACGACGTGGGGCCATTGACACAGACGAGCAAATCTTTTAAAGCGAGGAAAAAATTGTGATCAAACAACAATTGCTCCAACACCTTAGCAATTTAATAACTTCTTAAAGGATAATCGAAATAATTGACAATAAATTGTAAACAATGTAATTTAAAAATTATGTTTTCTTAAATACATGTAGTGGGGCTGAGTTAGGGGAGATATTTTTGACGATTTTTTTTTAATTTAAACCTTTTTGTAACCTTTGCTTCACTTTTAAAGCAAAAAGGGTTTTGCAAAGTAAAGGAAGGCACCCGAAGCATTTATCAAGAATATTACGGTATAACATGTACATAACGAGATTGGGCACCACTGATGTAGCCTAAGATTATGTAACTGGTCAACTTCCTTTAGCACACTATTTTAATATATTAAGGGTTTTGACAACTGAGCAAAGACACCCGAAATACTTAGTGGCCTACTAAGAATTTTTGAAAAAGAGGCATGCAAACACAATCAACTATCCTTAGTGGAAAAAGTTTTTTCAAGTCTCTGATTTCTCGATGTTCGTCGCAAAAATTTAATGTCCCCCCCAAAAAAGGTCATTTAGAATCAGTCTCTGATTTCTCGTATTAGTGATCTCCACTTGGGGTCATGGCACAATGCCCCCTCCTTAAATAAGCTACTGAAAGTATTTCTCAAGAATAACCTACGGTACCACACGAAAAAAGGTTGGGCACCACTGATGTAGCCTAAGATTATGTAAGAGGTCCACTTGCTTCAACACGCTATTTTAATACATTAAGTGATACATGATGTTGTTTTAAAATTTGGACTTACTTTTTCTTTGTTTTTGTTTGGAATTGATTTCCAAACGCTGTTGGGTTTTTGATAATCTTTTTAGAGCTGCGACTTTTAAAGTCATCGTCAGGGTTGCCATTAAAATTTCCGCATAAGCCTAAATATTAAAATCATGTAATTGTTTACGAAAATGTCCTGTGGTCCGTTCCATCTACCTTCAATTTTATTGGAAAATGCTTTTGGCAAGCCGACTTTGATGTAAGCATTCCCGTCATAAACTACTTTCAATCCAAACGCAGTGGTTAGTTCGACAAATCGACCGACAAGAGAAATCGTTAATCCGTTGCTTTTTCTACTTACAGGACAGTTTACCATTTCTTTGTTCACCTAAAAAACACTTCTGTTACACTTAGAAGCTACTATGGAAGACAATATAAAAAACTTTAGTTGTTTATTGAATACCAAAGCAAAAGAATATCTGAAGAGATTGCTTTAAGATTTTAGGCCAATTATGACCCTAAAACAACAAAACCTTTATCCAGAGGTGATGCAACCATGCACACTTGTTCTTAAAAATCTCTTCTTATCTTAATTGCATGCCATAATGTTTATCGTTTTGTTGCCTCTTCCTTTTTCTGTTCTGCTTTCTACTACTTACAAATTTCCTACTTCACTATGTTTTTTATGGCGGAGCTGAAATAAAAGATACTGATACTGATACTAATACTGATACTGAGGTAGGACAACAGGAGTTACAGCTACCATCAATCAATCTTGATTCTTTAACAATTTTAAGAGCATTTTCATAGGCACATATTTGTAATAAAATAAACTTAAAAATTAGTTATATTGATCCCCCAGCGACTGGTGGCCTCGCCAGATTCTCGGATTTACCCTCCTCATTTGAAAATCTCGTGTACGCTTATACTATTTTCGAAATCTCAACTTTGCCAATTTGGCTAAGGGAAACTTTGCCACGGATACGTTCCTTCAGCTCTCTCGTTCTGGAGATAGCCCTGCGACCGACATCAAAATAAAGATCGCTTCTTAAATGTCGGCTAAGCTTTTGAGTGATGTCATTTTACCTAATAGCTCTAAAAGAGGGGTTGCCAAGTGGTGTGTTAGTACAAGAGCGTCGCAATATATTGTGATAAACATATTTAATATGGGTTCGTCAAATATTTCTCAAAAAGGATGTTTTGACGTTCAATCATATTTACTTCAAAAGACAAGTGAAAACCAAAAATAAAAGAGTCTTCACTTAACGTTTCAATAAAAACTTCAATTCGAACTTCAAATAAAGACTTTTTTGTTACTAGATAATGATTTAATTTTATGATGCAACTAGATTATTACTTTGATCTTTCTTCCTTTGGTCATTTCAATAACAAGAGATTTTCCGATTCTGACATAAACTTTTCGGAGCCATGCCACCCTTTTGTTTCTTCCTCTGTGTTCATTATCAACCTAAAGACGTTTGACGTATTCAACAGAGAAATTTATTCAATAAAAAAAATTCTTTCCTTTAATTACTTTTAACAGCTTATGAACCACAAATCGATTTTACAAAACAGTAAAAACTTTATCATATATTTTTCAATAACTAAACAAAGTTGACATGAACGACTACATAGTTTTGATGTTGTAGCTAGCTGAAATCTTCTTTTTTTTTCAAACCAAAACACAGAGAACGTACATTACGTCATACACCAGACCAGGGCAAGACATACGATTTTCGTTTCTTTATGTTTGTCAGCTTCTATCATAGCTGTAAAGAATCAATAAATTCATTAAATAAGTTTCTTACTTCGATTACAAAATGCTGAGTTCCACTTCTTGGCAGTGTTTTGACCAAGACGTAAGAGCAAGTTCCCTGGAAGTCAAATTTCTTCCGATCGAAGGTCGTATAATGGGGATCCCCTACTGCTCGACAGTAACCAAATTTGGGTAGAGAATTTCCTGAAAAGATGACGCCGGTGAAAAACCTTTTTTCTTCAACAAAATAAATCTATGGATAATTTGGATATATTAAAAATATGCTCAAACGGGGTGGTAATAGTAAAAGTTTTTTCTGACATTGTTTATAGAATTTTTTCATAAGGTCGGTCAGAGTGCTAAACTTTCGTTTTTTTTCTTAACTGTTTGGTCGCTGGACAGTGTGCACATTACACTACAATAGCTTTGCGATAATGTTATAATGCACTGATTGAACAAATTAGTCTGTATATGCTTTTTAATTGGAGAAAATAATTTGGACAGATCGGGGTCAGAATGCCATTATTCTGTTTTTCAAACAATTTGTTTTATTTAAATGGAAAAACTTATATTAATATCGAAAAGCGTTTTTAAATCAGCACGAGAACCATAAAGATTTGTTAACGATTTCGTCAAAGTTAATTTTATGGAACATGTTAATATTAGAAATAATTTTACAACTTTTTGTATTTGAAGCTACTTGTTGTTAGAGTTTGGATGTTTCTGAAATGTGTCAGTTAAAAGAATAAGATTCTGAAATCTTTTCTAACTGAGTCTAGGTGTATCAGCCTAATAAAGTTTTGATAGTGCATTTTTATTGAATTAATTAAAAATTTTAAAGAGTAACATACCTTTGCATTTGAAACCATTTCCAGTGTAGCCTTTCTTGCATTTGCATTTAAAACTACCTCGAGTGTTTTTGCAGATTGCATTTCGGTGGCAAGGCTTTCTTCCGCATTCATTAATGTCTGAATACCAGACAATACAATTATTTGTAATCGTTTTAAATACGAAAAAATATTAGTTTATAATTCTCCGTTTTATTTTTGTTTTTTCTATCTGAAAAAAACACATGTTTTTCCTACCATAAAGCAAAACACAATCTTTAAGTGTTTTAGTTTACCAGTTACTTGACTTTACCGTGAATTGTTTACAAGTTGATTAAAACACACGTGTCACAAAAGTTGGATTTATTACAAAGTAAAGATGTTCAACAAGGCTTTATAACATAATTACAAGTTTACAAATTTAAATCCCAATTCCCAATTAAATTACCTTTGCACGGTTTTCCACTAAAACCTTTTTTGCACGAGCATTGAAACCTGTTAAGACCTTTGCATTTGCACAGTTGATTGGTGGAATGACGCACAAATTTTTTTCCTGAAAATAGCAAAAAATTGAATTTGAAACGGCTGATAGCGTTATCTTTTGTTACCAAACCAAACGTCTAACAGAACAAGCTAGTCCAGCAACAATATATTCTACAATTTATTAAAAGTTATTGAGAGAGTTTACTCATTTGTTTCCAGATATTGGTGAGTAATACTTAGAAAATATTCAAGATTTTTTACTCTTTTGTTGTGCGTATACGTGCTTTTTTAAATCTTTGAGAACTGTACTTCTTATCTTATTTTTAACTGATTATTCATTTAGACCCAGTATAAATCTAACCTTGACTGACATATAATCCATCAACATTACAACCACATTTATTAGGACGAACACAATTATTTCCGTCGCGCAAAAAACCAAAATCGCAAACACAATCTTCCACGTGACCAGAAATGGGACATCTATAAAATAAAAAATTGATTTAATACTTATAACTTGGTCAAATGTTTACAGTAATGTTAGCTAGCATCAATCCTCTTTACTGAAAGATCATCATAGAGGAGTCAAATCAAGAGCATTTTTTGGGAAGTAGCCTACAAAAATAACCAAAAACCCAAATAAGAACTTTCAACGGAACAGCAATATTTTGGCCTCTATAAAAAGGTCAAAAAGATCGCTTAAATTTTGCTCTAAATTTAACGCCTCTATCTTCACCCAGCAAGTCAAGAAGATAAAAAATTGATATAATGGTTATATCACAATGACTTTACTTCGCGGAAGCGTAAGGATCAAAACAGGAGTCAGAACACGGAGAAGCGCATCCTTCATAATGACTGTTAGCCGTACAGGAGAGTGCTGGAAAACCAGCTTTTTTCCTCCAGTTGCACAATTCAACACCACGTTCTTGACATTGTTGTGCATATGTGGAAATAGCCTGAAACAATCGAAGTTATTATTTTAACAGAAACTTCCTATGTTTGTGAATACAATCAACTAAAATGTTGAATACCGAAATTCAATCACGCGGTATTCAATGCTATTTGTAAAAATTATTGCTAGCGGAATTACACAATTTATTTGTAGGGAAAGGAACGCCTATTCATTACGCTAAAGGCGGATTCTAACGGAAAATTGCTAAATTGATTTCCAAAATATTGCTCTGACTAGAAAAAAAAGCTAGCTAATCGACAACCTTTTCCACCTAATGAAAAGTTCTTGACCTCTTTTAAAATGACAAACAAGCGACGAACAAAAAAGCAGAACTCAAATCCTCGTCACCGCGCTGACGTAACAAGCAGCTTTTTTACGTAAATTCGTTTCAAGCTTTTCGCAATCGTGTCAAAACGCGCAGTGGGAATGTGTAGTTTTTGGTCGCGCCAAAATGGCGTCAAACGTATGAATTGACGCGAGAACGACGGCAGTAAGAATTCGCCTAAACACGGAACAAACTTCAACGACCTGTGATTGTTAGGCGTAAGCAAAGATAAACAAAGCAAACAGTTAGGTAAGGTCGGTCAATAATTGGCTTCCATAGGATTTTAAGTCTATCAGTTGTAAATCATTGGTTCAAATCCTGGTAACGGGCATCGTAGTTTGTAGAAATCTGGTGTTTCTGCAACAATTACGCACCCCCAAAATCAACAAATGCTTTATTTAGTTACATTAGTGAATAAGTATTGTCGTGTCGTTCCTAATTCCAAAGCTGGAAGTCCGGTTTTGATTTTCGGGTCGACACAGAGGTGCAACATGTCGACCATTGCAAACAGAGTACCAGGCTCGAGATTTTTTGCTCTTCAGGCGCATTGTTGAAGAGATTTAACGGCGAACTGGGAGCTTGACGGTATTAAACCAGTAATAAAAATTTAGTTATTATCATTAGTAGCAGAAAATAACATTTTACCTCAAGTAGTATGCCACGGTCTCCGAGCGTAGCGCAAAGGTCGAAAACGCATTTGTCAAAGAAAAGTTGACTTTTAACAACTCTGCGGCAAGGTTTGAAGACTCCAAGTTGAGTAATGGCGCCACAATATTTTGCAGAAGACCTAGATCAGTAAAATGTTTACATTCAAATTTGAAGGTTTTTTGCAAGTTGTTGTATGCAAGCATTAAACTAAAGATAAAATTCGGCGGCATTTGTAAAAATAACAAAAAAAAAAGAATTTCGAAGCTTAAAACGTAAGTGCTCTGTTCACTTTCGATAATTTTTTTTCAATTGAAATTTCAATTTAACTTTTTTTGAAAATGGCTTGAATGTGAATATTAGTCGAGATACGTACGTATATTTATTCGTTTTATTACAGGTTTGCCCTTTCCCAAGCTTCACCAAAATCGAAAAAAATTTATTAGCAGTGGCATCAGGTTCATAGACGTAGGAGCCGGAGGGGGGCAACTGCCGCTCCAAGATACAAACAATTTGGGCAAAATCAGAAATTTTTCGGGCACAATTATTTGGTCAGGAAAAAGGTACCCAATTTAGAAGGATCAAAACCACTGAGAAAAAGCAACTATGATTTAATGTGAAGATTTTTTTTGTTTCTAATAGAAAATGTCAAATGTACGTGCGCATTTGCTAAGCATTGTAACGTCATAGAGGGTTTTTTGGAAATTTTAAATTCGACATTTTGAACATTCGACATTTTAAACCACTACGCTTTTTTTTGGTCTTCAAAACTTTACCTGGGAAAACCAATCATTTCTTTTCCAAATACAACTAAAAATGCAGGTAAAGACAAATAAATACTACGGTACTTTACATTAAATTAGAGTGGTATTTCGGCATCTCGGAGAAATACTGTAGGCATTTGTCGAAAAAATTTGGGGAAAAATGTATTTCCTCTCCCAATTTTTTGGGCTCGTGCGACTTGGAGCGGGTTAATCTACTTAATAGGGGAAACGTTGAACGGAGGACGAAATCGGGTGGATGTTATTCCGTTTCTATTATCTTTCTGCTCTTGATTTCTTGTTGATAAAAGGCTAATTTAAATTTCACAACGGAAATTCTTTAGTTCAAAAAATGAAAATAAAAGAATTCAAATGTCAATTATTGTAATCACTGTTAGTTTTGTTTTTTTATAATTCTCAGGCCAGTAGGTGAGAAATTGTAAAAAAATTTCATCTCTGTATGGAACTGCACGATTAGACAAAAGATAGCTTAAAAATCGGACTTTATGTAACTAACTTAACGATATTAGAGATGTTTAAAATAGTAGGTCACAAAAATTATATGGCAAGCCAGAATTGGAACCTTCAATTACAATTGATAACTAATTTTAAACCATTCAAAACCTTGAGCAATTGACTTAATTTTGAATACTAAAAAATAAAAAGTCCATGCTTAAATTCCACCGTAGACAATATTGAGTTAAACAAACCATTTTCGTTTGTCTTTTTTCGAGCAGGTGATTGGAGCCGGCAGATCAGAAGAACATTTTCCAACTTGGTAGCTCATTGCAAATTTGTTAAAGTCCTTTGTTATTTTACCAGAATTCATTTCCAAATCATCTTTTTTGTTCCCGTTGTAATTTCCGCACAATCCACGAACCTGGTATTTGCAAATGATTACAAATCGTTTTCACTACAGTAAATTTCAAAGATTGCATAAACTCTTTTGAGTAAATTAATTTATGTAAAATGGTCTTAAGTATACCTTGTTTCGGTAACAATTTGGGACTTTAATAAGGGCTCCATTTCCTGTAAACAATACCAATAAACCATGTCTCGTGGTAAGGACCATGGACCATCCGGACCGGCGAACTTTAAAATGCGGGGATTCAAAGCTTTCCACAGCAACATCGTTGATCTATTTAATAAATTGTATTTAGTATTGAAAAGTAATTTAGACGGCTAATTCCATATTTTATTGTATATAATATAACAGTAGCAACCAGTACTTATGTTTGTTCTTTAATCTTTGTTTTTCTGTCAAGCAGAAAACGAGAGAAAATTTATTTTTTGTTTTAGTTTCAGCTCGCAATACTAATCGGGGCCCGCATAAAATTAATATTCCCCATGTATTGCAATCAAGCTTTTTATTTTATAACCCGGTCTAAGACAGGGTTTTTTCAAAATTAATCATGACGATTAAAAATAGAGAAAGTTATCACTTCGAATGGTTTGAGTAAACTTGAATAGCCCCAACAACTTTACCCAAAAAATAGGCGGGAAAACACGAAGACCGCAGATTGTCCAGCCTTATATTAAACGAAAGGTCACGTGACAGCATAAAAACCTATTCTATACAAGATGCATTCTAAAAAGCAAAACAAACCTGATTCGAAAACGCGGGATTGAAACAGTGTAAGCTTGAAATAAAAAAATGTTCTTCGGAAAACTACAGTATATAAAATTACCTTGGCAACTCTGTTTTTTTCCAATTTAATTTCAACAATTTCTCCTTCGAACAATTGAATCGTCACGTGACGTAAATAAGAGACGCGCTTGTTCCGACCTCTGTGTTCGTTTTTAGCCATGACGGAAAACCACATGGGATCGTTTTTTGAAATTCCTTTTGTTTTGGCCAAGTAATAAGGGCAAGTGCCCATAAAATCAAACCAACCACTTCCATCGAAGGTCATATAATGGGGATCCCCCCATGCTTTGCACACTGCAAACCCTAACAACGTTTCAACTGTTTAATATAAAATCTTGGAAACATGACAGGAAAAAAAAAGCGCGAGAACCTGATGGGATGCAGGCTGTTCTGCCATTTGTGTCCTTTCCGCAGACTTCTCCGCGACAGCACTTCTTCGATTTGCAATTGACTCTTCTCTTGAAACATTTGCATCTTCTGTTGCATCGGTTGCCTTCGTAGAAAACCTCACCGGACTGTAATTTAAAAATAAAAAAAAATAAAAAAAAAGTGGATAAAGTAGCACAAACATTTTTGACGTATATGAATAACCTGCCAAAAAATCATTCTTTTAATCGTACCAACTTAATTTACTAAGTTTTGGTAAAAATGGTTTTGTATTTTTTTCAATCCATTTAAATAATTTACAAAACTGTTTAAAAAATT
This sequence comes from Diplosoma virens, assembly GCA_963680785.1. Taxonomy (NCBI): domain Eukaryota; kingdom Metazoa; phylum Chordata; class Ascidiacea; order Aplousobranchia; family Didemnidae; genus Diplosoma; species Diplosoma virens. Next base: position 11,859,930 of record OY796889.1, on the reverse strand, counting down.
GAGTTCGTCAAAAGCTTCGCTCAAATCAATTTGTGACAAAAGCAGAAACTTTTGTTTAATCTTTTACAGCTTGGCACCTGGTTTGACGTGATTTTTTAAAGTTTATTAAATAGAATCGTGCAAGGCTTTCAGAGAAGAAAGGGTCACATGAATAAAAAAATGTATAAATAGAAGTAACAAAGTTGTGTAAAAAATCGAACGCAAATTTCAAATAAAAAAATAATCGCAAAAAACGTCTTTAAAAGTAAACTACAAAAATATAAAGTACTTTAGAGTCTAAAAATGTTTTCACCTAATTTAATTATCAAAAAATCACCAGCACAAAAAACTCTCAATCAGACCTTGTAATAGGACCCTTTGTGCTCGCATCCGCAGTTTTCCTTGCGGACACAAGTATCACCGGAAAGGAGAAAGCCTTCATTACACTGGCACCCTTCAACACACTGCTTTCTGCACTTGCGACGTTTGCGACCGCATGTGGGGGGGCAGCGAGGCCCACAAGCGTCATAATGGGAATTGGAGGGGCAAACCAAAGCTGCGTTTGTTTAAAACAGTTCATAGTGAGAATGATACAGTAGAGAAGTAATTAAAGTCAATTCCTTGTACTCACGTATCTTAGCGTCTCGTCTCCAATTAGGACAAACTGAGACTCCCAGATCCTGGCAAGCAGACACATAAGCAGCAACGTTGGAATAAAGAGCTCTTTCCGCATTTCCATAAGCGCAGGAGTCAAATAAACAATCCTAGATAGAAAGTTATAAGAATTTGAAAAAAAACAAAAAGTTTTAAAATTTTTACCTCGTAATATCCAGTGGGAGACAACTTCGAGAAACAATTTGAAAAGCAGCGGTTAGACTTGGTCAGCACGGAGCATTGTTTTCTAAATTGCTGTCGTTTTTTTCCAGACATGCAGTTCTTATCCGCCTCATCTTGGACTTTCTTGCACCTGAAATAGTGTGCGCTCGCTTAGAAATATTCTACTAGTTTTTTGTTAAGTTTTTTTTATATTCTCGATTTTTCAACGGTCTGCAAATTTTAAATGAATTTATCAGCAGTGACAACGTTGCATGTCAAGTGCAAAGTTTCTAATAGTTTTTATATTTTTTATTTGATGGTTTGATTTTAATTTTTTTACTTTGCTAGTTTAATTTTTTATCTTTTTTTACTTGTCTAATAAAACAATACAGGGATGAAACAACCAAAACCGTGACTTTTAGCTTTTACCCAACAAAATTGGGACTCTTATGATAAGTAGATTATTTGTCAAAAAACAAAAAAGTTAAAGATGAATGTAAGATTATGATTAAACTAAATATATCAGACAAAAAATAGATTAGATAAAATTAAAGATGAATGTACAAAAAAAGTAAAAAATATCTCAAACAAGAATATTGAGATTTCTTGTGGTTATTAGGATTTCCAATCTCTCGGTTTTGAAAAAATTTTCAAATCTAACGATAATAATCTAAACCAAAAATCTAACAATAAAACCGGCAATTTTACACGTAACACACAAAGAGCAAAGCAATTACATTTAGCAAGTCAAAATTGCATTTAAGGTTGATTTACTAACTTTAAACAAGTTTGTAAAAGTAAGCTAGTTAAAACGTATCACGTCGTCTCAGTGTTTAACATAACTAGAACAATGATTTTTATATTTTAAGTCGTATTCGCAAAAACAACTGACCCAATAATATAATGACAGTGATGCAATAAATTACCTAAATCAAATTTGCCTTTTGGGCTATTTTTCTTCTTGTATTACATGTTTTTCAAGATGTCCTATCACGCTATATTAATTTGATGCTGCACCGGATCTTTGCTATTAATGTTTGTAGTTTAGAGAAGCAATGTTACTTTTGCTTTATCACCGGCTTATGCACCTTATATAAGTTCCACCAACGATGGATCGCCACCGGGGGTTGTGGGTGGGCCCTGCATTTTTACCAAGATCGGAATGGCCATCAAGTTCCCGATCATTCTATGTCAGTGATTTTTTGCAGAGCATGATTCTTGCTTTCCCTCTGGGTGTGTCCGGGCATTGGTACTTCGTTCAAGAAATTGGAGGAGATGTTTGTGTCTAGCTATTCTTAGTTTTTACGGCAGGATCTTGCTTAGTGATCATGTACCAAGAATGATTCTCTTGCATTCTGTCGTGAGGAATGCAAGAGGCTCCAATCCCTAGGTGTGAGCCGGGTAAGAACGACAGCACAACAACACCCACAATAATTCGAAATTTATCAGTATCATTAGTTTTTGACTGAAGTTTATCAAGAATTTAGTCAAATCTAAAACTAAAAAAATTATTGAAGCATAACTACTTTTTTTGTTTTATATTAGTTATCATCAGAAAATCTTTTGGCTAAAAACCAAAATTCCCGTTTTCAAACTCTAGTGGTAATCCAGCAGAGGTAGAAAAAAAAAAACAATTGAGAAAATCTTCATAAAAAAGCAATTGTAACTGGGCAAAATAAAAACATAAAAATTCAACCATGTTTGCAAACCTTGGTTTTGTATCTGTTTGAAAGAGATTTCCAAACTCGTTCGGATTTTTGAGGATTTTTCCCGAAGTTGGATGTTTGAAATCGTCACGGGGATTCCCATTAAAATTGCCGCACAAACCTACAGCAAAAAAGACAATCCAAGACAAATAACAAAAAGTTATCATTAAAAATAGGGTTGAATGAAAATCAGAAAATCAAGGCAGATTACTGCAACTTGAGCATAATTGAGAAGTATTGTGGCTTTTATATTTTGCTATTCAGTTTTGATTTGAACTTTTTACAAACTCAAACCATCACAGCATAAAAATTCATTATATTATTTTTTTGATAACGAAATGCAAATTTTGTGTTGTTATACTTATGATTTTATGGTTTCCTCTATTCTTCATCTTTAAGTATTGTTTTTTGTTATTTTTTAAAATACATCTGCGCTAAATATTGAAATAATATGATGTTACGTTTTTTTTTTAATTCAATGATGTTTCGAGTCAATTTCAATTGTATTGTGAATACAACATTTAATTTGCAACAAGAAAATTTAACTGTTAATTTACTAAGATTCGATTTTTTTAAAAACTTGAAGAAAAAGTTTCTACGTCACAGTTGTGTTTGTGCAAACAAACCAATTGAAAAGCAGCACCGTCTCTGACATAATATCAAACCTGTGACTTTTCCTGAAAACTTCTTCGGCAAAGAGACAGTAACGAACGCATTTCCATCGTACACAACTTTTAAGCCATATGACGTCGACAGTTCGACGAATCGACCGGACAACTCGATTGACAAGTCATGATGTTTGTTGAAGTAGGGAAGGTTTACAAGTGTCCCTCTCACCTAAACAGAAAATACATGAGAATGGGGGAAACTGCTTAGAATTGTGTTACGTTAAACGTGAAACAATCATCATAAATCAATGATGTCTAGACAACCCCACTTGTTATACGTAATATAGACCTATTTCTATTCACATTTTATTTATCTTGCAACTAACAACGCTATCTCGTTTTGTTGCTTCTTTTTTTCTGCTCTACATTTTCAATACTGTTAAATGAATACCGTTAGGTTATTGTAAATGTTGTTTTTGTCCTGGCAGAAATAAATCAAACTAAATAAAATAATACTGTTCCGTTCTTAAAAATCGCGCACACTTTATATTTTCACAATCTCATAAAAAATCTTTTTGATTGCGTTTTGGTCCGGCTAAAATAGCCGAAGAAATAACGGTTTGATAATCAATTTAAATATTTTACATTTATTTATAAGAAATTGGCAACACTGTCCTCATTGTTATAGTAAATTCTAGACTTTTCACGTGACCTGTTTTTACTATGATGCAATATTGCATGTTTGTGACTGGCAAGATGATGCAATATTGGGTGATTGTTGTTTTAACCTGAATTTAAAGAACTTTCTAGATACTCATGACCGAGTAATATAAATACGGCGCGCTGGAAAGCAGTATTATGATTCGATTATGATAGAATGTTACGTGGTGATTATTGGAAATTTTGTTGGCTTTGTGAAGTCATAGTTTTTTAACGCAATTCTCTAGTTGTTTACGTGATTGCTGAACAAGTGAGCTACTGACCCTGTATTTGCTGTTTATTGTATACTATTTTGGGCTCCTAGGTTGATTGGAGCATAATTTATTAATAAAGAAGATTAAGAATTTCATCTTGTAAACAGCCAGGATTGTGTTATCGGTGAGAGCCTTTCATAACAGGCACGGAACAAGTATAAGATTAAATCAATTTCTACAAAAAATTTCAAAAACTAAAATTGGTGAAACTCTCCAAAATTTAAAAAACTTTTACCAGCGTAACAAAATTTAAAAAAATTTGCTACAAATACCAATAATCATTAGTGAATAATTGTAAAACAGCTTTTATCGAAATCAATTGCTTTTAACTAAGAGAACAAAATATATTTTTAATCTAATTTCTCTATCTAAAAATGTTTTTCACCTGATAAAAAGATAAAAGTAATGGATCTGCACATATAGAATTTTGCTGCTTTTGCTGGTTGCTTGAAGAGCTGAAAGTTTTTAAAGTTGCAAAATTCACAAAATATTATTTTGTGAAAGGTTTTTTTTAGTTTTTTTTATTTCACTGCAACTTTCATTGAGGAGCGTGTTTTGTGAACACCATAGAAAAAAACGATGACGTGTTAGCTGTTTGAAACAATGAAAACTCAAGGCTTTTATTTGCTTGCCCTTGCAACGAGCCAAAGGCGCAAACATCACAGCGCTCATGTGACTCCTATCTGGATGATTCTACATTCACCCAGCTTCACATCTGTCCCCCTGCTCGACTGACTTTACTCAACCAACCCAAAAAAATATAAATTTGGATGTTAATAATTTGTAAATCAAGGTAACGAGATTCAAACATGTCCTATGTTACAATTTACAAACTACAATTTGGATTTATAGAACAGGTAACGTACTAAGTAATATTTTAAAAAAAGCACAAATTCCATCGAACGTAACTAACTATGAAAAGCTTTTGCTGAAAAACTTATTGTTTGAAGATTGATGGAATCATTTAAGCAATTAAAGCGCTTTTAAAAGCTAACTACCAACTCTTCATTTAACTTGTTACAAGTATTCAACGACAATAGGTTCCCGTACTATTTGCCGCACTTCCACAAGTCAGTAAACTTAGCTCGCCTGTACAACGCTTTGCGAAATACAGCCGAGCTAGTTTGAATATCAAGCAAATTTTTTCCATCTTGGCAGAAGGAATCGAAACAATACGTAACAACTACTCAAGCTCAAGCGTTTTAATCGAATTAATCTAAGCTCGTCCGAATAGAAATCCCAGTTTAGTGGTTTTCAACCTTTTTGTCATGGCTGGCCTTTAATTACAATAAAAGCAATCGCGGACCCCTTATAGTTTTTGGCTTAAATCTAGCATCCAGCTTAAACTAAACTATAATGTTGCAAATGTTAGTTAAAACAACACCAAACAATGAGGAACATGTTATTAATTCAAAGATAATGCATTTTAATTTGAGTTTTGCCGTTGCATATCAGATGTAAGTTGTAAAATACGTGGTCGTTTGGTAATCGGTACTCTCGATACCATCTTCAGCGTTAGGTTGTAAGCCTTTGATTCGATGGCAAAAGAGCAGATACTTGTTTTTACAAAGTAACTTTCTAAATTCTTTACGATTTAGTCATCTTTGTCATATGTAAGTTTAAGTAAAAAAATATTTCCTTAACTAAACGTTGCTCACAACAACTGTGTGCTACCAACTGAATGAATAAACTTTTACTTTCTCAAATGAACTAAGATCATTGTGCCAGTTCCGTTCTCCAGAAAGCCGCAGACTCGCAGTTGATAATGTGACATCACAATGCGGGCTAAAAATTTCAACAAGTTTTCTGTGCTACATCAAAAAAAGGTAATTACCTAGAAGTACTTTGTTTATAGCCTGCTGTATTTCCTTTAAATCAGTGTTTCTCAACCTTTTTAACATCGGGGACTCGCGGCCCAGCAGTGCCTCTTTGCTTCATTTGAAAAAAAACACCTAAATTCAAAAAAAAGTTCTTTACTTTAATTATGCCTGCGCTGCTAAAAAAATGTAGCCTTCCACTTCTTGCGTCAGTCTATCTTATGATAAAAATCAATCGAAATAGCTCTTTGTTTGGGTTCACATTCACTATTCGCTGAGCTTACTTGATAAACTTATAATTTTCGGGGAATCCCATAATCCTGCTGGGTCAGTAATGGCCAACAGTGAACGAGATCCTTTATTTGCACCAAATAAATTGAAATAGCTTAGTCTACTAATTCTAATACGCACGGCTCACTTGTTAAAAAGCGCTGCTTAATTGATAAAGGTAATCAAAAACTGAGCGTTTAAACTATCATACCTGTAACTATGTTTTAATAATGAAGTTTTTTTAATAATAGTAGTGTTTTTACTATGTGGCGTAGCAGAAATAAAAGAAAACTGAACTGATGAACTAAAATGCAAACAACTGATTATGCTTTATTCGAAATAGTTTTTGTGAAGAGTGAATATGATTGCATAATGTAATTATGATTGCCTAAGCTCGATATACACTCGACTAGTGGGGCACGCGAAACCATAACTTACTAGGGGTCACGCGGGTTGTAATGAACGCTTTCTGAAGCCACAGTCACGAAAGTTTTTAACAAGTAAGGAGTTATTTTAAAAATTGAACGGTTTTATTCATGAACACTTTCTTCAATGTTGTTTTCTAAGACGTAATTAGAAAAATAACATCGTCATTAAGTAATAAAAGTAATTTTTTCACTCGTCTTTTGCAATACTAAACTTGAATTCTATTATACAATATAAAATCGAAACTTTTCCTGTAATTTTATTGATAAATATTATTTTTAAAAAAACTTATAATGCCACAATATCAAATAAAATGTGTTCGTACACGTAGAACAACATAATCACCACGATCGTCTCTATTCATTATGTCGATTAAATAGATACGTCGGATTCGTTAAGCATAAAGCAACCGTAAAGCGATTAGCCTGACTTGCTTTTGGAGATGCCAAGGTATTTCTCAGCTCTATTTCAATAAAATAACACAATTAAGACCTACCTTTGCTCTTCTGCCCTTCGACAGTTTGATGACAAATTTGGGTCCCAATTTTACAAAAACAGTCCGCAACCACGCTACCCTCTTATTGCGCCCTCTGTGTTCGTTCTCTACCTGTAAAGTGACGTGAATCTTTATTTCATTTTCAACTAAGTGATAATGAAACAATCATTTTAATGCGAAAAGTTTTGAAAGATTTTTTAAATACCAGGAAATAAACTATGTGTTAATACAGGCGCGTCCAACGTTTTTTGAGCCAAGGACCATTTTGGCTCATCAAAAATATTTGCGCACCAAACAAATAAAACACCGCTATCAAACTTTACAATTAAATATCTTTTTTGTCGTCACTTCGCTTTACAATGGCCCTATATAGGGCCTAAATAAAGCCTATTTAATTCACGTCATTTTGAAAAATACCGCATTGGCCACTCAAAACCTTTATGCGAGCCAAATGTGGCCCGTTTGCCACAGATTGGACGCCCCTGTGTTAATAGCAGATGTTAAGAAAAGCGTGTTAAACTGAAAATGAGAAATAACATGCTACAAACAGACTAAAACTGATTGGTTGTTCAAACCATTTGTTAAAGATAGCCAATGGCATCAAGTCAGTAAGACTAAAAACGGTAAATTATCCACAAAACTAATAATGTCTGGTGAAATGCAGGCTTGGTCTCAGCCATAGCGGTTATAGTTAATGCAATACATACGTAATTACAAAACCAAAAAAGAAAAAAATGTTTTTGAAAAAATGTAATGGAGTCTTTTGTAGACAAGCATGCAGCGCTTTCATAGTAGTTTGCCCACTTAGCTGATTCCTACAAACCCTACATGTAGCTGATAACTTTATTTTAAATAAAAAATAATTTTTAGTTAAGTTTATTTAAAACTTATTCATTTTGGATTGTTTTCAAAAAGTCACTTCAAGCAATTTTTTATGAAACTAGCCCGGAATCCCCCCATAGCATCAGGATGGAATAAAAAAGAAACCCAGATGAAAAGGATCTCTTTAAGAAGCAATAGTAACCATTGGGGAGATCCGGGTTAGTTTCACAATTAAAAATCGCTTACGGTGACTTCTTGAAAAGACCCTTCATTTTTTCGTTTCAACAAATACAGTATTCACAATAGTAAAACACTTACTTTCGGTGAATTATTGTCAAGAGTTTTAAGTACTAACCAGATATTAGTTGATATGTCTGATAATTCAACTTTAATTTAAAGTTTAAATTAACCTCTAACACTTTTCTTGAAAAATTGATGTCTTTTTGCAATACCTTTGTCAAGTTTTTTACGAAATCTTCTTTTCAAATAAATACCGACAAGTTACACCAGACAAATTGGTTTATTTTAAATTAGAAGAACAAAACAAGTAAATAGAATGAATTTTGCTTTTTAGTGCATCCAGTTTTATATGGAATCTTTCACCTTTATCTGATATAAAGATTTTCACTTTTTCGGAGCACCCTAAGATTTCTCTAATTCAAAAAGAACCTTTTCTTTCAAAATTTCATATCTTAATGTAGTCTTGATTGTAGATCTATGTATATAGTAAGGTCTAAAAGCCGCCTTGTCGTGCCCTCAAAAAATTTGTGTCCAGCACAGTGCACATATACAACTGTGACGTCATAGAAACCACTAGAAGGGTAGTAAAAATTTGATTTCAATGACAAAAATGGAAATATAGTAATCAAAATATTACAATTTGATGTTCTTGTCATTATTTAATAGAAATGAACCAAAAAAAAAAAATGCACTAAGTTGAGCGAGTTTTTTTTTTTGGAACGGCTAACACGGTTTTTCCCCTTTTTATTCATTCGATAAATGGCTGTTGTTACTTGTCAAAAGAGTGATTTTTTTATTTGGTCATATTTACTACTTTTTGGCATGTTTGCTGTTACTACATTTTGCACATTGCTTCACAATAGAAATTAATAGTTAAGGAAAGGGTTTTTTTAAATAATTTTAATGAAAAGCAAAGTCATAAAAATGTTTGGATATAAGCTGATGGCAAGATCAGTTTTTAAACGAATATTAATTAATTAGTTAAAAGTAACAACACTAAAAAGTAGTATACTATCGAAGGATTGGAAGGAATAAAAATTGGGAAAATTTTTTTTGTCCTTTTCAAGTAGTATACTTGTAAAACTTTTAACATTTTCTCAAAGATTTTCTTAATTTAAGGTTTTATTTATGAAGTAATGTTAAAAATGTTATTAATTTAACATTTTTTGCATTTTTAGAAGGAAGACTAAACAGCTTAAACAGAGTGGCCAAGTTGTTGAGGTAGCGAGTCACTTTTTAAAAACTTAAAGATCAATTTAGACTGAAAGCAAACGCGGAAACAGTAGAGTGTGATGAAAAGTGAAAAGACTGTTCAAACTAAAAGAGTACAGCGTAAAAAAATGGCCGAAGCGCAAAATTTTTCGTGCTCAGCGGAAAAGATTGAAATTGAAGTAATTCAACTTTTTAGCTTGATTCAGACTGAAAGCGGTCCCGAAATAAGCAAGCGAAAAGCGTCATTTTTCTTCACGCTTTCAAAATTTAGCTTTCCGTTTGCAGTTTGAACTAGCGCATTAACAACTAGCGGGCACTGCCGGTCGGTCTGCGGAAACCAGAATGCAAACTCGATGCAAACTCGACTTATTTTTAATCGAGTTCGACGTCACTATTTTCAATTTACTGAATTCAAATCCGAGCTCGAAAATTTTATTATAATCAAGCGCATTCCAAAGTAAAATAAAAGAAGAAATTAAAATAAAAAGCAGAAAAATGGTCTTCTCTTTTAATTATTGTTGCTTGAAACTGTTATAGTGAAATATGTAAATAATTTAAAAAGGTAAATCAAACAAGAGTCTTTTTTTGGTCTTCCCTTTATTTTTTTTCTTCTTTTCACTTGATTTTTAAACTTTGCCTCATAAACATCTACGAAATTACTTGATTAATACAGTGTAACTCCATCAATTTTTTTTCAAATTCAAATTCGAAATTTTTTATTTTTCCAGTTTGAGTTCGAGTTCGTAGCCCCGTCTGGAACCTTCTGATAAAAAAAATAAAAAAAAAGCTTGAATTTAAATCGTCAAAATGGTTGAAAATTCTAAATGGTCGAAAACGTTTATACCGTTTAAGACAAAAGACCAAAAAAGTCTTTGCTTTAAATCAATGATGTTTATTAGCAAGGGGTTTTGACTGCACCCTCTGTTCTGATCCGAAAGTTGTGTAGCCCTTGATTAGGTCAGACTAGAAGAATTCTTTCAGTAAGCTATCGGTCAGTGATAACTAAAAATTTAAATAGTTAGGAGTGCCGACATTTTGAAATTATTGAGTGAAACACAGAAAATCACGTTACAGTCGGCGCTTCGGATACGTTGATATTTCGCGGAGTCTGGTTAGATCTAAGATCTCTTGGATATGCTTTTAATATCTAGTCAATATAAGATGGCCAATTCTTTCATGTTACAGCTAAATATTTATGGGTTGTGAGTTGGGCTGAAAAATCATTTTTTCTTTAAAAAAACGAAAACTAAAAAATGTCTTTTTTGAAATCAAATTTCTTTTTAAAAGCGTATGTTTCTTTGATGTCACTTCTAAACGGAAAGTAAAGAACATTCGGCCTCCTTTTCTACGCTCAATAAAGAGAAAGAAGAAGAGCAAGTAAATATAAGATTGCTTTTTAAAAGGAAGAACTCTTTAAGTCAGTTTTGTTGTTAGCAATAAAAACTGAGTGGAACCGGCGTGGAATCGAACCCAAGTTGCTGTCGTTTTAACCGAAGTATTATTTGAACTTTTTTGTATTGACCAAGGTGCTGCTTTTGAGGAAAGTCACCACTGCAGGAATCAGCGTAACCCCATTTAAGGTAGGAAGTGAAGTGTTTTTATTTGGGACATAATACAAATTACTCACGAAGATTAAGCATCAAACTCACTTCCTTTTGCTCGCAAGCCAGAGTCCTATCAAACTTAAGCTATCATAAATTCCGGTGTATAAGTCGAAAATTTGACACTAAACTTCAAGTTTAAAAATCCACCCTTGACTTATACGGCGGTGACGTTTTTCATAACATGGTACATATTAAAATCAGGATTTTTAGGTCAAACTTATAGACCTCAACTTATACGTCGAAATTCACGGTATTCCGGCCATATGATCATTATTTAGTAATTAGGAAGTTTAAAAAAATTGTCGTTTTGAAATTTTATTAAACTTTAGAATGAAAAGAAAAGTGCAATTTCACAAAACAAGTTTCTTACTTCGATTGCAAAATGTTGGATTCTACTTTTCTGTAGAGTTTTGACCAAGACATAAGAGCAAGTTCCCTGGAAGTCGAATTTCTTTCGGTCAAAAGTCGTGTAATGGGGATCCCCCACTGCCCGACAGTAACCGAATTCCGGTAAGTTTGGCTCTAAAAAATAAAAATCACAGTTTTAGACACTACGCATTGTGATATCATAAGTTTAAAGCTAAGGCCCATATCCTTTTACTTCTTTCCGTTTTCAAGCGCTAAACGAAGCAAAACAATTAATAAAAGAACCAAAGAATACTCCATATTCCACGCTCGTAGTGGAAGCGAGCCTTTAGTTAAAAAAAAGTATAACTTACTCGAGCGAACGCATGTGGGAGTTTTCCCATTCCATTTTCCATTAACACATTTCAATACCCTTTGACCTTTAAGCTTATAACCTGAATCGCATTTAAACTCCAAGAATTTATTTTTGGATTCTTTTTCAAAGAATTTTTCAATATCCTTATTTTTGAGAGGTGGCTGCAGGCGCAGAAGTTCATGTAGATTTTTCTTGAAGCTGAATTTACGTTTGGTCACAAATTTTTTGAATCCTTGTTTTGCTTTAGATTTTGTTTTGGTGGATTTTCCCGATTTATTTTTTCTTGATTTTTCTGATTTATCTTTGCTTGCTTTTCCAAATCTTTTCATATCAGATTTTAATCGTTTTATAATTTTTCCGTTTTTCGGGGGCTTTGGAATTTCACAAACTAGAAAAAAATAGAAAACAACTGGGGTTAGTTGAGATTTTTATTGTTTTTTTTTTTCGTACATATCATTATTATTATTTCTTTTTTGGTATAAAATGTGTTTATTGAGTCTGAGTCAGTTTTTCTCAAACCCATCCAGAAGCAGTTAAAATTTTTTTGGGGTCTAATTAAAAGCATTTTTTGCAACCACTGCAAAGGTATGCTTCGTCTAACATCAAATCGTTATTTTACCGTTTTAAAAGCAAATTCGATCGATATAATCTTAGTTTAACTTTGACTGTCCTTATCCTGTTGTGTCTGGGGAAAAGGCACAATAGGGTACTTCCCTCTAGATAGCGGTTTGAGCTCTAAATCACAATCATATCATGGTATGATGTGAGGATCTTGCATTTTTTAAATTATCGCCACACATGAAAACTCTTAGCAAGGGATATGTGCGCCATACTTCATTGTGACGAAGGCAGGCCGTTAATGAATTCAATTAGTAACAAAATATTAGATCAGTGGGGAAACGCTAAAACGTTAAGTGACGGCATTTTGAATCATTGTTTTAAAAAAACACTTTTTTAAAGTAGAGATCGGCTTTTTTGTCTTAAATCGGAAAGTAGTAATTTGTAGAACCAATATTGCGTGTACCGGCATTCAGAGAAAAGACAGCGTCTGATCAACCTAAGCACGCTGAATCATTTTTTTTTCTTAATCAACTTATGTGGCATTATAAAATTTTGGCAATGAACTAAATTTAGGCTTAATGTTAAACGATACACAACAAAGTTATATTTTACTACTAATAATCATCATAGAAATAGTTGGATTTACCTGATCGAATACAAGATGGAACTTTACCATTCCATTTTCCGTTGGAACACTTCAATATTCTTTGCCCTTTTAATCGGTATCCTGAATTGCATTTAAACTCCAAGACTTTAGGATCGAATTTCTTCTTTTCGTTTTTCTCAAGATTCTTGTTTTTCTTTCGATTTCGGGAGAGGAGCAGGTCGCGCAGATTTTTCCTGTCGCTAAATTTGGCTTTGGAACTCAATCTTCCCGATCCAGGTTTTTTTGATTTGCGGGACTCAGTCTTGTTCGATTTTTTGTTTTTGGTCGGTTTTCCCAATTTCCGTGAGCGATATTTAGATTGATTGATAATTTTGCCGTTTTTGGGGGGTTTGGGAATTTTGCACACTGAAAATACAAAATGATTTGTTTGACAATTGTTTTCAATGTTTTTGTGTTTGTTGATCTAAATCTGAGTCTGAAGACGGTTTTTTTCGACTCGGTAACGAAAGTAATGGCAAATTTTGTTAAAATATTGGGAATTTTAAAGATTTGATCAAAATATATTGTTGTTTCTAAGCTTTTAAGCCTGTAATACTAATTGTTTTATACAAACAAATTCGTTATAGCTGATAGAAACAGTTATAAAATGCTTATAATCGATTGGGAAAAAATTAGTACGCTACGTCATAAATACGCCATCAATAATTTTAGGTACATACTTGATCGAATGCATGATGGAAATTTTCCATTCCACTTCCCATTAACACATTTCACAATTTTTTGACCTTCAAGCTGATATCCTGAGTTGCATTTGAACTCAAACACTTTGCTTTTAAATTCTTGATTACCGTTATTTTTGTTGTAACTATCTTTAAACTTTTTTATTGCATCAAAAGGATTAAATTGACTGACTTGGGGAAATTTTTTTTTATAACCAAACTTAATTTTCTTTTTGGAATTAAACTTTTTCAAATCATTGTTTCCTGATTTTTCAAATCCTATTTTCTTCCAAGTTTTTCGTTTTATTATCTTTCCATTTTTTAGTTTCTTTGGCGCTTTACAATCTAAATAAATAAGACAAAAATTCTAGTTTAAATCTTTTTTTTCAATGATGGGTTAGTTAAATCGGCTGTTATTTTTTGAAAAAATTTTAACATAAAACATCTGCATTTTTAAAAAATTTTTCTTGTAAATATACCACAGTTTGAGAAGTTAACTGAAATACTCTGACTGAAAGTGTACGTGATGAAATCGCGCTGACCAAAAGTGTAGGTAAAGATATCATGCTGACCAAAGGTGTGCGTAATAATATCACACTGAACAAAGATATACGCAACATAAAGGGCATACGTACCGTCAATTTTACGCTCACATTTCGGAAAAGATCGAGACCACTTTCCATTCCGGAGACATCGGATTGATCGGGAGCCAACGAGTGTGAATCCGCTCCTACAAGAAAATCTGACAGTGGATCCGACATGCCATGTCCGGCCGGGTTTCATCAAGTTTCCATTTTTAGGCGTTTTTGGTTTAGAACAACCTGAAAAATATCAAAAAAGTTTAACTTTACTTTTGAACTAAATTTTTTTATTTTTAGACAAGTCATTTACGTTGGGAAGCCTTTAAAAATCTACAGTGAGAATGTTAACAAAAAGCCTCCTAAAACTTTCAGTTTAATACAAAAAAACAATTTTTTGATTTTAGGCTAATAACTTGCGAAATCTAGCTTTTACAAAAAATAAAATAATAATAATTAGGAGACTTTCTTATTTTTAAAAAGAGATGAAGCAACAAGTTACGGTAGTTGTGCTGACGACATTTCCAAACGCATCTTGAGACTTTTACAAAGCTTCTCTTTACAAATCAAGAAATGTTTCCCACCGCATTATAAAATTATGTCGCAAATAAAAAACCTTAAAAGAATGGCAAACAACTTTTTATTACCAGGTGGAATACAGTTTGGTGGTGGGGCAGTCCAAGACCCATTTGCGAGACATCTGGCCTCCCTTGCTCCTTCCAAGCGATATCCTTTCGGGCACCTATACTTAATCTTTTGGTTCTCCGCAAATGTTTGTTTGAGTCCAAGTCCCGATAGACGGAACGGAGAAAGACAAACATCACTGTCTCCGTGTAAAAGAGGTCCTATAACGAGTGGAAAAAATTGTCAAAATTTTTTCATAACTTTCGTTTTTGATTTAAAATGAAATATAATTTAAATTCATCAGTCGGAGTCTTTATAAAATTACTGATACTTAAATAGCGTTTTTAGTTCTTTTTTCCTGTTTTATGATAATGTTTGCCGCAATTGTTTTGAAGAGGTTTCAAGTAATTTTTTTATAAAAAATCTTTAATGTCCATACTTTAAAATAACAATTTTAAAGTAGAGTCAAAATCTTAACCAAGTTGACTTTGAATTAAAATTTTAACAGATTTTAGAAAAAATTATACAACAATTAGATGTATTGCAGGGCACCAATCCGCGGCCAGAAAAAGTTTTGGATGAGATGCTCATTTCGAATTTAAATTAAATAACTTACACTTCATTTAAAAAAAACGTGCTATTTCCATAGGAATTGATGTGATGACCTTTTTTTTGTCTTCACTTTAATTTGCAAAATTTTTAAATACATCTTACACTTCTATCAATACACTTCTCTGGCCACTAAAATTCGGATCGTACATTTAGTTGAAGACCGAAAAAAGGGCATCAGCTTGAATACTAAAGAGATTTTGGCCCGCAGTGGATTTGTAGACAAAAGCTGGGCGAGCAACAGAAAAAAGGTTGCATGGTGTATTTTGTGGCAATGAATTTCGGAGGATTTGACGTTTTCTAAACTCTAACTTAAATAACATATTCAACCAAGGTGTCTTGGCCCAAAACTCTTTTAGAATTTTCTCACAATTCTATTTTAATTAAGATTGCACTTAAATCGTAGAAGACCAATTTTAGAAACAGTTAAATTTGCTTCCATTAGTTGCATTGCATTTACAGCACGTAAATTTGAATTAAGTTACAACTACTAAAATTCGCTTTAACGATTAGCTTATTCAGTACTGGAAACATGAACATTCCAATAAAGATGTTTGCAACTACGTTTTATATTTAAAACCGCCAGATTTTCTGACTCGTTAAAACATTGGACACACAAACCACTTACTTGTGTTTCCACTCCCCATGCAGCAATATCTAACTTCGAAATCCGGGCATTTCACAGAGCGAATTTGATTCTTATTTTTGCACGAAAGGCCAAAGCGAATACTGTGCTTCATGATGTAACGTCTCCATGATTTTCCTTTATTTCCTTGGCGTCGATGACGTATTTCAATTGCGCTCGGTTCGTGGCAAATTGATTGATCCCGGTTCAAATGTCTCTCAAGTAACTCCTGTTCTCCGGCGGAGTTTGGCGATCCTGTGTTCTGCCATTCGCTCCAATTGTTTCCAAAGCAAAAGCCGATCACGTTGGAATCTAAACAATGATCATAAACAGCAAAGAGTGGAAAAATTCACGAGCATAACCACTTGAATAAGAAAATGCGGCAAATATTTTTGTCTTCAAAGAAAAACTAAAAAAACAAAATGAAAAATTCAACCCGACAACAATATCTTAGTATATCTGGAAGCAATAGTCATGGCACTTGATTGACAATGTATAGGGCCTCTGACGCTTTACTACAAGTCAGGGAAAATAAATACAGAGAAAATATAAAAAATTTTTAACCTTCATATTATTTATGATGAAGCTATTTTTAATATTTTGTTTTTTTTATTGAAAAATTCAAATTTTACGAAAATTTATTTACCTGGGTTTTCGCAGCGATATTGAATCTCTAGATATTTTCCTCTTTTCGGACACACTTTATTTCTGGGATCGAAGATTTTAGGCTTAACTTCAAGTTTACAAGAATTTTTTCCATTGCATTTTTTAGCAACTTGTGCAAAGATGTCCTTGTTTTTTGCATTTGCCCGACTGATGAGAAAATCGCATGGACGGACAGCTGAAAAAATAATTACTGCATATATTGAAGTAAATAAAAGAGTAAAGGAAGATTTCAAAACAATATCAAACTCTATCTCGTTACTATAATAGGTATTAGTATATCAGAATAATAATAAGTCCAATTTTAAAAAAGACTTTTTAAAACTTTATGGAAAATCCATAGAAAGTCTAAGACCGGAAATACAAAACTGTACAACTGAAAAAAACCAAACCCAAAAAATCTATTTTTACTCACGATCTAGAATCCCGTTCTTCCGTAGTATGCATCCTCGACCCATCAAAGTGTATGTTGGGTCGGAGCATTTGATAGTTGTTACACGGTTATCGCAAGCTTTCGATCGAAACGAATGGGAGGTCGGTATAAGTGGGGGAGGAGGGGCTTTCATGGCGGTTTAAAAAGTTGCGGCTAGGTTCTGAAAGAGAAAGTCTAATAAAGGAAATTGTTCATTCGGATAAACCAACCAAACCTTTCGTTTTCGTACAGGTCCCTTTAAAACAGCATCAATATTAACCTTATGACACACATAACCATAATATTATAAAAAGCAGCAACACAATCATTGTAATAATGACGTCACAATATTTAATAGTTGCAATTACAATGCTCCTAGATTAGTCCTCTGTGACGTCATAATCACCGTTTATTATTGTGCCTAAAAGAGTATTATTTTTAATGAAAAAAAACATTCTCAAATATACTCTAGAGCAAGGTTTTTGTTCAAGACTACTGTAGAAATTAGGTACATAGTCGTACAAGCCGAGGGTAAAGGAAGGCACCTACTTCAGAACAACATAAATCAGTGCACAAAAACAACTAAGATTTATTGCAAATTAGTTTTTTTCGGCAAAACCTACCGTTTATGTTCTATTTACAACTAAAAAAAATATATAAAGACCAAAAAAGCTCTTCACATTAAATTTGAAGTGAAATTTGGGCTTTACTATGTATTGATGCGAAATCATGATTGGAGCAATCGTTGAAAAAAATTGCGCAATAATATTTTAATCCCCAAAATGTTTTGTTCTGGTACGTTTATGAGGTAAGAAATTGTTTGAATGTTTTTGTTTTTCATGCTACTTGTACTAAAAAACACACACTTTGGCTTAGCAGTTTGTGACCCTTTGACTTGAAAAGTCCGAGACCAAGAGAAAAGCTTTCGGCAGATAAAAGAAAGTATTTTTCAGACACTTGTGAATAACAAGTTATCTAAACTCAAAAAAATAGATTTTATTAATTTAAGTTCGACTTGTTGCACAAATTCTTGTTCAACCTTTTAGGTCAGATTCATATGGAGAAATAAAATATCCTTGAAGACTAATACTAGCGGTCAAGGAGGGCAACGATCAAAAAACGTGAAAAAACTCATCATTAATTATCATCATATCTGCTTTTGATGCCTCTAACTCGGGAAAAAGACGTTCCAGGCGTTCACCAATCACGCCGATCTGTTTTTGACCATATTAAGTTATTTTTGTCTTGTTAGATTTTTTTATTGTTTTACCGAATGTTTTATGAAGAATAAGGTTCT